>OX381581.1:7691920-10191920 GCA_947458855.1 Monopis laevigella | reverse complement strand
ATAGTTATACAGAAAGCTTATGTATGGCACCCGCCGCGTCACAGATCAAAGAAGCCGCCTAAAACGTTCACATTAAAGGTGTGAACCCGCCCTATGACCGAACTATCTTATTCACTAACTTGTATCAAATTGTAACACTTGTTTAAGCAACGGTTTGATTTTGCATATACATTTTTTAAATCTTCATATCTTAATATCAGAGTTTTTTTCTTGCTGGTACTTTTTTCTCCAGGGTGTCTCTGGGAAGATAGACTTTAAACATAGTGTTTACGCCAAGATGCATGTACCTTTATTAATCTGATGGGTCATTTATAGTCGGTAATTTTGTTTGCCTCGTATGACAGATACGTACCTCGTGGCACTCTCCTATCACGATTACTCCCACCGTCCTCCAATCAAATGACTCATTGCGCGAACTCGGCTTAGTCTTACTCCGCTCCGCAATATTCGCTCGCTTCGCCCTGCATAAATGGAAAAGACACAGTCCGCAACTCCGCACCGCAATACTCGCTCGCTCCGCTCTTCAAAAATATAAGTAGTTATTACAAAAACTCTAAAGCTTTTTGTTTAAAAATAAGTATAATGATTAACAAAATTATAGCCAACTGTCATTTCCATTTGGAAAATGGTAATGTGAATAATTTATATATAATTTTACAAATCTTATATAAATAAGTCTTCTATTCGAATTCTAATCAATATTTCATTACGGCGAATATTAAACAATACATAATGCTCAATAAATTAATATTCTTTTTATGACCTTAATATAGTTAAAGTTAAATATGACTATCAGAGGCAACGTTACGTGTGAAGCCACGAATATTTTATAAACGCTATATTAATACTATTGCAGAGACTTACGGAAGATCCTCAGTTAAAGAATTTAAAACCGTTCCTTATCCCGACACAGCCAGACAAAGGCTAAGGGCTAAGCCTCCTAGCTTACCCCACAGGTTGAAAAGCACTATCTAGAATTACTCGCTCCATTTCGCACTGTCTGCCCCCCCTTTGCACCCTCACTCTTCGATATGACAAATAGGATGTGAACGACCTTGACTCCGGCTTCTGACATATGACAGAGACCAGAATCAGGATATTTTATTATTATTTTTGTGCTTCTTTTAACATTTCTTTTATTAGGGCATGTCATGTATGTATTTGTCTATTAACTTAATATGTGTAGATATATAGGTCAACAATAGAGACCATGTTACCAGTGTTATTTTATGACAAGATTGGTCATTGAAACACTGCTTTTCTCTAAACACCCGGGTACTAATTTACTGCTGGTCGCTTCATCAAATTCGCGAGTCTGAAGTAAATTAGTCGCATTCATTCTATTATATATTCTATAGTATATTCACATTGGATGTATTGAAGCTATGATGAAAATCTGAATTACAAATAATTTGTTTGTCTATGGACCATTTTATAATTATTCAATTCAATAATTTTTTAGAATGGCTTTTGCATAATATAAATATTAAAAAACTTGTATAAAGAACTCTCAATTATATCTATACTCCATAAGAATTATAAGTCAAATTATTTAATCTATATTTCAAACTGTAGTAAAAAATATATTACCATATACCTACTGCTATTTTTAACTACCTATTAGTATAAATACTTTATGTATGATGTTTTTTATTTTAACATAATGGAGACAAAAAAATGCTAAAACACGAAAGTATTGTTTCAAAATAATAATAAAATAGCTTAAATTAAATCTTTTACCTTTTTGTAGAAAAAAAAATTAAAAGCCCGTCGTGAAAGTAGGTATATGGATAATAGTGAAGGTATTTCGATAGCAGATATATTCAATTTCCCACTATAAATATTTATTATTGTAACCAGTAGTAGTTCTCGATTGTAGTCGTGAAGGTATATCGATAGTAATGAGGGTATATAGATAGTAGTGAAGGTATTTTGATAGCAAATATATTAAATTTTCCACTATAAATATTTATTATTGTAACCAGTAGTAGTTCTCGATTGTAGTCGTGAAGGTATATCGATAGTAATGAGGGTATATAGATAGTAGTGAAGGTATTTCGATAGCAAATATATTAAATTTTCCCACAATAAGTACTTATTATTGTAACCAGTCGTAGTTCTCGATTGTAGTCGTGAAGGTTTATCGATAGTAATGAGGGTATATAGATAGCAGTAAAGGTATATAGTAGATAGATTAAATTTTGCCACAATAATTATTTTGCGGATTGAAGTCATATTGAAACATCGCGCGCATAATGTTGATACCGAGCGGCCTAAAATTAATCCTTTAAACAGATTTAATTTACGTAATTTATGAACCTAATGCTTGAATTTACTGTTAGCGAGCTTATCAACTTTTTTAATATACTTGGTGACTTTGAAAGGTAGGACTTTGGGCTATTATGAGGCTCTATTGATCAAATCTAACTAGTTTTCCCTTAAATCACGAATGAAAAAAATAAGCCTTCTTCATAGAAATGTTAAAATATCAAATTTTACGGAGAAGCCATTTTTTTTTCATTTGCGGCACCTGATTGCTTAGGAAAAGTTAATCAATTTGATAAATAGAGATTAATATTAGCGTAAAAAAAACTTACAGGCTTTCAAAGACATCATGTACGAGTATATGCCTAGATAATTAAATATAAATTCAATAAATAATAATACCTACTGATAATGACGCCGCTCCGAGAGGCAAAATATTTGGCAATCAATTTTGTAGCTTCAATTTATATATTTTACTTAATAAGAAACACATATAACACACTATTTTTGTATTTCTTGAATTTATATTTTTGTAGTCATATATAAATATTTTTCTTACGGGTGCCGGATCCATCGATATTAATACTGTACGATTCTGTCAGCGTCTTCTTGAAAACCACAAAAGTTCCGGCGGCCGATTATACTTGAGGAGATATTTATAAATTTTATAAACATCTCTTCAAGCGCATCAGCCTATAGCAGGTCTCTCCCAAGACACGCCACTGATCCCTATCCTCAACTCTTCGCATCCAGTCTCTGCCAGCCTTCCGCAGGTCATCAGTCCATCTAGCTGCATCTATTTTCAAGTACATTTTTAAAAATAAATTATAAAACATAAATATTCTTCCCGAGTACGGGCATAATCTTTCACTCTAAACTTTCCCAGATAGGGCAGTTGTTCATTTCACTGAAACTTGTGAAACTTTTCTTGTAACTTAGAACCAAATTGCACTTTTAACTAGCAGATTGCGTGTTGCAGAGGTTTTCTCTTGGCTTTTAAAAATATTTTATTGTGGTTTAAAAGAGACCTCTTACGGTAGTTGTTGTTGTTTAATGTACTCTACATTTTGTTTTATTATACTTAAATACTACTTAATATTGTTTTTTATATATTAAACAAAGTATTCGATTTTTTTTTATTAATTATCGCTACCAATACTTGTCTTATGGAGCTTTTATTTACAATAAATATTTAAGGCATGGATATGATCGGTGAAATTGGTCGCCTTGGTGGCTCTCTTGTATGGCAGATAATGATTGACAGGTCAATAGAATCAGCTAACCACCTAGTCTTACACTAGTTGGCTATATAGTGTGTGTTCGGTTCGGTAGTAATTTTCATATTAAGATTTCCATTCCATCGTGTTAAGTTCAATTAATATTTGTCGTTCTTTTGTTAATGAATAGCTGCCTAACTAAACGTACTCAAACACCTCATGGTTAAACTTTTTTTTTTAGACTATTCATAAATATCTGTAAAAAATTACATGAAATAAATGATTTTGACTTTTTGACTTTTGAGCCCGATACCGTTTAGATTCCTAGCCTCAGTGTTTCAGCGGAGGGGTTTCATTCCCGCCTCGTTGCCATTGGTAGTATTCTGAATTTACACCAAACAAGTTACGAACCCGTCGTTGTGTATATAAAGACCTTTTAACAGTAAAATATATAGTAGGTATAATATAATATAGATCAATATAAAATATTATAAACGTTTTTGTGATTCTTAGAAGTTTGTATGTTAATTTTAGTTGATAAATACTACATAAAGTACATCATATTGTAATACAAAAAGCACTTAACTATGCACATTACTTTAACTATTCAAGTTGCGTCTTGCTTCATGCCTTCAATAACGCATGCCTCAGAACGTGACCTTTAAGATATAAAGAAAGAAAGAAAATTCATTTATTTGCAATTCTGGTTACAAGATATTGAATGACAGTATTTAGTGCAGAATTTGTCCGTTATAGGATCACGTACCACTTTCGTTACAAGTAAAAAAAAAACAGATGTATTCCTTAAAAAAGCATGCCACTTCTTTGTATTAAAGTGAAAGAGTGGGAAGTGGGGAAAAATCCCTGCGCTGGGTACCCTGAGGGAGGTCTCGTGTGCCGTAAGATATATGTGATGCCTTAAGGGTTTTGCAATCATACAGAAATATAAATACAATGAACGACAAAAATATTATTTGAATTCTGCGACAAACAGTAGTCGAGTAATACTGGAAGTGCGGAAGCTCATTTTGTATGGAGAATACAGGCTTCGCGATTGCGAATGTCCAAGTTTACGACTGAACAAATAAAAATACATATAATTGGTTTACTTTCCGATATATTAGTAAAAAAATTATAGTACCTACTACCTATAATAAAAACTTAGATACTATAATTTAATCCGATATAAACCTCTTCATGAATTAGCTGACAGTGGCCTTCCTACCTAGACTAGGTAGTGGCTCATTAGGTCATCTGCCTAATTATGATTTGATGTTCTAATGACGTCATTTGGAACAAATGTTGCATGTCTACACACAAAACAGCGACATCTAGCGGAACTATCCATCAATGTCCAGTTGATGTGTGCTTTGTCATTACTGTTTGCTAATTTAGGATCGAACGGTATTAGTGGTTGATTAGTACATGGTAAGGTTACTTTAAGTTTATTTTTTATTTTCAGGAAATTACTGCATCGCCTTCTTGTCGAGGTGGTAGTTCATTCACTGTCTGTTTCGTGACTGCACCAGTCACGAAACAGACAGTTGATTTAACCATATTTTTTTTAAATAGTAAAACTTGGATATCTGTGACACAACGTCACACTGGGTACTCCGAGGCTCTACCATGGGTTTGCGCATTGTAGAAACGTAACGTATTCATTTACGTATACGTGAGCAACAACCAATAGGATCGCTTTATTCAATCCACAAATAAAGCGATCCTATTGGTTGTTGCTCACGTATACGTAAATGAATAAGTTACGTTTCTACAATGCGCAAACCCATGGTAGAGCCTCTGAGGTCTCAATATCGTAAGACACCTGGAATAGTACTTTTTAATTAAGTAAGTAATCCTTTTAGATATTTTATTCAAGCAAAGGACAGTCTTTTACTAAAAGTTGCGATCACCGACTTCAAGACATGTCGTTAACCACAGCTTACTAATGGCTTTTAAACGGCCGTCTAAGCCGCCGTTGTCCGTGTGGAAGTACCATAATATTTTAGTCCATGTTCAACAATTTCATCTAATGTATGTAGAGATCTTTGCTCATCAATTAACTAGTTTATATTAAAAAAAGACAATGAAAAACAACAACTATATGCTTACGTAAAGGTAAAGTTATATTCCAATTCCCTCGCACGGAGCGCTGCAGTCGCGCAAAGGCATGCTGGTAACCTCTGTTTTAAGACTCCCCAAAAATAATTTTGGGGAGAATTTGATTTATTTTAGTATATACAATTTGTATAACTAATAAAATTATGTTGACATTAATATTTAACACGCTTGTTTACTCTAAACTGTATTAGTTCCACTATTTGCCGAAGGATTTCTTTCTTGAAACGGTATATAGTTAGAAGTTAGTTTTAATGACTTATTCTGATCAATCCTTAGTAGATATCTAAAATGCTCTCAAATTAAGAAATAACTTTAAAGAAGATCTTAATCTAGTAAATCTAGAGTACCTAAATAGATCTTTTTTAAAGTTATTTCTTAATAAGCTTTCTTTAACTTCGCGAGGTCGACCGCCCGCTCTAGTTACCACCGCCCAAACATATGCAAAATCCGTCAAGTGACATAATAATTTTTCGGTTTTATTCTATGGGTTCGCCGATTTACGGAAGACTACTGCATCGATTTCTTGTAGAGATGGCACTCCTTTCGGGGTGAAATTACGAAACGGGCAGTTAAATTGAAAATAAAGCAGCAAAGATATTCAAATAGACTCGTAATGCAAATTCGTCTTTGTCGCCGCCCGTTTCGTAACAGCATAATTAAGCCGGCATAGTGGAAACGATCTATGCTGTTAATCAACAAAGTATTAATCTACCACTGTGGTCTGTAGTCCTGCTTACCAACAGATAGATACAAAGTCGTCATATATAAATAAAAATTCTAGGTTGACGTTAAAAATATTTTTTGCATTCCTGCCTTATGTGTTATTTACGGACAAATTTTCATCTGTATTCACAAAGAAAAAGAATTACTAACATTAAAATAAATTGCTTCTCATTTCGAAGAAGAAAGAAAACGTATGGAAAAAGTGCTGGTGATATTTGAGATACATTTTAGCCAACCATTAGATGTCTCATACAGTCGGTGTAAAGTTATTGTTGTCTTCAGTTGCAAAAAAACATGGGTTTTTATAAAAAGTTCACACATAAAATAATAACACCATCAATATATCTATGAGAATTTAAGAAATTTTTACTTGTTAAATCGGTAAAGGCTAAATTTCTAGCCTTATAATGTATTGGGTAAGTACAGTGATTAAGAAAAGTTATGTTAACGGTTCGGACAGTGGCATCAATGGATAGTACAGTAGTGTCAATGGGTCGGACAATGGTGTCAACAGATCGGACAGTAGTGTCAACTTATTGGACAGTGGTGTCAACGAATCGGATAGTTGTGTCAACGTATCGAACAGTGCTGTCAACGGACGAACATTAGTATTAACAGATCGGACATGTATGTCAATAATGGATCGGATAGTAGTGTCAACGGATCGGATAGTGATGTTATTGGATCGGACAGTAGTAACAACGTGTCGGACAGTGGTGTCAAGGAATCGGGCGGTAGTATCAACGGATGCGACAGCGGTGTAATCGTGGCGAAATGATGGATACCTCTGCCCCATACAACTGCCTCTTAATGATCGGGTAAGGATATAACAAGGTACCCACTTCGATTTCAAAAATGTAACGTGTAAACCAGTAAGTGGCCAGGAAAAGCTTTTATGGCGATTTTTGGTGATGAATAGACCGTGGATTTAAAAACACTTAAGATCACAGGTTCAAACCCCGGTCTGTAAAAATGGGGTTTTAATAATAAAAATGTTTGACATCAACACTAAATTGTCTGGATAGCACTAAAAAAAAGATCACAAACTAAGCTCTAAGCTTGTACTATGCATACCTGGGATATGACAAGTAAAATAGTTGTTGAAAAGAATACTCTAGCTTTTTTTTCTATTTGGGATTTAAATTCAAAATAAATTAAAAAATCATAGTCGCAAGGTTTTACCAACTAGGCATACTTACACGGTTTTTTCATAAATATAAAACCCAAAAAACATACCCATAAACCTATTAGTATAATATAACAATATATGAATAAATTGTTACTTACCTCTATTAAAGAAAATTATAATCAAATGTTGTTAAAATTCAAATAAGATCGTTTACTCGTTCAGTGTGCACTATTATCGTTATTCGACTCGATTGAGTCCCTGTCTTGAATATTAAATGTACCTAGCCATCTACCTATGTTGGTATTGAAATATCTAAGTTTATATTGGACTGGTTTATTTACGTGGTGGCCGAGTTGGTTAGACCTTGAACTTAAAAACACTTAGGTCCCTGGTTCGAATCCCGATGTGTACCAATAAATTAAAATTTAAATATGTATGTAAATTTGTTTGACAACACCAATATAGTGCCTCGGAGAGCACGTTAAGCTGTCGGTCCCGGTTTCACTACAACTTGTGAAACTGTTTATAGATGGGTTATTGAGTATATCCAAACATCGCGACGAGCTAGCCACTTATTCCGTGTAGACTCATGCTATCGGCTACGACGAGGTGGGATTAAAAGCCCTTCCGCTGGGTACCCTGGGGCCGTCTAGGCGGCGCCATGTGGCACCCGTAAGGATATGTATATATATGTGTATTTAACTATACACCTAAATCAACACTCAGCTGTAACATTACCAAGATTATGTAGCATCCCTATTATTATCTCCAAATAGAACTAAGATAACTCCTCACATTTACATATTAAGATATTCAATAGGCCTGCATAGAATTAATTATGGCTACTCGATCGGAATATTAAGGCATTCAAACTTGATAAATTAGTTGGAAAACTTTATTGATCAAAAGCACAAATTTATTTAATCGGCTTTTCCTTTAATGTTATTTCGATTTCATTAAAACTTGTTATTGTTTTCAATTATTAATTGCCGAATTTTGTAAACGGTTCTTCGTCGAAGCTTTATTCCATTATTACAATTTTTGGTTCGTAAAATCTAATTCAACCCTATAAATAAAGCTGAATGAGAAATGGGTAAATGTTTACTATGATAGTAAATTTTATTATGAAAGGCAGGCTCTAATAAATAAAATGTCCATTAAAGTTTTTAAAAAATAGGTGCTTCTTAGTTACCTCGTCGTAACCAATGGTATTTTAAGTCTACACCAAACAAATGGCCAGCTCGTCGGAGTGTTTGGATAGACTCAAGAACCCATCCATAAATAGTTAAACAAGTTTGTACAATGACACTGGGACCGACAGCTTAACTTGCTCTCCGGGGCAATATAGTGGTCTATATATTATTAAAACTCATTGGTACATGTCGGGGTTTTAACCGGAGATCTAAAAACTAGTAATTTTAAGTCTTATGTATGAGTGGGAATCGAACCACATACGTTTAAATATATCATTGGTTACTTACCTTGTATTTAGTATATTTAAAGCGTGGATATGGTCTGTGAAGTTGATCGCCTCTGTGGCTCTCTTGTATGGCAGATATGAATGATTGGCAGGTCAATAGAGTCAGCTAACCACCTAGTCTTACACTAGTTGGTTATGTAAAGTGCGTTCGGTTCGGTAGTATTTTTTATATTATTATTTAAATTTCCATTCCACTGCGCGTTTAATTTCTAAATCTGATATCGTGCTCTCTGATATAAATAAATATTTGTCGTTCTTTTGGTAATAAATAGCAGCCTACTCCTACAACGCACTCTAAAACCTTATTTTTAATTGAATCGAACTCACGACCTCCAGATACAAGCCATCGGCATAACTATTAGACAACGGAGGCAGTGAACATTATGTAAAATATTATAGCTTTTATATTATGTGCGCTATCTTTTTTTTTGGTTAGGTAATAAATTAAATGTAGATAGGTCACCTATATCTAAATAAGCGATCGCAACTTTCTTCCGCGCTCTTAAAATTTTCGTTTTCCCCATAAATCATTGAGGGTACGTTATTAAAAATAAGCCCCGTGTTTCGGCACCACGCTATTGTATTGGTGAAGACAACTAGAGATGACGTAAGGTGCGTAACTTTAATGGATGTTTATTTTGATGATTCTTAATATGTCTACTGGAAGAGTAAAGAATACATTTTAGCTCAAAGAAAGCTGTAGAATTTTAACGAAATTCAGAAATGGCTTAATATTTATACATAATAATATTATGTATAAATATTTTTTATCCAATTGGCATTTAGAGTTTTTCGAATAAATTTCTAAACACATGAACCAAATTTCAGCCATTTGAATATTATTATTGTGGAGGACCCTACCATAATTTAGGTGGGAGGAAGGTCTCTATAACTTCGTTAGGCCGACCGACCGGTCTCGTTACCACAGCTGCAAAAACCGTCAAGTTTCGGTTTTAGTCTGTGGTTTTATCGGTTTTCAGGAGACTACTGCATCGATTTCTTGTCGAGGTGGTAGTCTCAAGGTGCGGTTACGAAATAAGTAGTTAAATTGACGATAAGGCAGCGAGTATATTAAAATATACTCGTAATGCAATTCGTCATGGTCGCTCCCCATTTTGTAATCACATCATTTAGCCGACATAGTGGGAGCGATCAAATATTGTTTAAGAACAATTATTGATTGACCCTATTCATGGACTTTATAGGTCTGCTCACCACCAGATAGATACAAAGTCACATGTCGTGCTCCAATAAAAAGAAGAAATAACAATGTATAACGACTATGTTCTAGTAAAAGTAACACGATGTCGGCTCTACATCGATTAAAATATGCAATAAAATAATTATATTATGTTTTGCGTATATTTTTAATAATTTTGTACAATATTTATTATAATACACTATTTATTATAATATACTATTTATTTTAGGGTGAAATACAGAAACCTAAGTCACAGGTATCTACTTATTTTTAGCAATATATAATGTTTAATAATACCTACATTAAAAATTTGTAATTTCCTTTTTAAGGGAAAACTAATAAATCATATCTATTATTTATTTATTTTAACACTTTATTGCACAGTAAACAAATGTTATGTACAAAGGCGAACTTAATGCCTTAGGCACTATCTAGATTGTATTCGAAGTCGGGTGCTTAATTTAAATTTTAATAAACTAATATATTTCGTTAATATTAACGTTAATTATAAGTTTATTAAAATTTAAATTAAGCACCCGACTTCGAATACAATCTAGATAGTGCCAAAGACATTAAGTTCGCCTTTGTACATAACATTCGTTTACTATGCAATAAAGTGTTAAAATATATTTCGTTTACTTATCTGCGACTCTTTTTAAACGTAATGTTTTTATTAAAATTAATTAAATTTACCTTCACGAGTTGCCCCACACAATACAGCAGGAAATATATTAATATGTAAATGCCACGTCACATACATCAATCTAGCTGATATCTGTGACGCGAACGACCCCAAATATGAAAGCATGGCTTGTACATACTCTGAATTTAACCAGA
This sequence comes from Monopis laevigella, assembly GCA_947458855.1. NCBI lineage: Eukaryota > Metazoa > Arthropoda > Insecta > Lepidoptera > Tineidae > Monopis > Monopis laevigella. Next base: position 10,180,950 of record OX381581.1, on the reverse strand, counting down.
TTTATTTTTGTATATGCGGATAATTAATTTTATTAATTAAAATGCATAGGTTTAGGTATTAAAACCGAAAATTATTATAAATTCGCTTCTGATGTGTCTGTTTGCTTGTCAACGTTTGAAGACATAGTGTAAGTTAATTCTACAAAATATAAATGATTTTGAAATGATTAAGTATGCCTAAACACAGTCAAACGATCAACGAGGCGATTTTTAATTATAGGTACTTTAAAGGCATTCATCATTTTAATGATCTTTATAACAATTGGTCGCTTTAAATGGGTTAATAAACATAAGGACCAAACTCCGTCTATAATGAAATCCATTTGTAATAACTACCATCAAAGGTACCGTACCGTATGCAGCAAGATAACCAATTAAATCTTCTACCAGTTCATCGGTTATCAGTAACGTTATTGCATTGATTTCTTGTCGAGGTGTGTAGTGTATTGCCCTAAACGGTGCGGTCACGAAACAGGCGATTGCTTAGATGACAATATATATTAAAAACTCTTAAATCTTATTTATCTTTGTTAAATTTATCATTTAACCGACATAGAACAGAGAGGAAATGCCGCCAGTGTCCTGGGTACTATGCCGAACGGCACAAATTTAGATTATTTTTTGTTTTATAGGATTTTATAGTTTTATTTACATAGGTTTAATAGGTAGGTATATATTTTGTTTTATTATTTATTAAGTAGTTTTACTTTATAATTTTATTGTGTAAATTTTTAGTTAGATTCAATTTTATAACTTTATTTAGTATTACTTTGAAATACAATATCTACATAGAACAATATACTGATAGACCCCATTCATGGACTTCGTATATCTGCTCACCATCAGATACAAAGTCAAAAAGCAATCCGCATGTGAAAATCTATTGTTAAAACAACAATTAATAATCTATTGGAAGACACAATTTACAATATTGTCCAAACCACTACCCGTACTACAATGGCACAATTTAACTATAATCCCGAATATAATGCCGTCTATTCCCCTTATCAACAATGCCACATCACACAATGTATGTAAGACACCAGGGTAATTTTGAGTGCCACTCGTATTGGCACTGGTGACAAAGGTCGACTCCCAAACCGTACGGACACGGGCGTAAATTATAATAAACGGATCCAATTTGTAGCAAATCCTGATACGTTTTTTAGCACTTGATTTAGGATTATGGAATAAAAACGTTTTTAGTGAGTAAATTGAACGTTGTGTTTTAAAGTATAATGTTTAAATTAATAATTTCATATAGAGGACATTTTACACATATTGCTCTGGTCTTTAACTAAGCTCTTGGCTTGTACTATGTGTACCACCAACAATACTTATACATACAGATCATGGAAACTTTACAAAAAAATGTTTTGCCATGAATGGAAATTGAACCTACGACCTCCGGATACAACGTTAAATATGTAACCCTAGGCTTTATACTACAAAAGGATAGGAAATCGGGGTGTGTACTACGTAAAATGAGTGTGTAGAGATAAGGTTGTCTCCGTCCACCCCGTAAGGTTTGGAGCATGAAAATAAACGTGTATTCCCAGAAGTTCAGTTGACTGAACTACTGGGATTTTTTCCCACTAGTTCAGTGATTAAAAAAACTAGCTCTATCCCAGGCTTCGGTTATTGTACATTACTGCCAATGAAAGTATAATAAGTGTCGATGTATAGAAATAAAAACACTATTAAAATATGTTTAATGTCACATTATAGCTTCACACGAAATTCGTATTTTTAGTCAGTTACCATTCGATGTCACAGTACATGCCTCACAACGAACGCGACATAAATAAAAAATCATCTCAATCTTTATAATATTTAGTCATGAGACATGCTTCAAATGCGTAAAATTCCCTCTTTTATTATTTTACCTAGTAGTACATTTTTTGATATACCTACCTACGTGGCCAAATTGGTCCCCAGTTCTAACCCCGGTGTGTACCAATGTTTTTTTTTATAAAAAAAAACAATTGTTTGACAACGCCACTATTGATTATAGTGCCTCAGATAGCACGTTAAGCTGTCGGTCCCAGTTTCACTTTACCAACATGTGAAACTGTTTATAGATGGGTTTACAGAGACTATCCAAACATCGCGACGAGCTAACCACTTGTTCGGTGTGGGTAGAGTCATACCATTGGCTACGTCGAGGAGGGTTTATTGCTATGTAAAAATAACACATATTATGTAATTAAACATAAAAAAGTTACTTAAATTGGCATCAATAGAAATCTAGTTTCTTTCAAAATCCCAGACAGTATAAATGTAAATAAAGATAGTTCAAAATCCCTGAAGGACTAACTTTACAAGTGGGATTCCTTGAGAGCAGCCCGAAGACTGTAGACGTGTGTTTGAGTTATATATTTCATAGTTAAGTTTATAGGATTTTATTGTGCAATAATATACAAATTTTGTAGAATAAGCATTCTGTTGTGATCTTAAGTGTTAGAAGTGTAGCATCTACGCAGTGTCTCAGTGTTTGTGTTATGTCAATGAATCCCTTAACCTTCGATAAAATGACGGTACCCATTTTATTGCTGGTTTTTCTTCCTCTTCACTCGATATTGGTAGGCGGTATGTTTGCATACGGTCATGTCGCCATTCCTTTCTCTACCCTAGTCCTTTCCCAATTCTTATCTCTAATATATTACCTCTCTTTTACTAACTATAAATATGTATTCAAAACTACCCACCACTAAACAATGGCAAAAAATCGCGTTATGCGAAGATGCCATTAATTGAAGGAAATTGACAGCCTCCGTAGACGCCTTTGGCATTAAATCCGGAGGTCGTGGGTTCGTTTCCCACCCATGGCACATAAATATTAGTACGTTTTTATGCACAGTTTGTCATGGTCTGGATGTTTATAAAATATAATATGTATAATATCATTGCTTCTGGCACACATAGTACAAGCCTAGAGCTTAGTTTGTGACCATAGCAATTTGTGTAAATTGTCCTACATTAACTTATTATTATTTAATAATAATAATAAATTTACAGGTATAATTTTACATAAATAAACACATATAGTATGTAGGTTATAACTTTACCCAAATCTCGAGTCTAAGTTATTTATATACCTTGAAATGTAAAATAACAGTTTAAAGTAATTTAGTGTTCCAAAATTAAATTACAGTCGTACATTAGGCGTATGTAGGAAAACCCTTCTTCCGTATGGACTATGCTTTCCTGAACATGGGTTAAATATCATTAATCTTCTCAGAAGCGCCTTAATAAGTAATTATTTATTAACTGTGGTACGCCTTAAGTACAGCTAAGTAAAGTGTTATTTTTTATGTAATGTTGGTTGTAAATTATTATTTAGAAATAACAGTTTTTTATTTATTTATTTATTTAAGGACAGCCAGTGGTCGGATACATTAATACTTCCTTAAAACATGAGTATAATTTTTAGCTAAATGTTCCACATTTAGGAGCCACAAAATGTACAATTAGTGTGGATAACAAAATATAACTTAAAAATAACTTAATATAGTATAAATAAACAATTATAATATACTTAAAATCAAGGTACAGTCAACAAAAATGTAAAGCTAAAACGAAAAAATAACATAAAAATTCAACATAGCATAAAATATTTTCCAAAAGGTTAAAGGCAAAACAGGATTATTTCAAAGTTACTTATATTTTAAATATTTTTATAGTAGCGCGACATATGACTTTGTACTTTTGTATTTGTAGATATCTACAGAGTCCATGAATGGGGTAGACCAATAGATTGTTGTTTAACAATATTGCTGGCTAATCAATTCGGATACGAAATGAACGGCAACAAGGACAAGTCATATAAGCTTCCCGTTTCGTAGCCGCACCCTGAAAGAGGTATACCACAAGAAAACGAGCAGTAGTCTCCTGAAAACCGATGAACACAAAGACTAAAACCGAAATAGACTAGGTCATTTGACGGTTTTTGCATCTGCATGGCGCGGTGATAACGAGCCCGGTCGGTTGGCCTAGCGAAGTTATAGAGGCCTTTCTCCCACCTAACAATGTTAATAATTTATGATCAATCATTCATTCAATGTTCATTCCTTAGATACCTAGCGTATTCTTTGGACACTCGTTTTTATTTTAGACATTTTATTATAATATCATTACGGATACACAGTTATATACTAATATACCTTAAAAAAACACGTAATACCCTTACGGGTTAGACTTAACTTGGTTGCGCCTTTGACATAGATTCCCACCGATAAAAAAAAAATACATTTTTCTGTACAGTTCGTCATGGTCTGGGTGTTTATAAAGTATAATATTTAATAGTATCGTTGTTTCTGGTACACACAGTATAAGCCTAGAACTTAGTTTGTGACCCATGGCAATTATATAGGGCAATGTGTCTAATAACCTTCATATTATTTATTTTAATGGATTAGTGACGCGTACGCACTTTAAAGCAACTAGGCTTACACTAAATTAAAAAGGCGTTAGGAATAAATACGGAAGCTAGAAACGAACACCAGGCCTATTACGCCGCATAGCGCTAAGTTAAACTTTAACCAAAATGAAGTAGTTATCTGTAAATTTTCAATGTCACCAGTTTTGTATTACGTCAGAATTGCACCATATCGATTAAAAGTTAAGCTTAGTGTTGTGCACATAATCACCCCTCTGATATAAGTAAAGCCATACTATATTATTTGATTATTATTAGAAATGTAATCTCTGACCCCATTCGACCACTTAAGGTTTATACATATATTACATATTAAGGAGTCTGTGGTATAAATAACTAGGTCACAAAAAATGTTAGGTAAATTTATGCAGTAACTGTGATTACCAATTTTAGTTACAATTGTTTATTAATTTGTAATTGCTACATTAATAAGGTTGGTTGATTTTCCAACTAAACAGTTCAGTTAAATGTCATCTCATTTATTAGGTGTCTGAACATTAATTGATAGATTTCAAATGTATGACTAAGTTTTTATAATGTTAGAATTTATTTCGATAATATAACAAAAAGTCCGTAAAATGTGGAAGAAATTTATTATTTATAGAATTATTAATACAATAAATTGGTAATATACTTTAATTACGACATAAATAATATTGAAAATGTTTCGGTTTTAGTCTGTGAGTTCACCGGTTTTCAGGATACTATTGCATCGATTTCTTGTCGAGTCGTCAGTGCTGTTACGAAATGGGTAGTTAATTTGTCGATAAAGCAGCGAAGCTACTAAAGTAGACTCGTAATGCAAATTCGTCTAGCCGCCGCACATTTGGTAACCGCTTCAATACTGTTAAACATAATGTATTGATCGATCCCAATCATGAAATTTTTTTCTCCTTACCACCAGGTAGATACAAAGTCACATATGCCGTGCTCTAGTAATAAAAAAAGGTTACACAATGCTGTTATAAATTTATTTACTGATTTTTAAAGTATGATATACTTGGGTACACATATTATAATTAGTAAAGTGTTTTAATAATATATTATGTAATATGATAATAAGTAAGGTGTTTTAATTAACTAATAAGAAAAAAAAATTAGCATAATAACCATAATAATAATATATTTTGTTGCTTTCTTATTCAGGAAAATTTTACCGCATTTTCACAACACTAAAAGGATCAAAAAGGAGAAAAAAATGTTTTTCCTGTTGACGAGTAAATCATAATCATCAGCATTGTACCTCACTTGGGAAATATGGGTTGGTGTGAATTTTTCATGAAGCCAAGCGGAGGTAACGCGCAGACTATTGTGAAACTGAAAAAGTGTGAAACGAACCTTAGGCGTCGTTCACGGTGTTATTATTTTGATAATAATTTTCCGAGCTGCTAAATAGTGTTGAATTACCTTACGTTTATAAGTGTTTGTTTTAAATTTAGGTGGGAGGAAGGTCTCTATAACTTCGTTAGGCCGACCGACCGGTCTCGTTACCACCGGCCATAAAAATGCAAAAACCGTCAAGTGTCCTAGCTATGTTTCGGTTTTAGTCTGTGGGTTTACCGGTTTTCGGGAGACTACTGCATAGTTGAAGCGATCAATATTGTTTAAGAACAACTATTGATTGACCCTATTCATGGACTTTGTATGTCTGCTCACCACCAGATCACATACCGTGCTCCAATAAAAAAAATCTTAAATATTGTTTTACTTAGAAACGTTTAGCTTAAACCTGGGTTATAATAATTCTAATAACTAGCTGACCGGCGAAACTTCGTCTGCGCACGCAACAGAAGCCTTCAATAGGAACAATTTTTGCCCGTTTTCTCAACATTTTTCATTGCTGCTCTGCTCCTATTAGTCGTAGCGTGATATTACCCCCTACAACCTCACAAACTTTACCTCTTTATTATATTATTAATTATAGATATATTCACACATATTACCCTGGTCACAAATTAAGCTCTAGGCTGGTACTATATGTAAAAGGAACAATGATACCAGTACATTTTATAAGAATATATTAATTTATAATCTTTACAGAAAAATATACAAATAATATTTTGCCTCGAGTGATAATGGACCTCCGGATTCAATCAATGCAAACAGCATAACCACTAGACTACAGAGGCGTTCATTAATACTTTTTCCTATTTTACCTGAGCCCATATTTTTTTTTCTTATCTAATTTTGAATTTGTATATGTCAACAAGATCTATAACTATTTCAAATTTGGAATAAAAATTAATCAGACAGTAGTTCTGCAGTTATTTGAAGCGGTCAGACAGAGTTGTATGTCACCAATGACCATATTATTATGTTGTATTTATAGATTAATTTTTCAGGCCACTAAAATAGTTGCCAACAATAAATCAGGAATAGAGAACAAAACCTTGTTCTCTGTAAACTAAAATAAATGAGGTAAGCTCGTTACCCGCGGTCCCTCGTCACGTCACTACGTATTACGTCACTGCCTATTACGGTTACTTCCCGATGTGGGTTATACCTACCATGGATGTAACATGGTTTACTTAGTAGTAAACGGTTTGACAAACACAGCCAAGGGAGATCATTTTCTTTTTTTTCTGACAAAGATATATAAATATATTTTTAATGACCTACTTACTATTGACACACATAACATATTGTCAATTATAAATATTGTATATGTTGCTGATAATTTGTATTCCTAAAATTAATTTATTATAACTTAAAATAACCAGTTTACCATATAACAAAGTACTTATAGTGGGAACAAATAATAAAATTAAAATAAATACCATCACGGGTGCCTATTTGGCTCCCGAGAACAGTATAAACGGCCTTAGGGTACCCAGCCGAGGGATTAACACATCCTCATTTCGCCGATGGTATTCGGAGGTAACACCTAACAAGTGGCGAGCTTAGAAGAAATAGCCTCGTTGTATAAAGCGGTCACCCATCCCAGGCCGGCCTTGTTGTCACCTGCTTAACCTTGTTATCAGTTGCGCAGTGACTTAACCACTAGGCTGGGGCCGCTTTTTATTATTTATTTTTATATTTATATAGTGGGAACAATTAACATAAAAAAAAAATTTCTTAATTGGTCTAAGGATTATAAGAGTCCTCATACATAAAAACATTTAAAAGATTATGAAATGTACAAAAATTGTAGATTAATTTGTGGATCTGATTTTTTTATAAATTATTCGTTTTAATAAAACTAGGTAGAATATTGTAATTACTGGCTGTCTGACGTGTACGAGCCTTCTTATTAGCTCGTCTTTTAGATTTATTCCAAAATACCTGGGGCCTTATTTCGAGTTCGCAAGCGCTAAAAACGTCAAGACTTTGCGTAAACTATTAATATGGAAATATAAGTTCTATTCCAATGGTTATATAGTCTGTATTAGGTTGGCTATAATAATGCCGCCATCTTGAAATACACGAATTCTTCGCATGTGTGGAGCATTGGAATATTAACTCTATAATTAACAGGAAAAAACTTATATTTCAATATTTATATATTACCCAACGTCTTATCGTGTTTAGCGGTTGCAAACTCGGAATAAGGCCCCTGGTATTATTTTTGTCAACACCACTATAGTGTCTCGGAGAGAGCGTTCAGCTGTGGGACCCAGTTTTACTATATAGGCATCCGTGACGGTGTATTATTCACCGTCAGTCCAAATCAAGTCAAAGCCATGGTCTATGCTTCATCCGTTCCTTAGACCCAGCCACTTCAGGTTAAAGTATTGCATCGGTATTCATAAAAACTTATTAAGGTCTTGAAGAACACTTTAGTTATAGTAGGTTTCTTCTCTTTGTTTAGCAACACAATTGAATATGCGTAAAAGAGACAAAACCTATTTTAACTAAATTATTTTTCAGGGATTTAATGAGTTCTTATGAATAAGGCTATAAGTTTAACACATTTATACGTTTACAGATAACCTACGCACGAGCGGTGTGGCATCTTCACTTGCAGGATAGCAGGGATCCAGCGTCAACAGAAAGCCTCTCTCAGCTTGGTGTCCGCCGCTCCATCGTTTGTGCGTTCTCGGTGGCGACTCCTTGGGGACTTAAATTCCACGTATATCGCGCCGTTTCCTACCTATTCCCCTCAATCCTAATCTCCATTTTGAGGAGGGACACATACTGTCTTCCGCCGTGGTCCTGCCCCTGGAAACTGGGAATATACCTCAGCCGGATCTCAACCCCACAGTAAAGGGGGCACTCTTAGTTTTGTTGCAGTGCAGTCTGCAGTTACTGCAATTTCAAAATGCGTCAATCTATATTGATATAGTAAAAGTAAAAAAAACTATTAATAAATATTAAAACTCATTTACAGAAAGCTATTACAGTAAATGGTTATAAAGTTGTCTGCCTAAATGAATTTTTCTAGTCATTCCCTTTGAAGTCCCATTTCTTTATCAAGGCAAATAGGCTTTTGTCACGATATTGTTATGTCATTTTTTGTTGATTAGCTTTGTGCCCTCAAAATTGATAGACTGAATTCTTTGTACTTAAGTCTTTGATTAGAAATAATGGGTGATGTCACGCTTTGAGTATGTCATTGTCTGAAAGCGTAATGGATATTAGTATTATATTACGCTTATTTTGGTAATACTGTTTTTTACTACTACTGTTTTTTTATTATTTGGTTGAGTAGAGAGTGTAGTGAACACAGTGCAGGTGAGAATTCAAAAGGCCTTTAAACCTACTTCGCGGTCTCAAGTCCGGTAACGCTGCAATTAATGAATTGCAGGGGAATGCCCCTGCCTTCCAACTATGCGATTGATCCGGCACCTGTACGGTGAAGCCATGGATAGTTAAGAACATTGTCTCTCCTTTTAGACACTAGCTGGTAGCAACATAGGTATTATGAGGAGGATTCTAATCACATATCTACGGATGTTAACAATAGGGAATAACGAAACTTAACCATATATATATATATATATATATATATTATCTTTTATTGGAGCACGGCATGTCACCTTGTATTTGTGGTGTACCTGGTAGTTAGCAGACCTATAAAGTCCATGAATGGGATCGATCAATAATTTTGGTTAAACAACTTATCGTTTCTACTATGCCAGCTAAAAGATGCTATTACGAAATGGGCGGTGACTTGATCCTTGCTGCTTGATAGTCAAATTAATGGCCAGTTTTATAACCGCAAGTCTCCGCGCTAAGTCTCCTTTTATGGGAGAGGAGACTACCACTTCGATAAAAAAAAGACGCAGTAGTCCTTGAAAACCCGGTGAACCCACAGACTAAAACCGAAACATGACTAGGTCACTTGACGATAGGCCTAACAAAGTTATATATGATCCTTTCTTCCACTAATATTATAAGAATCCGTATAATAATTAATAAATAATTTTATATAATAACTTTATAAATAAAGGACATTACTATTTATTTCGAATTTTTTGAATTTGAAATACGAGTATTATTTTAAAATAATTAGGTTTAAAGTATCTTTATTTCCAAATAAATACATGGATTCACTTAAATGGAAAATTAACATTTTGTTGACAACAGACTAAACAATACTACTGCAACAATAATAGGTAAGTACCTAATTCCCAACAATCGCCCCACTGGACAATAAGTAACCCTGGACAGTAAGTAATAAGTAGGGTATTTGACTCCTTTTTGAAACTCGTTTTATATGATTCTTCATTACATAATAAGCACACTACATTGATATTTCCGGGATATCTACTCTATTATTAATAAAAATCAATGTTAAAGTTTGCATTTCCACAATGGCGCTAAAAACGCTGTTTCGCAGTCTATGTCAAGTCACACGCAAGTAAACAAACTAGCACAGATTAAATAATCTCCTAATTATTAATATACTCTATTCTATTTCATTCCATGATTTATAATCTGTGTATTGTTTTGTTTACTTACGTGTGACGTCACCAGTCATCAACCAATCAAAGATGTTTTTATTATAAATAAAATTGTAAAATAATTAATTTAGCAAATTTAACTTGACATTATAATTAAAATTTTATTATAATTTCTTCTTCTTCTTTTAAATGATGGCCTCTACTCGTTATGTACGAGTAATTTTGCCAGTGTCAAGTGAGGGTAGAATTAAATAGTTTTTTTTATTATAAAGTGAAAGTGGGATAATAGGATGGAAAGGATTAGGGAAAGGACTAGGTTAGAATAAGGAATGGCCACATGACCGTATGCAAACATACGGTATAGTTATGCCAGTATCATGTGAAATCGTAAATATCGTAAATCGTATATCTGCGTAAATACTACACTTCTCACACTTAAGATTACTTATGAATGCTTATTTTACAAAATTGGTACACTTTTGCACAATAATATCCTATAAACTTAACTGCGAAAAATATATCAGAAACACACGGCTACAGTCTTCGGGCTACCCTCAAGGAATCCCTATTATAATTTCATGGTAACATAATTTTAATCAACCGTTATTAATTTGTAAAATGTTTTTTGATATTAAGTAGTCATTATTTCATTTAATTATTTTGGTAATATCAATGTTGCCTGTTTGTGATGATAATGCAACCATAAATTTAATTTTATCATCTGCGCTGTAGATGTCTTCCTAATAGATTTTATTGTTCTAATGTGCTTATTTATTTGTTATGTTGAAATGTTACAGTTTTTTATGATTATTCAAATCATATAATAGATGATACTTTAAAATTATATGCAGTTATAATGACATTGAAATTATATTTTGCACACCACAGTCATGTTGCTAGAATATGCAGAACTAAATACTCCAATGTAACAACTTTTGTAAACCATATTCTGGCAAATAAAGAATTTATTATTATTATTATCCACAATCTTCTTCATGTATTCTCCTACGTTTATGGACACTGCGGATTCCTCCTTTTTTAAGAATGTCTCCAATTTGGTCAATGGAACATTCTTTTGGGTCTTCCTCGCCTTAACTTTTCATTCACCTGTAATGAAAAATATCTTTCGACAAACTCCTTTCATTTATCCTTTCTAGGTTTATACCCAAACCAACGTTCAACATTCCTTTCTCAATCCTTGTCACCACATCTTCTTTCATATCAGACACCACTGTTTTCTTCACTCTATCCGCAATTGTTATTTTCATGCTTCTTCTGTTACACCCAGCACTCACTACATTTAAGAAACAGTGTTAAAATAAATCCGAAATAAACTATTCTTTGAAAGGTGAAGCCTAACTTTAAAACTTTGTTTGATGATAATGGAGGCTAAACATAAATATTTTGGAGATGTCTAATGATGGGCAAAAAAAAAATTAACTTATCTATATGATAATAAATGTTTATCTGATAATATCAGATTTTGTGTCGAACTATTTTCTTTTATGTTTGTGGTTGCGCGTAAGTGGACTGTATAATCGAGATGCGGGTGCTGTGGTAGATATATAGGTCGTACCTAAAGATGCACTGATACAAACAATATATAATAAGGTTAAGGAGATGAAAGAAAGGACCTACCTCGGTATTCAACACTCCAGGCACGTCCAGGGTTCAAATCCTTGTTATAGCAGTATCAGTATTGTCCAGGCACGAGCGATAGCTCTTGGGGGTGCGGTTTTTGGCGAAGTCTCCGATTTTTCTCGCGAGCGGGTATAGTGGGAGTTCGGAGTGGTAGTGCAGAACGAAACCGGCGATTATATATCGAAACGAGATTATTTTGGCGTACACTACTGCTTGCGTCACGAACTCATCAACGACTCGTTCTTTTCTCCCATCCACTCATCGGTACCGAGCGAAAATGACCAATGATAGGTGCAGGAAAGGGTAAGGTATATGGGTCAGTGATCAAGAAAGAAAAGGATAGCTGGGGTAAGGTAAAACACGGGCAAATTACATATTATACATATCAATACATAAATGGATACGACTTAATTTACCAGCATTACCGCAAAGCGCCTCAACAGTTTGTATACCTTGAGGTGGAGCAAAAGCGAACATTGTTAATGTAACATCTTTTTAAGACCTTTTGTTCTCAAATAAACAATTTTGATTTTGACTTTTGATGAAGAAGACAATTATTAATCTAATGAGGTCTTACTTTAGTTATTATTAGTACTGTTACTTAGTATATTACTATGTCATGCATGACATGATTTAACTTTATTTATACGCTTAGGGCGGCTTGCAAAAATAACTATATATTTTACGGACGTAAATGGCAGTTACATCCGTAAAATATATAGTTTTTTTTTAAATTTATTTGATATTTCTGAAAAGTTGTATTTTGCCTTTTACTTTTTTTTTCATCCTAGAAGGGTCGATTACGTATTGATTTATACGTAATATCTACGTGGTTGTATAGTTCCCAGGAAGCATTTTGACGTCCCTATGACGTCAATTACGTTGAGAATGATACTAAGTTAACGTCATAGGGACGTCAAAATGCTACCTGGGTTGGTTAAATCGTAGTATTAGAATTTAGTAAAATTCAAAAATAAAGAATGAAATTCACCTAAACGATAAAATATTTAAAAAAACGTACCTATTCAATATTCTCAAAGCAAATTTGTATGAAAAAAGTAAACAATAACCGCTATATCTTCCGCTCTGCCTAACGTAATAAATTGAAAAAGCGGATTAGAATTGTCTTCATAAATTTGAATGTAGAAGCGTGACACTGTACTTAATTTCCGGAATATTTTCTGGGGCGGATTTAGAGATGTCGAAGTTGGCTTGGCTTTAACCCTTGGTATGTCTGGTAGGGTCTGGCAGTTCCACCATGATATAAAATCCATATTAATAATATTAATGCAAAAGTATGGCTTTCAGACGTGGACATTTACAAAAAAGGTAACAAACAAAATTAAAATGTGCCAACAAGGACCTTATAGTCAAAGTCAAAATCATTTATTTCATATATTATGAATAGTCGAAAATAAAAAGTTTAACAATTAGGTCTTAGAGTGCGTGGTTAGACAGCTATTCATTACCAAAAGAACGACAAATATTTATTATATCTCAATATAAGATTTAGTACTTAAACGCGATGGAAAGGAAATCATAATATAAACAATACTATCGAACCTACACACACTACATAACCAACTAGTGTCGATCATTATCTGCCATACATGGATGCCACCAAGGCGACCACCAACTTCATCAACCATATTCATGCCTTAAATATTTATAAAAAAAAATAAATAAATAAATACCATCACGGGTGCCAATTTGGCTCCCGAGAACCGTTTAAACGGCCTCAGGGTCCCAGCGGAGGGATTAACCCATCCTCATTTAAAAGAGGAATTTTTTAAATATTTATTCTAAATAAAAGGTAAGTAACCAATCACATATAAGTAAAGGTATAAGGATCGATATTTTTAAGGGCGTAAACGTATTTTTTGTTTTTAATTACCTACACAAGATGTACTCTTGGTTAATATGAGGTTCTGTTGATCAAATCGAAAAACTTTTCCCATGGAACCATGTGTCGCAAATGAAAAAAAAAATGCCTTCTACATCCTTTCAAATTAAAATCTTGCCTAATGCAGCAACGATGAGGTCGAAAAGATAGACTGTAGTTTGTAAAAAGAAGACTACATTTTGTTACTCGTAAAATATAATAAAATATTGGATATATTATAGTCATACAATGTATGTATGTCAATATATACAATGTAACTTTTATTAGCCTAGCACGGTAAGGGTTAATGCAATAGTGGTTTATCTATACTATCTATTATTTTTTTCATTTTTTTTTTTAAGAATTCCATACTATTATCATTATATTCATGTGCTCACGTCATCCAGGAGTTTTATAAAGAACTTCAACATTCCGACATTCAGTTTATTCCACCTCGGATTTTAAGTGATTTTTTTTTTGAGCATGGGATGTGACTCTGTATAAACCAGAGTAACAGACTTACTACAGGTCTATTGGCAATGTACCTATCTTATCTATAAAGCAATGACCACAAGAATTGAGTGTCCAGTGGCCACACTACAACGCGTGGAAGCTACCACGAATACCGCAAGCGCTTACCGAATACAGTCAGCAGCTTTACCTAGCTTAAGTACTTGTGGCTGTGGCCGTCTCAACCATAGGACCTTGTCTTATTCATAAACATTGTAGCAACATTCCGACCAATCTAATGTTGGTGCTATTTTTAGGACTACTGGAATAATACTACATTTCAAGAAATATTTCCTAACATTACTTTTCATCATACAACGCGACAACTTAATAATAGCATAAGCAAATCAATGGCTGTGCTCCTCTTATAGTTTGTGTGAAGCACTAGAGTTTTTTACTTGCTGGTTTCTTTTTCTCCGGGGTGTCACTGTGGGGATCGACTTTACAGTTAGTATACCCGCCCTTAAAAATATCGATCCTTATACCTTTACTTATATATATATATATATAAGTAAAGATATAAGGATCGATATTTTTAAGGGCGGGTATATATATATATGTGTGATTGGTTACTAACCTTTTATTTAGAATAAATATTTAAGGCGTGGATATAGTCGGTGAAGTTGGTCGCCTTGGTGGCTCCCTTGTATGGCAGATAATGATTGACAGGTCAATGGAATCAGCTAACCACATAGTCTTACACTAGTTGGTTAAGCAAGGTATAATAAATATTTGTCGTTCTTTTAATAATGAATAGCTGCCTAACCAAACGCACTCTAAGACCTCATTGTTAAACATTTTTTTTATTTTTTTTGACTATTCATAAATATCTGTAAAGATTTACATGAAATAAATGATTTGATTTGAACTTCGCTAGGCCCATCGTTAGGATTTCGTTACCACCGTTTACACTGATAAGATAATTAAAATAGATAAATATAGAAGGTAAATTTAACGTTTAAAATTGTTATTTTATTTAAAATAATTTATGGTCATGGGTTCTATAGAACGCAAGCAGTAAAAGAATAAAGGACTCATTGTCCTTTTTTTTTTAAATATTTAAAGCCTGGTACTCGGCCCAATAGCCATAATATATGTATATCATTGAAAAGGTCTTTTTACAAGGATTTATGATAACCGGGGTTATTTTGTGTTAAATATTTTTTATTTTTGCTTGATTTTGTTAAGATAATGGAGATATTTTATCGTTGTCTTATATATAATCATGTGTTCGTGTTTTGATTAATAAGTTCTAAAATGAATATACACTCAGGGATAAAAAAGAAAAAATAGTAAAAGTAAGAAACGTTATTAATTTTTTTAAACGTTATCAATAATTACATCGTTGAGGAATGCTGCAGGAGCAGTGAAGCCTTCATGTCTGGCAAATCCTAGATACCACACGATTAAAACTATGTGAGCACAAGTGCCGACTGCTCTTCGTCCGGTCAAACACGTGCAATTATTACTGCACGTGTTTGATAGGACATAAAATGTTATGAATATTAGTTTCATTTTCATTAACATTGTTTTTTACCAATACATAGCAATAATAAGTTTTTGACCGTACGTGAAGCGACTGTATGCGTCCACGTAAAAGCTAATCATTTTTTTCGTATTTTTTCAACCATGATAGGTACGTAATATCGTGTTTTTGCAATTATGATATCTACTAAAACTGGAACTTTTGGGTGCTTCCCGTGGTTTTCGGACAAGGATTTGGTAAAGTCGCCATAGTAAATATTTTTGCATATTAAAAGACCTATCCAATGACACCACAATGATTGCTATTGGAGCGAGTATCAAAATGCCCATTCTTCTTTCAAGAACATTAGTATCACCCACCATAAATAATATTATATATCCTTACATGTCTCGCGTTTAGATAAAACCCATTTTATTCCATTAAACTAATAATAATATATGGAACCGCCTTAATAAGGCATTATATATAATAGCATATAAAACGAAATGTCAAACGAGTTTGTTGCGGCTATTTTCTGTTCTCACTTCAACCAATCAACTCTCAGTGATTGATTTTGTACTCACTTTTTTTTATTTGGTGGCCATCTTCTGTTCTCACGACTCAAAAGGCGATTTAATGCCCAAGGGCGCCTCCCTATCTTTATCTCCATGTTTTATTCCCATCTCGTCATAGTCGACGATAGCATTCGTTTATTTTTTTGGAGCACGGCATGTGACTTTGTATCTATCTGATGATAAGACCCACAAAATCCATGAATGGGGTCGAAAAATACATTATTAATATACGTGGTGGCCTAGACTTAAAAATACTTAGGTCCCTGGGTTCGAATCCCGGTGTGTGGTACACACCGGGATTCGTATTTAATGATTAGTATTTAATTTAATTTTTTTAATAATGATAGATATAAAAAAAATATGTACATTTATTTGACAACACTACTATAGTGCCTCGGAGAGCACGTTAA
Source organism: Monopis laevigella (assembly GCA_947458855.1). Lineage (NCBI taxonomy): Eukaryota > Metazoa > Arthropoda > Insecta > Lepidoptera > Tineidae > Monopis > Monopis laevigella. The sequence goes on along the minus strand of OX381581.1, from coordinate 10,164,186 downwards.
GCTGTCGGTCCCGATTTCACTATACAAACTTGTAAAACTGTTTATAGATGGGTTATTGAGTCTATTCAAAACATTGCGACGGGCTAGCCACTTGTTCTGTGTAGACTCATACCATCGGCTACGACGAGGTGAGATAAAAACCCCTCCGCTGGGTACCCAGGGGCCGTCTAGGCGGTCTCAGGCGCCGTAAGGCACCCGTGATGATATGTATGTATGTAAGTAAATACATTATTGTTTAACAACATTGATCGCATCTACACGAAAGAAGACTACCGTCTCAACAAGAAATCGACGCAGTAGACTCCTTAAAACCGGTGACCCCACTAGACTAAAACCAAATCGGCTTTTGCATTTGTATGGGCGGTGTGGTAACATTCCAGTCGGTCGGTCTAGCAAAGTTATAGAGAGCTCCCACTAACCGAAAGAGGAATTTCCAAACCATCTAAAAACTAACTAAACTAAAATACGGAATTCCTACTAACATTCGTCCGTGATGTAGTTAGTCTTCGTCTTTAAGATTTAAATCCACGAGAAACTAAAGAAATCTAAGCGAAAGAAATATAGAGACTCTTGCGTCCCTCGGGAGTTACATAACGGAGTATCTGTAGGTATCTAAACGTTTACTTATTTTAATCGTGCTAGCTAAATTACATTTATCCTTAGGAACTAGGTTGAGTTCAGAGATTTTGTTTTTATTTTAGAGACTATTTTTTTTTTTTTTTTTTTTAATTTATTTATTCACATCAAAAGTATTAACAGATTTGTTCTTTAAGTTGCGCTTAAAAACCTGAGCGGTTTATGTGAGCGCATCTGAGTCGCATATGGTAAATTAGGTACATTTTAAGATTATTTTACATTTGATAATAATGTATAGACGCAATCAAAAGCTAATGTTAATAAAAGTTAGATGAAGGACTTCGCTTTCAGGGGCCTTAGAGAAAATTCAGGCGAGGCGACATGTCGTGTCGCCTCATTCAAAAACGTATGGGTTTTGACAGTGATAGTAGGCGTGAGGTACGCTGTCACCTGTCAAAGTCTATACAGTTTTCATTGAAGGCGACGCGACATGTCGCCTTGCCTGAATTTTCTCTAAGGCCCCAGATACATCTAGTACAGAGCACGTTTACGCTTTAAAAAAATAACCGAAAAGACCACTAAAAAGTATGAAAAAAACATGTTTTGTTTTTTATTTATTTAGTTGTTTTTTTTTATTGGTGCACGACATGTGACTTTGTATGTACCTGGTGGTGAGCAGTCCTACAAAGTCCATTAATGGGGTCAATCAATAATTGTTCTTAAACAATATTGATCGTTCCCACTGTGCCGGCTAAATGATGCGATTACGAAATGGGGGGCGACAATGACGAATTGCATTACGAGTATATTATAATATACTCGCTGCCTTATCGTGAATCCAAGTAACCACTTCGTAACCCCAATCACCACTCGACAAGAATTCGATGCAGTACTCTACATATTGTGTAGTCGACAAAAAATTATCTATATGTTTTGGTACCCAATATATAGGTCATTTGGTTATTTTATTTTGTACCAACTTCAAAAGTATAATACTAAATACATACATATCATCACGGGTGCCTTACGGCGCCCGAGACTGCCTAGACCTCAGGGTACCCAGCGGAGGAGTTTTAATACCACCTCGTCGTAGCCGATGGTATGATGGTACACCGAATAAGTGGCTAGATCGTCGCGATGTTTAGAATAGACTCAATAACCCATCTATAAACAGTTTCACAAAATGGTATAGAGTAACCGGGACCGACATCATAACGTGCTCACCGAGGCACTATAGTGGTATTGTTAAACAAATCTACATATTTTTTTTAATTAAAAACTCATTGGTACACACCGGGATTCGAACCAGGGACCTAAGTGTTTTTTTTTAAGTCCAAGGTATAACCAACTCTGCCACCACGTATATCATATAGAATACTAAATGATTAACTAATACAAATTTTGAAGAAAAAAAAATTGAGAATGTCATTCTTTTTTCTTTAATAAAAAAATTGACCAGAAAATTTTAAGCTTGTGGACTTGCACGTTATTATAATAAACTTCTAACCTAAACTCAAATACCAAATGATAATTAAAAAGAAACCCATAAAATAAAAGTTGTGAAAATACCCGCTAACTTTTCCAGTTTGTTCCACCCGAAATACCCATAGAAGAGCCTCTCAAAAATATGCAAATACTGCAGCACATGAAAAACCTTTGTGGCGTTTGAAGATTTTTAATGGCAAAGTAAATACTGTCACAGTCATATGGGAGGGTTAGGCTTGTACTTTTGTTGGTTCCGTAGGTGTACCTGTTGAAACGAAAGCTTACATAGCCGCGGATCTCTAAAGTCCCGAATTCAAAATGAGTCGCTATTGAATATTTAGCGTGTTAAAGTGTTTTCGTTTGATGTAGGTATGAAATGTTTTTTCGGAACTATTATTTTTGCGTTTTCTCTGTTAAACATAAAAATAAAATTGGCGTTGTTTTATTTCAAGTTTCTAGTGTATTGTTATTTGATATTATGAATTTTTAAACGTACCTGTAGTGAGTTATTTTGAAACATAGTGGTGCTAATTTTATTCAGTTATGACAAACAACGCTTTAAAATACAGAGACGGTTATTACAATATATATATATATATATATATATATCGTCTATTGAAGGATTTTGGCCTTCCGAGACCAGCCGTCGGGACTTTTATGGAGCGTGCTTCCAAGAAGGCGCTAACAGGATGATATAGTATTTGGTTGTGTAGAGAGGGTAGTGAACACAGTGCAGGTGAGAGTTTAAAAGGCCTTTAAACCTACTTCGCGGTCTCAAGTCTGGGAACGCTGCAGTTCATTCCCCTGCCTTCCAACAACGAAATGGGTCCGGCACCCGCACAGTGAAGCCATGGATAGCTAATAACATTGTCTCTCTCTCTTCTGTTTTTCTTTGTGGTTTGCATTGCTTTATAAAAACTACGGTGCCCGCAACTTCGTAAGCGTATTTAATTGACATATAAAAAAAACATTTGTTATTGTTTTTTTAATAGATACCTATAATTGCTAAGGTAAAGCAAACATGTTGACCATGGATACTATGTCCGCCATGAAGGTAAAAACCGTGCCCGTCCGCGGCCGCCACGTTTTTTTAGCTTTATGATGTCCGCACTTCATAATTTAAACCCTGATTTATATGCATAATTTTGGGTTTCAGTGGGTAAATACTTCCCTACCTATGTATTTTGCTATCTTTATTTAAATCCAATGAATGTACAGATTTAATAAAGATAGCAGAATAATTGACACTAAATAAGCTACAATGTTATATTTAGAATTGTTGTGGCATCACTTAAAATCAACTTGACCAATTGTATGCGGTTTCTTTTATTACATATATATTAGCTTTATGGGTAAAATATGGTGTATTCTATTTCAATATACATACATGGAGTTCAGATTTATAGGATATTTTTGTTTTAAGAAAATCTTTGAAATAGTTTTTAAATACACCAGATAGAAACAAATGTTCTATGAAGCAAAGTTGGGTATATTTATATGACATACTCGTACAACTATATTTTTTTTTATTTATTAAAAAAAAATTGTATAAAGTGGACATTTTATATTATTTTTTTGGTAACTAAGTGTTTTTTTTTATAAGTACTTATTAAAACCCAAAACTATACCTAAAATTGGGGTTTTATGTATGTTATGAAGGGAAATACGCGAGTATGATAGCCATGTTTAAGATGTTTACTTTACCTTAGTAATTATTATATATATATATATATATATATTCACGGGTGCCTTACGGGCCCCGAGACCGCCTCAGGGTATCCTGCTTATTATTACAAATCTGATCAATCAATATACCAGTGATAATATAGCCTACAGCTAGTAAATAATATGTATAAATTGATATCGTTGTTGTTACAGATACAGACCTAGTATGAGTAAAATGTCGGGTATTTTTACTATTTATTTATTTTAAAAAGTGTATTCCAAAAACATACTTATGAAACTCTTATAAGACTATAATAATAATATGTAGGACAAACTACACATATTGCTCTGGTCACAAACTAAGCTTTAGGCTTGTACTATGTGTACCAGAAGCAACGATATAATACATATTATATTTTATAATCACCAAGACCATGACAAACTGTACAGAAAAAACTTACTAATCTTTTTTGCCATGGGTGGGAATCGAATCCACGACCTCCGGATACAACGCCAAAGGTGCAACCACTAGTCTACGGAGGCTGTCAAATACTATGCAAACACCTCGACGAGCTTTCACTTTTTGTTCGGTGAAGACTTAGAACACCCTCGGCGACATAGAGTAATGAACCTGCGCCTATTGTGGGCGTATTCGTACTTCTATACGCGGCTACGACGGCCATCTAGGAGCTCATGGGTGCATAAGGATATCGTGATGGTATGTATGTATATTATAGAGAGTACAAAGGCTAAATTAGGATTTATAATCTATACTAATATTATAAAGTTAAAAAGTTGGTTTCGTTAATAGAGATATACCGCCTTCGTAGAAAAGTGGTTGCGCCTTTAAAAACTACTTTTGGTACTATTTATCCTGGTAAGAATTCCTAATGTTTAATAGGGATATACCGCCTTCGTAGTGGTTACGCCTTTAAAAACTACTGTGGACTATTTAATTTATACCAGTAAGTGTTCCTAATTGATAATAGGGATATATTCCCTACGTAGAGTAGTGGTTGTGCCTTTAAAAACTACTTTGGATACTATTTATACCAGTAAGAATTCCTAATTAATAATTGGGATATATATCGCCTCCGTAGACTAGTGATTACGCCTTTAAAAACTACTTTGGATACTATTTATACCAGTAAGAGTTCCTAATTGATAATAGGGATGTATATCGCCTCCGTAGACTAGTGATTGCGGCTTTAAAAACTACTTTGGATTCTATTTATACCAGTAAGAGTTCCTAATGGTTAATAGGGATATACCGCCTTCGTAGACTAGTGGCTGCGCCTTTAAGAACTACTTTGGATACTATTTATCCCAGTAAGAGTTCCTAATAGTTAACAGGGATATACCGCCTTCGTAGACTTCGTGCGTCTGTGGCGTTGTATCCGGAGGTTGTGGGTTTGATTCTCACCCATGGGAAATACATATTAGTACTTATTATATATTTATTACGTAAATATTATTCTGGTACACATAGTACAAGCCTAGAGCTTAGTTCGTGACCAAGGCAATAAGCGTGTCCTTCATATTATTATTATATTAATTATTATTATATTAATAATTATTATTATTATTAAGTATCAGGTAATCCAAGTCGATAGCAGAAACCAGCATTTATACTCCTTTGTGAGGCCAGAGGCCTTTAAAGTAGGAACAAATAAAACAAAGATAATTAATTTATTTTATTTATTAAATCTTGTAGTTTTTTTCTCTTTTCATCGTTACCTTATTATATATATTTTGTACAAATTATATTTTACATTTTTATAATATTTGTTACAAATAAAGATAATGTGGGAAATAAAAAAAACAGATCAAGTATAGATATGCACACATTCATATTATTACAGTAAAATAAAATCCTTAATTGTTATGATGTTGAATTTTTACTACTATCTAGGTACTTATTATTTTATCGGTAAGAAAAAGCCTAATTCCCATTAATAATTCTTCAATTGTGTACATATCCAAAACTAATAAATTTATTTATATACTTACTATTTTCTGTTTTATTCACGAAATTATTACCAAAATAAATAAAAATATTTACTTACCTACATTAATAATTAAAAAAATATACCACCTAAAATAAATCTAAGACCTGAAAAATAAATATAAATTCAACTTTCTAATCATTAATTATCTGAAGAAATAGGATGTATATAATATTATTATGTAATTTTATGTATTTTACTACATTATCAGTCACAAATCAGATAAAAACATATTAACCTGTATTACCAACACTAAACTATTTACATATATACAAACTGCTATTGGTCCATCTAGCAAAAGAACTATTAAATTCATTTCTAAATGTAAATTTGAATTTAAATTTACTATTGCTTCTACTAAAATATTTTTCTTTAAAAATAAGTAGAAAAAGTTGATAATTTTAGGTAGGTATACTTAATAGTTTTTAAATAATTTATTAATAATAATTCTAGATTACATGTATGTACATTATTTAAATAAACAAACACTAATATTTACATAAAATTTACAGTTGAAAGTATATTTGCTCTTTACCAAATTCACTATTCATTTTTTATAATATAAAAACTAATTTTGGAAGCATTTGCTAGAATGTCAAGAAATATTTCACTTTCAATAAATTTTAATCACTATTATAGTCAATAAAATCTTTATCACTTTCAATATCATCCTTTAATAGTTTCACTTTAACACATCGTTTAACGTCAATTTCACTAAAGTGTTCCTCCTACTCTTCGGGTATATGAGTTCTATGAACAGTTCTGATACCCGAGAGTAAGTCCGGCTCGAGTCACACGATCTCGTCGTGATGCGCCACGTCGCTGCAGCTGCCGGCCCTCTGCAGTCAGGCGCGCTGACGTCACACCCTCAACTCCTCCATTGTTATAGTAGATTTAGCATTCAACTGAGTATTTTTCTTCGTTAAAGAAGTAGTATTCATCATCTGCATCTGATGTGCAGATAACAAAGGCTGGTTCTCCTGTAATTGCCCACTAGCTAAAGTATTAATATTGCTTTTCCCTATTTTTGGTGGAGGAGGCGCTCGAGGCAATGTCGCCATTCCAGATATCACATTATTACTTGGCAAATCAGCAAATTCTGGAGGCGGAAGTTGGTGATGTGAATGTGTATGGTGGTGGCCTAATATTGTTGCTGGATCGTTTTTTAAACTTGTCTGAAATGTTAATGCCCCCTCTAAATCTCCGCATATATTATTTGGCATTTGTCCATTTTCCACTCTTTTCTTTAAGTGGGCTCCATTGGAGTGGCCATCTTGGCCATTCATTCTAGTTTTATCTCTTTGGTAGTATACCCCAGCAAATATAAGTACATTTAGTATTAGCAATGAACATCCTATAGCTATGGTAACGCTTAGAGCTGTGGAGTAAGCAGCAAAACCATCTTCAGGCGTTGAAGAAGAACTAGTTGGATCTTTATGGATTTCAGATACTACAGCAGCACTGGGCGTTACAGGACTTAATCCGATTATATTAAAGTTTAGCGGAGATGTGATATTTATAACACTCATAACAGGAACTTTGGTAGGAATGCCTATTTCAGTCATATCAGTAGATTCTTTTCTAAATGGAGGATTAAATGGTTTATTTGTTGAATGTGCAGAAGCATCGTCATTATCTAACAGATGATGTGAGGGTGGTACGTCATCGCCTCCCGGTCTATGTAGATCAGGAACCAGCTTCAGCCAAAATGAAAGCCTGCGTAGGAACAAAATGTTGTTATTTATATTTTAAAATTATGTGTGAATTCTACCTAGTATTAAAAAATATACTTTACCTATGAGCTCTGTAATGATTCTTCAACTTCGATTTTGTATCAATATTTAAATATTTTTTATGCACTGCTTCGTAAGCAGTCCACTCTATATTCTTCATCCTTACTCGTTCTTGTCTACCAGCTCTAATGGGATTAGATTCTTGGGCTTCGTTAGGATTACTAAAATGATAAACAAGGTTAATAACATATTTTAATTAACAAGGCTATTTTGAACAAGTGTTTCTACTGACCCAGTTTTGGCGAAGTTTCCCCAGTAAAGCATAACTGACTCAGACAAAGCAACTTCAGCCTTGGTGTAATTTCTTGGAAAGTGTGATAAACCTCCCACAAGTGGTGCTCCAAAGATATACGGAAGTTCTTCGCCGTGGATACAGCCTTGCCTCTGTATACCAAAAATTATTTTAGTTAATTTACAATCTTTTTTATTGTAGTCTATAATAATGAATAAATAGTTATAGTATACTTATAGTCAGTAAATTATATTAATAATAACAACCATCAGATCAGTCAATGCCAGATTAGACTTAATTTTAATGAACAATCATGTAATTATTATATATAAACAAGTATCAAAATCAAAAATCTGCGGATCGATTCTGTTAAAAATTAATAAAATCGAGCTTCATTGAACGAAAGTGATGGCAGCTTATGTTTAAAATGAATTAATATAAAAGCATTATTAAGAAAAACTAATGCATCCATTTATAACATCATAATATCTAATGTCAGACAAAACTTTTAAGTTATTCTTTATTTTTCTTAACAACCTAATACTTCTAGCGCTGTCTGTAACAAATTGAGCACACATCCATCAAAAAGTATAGTAACTTTTAGATCCCGACCTACATTCTTCTAACAATCGATATTACTTCAGACCTTTTCAGATGTTCGCATTCGCTAGAATGATTTTAGTTTTCTTCCCTATTCCAATCTTTGAGCTTAAATTGTACGTACATCTCTCGTTTTATATCCACTTCATGATTTACAACGAGAGGAATTTGCCTTTAGAGTCGAGTTATATATGATATTCTCGAACATTGTTCTACTAAGTCTTTAAGCTAGAAAGTAAATTCTTATTTTATTCCATTTTAAATCTAGGTATAATAAAATGTTATTTAAAAAAACTATTAAACCATTATGATTATAATGAACGATGATATAATTTTGATCAAAGGCATAATTTGGTAATGTTAATTTCAAATAAGTTTTTTCAATAATTGAATTAATTTCAGCAAATGAATTATGTACAGATAAGGGTACCTATTTAAATTTATAGACATCTTCAAACTTCTGCTCACTTAGTTAAAATTCACATTGAAGTTATTAATTAGGATTAAAGTTCTACGTTTTCTAATCTCGATTTATGAGAATCCTAAATAAATGAACACGGTAACTTAATTATAACTAAGACTACTATTGAAAATAAGTTAACCGACAAATGGAAGAAGTAATTAAATAATCTGAAATATTTTTGGTAAAGAAAACACAAATAATTATTATTAAAAGTTCAAGTCAGGTTTTAGTCTAAGGTTTACTGATAGGAGCCTACTTCATTGATTCTTTGTCAATACTCATTCGCTTTCATGGTGCGACTACAATACGGGCAGTTCAATTCATATCAAAGTATTTCTTTCTTTTGTTCAATCCATCTTTGACGCCGCCAATTACGTAACCGCATATTTATCCGGTTGGAAGCAGTTAAACAATAAAGACATAAATATAATAAACATCTTAAATATCATACAAGACATTTTATGATTTACTACTTTACCTACATTAGTTTTTTTTTTAATTTACCAGCAATCACGACCTTACAATAATTACGACGTTTACAAAATTAAGTTAAGCAGTTGATCTCGCAACATTATGTGAAGCGAAACTGCGTCAATTTCACCAAAATTTATTAGATTTGTTACAGAAAGTTGTAGTAATAAAGTTTAATTAGATATTTTATCGGGCGTATAAAGTTGATTAACGAGAGTTTCTATCAGTTCGGTTATAGAGTTTTGATGTATTATGTTTCGTGTTTGTATACACGCGCTCTTATAATCATTAGTGGATAATAATATATTACTGCGCGTATAACTTTGTTTAACTAGAGGTAAATTATATTGAGTATAATAAGTTGGCAGTTTATTTTTAATATAAAGCGTTTCACAATGAATGTAAAATACTGATTTATGAGTATTATTTTGAATTTTAGTAAATTCTTACTCACCGATACGAAACTAAAATAAAATGCAGATTTATGTCATTATAATGGGTTGTCGGTCATTTAGGTCCGTAAAATTTGGACCCGCGGGCCCAAATGACTTATACCAATTTTTATTATTATTTTAATTGTCATTCAATAGGCCCGGTGCTCGTAGAGCGGGCCCAAATGACTAATAAAAATTATGCCCAGCTTTAGTTCATATAACACTTCTTTCTATTTGGTATAGGTACGAGTATATAAAAACTTTTCCTAAGAGACTCTCAAAACAAACAACCTGTATTGATACTCCCCGTAGATACGAGTATATTGAAAATGAATATACCCTGTTTTACTCTCAGACTAATCACCAAAAAAACATAGTCACATATATCGTTCCAGTAGTTTTTCAGTGATACGCGTAAAATCAAACAGACACAAAATTCACGAATTCTATATTATTATGATGTTCTATAGCTTATCTAATCCACCAATAAATAGATTGATGATAGATAAATATATTTACCTGAGGATAATCACCGTACTTGGTTTGATAGTCAAATACATAGAGGTAGGAATTTCTCCGTAGAGCCGAATGCGTGTCTGCTGTCAGAACCATAGGCGCGACCACTTGGGCATCACTTAGAGCTTCTAAAGTTTCATCCCTGAAATAATATGTACTTTTTAATGTCAATAATAAATTAATTTTGGTTTTAATGTCGTTTTTGTTTTTAGGAACTTACTGTATCGATTTCTTGTTCGGGGAATTGATACTTTGCAATAGTCATCGTAATTTTGTCACCGACCATTTCGTAACCGCATTATTTATATAGCTAGCATGGTGGAAGCGACCAATACTGGTAAACAAGAGTGTATTGGTCGATCCCATTCATGGATTTTGTAGCCTTGTTTTTCATAGGTAGTTTGAAAACAACATATATAGCTTATACAAGTACAAAAATAATCAGGGCTATTAGACCCTTTGTCTTATATTATACTAGCTATACAAGCTCGCTGCACATGGAAAATGAAAAGTGCGAGCATATTGCACGCTCAATCTTACTTATGGGTCATATAGTAACGCGTAGTGAAGATTGAAGTGAAGTATCGATATGTTATCGGTCAATGTTTATAAAATTAAAATCATACAACAACATTACGCAAATACGTTTATTGACCCCGTATGCCTCGAGTAATTGTGACTAGTATAGTTCAATTATAAACAACAAAATTAGGTAATCGACGTGATAGACTGCTAAGGCCTACATTTTCCGGCGTTCGTGATTCAAAGTTGATATGTGCGGCTGCAGTTCTGGGCACCTGTCCGACTGCAGAGTTTCGAAATATTTTTTTACTTTATTTTATATTTAATAAAGTTAAAAAATATTCTTAAACCAATATAAAAAAAACATAATACATAATAAAATAATCGCATTAAAATTATTTAAAAAAGTCCATAAATGTCCATAAAGAATTAATACATCTGTCAATTTATTTGCCATTTAGAATATACTAAATACACTTCCGGATGTTTAAACTTAAGCCTCCCAGAGCCCGCCCAGGGAGGGTTTACCCTAATCGCCACATTCAGGCAGGCTGTCGCCCTGACAGACAGCCACCGGTAACGTTGCTGTTGTCATTTGTGCTGACATTTGTTGTGATGCTTTTACTACCATCAATATAACTCTGGAGAAATGTCAGAAATTTCCGCAGTAGTGTTTACGATGTTATTTTGCCAGCATTCTTTAGAATAATAAACTTGTTGGTAAGTAAAGAAGTAAAAATGTTTAACGTTTTGTTTAATGCTCTTGTGAAATAGCTTAACATCTTTGTGAATTTGTGCTACGATATTAATAATAGCATTTTTATTACCTAACTAGCTGGTGCCCACAAATTCGTAAGCGTGTCTATTTTAATACGAAAAAAAAACTATTTTCTATTATCCCGATTTACTACAGTTGCCAAAAAGGTGACATAGAATGTCAATTTTAAATGAAAAAAACTAATATTTCTCAAAAAGTAAAATTTAATTCAAAAATATTTTAATGCAGTTTTATTTTATTACAATATCCCTACTTTATTTTATAGAATATTTCTATCTAAAAAATATTAAATCATCGTATATAAATAGGTTTAGTAGTTTTTAAAAGATAATACCGACAAATAAACAAATAGACTGACAGACAGACAAGAATTCTAAAAATGTTAGATTGATCTAAACCTGTATCGAACCCGCTATTATCTTTTAGATCAATGTACAGATTTTTTATTATTTCCAATTTTGTAATATGTATAGATTAACTAAAAACATTTAAAAAAAAATACACATTCATACTTAGCTTCCTTTTTAATATTTCCTTAATAATATTTCATTTGTTTTTACACCAGGTGCCTTACTGGGCTTAGGCTGCCATTAATTTCGTCTATAGTCTCTATATTATAGTAGTAGGTATGTACATTTTAGTTTTGCCTTATATATCTTATAATAATAGTTATTATATTGATATTAAAAATCCAAAAAACAGAATACTTAAGAAATAATAATATAAATATTAAGGTATTTAAAAAATATGCCCTTATAATAGTTTACGATATAGTTTTAATATTCTAGCTGAATAAGTAGCTAACGCATTTATGTAGACTTTTCAAACATTAAAAGTAATCAAATGTTATAAAAAAAAATAACCCTGTGTTTGTGATGCGCAATCTTGCTCTTGATCCAGAAAAGCAAGCCTCTACGCTCGCTAAGCCCGCTAGTAACACGGGACAAAAAATTAAACTAAAAAATAATTAACAAAACAGTTACCGACCTTGATATGTGGTTATGTCCATATAGCCATGAATATAAGGTATACCCAACCAGCAGTGTAAATGGATGTGTGTATGTGATAGTGGTGAGTATGGCGAATGTATGACCTGGAAGAGCACCCTTCGTCCTTTTGTTCAATAACAAAGTTTCAAAATCGGCGTCCGCGCCGGTTATAATTTCAATTGTACTTTATCCAAGGTACACACAATAATTCAAAGTTAACAAATACTTCACAAACAATCACAATTTACATAGGCACTAGTTCGTTACAATTACTTAGCAATTACTACAAAAAAACAATAAATAAACAATAATAAAGGTGGTGCAAGTTATCAACAAATTTTAGGTTATGTCAAGAGATTTTTTTTTAATTTATGGCACCAAGGAAAAAGGAAATCTGCCTAGTGCGTTCCAAAGTAATTTGGAGGCGGCGGTTAAAAGCATTTTTAAACATCCCCCCAGCCCTGGACAAAGGAACGTAGTCCATTACACAACAAAAAACAAATTACTGCAAAGGGAGACGGGAGAGAGTGGCCACAGCCCGCCTCAAGACAGAGCCTCCTGTTAAAACCTCAGCAAAGCGAGGTATGCCATCACTTCCAGGATGTAAAGTTATAATTCGTCCGCGACGCCAAGATAAGGGTGAAGCATTGGCATCCTTCAATAAAACTAAGTCACCTATCCGAGGTGGCTCAGTTATGTCAGTCCACTTAACGCGCTGCTGGAGAATGTGCAGGTACTCTAAAGACCAACGACGCCAAAAGTTCTGCGATAACTGCTGCAGCAACTGAAACCGGGACAGCCGGTTAGAACTTACAGTCTGCCAAGGATATTCTGGTAGCGCATTAAGTGGCTGACCAACAAGAAAGTGGCCTGGGGTCAATACCTCCAGGTCATTTGGATCCGAAGAGATAGGACATAAGGGTCTGCTGTTAAGAACGGACTCAATCTTACAGAGGACTGTGGCCATTTCCTCAAACGTCAAAGTGGTTTCCCCAACAACGCGCTTCAAATGAGTTTTAGCCGATTTAACCGCGGCTTCAAATATTCCACCCCAGTGTGGACAAGCTGGAGGACTAAAACGCCATGTAATTCCTGACTGAGAGAGTTTCACTCCGATATCAGACTCTTTCTCTGCCAAGAATTTATATATTTCGTTTAAATAGTTATTGGTACCGATGAAGTTGGTACCACAATCTGAACGAATCAGGCTAGGTAGGCCACGTCGTGCAACAAATCGTGTCAGAGTTGCAATGAAGGCTTCCGTAGATAGTGAAGTAACCAATTCAAGATGTACAGCCTTCGTCGCCAAACAAACAAACACACAGCCCCAAGCCTTTACAACCTTCGCGTTCCGGAGGTTGTGGGTTTTAAGATGGAAAGGTCCACAAAAGTCAGTAGCACATCCAGCAAATGGGCGAGCTTCCGTAACCCGATCGCTGGGCAAATCACCCATTTTAGGCTGCATACAGGGAGCCCTTGTACGATAACACTGCATACATTTATATATTACCGAACGAATAGCCCGTCGGGCTCCAAGAATCCAAAATTCCCGCTGTAAAGTAGCCAACAAGGCATTGCAACCAGCATGAGAGTTTTTAACATGCCGATCTCGAATTACAAGTTCTGTAAAATGCCCATGCCTTGGCAGAAGCAGAGGATGTCTTGCCCCAAATGGCAAAGACGCGTTCCGGAGTCGGCCGCCGACCCTGAGAAGCCCGTCATTATCCAAAAATAGGCTCAGTCTGCGCAGGGCACCAGGCACTGTCTTTTCTGACTTTAAAGCCTTAAGTACCGGACGAAACTCCTCTACCTGAATGAACTTCACCCAGTAAAGGAGTGCCTGTTGCCGTTCGTCCGTAGAGACTACTGAAGTCGACAATCGAGATGACCTATTTCTACAATTGTAGATAAAACGCTGTATCCAGCAAGTTACAGCAACCAACTTGTCCAAAGAACTGTAACGGTTTAGGAGGAAGTCTCGGTCAACAGACTCAACTTGAGCAGCAAGGCAACGTAATCCTGGCAATTGAGTCAGCTCAGGGAGACATAAATTGCCATCAGGCCATGTTGACGGTGAACGATCAAGCCACTCGGGTCCCCACCAAAGTGGATGAACAACTAATGTTGGGGCATCGCAGCCGCGCGATGCACAATCTGCAGGATTAAATGTTCCCGGGACGTGTCTCCAAATAATGGGGGCTTCCGAGTCTTGTATTTGAGAAACTCGGTTGGCAACAAACACTTCCAAAGTATGTACTGATGCCCTTAGCCAAGCTAAAACAATCATGCTGTCAGACCAGCCAAACACTTCATTCAAATGAAAATAGGGTTTCAATACACAAAGTGTGTGGTTCAAAAGCCGACAAAGCAACGTGGCTCCACACAGTTCAAGCTTCGGAATTGTTACCCTTTTTCGAATGGGAGCAACTTTAGATTTGGCTAGCACCAAGGAAGTACGGACTTCACCACGGCCATCAACAACTCTCAAATAAACAACTGCGGCATATCCACATTCGGACGCATCACAAAACCCGTGTAAGGAAATATGCACAGGAGCGCTAGGCGCTAGAATACGTGGTAGGGCGACCTTACTGAGGTCACCTACGTTCAGAATAAAGGATTCCCATTCATTGGCCAAATTAGCAGGAAGGGAATCATCCCAGGACAGCTCAGCCAACCAAAGCTTTTGTAAGAAGCATTTGGCCCAAAAAACAACTGGACAGACCCAACCATTGGGATCAAAGATACGAGCCACTACTGATAGCACCGACCGCTTGCTATATACGGGCAAAGGAGGAAATTCTACTTTATAGGTAAATAGATCCTCAGATGGCTGGTACTGAATGCCAAGAACAGAAACAGTATGAGGAGAATCAGGATTCTCAAAAGAATGAGTATCCTGACAGTGGTCCAGAGAAAGATCGGAGAGGACACTTGGAGAATTTGACACCCACTTCCTCAACTCATAGCCTCCGGCTTGCAACAAGTCAATAAGCTCGCGCTTGGTTTGTAGAGCCTCTCGCACGTTAGATGCACCAGTCAAAATATCATCGACATAGATGTCGGATTCCAAGATAGCAGCGGCTCGGGGATACGTAACTCTAGAACGTTTAGCCAGCTCTAATAAAGACCGAATGGCTATGAATGGACTAGACCTAAGTCCATAGGTATTTGTTTTTAACTCATACGTCATCAGTGGTTCACTGGGAGCCTCTCTCCACAGAACAAGTTGATACTTCCGATCTTCTGGATGTATCAATGTCTGACGAAACATCATTCGAATATCAGCTACAAAAACCACCTGATGACGACGAAATTTGGTTAACACATCACAAATGTCGGAATGTAACTTCGGGCCTGAATGCAAACATTGATTTAATGAAGCCCCCGAAGTTGTGGTTGCCGACCCGTCAAAAACCACCCTAATTTTCTCATTACCCGCCTTGAAGACGGCGTGATGAGGAATATAATAATGCTCCCCAGAGCGCCAGTCGATTTGAGAAATGGCCATGTGATCCAAGTCTATATACTCCCGCATAAACTCGACGTACTTGCTTCGAAAGCGAGCACATCTAGACATTCGGCGTTCCATTGCATTAAACCGTTTTTCTGCAATGGCCCGAGACAAACCCAATGGAGGGCGAATACTTAAAAAGGGCAGTCTGGTTATGAAACGACCACATGGCATACGCGTGGTGTTCTCCACAAAAAATACCTCACAGTCGTGATGCAGTGGATCAGACTTAGATACAGAAGGTGGCTCTTCCATGTGCCAGAACTGCTGAACCGCGTCGCTCAACGACAGGCCTAGGTAGTCGGAGCGTGCAAAATGATCAGTAGGTTCACGGAGTACCGGCCCCAAAACAACAAACCCAAAGATGGAACGGAGAGCAACCAAACCCCCTGGTTGCATTACCCTGCGTTCACCAACTATACAATTTCCCAGAACGTCAGCTCCTAGTAACAGGTCGACTGGTGCGGAAATATAATAACTTGGATCGGCCAAGGTTAAGTGTCTTGTCAAACGCCGGATTGACAAAGGCAGATCAACAACAGGTTGTCGGTCTAGGATATTGGTCATAACAATTGCATTTAGTGATGCTAGAGGACCAAGATTGCCACTAAGGCCAAAAGTGAAACCAATGTGACCTACAACACCCGGTGCTTGTAGGCCACCAATGCCTCTTATAGGACCACAATGGGGAGTTATACTCAGACCCAACCTATCAACTAAGTCTGTTGATACTATACAACCCTGCGACCCAGTATCCAGGAGAGCGCGCGCCTGATGAGCAACGCCAAACTTATCATACACACCAACAACTGCTGTAGGTAAGAGAACCGTATCTGGGCCGCTGGAAGAATGTTGGATATAGGTTGGGGAATCCTCATCCTATTCGGATGAGACTCTACCCCTAGTAGAGAATCTACTCCTGGTAGTGACTCTGTCCCCAGAAGTGGCAGGAACTTCTGTATTAGATTGGTGCCTATGGGTCACAGAGTCGGAAACAGCGGACACCTGCTCAGCTGAGCCTCGACTAGATCCTGAAGATCTTGCAAGCCTACTCTGAGGCCTTCTAGACCGGCGTGGTGAAGCGTCCACCGGAGCAGCAAAATTAGCACCTCCTCCGCCCGTGGGGGAACCTTGGATATTAGAAGAGCGCGCCTGGAGAGCTGAAAAATGCTCACCAGAGCGATTGGCACACAATATGGGAATATGTCGCCCACGACAATAATTACAGGGTTTCTGGTTAGCACAGTCCCTGTACAAATGCGTACCCAGACAACCGTAACAGAGAGCTCGGGTTCGGGCAAAATGCCTCCGAGAGGAAGTATTCAGCTCCCTGAAAGCCTGACAGGCAGCTACAAGGTGGCCTGTATGCCCACAGTAACCACATTCAACAGCTGAAACAGCAAAAGTTTGTCGTGGTCGGGCTCCAGAACGTCTGGAGTCCAACTGAAAGGTCCTGCGCTGTACCGCAGCCGCAGGGCTAGGTGGGACAGGTTCAGTATTATCTTGGTATCGGCACTCATCTTCCAAAAAAGTGATGAGGTCCGCAAATGTAGGTAGGTAGGTAGCCGAGTCTCCGCCATACCTATGTTCAAACCTTTCCCGGAGAGCAAAAGGGATCTTAGTAAGTACTATATGCACTAACATATAGGACCACTCCTGGACAGGAAGGTCCAGTCGTTTAAGACTGTTGGTAGCCACCAACAGGGGGTTTAATAAGGATACCCTCAAGTCTACAGCCCGGTTTATTACAGGCAAGTTTAGAATTTGAGACACATGTGTGTCAGTAAGTCGCCGAACATTTTGGTATCGGGACTTTAGAATATGCAGTGCCACTTCATAATTTTCATTGTGGAGGGGCAAGTGCTGTACAAGTTCTCTGGCCTCCCCCCTCAAACAAGATAATAAATAACACAGTTTTTGGGACAGCGACAAATCAGTCCGACCGTCAACTAAGCTTGCAAACAAATTGTGGAACCCTACCCATTCCTCGAGCTTACCTGAAAACTCGGTCAAATTTAGTGTAGGTAGGTGGGAAATATTCACAGTCTCCATTTTGGGAGCAAGCAGTTCCTTACTTGCACCTCTGCTGGAACGAACAAAGGCTGCCCCTTCAATTTTATCTATGAGTTCATAAGCCTGATCGAACTCTGCATTTAAATCAGCCAAGACCTCGGCATGACCTTCTTCCGGAAGACAAGTCAAGGCTTTCTGGTAGGCAGTTTCCAAACGTTTAATATAGCCATCCAGCTTTTCCACCCTAGCCAAAAAGGCTTCTAATTTATCTGGCCGATCTGCTAGCAAGACTGCAGAGGCCAACCACCTTAAAACTAACCTTATTTCAGCCGTAAAGGATACATAAGACATTTTGAAAAATGTGTCAGTACAGATTTTAAACAAAAATAATATAACAAATTAAACTTAAACTTATTATTAAGCTGTAGGTAACTTATAAATGAGGTTAAATTACCCAAAATTAACAACACCAATATACTAGCCTGCTATATTATTATATTACAATAGAAAAAAAATAAAAAATAAATTTTACAAATGGATAGGGTAAATATTAACCTAACCACGCTCTGCTACCATATGTTTGTGATGCGCAATCTTGCTCTTGATCCAGAAAAGCAAGCCTCTACGCTCGCTAAGCCCGCTAGTAACACGGGACAAAAAATTAAACTAAAAAATAATTAACAAAACAGTTACCGACCTTGATATGTGGTTATGTCCATATAGCCATGAATATAAGGTATACCCAACCAGCAGTGTAAATGGATGTGTGTATGTGATAGTGGTGAGTATGGCGAATGTATGACCTGGAAGAGCACCCTTCGTCCTTTTGTTCAATAACAAAGTTTCAAAATCGGCGTCCGCGCCGGTTATAATTTCAATTTTATCCAAGGTACACACAATAATTCAAAGTTAACAAATACTTCACAAACAATCACAATTTACATAGGCACTAGTTCGTTACAATTACTTAGCAATTACTACAAAAAAACAATAAATAAACAATAATAAAGGTGGTGCAAGTTATCAACAAATTTTAGGTTATGTCAAGAGATTTTTTTTTAATTTATGGCACCAAGGAAAAAGGAAATCTGCCTAGTGCGTTCCAAAGTAATTTGGAGGCGGCGGTTAAAAGCATTTTTAAACACCCTGGTTATGTGAAATTCAGTTACAATAAGGTGGGTCAACAATTTATTCGTGTTATATGATACTTACCTGATATTAATCGGATGCTGCACAGGTCTCTCCCAGTCAGTATATTCATTTATTATTGTTGCTAAGATCTCTGAGAGATGAAAACTGTATGTATTTCTTACAAACGCCTTCAAAATCTTGGACCTTCGATCTGCTTCTATACCATATTGGACATCATCACCGCTGAATGCAAAATATGCTTCAGCTTTGGTGACTCCCAACATGAGATCATACCTAGAAAAAAAAAACATTTTAAATATTCCTACCTACCATCACATTTTGGACATTCGACTTATTATCTATACTCGGACCCTAAACATTTTATTTACTGGAGCTCGGCCTATGACTTTGTAACCTCATTTAATTTAATTTTATTTAGAATTAAAGATTAAGGAGACGGGAATTTACTAATCTAAAACTTATTATAAAAAAAAAAACATAAAAGAATTTTGGCTAAAAAGTTTTGCGTTTCGGTAAGCCAAAATTTTTCATTTTTATTATTTAAAGTAAAAAATGTAATATAGATAGAGAATAGTTTATAAGACCCTAAATATAGTTACGGTCAGTCGATTAACTTCACAAAGTAATAATATAAATTCTTAGATCAAACTTCTTTTAACTAAAGTTAAATTAAATCCCACAACCTAAAGTTCTTTAAAACCCTGTGGCTTGTAATTGTTTATTTTACTAGAACAACTTCTGTTTAGATAATTGAGTAACTAGTCATTTAAGTTTAGGGTTAGTTATTCAAAGTTAAGTTCGTTAACTTTCTAATCCACAAAATTTCTAACTCCTACTTAGTAGTTTTGCTTACTTTCACATAAATCTAAGATTTACAAGATTGTTAATTTATAATCCTAGTTTAAAGCCAAATGAGTATTAAGGCGAATACTGAAAAATGGCTTTAAATTAATTTACAAATCTCGATAATTAAAACTGCTATAAGTTTGACATTTCTTTACAACTTTTTGGAATATACAGGGTGTATTTGAAAGGTCGTACTTAGGTCTAATATAAGGCTCTACTGATCAAATAGAAAAACTTTTCCCATGGAACTACGTGTCCCAAATGAAAAAAAAATTTGGCTTTCCCATACAAATTGGTCATTTTAACATTACTAGTTTGTATGGAGAAGGCATTTTTTTAAGGCACCATGTATTTGCAATCAATGTTGTTAAACAACAATATATTGATCGAACACATTTATGGACTTTGTATATCTGAAAACCATCAGATGATACAAAATCATATGCTGTGTTCCAATTAAAATAGGATTATTTTATAAGACTAGGAAGGACCTGTATTTCTTTTAATATATATTTTTTTGAGATAGAGATTATAAATATTAATTATATGCTACCTAAAGACGATATTTTTCTGCACCCTTTAATTGTATTTTTTATTTGGAGCTTACGTAATTTCTAGATTCCATTAGGGTAGGGTTACGGCACAATATACGTCTCTTATTCACTAGCGTAAAAGGAAGAAATACTATTTATTTTATTTAAGCTAAGCTATAAGCCTTTTTTACGATATGTAATTTTCTTATGTAGCGCCTTTATGCAATATTACAAATAGGCATAATGACATTTATTGACTTTGAGCAGAATTAAAATTGTATCCGATGAATATGTCAATATCTTTAAATTATAGGTACTTTATCTTTAATAAAACTAAATTATTCTTATAACTATTATAAAATAATAAATAAAATAAATATTGTTACGGGTGCCTTACAGCGCCTAGACAGCCTTTGGGTACCCAGCGGAGGGATTTTTAATGAACTGGGGCCATGTCATTAATTTGGCTACCATATAATTTTTTTTTTAATTCTTTTGAATACTGATATTCCATCACTTTATAATAAAATAAAATTAGGTACTATTTTTTTTTAAGTATAAAGATCTAAGTACTACATTAGATCCAATTTCCGAGGCTCTACCATGGGTTTACACATTGTAGAAACGTAACGTATTCATTTACGTATACGTGAGAAACAACCAATAGGATCGCTTTATTTTTGGTAACAGGACTGAATAAAGCGATCCTATTGGCTGTTGCTCACGTATACGTAAATGAATACGTTACGTTTCTACAATGCGCAAACCCATGGTAGAGCCTCTGATACTGCTCAGAAAGGGTTTACTTTATACATTTACCTAACAATGAGTAACAAGAATAAATACCCCAAAATGAATAAACACATAAGAATAATAAAATAATTGAATATAAAAACAAGAATATTATATTAAACATACAAAGGCCCAAAGTATTATGTCAGACATACATTAAATATAATAACATGGGCGAGACTTAATTAGTTATTTTCTTTGAACATTTTTAGGCTGGTCCCTACCTAACCTAACTGTTGAATATTAATAAGCCTAATTACAAAAGACCGAATAATAATGCGATTACGGTGACGAAACTATCAAAAATGTAACACATTAGTTATTTTAGTAACAAGGGTGTGATTTTTCGGTAGTTACAAAAATATTCACTTGTTTAGAAAAATTGTCGAAAACTTTGTTAAGTAATGTTGCTCTTGTACTCGTAATTCAGTTATAGTCTTTTTAAGATTGGTCCATATAATTGGCGCTTTCGTCCCCGGAAATAAGAAAAACACTGAACGCTTGATCAGTACAAATAAACATGCGTTTATGCATGAACGTAAAAAGCGTGCCCGTCAGCGCGCGGGGCGCGTTTTTTTAGCTTCATGCGTTTATGTAAATATTTGTACATAAACGCATGTTTATAAAATTGTTGTCGATTAATTATCAGTTAATACGACTATAAAGCAGTGATGATACTAAAGTTGAATCATAAAGCTAATTTTTCGTCTTTGTTGCCGCCCATTTCGTAAGCGCATCATTTATTGAACACAGTGATCAACGCTGTTAAACAATGTATTGATCAACTCGCCACTTGTTAGGTGTTGCCTCCGAATACCATCGGCGAAATGAGGACAGGTTAAACCGTCCACTGGGTGCCCTGAGGCTGTTTGAACGTTCACGTTTCTCGGGAGTTAAATATGAAAACCCGTGATGGTATTTATTTATTCATAATTATCGCTATACTAAGCGCTTCAGTAACATTTTTTTTAATTTTTTATTGATTAGCAACCATGGAAACTATTTAAGTCAATCTAATTATTACTATCCAACAAGAAAAAATATATTTGATTATTGGGAAAGTTCGTATCATAATATTTATACATACTTGGTCAATTGAGCTACTGAACTCTTCCTCATGAGAACAGCATTGATAATATTAATGGCGTTGTTCTGAGGTCTGCCTGAAGCATGCGACCGGACCGGAAGTGAAGCTCCGGCTCCTCCCCACTCGTATCCGTTTTCAGGGCTTATTAGTAGATCGCCGGTATCTGGTAAAAGCAATAAAGAAGATATTGGATTCGATGACGTAAAAGCTAGCTGACCTCAATCGCGTGAAATTGAATGTACTCCGTTGAAGAATCTAATGTAGATAGATTATAATTAATGAAATAAAATGTAAATGTAAAAGTTTGGGACGCCACATGTGTTGACACACTCTGTACGTCATACGTGACATCCAGCCATAAAAAGTCGGGGGCCGCTGCAGAGACGGCAGCACGTCTAAAACGCCACAAGTACGCGGTAATCAACAGCAATCACCATTTCATTCCATTTGCAGTTGAAACGATGGGCCCGTTGTCCGAGGATGTTCTTGCGTTCTCCCGCGAACTTGGCGAAAAACTTCGCTCAGCGACGGGTGACCCTTTGAGTAGAGAATACTTTGCTCAAAGAGTCAGCCTAGATATTCAACGGGGGAACGCCGCGAGTGTCCTTGGCACACTACGCCCATCGGACGGTATTCATTTTTTAGTTTTATAATTTGTAAATAATTTAGTTTTTAATCATTTATTAAGTAGTTTTAGTTTTTATGTTAACAAATAAAATAATAACGAGGACTAATTGTTAATATGATTTTCTGTTCACGGTATGACGCTCATAAATATTCATAAAGAAGACGCAGATGACAATTACGTTAAAACCGAAACAAACTATAATACAATAAATTTAGCAAACGAAGCGAGAAACGCCACTCCGAAAACTAAACGAAAACCGTCAGTATACCGTCGTGAAAACACAAAACTCCTTAATAAACGGAAGAACTAAAATCAGAAAATTCTTGTTAAACAACAAACTGAACTAACTGAAAACGTTGACGCTTCGGGTGCTGGAGGAGAGATGAGAAAAGTTCTCCGACACAATTTAATAACGTGGGCTCGCGCGGACGCGGCCCGCCTGACAAGCGAAAAGAATGTCACGGGAAAAAGAAAAACAACGTTAAAGTGGGAGGATGGGAATATAACAAGAGCTTCCTTACTTTGTCGTCTTATATTGCGATACGGGTTTCTGATGAGCGGTTACACGGGCGAGTTTCATTGAAAGTGGCTGGCTCAACTATTCCCTAACAGAATATTGTATGAAAGGGGTAAATTAAAAGTCGGTTTTCGACGATGAATGTTCATTTAGAAATATTATTGCAAAATTTTATACGAGAATTATTGCTTCAGAAATATAACTTCAAAGGAGGACGTAATTCAATAAGCTTTGTAATAGGAGCTATTGTTAGAATTTCAATAAGGATTAATAGATCATTAATAATAATACATTTGTGAATGAATGAAGAAATTATATTTAAAAAAAATTATGTTAAAAAAAATTACGCGTCGAGCTGATTAAAAATAGTAATATAACCATTAATAACACTTCAGGACGTTCCAAGCCAACATTTTCTTTCTATACAATACATAAGATAGAATTTTTGCAAATAAACATAATTTCATTTTTGAAATTGTAATTTATAAACAAAAACTTAATTGGATATTAGAAAAAATATATGGCGAGTTGTAGACTAGCAAAAGTCATTTTCTTATTAGAATAAATAAAAAATAATGCAGTTTTACTCACATTTAAAATAAAAAAATCCCCATTACATACTTTTTATCCTTAATTCACCCATGCGCTTATGATTTATACAATATTTCATAAAACTCCTAAGTATTGTGAACACAGCTTTTAAGAAAGCAAGATGGCCGCCATAGCTTGTCATAGATGCTGACAACGTTTTGGGCACGTTAAGTAACACTAAGTAAGTTTCTGAGAAACTCTGACGCTATCTAAATCCCAATTTATTTTTAGACGAGAATTCTGGAAGAGTACTTTGTCTTACTTTAATGGTATGGATTAGAGGTATTTGGCGGTATTTCGAAATATCTTTCGGATATTGAAATGCTTTGGAATGATATTGAATTTCTAGTAAACCGTTATTAATAATTTGATATATTATTATGTTCATTTAACATGAAATAACTAAGTGTTAAGATTTAAATGAGAATATCAAATTAAATTATCATTTTGAGTTTTATTGCCTGTTGGTGTATATTCGTAAGCTTTTGTTTCATACGCTTGATTTCTTCTATGTACCTAATGTTACAATTACAATTTCGGCACATTTCTGTATTGAAAACTATGTATATTGCTTTTAAATTATTGGGGCATCTATATAGACGCTCTTGCAAGCGTTCGTTTGCTAATATGTAGTTAGAGAGCTGCTCACAGATTTACTGACTGGTAAATAAATGTCTGCTTGACATAAAATATCATTCTTAGTGTGGTCCAAATTAGCCTGGATATCTTTTTTGAACTACCCTAGGTCAGAGTCAGGTTTGTAAACCATCTTCTGGTTAGATATTTCGGAAGATATGATACTGGAAATACCTTTTGCCAACTTTGACCCGCGAATGAGGTTAAGATATGCTCAAAAAATCCAATAACATTAACCACATGAGTGAGGTGACTGATCCGGAAACCGCTCAAAATATTTTGGACTGTATTAAGGCTTACTAGAGGTATAAGAAAATACTTCCAGCAGACACACAGCAGCAGGTCTAGGTCCGGTAGAGGAAGAGCCTTCTGGACCAGGACCCGGAAAATTCGATAATTATATCAAGGCTGCTTGGGGCAATACTAAGAATAATATTTCATGACCAGCAGACAATTTCTTTAACAGCCAGTAAATCATATGAGCAGCTCTCTAACTATAAGAAACAATGCAATTTTTTTACGCGCATTTATCTACGACCAACATGATAATAAGTTTCATATAGGTACCTAAGTAGAAAATTTAATTACCTATGACAACACCATCTACTGATGGTCCGAAAGCGTATGAAAAATCTGGTGCTTGAACAGGAGCTGATAAAAGCGCTTCTAGAGGCCGTTCTCGTAAACACCTCAGTAAGGCTGGAGGAGTCAAGTCTGGGAATAGAAAATTTTGGTTATATGCAGGTGTCGATTGATTTTGAGTTAAAATATGTTATCAGTTATTATTAATATGTAAAAAAAGATTTTTTAAAGGTGTTTTACAGTACCTGTTTGAAATAAAGTATCATTTACGTAAGTGATGTAAAAACCATATATATTTTTGTTACTCAATACACATACACACAGTATTCTATTGATCGATTTCTTGAAAATTTTAAGTGTACCACTTTACTGTTAAATAGTTTAAAATGGTGGATATTACATCTTCGAAAAAATATATATTTCAATTATTTATCAGTTAAATACTTAAATAAAAAAAAAACCGGTCAATAAAATACTTTGTGGAAATAATATTATGCAACAAAATCCTATATGTGTTTATACAATTAATTTTGTGAATAATAATAGTATGTAGGACAATTTACACATATCTATTGCTCTGGTCACAAACTGAATACTAGGCTTGTACTATGTATACCAGAAGCAACGATATTATATTATATTTTATAAACACGCAGAGTCTGGGTGTTAACGTTTTTCTCATGGGTGAGATTCGAACCCCCGACCTCCGGATAAAGCGCTTAGGAGGAGGAATATTAGCAACTTTCGCTATAGAACAACAAATAACAAAAATATATATATATATCTATAAGGTTTTTGTTTCAGGCTATTTATAAATAGCTAACTAAGCGTAGATCAATCTACATTAACCACAGAATAGCTATTGTTTTGGAACAGAAGTAACCTTACCTGGAGAACAATTGGCGTGATTTGCAACTATTGCAGCATATCTGTTAGGGTCGGCCACTAATGACCACGGACTTAATCCTGAACCCGACATTAAAACTGCCCGGTGGAATAACAGACCTGGAGGAAAAATACATATTAAATAATAATAAAACATTTATTTTTTTAACCTATTGTGTCCCACTGTGGGGCAAAGGATTCCCTTCCCTCCTTCCATATCTTCTTGTCACTAGCTGTCCTGGGCCAATCCTTTGAAATATATAATCGCTAAATGTGGTGCTAAGCCAAAAACTTGAGAACGGGTCGACCAATTGAGCTATATTTTTTTCTTCAATGTAAAAGTCCGTGAAAGGTTTTAATGACGAGAAAAATCTGAAACTCCCATTTTTCTTTTAAATCTGACTTTTTCACATGTTTTTGTACTTTATAAAACCCAAAATTATACCTATATTAATTTAATTATGGCGTAAAATGAGCCTTTTTACCATACCATAACATGATCTATAAAAAAATAAAAGCAAATAGGCTTCATTGTTTTACAATAACACGCACACGAAGTTCTTGTAAATTATATTTGAGAGGCAAAACTTCTACAACTAGATAAAGTTTATTTTTTAAACGTAAGGCACCCGTGATGAAATTTATACAATGTGGACGAGGAAGAGGAGGAAAAGGTCTAAATATATATAAATTAGAATATTTTTAAAGATATGGATGACGCAAAAGGACTAAAGATAGAGATGAGTGGTACTCGGCTGGTTCTGTGTACCTGCAAGGGACTTGGGACATAAAGAAAATAAAATACCCTATACTAAACTAACAACGTCCAGCGGCGACATTTTGTTTCTTTTAAAGGTAACGTTAGGTTTTTTTTTTTTTTTTTTTTTTTATAAGAGCTCAGCATGTGACCTTGCATCCACCTGATCTTAAGCAGTATGCAATGTCCAGGAATGATAGCAACAAGCGGATGTATACAGGTGCACCGCTGGTTGCCATCATTATGCCGGCTTAAGATGCCTATTCACGCTTCATTTAAAGGACTCTAGGTTATAAGAGGAAGGAAACACGCAAGCTGGTAGGGCATTCCACATTTTAATAGTACGTTTGGTACGAGTTGGTACATCCACCAACAATTGTCAATATAACGAAATCCTTTATGTATTGTCACCTCACAATATGCTAAAATCTGTCAAAGCAATAGCACCTTTAAAACAAGGGAATAAAGTCCATGCCTATTTTAGTTATTGTTATAGCTGATTGTTCAATGTTATTTTTAAAGAAATTCGTTGTTTTAAATAAATAAATAAGTAAAATAAAAATTGTTTATTTACCAAAATATTACATTGTTTGGATGTTGGGACCCCTGTGCTAAGTCAAGAGACCTGTGTAACAGGAGATCCCGCACTTCCGTCAAATTACATGTTTTGATAAGCTAACGTTTGTGTTATAAGAAACAGATTATGACCGCATGCGTTATTAATAAAGTTGGGAATTTGGAAGTCTTTTCGTTTAAATCAGACACCAAAGACGATTTTTTTTCTAAATTTTTGCTACAATTGACTAACAGTTTCAACAACTCTGTACAGAAAGAGTTGGATCCATTATTAATAATAATAATAAGTTAATTCAGACAAAGATCACAATCGTTACTTACAAACTATTACAAATGTTGTTTATATAGGTAGTAAATATAAATGTACCTAATTAATGTTAGGTAATTTAAAACACACGTTGCGTTGGATACTAGATTAGGTTTCCCTGTGTTATAGTATCTAACATCTTCCCACGGACTCGTGGTGCTAATATAAATCTAGCTAATAAAAATTCGTTTAAAAGGATATAAATAGTATATATACATCAAATTAAATACTAGGTTAAGTCCACGAAGTTGCAAAAATAATAGTGTACCTACAAAAACAATATAAGATGTAATGTAAGTATACATAAACATATTCACTATATTTATATTGTTAAATATAATATATTATAGTTTTAATTTTTATACATTTATTATATTTTTAATCTAAAGTTGTGAATTTATTCAATAAAGATAATAAAACTAATTCTATAGCTATATTTAAAAGGCCTCCATGTCCCAGCTATTTTTAGAACAAAAATGTATATTATATACCCACAAAAACAAAAAAACGTATATAAATATATACACATAAATACATGTACACATATACATACATACACACATACTATTATACATACATACACACCTATATATATACATACCTGTGCATTCACATTATACATACATTCATTCTAAATATTTAGCATTAGATAATAGAGAATGATGAGGCAATAATTATTAGACTTGCTTTAGCCTGCTTACTATGAGATACACAAGAAAATAACTAGCGCTAATTTAGGAATAGGTATCCTCTTAGAAACGATGCCTTAGTTACTCTAATGAAATTTAGTAAAGAAGCTAGAATAAAATTTCCAAATAATATAAGAATGACATTATTTACTTAGAAAGAAACTAAGCCATTAATGTGAAAAGAGCGTTAAAACGTAGCCCTCCTAAAGCCATTAACTGACAGCTCTTCGAAAGAAATTGTATTTGACGTATAAAAAATGCTGAAACTTTGGAAAAAAGATTCGTTTTATGTTCGGGTCTTTATTTTTTTTTGTTATAGAATTATAGAGATAAAGTAAAGTTAATGATTTTTTTGTCGATTTTTATTAAAGAAAAATTTCTACTTTATACTCTAATAAAATACAATTTATTAAGAACTTTGACAATAAAATAAAACATTAAAACACAAAATCTACATCACTGCCGGAGCAGGGAAACGTCCCCATAAGGCTGGTAGCATTCCCTCGTTGAATTGCAATGGAAATCTGCGCAAGGAATGCACCAGCCCTCGGATCTTAGGTAACTTCGAGGAGCCTTTTAGACAGCTCCTTGAATATACCATGAGCACCCGGTCCCCAGGGTCCGAGTGTCTCTACCCCAAACGGCTCAAATATGCAATCTGTACCTAGATTTAAATATTTGCGCCGTTTGAGGTTTTCTGCCTTAAGAGCCGCTGCACCAACCTTAACTGACGTATTTGGAAGATGAGAAGGCGCTAGTGTATCAACGCAGGTTGCGTCCCATACGAGGGGTCTTCCCATCTTCCATGGTGATATCGTCATTCCGTCTGGGCGTTTGCAGTCGTCGCGTGATAAACCTCTAGGTTCCAAAACTGCTGGCACTCCGGCGGCGACAAACGCCCGACGGATAATATCATTTAAGGTGGCATGTCAAGGTACTCTACCCGCACTAAAGGGACAAGAAAGACCATGGTGACCGAGTTCATTGACGTAGTCCCCACAACGGCAGCGATGAGGGGCATTAGTGCTAGCACCAAGTCGGAGGCTGGTGGCTAATCTGAAGCTGGTGTTGTCGAGGAGTGTACCAAGGTTTGATGAAGGCAAGGCCATTAACCACTGACCAGACTCCCATGAACTCGCGGCATGGAGACGAGCCAACTCTGCAGCATCGGTAGATATATACTCTAATTAAATACTTTAATCTGTATTAAGTAAATATATAATATAACTATGTTTTACACGTTTTATATGTAAAACACTGCAGTTTTTATATAACAGGTTTAATCAATGTACCTATTATTTTAATTAAAAAGCCATAGGTACCTATAATATTTTGATTTGAAATACATTTGTTAACAGCAGCACTATAGTGTTAAGATTTCGGTCCCAATTTCACTATACCAACTTGTAAAACTAGTTGTATATTAAATTGTCAGTAATTTGTAAGAAAATAAACCAATATTAATACTAGTAATTTTGCAAGTACTTAATAAAATATTAGGACTAAGGCGAAAATAAAAATAAAATTGGCACGAAAATATAGTATAATTCTCGTTTATCGTGTCAGGTCAGACCATTTATTTGCTTTTAAGAATGAAATTTATAATAATTTCATTTTTATTTTTACGATGCAAAATATAGGTTAGTATATAAAATAATATTATGTTGATGTAGGTAAAAAAGTTTAAACCCATTTTTTATTGTTTTTATACCTGCCTGGAAAGTACATTTTTCTATTTTTTTATGCGTGATACTATGTACATAATTATCATACAAATATGCGGGCGTGTATGAAAATTCATTATTATAGTGCTGTTTTCCAAGTGACCTAGTCATATTTCGGTATCAGTGTAGAAGTCTCCTGAGAATCAGTAAACCCTCATGGGTTTACTGATTCTCAGGAGACTTCTACATCAATTTGTTGTCCAAGTCGTGGTCTCCTTTCAGGGTGCAGTTATGAAACAGGTGGTTAATTTGTTAATTAAGCAAAGATATAATGTATTCTTTATACATAATATAGTAACTCGTAAAGCTAAATTATCTTCAACTCCCGTTTCGTAACTAAATCATTTAGCCGGCATAGAGGGAACGACCAATATTATTGTTAAATTATATTGTATTGTTCCTTCTCATTTAAACTTTGTAGATCTATTCGCCATCAGATAGATACAAAGTAACATGCTGTGTTTCAGTTAAACAGTAGCTGAGTTATCATAGTGCGACACTATTGCCGGCAAATTATATCGATAATTTATAATAGTTATTTGTTTTCCCCTCACTACTAAATCATCAATATGTCCTGTCACTAATGCAATATAAGCCAATTTTCTTCAACTAATTAAATGTGTTCTAATTTTAAAATCAAACTTATATTTTATACCGACGGTAAATTTTGGTTGCAAAAAAACCACTAAAAACAATAAGTAAATAAATTTAAAGCATTATTTAACATCTATTACAAGCATTAATGTCTTATACAGCATCAGTAAACAAAAATATTACAATAGTATGTGCACTTAACATAAGTTTTAGAAATCAAGAACCACATTACATAGGTTTTGAGAATCATAACTTAAATAATACAATATATTTTCCACAAGAAACCTTTCATAGAGCAAGCAAAATTTCATAAACGTAAACTTAAATTTGCGCTCAAATTCCTTTATGTTATTCGCTTTAGCATTAGAGTTTGGGTCCTAGAGGTACTTTTGACCAAGGCCTGGCATCTTAACAACGTTGTCTTTATACATCTTGAGCCCGTCTTAAGGCATCCTTGTCACATAAATGTTTGCCTTGTCGTCTGAGAGAGTGTGTTAGTGGAATTTAAGTGTAAGCATTTAGTTTTATCACGGAATTATTCACATTTATGTTTAGTCGTTTTCGACTAAATTGCCGTCACGTATTTTAGAAAACTTACCTAAATTAAATATAATTTAGGAAACTATGCAAGTAACGCTTAAAAGTATTTGCTTAACTATTAAATTTAGTTTTTTTTATATATGAGCACAGCATGTGACCTACAAAGTTTATGAATGGGGTCAAACAATAAATTATTGTTTAACAATATTGATATAATACTCCCACAATGCTGGATAAACGATGCGGTTACAAAAAGGGCGGCAACACGGACGAATTTGCATTATGATCCTGTTTTAATAAACTGCTCGCTGCTTTATCGTCAGATCAACCGCCCGTTTCGTAACTGCACCCTGAAAGGAGACTACCACAAGTAAACTATGCAGTATCTGTCTGGGCAGTGGTAATGAGATCGGTCAGTTGGCCTAGCAAAGTTATAGTTATAAGGCTTCCTCCAAACTAAATCAATATATAAAATTCTCGTGTCACGGTGTTTGTAACCAAATTCCTCCTAAACCGCTTAACCGATTTCAATGTTTTTTGTGTATATTAGGTAGATCTAAGAGTAGGTCTGAAACTATTTTTAATACCCCTAAGTGACAAGGATGGTCCACAAAAAAAAAACTACAATATTTTTATTTTTTTATGACTTGGCGTTAAAAATACATATTAACCCTTAATTTTTCACCCTTCTACCACCAACCTCCTTTTTTTTAATACCCATATTAGTACTGTAATAATCTTCAAATGAGCACTGAGTGCAGAGTTAAACAGAACATTTTATTCAATAACACGCGTGCAAAGTCGGGAGCAGCAGCTAGTATAATATAGATTACTAGACATATATAATATAGTAGTAGGTATACAAAAGATTTGAATCTAATAACAAACAATGTTTACTAAAATCCTTGGATCAAACTTAATTATAAGGCAGGACTAAGAATGAACGAAGTCCTTTATAATTTTAACACCCACTTTCACTGAGTTCAAACCCATCCAAATACTATAAGATGCCACTTCAAATATTAACATAAATATGAAAACATTCCTTTATTAACCAGACTCTACCTAAATGTAAGGTTAACAAAAGAAACTTTAAAGGGAAATACGACGGAAATGAAGACGCTCTCAACGTTTCATATCCACACACGACCCGTAAAGAATTTCAGGCAAGCCCAGAATCAAGTCTTGAATTTTTTCTCGCCGCAGGCTTTTGAGCCACTATGAATATGCAAACTCATTTATTCTTCTCGGAGCGTGTACTTGTTTTGCAGTTGTAAACTCTACAGGCGAGTAGAGGAAGTAATTTTAGTTCCGACGGTACTTGTGCGGGCCGCATACTGGATGAATAAGTAGTGTGGCCAAGCATCTTAGTTTTGTGAAGAACAGACCAAAGTTTTTGAAAATACAAAGTTTGCCGTTCGCAGTTGCACTTGATAAATGGTAGCGAGGAATATTATTTAAGACTTGGTTGAAATTAAAATTTTCTTACAGGAAATTAATTTAGTAGTTATTTAACAGAAGCCTGTGTAATAATGTTGTAGTTTAAGAAGTTTTGTTACTGTATAAGCAGTGAATAGTTTAAACTCGCTCTTTTAAGAGACTGGGTACTGTCTGTTTATTTGATGTGTTACCTGAAGAGTGTTAGGTCTGTAGGCTGAATATAATATATAGGTAGGAAAAGGATGGGTATAGGAGGCTTAACCAAAATTAATAAATTTTTACTCGTACTTTCGTAATTAATTAGGTTTAGATTTGTGCAAGTTATTATAACATTATTTTTTTTTTTTTTTTTCATATAAATATGGTTGCATTTCATAGGTGACATAAATAAGTATAATATAAATATACATTTTGGCTTTATCTATATCCTTGTTTAATTATTTATGCATTTTTATAAATTCCTTATTAGGATAATCTTATATTATTTTTTTAAAAGATAAAATGCAATTTAAAAAAATCCTGATGGGTGAGACTCGAACCCACGAACAAGGCAAGGTGCTCAGCCACTGAGCCAACCAGGTTCTAATCACACCTCACGAATTTTGTCATTGCTTGTTATCTACTTATACACAGACGCCCTCTATTAGCTTTTCTTCTAAAAACTCTATGAGTGAAGTTAGAAGTCCTAGTTTCTAATACTAGATGACAGAGGAGTCTGTTTTTTTGTTTTTACCTTTTTCAGTATTTTATATTTATGCATTTTTACAAATTCTTTATCAGGATAATCTTTTTTTTTTTTAAATAAAATGCAATGAAAAAAAATTTTTTTTTTCGCTTGTTTAAATACTAATTTATGGCCACCGTAGCTTATAGGCAACCCAAAACGCGCGTGGTTATATTAAGGATTAGCATTACGTGCACGTTTGCGTTTTTTTTGACTGGCACACTCACTGGATAACTGCGAACAACTCTTTTTGCCAACATTCTGAAAAACATTGCCCATTTTCAGCACCTGTTTGGCGAAAAAGATATATTTTTTTTGTCGAAAATCTCACTTTTTGCCAGCCTCAACTGTTGTGTGATTGGACAGGTTTTCACGGTAAATAAATGCTTTCGAATTTAAGTTCTTATTTATATTGTTTTCAGTATTTAACAGAGCATTGTAAATTTAAGCGTTTTGTAACTAAATAAACACTTTTATATATTCATGTAGGTACTAGCTGACCCGCGCTACTTCCTCTGCGTAACTTAACCGTTTACACAGCGCACGCAATGAAGCTCTCAAAAGGATTTTTTTTTCCGTTTTCCCAATATTTTTCAGTGCTTTAATCCTATTGGTCGTAGCGTGATAGCCTTCCTCAATAAATGAGTGATCTCACACTAAATAATTTTCTAAATAGGTTCAGTAGTTCCAAAAATTACCCCCTACAACCTCACAAACTTTACCTCTAATATTAGTGTAATGTATAGAAGATTAGATAAATACCATCACGGGTGCCTATTTAGCTCCCGAGAACCGTTTAAACAGCCTCAGGGTACCCAGCGGACGGATTAACCCATCCTCATTTCGCCCATGGTATTCGGAGGGAACACCTATCAAGTGGCGGTGTTTATGATGAAATATCCTAGATGTATAAAGCGGTCACCCATCCCAGGCCAGCCTCGTTGTCATCTGCTTAACCTTGTTATAAGTTGCGCAGTGACTTAACCACTAGACTCTAATATATAGAAGATAGTATAGATATGATTTAGATGGATATTTAGATTCATATAAATGTCGTATGTTAAAAAAATGGAAAGTATCATCTTGTGTCTTTTACGCGATGCGTGAACAAGTTTCACAGGCAGCCAAAGTGGGCTTAGTGTAGCAAAAGTAGTCTTGGTTAAGAACATTCTTGGACTTTACATTGCCACTTACTATCAGGTGGATATATGGGCCATGTGTGCTCCATAAAAAAAAACGACAAAAATGTAAAGTTTTTCCCTCAGGCTTTTGAACTCATTTCAATTGGAAAGACAAAGGTTAATTAAATACCCATATACGGAATGTGTCAAACCTATAACCACCTAGTATAAAAATATGCTAGCAAAGATCTAGCAACTACACTCGTGAGTAAAAACAAGGAATCACCTAGTTTTCGGTAGGTCATATTTTTATGATGAAAATTTTCCTATAGACGTGTTGTGCTAGAGGAGGCAATACCAAATTTTAATCAATCGATTGTTTTTTCACTTTTTTTTAATGCAATAACTTCCACTGTTTCACTTTTACTCCTTATTTTACATTTTATTCCTTATTTAAAACCAATATTTGAATAATGAATATATTGTTTTGAAGCATAATCATTAACCCTAGAAGCCTAATCTATTTCGGAGGTACATGAAGCCTTAACATACGTCTCCGAGGCGTATATATATTAAAGATCGCCTGTAAGCTAAGATATACCTAATTATATATATATTTTTAAAGGAAATGTAAGGTTAGGATATAATTTATAATAAAACATACTTTTATTAATAGACACTATACTCACAGTTATTTATTACAAGAAAATAAATAAAAATACCTAATGTTCGAACTAAAAAATCAACTTCTCAGAAATCAACTAAAATATGTATTTTTTTTTTAATTTTAATCATTTTTAACATCAAATACTTATTATTAGGATACATATTAAAAGTAATCGGCAATGTTTTAATGATTAGCTATTATTTTAGAGCAATCTGCACAGATAGCAAGTATGTGTTCACAATATTCATAATTTTTTGACCCTAATTTCGACATATTATTTTTTGTAGGGGCAAAAGGCGCAGTATTTAAATTTTTTAGGCTCTGAATTCTCCTGCGTAACGTTCATTACCTGCATCGATAGGTTTTTCGATAATTTGGCTTATATTTTCTCATAAAAATCTATTATTAGGAGCTTCAAGTCACTTCTTCATCCAAGGCTTGATCAAATCTGTGCTGAGTTTCTTCATTAATTCCCTTCTGTTCAAGGGTTTTTTTATTATTCCTGAACATGTTGCGGTCGTCAATTGCAGCATAACTAATGAAACCCATGGCAGGATGCCGTGTAATACAGCCATTGACCATCTGTTAGCCTTGCAGCTTCACGATATTGAATAACATATTTTATTGAATGATTCTACTCCTTTTGCTTGGTTGTAAAAAATAATCATGTCTGGTTTGCCACTTGAATTATTATTTACTGCATTGACATTACAAGAGGATAAGAGGTATACTTCTTTATAGGTTTTGGCTTGTAAAATACAAGTTGCAGAAGGCCAATGAATTCAAATCAAAACATACAACTGACAACTACAGGTGGTGATCTAAATAGTGCCTACTAGAATCTAGAGGTAAGTAGGCTGCTGAAGTAGATTTTTAGCCAGTGGCACAGATATGAACCAGTTATTGCACATAATGTTCCATGAATAATCTTTGACAATTTTTTTAAAGTTACACAAAGCCTAAACATACGTCAGGCGTACAGCACCTCAATAAGTCAAAAATAGTGGAACTTAGCTTAACGACACAAACACTATTGACAAGCTCCCATTGGCCACTGGGATGTCTAAAAAGCACCAGGCGCTAACTTCACCCGATAGAAAGGGATAAAGAATTTTCAATTGCGTGTACGCCTCGCAGGCGTAGATAAGGCTTCTAGGGTTAAGCTTTCAAATTATATTATTTTTATTATTATCGATTAGAATTCTATCCACTTTTTTGTATAAATACCCAAAGAATGGCAGATGCGGCGAAAAACCTTATTCATACCAAGTTACGGGACAGGTCTTTGTAACTGACGAAGAATGCAGTTTAAAAGGAAAATAGAATTTTCTTTTTCCGCAAAATTTTTGAAAAGTTCCCAAAAAGAAGCCGACTTTCAAGCCCGACTTGGGGCAAAAAAGGTTCTTTTGCTACTTCAGAAACACAATTAGCTACTTATATATAGCTCACGTAAGTAAAATTTCAGGTTATACGGCATCCGCTACGAAACTTTAGGTAGGAGAAAGGCTTCTATAACTTCGCTAGACCGACCGATGGACCCGTTACCGATGCAAAAACCTAGTCATGTTTCGATTTTAATTAGTGAGTTTGCATCTGGCGGTTCTAAAGCAGCGAGGATATTAAAATACACTCGTAATGCAAATACCAGCATAGTGGAAGCGATCAATTGAACAACAATGTATTGATCCAACCTAATTATGGACTATGTATGTACGAACTATCAGGTAGATGCAAAGTCACATGCCGTACTTTAATAAAAAAAAAATGAATAAGTTTTAGAAAACTAACATGTAGACAACCTACAGTAAGGTTTTTTTAAGACCCTATAATATGTTCTAGTGCCCTATAATTTGTGCCAGTGTTATTATAAAAAAAAACATATTTGCAATTTATTTTGCTAATTAAATATGTTAAACACAGTTAACATTCCTGCCTATTGTATCACTGTCTCAATAGAAATATGCCTACGCTCCATAGTACATTTAAAACAGGATTGACATAATTTTCATGAACATAATTTTGGGTGTTAGTAGGTACCTAAGTTCTGCAGTTGCCAAAAACATTAAACTAAAAAAAAAAAAAATATAATAAATCATATGAAATATTTTAAAGTAGTGTTATGATATACACAACTTTGCTTCATAAAACACTTCTTTCTAACTCGTGTAACTCCAACAACCTGTATGTCTCAGCCTCCTGTAGGTATAACGAAATATAACATATCAACAATATATAAGATAATAGCAAATAAAAAATATATTTTAATCGGTCCAGTAGTTTTTGAGTGATGCCTCTACAAATAAACAATCACACAGACACGAATTCTAAAAATGATAGATTATTATTCTGTACTATTTAGAGTACAACTCAACTTTTTTTTTCAGTCAGATCAATGTACATACTTTTTTTTTATGTACAATTTATTATATGTATAGATATGGCTTACTAAATGTATACGTGCACCCATCTATACATCCAGTGTGCTGACGCTTTAAAGCCTCCTTAATAAAAATAATACTCTTTAACTCACCTTCAGGTACAGCTAGAGATGTCAACAAAAAATGTACGCAAGCAGCTCCCGTGCCATGTCCCATCAGAGTAACATTGGTGGGGTCCCCACCAAAAGTGGCGACGTTTTCTTTTATCCAATGTAGGGCTGCTATTTGATCCATCAACCCGTAGTTCGCAGGAGACCTCGGAAACTCGTCCGAGCGGGGATTTAAAAAACCTGGAGAGGAAAAATATTTTATTAAAAAAAGTCTAGTGCTCAATCATTTGAAACCTGTGAAGGACTTCCATCTGATATTAATGAATCCTTATCAAGCTTGTAGTTGTTTTAAATAATGTTCTTTAAAAACGTCTAACGCTACGTTCACACGGAGACACGTTTTACCGCATTAGATTTTTACCGTATACGGCAGAACCGAATACTCTGTTCACACGGCGTTCGGTTTTGTTTTTTCTATAAAAATGTGAATGGTTTATCTTCGTATGAATATGCTATTAGGTTTTTTACAAGAAAGCAGCGCAGTCTCTCACTATCATTTGGAAGCGATGGACGTGAAAACTCTTGCTATCATATATTGGTATTATCGCCGTCAGATGCGTCCTAGAAAGAGATTTTAGTTAAACCCAATTGTGAAGAGACGAACAACGCTGGGTTCCTTTAAAACTCTAATGGGCCAATTGAGAAATGAAAGCCCATCGCCCGACTTCCCGTAGGTACCTGGATTTTTGCGGCATTCAGTAAAAAACGAATCTGCGCTGGTGTGAATGCATGTATTAAAATGCTATTGTCACTGAATCGTATTCGGTATTTTGCCGTGTGACCGAATCCGATTGCAGTCGCAAAATCGTATGTAAAGTTTTGCCTGTTTTTTTGCCGGATCTTTAAACCGAATGCATGTGTGAACCCATACATATAAACTATATTGTTACTAAACCGTATCCTGCAAAATTCAGATCCGGCATGTCTCCGTGTGAACGTAGCGTAAATGTGTTAAACTTTATTACCTTTTTTATATTATTGACAAGACCTACAAAGTCCATGAATGGGGTCAATGCATTGTTATTTTAATAATACTGATTGCTCCCGCACTATGTCGAGGGTGGGTTACGGAATAGGTCGCGTCTAAGACGAATTTGCATTCATAGTGTACTTCAAAATCCTCGTTGCTTTACCGACTACCTGTTTTGTAACAACGCCCGAAAGGGGATTACCACCTCAATAAGAAATCGATATAGTAGTCTTCTTAAGACCAGTAAACTAAACCGTCAGACTAAACCCGAAACGTGACTATTATCTTACTTCTGTGCTTAACAATTTCCACACATCGTCTTAAAGATTTTCTACACTATTTTTAGCAATTCTATAAACATACATAATTAAATTATGAAAGCTATACCAGCAAAATATGTAATATAGTCACAAATATCTATCTTTAAAGTAACGGAAAAAATAATACTTATACCTCAATACAGAGTTTCAAACTTCAGTCTTTACAAATGAATTTTTAAGAAAAAAAAATGTACTTTTGTTTGTCAACACCACTATTGTGTAGTACCTCGAAAAGCACGTTAAGCTGACAGTCCCAGTTTCACTATACCAACTGTTTATAGATGGGTTATCGAGTCTATCCAAACATCGCGACGAGCTAGCCACATATTCGGTGAAGAGTCATACTATATATATCTAGGCTGTCTCTGGCGCCGTAAGACACCCGTCGTGATATTTATTTACAAAGTTTCATGCAAAATTCATACATACACTTTTATTGCTGTACAAAAATTACCATCGGCATTTCAAAGGTATCTAATATGAGTTTTAGAATAAATAGTCGTTAATTACTGTGTATTTACAATAATAACAAAAGATACATATCCCGAAGTATTATAAGACAAATAAATATATATTTAATAACAAATTAATTAATAGTTAACAATGACTATTAATTTTCTCATCGCGCATTTTCCCCACATTCAGATTTCCTCCACATTCGGTTTTCCTCTAAATTCGGTATTCTTCTCTAAGCTACGTGTTTGTACAAAGCGGTCTGGAATCGCGGCAAGAGTTTGTTAATTGGATACTATTCTCTTCTAGCGATTTGACTCGCGGATTATGAGAATTTCCTCGCTATTCTGTTTGTCTTATTTGAATAAGCGTGAATATAACGAATTAAGGTTATACCTACCGCATTTTTATTTAAGGCTATTTCTTTATTTTTACCGTTTAATTTATGCAGGTATTGGTTTCGGTATTATTTGATCGCCTTCGTGCTCTAGTTAGTGGTTACGCCGTTGGTATTGTATCTGTAGGTCGTGGGTTTGAATTATCATCACCTCAGGAATTATCGGCCTCAGGGTAACCAGCGGAGGGGTTTTTGATTCCACCTCGTCGTAACCGATGGTATGAGTCTACACCGAACAAGTGGCTAGCTCGTCGCGATGTTTGGATAGACTCAATAACTTATCTATAAACAGTTTCACAAGTTGGTATAGTGAAACTGGGACCGACAGCTTAACGTGCTCTTTGAAGCTATAGTGGTGTTGTTAAACAAATGTACATATATTTTTAGATTAAAAACTCATTGGTACAGGGACCTAACTGTTTTTAAGTCTAAGATCTAACCAACACGATAAATATATAAATAATAATTATTATTATATTATATAAACGTCGTTATATTATATATATTTCTTGTACACAATGTATACGTCTAGAGATTAATTTATAACCAGAGCATTATGTTTTAAATAGCCTATATCTTTTTATTTCTTAATTTTTATTTAATGAACATTGGATTTTTATATTTCTTAAATTTTATCGGTAGGTATTTTTCAGACGTGTATATTAATTTCCGTAGTTACGCTGATATCTATATGTACCATCACTGGTACCTTACGGCCCTTAGAGACCACTTAGATCACCTCAAGGTACCCAGAAGAGGGGTTTTATTCCCCCTTGTCATAATAATTACTACCTTATACGGCCCTTAGAGACCGCTTAGACCACCTCAAAGTACTCAGCAGAGGGGTATTATTCCCCCTTGTCATAGCAATCACTACCTTATACGGCCCTTAGAGACCGCTTAGACCACCTCAAGGTACCCAGCAGAGGTGTTTTATTCCCCCTTGACATAGCAATTACTGCCTTATACGGCCCTTAGAGCCTGCTTAGACCACCTTAAGGTACCCAGCAGAGGAGTTTTATTCCCCCTTGCCATAGCCATTACTGCCTTATACGGCCCTTAGAGACCGCTTAGACCACCTCAAGGTACCCAGCAGAGGGGTTTTATACCCCCTTGTCATAGCAATTACTGGCTTATAGGCCCTTAGAAACCGATTAGACCACCTCAAGGTACCCAGAAGAGGGGTTTTATTCCCCCTTGTCATAATAATTACTGCCTTATACGGCCCTTAGAGACCGCTTAGACTACCTCAAAGTACTCAGCAGAGGGGTTTTATACCCCCTTGTCATAGCAATCATTACCTTATACGGGCCTTAGAGACCGCTTAGACCACCTCAAGGTACCCAGCAGAGATGTTTTATTCCCCCTTGACATAGCAATTACTGCCTTATACGGCCTTTAGAGCCTGCTTAGACCACCTCAAGGTACCCAGCAGAGGAGTTTTATTCCCCCTTGCCATAGCCATTACTGCCTTATACGGCCCTTAGAGACCGCTTAGACCACCTCAAGGTACCCAGCAGAGGGGTTTTATTCCCCCTTATCATATCAATTACTGCCTTATACGGCCCTTAGAGACCGCTAAGACCACCTCAAGGTACCCAGCAGTGGGGTTTATTTCCTACTTATCATAGCAATTATTGCCTCATCCGACTTGTTGTTGAAAATCGAAAGAAACTCTCCATAATTCTCGCAATATTACCATAATATAATCAGAATCTAAATATATACCTATTAAATATTCAAAAACAAAACGGAATAAAAACACACATAAAAGGACCGTTAACAAATTTAATTTTGACTAATTCGCGATTTCGAGCCCTTTGTGAAACAAAGCGAAATATGAAAGAGTAACTTCGGCAATTATAATAACAATGGGCCGAGTGGGTTGCCGTAATGAGACGAAGTTAGGTTTCTGCTTTTTTATACCTGTTTTCGTGAGTTATCAATGTGCTATAATGAACTGATTCAGATATAAAATATTGAAATTAAGTTAAAAAATGCTTTAGAAAAAGGTAAATTATAATAATAAATCACATTTATTGAAAAACTAACTGGTGCCCAAGTTCGTGCGCATGTTATTATAAAAATTTGACAAAATTTGCTATTAAATGGTGTTTAAATACAACTATAACTATATTAATTATGTACATAATTTTAATCTTTTTCATGTATTTTGTGTGTCAATAAATACATTTATTAATATTATAATTAACTATTAAGTAAATATGTTGACCACGGCAAAATTAATAGTACAAGTACAAAAGCTCCACTCCGAAAGATCAATTAAATAAATAGCGACTCTTGCACCAACACAATAAAGCTCAGTTCAGATCGCACTGCGCTAATGGCCTACATTTATATTCACCTAAAGTTGCCTCTCTTTCTATCGCGTCATTCTTTACTTTTCTGACGATGTTAGGGTCTTAGGGTTGTCTTCTTTTAAACAAAACCTAGGTTATGTACTTAGTAGTAAGTACGTAGATCATAAAACAATTGTATTTTAGGATATCTGCTGCATAGGTATTTTAACCTAAGGAGATACGGAAGCCATAAGGCACACTATGAAACTAAATATTGCTTTTCGGTGTATAGAATATAGTAGTATAATAGTATAGTGTATAGGGCACAAAATAAATAATAGTAGTAGGTACAAGTAGTATAGGTAGATTATGTGGAATGATATAGGTGCGAATAATACCTTTAAAGGAAACCGATGGTACTACCTACTAAGTTGAAAGAAAAACTTACAAAAATATTGCCTCAGTATATTTGCTTAGTCCATGTTATTTATTATTAAGCAACCTACGTAGGTACCTAATTGGGCAAATAAATAAGTATGTTGTCTACTTATCAAAACTGCATAATAGTTAGTTCATGGTAGCGCACTCACTATTACTACCTATACTTATCAAACAAAACTATATACTATAGTAATTAAATATGTAACAAAGGTTGTAAATACGAGAGACTTAGATAACTATAACAAAGGACAACATAATAATATGGTACATAGGAAAGGTGGCGAGTAATAAAAATTCGCATTCTTATAAACAGACTACTAGACACACGTTTTGATATTTTTTTAGTGTACCTGCCTAATAATAACCGTGGTAGGCGTGGATTTATTTACCCTTTGAGGTCCTTTGAAAGTATGAAAAACGTAAGGTCCGGATCCTTGTTATTATTTAAGCAACCGAATGTGGCAAAATAAGCTTTATACCTCATTTTAGTTAATATTAAATATCGCAACGAGGCGCGTGAGTATCATACAAACGTGCGACTCGGCCGGTGCGTGGCAGCCCACTGCGGCAGCCCTCAAAAATAAAACCCATCCGTGGGTACGGCCGGGTACTTGCAGCTTCATACCTAAAGCGCGGAGTGGAACACCCCTGACCACGGTTACCATTCCTTGCTGCCCATGCCATATTAGAAAGTTGCCTACGCTCCATAATTAATTAAAACAGATAGGTAGAGATGAATAATTTATTCAAATGTAATTTTGGGTTTTAGTAAGTACCTACACAATAATATAAATCTGAAGTAACATTACAAAACAAAGAATTAAGAACAAGTAAATTAAGATTTTTTAAATTCAGTTTCATGTTATTAAAATAAACCCTAGTTCGCTTCATATAATACTTTTTTCTATCTGCTGTATTTTAATACTTTTTCTAAGAGGCTATTTAAACAACAACAAACAAACATCCTGTAAGTTTAATATATATCAGCCTCCTGTACCTAAATATAACGAAATAATAAACCCTATTTTAATCCCAGAGATAATAGCTCTTTAAAAAAAAAAAAAAATGTATATAAATCGGATTAGTAGTAATGTATATAAACAGACACGAATTCAAAAAATTATAGATTTTTGTTTTTTAGCTAACCACCTAGTCTTACACTAGTTGGTTATGTGGTGTGTGTTCGGTTCGGTAGTAATTTTCATATTAAGATTTAAATTCCATCGTGTTTAAATTTTAACTCTGATATCGAGGTTTAATAAATATTTGTCGTTCTTTTGTTAATGAATAGCTGCCTAACCAAACGCACTCTAAGACCTCATTGTAAAACTTTTTTTTTGACTTTTCATAAATATCTGTAAA
The DNA here is from genome assembly GCA_947458855.1 of Monopis laevigella. Taxonomy (NCBI): domain Eukaryota; kingdom Metazoa; phylum Arthropoda; class Insecta; order Lepidoptera; family Tineidae; genus Monopis; species Monopis laevigella. Next base: position 10,119,950 of record OX381581.1, on the reverse strand, counting down.
GATTTACATGACATAAATGATTTTGACTCTGACTTTGACTTGATTTAGATAGAATACATCCCGTCATTTATTTTAACCTGATTAATGTAGAGATATATATTATTATGTAGATACAGAGATATGAGATATCATCCCAAAAAAAAAGAGTATTAAGAACTTTGTCCTTAAAAAAAAAAAAAAAAAAATTATCATCACGGGTGCCTAAATTCGCCTAGTGGAGGAATTGTATTCCGACCAGGACGTCTGCATGGGATTATGTGACTAGTATTACGTAGATTAAGTAAAATAAAATAAATATACTATAACATTATTATATTTTAGGTGGGAAGAAGGCCTGTATAGTTCGACCGAGCGGTCTCGTTACCACCGCCCATATAAATGATAAAACCGTCAAGTGCTGTTTCGCTTTTAGTCTTTGGGGTCACCGGTTTTCAGGAGTTCTTTGTTTCGTTTCTTGTGGTTGCCTCCTTTTAACGTGGGCTTACGAAATGGGCGGTTTGCTTTCACGATAAAGCAGCTAGGAAATTATTAAAAGACTCTTAATGCAAAATTCGTCCTTGTTAACGCCCAATTCGTAACCGCATCACTTAGCCAGCAATCAATCTTTTTAAACATAATTTTATTGATCAACCTCATTTAATTTTATGGAATTTGTAGGTCTGCACAAGCTGTGCTTCTATAAAAAAACATTAAAAAAATAGTTAATCTTAAATTGATACCTATATATATTATTGATAATTAAGTTTATAATACGAGATAACTTTTAGTTTTTAGAATTTTGAAGTACTTAATTATTCTTTATTTTATTTCTTCTTTAAATTACGTAAAAAATACTATAGAATAGGCATAGATTAACAGATAGGTAAATGAATAATCTATTCAAATCTGCGAAAAACAAGCATGTGTAGGTATTTTTTAAAGTATTTTATAATATCAGAGAATACGTTTATATATATATTATATATACGTTTATATTATAATAAGTTTTATAATAAAAGAACCTCAAAGTTAAAGGTTCTGATTAAATCAAATTCAAACAAAACCCTGATTTTAAGAATTTATTTAAATTTCATAGTATATTTTATTTAAGGTTTAATTTTACTTTTAAATGAAAATAAAAAAATATGTATTCGAAGTTAAATTGTTACATTTTACAGGTTTCGGGGACTCCCATTAAGTATAGGAATACTTGTGTCGGGAGTCACCGCTCTTCACTTTACATAATACTTATAACTTCTATTTAAAATGTTTACAAATGATTAAAAGTAGTTTTAGCGTTGATAGGTAGTAGATATGTAGACAAATAAGTTGGTAGATAAGTTTGTATATATTCAATGAGAATTTGTAGTTTTTAGACAATTTGTTAGTGTCTAATAAAAACTTTTATATCTATTATTTTAGGTATTATTGTTAGGTAAGTTATTATAAAATAACTTTAAATTGTCGTCATAGCCGATGGTATGAGTCTACAGGCTCGAACTAGTTGGATCTCGTCTCGATGTTTGGATAGACTCAATAACCCATCTATAAACAGTTTCAGTGATACTGGGACCGAACGCTTGACATGCTCTCCGAGGCACTATAGTGGTGTTGTTAAACAAATGTTGGTACATACATTTATAAATTAAAAACCCATTGGTACACATCGGAGTTTGTACCAGGGACCTAAAGGTTATTTTACTTAGAAGCATCAAACTAATTTTGAATATACTGTCTAGTATGCGTCCGGAAATAAAATCATAGGTAAATATTTTCCCTATTCCAAATGGAATAACCATGTTTCTGTCGGAACAACCACTATTTTATGTCAATAAATCGACAAATCTGAACGTTAATGTGAAATTATGTAACTCTTAGTATAGTTTCATTGAATATCTGTGAAAAACTAACTACTCGTAGTTTGGAGTTTTTTTATTTTTATTTTATTATTGGAGCATGAGCCTTTGTATCTACCTGATGGTAAGCAGACCTACAAAGTCGTAGAATGGGATCGATCAACACAATGTTAATCAACAGAATTGATAGCTCCCACTATACCGGATAAATGATGCGGTTACGAAAAGGGCGATGACAAAGACGAATTTGTATTATGAGTCTACCTTAAAATATCCTCACTGCTTTATTATCAAATTAACAGCATCCTAAAAGGTAGTTACCGTCTCGGTAACTAAATCAATGTAGCAGGCTCTTGAAAACCTGTAAACCCACAGACTAAAACCGAAACATGATCTGTTTTTGGCAGCTATATAGCGTAACGAATGTTTGGTCTAGCGAAGTTATATTATTAATATTTAAATCTTTATTATATAAAATACAAAAGAAGGCCTTAATGCCGCTAGGCATTCTCTATCAGTCAAACCTTTGGGACAATCAAAGCAGTTAATAAGTGAGGTAGGTGCAATACAGTAACTAAGTATAAAATAAAATATTGATTATTGTATAAATTATTGACAATAACATAGACTGCCTCCGTAGACTAGTGGTTGCGCCTTTGGCGTTGTATCCGGAGGTGGTGGGTTCGTTTCTCATCCATGGCAAAAAAATATTAGAACGTTTTTCTGTACAGTTTGTCATGGCCTGGGTGTTTATAAAGTATAATATCGTTGTTTCTGGTACACATAGTACAAGCCTAGAGCTTAGTTTGTGACTAGAGGAATATATATCCTACATATTATTATTATTATATAAAATACTTGCAATCTAATATACAGTTCTTAAATATATATTATATACCTAATACGTACATACATATAATAGAGACCTTTCGCCTAAATATGGTATTTAGAAAATGAACAAAGCTTTCAGAGGCAAAATAGAGGTATTACCAAAGAAGTAATATTTGGACGTAACTAACTCGGCCATTACGTAGAATTATTAATGATCATTAAATTTAGCCATAGTGGGAGCGGCCAAAATATATTAACAACAATATGTTATATAGTCATAACTACCGGTGGTCTCGTTACCTCCGATACGTCAAGTGACCTAGTCTTGTTTCGGTTATAGTCTTTGGATTCACCGATTTTCAGGAGCCTACTCCATCGTTTTCTTATGGTAGTCTCCTTTCAGGGTGCGGTACGAAAAGGGCGGTTAATTTAAATATAAAGCAGCTTATCATTAAAAAAAACTCATGCAAGTTCGTCTATGTCACCACCCATTTCGTTACTCATTTAGTGGGGGCGATCGATGCTGTTTTACAACAGTTTTACAGACTTACCACCATGTAGATACAAAGACACAAGTCGTGATATAATAAAAATATATACTAATATTATAAAGCTGAATAGTTTGTTTATTAGTTTGTTTGGTTGAACTCTCAGGAACTACTGGTTCGAATTAATAAAGAAAAATTATTTTAGTGGTGGATAACTCATTAATTAAGGAAGGCTTTAAGGCTACATAACATCACCCTATGGCCAATAGGAGCGGAGTAATAATAAAAAAAATATGCAAAAACGGGGAAAAAATATTCCTTTTGAGAGCGTACGCTGCGTAAACGGTTAAAGTTACGCAGACGTAGTTGCGCGGATCAGCTAGTAAAATACAAAAGAAATGTGTGATTGAAAGTCTATCTATAAAAACACCGCAACGGGTTGACCACTTGTCCAGTGTAGACTCAGTAGGTCTATCACAAGGTTTTTCACCTTCCTCTCACCTAAAACATCTGTTAACAATTTACATTCTATCTTTTCGAGGCACTATAGAAGCTTTTAGTGTTATTAAAATAATTATTTATTTTTATTACATTATATAACTTTTTGCCTTTGGATAAGGTTATCATTGATGATTACCTACTTATTTATACTACAGTATACTGTGTAGATCTGTACATTAGTACAGTAACAAATAATCTGCCATAGGATATTTCACACATGCTATTCAGTGCAAATATATATATCGTAGTAAATGCACCCTGCATTTACTACGATATATATATTTGCTTTATAAGCAGGTCAATAGCTATGCTCTTCTGTTGGTCTGTGTGAAGCACGGGTTTTACTTGCTGGTACCCTTTTTCTCCGGGGTGTCAAGTCCTGTCCGGGGGGATCAACTTCCCAGTTAGTGTTTACGCTCTTAAAAATATCGATCTTTTATATATGGTCGGTGAAGTCGGTCGCCTTGGTGGCTCCCTTGTATGGCAGTAATGATTGATAGGTCAATGGAATCAGCTAACCACCTAGTCTTACACTAGTTGGTTATGTAGCGTGTGTTCGGTTCGGTAGTATTGTTCATATTAAGATTTCTATACCACTGCGTGTTTAATTTCTAAATCTGATATCGAGCTAATGAAAAATATATATACGTGGTGGCCGAATTGGTTAGACCTTGGACTTAAAAACACTTAGGTCCCAGGTTCAAATCCAATGTGTGTACCAAAGAGTTTTTAATATTAAAAAAAAATGTACATTTGTTTGACAACACCACTATAGTGCCTCGAAAAGCACGTTAAGCTGTCGGTCCCGGTTTCACTATATCAACTTGTGAAACTGTTTATAGATGGGTAATTGAGTCTATTCAAAACATCGCGACGAGCTAGCCACTTGTTCGGTGTAGACTCATACCATCGGCTGCGACGAGGTGGGATTAAAACCCCTCCGCTGGGTACTTCTGGGGCCGTCTAGGCGGTCTCCAAACGCACTCTAAGACACTTTTTATTTAACTATTCATATAAATATCTGTAGAAAGTTGCATTAAATAAATAATTTAGAATTTTGAAAAACAATCCTTTATAATATACCTAACTGCCTAGGTAAAATATGAAACCATATAAAATCAAGGAAATGCAAAGTCACGTTTCCTAACAAAGTTAGAGCTATGCACATATGTTCGCCTAGGAGGTGATTACGAAATCGCCTGCTTGGAACTAATAAATTTTTGCAGGCAATAGATGAGCCAGGTCAGCGATGTGTGCCTACATAATGACCCTCAGAATGACTTCCCCTAATGATACCAGTTAACAATACCTCGTTATTTTCCCGGAAAACTTCCCTTTTTCAGTTTTCAAAGAAACTTTGGACATCTCATCGTTACCGAGTTTTTGATTAGAATTTGGAATGTATTGATTTTCAGAATTTTCAAGTACTTACTTTACGACCTATTAAATTTATTTTTTAGGTGGGAGGAAGGTCTCTACAACTTCGTTAGGCCGACCAACCGGTTTCGTTACCCCATACAGATGCAAAAGCCACCAAGTGACCTAGCCATGTTTCGGTTTTAGTCTGTGGGTTCACCGGTTTTCACTACTGCATCGATTTCTTGTCGAGGTGGTAGTCTCCATTCAGGATGCGGTTACGAAATGGTTAGTTGAATTGACGATATATTAAAATATACTCATAATGCAATTCGTCATTGTCGCCCTCTTTTATGTAATTGCATCATTTAGCCGGTATAGTGGGAGCGATCAATATTGTTTAAGAACAATTATTGATTGACCCCATTCGTGGACTTTGTGGGTCTGCTCACCACCAGGTAGATACAAAGTCACATGTCGTGCTCCAATAAAAAAAAAAGGATTGTATATCCTTAAAAGTCGCACAAAATTAAATGATAAGTAATATTCTACTTAAAAACCTGTTCAAATTGTGTTTAAATTTCATAAATTAAAATAAATCGAAATTATAAAATAAATATTAATAATAAAATTAAACGAAATGATTAACGTTAACACAACCCGGGCTTGTAAACGTTAAACGGCAAACGTTATCTTATTGCGACGAATCTCATTACAATTGAACGGCGGAGACGGGAGACAGAAATGCGGCACATTATGTAATAATAACAAATATTACCTCTGAAATTACGGACAATATTCAGAACAAAACGGTCTTAGAACGAACGTTTCATGTAAACAACGCCCTTGTTTTCAGATTTCATGAGCTCTGAAAACGTCTAATTTCGCCGTTTTGTGCTTAATTTTTATTTTATTTCGCCTCGTTATATAATATTTCCGTTTAGAGCAGCCTTTATTGCTTCCTTTTTTACCGCATTGCACGTTTGTAGCGACGCCATAAAAACGTTTATATAAAGCATGTGTCACTGTTTATTTAACCATGATTTAAATTATGAAAAATTTTGTAACATACATATCATCACGGGTGCCTTACGGCGCCCGAGACCGTCTAGACGGCCCCAGGGTACCCAGCGAAGGGGTTTTAATCCCACCTCGTCGTAGCCGATGGTATGAGTCTACACCGAACAAGTGGCTAGCTCGTCGCGATGTTTTTAAATAGGTATAGCGAAACAGGGACCGACAGCTTAACGTGCTCTCCGAGGCACTATAGTGGTGTTGTCAAACAAATGTATATTTTGTTTAATTTTATATATTTTAAAATTTTTGATATCCGATATTAATAATTTTATTATAGAGTATCTACTACTATAATAATTTCAATATTTTCTCACAATAATTAAACAGAAACAAAAAATATAAATGATGTATATTAAATATACTGGTAAGTAATATACTGGTATTAATAACTGTGTAGGTACTCCACGATAAAATTCAATTAATAGCTGTACTTGCATTAGTTACATACTAATCACACATATTTTCTAAATAATTATATAAATACTAAACAATAGTCACTCCAATTTTCCTTATTTAACTATGTTTTATTTTTATTTTTAACTCTGATATATTTAACATTATATAATAATCATATTACCATCACGCGCACACTCGCCACCATCTGCGACACAGGCTTGCCTAGTGCAGTGGTTGGCGCGGCATTCGTGTTCAGCCTACTACCTAACTAAAGAACAAAAAAAAAAAAAAAAATTTTCTTTTTCTTCCTCATATATTGTAAGGCTGTTTCTGTTGAACCTTAATAAATTATTTATTATTATTATTATTATAAATATAGACCTATAAAAATACAATTGTATTAATATCTATGTGATTAATTGAGACACATAATGTGTTTTAATTAATTAATTATTAACGACAAATACTCATATTGTCAAAGTGGAAAAAAGTGTTTTATGATGAAAATAATGAAACAAGTATATTTTCCTTTTAGTGTCCCCATACAAAAACATTAAGATAAAATGAATAAAGGAAAGGTCTACAAATCATTTCAACTTTACGCTAAAGATCTCACAATTAAGACCCCGCCACTTGTATAATGATAAAATAGGTATAATGATAAAATAGGTTTTATAAGTGATACTTAATGCATATTTTCCTTTTGCTGCTGTAAAAAAAAAACCTATGCTGATCGGTTTTCAGGAGACTACTGCATAGTCTCCTTTTAGAGTGCGTTACGAAATGGGCGCTAGATTTGACGAGAAAGCAGGGAGGATTATAAAATAAACTGTAAATTGCAAATTCATATTTATCCCCGTCTATTTCAGAACCGCATAATTTAGCGGAACGATATTGTTAAATAACAATATATTGATCGACCCCATTTGTGAACTTTGTAGATGTGCCTTACGGCACCCGAGACCGTCTAGACGGCCTCAGGGTACCCAGTAAAGGACTTTCTAATCCCACCTCGTCGTAGCCGATGGTATGATTCTACACCGAAAAACTGGCTAGCTCGTCGCGATGTTTGGATAGACTCAATAACCCATCTTTATACAGTCTCGCAAGTTGGTGTAGTGAAACTGGGACCGACAGCTTAACGTGCTCTCCGAGGCACTTTAGTAGTGTGTTAAACAAATGTACATTTTTTTTTAGATTAAAAACTCATTGGTACATACCGGAGTTTGAATCAGGGACCTAAGTGTTTTTAAGTCTAAGGTCTAACCAACTCGGCCACCACGTATATATTATATACCATAACGGGTGCCTATTTGACTTCCGAAAACCGTTTAAACAGCCTCAGCATACCCAGATTAACCCGTCCGTCCTTATTTCGCCGATGGTATTCGGAGGCAACAACTAACAACTGGCCAGCTTGTTGCGGTGTTTATGATGAAATAGCCTCTTAAAAAGCGGTCACCCACGCCAGATCCGGCCTTGTTGTCATCTGCTTAACCTTGTTATCAGTTGTGCAGTCATTTAACCACTAGGCTGGGGCCGCTTTTTACGTATATATCATAATACAAAGTCACATAATAATTTAAAAAAGAGGTTCTTAATACTAAAACTTACCTAAAATTCCTAATCTATAGTTAATAGTAACAACGACCAGGCCAGCATGTGAAGCCAACACAGTCCCGTCATAGGCGTTGCCAGAACTCCACTCATAACTCTCTCCGTGTACAAATACTAGCACCGGGTATCTCGCCACCGCATCTCGAACACCGGCTGAAAACAAACATAGCTTTAGTAACCTATTTATTATGGTCCGAACTAAAACTCCTAGAGATAGATATGTCGTTTAAAACTTTATTAAAGTAAATAGTAGTTAAAATTGTAAAACTAAACTTTACGAGTTAAAGAAAATATATAACTAAGAAATAGAATCATTATTAATTTTTTAAATAGATTATATACAATGTTATTTAAGTTTTCTGATTAAAACAATAAAAACCTTAAATAATAAACAAATTAAGCATATAAAACTAAATATATATATAAAAACCCTATCTAATTAATTAAATAAATTAAAAATATCATTAAACTCTCTGATGCCGACGAATCACACGTTCCTAAAATACTAGCGGCATTGCCGAGCTGAATTTCTAGTGTTTTTTTTGGATAAAAAACGCTTTGGCTTATCTATTAATAGTTTAGAATTAACTATTAAGGAATTGTGTATCTTATAAAGATCAAATTACAAAAATGTTAGGACCTACATTGCACCCATTTTGATTGATTCATTGCTACAGAGCCGTTGTCAAAATATAGTAACAAGAGATTATTAAAACCGAAGCCCAAATCGAATTAGAAGCATCACCTTGTAATCGGATTTCCGTAATCCCGACCTATTCCTCACCTTCAAACACGAATTATTAATCCCGAATTATGGTGGCCGATCAATCTTTTCTTGTTTCTCATTAGGTAGCAGATTCTGAGCGAGATAGCAGTAAAGCCGGCAGTGTTTATGAAGGCGGAAGGGGGGCATCGAACAAAAACTTGATTTATCCGTTTCTTCCCGATCCATCAAGGGCGAGATAAGAAGCCTGGAGCGGAGGGAAGGTCGACGGGTCTATCTCCAAAAACGCCCCCGGCCTCGAAAAAACGCCTCCATGAAAAATTTCACTCACAGTCCGATAGCTAAAAGCAATATTTTCCAAGTACCTACAAAAAATATATCTCGACTTTTAATTCCTTAAAATCGTGGAGATCGTGTCTCTTTAGAAGTCACTTTGGGTAGGTATATCCTTCGATATTATTATTAAGGATAAAATTTTTAACAAAGACTTTATTCGAAATATTGATAATTTCTTACGCAATTTACAATTTCTTGCTTTCAAGATGAAATGTATTGAAATTTTAGATAGAAATACGTACGTTTTTTTGAAATCTAAGTAATAGATTGGGATAGACAACATTGAAGCTTCAAAGTAAGACAAATTCAAAGAGTTTATATAGATAAGCACGTTTTTATTTAGATAATTTTATTGTATCTAACCCTGTCTGGATGGAAACATACCAGCTAAAGAAAAATATAAAATAAAAAGGCCTTAGGCAAGATGAAAAAAATACTTAAAGTTTTTATATATTCAGTCAGAACTCATTTAATGATTTATTTAATAGAAATCTTTATAAAAAAATAGAAATCATTTATTTAATAAAGACGAAAATGAAAATTATAGCCATTAAGTAAATACATACATAAAACAATTAATAAAACCGCCACAAACTGTTTGGATAATAAAACAACTGTTAATAAGAATACAAATAAAAACAAATTCAATTTACTAAACATATGATAAAAGAATAAATTTATAAACATAATAATCCAAACAAATAAACACATATTAGAAAACAAAACCCTAACAACTTTCAGATACTCTTAACAATCGTAGTTACAAAACTAATTCACCGCGTATAAGTAGGGAATAATAGGACGAGGACGCCATAGGCCGAGAAGTAATATCAATATATTATTTTTATGAGTCGCTTCGAAGACCCAGTAATAAAAGGAACCACGAATGATCCAGAACGACCAGTATTTTTGGGAACGTATTTTTTCAAACAGACAGATTTTATGTCCAAATCGAAGTCGAGTAACAGCAGTGCTTTTATAAGAATGATATAAAAACTTTACTTCTTTTGTGGGCCTATTATTTTTAATTAGAAAAGTTATGACTTGACGTTCGATCTTTTTATTGAAAGCACAAATTGCGGAAAATAAATACACTTTTTCATATTATTTGAAGAATAATTTTCTGTTTCTACTTGACAAGTACTTGTATTTTTCAGAATTATTTTACTTGAGGAAATAATAGAATTATTTGTTTTTAGAGCCCAAGAAGCCAACAGAGCTCAAAATTTCATTACCATAAGTAAAGACAAACAAGATTGCTAAAATAAAAATACACGAAACGCCGTTTACAAAGTTGATTGATGCGGCACTTCCAATCCATCTCTTGGGAACACGCTTACGCCCCGGAAGGATCAAGACTCTCCATCATTTTACAACTGGTGACAGGATTAAAGAAAATAGAGAAAAAGTGTAGTGTTTTAGCGCAAAAGGAAAACATTTAAAAGGGTATCTTAGACAGTGAAACTAGAAAATAGATTTTTCTGGTCTAAATACGTTAAAGAATGTTTAAACTTTGTTGAAGAAATGCATGAAGTAAAATAAAGCAAATAGTTTATACCTAAAGAAAGTACTAAATTTGGAGTATAGTTGAAGACACCTTGGATGAGGCCTGTGTCCAGCAATGAATCCCAGAAGTGATGATGATGATGAGTATCGATGAGGGAAGATAATAGATAATAGATAATAACTCTTTTGCATAAAAGGACAGGAATAATTATATTTAATCTTATTTAAAGTAAAAAAAAGGAAAAGGAATATTATTTAAAAATGTATATCATGCACAGCGTTTCTTTAATATGTTTTTATCCCTACATCTTCTTTGTCATTTGAAGAGAAAGCATAATGCTTACCAAAAATATACGGCTCAGACATTTTGTAAGGATTACGATTCTCATTTTCACATGCTTTAAAAAACGACAAATATTTCGGTACATCTATACACAATTTTGGGTAACTCCACCTTCGAAATTAGACCTTACTACGGTGGTTTAAAGTGTAATTCTTTCGAATGAATATTAAGAAGGTAGTAGAAATGAAACGACTCGTCATTCCACGTTCATAACAAAGGAAAGGATAACAAAACCGGCAGACAGAAACATTCACATTAACCTCAGAACAATGTAAAATCTTTAGAAAAATGTACCACGTTTTAAATAGCTTTACCACGCAATAAGTTTTAATATTCATATAGGTATTACTTTTAAATTGGAAACAGCCAGATGATAAATAAAATCCTCCATTCATAAAACACTTTGACAAAAATAAGTCTATTATAAAGTGATAGTAAAATTACAAATTTTATGAAAGCTTTAAAAAAACATGAATGCTAATATGTAAAAAAAAACATAATCATAGTAGATAATTATTATCAAATGAATAAGGTCATCCAAAATAAATCATCCTTCCAACGATTCTAAGAAAAAAATGGGATCGAATAAAAAAGATCCAACAAACGTAAATTAAAAATTTTCAAGATGGAAATTATTTCGTCATGGGTATTGTCTTTTAAATTTATTGGTAGGTCACGTTATATTATAAATCAAAGAGCTTTGCATTCGTTTGATAATTCATATTTACAATTTTGAGGAAAATACCCCGCTTTGTTTTCTTTGTGAAAATGGGATTTACTATTTTGTTGACGTCAGTTACTTTACTTAATTGTTGGATATCACTTTTGATATCGTTCTTTTACTTGTTTTTATCTAAGTTAAGTTAGATATGTTTTTATCTAAATAGTTAGTTATAGAATATTGAAAATAACTTACCTTGAGCTGGAGCATAAATATTCAAATAAAGACAATCTTCTGATTGATTTCTTAACAATGGTAATATTCGCTTTAAATATTCTAGCCTTCCTCTAGATATTCTCTTCAGCACAGCAGTCTCATTTCTTATATCTGGCAGGACTTGTGGACACACTGGACTGAATTCTTCAGCTATTTTAACACCAGACCACTGGGCTCCTGATACAGGAGGCATAAATCTAAGAGTACCCATTGGAGGTGATGCATAAGGTACTCCTCTAAATACTTCAACTGGTTCTAAAAATCTTGATTCAGGGGTTACAATGAATCCTCTTATATCACCATATTTTGTCCTAACCACTCGAGAGCTGATTAGGGGCTGTGATTTATCGTCCATATCTGTGGATTGACCGCTAGTAAATAATTTCGTTGTTATAGTCGGCAGTGTTATTAAGTATAGGATTTGGAGTATTATCATCTTTTTGTTTCCAACGCCAGGGCTCGTCTGACGTCTGGTCCAATGCTATAAGTCTACCATTTTGTTTTCTATAATGGAGTCTATTGCTGCGTTTCATTTAAGTTTCGTTTTAAATCTGTGAACAAAGATTAAAAAATATTATCAATCTAATTATATTAAATACGTTTTTAGGGCTTATAATTGTTTGAACTTAATAAGGCTGCAAAATGGGTAAGTTATGTATCATCACAAGTGCTTTGTGTTGCTGAAGACCGCCTAGATGGAGTCAGGGTACCCGGCCGTGAGGTTTTATACCCACCATGTTGTTGCTATTTTTTTTTGTTTTGCTAATTGTGCCGGTGAAAATAAAGTGAGAATATGAGATAATAACGCATATATTTCATGAAAGTGTTATAAGACACAAAGTAACAAATTGATTAACGTCACTAGTTTATACAGATGCAAAAACCGCCAAGTGACCTAGTTATGTTTCGGTCTTAGTAGTCTGTGGGTTCACCGGTTTTCATGATATAAATGCAATGATTTATTGTCTAGTAGTCTCCTTTCAGGGTGCGGTTAAAATGCGCAGTTTAATTGACGACTAACAGCGAGCTTTAAACTTTTGCACTCGTTATAGTAAATTCATTTAAATAACACTAATTTCGTAATCGCATCATTTAGCCGGCATAGTGGGAGCGATTAAATAAACAACAATGTATTGATTGACTCCATTAAGTACTTTGTGGGTCTGCTTACAATCAAATGGATCAAGTCTTCGCTTATTTATAATATTATAACTTGTAAAAGATTTAACATTGCTACTTCTTTTTGTTCCGCTAATTGTGCCGGGCAGTATACAAGTATGTCTATCTTTTATAGGAGCACGGCATGTGACTTTGTATCTACCTGATGGTAAGAATATAGCGGCATTTAGACCACCTTAGTACCAAATTTTGATTTAGGTGGATGAAGGTCTATAACTTCGTTAGGCCGACCGACCGGTTTCGTTACCACCGCCCATATAGATGCAAAAACCGTCAAGTGACCTAGTTTCGGTTTTAGTCTGTGGGTTCTCGGGTTCAGGAGACTTTTACATCGATTTCTTGTTGTGGTGGTAGTTTCCTTTAAGAGTGCGGCGGTTACGAAATGGGTGGTTAAATTGAAAAAAACGATAAGGATAAAGTTTATAATAAATAAATATAAACAGGCAACGACAGCTTAACGTGCTCCTAGAAACCAGTGAACCCACAGAAGCAACCAAAAGAACGCAATAAATCGCATCATTCAGCCGGCATAGTGGGAGAGATCAATGCTGTTTAAGAACAATTATTAGTTGACCCTATTCATGGACTTTATCGATCTGCTTACCACCGGGTAGATAGATACAAACTCACATGCCGTGCTCCAATGAAAAAAAAACTTAAATTTCGTTAACTCTATAAGAATTCAGAAGTTTATTAAGCTATTTAATTTAAATTCAAGTCAGTACCTTTAGAATAAATATTTTCATTATCCAGTAAAATTCTTTTATTACCACAAGTATTTGCCATAACGAAATATACTCTAAGAGTATTTTTATAGAAAATATTTTCTAAACTCTACTAGTATTATTTTCTTTCCTTTATGTTTTATAATTCAACAAAAGCTTTAACTATAAGAGGTATTAAATGCTTCATTAGCGAAGCGAAATTCCGAGAAATTCAGTTAAGGCGAGCACCGAAAGATGTTGGCGTTAAATTAATTTACATATCTTGATAACTACAACTGGTACATGTTTGATATTTCGATATTAGTTTTTGAAGATATTATTTAACTTAGGAAATAAGGAAAACGTAATATAGAAATATGGACTTTATAAAACATAAAGTCCATATTTCTTGTAATCTAAATTAGTTTAATTATTTTTTTTGTGAGAATAAACTAAAATTGTATATAAATTATTTTAGGACTATATACTTATTTTTCTATCTTTTCGTCGACTTCTTTTTTCATTATTATTTTGTGCTTCAATAATTTATACTAAAAGGCTAAATATCCACGTCCCTTACTAATAAGGGACGTATATATTTAATAAATGTTTAACAGATACACGCATAAAATAAATAATAAAATACTCTATTTATTCCAATTTAAGTTAAGCCACTCCTTTTCACTATACGTCTTTTTTATTATAGGGCCTTAACTATAATTTTATATTTCATAATAAATTTAAGTTCATTCAGATTAAACCAATTCCAAAGCTATTTGATAAACGTGTATTTGTGTTTTGATTTCAAAATTAGGTATTACTTTACATTATAGTATTTAATAATAACTTTTTATTTTTACTCTTTTCACAAATAATAAAATACTCTATTTATTCCAATTTAAGTTAAGCCACTCCTTTTCACTATACGTCTTTTTTATTATAGGGCCTTAACTATAATTTTATATTTCATAATAAATTTAAGTTCATTCAGATTAAACCAATTCCAAAGCTATTTGATAAACGTGTATTTGTGTTTTGATTTCACAATTAGGTATTACTTTACATTATAGTATTTAATAATAACTTTTTATTTTTACTCTTTTCACATTATATTTAGCCAATGTTTTTATTTTACATTTCATTTTGGTTTTTGTTATTTATAATAAGAATATTCCTTAAGAGAACAAACTAGGAGCCAGTTTATTCTCTAAGATAAGAGATGTTCTAGTTTAGGAGCCAGGGAAAACTAGTGAATAGCGTCATGATGATACAAAAAGTTTTCTTCTCTTATTTTTACCTTCATCTTTTTTTTTACCTTAATAAACAAGTTCTTTGTCGTTTTATTTTATTTTTATACTTTAAGAAAAAACTTATAGATATGTACTAATATTTTACTAAATAAAAATATTTTAAATGAAATAAGAAAAGGTCATCAAGAGATACTTGTGATGGAATTCTGAGTCCACGGTGTTAGTTGGTTGTGTTGTCGCAGTGTTTTCTATAAACTTGTTCACAATTTGGTATACTAAAACTGGGGCCGATAGCTTAACATGCGTTGAGATAATAGTTTCTTTTTCATCAGTTAGGCAGCAGTCGCGCGTAACCCGAAAGACATATTTCAAAGATTTAAAGCACTAAATAATTAACCATTATTATTTTTTGTATTTAGGCACATCGTCATTATGCTAGGACACAAAATGAAAAGACAAATAATACCCAAATTACAAAATTAATTTACATAACTTAAAATTCCTTTGGTTTAGAAAGCAATTGGCAAGTCAAATACTCTTATATACCTCTATCTAGCTTTAAGTACAACATTAACAGCAAAGTTACACAATCACTTGTCTTCTTACGATCAAATAATGAGTATAAAAATATTTATCATGAACTTAGGCTTAGTTTACAGAATTAGTTCGGAACCAATTTCTTTCTCAAGATAACATTGCAAATAAACGATATGTCGATAAAATACAAAGGCGGACTTAATGCCGATAGGCATTTTCTACCAGTCAAACCTTCGGGACAATCAAAGCAGTTTACGAGTGAGGTAGGTGTAACACAGAAACTGAGTAAAAGCAATAGTGATTATTATATAAAATACTTATAAATATAATATACACTACTTAAATATATCTTATACACAATACTACCAACTACACAATATATCATCATCATGCCAGCCTTTCTTTGCGCGTTTCTTTGCGCGTCCACTGCTGGACATAGGCCTCCCCCAAGGATCGCCACAACGACCAGTTCTGCGTTGCCTGTATCCATCGGCTTCCCGCGACCTTTTTCAGGTCGTCGGTCCATCTTGTGGGGGCCTGCCTCTGCTGCATCCTCCAGCACGCGGTCGCCACTCAATACACAATATATATAATCTCTAAAATCAAAATAAGGTAGTTATTTTGATTTTATAGATCATTGTGTAGTTGGTAGTATTGTGTATAATACCTATCTAAAATTGGAAAGAAATAAAATAATGAAAGATGAATAAAAACTACATTTGAGTTTAGATAATAATCATATTCCTCATACAAGATGTGCATTGTGTCTTTGGTTGCCGTCTTCTTTTTCTCTTCTTCTACTGCTTAATTCTTCAACGGTTTAGGTTTCCCCTAGAACTAGAGGATAGTCCGAAGTTTTTGTATCCCTATTATCCGCTCTGAGCTCTATGTCACTCTCTTCATCTTCTTAGAATATAAATGAGCAAATATATAATTATAAGTTAGCCGTCGACGAGTCAATACACTATTACAAACCTACTCGTAATTGGGAGAAATTGCAAAAAAAAAAAAATTCGCGTAGTGTCGCTCGTATCATTTTGGACGACAGGCGCATGTAGTGCTTTCGTGCACAGAAAAGCTATGACAGGCTATTAGGGATGACAACTGCATGACATAAAATAAAGTAAAGTACGGCATGTGACTTTGTATCTACCTGATGGTGAGCAGACCTACAAAGTCCATGAATGGGCTAAATCAATAATTATTTTTAAACAACACTATGCCAACACCCCCAATATGCCGGCTAAATTAGGCGATTACGAAATGGGCGGCGACAAAGACGAATTGCGTTTATATTTTAATATACCTTATCGCCAATTGAAGCACCCATTTCGTAACCGCAACCTAAAAAGAGACTACCACCTCTACAAGAAATGGATGCAGTAATCTCCAGAAAACCGATGAACCCACAGACTAAACTAGACTAGGTCACTTGACGGTTTTTGCATCTGTATGGGGCGGTGGGAACGAGACCGGTTGGTTGGCCTAACAAAACTATAGAGACCTTCCTCCCTCCTAATAAAATAAATCGAGTGCGGTCGTTTTCACGCTTGAAGGTTAATAAAAAAAACATTCGGCGTAGTTTCTAATGAATCTTTTTATATAATAACCAAATTCAAATTTAAAGTCTATAAAATTACCCTAAATCCCCAAGTCCCTATACTAATAATATCCTCCATTTATTCTGCTTACTTTGGGCAAAAAAGTATTGAAATAAAAATAATAATAAAATCGTTTCAAACCTTTAAAAATTAACTAATTTATATATTTTTTGGGGATAGAACTAGGTGCAGGGTTTGATGAGATAACTTCTGATGGGACATAGGAATTAATGAAGACTTGTCCCTGGGGAAATATGCGTGACATGAATGTGTGATAAGGCCTACGGGAATGGGGGTTTGGTGCATACGCGATTACCTGATGAAATAAAAAAGGTACTAATGCAGATAAAGTTAATGCCTAATTCATTAGGTAAGACAAAAAATATTATAATGTTCTATAAACTATTATACAAGTCTCATTTTTGATATAAGTAAGTATATAACGCGTACTTTTAATGAGGGCAAAAGTAATAGAGATAACAGTTAAGAAGACGTTTTTATTTCCTCCTTGTTGTAGCCGATGGTATTTAAAATCTATACCGAAAAAAAGCTTGTCGCAATATAAAACTTTCACAAGTTCATGTAGTGAAACTAGGACCGGCAGGTTAACGTGATGTCAAATATACTTGAATAATAGAGATTACATAGCATATAAATAGAATTGTCGAAACTTTAAAATACCAAATAGTCCCACAGTATGTATCATCTAGAATTAGATTTCGTTTCATAAAATCGATATGTTAATTTGACGAGAAAGCAGCAAGGATATTAAAATAGATCCGATATAAATTCGCATTTGGGCTCGCGCCGCCTGTTTCGTAAGCGCATCAATTATTGTCGTAATTATAGCCATCAATGGTGTTAAACACAATTTATTGGTCGACTCCATTTGTGGTCTCTGTTTACCAGGCTACAAAGTTACATACAGTGCGTCATAAAAATTATTAAAAAAAAGTAATTGTGTAAAACCACCTTGGACTTAAAAACACGAGCTAACCTCTTGATCAGTGTAGACTCATACCATCGGCTACGGTGGAATTAGAAATCCCGTCTAGGCGGTCTCGGGCGCCATAAGACACCCGTGATGATATGTATGTGTAAAACCACCAATCTCTAGAGATCGTTGTGTAAAACAGAATTGGCACAACATAAAAAGGAAGTTGTTTAATATTTTTCTTAGTATACAGCACAAGAAAGGCATAACTACAAAATATGAAGATAAAAATATCACGAGGATGGAAAATGAAGTAACAAAGAAGAAACACTATAACAAACATAGAAAAATCAGTATAAAACATGAAACTTATAAAATATGTTTCAAATTACTCAAGAGATAAGCTAACACTGTGTTATACTCCCGACTTGCATAATATGTTACACGAACGTGGATTTTATGTGGCGAATATGGCAAGTCGTAAAATTATGCTGACAAAAGCGAAATCCGCAAACTTTAGCACTAAAGGATATGTATCTCGAGGTAACACGATTTGACGGCGGAATATCGCTATGTACACTTTGCAAATCTTCGCGAAAGTTCCGAGTTATCAAGAATATGTTTATTTATTTTTTTAATAGGTACTTAAGAACTGGAACCTGTAAAAATTAATAAGAAGTTTCTCATGGGTATTATATTAAAATGGGTCTTATAAGATGTGACTTAAATAAGATAAAATTAATTATCATTCTGCAAATTAAAATAAAGCCTGAAATTCTTGGAAATAAAAATATTTTATTTTTATAACGACTATACTAATAGTATAAAGATGTACAGTTTGTTTGGTTGAACGCGGTAATCTCAGGAACTATTAGTTCTAATTAAAAAATGTGTTGGATAGCCCTTTTATCGAGGAAGGCTATATTCTATATAATATTATGCTACGGCCAATAGGAGCGGAGCATCAATGAAAAATGTTGCAAAAACGAGAATATTTTGAGAGCTTCCGTTGCATCTGCGTAAACGGTTAAAGCTACGCAGACGAAGTTACGCGGGTCAGTTAGTATGCAGTAACCATCAGCCCACACCTTCGTTCGACCGGAAAAATAATTTGATTTAATTCTAAATTGTACATAATAAATTGTACTGGACTGGTTGTAATTGTTCTTCTGCAAGTGCCTCTCCATTTAAAGGTCAGCAGTCAATTCTTGAAAGCCTTTTTTGTCCATGGTTGCATATATTGTAATATTTGCCCTACGGCTTTTATGTCTGTGATATTTTTTTCTGCCTACTTTTCTCTTTTCGGTTATCCTCCTTATTATTATAGTATGCAGCAATTGGTATCTGTTATGATGAAGCAGCATAATATGACCTAAGTATGCAACTTTCCGCTGCTTGATGGTTAGTACCAATTATGTTTATAAATTATGTCCCAGTTATTGTAAGGGAACTTCTACACCGGGAGATAAAGTAGCACCAGACGAAATGCAAACAACCATTACGCTTCTTTCGGTAAAATTTTATACAAATCACCTGACTACATGCGAACACGTAAGTACTATGCTAAACTTTAACATTATAAATCTTACAAAAATATATGGCCCAACATTTTTGTAAGATTTATAATGTTGTAAGCTTTTATAAAAATAACTACATAATAGACAATAGCATAGATTATAGGAGGCTTTTATACATTATGTTACACTAAAGCCACGTATTCGTCTCGCTCTAGAATTAACACTCAAACTCTGAGTTTTCTCAACTCAACTCTAGCGCGTTCTGTACATTACTTTGTCCAAATGTTGCTAGACAAGATAAAATTTGCGACATCATAAATTTGATTCCCCTTAGGTTTTATAGTTTGCCTATCTATGGTGATAGCTATTCCATTTCTGTTAAAGTTAAAATATTTATTTAAAAATATATACTTTTTATCGAGAAAATGGGCAAAAAGTGATAGAAGTTTTTAAGAGTCTAAAAATAATATAAAACAAAAGTAATAATAATTTAAATCTATAGCAGTGCACGTGGGAATGCAGCCAGTGTTCTCGGTCGTTTAATCAAATTTTAAAGATTTTTTTTATCTGTTATATTAATTTTGTACTACATTTATTAATAAATGACGTTCTTGGTCAACCAAACAAAAACACACCAAAAAATGCTGCAAATCACTCAATATTAATTATCTTCATATATGAAATCGAAACATGCATTTAAACGGCAACTCGCGCCTTTATATGTGAAAAAAAAGGAACTCAACGGAACACACGCCACATAACCAACTTGTATAATACCATCATCAACTATTTTAATACTAGGCGGTTAGTTGATTCCATTAATCTGTTAATCGATAACTGGCAAAAGTGCCACCGAGACAATCAAACTCACAGAGTAGTCTTTGTATGAGAAAAAAATAGCAACTGAACCGAACCCACGCCACATAACCAACTAGTCACAGAGTAGTCTTTGTGTGAGAAAAAAATAGCAACTCAACTGAACCCACGCCACATAACCAACTAGTATACCTACTCACAGAGTAGTCTTTGTGTGAGAAAAAAATAGCAACTCAACTGAACCCACGCCACATAACCAACTAGTATACCTACTCACAGAGTAGTCTTTGTGTGAGAAAAAAATAGCAACTCAACTGAACCCACGCCACATAACCAACTAGTATACCTACTCACAGAGTAGTCTTTGTGTGAGAAAAAAATAGCAACTCAACTAAACCCACGCCACATAACCAACTAGTATGCCTACTCTCAGAGTAGTCTTTGTGTGAGAAAAAAATAGCAACTCAACCGAACCCATGCCACATAACCAACTAGTTTAACTCATAGAGTAGTCTTTGTGTGAGAAAAAAATAGCAACTCAACCGAACCCATCCCACATAACCAACTAGTATAACTCACAGAGCAGTCTTTGTGTGAGAAAAAAATAGCAACTCAACCGAACCCACGCCACATAACCAACTAGTATAACTCACAAACTAGTCTTTGTGTTAGAAAAAAATAGCAACTCAACCGAACCCACGCCACATAACCAACTAGTATAATACACAATCAACTAGTGCAATACTAGGTGGTTAGTTGGTTCCATTGACCTGTTAATCGATATTTGGCATAAGTCAAGCCACCAAGACAATTAAATTCACAGAGTATAATATATCTAAACCTTAATTTTTTACCATAATATTCATATTTACCATCACGGGTGCCTTTTTGGCTCCCGAGAACTGATTAAACGGCGTCAGCGTACACAGCGAAAAGATTTATTAGGAGGCAATATCTAACAAGTGGCGAGCTTTTTGTGGTGTTATATGATGGAATAGCCTCGTTATATATAGGGGTCACCCATCCCAGGTCAGGCCTTGTTGTCATCTACTTAACCTTATTATTAGTTGCGCAGTTAATATTCAAATTTGAAATCATAAATTATAATTGTCTTAAGGGAAAAAGTAACGAAATCAAAAGTTTATTTAGCTTTATAGCTGCATATAGATTACCTAGTTTAAAAGAATCTGTTTAGGCATATAAAGCAGGCATAATGGGTTCGCATTTGTTCTTCGATCTTCAAACTGCTATCCATCAGAATTATGTGAGTCCACATAAAAAGCTCTCATAAAAAAACTAGTTTAAATACCCAGTATTTACCAACTTTAAAAGATTTTAGTATAAAATATACTAGTTTCGAAAGCAGAAAATTTACAACGCTCCAAAGTGCCGAAAACATCTTAAATTTCAGGTGATACAATCAGGCTATTTTCCTGCAAACATTTTAGGTTTAAATCGCTTAGAGCTCCTTTAAGCCTGGAGCAAGATATATCAGTCCCTTGGAGACTATATCCAGACGTTATAGCAGCTAAAATCTAGGTGAAATTACTCGCTTTGTCTTAAATTCTTAAGTAATTTTACTCCTGAAATTATCCATGAAATTAAAATGAATCGAAGTTTTTTAAACAAGAATGTTTTATGAATAATTTGTTGTAAAATATTTTTAATGTAAAATCTTTTTTAATTGGTTTATTTATAACTAGGTACATCTAAAGAAATTATACAGTATATTTTATCGATTTTAGTATATAAGTTGATTAATACATCCTTGTTAACAGAATTCGTCGATAAAACTTTGCCAACTAAGTGAAGTCGGTATGAAATGGATGGCTATAAAGACGAATTTGCATTACAACTTTACCATACTATTCTCGCTGTTTTATTGTTTAATCAATTTGCTGAAAAAAAAACTATTTTAATAAAATGGCGTAAAGATTACGCGGATGACGTTTTTGAAACAAAATTTATAACGGTAATTAATAGTAGATTTTTTAACAAGTGCACAAAACGAACCATTTCTATCTGAGACTTTTAGCAGCCCGAGCCGAAGGCGATGGCTGATAGTAATGTCTAGCATAAAATTGGTTTGTGGACGAGTTATAAACTCTGCTTTTCACTTCGATTGCGAGGAAGTAAAACAATAGTATAACATAACATTTATACTACACCTGCTCGGAAAGTAGGTTCTTACTTGCGTAAGAATAGATCAGAAAGTACGTCTTACAAATATGCGGGAGGAAAAAGTGTATGAAAATCCATTGTTAACGTGCTTAAGCGGGAGGAAAAAGTATATGAAAATTCATTGTTAACGTGCTAGTTTTTTTTTATTTTTTTTTCTTCAATTCTTCCAAATTAGGAAAGGCAAGGGTTCAAAGCCATACAGCCTAGTTTTTTTTTACAAGTTCGAAATTTTAATCAAAATAAAATAAAAGTATTGGTTTATTGGCTGTTTACTTTCTTTGCATTTTTGATTTATTAAGTTTTAACAACTGTAATAATTTTAATATAAACTTTAATTAATAGAGATTTTATTTTTTATTTTCCTCGTAGGTGTAGTATAAAGCACTATGTATCACTCGGCGAGAAAGTGCGATTCCTAACTCGAGCGAATTAAGGCCCTCAGCCATTCAGATACACTTTTTATGTTGGGGGGAAGGTCTTCGTTAGTCCGACCGACCGGTCTCGTTACCACCGCCCGTACAGATGCAAAAACCGTCAAGTGATCTAGTCATGTTTCGGTTTTAGTCTGTGGGTGTGGAGATTACTACCTGAAAACCGGTGAACCCACAGATTAAAACCGAAACATGACTAGATCACTTGACGGTGGTTCCAATCCCGGTGTGTACCATTGAGTTTTTAATTAAAAAATGTATGTACATTTGTTTGACAACACCACTATAGTGCCTCGGAGTGCACGTTAAGCTGTCGGTCCCGGTTTCACTATACCAACTTGTGAAACTGTTTATAGATGGGTTATTGAGTCTATTCAAAACAACGCGACGACCTAGCCACTTATTCGGTGTAGACTCATACCATCGGCTACGACGAGGTGGGATTAAAACCCCTCCGCTGGGTATCTGGGGCCGTCTAAGCGGTCTTGGGCGCCGTGAGGCACTCGTGATGATATATTTAAAACCCCTCGGCGCCCAAGACCCCTCCGCTGGGTACCAAGCGGAGAGGTTTTAATCCCACCTAGTCGTAGCCGATGGTATGAGTCTACACCAAGTGGCTAAGTCGTCGTGATGTTTTTAATAGACTCAATAACCCATCTAAAAACAGTTTCATAAGTTGGTATAGATTAAATACCAACACGGATGCCTTACGCCGATGATATTTATTTATAGAATATATAGGGAACATAAAAATGGGTAAAGATGTAAGATAAGAAACAAAATAAGGGCTCGCTCGTTTTTATGCCAGAATATTAGCATGGCGCCACTATGCCGGCTAAATGATGCGGTTACGAAATAGTACCGACATGTACGTATTTGCATTACGAGTCTGTTTTAATATCCTCGCTGCTTTATCGTCAAATCAATCGTCCGTTTCGTAACGGTACCATGAAAGAAGACTACTCCCTCGATGCAGTAATCTCCTAAAAATCGGTGAACCCACAGACTAAAACCTAAACATGACTAGGTCACTTCACGGATCCAGATATTCAACCCAGCGCTTTAATCCAGTTGAGCTGGATCCAATGTCAATACATTTTAATCCAATCCACTAATGTAAACACAACATTTGTAAACATAACGCTTCATTGAAATATTGGACTCGGTTTAAATTGGCCTTAATAAAAAACAAATTTAGCTTAATATACTGAGTTAGTGAGACCATAGACTTACAACACTACAGTTAAGCGATTGTCCTAGTTTTACTATACCAAGCTGTCTAACTATTTATAAGTCTAAAGACAGCCTCCGTAGACTAGTGGTTGCTCCTTTGGCGTCGTGGGATCGATTCCCACCCATGGCAAAAAAATATTAGTACGTTTTTTTTCTGTACAGTTTGTCATGGTCTGGGTGTTTATAAAATATAATATGTATTATATCATTGCTTCTGGTACACATAGTACTAGCCTAGAGGTTATTTTGTGTCCAGAGCAATATGTGTAATTTGTCCTACATATTATGATTATGATACAAAAACCGCTACAAGTAAACAACCGCTACGAGTACCCACATGCAATGTATATATATAGGTAATAATAATAATATGTAGGACATTTTAAACATATTATCCTGGTCACAAACAAACTCTAGCTTATAGTATTATGTGTACCAGAAACAAATAGAAATAGAAAGACAAAAAGAAAATATAAGATACTTAATATATATTATTTTTTATAAACATCCAGATCATGGCAAACTGCATAGAACGTACTAATGTTATTTTGCCAAAGTGGAAATAGAACCCGGACTAACGGTGCAAACAAAAATGAAAAAAATACAAATAATGCAACCACTACAGAGGTGATGCAACCAAAAACAATAAATACTTTTCGTCACAATTTTAGTCACTCGCAGCCACACCCACATACAATCATATTTAGTAGAGTATTTTGTGTATAATATTTGTATTACCTTTATCTAATTATAGAAATTCCCTAGAAATTAGGTACCACGCCACTTCGCCTCTAAAATTAAATCAACCAAACTTCGACGTCAGGCATCCACACACAATCACGCGTCATATTTTACATGAACAATGACGTAAGCCAGTTATAAGTTTAGATTAATTTACAAAGTTTTCTAACGAGGAAAATTATTTACTCTTCTATATCAAAACAATTTCCATGCCAACGTCACAATACAAATTGTGTTTTGAAAGCGAAACTTTGGTGTCTGTATTCTCAATATGTCATAATGAGAGAGAAAGTTAAGTCATTATGTTAATTACATAATAACCAATTATAATTTTATTATACTAGTTGGTGCATGGAAGTATTTACATAATAGCGAAGTGCTCTAAAGCCCTCAAACATGAAAACAGAAGATGGCTGAAATCCAGAAGCAAAATCCGGTACACCAAAAAATGCTATAACCAATTAAGAAGTGAGAACAGAGTATGGCGTAAACTAACATATTTACATTTCATTTGAAAATGAAAAGGAACAAAACAGTTGTTATTCATCACTTTTCTATATGTAGATTTGAATGAATGCGAGCGAGACAGGTTAATATTTGTGATTTACAATGTGTGTTACAGTACTTCCAAATATTATTCATACTTTCATGTTACCACTACGTTTTTGTTTATAAGTAGGAATTTATACCGGAAATAAGAGTGTTTTTCACGAGAGATGTGCTACGCAGCTGCTGTGAGGAGTAAACGTTAAAAAAATATGTGACCATTTTCGTTAATAACCGCCTCCATAGACTAATGGTTGTGTCTTTGGCGTTGTATATATTTGAAGGACGTGGGTTCGATTCCCACTTATGGAAAAAAAAATTGTACATTTTTATGTACAGTTTGTCATAGTCTGGGTGTTTATAAAAAAGAATATGTATTATATCGTTGATTAAGGTATAATATAAGCCTAGAGCAAAATGTGTAAATTATCCTACATATAAAAAAAAAATGCTAATGTAGCGGAGCGAGTAAGATGTCCTATGAAGATTTGCCGTCGCAAAGTATAATAATATGCACTGCTTGAGTTAGGCACTAGATTATGTATACCCTCGATTTTAGGATTCCGTGGCTTTTTAACCGACTTCAAAAAAGAAGGAGGTTCTCAACTCGACGCGTATGTTTTTTTTTTGGTTTTTTGGGGATTTTACCTCATGTCCAATCTGTCAAATCTTTATCGATTTTGATTTTTTTTTTTTTAAATAAACTAACCTAGTTGGTCCCATTTTTTTGGCTTATATGGACCGCTACTGCTTAGCACAACTCAGAATGGAATAGCTAACTTTCCATTAAAAATAACTTCAATGTTGCAAAATGTATCTTCCGTATGCAACATCCAAATTAGTTCAGTCAGTTTATCCAGTTATTCAATTCAGTGACGCTGAATCTGTTTTAGACCGGTGTAAACAAATTTTAATCCAGTCCGCCATTTAGTGAAATGAGTTTACATTGGTTTAGTAACAATCCATTGTTATTAGATCTCGGATAGATTGAAATACTGGACTCTGTCTAAATTTAAACTCGTTGTTTTAAGTCGCGATTATTGGTCGAGTTAGTTAAATTTATTAGATCACGGGTTTAAACCAATTTTTAATTAATATAATAAAAAAATCTTGCTTTTACATATAATATTCTATAAATACCCAGACCGAGGTGCAACTGTATAGAAATACAGTGATATATGTTTTTTTTTAATATATTAAATTGTCATGTTTATGAAATAAGTGTAAAATATCTAACATTCATAACATTCTCCTAGTTACGTCCACGTCACTTCAAGATCAGGTGTTGCAGCTGCTTGCCCAAAATAAAATATAAAATTATATTTATAGTTGAAACTATAGAGGCATAGAGTCGGTAGAAACTATGGGACAGTGGTCACCACATGCAAAAAAAATCGTCTTAATCTGAGAACTATCAAGATCCTTTTTTTTTTCCAACAAATGTCACTGGAAATTCAGACAGGCAACATTCTATGTATTTTTCACACATACTTTGGGGGAAAATATATTTTTTTTTTATCATTTTAAAACCTAATGTAATGTAACGACTTTGTATCTTAAAACAAATTATTCTTTTGTAATTATTAAGAGCAGAGTCTGATCAAACATTTCCCATACATTCACGACCTTTTGGTCCTAACTGTTACCCCCCACTAAACATTCATAGATTTTTATGAGTTTTGGGGTCGTTATAAATAAGACCTGTATCTGTACTAGGCTTGTACGTTTTCCTTTTTTTAAAGTTTGGTGTAGGAAAAATAATATCAACCCCTGAAATTCGATAAAAATGGCGAAAAAATCCTTCACATTAAAATAATTCCTATAAAATATTAAGACAGAAAATTAAAAAAAGGAAAACGTACAATCATCGTTTATTTTCTCTTTAATAAAATGAGATATTTTTTTTCAAATCCATTTAAGTTTCCATTCATCCATTTTCATTTAAGTTTAGGGGTAGAACAGTTATGGCCTGAAAGTCGTTTTTCTGCCTATATTGTAGGTATAATCTCATACGTGCTCTTTCTCTTATTGAGGGTCGGGGGGAAGTTTTAAATAAAAGTATGGTAGCGTTACCGACTCATCGTCATGCGCGGGGAGAGGTAACACTTTGCAGTTGAATCAGCATGAGCACCGAAGAGCCTCATCAGACACTCCTCTTAAGTGTAGTTGTCATTTACGTGCCTTAAATCTTTGTATGATTTACTGAACCTAATTTAACTAACTAATAATTATTTATCCATTACCAAACGATATTTTTATATAAAAGTTGCCCTAAAAGAAAAAATAAATTTAAAACAAGCATAAACTTAAAAACAATTTACATAAAGTGTAAAACGAACAGCCATTACAAGTTGGCCAAAGACAATGTGACGGCAAAACTAGTCGATAAACAGGAATCGTGTTTACGACTTTATCTGGCCCTGAATTTATGGGCCAATAAGTCGGAGACGAAAGGGGACAGAGGACGGCCGGGGACCAGATAAAAGCACCCCCTTTTTCCGCTCCAAACACAATTCTCAAAAGAAAAGAGGAAAAGAGGACGATGAAAGGGTCAGATTTTTTTCTATTTAATTGTCAAACATGTCAGTTATTGTTGAGTAGCTTGGTTTGTTGTTTACTATTAACTATATATGACTTTTGTACGTCTTTCTATTGCAATACTGATAAAAGTGAGTACATGTACCACTGTTAAAACTTTTACTTTTTAACTATAATTTCCTTGGAAAACATCCATGTTAATGACATTGAGATCCAGAACTCAAATTAAATTCCTATAACCTATAAATAACCTTATATTAAAACACTTAGGTCCCTGGTTCGAATCCCGGTGTGTACCAATGAGTTTTTAATTAAAAAATGTATGTACATTTGTTTGACAACACCACTATAGTGCCTCGGAGAGCACGTTAAGCTGTCGGTCCCGGTTTCACTATACCAACTTGTGAAACTGTTTATAGATGGGATATTGAGTCTATTCAAAACATCGCAACGAGCTAGCCACTTGTTCGGTGTAGACTCATACCATCGGCTACGACGAGGTGGGATTAAAACCCCTCCGCTGGGTACCCTGGGGCCGTCTAGGCGGTCTCGGGCACCCGTGATGATATATATATATAAATAACCTTAATCCATGTTTAATTATATTCTAATAGCGGATTAGAAACACATATTAATGTGGTTAGTAAAAAAATTTATCGAACAAAGCAACTGTTTTGGAATGTTAAGACAATAAAACTCAAATATTGGGCTTGTTCGAAAATTTAAAAGATACAAGCGTACAGACGCTGGAATCGACTTCATTTTATACTATCAATTAAAATGACATGACGACATAATATTGGTAGCTCAAAATATAATTATATTTAGAAGATATTAAAAATTTTCAGGAACGACATGAACATGACATGATGTTGGTAACTAATAATTAAAATGACGCAGTAATCGTTGTTAGTTGCTAGCATTAACATAATGCATAGGTTTTTTAATCAAGTGCTTTTTGAAATATTCTTAGTTGCATTTTATTCATTAAAAATGGGTAAGTATAATTAAATAAAGAGATTAGCTATTTCTTTATTAACGAAAGATTATTCGTTAATAAAGAAATAGCTAACTCGAAAGACTTCCGTATTAATTTGTATATTTTGTATTTTCCTGAATAAGACTAAATATTGAAAATACTTAAATTAAAGTTTTCATTTTTTTTTTTAATCATGAGTAGATAAGATTTAAAGAAAATATATACTATATGTCTACTAAATTAATTGGATATCGACTGCACATCAAATTCAAAATATTTTAAATATTTCATAATCCTTCGATATCCAGTTAAGACGTAAGACCAGGTAAAACGATAATAGTAATAACCATCTGTAAAATAACTATAAATAAATTTCTTTCGGAATTACACCTAACGAAAAAAAGAAAACACATATTGTTACAAGTGCTAAAATCTAAATCATCAACACAGACATAAAAGTCAGAAGTAATAGCCAAGAATAAAATAGGTAGCTGTCTTCCGGTCGATAATTAAAAATAAAATACAGGCAATAAGTTTGAGACTGGCAGCTCTAAAACGCGATAAAACTCTCAGGCGTTCCGGCGTTTACGGCAAAGCGGAGAGCAAGACAAAGAGGCTGTGTTCGGGTGCCCATAGATAACAGTTGGACGTTGGCCACTGGATTTATGTACAACTATTTGTACCGATTCCGTTATGCCAGAACACTCCAATTTGGTATTTACACGCCTTTGCTTGGCACTGTTTTCACCTGTTTTTTGGATCTTAGACGATTTGCTGTGAGCTAAAAGTTTTTTATATACGTGGTGGCTGAGTTGGTTAGACCTTGGACTTAAAAACACTAAGGTCCCTGGTTCGAATCCCGGCGTGTACCAATGAGTTTTTAATTTAAAAATTTATGTACATTTGTTTGACAACACCACCATAGTGCCTCGGAGAGCACGTTAAGCTGTCGGTCCCGGTTTCACTATACCAACTTGTGAAACTGTTTATAGATGGGTTATTGAGTCTATTCAAAACATCGCGACGAGCTAGCCACTTGTTCGGTGTAGACTCATACCATCGGCTACGACGAGTTGGAATTAAAACCCCTCCGCTGGGTACCCTGGGGCCGTCTAGACGGTCTCGGGCGCCGTAAGGCACCCGTGAAGATATATATATATATATATTATATATATATATAAAAGTTTTTTATTTTCACTTTGCGTGAAACGTATTTAGGGTAGTTTTTTTAATGCAGTAGTAATATGCTTGTGTAAAACAGCTTATACTGACTGACTGAAAATAAGTATTGAAACTAACAATGTGAAATTTAAATAGTGTAATGTAATAGTGTAATTATTTTGTGTTGTACACACTGATAAGTTTTATAATACAAAATTAATATCCCAAGGGGGGTAAATGGGGTATAAACGAATTTTCAAGAAAATTAATATCACAGTAATGAAAGGTACATAGACACTTTTTTGAAAATAAATTGAAATTGTGGCGACTCATTTTTAATTATTAAAAATAAATGATATAATAAAAAATAAATATCGTCACGACACCTGAGACCGCTTAGACGGCCTCGAAGTTTTTTATCCCACCTCGTCGTAGCCGATGGCATAAGTCTACACCGAACAAGTGGCTAGCACGTCGCGATGTTTGGATAGACTCAATAACCCATGTATAAACAGTTTCACTAGTTGGTACAGTGAAACTGGGACCGACAGCACTATAGTATTAAAAATGTTCCGAAAAATTTAAAAATGCCAGTCATGTAAAGTATATTTCTAAAATATTATATTTACAATATAAATATATCTACATATAGAGCATCAATTTAACAAGGGCCTTGTTATCACAAATTGTGCCTGAACGATATTGCTCTATGCAGGAAACAGTCGGATGCATGAGCGAATTCTATGAAAGGGAATCAACTGAGATATCATGCTTTCGAGGAAATGTTTATAAAAATATTTAGGTATGCTAAAAAAGGGTCTATTTTGGGATTCATTTTATATTTATTATATACAGAGTATCTAAGGCCTATTTTTAACTTTGTTCACGTAGTTTCTTGAAGTATGTTTTGAGGAAGTGATGTAGTTTTTTTTACTAATTCTAGATTAAGAAAATTTTAAGAAAAAGGTTTATGAGCACTTTTTAAATAAATCTCAACAACTGTCGAATTAGTCATTAT
Source organism: Monopis laevigella (assembly GCA_947458855.1). Lineage (NCBI taxonomy): Eukaryota > Metazoa > Arthropoda > Insecta > Lepidoptera > Tineidae > Monopis > Monopis laevigella. The sequence goes on along the minus strand of OX381581.1, from coordinate 10,088,637 downwards.
ACTATTTATATATTAAATGTATATTATATGGCATGTAGTATATTATACATGTATACATATGTGTATATTGTATTTGTATAGCATATAGGTATATATTTATGCATAAATATTTTTAAAAAAATACCATCACGGGTGTCCTTTTGGCTCCCGAGAACCGTTTAAACGGCCTCAGGGTACCCAGCGGAGCGATTAACCCATCCTCATTTCTTCGATGGTAAATACAAATATCAACTAATACTAAAACTAATTATATTTTTTATTGCACACCTACCTAAACTTAATGTTCTAATGCCCCGAAGGTTTAATATTATCTGATAATGCCCAACGATATTAAGTCCGCCTTTGTATTACGATTTTTTTGTTTTTAATTCATACATATATTTCGTACATTTTGAAAGTACAGTAGCGTTACCACAAGTTTTACAAACAGTTTCTACTATAGTTGATAGTAACTATAAATAGGGATCAACCAATAGATCACTTTATTTTATAAATAAAACTCTTTTACTGGTTGATTCCTATCTATAGTAACTAGCGACTATAGTAAAAACTTGTGGTAGAGCTACAGAATTCTTATATGTAGATCATTTAGTCAGTATGTCTGTCTAAATATACGTATTAGTATGTCCGTCCAGAGCCATATCGTATATAAATAATGCCTAAGGCATTAAGTTCACTTTTGTACATAATATTTGTTTATTGTGCAAAATAAATATATATAAATATATATAATAAGTTAAATAGTAATGTAGCTTAGTCTCCTTGGTGTTCCTATTTTCCTTTGGGAGACATTTATTATTTTTATTCGCAATAAAAAATCTTTTCCAGAGGAAAATAGGAGAGATAGTTTGATTTTAGAATTAATTTATTATATAGCGTAGTTAAGTAATTAAATTATTAGCTAGTAAGCTTTTGAGACTGAAAGTTAAAATTTCGAAAATATAGGTAAATATTCATCTTGACATTTCCATATTTTTTCCTGGATGTTTTGATTTATTTTTTTAGAACTTAAATATGATTTAAAAATACTTTTTATCTCAATATCTTTATTTGCAATCAGTCTTTCCTCTTACGCCCCCCTTTTTTCCGTTCATTCCCTCTGTTGTAAGTGAGGGAACAGCATTCGCATCTGATTTTTTTTTGTAAAATTTATATACTATATTTGGTCCGCAGATTCCCTGTATACTGGGTGATTTTTTCAAGTGTGCCTTCAAGGCCAAAATTTAATCTACAAATAAAACGAAAAATGCGAAAAGAGTTTCGATGCTTCATTAGATTTATTTAAAATTTAATCTCCTAGCCGGGAATGGAACCGGTTGATTTTGGAAAAAAAACATTGATCAGTTAATAATGTCCCTTTTAAAGATCAAATTCTGGTTAGTAATATTTAACGGTAAACTAAAGGAAAATGCTAATTTTTAATAAAAAAAAACATTTAAATTAAAAAATATTTATATTTTATAACCATCTGTCTAATTTTACAAAATAATCAAATTGTTTGAAATAATGCTCTTCTGAACACATCCACATTAAAAACATACATATTGAAAAACCTTCAACTGACCTAGTCATGTTTTGATCTTAGTCTGTGCGTGTTTACCGATTTTCAGAAAGCTATTGCATGGATATCTTGCCGAGGTGGTAGTCTCCTTTTAGGGTGTAGTTGCGAAACAGGCGGTAATTAATATCTAAATTATATCTCCCTGATTTAGGAGTAGGTAAGTAAAATCATAATTTTAAGGGTAAGTATACAAATGAGTCTATATAAGTTGAGATAAAACAATATCCTCTTATATTTATATATGAGACTTTTACGTTATATTAAGATATAATTTATATCTTATGTTATTACCTCCGGGATTCGGTATATTTTATTACTTTAGCCGTAAAATGACCATTACCTGTCTCACTTAATTTAATATTTATATTAAGAGTTTATACAATTTATAGAGTCGTTCCTACCATAATCTTCTTTCTCATTTTATCAAATATTCTTCATTACTTCACATCTAAATAATAAAATATTACCTTTTGAAAGGTCAATTGATATATTTACAAGTTTTTTTTATCAAATTAGAAAAGATAACATAGATTAGAATAGTAGTCATAGACATTAAAAAAGTAGACGTGCTTTTAGAATACACCTACGACCACGTGGGAATAAAAATCCTAAAAAACCATTGTTGGATGTCGTATTAATAATTAAAATGTATGATTAATTTACCACCGAATACTATATGAATATGTCGGGTACTAGCATTTATATGTACTAAATAATATTATCTAGTATAATATTATGTTATTTAGTATATATAATTAATGATACAAATTATGTATATACCTATGTCGCACCGCTTGTTTTTTTTTCTAACTATTACCGATAATCAACATCAAACAGAAAAACTAAATACAGTAATATAAAAAATAACTATATATATAATAAACTTAAATATATATATAAAATATACTTTATATATAATAGTTTTTTTTTTGGGCTCAATCCTGAGTTTCTGCTTTAAATTATTATTGCTATACAATATAGCAATAATATGCTGTAATATTCGCTACTCTATTTCTCAAATATATTTTACTGCTCATATTTTACCTACTTACTGCTTAATTTGTCCCAAAGGTGTGACTGGTAGAGAATGCCTAGCGGCATTAAATCCGCCCTTGTACTAAATTTGTGCAATAAAGTATTTTAAATAAATAAAATAAATATAATATTTCATACCAAAAATATAATTTTAAAATAAATATAAAAGTTATAATACCATATAATGCTAACAATAAAACAAGAATCGATAATTCCGAGAAATTAAATAGTAAGCCAAGTTACGGACGGTCGGAATAATAAATAAAAGGTTAAGAAAATCCACAAAAGATTCTTTAGCAACTAGTTTGTTATAGAAACTAACAACAAAACAGATTAATTAAGCAAAGTTCGGTGAGATAGGTTTTCATTTAATTAATCACGAAAAGCACTATGCTATTTATTACAGTTGTTTTAACGGTGATAATTACTGAAAACGACCGCTTTAACCGTGTTTTCAGTTGCGTGTGAATAATCGCCGGCAGTTTTATTGAAATGTTCTGTAATGGGAAAGCTACAGTTTTTATGAGACTTAAATAAAGATACATATTTATGTTGGGAATTTTCTGTACTTGTTTAATTAAATGTGGTTTAAGTAGATTATGGTTTAAATTCTCTTTGCTGATCGTTTTTCATTCAATTTCTGTTAGTATTACTTAAGTTATATTAATGCGAATGTGAGTTGGTTTACTTGTTTGTTTATCGTCGTTTTATGGCTAAACTAGGGAACTGATTTGGGAGAAATGCAGTAGAATAAATGCGTTATATTGTACAGCTACTATAACTAGCCGTGTTATAGCTAGACTAATTAAGGGGAATAGAACCTTACGACCTTCGGATACTGCGCCAACATCGTCACCACTAGACAACGAAGGCGGTATTATAATAATACCATCACGGGTACCTTTCTGGCTCCCGAGAACCGTTTAAACGGCCTTAGGGTAACCAACGGAGGGATTAACTCGTCCTCATTTCGCCGCTGGTATTCGGAGGCAACACCTAGCAAGTGGCGAGCTTGTTGCGGTGTTTATGATGGTATAGCCTCGTTGTATAGACAGACATATTAGTTGACTAACATTATTATTATTAATACATAAATTAAATTTTATAAAAATAATTTAATAACATCAGCAAAGAGAATTTTAATTCAAAAAATGTTAAAGCATATTTAATTAAACAAGTACATAAAATTCCAGCCATTATTTAACTAACCCCATAAACTGTAGCTATACCATTACATGATATTTTAATAAACTTTTCGCCGCTAGGGTGCGCTTTCATAGGACTGGGTTATGGGTAGGAAAAAATAAGAAATACAACTAGTTACTAAACGAAGATAATGGGATACAACAAACACCGAGATCACTGCATTAATGCTACCCTTCTTATACATAGGATGCTGAATTCTTAATCGCGAAGTCTGCGTTCTCCATAACAAAAATAGCTTTCGCACTTCCAGCATTACTCGACTACTGTTTTTCGCAGAATTAAAATAATATTTTAGTCGATCATTGTATTTTAGTGCTGGGTATTTTCTTTTAAATCATTATCGAATACCGGTGTGTACTAATGAGTTTTTAATTAAAAAAAATATGTACATTTGTTTGACAACATCACTATAGTGCCTCGGAGAGCACGTTAAGCTGTCGGTCCCGGTTTCACTATACCAACTTGTGAATCTGTTTATAGATGGGTTATTGAGTCTATTCAAAACATCGCAATGAGCTAGCCACTTATTCGGTGTAGACTCATACCATCGGCTACGACGCGGATTTAAAGCCTCTCCGCTAGGTACCCTGAGGCCGTCTAGGCGGTCTCGGACGACGTAAGGCACCCGTGATGGTATAAGTAGATATATCAGTTAAGGATGCTCTAAAAGTGTCGATTATTGGTGTATTTACCTCTATGTAGGACTTAATAATTGAGGACCGATTTAGAAAATTGCCACGAGGATTTAGTTTAAAGCAACCAATTTCATTTCGCGTCTCTATCCGGTACGCGTATTTGTAATTCTCGTCTATGACGTCACGGGTTCATGACAGAAAGCGGTATCCATGCCGAGGCCGCAATTTCCGCATCCGAGCTTAACCCCTTATTGTCCAACTTAAAATGTACGCTTAGTTTTATTTGGAACGCTTTACTTTGTCTAAATCAAGTGAGGAATATTTTAAATTTGTAACGTATGTATAAACAGTGTTTTTTTTTGCCCGATAAACTAGGGTTATAAGTATAAAATTATAGTTCACCTTACAATTTTTTTTTTTATTTGTGCACGGCATGTGACTTTGTATCTACCTGGTGGTGAGCAGACCTACAAAGTCCATGAATGGGGTCAATCAATAATTGTTCTTAAACAATGTTGATCGCTCTCACTATGCCGGCTAAATGATGCAATTACGAAATGGGTTGCGACAAAGACGAATTGCATTACGAGTATATTTTAATATACTCGCTGCCTTATCGTCATTTCAAGTACCCATTTAGCAACCGCACCCTGAATGGAGACCACCACATCGACAAAAATCGATGCAGCAGTCTCATGAAAACCGATGAAAACCAACAGACTAAAACCGAAACATGACTAGGTCACTCGACCGGTCGTTCGGGCTAACAAAGTTATAGAGACCTTCCTCCCGCTGTCGTACAGTTATACATATATAGATATTTCTCCGCCTTCCCCTATTCCTAGCATTAGTAATTTCGGCTGGGCAATGATGAATATGATAATGGTGGAAAAACTGTTTTTATATACTTATTATAGTAATAATATAACTCTTTTATAAATTAAATGTTGTAAGATCCTCTTGATTAGGTATCATGATAATGTCTATATATTTTTTTCCTTTTAAATCTATAATATTTTTCAGTTTATCAATCTAACTGTATTAAGCCCATAGTTTTAGTATTTTATAATATTTTCACTTTAGATTTATAAAATAAAACAACACGCGCAAAGTTTAAAATTTCATAGCCTAAATCCTGCGGCGCTTGTAAAAACTCGGGCCACATCCCCATATAAATTATTTACATTCCTGGGAGAGAGTCCGACGTCTAGTCAGGTTTCGCGGGTCAACAATCCGACATTGTAAAATGAGAAGCACACTGACAAAATTAATTCTACAGACCTAAAAAATATACAGACTTTGAGGTTATAAATGATAATTTATTTTCAGCGATAATCTTTTTCGCATAGTCATTCCGCGATCCGACCTTTGCGTCATTAATTTTATTTTTGACTGTAGACTTTTTAACGGGATTTCTGTAATAAAAATTGCCGTTTTGCACCCGTCAACTTGGTCGTACGTGTTTTAGTTGATTGTCGCTTTTGTTGGAATACGATGGAACACGGTGGGACCGGTGATGGGGGTGTTACGGTTAAAACGTTTTGGTGACGTTTTCCGTTTAACTGGGGTTTGGGCATTTTTTTCACAACAGGAGATGTGGTCATAATATAGTTAGATTGGAGCAATTTTATTTTATGGGAGCGGTATTTTCACAGCTGATTTTGGGATCGAGAAAAAACACATCCCACTTCTAAATTGCATAATAATAACTTCCCGTGAATATATATATATATATATATATAAAACCGCACATATTTGCATAAGGAATAAACGTAAGGTACCCTTTTAAGATTTTTTTTTTCATGTAGTGTCTTAAGACTAACGTTACCAAAAAACAATTGACGCGCTAAAGTTAAACAAACAAATTACTACATTAACATCTAATAAATAATGTAATACCATAAAATTAAACGTAACGTTCATAAAAGAAAATTCATTTCCATTTGCCATTAATAGCTGAGTGAAATATAATTAAGAGGCACTCTGAAACAGGGGCGGTCGTTCATCGATTAAAGGCATTACTTTTAATATATTTGCACAATGGCGGCCAACAATCGACGGGCCAAATCATTAGGGTCGCAACTGAAATGAATGGTTAAAGTCAAATGACATATCCCGCGAGAAACGAGGTCATATTACTGAAATACTGAAGCCAAGCATTGTGTTTCTGTGAAAATGTTATTAAACGGACAGTTATATAACTGTCTAGGTGCGGTATTATTTTCTGTTAACTTAACAAATATCGGCGCCTTTATTATTGTTGTACTAGCTGATATGGTGTGTGAACTTCATATTACCTACAAAGATGATGGCTTTTCGCAAACTTCCAAACGCAACAACACAAGGCCAGTGTGTTTTATTTATGGCTATCCAATATCACCAGAATTTGTAGTACCTTAAACTAAAATGAATAGTGAAAATATAAGTATCTTTCGACCGTATGGTTGTATAACCATAGCTGTTCCCTTTTCTACACTGGTGGATGAATAGAATAAACAATAGTTACAGATGACAGATAATAATTGGGATGTGCACCGTCATTTTACATTCGATATTACTTTATATTATATATTTTTTTAGCTTTTCTTTCCTATTATTTTTATTTTTAAACCACCCCCATATTAAAACGAACAAAATGAAAATAAAATATTCAAATCGACCAACCGTTTTTGAGTTTTAGCGAGACCAACGAACGGCGTTTCATAACCTACCCTGAGTTACCTAGTTTTTACCTATTTTTTACCGATTTCAAAAAAGGAGGAGGTTATCAATAAAATTATACCTGTATGTATGAATACGTCTCGTGGTTGCGCCGTTGGCGTTATATCCGGAGGTCGTGGGTTCGATTTCCACTCAATGCAATACAATATTAAGTAGTATTAATGTTTATAAAATACATATGATGTATTATAGTATCGTTTTTCCTGATACGCATAGTACAAGCCTAGAGTTAACTTTTTAACCAGGACAATATGTGTGAAATGTCCTACATATAAAAAAAAGTTTAATTTAAGTCCTTAGCGACATAATAGACCTATCACAAAATCCTTTTTATAACATTATAAAATGACTTTAATTTATGCTATAGTTGCAAATATAAAATACTGAAAGAATCCAAAACGTAGCATTCAAACTTTGGTCGTAACATAATAAAATTAGGCTTGTATTGATTTTAACTTAGCGGTGGAGTATTCCCGGAGCAGTCACCGGGACTCAGATTTGTTTGATCGCCACATGTGCGTGACATTCGATACGATCACACCGTAACGTGTAATGTAAAATTAAACCATTTACGAGAGCCATTTTTATGAGCTTTTTTCGTACTAGAAGTATTTTTTTCCAAAAATATTTTCTTTTATGGACTTTTTATTAGATTTGTAAACATAAATTCTGTTTATAATATTAGTATATAAAAATAAGTATTTATGTGTGTTGATTGACTAATTTACCAGTTAAAATAAGACAAGAAGCATCGAATAGAGTAATATTTAAAAAAAAAAAGTTTTGTTAATATAATAAAGTAAATATTATATTAAATAAACATTCAACATTATTATATTAAATAATGGAATTCCGTGATTCAACAAATTATAATATGATTATTATTTAATTTTGAATTTGACTTTTATAATTTTTGAAATTCATCTTTCCTTATCTTATTTCTTTCCACTTACATAGGTATTTATGTTTTCTAGATCATCATATAGTTGGTAGTATTAAGTATATTTAGTTATTTCTACATTTATTATATAATTAATCAAAAAGAGAAGATAGAAGAGTTTTTTTTATTTTTTTATTGGAGCACGATATGAAGTTTGTGCAATTAAACAAACTCGGCCACCACATATAAAAAAATAACATCATAAAAATATATAAAAGTACAGTTTGGTACTTTCATAAAGATGTTATGAAGTTTAATATATATTTAATTCTAGAATTGAAATCGTTTCTTTATGCCATAATAATGTCTTTCGAGTATTCATTTGGCAAAAACTGTTAATATCTCGTAGTGAATTTCCACTTAAACCCTTTCTAACTGTAATATTTAATATTATATATTATATTATATATCATCACGGGTGCTCGATACCGCCTAGACGGCCACAGGGTACCCAGCGGAGGGTTTTTTTTTAATCCCACCTTGTCGTAGCCGATGGTATGAATCTACATCGAACAAGTGGCTAGCTCGTCGCGATGTTTTGAATAGACTCAACAACCCATCTATAAACAGTTTCACAAGTTGGTATAGTAAAACCGGGACCGACAGCTTAACGTGCTTTCCGAGGCACTATAGTGGTGTTGTCAAGCGAATGTACATAATTTTTTTAATTAAAAACTCATTGGTACACACCGGGATTCGAACCAGGGACCTAAGTGTTTTTAGGTCCAAGGTCTAACCAACTCGACCACCACGTATAATATTTAATATTATTGGGAACAAATTATCTCTTTTATAATGAATGAAAATTTAACTAAGTAAACTTGATTCTAAACTAAAGCTTTAAGTTATTTAAAAATTCTCAAAAGTAATTAATTTATAAGTATTCTGTTTTGAAAAAAAAAAAACTTTATTAATATTTCGAAAACATTTCTGCCATTTCCAATACTAAAATGGCTTCTACACCGACAGTTTCATTAATTTCTATGAAATGAAAAAGGAATATAAAACGAGATATACCTACAGTTTCAGTGGAACAATCCGAAGGTATTTCGGGTACCATTTATATTATTTCATACCGTGAAATGGTTTCTAAGAATTCGCTCCTCGTTTGTATATTTTACGATAAATGTTATTTCTAATCGTAACGTAGAATACTGTGTTATCGTAACGTAGAATTAATTTTCAAACTCTGGTCGTTTACTAAACGTTTGCTATCAGAATTTCTCACGAATTTCTGTCTCTTGGTGTTTGTTTTTAATAATTTGAGCGGTAATGCGATTTTTATCCAATATAATTATTCAAGTTCGTTGCTTATCTGCGTTTTTTAGTTTAAACAACTTTTTAATTTATCGTGTTTAACTTCAGTGGCAAATACCTTTTAAGGTTTGATATCTTTTAATGTAAACTAATTAAAGTTAGGTTATTATATCTTTTAGTGTAATAAAAAATTGTTTTAGATAGCCATAGAAAACTTTATTCAATCTATAAATAATACAATATTCATATCTAAATATATAACTTAAAGGTGACTGACTGACTGACATAGTGATCTATCAACGCACAGCCCAAACCACTGGACGGATCGGGCTGAAGTTTGGCATGCAGGTAGATGTTATGACGTAGGCATCCGCTAATAAAAGATTTTAATAAATTCTACCCCCAAGGGGATAAAATAGGGGATGAAAGTTTGTATGATAAAACAATTACTATTCCACGCGGACGTAGTCGCGAGCACAGCTAGTCTAATATAAAACTGCTAAGATACCTTATGTATTTATTTTAGTCTGTGGGTTCAGCGGTTTTTGGTGATTTCTAGTCGAGGTGGTAGTCTTCTCTTATAGATTGGTTACGAAATGGCCAGTTGTATTTATGATAAATCAGGCAGGACTTTCGTAATATAAATGTATTTATTGCTACTGATTTTGTAACCGCGTCATTTAGCTGGCATAGTGAGAGCAATCATTGCCGTTAAACAAAAATACACTGATTGCATTAATAGACTTTGTAGACCTGCTTCCTATCAGGTAGATGATGATGCTCTAATAAAAAAATTAAATGCTACGGAAATTACCTATGGTTTTGAACTTTTTAAGTGCTTAATTAAATTATATTACTTAGGTAACTTAAAATAATTAACTTAAGTAGTCAAGTTTAGTCTACAATTAGGCATAGATATAATTACTAAAGAAGAAAGAAATTAAATTAAAAAAGTAAGTCATGACCTTAAAAAAGTTATTTTACGACCTTTAAAAAACTTGAGTAAAAAGTTGACGAAACTAAACTAAGTTTGAAGGATACGTACAAAGAAAACATAAATCTATTTCTTATTTATTATTTACCAAATACCCTTTGTAAGTCACAAAGGTTTTACGACGTAAAGGCAACAAATAACAAACAATAGGTTAACCCTAAAAATATATTTTCACCTGAAACCAGTGTGGCGTGACATAGAATATTTCAAATTTGTCGATAAATCTCGATTTCGGTTTATGGATCGTTACGTTTCACGTTTGCTTGAAATCAATATTTACGACTTTGCGGTGCCTCCATATTTTACATGACTTATTCAGACTTGTTTATCGGAAGCGTAACTTGGAAGACATTAGACTTAATGCTAGGTATACATATTAATATTACCAACAATTTTCACGGTTTTCGTTCGTTTTTAAAGAAATATAGAATTTGTTTGTTGATATCTCGTAAATCGTGTTTAGATAAAAAGTTGAATTTGAATAGTAAGTTATACGTAGGTAGATAGTGAGTGACTCAAACTGATAAAATGAAAAAAAAAATGCGCCCATGGGAGGATTTTATTTATTTAATTAGAAAGTTTATTTTATTTTATTTGTAGGATAATTTACACGTATTTCTATACGTATTCGTATTCGTATTCTAGGCTTTTAGGTACTATGTGTACAATACATGACGATATAATGGGAGGTTCCATCTGAACCCCCTGGATTGACCCCCTGGGGGGTTCAACAAGAATTACGTTTCTCGTTAGATCCCCTAGAAGTTGTTGGGGGTATATCTAGAAGGAATATATATTACATTTTATAAACACCCAGACCATGACAAACTGTATAGAAAAATGTACTAATATTTTATTGTTTAAAAAAAATCATTTAGCAGTCATAAAGTAACATCTAAAATAATAGCCAATAAGAGGTAATAGCAACAATATTCAAAGTAATATGTCACAAAATACTGACAATAGAGTTAATATGTCCCTGAAGACCCATTTTGATCAATAAAGGGGTATTACAGCAACTGAAAGGACTTAGGACCTTTATTTGTGGATCTTAAGGGTAGTTCTGGGAAAAGATAATCTTTGATCACAATATAATTATGTTGTGCGATGTTTATTAATAATTATGTGTTAATTTCGTTATTAATAATTATTAGTTTGTAGGTTTATTATTGGTTTATATACGTGGTGGCCGAGTTGATTAGACCTTAGACTTAAAAGCTCTTAGGTCCCTGGTTCAAACCCCGGTGTGTACCAATGAGTTTTTAATATAAAAAAATATGTACATTTGTTTAAAAGCACCACTATAGTGTCTCGGAGAGCATGTTAAGCTGTCGGTCCCAGTTTCACATACCACCTTGTGAAACTGTTTATAGTTGGATTATTGAGTCTATCAAAACATCGCGACGAGCTAGCTACTTCTTCGGTGTTATGTAGACTCATACCATCGGCTACGACGAGGTTGGATTAAAAACCCCTCCGCTGGGTACACGGAGGCCGCCCGTTACCGTAGGCGGTCACGAAGGCGTGATGATATATATAAGGTAAATGAACTAATGTCAGACACTGAACTAACAGATGACACTTTTGAATATAAGAAGTTATAATAAGATTATTTTTATTCATATGATTTTTGTACTTAAGTAAAGGTATACTATATCTATCTATTAAGCGACGACAACGACTTCCTTCCACCTAACTGTTCAAAATTTAAAATGTCGTTAGTTGATGTAAACCTTGTGAACAAGTAGACACGTGCACTGTGATTTTTTAACGTTTTTATTAAAGAGGCGGAAATTTTGCAGGTAAATATTGATTTATATTTTTATGACTATACTATTCATTATTTTGGTTATAAATATATATTAGTTTATTTCCATACTAATGTTATTAGTTTAATAATTTATTAAGATTTTCAATAAATTTAGAGTATCTCTACTATTAGTACCAAAAATTCGTCAAAACCTAAAAGTCGACACATGTGTCTACTTTTAGGGTGACACTAAACCAAATTCCTGAGTGATTATGAATACAAATATAGTCTTTATTTCGTATAAATAAAGTGCTTTTTTAATTTTGTTAATTTTGCATTACCGTGTCTAATAGTAGACAGGGTGTCAATTATTATGGCACGGAATGTCAACTGTTGGTTCTATTGATTGCAGATTTTATGTGAGATCAAGATGCCACCAATAAAAGGGAAGATTTTTCGCTATTCTGAAGCAGATATTGATATAAATGACGATTATGTGACTGATAAAGAAAATGAGTATTTACAGCAAGATACAGGACAACACGCACTGGTTGCAAAATGCATATGTATACCGTGGCGGATGTACCAACTCGTACCAAACGTTTTGGCGATTCATACATCTGCCGTACTATTAAAATGTGGAATGCCCTACCAGCTTGCGTGTTTCCTTCCTCTTATAACCTAGAGTCCTTTAAACGAAGCGTGAATAGGCATCTTAAGCCGGCATAATGATGGCAACTAGCGGTGCACCTGTATGCATCCGCTTGTTGCTATCATTCCTGGACATTGCATACTGCTTAACATCAGGTGGATGCAAGGTCACATGCTGAGCTCTTATAAAAAAAAAGAAAAAAAGATATTCATGACAAAACTAAAATAAAGCAGAGCGATTAAGAGCGGTGTCTGATCAAACATTTCCCATACATTCACGACCTTTTGGTCCTAACTATTACCCCCCACTAAACATTCACAGATTTTTATGAGTTTTGGTGGCGTTATAAATAAGACCTATATCTAGGCTCGTACGTTTACTTTTTTTAAAGTTTGATGTAGGAAAAATAATATTAACCCCTGGAATTCGAAAAAAATCCACACATTATAATAATTCCTATAAAATATCAAGGCAGAAAATTAAAAAAAAGAAAAATGTACAATCATCGTTTATTTTCTCTCTAATAAAATGAGACCATTTTTTTTCAAATTCATTAAAGTTTAGGGGATAGAAAACAGTTTTGGCCCGAAAGTCGTTTTGCTACCTAAATTATAGGTATAATCTCATACGTGCTCTTTCTCGTATTAAGGGTCGGGGGGAAGGTTCATAAATGTATGGTAGCGTTACCGACTCACCGTCATGCGCGGGGAGAGGTAATACTTTGCAGTTGAATCATTATGAGCATCAAAGAGCCTCATCAGACACTCATCTTAAATTATAGTTAACTTTCCCGGAAAGAAAAGAGAATATAAGTTTGTATGTATTATTCAAAATAATTATACAAAGTGATATTGAGGTAATTGGTAATGGTTTGCTGTGATGAAACCAAAACCATATTTAAAGAAAATTATAAAGATATTATAAGTGAATCTCAAATAGTTAAAACCCTAAATTCACCAAAAATGATTGTAACAAGGAATAGGATTAAATACAAATTTGATTTTCCATTAGATGTTGATGGATATTTTGCCAAAACTATTTTTGTTTGTTTTCTTTTTACTATTATTTGGAATAATATATTTTTAATTGGTTTTATCTGTTACATTTATTTTTTGTTTCTTTAAAAATATTAGTTTTTGTTTATGTCTATTATTAGTGCAATTAGATGTCTATTATTAGTAGTTAATGTTTTTTGTTGTGTCATTTTATAGTTCCTATGTCAAGGCAAAAATAAATATTATTTTAAATTTAGTAAGTGTAATTATTAAAGCTTTTGTAATAATAAGTGATAATTCAAGTATTATTTTACCTCTAAAAAAAATTAGAACTGTTTTGTGGCAATAAATATATTCGATTATGAAGAATAAAGTTCGGATACTTCTTAAAGTGTCTATCATTAGTGCTTTTACCTTATCTTATTCATTTACTTATTTTTTTAAATACATTAATGGCCTTATTCCTAAAGACTATCATAGACTATTGAGGCCTTGAAGAACTCTTTCGTTGTAGAAGGTTTTGTCTGTTTTACGCATACTTATTAATTTTTGTTTGCTAATAAAAAGAGACAGAACCTCCTATAACTTAAATTTTCTTTAAGGACTCAATGTTTTTATGAATACCTGTGTTAATAGATAAATACCATCACGTGTGCCTTTTTTAGCTCCCAGAAACCGTTGAAAAGGCCTCAGGACCCATCCTCATTTCGCCGATGGTACTCGGAGGCAACACTTACGAACAAATGGTGAGCTTGTTGCCGTGTTTATGATGGTATATCCTCGTTGTATAAAGCGCTCATCCATCCCAGATCCGGCCTTGTTGTCATCTGCTTAACTCTGTTATCGCAGTAGCACAGTGAATTAACCACTAGGCTGACGCTTATAAACAAAATTCGGTGTACCCCGGTATTATTGTGATCGTTTTTTTGCATATATGACTTTTTATCAGCATGACGCAACATACCTTCAAAGTCTATGAATGGGGTCAATCATAAAGAGTCGATAATATATCGATGCAGTAGTCTCCTATACTACCTATATACGTGGTGGCGTAGTTGGTTAGACCTTGGACTTAAAAACGCTTAGGTCCCTGGTTCGAATCCCGGTGTGTACCAATGAGTTTTTAATTAAAAAAAATATGTACATTTGTTTGACAACACCACTATAGTGCCTCGGAGAGCACGTTAAGCTGTTGGTCCCGGTTTCACTATACCTGTTATGATGTCACAATATTATTATGTTGTGCGATGTTTATTAATAATTATGTGTAAATTTCGTTATTAATAATTATGTGTTAATTTAGTTATTAATTATTATTATTTTGTAGGTTTATTATTGGTTTATATACGTGGTGGCCGAGTTGGTTAGACCTTAGACTTAAAAGCACTTAGGTCCCTGGTTCAAACCCCGGTGTGTCCCATTTGTTTAACAACACCACTATAGTGTCTCGGAGAGCACGTTAAGCTGTCGGTCCCAGTTTCACATACCACCTTGTGAAACTGTTTATAGATGGGTTATTGAGTCTATTCAAAACATCGCGACGAGCCAGCCACTTGTTCGGTGTAGACTCATACCATCGGCTACGACGAGGTGGATTTAAAACCGGTCTCGGGCGCCGTAAGGCACCCGTGATTATACATATTCAGTAGTCACCTAAAAACTGGTGAACACAGAGATTTAAATTAAAACATGAGACTGCTTATAGACGGCATCCGTGTAGAAAGAGCTGGAGTTTTATTTAGTCTTGAAGTAGCCAGCTTATCGCGCGTTATTTATATAAATTCAATAACACAACCATTAACTATTTCACAACTGGTATAGTGAAACTGGTACGTTAAGCTTAATGTTTTCTACGAATCACTATAGTGGTGTTTTTAAACATTAAATGTTATACAATTATTTAAATTGTCGTTATTATATGCCAGTGTTTAAACCCATGCTACCTATATGCATATATGTTGTAATGCACAGGCTTTCCGACAGAAGTTCTTAATTTGTATCAAAGGTTTTCGTATGTAAATAAATGATAAACAAGTTTTTTTTTATATAATTTTATTTGTCTTCTTTATCATTTTATTTGTATTATTTATTTTTTAAGGAAATTCCATTCCGCAGTTCTGAATTTATATTACTTAAACCCAATATTATTAATAGGGGTAATAAAATGAGATATAATAAACAAAATAACAAGACTGTACAGTATTAGTTACAGTAGCTTAAAGCTTTTATACATTAAAATATAATGTTCAATTAATTCATTCTATATTTTCTTAAGTATGACTTAAACGAAATATTAAATAAAGAAAGAATGTATAAATCGCATTAATATAATTATATGGATCGGTATCTTTAAAGGCGTAAACACGAGTTATAAACTCGATTCTCCCGGAGAAACCCCGGGGAAAAGGGTGCCAGCTAGAAAAAAACTCTGGTGCTTCACACAAACTAACAGAGAAGTATTAAATAAGATCTTCGGCAGCATTATATAAACCAGGCACAATCATTAGCTTCGCCATAAACCTCGTAAGCCTCAACCCACCAATAAGTTTATTACCAGTCTAGTGAGCAATGTCGCCAAAATTTAATTTAAACAGTTCCATTAAATAGGCAAAGCAAATTCTAAAGCCTGCATTTAAAGATAAAAGCCAAGGCTTCGAGTCTCAAGGGATATATTTGGCCGTTATTGCTTAACGTTTGGACAGCTGGGATGACGAGGGCGTGACACAGCGAAGAAATTAGGTTATGTTTATATAACAAATTGGTTGAACTGGATGCGAGTATTTCTGAAACCCGATCCTTTGTTGTGATAACTGTGACGGCTACAATATTTTGCGATATCTTTCCCGTATCTTCGTTTGGATTAGTTTTTGTTGGACCATGGTTTGTGGAACGCTGGTTGAAGAGTGTTTACTTTACTGAGCATAAGTAAGTTTATTCATTATACTATTTTTTTTTCAGTTAGTTTCCTTATCAAATGACTGGTCTTATTAATATTAAGAACTTGGGGAACCCAGCGGTCAGTTTCGAACTTGGCCTGATAGCTTAACTTGCTCTTCGAGGCACTATTATGGTGATGTTAAACAATTTATTTAATTAATAACTCACCAGGGTTTGAACAGGTTATGAATTTATAGCTATATAATTGAACTTAACCTCGCTCACACATATATATGAGGAGTGCTTAAAATTTATCAGTTGTGGAGATATCTAAAACACTTAATTGTTCTTGCTTCTTATTACATATACAGTACAATATAATTAATTAGACTTATTTATATTATATATTAATTAACTTCACTTACTTATAAATCTGATTATGCTATGAGAAATGACTAAAAGTATCGGTTATAGTATCTGAATAACTTGACTGCATGGTCTTACTTCATAATATATTAAGAACAAAAGCAATAATTAGACTTAATCGCACTCACATATACATCTGACTATGATATGAGAAATGTCTAAAATTATTTGTTGTGGTATCTGAATCACTTGACTTCATGATCTCACTTTATTATACAATAAGAACAATAGCAATAATTAGACTTAATCGCACTCACATATACATCTGACTATGATATGAGAAATGACTAAAATTATCGGTTGTGGTCACTGAATCACTTCATGGTCTCACTTTATTATACAATAAGAACAATAGCAATAATTAGACTTAATCGCACTCACATATACATCTGACTATGATATGAGAAATAACTAAAATTATCGGTTGTGGTCACTGAATCACTTCATGGTCTCACTTTATTATACAATAAGAACAATAGCAATAATTAGACTTAATCGCACTCACATATACATCTAACTATGATATGAGAAATGACTAAAATTATCGGTTGTGGTTACTGAATCACTTCATGGTCTCACTTTATTATACAATAAGAACAATAGCAATAATAAGACTTAATCGCACTCACATATACATCTGACTATGATATGAGAAATTATTAAAATTATCGGTTATAGCATCTGTATCACTTGACTGGGTGGTCTCACTTCATTGCACATTAAGTACAATAGCTTGGTGTACCACGTGAGGTTAGCATATATTCATAGCTATCTAAGTAAACGTAACCTCACATCCTATCGTATCTTAAACACTGACCAGTCAGGATTTAGTTTTCAATTTAATACATACATACATTTTATTACGGGTGCCTTACGGCGCCCGAGACCGCCTAGACGGCCTCAGGGTACCTAGCGGAGGGGTTTTAATCCTACCTCGTCATAGCCGATAGTATGAGTCTACACCGAATAAGTGGCTAGCTCGACGCGATGTTTTGAATAGACTCAATAACCCATCTATAAACAGTTTTACAAGTTGGTATAGTGAAACCGGGACCGATAGCTTAACGTGCTCTCCGAGGCACTAATCTAATCTAAATTTAATCTAAGAAATATTTTTATCTTATATATATATATATATCATCACGGGTGCCTTACGGCGCCCGAGACCGCCTAGAGGGCCCCAGGGTACCCAGCGGAGGGGTTTTAATCCCACCTCGTCGTAGCCGATGGTATGAGTCTACACCGAACAAGTGGCTAGCTCGTCGCGATGTTTTGAATAGACATAATAACCCATCTATAAACAGTTTCACAAGTTGGTATAGTGAAACCGGGACCGATAGCTTAACGTGCTCTCCGAGGCACTAATCTAATCTAAATTTAATCTAAGTAATATTATTATTTTATTTTTTATAATAGCATAACATGTGATTGCATAGCTCTGATATGGTAAGAAGATTATGCAGTCCATGAATATTCGCCATCATGAACGCAAGAATCGACTCATGCGTCGCTGGAGTCTACTATGTCAGCTTTTTAAGTTGCAAATTCACGCATCGTTTGAAGAACCTGAGATTTTAAGTAAGAGGAAACCCGCACACTGGTAATGCATTCCATTTTTTTATTGTACGAGATATAAACGTTTTGTCATTTTTTTTATTTCTCGAAGGAATATTTCCAACGGTGTGTGAATATTTTTTTATTGTGTTATATGTTATGCCCTATGGAACTGAAACGTGGTCTTTTACTATGGGCCTTATTGGTAAGCTCAAAACAGGACAACGTGCTATGGAGAGGGCTATGCTCGAAGTCTCTCTGCGAGTTCGAATCAGAAATGAGGAGATCCGTAGACGAACCTAAAGTTACCGACATAGCCCACCGAATCAGCAAGTTGAAATGGCAGTGGGCAGGGCAAATAGAACGCAGAACTGGTGGTCATTCCAAGATTGCAACCGCTTATGAGTACCTACAGCATGTGATTTTTACCTGGTGGTTAGCAGACCTACAAAGTCCATGAATGAGGCCGATCAATAGGTTGTTGTTTTACATCATTGATCGCTCCCACTATGCCAACTAAATGGAGATCTTACGAAATAGGCGAGTCTTCTTTAATAGCCTCGCATTGTTTTATCGTTAAACTGCCTGTTGCGTAACCGCACCGACCAACAGATAAACTAAAACTAGGTCATTTGTTGTTTTTGAGCGGTAAAGAAATGTGTCGGTCCACCTAATGAAGTATAGAACCTTCCTTCCTCTACCTAAAGATAATAATTATGTATTAATAGTTGTAGTCAATCGTTACCTTTGTATTTAAGGTTAGTTAACGATTGACAGGTTAATGGAATCAGCTAACCATAATAGTATGGCGGCATCTTTTCCTACTGCGCGCTATAAGCAATTTCATTTCGTTATCAAACATCAAGCTAATAAAAAAACAAACAATGTATTATAAGCGATATTAGCCTAACCAAACGAACTATAAGCCTTTCTTTTACTCTTCATAAATATCTAATAATATATTCTATATATAATATCGTAAACTAGGTAATTATATTTTTATTGCACCTTTACTTAATGTTCTAATGCCCCGAAGGTTTGACTGTCAGATAATGCCCAACGGCATTAAGTACGCCTTTGTGATTTGTGATGAAAAATTTCGATTCTTAATTCTATATAATAAAATAATAATAATAATAATAATAATACCATCACGGGTGCCTATTTGGCTCCCGAGAACCGTTTAAACGGCCTCAGGGTCCCAGCGGAGGGATTAACCCATCCTCATTTCGCCGATGGTATTCGGAGGCAACACCTAACAAGTGGCGAGCTTGTTGCGGTGTTTATGATGAAATAGCCTCGTTGTATAAAGCGGTCACCCATCCCAGGCCGGCCTTATTGTCATCTGCTTAACCTTGTTATCAGTTGCGCAGTGACTAACCACTAGGCCGCTTCTTAATTCTAAAAAAGTTTAATGCTCTACCAGCTTGCGTTTCTCTATTTCACCTTCGAACCAGTCCTAAGCTAGCCGTGAATAAATATATAAAGCATAAAAAGTCACTATATTGGTTCATATAATTAAGGACACTACATTCGCGACCCCGTTCTCCATAAAAATGAGCTTTCGGACTTCCAGTATTGCTCCACTTGTCGCAGAATTGAATCTTTCTGACTTATACATTTTTTTTTTTAAATCAGTTTTTTTTGTATGTTATTATAAATACAACACATATTTAATACAACAGAAATATTTTTACATAAACCAACATAAAAACAATAATTGGATTACAACAACTAACTTTTACGTTCTCCAACACGACTACAGAGCCCTTAATGGTTTTAAATTGTCATTTCCATCACGTAGATGTAGAGTCACATGTTTTTCTCCATACAAAACTTTATTGGATTCATAAATTAATCATATAGGCATAAACTACTAGGCACCCCTTATAAAGGTTTATGACATATAAAAAATAGATTTAATACATACATACATATTATCACGGGTGCCTTACGGCGCCCGAGACCGCCTAGACGGCCTCAGAGTACCTAGCGGAGGGGTTTTAATCCTACCTCGTCGTAGCCGATGGTTTGAATCTACACCGAACAAGTGGCTAGCTCGTCGCGATGTTTTGAATAGACTCAATAACCCATCTATAAACAGTTTCACAAGTTGGTATAGTGAAACCGGGACCGATAGCTTAACGTGCTCTCCGAGGCAAAGTAATATTTTTATTTTATTTTTTATAATAGCATAACATATGATTGCATAGCTCTGATATGGTAAGTGCAGTCCATATCGCCATCATGAACGCAAGAATAGACTGATGCGTCGCTGGAGTCTACTATGTTAGCTTTTTAAGTTGCAATGAAAAATAATAAAAAACTTATTTTCGAAGCAAAGAAAAGCTATAAATAACTGTGTTTACATTTAAATAAGATTTGTTATTGTTATTATCGAAATTCTGATTTACAATTTGTGTAAATTGGATCACGTATTTCATCAATACAGCCTCTTAATTTGTTAATTACGGCCTACTTCCCTCTATGTTTATATACACATATATAATTATATATTATACTAGCTGACACGCGCAACTTCGTCTACGTAACTTTAACCATTTACGCCGCGCACGCAACAGAGCTCTCAAAGATAACAAATTGTTTTTTTTCCCGGTTTTCCCAACATTTTTCATTTATGCTCCGCTCCTTATGTTCGTAGCGTGATGTTATATAGCCTATAGCCTTCCTCGATAAATGGTCTATCAAACATATGTTTTTTAATCGGTTTAGTAGATCCTCTTTATAAGATTGGTATAGTATAGAATATGCTCTAGAGATAAAAGTATAAAACTTAAAAAAAAAACACGTTCCACTATTTGAATCTATCGTATTTGAATCCAAATAAAAAAAAAGTTAATAATATCATTAAATTTACTTAAAAGATAAAGTAATATATTTATCTTTTTTTATTATTTTATCATAACGCTAGGGCTCTTTTAGGGTAGGTAGCATCTAACAAGTACCTCATCATACTCTATTACTTATTGCTGCTAACACCTTTTGCCTTCGGAAGAAATTATCTTATACAATGATATGCATATTACATATCAATGAATAATATTTTATGTATTATAAAACGTATGTAGTATAATATGTAGCATAGAAACTCGAAAAGCAATAAGAAAAGGCATCTCGACAGATAGGCAAATTAGATATATGTGGGCTCCCTGAAGTCTACTCCTATTATCTTGATGGCAATGTGTATGTATGTATGTATGTATGTAAGTATGTATGTATGTAAGTATGTATGTATGTATATATGTATGTATGTATGTATATATGGATGTATATATGTATGTATGTATGTATGTATGTATGTATGTACGAATAAGTATGTAACGTCATAGGTGGCTTACGACACGCCCGAGATGGCCTAGACAGCCTCAGGGTACCAAACGGAGGGGTTCTACTCCCACCTCGTCATCGCCAATGGTATTCTGAACCTATAAAATAAGGTTAAGCTAGTCGCGGAATTTGTCGTGGTATAAATATTACTAAGTACTGAAAGGTAAGTAAGGTTATAAAACGACAACTTTATATGTCGTTCTTATTTTAAATTTATAATTAAAAAAATATATCCTTAGTTAATAATTTTAAAGAATATATTTTAAAAAATCTACATTTATACTTTTATGAATATGTCAAAAAAGTTACTACTTACCATTACAATTTCACTTTTAAAACTTTACCCTATACACACCACTTAAAATACAACTACACATACAATTACACATAACCTCACTTACACAAATCACACAATCGTATACCGGGCAAAATGTAAATCCAAAAAAAATGGTTTGTAATTTCTGCAATCACATACTAGTTAATTATTCGTTTTTAACCGTATTCTAATGGTTTAACCGCAATTTTCAGCGATGCGGTTGGCTCGAAGCCTTCCGTGGCACTGGCGGGGTAGAGACGCCATGTACGCATGTGCAGACAGACGGTCGTGGGAATGAGATGACAATGTGAAATAGTGATTGTCGGTAGAATACGATGGATGCCGAACGAGTGACGAAAATTTTCAGCTGCTCTCGTTTGGCAGGGATCGTCAACATTTACGTACTTACACGATTCTTTATAGTTCTACTTAGCTTTCTGTGTTGAGGTTTATTATTTACATACCTACATACTATACTACATATACATTGTTAGAGGATTTTGAACTTTGATTTTAAATCAATAAAGAATAATAATACTAGGTATGTATAATGTATGTATACCTAATAAAATATAATGTTTTGTGTATAACATTTCTTAGTTAAAAACACACTATTGTGGCATATTAATTAAATTTACACTTAACATAAAGCTAGTAAATTAAAAATATACCTATATATAAAAAAGTAAACTTAGGTGAGAGGGAGGTCTCTACTTCTTCGCTAGGTCATCTGACCGGCTCCGTTAACACTGCCCATACAGATGCAAAACCATCAAGTGACCTAGGCTTATGTTTCGGTTTTAGCCTCTGGGTTTACCGGTTTCAAGAGACTACTGCATCGATTTCTTGTCGTAGTGGTATTTTCCTTTTAGGCGCAATTACTAAACGGCCAGTTTATTTGACGTTAAAGCAGCGCGAGGATTTTAACATAAACTCTTAATTCAAATTCTTCTTTTTCGCCGCTTATTACGTAACCGCATCATTAAGCCGCAATAGTGGGGCGATCAATGCTGCTAAATAAACAATTTATTGATAGATTCCAATGTGGGTTACCATCAGGTAGATATAAAGTCATATGATGTGATTCATTAAACAGATCTTTAAAAACTTTATAAAAATAATTAAAAAATAATATTTAATAATAAGGCGAAATAATTATTATAATATTGTGTTTTTATTTATGTATAGGTATAATTGAAATACCTATGAAAAAATATATAAAAGTAATTAATTTTCCTAGTCATAATTGGTTAGAAATATCAATCGACATAAAACCATTATAACATGTTAATATAACACAATTTATTAGTATGTACCACTAAATAAAAGTAAAGCAAAAACTTAAATCATTTGACTCCCAAGGTAAATAAAACTATCGAACCTAAAACTTAAAGTCAGAACTTACAGTGAAATTTCAGAAAAGTTCAGCACACCGCCGAGAACTAAACTTCGGACATCTTCGAGTAACGTCGGCATTATTCGGAAATCCCTCCACTCAAATGTGATTGAGGCCTACGGGAGCGAAATCCTGAGGTAGCTGTTTGGGACCATTTTCGTTGTGAATATGTAAATTATAGAGAGTCTCTCCTTTAAAAGTAGGTCGATGAGTCGAGACTGTTGTTGCGCGAATCGGCAAAAATAGCTTTTTTGTGAACTGTTATTTTTTGAGTAGGATGGGAAAGTGATGTGTGAAAAATTCAATCAACTTGAAACTATTCCGGACGGTTCTTCATTAGAAGATATTTTTTATATAAAGTATTTATTTAGTTATTTTTTTTATAAATAAATAAGAAAAAAGTAGGTAACAATTAAAAAAAAAAAAAAAACAACTGGATGAACTTTATGATGTCTTCATTGTAAACTTTTTTTTTTGTAATTGGAGCACGGCATGCAACTACTGTACTTTATGATAATAATAATAATAATAACATGTAGGACAAATTACACATATTGCTCTGGTCACAAACTAAGCTCGAGGCTTGTACTATGTGTACCAGAAGCAACGATATAATGCATATTATATTTTTATAAACACCCAGACCATCATAATCTGAACAGAAAAAATGTACTAATAATTTTTTGCCATGGATGGGAATCGAACCCACGACCTCCGGATACAACGCCAAAGGCGCAACCACTAGTCTTCGTATGTCTTCATTGTAAACTAAATAATGTGTTTTTTTTTTAAATTGGAGCACGGCATGTGACCTGTTGGTAAGCAGTCTACAAAATACATGAATGGGATCGATAAATACATTGTTGTTTAATAATATTGATCGCTCCCACTATGCTACCTATATGTATTTATTTATTTAACTTTCGTATTTGCATGCTTCCTTAACAGTGATGTTCGTAGCGTTTTCAACCACCAGTACTATTTTGTATATAATGGGGTGAACAAACATATAACATTTCAAGTGAATCGGACTAGTAATTCTAGAATTATTTGATACTCTTTCTATACCTTCTCATCATTCTACTTTTGTCTCAAAATCTTTTTCTGTTGCTGCTGCAAGACTCTGGAATGATCTACCGGTGGACATTAGACAAGCTTCTAACAGGGGTATCTTTAAGAGATTAGTGTATAAACACTTTCTGAATGTGTGAATGTGTCTCCTTTTTATTATTCGTTTGGGCTCGCTCTCTCTCTCATCTCATCCTGTGTTTCTGCTTTAAATAATTATTGTGCTGTGAGTAGTGCTATATTGTGCTGTTGCTGTAATATTTGTTATTTTATTATTATGTATGTATATTATTAATATAATTTATGATATGTATGTATATGTAGTCAGCATTAGTGTGAATGTATAATATTTGTATACTCTATTTCTTAAATGTATTTTACTGCACCTATTTTACCTACTTACTGCTTAATTTGTCCCAAAGGTTTGACTGGTAGAGAATGTCTAGCGGCATTAAGTCCGCCTTTGTACTAAATTTGTGCAATAAAGTTTTTAAATAAAAATAAAAATAAATACAGACATATATTTTATATAATTAGATGAGTTATTAAAAAAATAGCCTTCAAATGAGCAGGATTTATTCATAAAATTCTTTCAGCCTTATAAACATAAATATTATCACATATTATATAATTTATAAATGTATGGAGAGCACGTTAAGCTGTCGGTCCCGGTTTCACTATACCAACTTGTGAAACTGTTTATAGATGGGTTATTTAGTCTATTCAAAACATCGCGACGAGCTAGCCACTTGTTCGGTGTAGACTCATACCATCGGCTACGACGAGGTGGGATTAAAACCCCTCCGCTGGGTACCCTGGGGCCGTCTAGGCGGTCTCGGGCGCCGTAAAGCACCCGTGATGATATATATATATATATGTAATAATGTGTATGTATCTATAAATGTTATAAATTAAATTTACAATGTTGTTTTTTGGACTTACTTACCCGTATATTATTGTTACCCTACAAAAGCCTTGTAAAGGACAGCCTTTTATAACAACAAAGTAAACCATTCTATATTCAAAAGGGAAATTCGCACGTGTGAGAGGCGACGGAAGTGCACAAGTCAACGGAGCGTCACTTGTGCTTACAATTTCCGGTTGTGTTCCCCTATAGGGGTAGGGTAGTTTTGTATTTTATAATTTTATGTAGAGTTATTTTAATAAAATTCTTTGTAATATGTTTTTTAGACCAAATAAATGTTTTTCTTTCTTTCTTTCTTATTAGGATTTTCATATTGTAGGTATACTATAATTTAAAAAAAAAGTTGTTCAATTATCTGAAGTTGTTTGTTTAGATAATTTTATTATAATAATATAATTTATAATAAATAAATGGTAATGTTATCTATACTTCCAGCGAATATAAATACGAAAATGATTCTGATTATTTTATATAAACACCCAGACCGTGACAAACTGCACAGATTCATATTTTTTTGCCAGGGATCGGAGTCGAACCCACGACTGGCGATACAACACCAGAGGCGCAACCACTAGTCTACGGAGGCGTTATATCCGGAGGTCGTGGCTCGATTCCCCATTATGGTAAAAAAAATTGTACGTTTTCTGTATAGTTTGCCATGGCTTGGGTGTATATTAAATATATAATAGGCATTAATGTCGTTATTTTTGGTAGACATAGTACAAGCGTAAGTTAAGCTTGTGGCCAGGGCAATATGTGTAAAAAAATGACCTAAATTTTATTTTATTGCTCTTGTAAGCAGTAATAGTTTTCAGTAATAATATTAATATATACGTGGTGGCCTAGTTGGTTAGACCTTAGATTTAAAAACACTTCCTCTGTCCCTGGTTCAAACACCGGTGTGTACCAATGAGTTTTTCATCTAAAAAAATGTGTACATTTGTTTAACAACACCAATATATATCTCGGAGAGCACGTTAAGCTGTCGGTCCCAGTTTCACTATACCAACTTGTAAAACTGATTATAAATAGGTTATTGAGTATATTCAAACATCGCTACGAGATAGCCACTTGTTTAAACCCCTCCGCTGGGTACCCTGAGGCCGTCTAGGCGGTCTCGAGCTCAGTAAGGCTCCAGTGATGATATTTATTTATTTAGTAATGGGTTTAATTTATTCTAGTAAGCGGTAGGTATTAGGTTTTATTTATTGTAAGCAATAATAATTTGTATAAACTTCAGTAATCGTTTTTTTCATAAAAAAAAATACTGAAACTGAAACTTCCTAAAATATTATATTATATATAATATTTTAGGAATATATAATACTATTCTAGGATGTAAAACCTTTTGCACCTGAAAATATTGCGTAAAAACAAAATCAATGTAACACAACGCCTGGCGTAAAAAAGATTACAAAAAAGAAAATGTAATAGTAACCGAACGAATTCCCTGAAATACTGAAATTGTTTTCCAACAATACAATAATTAAAGGAAGAAAAGGCAAAAGAATCTGATTCGACTTACATTCTAATTTCGATTTTTTCTTGAGCAAGTGGACGTAAAAGTATCGGGTAACTTTGAGATTGGAAACATTCAGTTACATAGAGTTTTAGTTGATGATAAGGTATTATTATATTATAACGTAAAATACTTAAATATGTGATGGCGAGTTGGTTAGACCTTAGACTTAAAAAAACACTTAGGTCTCTGGTTCTTACCCCGGTGTGTACCAATGAGTTTTTAATTAAAAAAAATATGTACATTTGTTTGACAACACCACTATATTACCTCGGAGAGCACGTTAAGCTGTCGGTCCCAGTTTCACTATACCAACTTGTATAACTGTTTATAGATGGGTTATTGAGTATCCAAACATCATCGTGAAGGGTCGTCCACTTCGTCGAATCCAGAGGTCGTGAGTTCTATTCTCACTCCAACAAAAAGTATTAGTACATTTTTCTATATGAGTTCCCTTGGTCCGGATATTTCCAAAATATTGTAGGTATGTGTTAGTATTGTTTTTCTAGAACATACTAGGCATGATGGTTACTTTGTGACTAAGGCAATATCCTACAATGTAGGACCTTTATATTATATTTTTATAAAAGTCATAATTTTTGATACAAATAATTTGACATACATACTTTCTTTAGTTCTATGTAGAGAAGTGGCACCACCAGTGACTGCATGCGTATGCTAACTGGGTCTATTTTTTTGCGGTGAATTTTACATTTTATATAAAAAAAAAAAAAAAAAAAATTAAACCGACTTCAAAAACCCTAAAATATATAAAATAATGAATATTTACAAGTGTTATTTAGTCCTACTCGGTTCTACTTTATGAAGTCAGCAAATATGGAATCAACTTGGTGACTAACTCTTTTAAAATATATATATTTTTCTATATCGGTAGTTTTGACAGAGACATGAGGTGACACCCCAAAAAAAAATACATACGGGTCGAATTGAGAATCTCCTACTTTTTTGAAGTCGGTTAAAATAATACACCTACCTACACAATTAATACATACATACATATCATCACGGGTGCCTTACGGCGCCCGAGACCGCGTAGACGGCCCCAGGGTACCCAGCGGAGGGTTTTTTTAATCCCACCTCGTCGTAGCCGATGGTATGAGTCTACACCGAACAAGTGGCTAGCTCGTCGCGATGTTTTGAATAGACTCAATAACCCATCTATAAACAGTTTCACAAGTTGATATTTAGTGAACAATTAATCTATACTAATATTATAAAACTGAAGAGTTTGGTTAAACGCGCCAATCTCAGGAACTACTGGTTCAAATAAAATAAAAATAGTGTTGGATAGCCCATTTATCAAGGAAGGCTCCATAACATATATATAGGCTATATAACATCACATCACGCTACTACCAATAGAAAACACAGGGAAAAAATATTCCTTTAGAGAGCGTACGCTGCGTAAACGCAGATAAAGTTGCGCGGATCAGCTAGTAATAACATATAAATACAAAAATACCATGGAATAAGGCTTTTTACAATAAATAGACCAACCCTCATAGTATGATGCCGAAATGAGAAAAGTTATTTTATTTGTATATAAGGGGTAGATTTCGTAGATCTTTGTAAGAATTTCGACATCAAAATTAAAAACGTTTATATAGAGAGTTTGTCGCGAGATCTCCTTTCATATTTCCTGTCATTATAACCTGATATTATCGGTGTTTTTGATTATTGTAACATTCCAATTAATTGCATTGACTATGTCAAGTTTCTTAGATAAAAATATTTATTTAACGTAAACACTTAGGTATTTGCATTTATGAAGGGTAAAAAAAAATCTAAGTGTACGTTTGGATAGGCTGCGATTTCTCTCAAACAGGCTAATAGATGGTGCTTTATGTTGTTACTTTTCCTGTTTAATATTGGCTTTATATTTGTTTATTCCATACAGATGCAAAAACCGTCAAGTGACCTAGTAATGATTCGGTTTTAGTCCGTGGGTTTACCGGTTTTCAGGAGATAACCGTATCGATTTCTGGTCGAGGTGTTAGTCTCCTTTCAGGGTGCAGTTACGAAATGGGTGGTTTAATTGACGATAAGACAGCGAGTATATTAAAACATACTCGTAATGCAATACGTCTTACTGGCCGCCCATTTCGTAATCGCTAAACGATCAGTATTTTTAAGAACAATTATTGATCGACTCTATTCATTGACTTTGTAGGTCTGCTCACTACCAGGTAGATACAAAGTCACATACCGATCTTAAAAAACTATTAACATAAACGTTTATAAAGAAAACTTGTGTCTTGATATGACAAAAAAAACGCACACCACATAACCAATTAGTGTAGTATAACCAGGTGGTTAGCTTAGTTAGTTTTATTAACCTGTCAATCGTTATCTGCCATGCAAAAGTGCCACTGAAGCGACCGATTCCCATAACATTTTTTTTATTGTAGCACGGCATTTGATTTTGTATCTATCTAGTGGTGAGCATACTTACAAAGTCTATGAATGGGGTCAATCTATAATTGTTCTTAAACAACATTGATCGCTCCCGCTATGCCGGCTAAATGATGCGATTACGAAATAGGCGGCGACAAAGAAGAGTATATTTTAAGTTACTCGCTGCTTTATCGTCGATCCAACCGATCGTTATCGTAACCGCACCCTAAAGGGAGACTACCACCTCGACAAGAAATGGATGCAGTAATCTCCTGAAAACCGGTGAAGCCACAGACTAAAAACGAAACACGACTAGGTCACTTGACGTTGACTTGTATTTATACGCCGCCAATCTATTATTTAATCCATTATTACTAGATATTAGTGGAACTGGAACCGACGCAGTTACTTCAGTCGACAGTGCTGCTATTCAAATGTATCGTTGTATCCTGAGGTCGTGGATTTGATTCCCACCCATGACAAAAAAATATTAGTACGTTTTCTGTACTGTTTATCATGGTCTGGGTGTTTATAAAATATAATATGTAATATATATATAATATATATAATATATATACTTTTCAAGAATTGAAAAATAAACATCCTGCACCGTCTTCTTCACAAGATAATTTTCCTCCTTTATTAGATTCACAAGATTGTCTAAAAATCACAGTACAAGATGTAAGCAATGCCATACATTCGTTTCCCCCCGGTTCAGCTTCTGGTTTTGACGGATTATCACCCCAACATATCAAAGACCTTACTAATGAAAATAATAATACCTCAGGCACACATCTATTGGAATCAATTAGTAAACTTCGCCAGTTTATTATCTCAGGTTCAGTTCACATAGATATAATTCCTTTCTTTTTTGGCGCATCATTAATAGCCCTAAAGAAGAAAAATGGTGGCATACGTCCCATCGCAATTGGCTGCACACTTCGTCGTCTGGTTTCTAAAATTATATGCAACACAATTTCTCCTATTCTTGCGAATTCTTTTCCACCAAGACAGTTTGGTTTTGCAGTGAAATGTGGAGCTGAAGCAATAGTTCACGCGACACGTACATACTTAGAAAAAAAACATAACGATTATGATTTTTTAATTAAAATAGATCTAAAAAATGCCTTTAACTCAATTGATAGACATACTATGCTTGAAACTATAAGAGAACATTTTCCAACTATATACAACTACATTCACCATAGTTACGCTCATTCTTCTCATCTTCTGTTTAATTCTCATTGCATATTATCCTCAGTAGGGTGTCAACAAGGGGACCCTCTTGGGCCAGCACTTTTTAGCATAACCATACATAAATACATAGAAAAATTAACTACCGACCTTAACGTTTGGTATTTAGATGATGGAACATTAGCGGGAAAAAAAGAATCTTTAATTAATAATATCAACTCTTTAATTGATGATTTCAGATTATTGGGTCTGGAAATAAATTCATCAAAAACAGAAGTTTACTTCAATCCAAATATAAGCCATAATGATTTCATTGAAATCTCTAGAGAATTAAATACCATACTTCCAAATTTTAATTGTCTAAATCAAAATGAACTATTTTTATTAGGTGCTCCACTTACTACTGAAGCCATACAACCATTAATTCAAAAAAAACAAAACCAATTAGATTTCTTTACACAGCAGCTCACCCACATTAATCCACATACACGTTTTTTTTTATTACGCAATTCTTTCGGGATACCAAGATTAACATATTTTATGCGTTGTAGTCCACTCTGGCTACAAGAAGACCAACTTCAAGTCATTGACACTACTTTAAAGAATAGTCTTGAAGTAATCCTAAACCTTTCATTGTCAAATTCTTCATGGCTTCAAGCCACTCTTCCGGTACGTTATGGAGGTATTGGTGTTCGATGCACAGCAGACGTAGCACTTCCAGCATTTCTCTCCTCTGTCCATGCTTGCTCAACTCTCGTCGGTAGTGTATTATCCCC
The DNA here is from genome assembly GCA_947458855.1 of Monopis laevigella. Classification (NCBI taxonomy): domain Eukaryota; kingdom Metazoa; phylum Arthropoda; class Insecta; order Lepidoptera; family Tineidae; genus Monopis; species Monopis laevigella. Next base: position 10,057,077 of record OX381581.1, on the reverse strand, counting down.
GTCTGTAGACGTAAGGGAGTTGAGCTATATGACTGAGGCAATAGATTGCTGGAAGTTAAGATGTCCAAACACTTTAATACCACATTTTGCATGTACACAAAAAATATGGGATATTCCTCTAATTTTACAAAAACTAAACACGCTTAAATCTTCTAGTAATTCTCTTGGCCAAGCAAGACTTTTAGCTGCTTGCTGCAAGGAATCCGGCTCTTGGCTCGAAGCCATCCCCTCACCATCGCTTGGCACCCTACTTGACGGTAACGCCATTCGCATTGCCATTTCTCTCCGTGTAGGTGCTGCTCTTTGTCAACCACACAGATGCATATGCGGGACTATGGTTGAGGAGTCCGGTGTTCACGGCCTCTCGTGCAAAAGAAGTGCTGGACGATGGCCGCGGCACGCGAATTTGAATGCCGTAATAAAACGTGCCTTGGGTTCCGCGGGTATCGCCAGCATTTTAGAGCCACCAGGAGTGAGTCGTGACGATGGCAAAAGGCCTGACGGCATGACCATAGTCCCGTGGTCTAAAGGCCGATCCTTAGTGTGGGACGCCACCTGCACGGACACATTAGCTCCATCTAATTTACAGCTCACCTCTGTTTCCTCTGGGGCCGCAGCCCTTAAAGCACAAAATTTGAAATATGATAAATATTCCCAGCTCGCAGACCACTTTGAATTTCTGGCCTTTGCGGTGGAAACTTTAGGCCCCTGGTCACCTGATGCTTTAGCATTTACTCAATCTTTGGGAAAATTGCTAATAGAAAAATCAGGTGATCGACGTGCTAGAGCCTACTTTTTCCAACGCATAGGACTAGAAATTCAAAGAGGCAATGCGGCTGCAGTTCTCGGCACCTGCGCGGCTCCAGAGGAACTCAATGAATTATATTCATTAATTTAATTTCTATTATCATTATATAATGTGTTATATTTAATAGGTTATTAATTATAGTTTATAAATATGAGACTGATTATTGGATTAATTAGCAAAGACTTCTGCATTATGAATCCACTAGTTTTTGCATTTAAAACTTAAGGAAAGTCATATGTAATATAGTATTGTTTCTAGTATACATAGTACACCTGAAAGTAACCAGGGCATAGTGGGAGCGATCAATATTATTTAGGAACAAATATTAATTGACCCCATTCATAGACTTTGCTTACCACCAGGTAGATAAAAGTCACATGTCGTGCTCCAATAAAAAATAAAAAAGGGCAATATGAGTAAAAATAACAATGATTAAAAAAAAGGATTTTGTCAATTATTATCTTTAAGTAATATCTTTCTGTTTAACATCGTATATTAAATTAGAAGATGTAATGACAAGGATTGAGAAAGGAATGTTACGGTGGTTTGGGCACATTGGGAGGATGAATGAAAAGAGACTGACGAAAGAGATTTATGAATCTGAGGTGAATGAAAGAATAAGGCGGGGACGACCCAGAAGAATGTTCCTCGACCAAATCGGGGACATTCTCAAAAAAGCTGGGATCCGTAGTGCCCATAACCGTAGAGCTTGTATGAAGAGAGTGGTAGATGTGAAGGAAGCGAGAGATTTATGCCAGGATCGTTGTAGGTGGCGCTCCCTTGTATCTGCCTATCCCCGTGGGAAAAGGGCGTGACAATTTTATTATTATTATTATTATTAAATTATAGTATATTATATAGGCCTATGTCCAGCAGTGGACGCGCGAAAGGCTGGCATGATGATGATGATGATGATTAAATTATAAGAGCTATATCAACTGGAGAAACATTAAAGTTAAAACACAATGAAGCAGTGCTGTCATGCAAATTATACATACATTTTTTATTCTAACTTAGCGACCACGTATATATGCACGTCATTGATAATATATACCTATACATAATATTTGAATATATAACAAAAACAAATTAAACTGTCATCTAAAAAGACCGATTTTGGTACCAACGTTCCATCTTTCAAAGAAGACATCCAAAAGAAATATTTTTTCCGACGACAGTAATATTTTATTCATACTAGGTACTTCCAGAGGACAATCACGCCTCGGACTAAGACCAAATTGTATGCAAAGCGAGATAAAATAACTACAAATCACCAAAGGAAAAATGTTTTTCCCATCTCTCTTTTGGTCCGCGTACTTGATGAAAATCTTTGATGCTATTTCTTAGCATTTTCATCAAAAGATGTTCGTTGTTGAAATAAAGTAGTTTTTATATTATTATATGTAGTTTCTTTGGTAATAATAATTAATAGGTACCTATAAAAACAATTACTATATAAAAGTAATTTATGTATGTAACTAATTATAATTTGTTGAGCTTGTTTCGATTGTCATTGGTAGTCAATTTGTAATATATAGAACGGTAATTGAAATTTAAAAAGCTAGCTAACCACCCATTTTTTTTAAAGAAGTTTATAATATGCTAAATTTCAAGTTAGTAGTTCCTTCCGATACCGAGATATTAAATATCCTGAAATTTTATTTTCTTTTTTCATCTAGGTATTCGAGTTCTATCTGTCCAAATATCATATTCCTAGCTTCGGTAGTTTCAGATTGGCGGTGATGTTTAAATCTTTTTTATTTTTTATTATTATATAAACAGATTCAGCCTTTGAGTTCAATCTTGCCTGATGAAAAGCAAAGATGAGATTGAAGAGAAGCAAGAAGCACTCTTACTCTGTAATAAAAAGAAGACTATTACCTCGATAAAAATCGTAGCAGTAAGCCACCTATCTTAAAGGTTAGCTGGTAGATAATGTCTAAGTCATTAAGTTCACATTTATACATAACTTTTATTTACTAAAGAATAAAGTGTTTAAATAAAAAAATATAATAAACAATAGTACATTGTTCACCGAGGGGAGAAAGTCACCGATTACTAACGAGGGCGAAGTTTGAGGCCCGACGCGAAGCGGAGGGCCTTAATTCGCTCGAGTTAGGAATCGCACTTTCTCGCCGAGTGATACATAGTGCTTTATACTACACCTACGAGGAAAATAAAAAATAAAATCTCTATTAATTAAAGTTTATATTAAAATTATTACAGTTGTTAAAACTTAATAAATCAAAAATGCAAAGAAAGTAAACAGCCAATAAACCAATACTTTTATTTTATTTTATTTTGATTAAAATTTCGAACTTGTAAAAAAAAACTAGGCTGTATGGCTTTGAACCCTTGCCTTTCCTAATTTGGAAGAATTGAAGAAAAAAAATTAAAGAAAAACTAGCACGTTAACAATGAATTTTCATATACTTTTTCCTCCCGCTTAAGCACGTTAACAATGGATTTTCATAAACTTTTTCCTTCCGCATATTTGTACGACTACAAAGACGTACTTTCTGACCTATTCTTACGCAGGTAAGAACCTACTTTCCGAGCAGGTGTAGTATAAAGTATCTTTCCGCGTTTGTCTATCTGTCTGTACGATATAAAGAACAACATTTGAAGTATTAATATACCTAGAAGTCACCATGTATATATATATACTTAGATAAAGCTAATATTAATAAACCATTAGTAACTTTCGTAAATTAATTTCACACAATCTACTCTAATCCTTCATACGCAATGTTACTCAGAGCATTTGAGATCGTTTAGAAGCACGCAGCTAGGATCTGACGTCCGGAATGGGGTCAAGGGGCTATGTAGGAAATTAACGATTTCCACCTAACTCCGGGCTAATGGGAAATCTTAAACACGCCGCCGTAGTGGGTTTCTAACTCAGCCCCTTAATTATATATTTATGTCTAACTGTATAGTTAACTATAATTTATATGTTTGGAGGACACATTTTATTGAATGTTTAAGTATTTATATTGCCATCATTGTATGGCAATTATGATTGGCAGGCCATTAGAATCAGCTAACCACCTAGTCTTACACTAGTTGGTTATGTAGCATGCCTTCGGTTTGGTAGTATTTTTAATATTAGAATTTTCATTCCACTGCGCGTTTAATATCTGATATCGAGCTAATCTATACTAATATTATAAATCTGAAGAATTTGTTTGTTTGAACGCGTACTAGCTCGATTTGAAAAAATATTTTAGTAGGTATTGGATAGATTTTCGAAGATCTTTTGGTAATGAATAGTAACCTAACCAAACGCATTCTACGACTTCATTGTTAAAAACTTATTTTTTGTCTATTCTATTTTATAATAAATATCTGTAAAGATTTACATGAAATAAATAATTTTAATTGAATCATGGGACCCCAAAAAGGGCTCTGGGTAACCAGCGGGAGGTTAATTTTCCACTTTGTTGTCGCTGATCGTATTATTTCCCCCAAAACTTGTTATAGTATTTATATAGCTTGCAATTGAATCTAACAAATCTATAAGTTATATAAAACAATTAATCATTAGTACCTAAACGTAAGACTTAAAATAAGTAAATCTAATCTTCTTCTTAATAATGATTAAGGCGTAATTTTGTCAATGACAAGTGAATATCAATAAAGTGAAAGAATATAAAGTAAAAGTGTAATAATAGGATGGAAAGGACTAGGATAGAATGAGGAGTGGCAAAATGACCGTATGCAAATATAAGTTATAGTTTTGCCAGTGTTATTTGTAGAGGAAAAGATAAATCGACGATAAAATAGGTATGAAGATTGTGGGATTATTTTAACGCAACTAAAAGAAATATCGAGATCACTGCGTTAATGCTACACTTTTCACACTTAATATCACTACGAATGGTTATTACCATACAAAATTAGTACACCTATATGTAATCTATTAATACAAACAACACTATTACGCCTTGATGGCATCGTGTTATCTCAGCTGATGGTTATCTGAACCTATTTCGAATAAGTGGCTAGCTCGTCGCGGCAATTATAATAAAACAAACTAAGCCCTAGGCTTAGTTTATATTATTATATAATATACACTGGTTTATATACTTTGTTACTGTATTGCACCTACCTCACTTATTAACTGCTTTTATTGTCCCGAAGGTTTGGTAGAGAAGGCCTAGCGGCATTAAGTACGCCTTTGTATTTTGTATGCAATAAAATTTTTAATAAATAAATAATAAATAATAATATACTATGTTTACCTGAAACAACGATACTAATACATATTAACACAAAGACCATGGCAAACTGTACCAAAAAAGTATTAGGTAATTTTTTTTTGCCTTGAGTTGGAATCGAACTCACGATCTCCGGATTTAACACCAACGGCGCAATTATCTAGTTAATTAAAACAATGATAGAAAATAAATAATATAATTAATTAGTAGTACTTAGAAATTTTCTTAAATTAATCTCTTTTTTTTCTCTGCCAATAATTAGGATCCTTATTTTAGTTAAAGGGACTATTAACCCCAACGTCAGTTCGTTTTAATTTGACTCTTTAACTTTTCTTTGGCAATATTCCACTTGCTTAATTACGGGCAAGTAAATTTGTGAAATTATTTTTTTTATTTTATGTAAGTCATCCATTGATATTTCATTTATTATCTAGCCCATAAAGCTCTAGGTTTGTATCATGTGTATCTTATAGTATTGGGCAAAGTTAAGGACATTAGAACGCGAGGTAGTTCACCTATGAAATGGACTGACTAAATAACCACCTAGTCTTAAACTAGTTGGTTATGTGGTGTGTTCGGCTGGGATATATGTTTTCTACCGTAAGGACAAAGCGTGTTTAACATGGTGCCATCTATTTATAATAAGTTAGAGATGTCCGTAATATTGATGAACTTATTTAAGGACAAAGTAAATGCTATTACAAAACTAGTGATTTTATGGAAGACGACACTTAAATAAATAATTGTGTACAGCACATTTATTAGTTTGCCGCTAGATATTACTTATATATGTATCAGACGGCCCCAGGGTACCCAGCGGAGGGGTTTTAATCCCACCTCGTCGTGCCGATGGTATGAGTCTACACCGAACAAGTGGCTAGCTCGTCGCGATGTTTTGAATAGACTTAATAACCCATCTATGAACAGTTTCACAAGTTGGTATAGTGAAACCGGGACCGACAGCTTAACGTGCTTTCCGAGGCACTATAGTGGTGTTGTCAAACAAATGTACATAAGTTTATTAATTAAAAACTCATTGGTACACACCGGGATTCGAACCAGGGACCTAAGTGTTTTTAAGTCCAAGGTCTAACCAACTAGGCCACCACATATATAGATATTACTTACCTACCAGAATTTAATCTTTATAAGCGACACTATCTAAGTCACTGCGCAACTGATAACAAGGTTAAGCAGAAGACAATAAGGCCGGCCGGGATGGGTGACCGCCTTATACAACGAGGCTATTTCATCATAAATACCGCAACCATCTCACCACTCGTTAGGTGTTGCTTCCGAATACCATCGGCGAAATGAGGACGGGTTTATCCCTCCGCTGGGTACCCTGAGGCCGTTTAAACGGTTTTCGGGAGCCAAATAGGCACCCGTGATGGTATTATTATTATTGTTTTTAGCCCCGATACTCGTAGTTTAGGATTTGGCCTTAAAGGCACAGTTGAAAAATCACGTTGTATATATTAATCACGGGTGCCTTACAGCGCCCGAGACCGCCTAGACGGCCTCAGGGTACCCAGCGGAGAGGTTTTTAATCCCACCTCGTCGTAGCTGATGGTATGAGTCCGAACAAGTGGCTAACTCGTCGCGATGTTTGCATAAACTCAAATAACCCATCTATAAACAGTTCCATAACTTGTATAGTAAACCTGGGACCGACAGCTTAACGGGCTCCGAGGCACTATAGTACTGTTGTTAAACAAATGTACATATTATTTTAGAATAAAAACTCATTGGTGTGTACCGGGGTATGAACCAGGGACCTAAGTGTTTTTAAGTCTAAGGTTAACCAACTCGGCCACCTTGTATATAAAATAATGTTGCCACAAAACGAATGCAAGGATTATGATTGAAAATTTCCAGTAGGCTGCTCGGCTAAATGAAATACAATAATCTTATTTCGCAGTTCCATTGAACTTGTAAGTAGTACTTTAAGGACCGTCTGCGACTGGGTTTATATAATTTAATCTGTCTTTTGAGAGAAGCTGTAAGCAAATGAGTGATTTAATCAGCTTACAGTTTTGAGTGTTTTTGTTAGTTGATATTCAAAAGTTTTAGTTAAATTATTTGAATATTTTATTTTATTTAGGTAAATACTAGCCAGAAACTTTGTTGGTATAATTTTTTTGTTACTTTATCTAAAAAATAATATTGAATTAATATTTATATAAACAAACTAGCTATGCTACGCGGTTTCACCTGCGTTTAATTGAAAAGAAATCGGGCCGAAATTAAAATACAGCCAAAATTATAATAATCGAATTCTATTCTACAGGCTGTTTTTTATAGATGTATAGAACTTTGAAATGGAATAAAAATAGGTTGAATTTTTTAAATTGACATGAAATTGACTTTATTCAAAAGATAATCTTTTCGCATTATAATTTAAATATGATTTCTGGCATATGACCGCCACGGCTGGCTTGGACGTAATCTAATCTGGAGGTCCAATTTTCAATCACTTTTTCCAACATTTGTGGCCGTATATCGGCAATAACGCGGCGAATGTTGTCCTCCAAGTGGTCGATCGTTACGAGCTTACCGGCGTAGACTAGCGACTTCACATATCCCCACAGAAAATAGTCTAGCGGCGTTAAATCGCACGATCTTGGAGGCCAATTCACGGGTCCGAAACGTGAAATTAGGCGGTTATAAAACGTTTCCTTCAGTAAATCAATTGTGGCACGAGCTGTGTAACATGTTGCGCCGTCTTGTTGAAACCACAGCTCTTGCACATCATGGTTGTTCTATTGAGGAACAAAAAAGTCAGTAATCATGGATCTATAGCGGTCACCATTGACTGTAGCGTTCTGGCCAGCATCGTTTTTAAAGAAGTACGGACCAATTATTCCACCAGCCCATAAAGCACACCAAACAGTCAGTTTTTCTGGATATAACGGTGTCTCAACATACACTTGAGGATTATCTCTACTCCAAATATGGCAATTTTGTTTATTGACGTAGCCATTTAACCAAAAGTGAGCTTCATCGCTAAACAAAATTCTCTTATGAAAATCGGGATCAATGGACGATTATGTTGACCGTAAAATGAACGTAGTGCGCGATACGTATTTCGAACAGAAACATTATTTTAAAAATAAATTTCCACAATTTGTAAGCGTTGTTCAGGGGTCAGTCTATTCATGTTGAAATGCCAAACCAAACTAAACTCAAATCATTTGACAGCTGACAAAATGGCCGCCAGTTAAAACAGTGTTGCCAACTTAAAATCCTATATAATAACTCACTGATAATAAAGATTTGAAATAATAAAATATTTTTTATAATTAGGTCAGTAATTTTTGAGTTTATTCGGAACAAACAAACAATTAAACCTTTTCTCTATATAATATTACTATACAGTAGATCAGGGTTACCATTTCTGCCGGATATATTATGAAGACAGTGAAAAACTGATGAAAGGTTAATAACTGAAAACTAGTAACAACAGCATGTTTTTTTATATAGTAATAAGCTATATAAATTTATAACTACCCGGTAGTAAGCAGACCTAAAAAGTCCATGGATGGGGTCGATCTATATATTGAAAGAAGGAAACAACGAGGCTGTACCATCATAAACACCGCAACAAGTTCGCCACTTGTTAGGTTTTGCCTCTGAAATACCATCGGCGAAATGAGAATGTATTAATCCCTCCGCTGGGTACCCCGAAGCCGTTTAAACGGTTCTTGGAAGATAGTATATTTTTTTTATCATCAAATTTACTTAATGTTTTGTAACCACACCCGGAAAGGAGCTACCACCTCGACCAAAAAGCGATGCAGTATGGGTCCCAAAAACAGGAGAACCTACAGACTAAAACTCGAACACTACGTTTTTGCATATGGGCGAATAAGTCGTATTCCCATAACTATACTACATATTATTAGGTATATAAATCTTTTACTAGGAAAAATCTTCACCGGTCTTAATTCTTTTTGTAAGGTTTTTTTTATTATCATCATCAACAATTTCAAATAATACATAGTATATAGCTATGAAAAATATAATATATTTATTTTTATATAGTAATAAGCTATATAAATTTATAACTACCCGGTAGTAAGCAGACCTACAAAGTCCATGGATGGGGTCGATCTATATATTGAAAGAAGGAAACAACGGGGCTGTACCTTCATAAACACCGCAACAAGTTCGCCACTTGTTAGGTTTTGCCTCTGAAATACCATCGGCGAAATGAGAATGTATTAATCCCTCCGCTGGGTACCCCGAAGCCGTTTAAACGGTTCTTGGAAGATAGTATATTTTTTTTATCATCAAATTTACTTAATGTTTTGTAACCACACCCGGAAAGGAGCTACCACCTCGACCAAAAAGCGATGCAGTATGGGTCCCAAAAACAGGAGAACCTACAGACTAAAACTCGAACACTACGTTTTTGCATATGGGCGAATAAGTCGTATTCCCATAACTATACTACATATTATTATGTATATAAATCTTTTAGTAGGAAAAATCTTCACCGGTCTTAATTATTTTTGTAAGGTTTTTTTTATTATCATCATCAACAATTTCAAATAATACATAGTATATAGCTATGAAAAATATAATATATTTATTTTAAAACAGTAAAGTATGTGCCCAAATCTCAAAAAAATGCTGGCTTATATCGCTGTATTGCTAAATAGGTTGTCCAAGAAACGGGCCAGCTTTTTGGTCACCGGATATTTCGAACAAACGAAAGCTTCGAAATTTCTTTATTTACTTAAGAAATACAATATTAAAATACAAATTTAATTAAATAAGTTCCATAGATATTATATTAATTAAAAACTCATACAGTTGTATAACCGCTTTTATTTGACAATTTTAATTAGTTCAACCAACTTTGAAGCAACCAATTGTCCATTTAAAGCTCTTTTAGAAGTAATAATGTACCGCAAACGTGTAATTTCTGGTCTCTTTTACATACTATCCGGATCGTAGTAACATAATCCGGTTCTGTAAAGGTTGTATTCGGTTTTTGATGGTCTAGCTTTGCGTTGATAGCCGGTTTTAGACGCCATAAAAGTAAATGTATGAACACATTTTGTTTGGAGGTTCTGATCTTCTGTGCAGATATAGAAGGAATAATGTTGTGATATATTAAGTTATATTTTTAAAATATGATAGTATTTTTTAGGGATTCGAATAAAAATAAATTGTAATATTATTTATTGCACAAAATTTTATGCCTTCTGCTTAATATATTTTTTTCCCAGCCAACCGTTTTATAGAGCAAATTAAAAAAAATTAAAATAAACAATGAGGTAAATTAACAATAAGATCTAACCTCATTGTTAAAACTTTTTTGACTATTCATAAATATCTGTAAAGATTTACATGAAATTTGATTTCATTTCATATGTTCTTTCAAAAATTCGGATTTTTGATATATTATGTTTTCCTAGTCATCGGTGATGTGATACCAAGCTAGTCATCGGTGATGTGATACCAAGGGTTAGATCCTTCGCAGACTGAGAAGGACCTTCTTTGACATCGATATGTCGAATAACTATTAAAAAAAAATCATAACACAATAATAAGACTCAAAGTTTAAAATGTAATCACAGATAACGTTAAATGCAGAAAAAACTGAACCAATTGAAGTAGAAGCAAGTTGAGAAAGTCATTAGAAAGTTTTTCTTTTCTCTTACTACCTAAGTATCGACTAAGACGGATTGCGGGAAATAAAAGTAAAGAAACTTAGGTGAAAGATGTTACCAGTAAATCACATTTTTGCCACCTTTTATACGTATTTTATTTCCTACAGCCACTTTAATGATAAAATGGAAAAAGTAAATAAGGCATACAATTTTATTTAAATTAATAAATTCGCTTATATAAGAAAATGTTCTGTCTCACTCTGCACTCACTTTTTATATTAAGATATTTTAACCCCTTTTTTTTTTCTTTTCCATTCGTGGACTTTTTTTCATGAAAATTTTATTGTTGGTTTCGGAACGCATAGAGTACAAACATTAATTTTTAATTATAGAGAAAATAGTGAATAGGTAATTTATTTTTCAATATCAATCTATTTATAAAAAAAACAAGGTTAGTAAAATAATATAACCTATACCTATACAAAATAAAAAAAAAAATTGTGAGTACCACCCTTATCACTTAGGAGTATAAAAAATAGTTAACGACCTGTTGTCAGACCTACCCAATAGGTATACACAAAAAAATCATAAAAATCGGTCAAGCCGCTTCGGAGGAGTTTGGTTACAAACACTGTTACACGAGATATTATTTAGCAATACCGATTCTATTCTTAGCATATACCGAGCAAGAAAAAGGAGAGCTTTGAATATAATCTATAATCAGTTTCACAAGTTGGTACTATAGTAAAACTGCAGGACCGATAGCTTAATGTGCTCTCCAAAGAGATTAATAACGGTATGATTTTTTTACAAAAAAATAATTTAATTAAAAAAAAAACTTTTATCCAATCATTCGATAACGTCAATCAAGTGTCTCTTACAATGGAATCGGATATATCCGATTGAATTTTATTTTCAATCGGATATATGCGCTATTTTAAACGCTGGTTATTTTAATTGGGTATGTTATATATAATATATGTAATTGGTAGGTAAGTTTAGTTTTAAAAATATTAAAAAAAAAAAAAAAAAAAAAAAATCCAAAAAGCACGAGCCATCTAGCTTATTTATTTGGGTATTATTTTATGTTTAATTTTATATTAAGTAGGTACGGGTACACCATATTTATATTATACTTTTATGGTACTTAAATATTATATACGTATATATACGTGGTGGCCGAGTTGGTTAGACCTTGGACTTAAAAACACTTAGGTCCCTGGTTCAAATACCGGTGTGTACCAATGAGTTTTTAATTAAAAAAATTATGTACATTTGTTTGACAACACCACTATAGTGCCTAGGAGAGCACGTTAAGTTGTCGGTCCCGGTTTCACTATACCAACTTGTGAAGCGTTTATATATGGGTTATTGAGTCTATTCAAAAACATCGCGACGAGCTAGCCACTTGTTCGGTGTAGACTCATACCATCGGCTACGACGAGGTGGGATTAAAACCCCTCCGCTGGGTACCCTGGGGCCGTCTAGGCGGTCTCGGGCGCCGTAAGGCACCCGTGAATATATGTATGTATATGTATGGTACTTAAATCTTTTTATTTTGTAATAAGTTGTTTTTTAAGGATTTTTTTTGATTTTCTGTATTTTAATTTTACATACATACACCTAGGTATTATATATTATTATCATAATTTACTTCAATTAGTACTAAGTTAATTAGTATAATGATTTCGAATATTTACTTATGACACTGTTATATAGTTTATACTAACACCACGACGAGCTTACGACTTGTTAGTTGTAGACTCTGAACACCATCGGCTACGTCGAGGCGTAAATAAACCCCTCCGCTTAGTAAGGTCGTATAGGCGGTCTGGGGCGCGTAAGGCAACCGTGATGGTACCTATAGTATTGTATTTCATTTACAGAGTCTCTATAAACACTGCGACGAGTTTGGTGAAGATTATACCATCGGCAGTGATGTTAAGGTATAAAATCCATCCGCTGAAGGCTCTCTCGGAGGACAAAGTTCACTTGACCAAACATTATGTACCTTTAATAGTTAGACCATAGGATCACCTCAACCTTGTGATTTTTTTTTCTATGGCCTAGACGGCTCAACGGAGGGGTTTTATTTCCATCTCGTCGTAGCTGATGGCGTTCTGAGTCTAAACTTGAGTATTTAGTTCGTCACGGTGTTTTGATAGACTCAATAACCCATATAAACAGTTTCTCAAGTTGTTATAGTGAAACTGCGACCGAAATCTTAACCTGCTCCACAAGGCACTATAGTGGTGTTGTCAAACAAATATATACACATTAATTTAGATAGAAAATAAATTACTATAGGTGTTATAGGTATTAAATACATAAGTGAATTTTCTCCTTTGCTTGGTTTCCTTCAGGAAAATGAGATTCTTGATACCTTGTTTGAAAACGATCTTGCGCAGTGTTAAGGACTTACTTGTACTTGCTAGAAATGTCTATATTATTTTTTAATTAATTTATTTTATATTCACAAAACACATACCAATGTCTCTAGAAATCAGAAAAAAACTAAACCAATTGAACTTTTATTGTAACCTTGGAGAAGCCCTCACCTTTAGACGTTTCGTAAGCTCTTTTAGAGATTATTTTTACCTAGCTGAATATTAAATGTTTTTATTAATTATAATTGTATTATTGTTTTAATTAAATATTAAAATTACGCTTAATTTAAAATTTAAATTATAGATAAAATATCAGTAGTCGCGTCCAAAGTTCCAAGAACACTTCTGCATTGCTCTTTCGACCTCTCTGGACTTTCGGCTTCCGCTGATAATTTGCTCAAAAGCTTTGCTATTTTTTGGGAAAACTTCTGCGTCTGGTGACTTCCAGACGCAGATATGGTGGTCTACACCGTGAACACCAAAAACCCGAATTGACGTCCGAATATCTAGGTTTTTTTTTGTATCCTCGAAACTTCTGGCTGCGATACCAGCTCATATGGATATAGAGTAAAGCATATTTCCTTTTATATTTTTAAAAACATAGTCAAATGTGTGCCTTAGGCAGGTTTAACTATAAAAAAGTTTTTTCTTCTAAAGAAATGAGACATGCGCAATAATCTAGTTTGTGGATTACACCAACAAAATTCCACTACGTCCGTTCATAGACTCAAGAGAACTTTAGTAAGAGCATTGTGTGCGGCAACTTACGAAGGCAAAATAGATTGTTATTTTTTCCAGATTTAGTAAATTTTCATAAGGAAAAATATGAATACATAATGTATTAACTGATCTATCAGTCAAAATGTCAATTAATATATACTTTTTCTGTACTATTTATTTAAATAAGGTTGTCAAATATCATAATTATAGATCTTATTTGAATGCGCGGGAAATGTGTATTACTGTTTAAGTGTGTATATTCCTAGTAATAGTACCATCATGGCCTCAGAATATCTTTATAGGATTTTATTATAATATCGTCGTAGCCGATATCGTTTTACACCAAACAAGTGGACAGCTCGTCTTAGAGTTAGAAACTGTTACGAAATGTTTATTTACTTAGTAATTTTTTCATTCTTAAAATAATGTACATTTGTATTTAATTTATTTTATTAGAGCACGGTGATGCATTTGAATGTGTATCTATGAGATCAATCAATAATTGTTCTTAAATAACATTAATAGCTCCCACTATGCCGGCTAATGATGCGATTAAAAATTGGCGGTGACAAAGACGAATTACATTACGAGTATATTTTAATATACTCGCTGCCTTATCGGCAATTAAACCACCCATTTCGTAATAACACCCTAAAAAAAAGAATACTACCTCTACATGAAATCGATGCAGTAATAATCTCCTGAAAACCGGTGAACCCACAGACTAATACCAAAATATGAGTAGGCCACTTGACAGTTTTTGCATGTGTATCGGAACGTTATAAAGACCTTCCTCCCACCCAAAATATATTTCTAAAATTGCCATCCTAAGCTGTACTATACAATAATCCCAGCGATGACTTCGTGACTATGCACTAAATATGCTTACATTAGCTGGTAATGAACCCCTTGGGACGGGGAAGGTTTTTTGTCATGTATTTTAATGAACTACCATGTTATGGAGTACCTTACATCAAAGAGTATGTACCTTTGTTCCTTTAAATATTTTTTTCCTCAATTTCTTTTTTGGGAAGGGTAGAGAATTTTGGATGGAAATTTTATAAATAATACGATCTACCTACTACGTAGTCCAAGAAAATAGGTTAATATTTTTTTACAGAGTTAAATGAAACATAAATATCATTATGGGTGCTTTATGGGTCCGAGACCGCAGCAGGATACCCAGCGGAGGGGTTTTAATCCCATCTTGTTGAGCCGATGGTATAAGTCTACCTACACTGAACAAGTGGCAAGCTCGTCGCGATGTTTTGGCTCAATAAAATAGAATAAACAATTAATAAAATGATATAACAATACATTTTAGGTTAATACTATAGGATACGTACACTTTACCGGTTGTTTTACTAAAGTCGCTCAGTAATAGGTAATCTTAACCGCACCAATCAGCAGGCATAGTGGTAGCTATCATTATATTAACCCTTATTCCGGTTAAGTAGGTCTATTCGGACCCATCCATTTAAAACTATATATAATTTCTAAGTGATAATTTATTTCTGATAACTTATTTATTCACAAATAACAGAAAAAATATAGTAGGAATATAAACCAGAATTATTAAAATAATTGAATAAAATAAAATAATTGCGGTGTTTATACTTAAGTCTTACAAACTATTTGTGTTTTTATACTAAAGTTTAAGTAAGTTTTTGGTCCTCTTTTTTAACTTATATTATAAAGCACAAAAACTCGAATCATTGATGGGGTCTTATCTCACCCTTAATGAAATTAGGAAAAAAATATGACATTAAGAAAAGAAATGTTCTACATATTATTATTATTAAGTATATAATTACCAATTTTAATAATAATAATAATATGTTGGACAATTTACACATATTGCTCAGGTGGGCGATTCTCGCGCTTTCGAGATTCATCTCGATTCGAGATTTTAAAACGAAAAATTACTAAATATGCAATTTTTCGTTCAAAAATATCGAAATAAATAATAAATATTAATTAATAAATATATAAATATTGAACAAAAAATGACATATTTAGTCATTTTTCGTTTAAAAATCTCGAATCGAGATGAATCTCGAAAGCGCGAGAATCGCCCACCTGGTCTCAAACTAAGCTCTAGGCATGTAATATCTGTACCAGAAACAACCATATTATATATAATATATTTTATAAACACCCAGATCATGACAAACTACAGAAAACCGCACTAATATTTTTTTGCGATGGGTGGGAATCGAACCAACGATCACCGGTTACAACATCAAAGGCGCAACCATTAGTCTACGTAGGCTCAATATCAGTTTTTTTTTCTTTTAATAAAAAGCTTCTAAGGAATTCAAAATTCGAATTTTCTGTATCAAATGAAAACCGAAAACAACGTATTGAATATACGGCGAACATCTGCGTCCAATCATGTAATAATTCAGTTTTTATAAGGACGCATTCATAAACTTGCTACCTCTATTTGCATCTTTTTGTTTTTGAAAATAAAATTTATCATAGGAAATTTCAGTTTTTTATTCTGAAATACATGTGTCTAACTAAAGAAAAGATAGAATAGTCACTATGCTAGTTGCATTTCGTTTCTAGAGTTTATAACCAAGAAACTATAAACTTGAAAAAAAAAACTATATTATTATTTTTATTATGAAGGTGTATGAATGTTGAGGAAGCTAATGAAGTATGTAGGGATCGTACGAAATGGCATAGATTGCTCTCTGTTTACCGCATAACTGGAATACAGGCTTGATGGTATGTATGTATTATGAACCTAAAAGATTTAATTTTAAGTCACGGTATGTTTCTTCAAAACGCATTTAATAACGTTTATATAACTCACTTTAACCCTTAATCAAAAAATGCAATGTTGTATCTTTTTTTTTAAATATCAAATAATAGAGTTTCTTTATTTCTTGTCACTTAAATATCCCGAGCTTGTTAAAAAAAAAAAAAAAATCCCATATCGCACCTTCTCCTTATTCAATAACAATCATGATGATATCATGTTATTTCCTTTGGATGTGATTTTTTTTGTCAAGTACATTTTCCAAAGTACCTAAATGATTGTAGGCCCGAAGGTGCTTTAGACCGAAGTCTTACTAAGACAAGCTAGAGGGCCCTAGAAGCCTTTCCGATTTATTTTATTTAGTTATCCCCACCTCGTAGAATCCGATGGTGTTCTAAGTTCATACCAAATAACTAACACTGATCATGGCGTTTGTATAGACTTAAAATCAATTTCACAAGTTGGTATAGTGAAACTGGGGTCGACAGCTTAACGTGCTCTTCAAACCAGCAGAGTAAAAAAAATCATTTTTACACACCGGATATTTAACTTAAGTATATTTAAGTCTACAATTTAACCATCTCGGTCAATAATATACAGGGTGACTTTGAAAGGTTATACTTTACGCTAATATGAGTCTCTACTCATCAAATCGAATAAATTTTCCCATGGAACCATGTGTCGTAAATGAAAATCAATATTGCTTTCTTCATACAAACTAGTAATGTTAAAATTACCAATTTGTATGGGGAACAACGACACATGGTTCTGAAAAGTTGTTCGATTTGACCAGTAGAACCTCATACTAGCCCAAAGTATAACCTTTCACATTCAACCTGTATATTAGATAAATCCGAATATTGGATAACAATATTACAATTTAATTTAACTTAGAACATTTATTTAAAATCCTAATTCAAGGTCAAAATGGACTTCATTCATTTTTCCCCAGTGAGAAATAACCGAAACTGTAACTTAAAGAAAAAGTAAGCGAAAAGTCTTAAGTACACCTTTAGGACATAAATATATAATATATTTTCCAGGAATCCATAATATATGCCGGGCACGGAACCAGGGGCCAGTTGGGAATTTTTGGGTCTTCTCATACTTGCCGTATGAGAACAGATTTTTCTGATTTTTCGGACGTCCTGCCTGAAATATAATCCTTACGAGAATATTATATTATTATTATGAGGGTATTTTAGGGGCTTCTGACGAAAAACCAAAAACCTTATTTATAATCCTTACGTGAATATTATATTATTATTATGAGGGTATATTAGGGGCTTCTGACGAAAAACCAAAAACCTTATTTATATTAGTATAACTAGGGTTTTGTATGCATTAATATATTTTAATAAATAATTTGCGAAAAAGCATTTTTACTTACATATAAGACTGGGTTGATGAAAGCTTGGTAGCGGTTAAATCGCTCGTCAAAGCCTACATCTGTAAACTTTATAAGAGAAACGAGTGGCTAGTATGAGCCAATATTTAACTTTTATTAGATTAGAATTATTTTATATTGATACAACCCTAAAAACTTAAATTATATATATCATCACGGGTGTCTTACGGCGCCCGAGACGGCCTCAAGTTTTTTTAATCCCACCTCGTCGTAGCCAATGGTATGAGTCTACACCGAACCAGTGGCTAGGTCGTCGTGATGTTTAGACAGACTCAATAACCCATCTATAAACAGTTTCACAAGTTGGTATACTGAAACTGGGAACGACAGCTTAATGTGCTGTCCAAGGCACTATAGTAGTGTTGTTAAACAAATGTATATATTTTTTTAGATTAAAAACTCATTGGTACACACCGGGGTTTGAACCAGGGGCCTAAGTGTTTTTAAGTCTAAGGTCTAACCAAGTCGGCCACCATGTAAATAATATAATAAAACAATTAACCGGTATTAAATATTATACCGTAATTTTCCAACCAACAATTTGCCAACTCGGTCACCACGTTAATTAAAATTATTAAAAAATTTGAAATGTGAATTTGATTTGAGCTTACGTTACTTCTAGCAAAATTCGAAATATAATTCATAGGCTTTAATAGAGCTGGTGCAGCTGTATTGTTGAGTACATGTCTCTAAACACAAGCACCGAACATTAGCTACATACAAAATGGCCTATACACCAACCCGAGACTGTTTGCGGTGGCTATAACAAGAAAGTGAGGTTTGAATGACCGAAATACTCCTACCTAACACATACTCATATTAAACAGAATTTTACTCTCGGTCTTAAACTCTACAGCAAAGCTTAAACTAGTTGCGTAAGTGAATTTGCAGTAGAATATAAATTTAAACCAAGGCTTGTTAAGTTTTAGAGTTTGAAATAGTAGAAAAGGTTTCGTTATCTCTGGCTTACGCTTTTGTTTTCTGAGATAGTGTTCTCAAAATTGATGTTAGTGGAAAAATGTCATATCCACTTAATGACTTTTTAAAACAGTGATTGCTTTAAATGTACATGTACAGGTACATTTATCTAGGATAATATTATAAAAGATATTTCAGTAGGATATTTTATTTAAAAAAAAAACACTTGTCTACTGCAGACTTATAAAGAACATTTGTCCCGCTCATATTCCATAATACCAAAGCTAATATTGCGAATGAGTTAGATAGATAAAACGTAAGCTGTCATTGAACAAAATTCTGTCACTTTACCAAATTTGATAGAAATAAATTCAGTAATTTTGCTCTGACCATATTTGCTATAACTATAGCAAATGTGGTCAGGACAAAATTTCTGAATTTGTTTATAAGACAAGTTTAGAAAGCCATAAACATATATATATATATATCATCACGGGTGCCTTACGGCGCCCGAGGCCGCCTAGACGGCCCCAGGGTACCCAGCGGAGGGGTTTTTAATCCCACCTCGTCGTAGCCGATGGTATGAGTCTACACCGAACAAGTGGCTAGCTCGTCGCGATGTTTTGAATAGACTCAATAACCCATCTATAAACAGTTTCACAAGAAACCGGGACCGACAGCTTAACGTGCTCTCCGAGGCACTATAGTGGTGTTGTCAAACAAATGTACATACATTTTTAGATTAAAAACTCATTGGTACACACCGGGATTCGAACCAGGGACCTAAGTGTTTTTAAGTCCAAGGTCAAAGTCAAAGTCAAAGTCAAAAATATTTATTTCATGTAAACCTTTACAGGCATTTATGAAAAGTCAAAAAAAAAAAAAAAAGAGTATATATAAGGTCCTGTGTGTACTTGGCCAGGTCGCCATTCCTCCCACAGACAAATGTTGAGAATATAATACAAAATAAACAAATCGTAAACTATTAAACTATTGTCCTTGCGGGAAGAAAAAAAAAAAAAAAAAACAACCCAACCGAACACACACTACATAACCAACCAGTTTAAGACTAGGTGGTTAGCTGGTTCCATTGACCTGTCAATCGTTGACTGCCCTGCAAAAGTGCCACCAAGGCGACCAACCCAACAGACCATAGCTACGCCCCAAATATACATACTTTAGTAACCTAACCAACTCGGCCACCACGTATATTATAAACATAATATTATACAAAACCAAGAAAAACCAACCAAGAGGTGGTGTGAGTGTATTGATTAATTGTTTATGTTTATTTAATGCCATTTTTAATTTTCATACAGCGACCTTGTCATAATGTTTAGGTTTTATTTAGTCTGCGGGTTCACCGTAGTCTACTTTATCGTCTATTTGTAGTGTTTGCGGTAGTCTCCTTTTAGGACAATAAATAAGTACCATCACGGGTACCTTTATGGCTGCCGAAAGCAGTTGGAACGTCCTCAGGGTACCTAGCGGAGGGATTATTATTTTAAGCCATCCTCATTTCGCCGATGGTTTTTGGAGGCAACACCTAATAAGTGGCAAACTTGTTGCTGTGTTTATGATGGTATAGCCTTGTTGTATAATGCGGTCACTATGCGGTCACCTATCCCAGGACCGGCCTTGTTGACATAAAAACGGGAAGATAATTTGTCGATAAAGCAGTTAGGATAATAAAGTAAACACCTAATGCAAAATCGTCTTTGTTGATTTCGCAAACGCCATTTAGCTGAGTAGTGGAGGAAAAATTTTGTTCCACAGCAATGTATTAATTAACCCTAGAAGCCTAATCTATTTTGGAGGTACATAAAGCCTTAACATACGTCTCTGAGGCGTATATATATTAAAGATTGCCTGTAAGCTAAAATATACTTAATTATATATTTTTTTTAAAGGAAATTTAAGGTTAGGATATAATTTATAATAAAACATACTTTTATTAATAGACACTACACTCACAGTTATTTATTACAAGAAAATAAATAAAAATACCTAAGTTCAAACTAAAAAATCAACTTCTCAGAATTCAACTGAAATATGTATATTTTATTTTATTTTAATCATTTTTAACTTCAAATACTTATTATTAGGATACATATTAAAGTAAATAAAGTAATCGGCAATCTTTTAATGACTAGCTATTATTTTAGAGCAATCTGTACAGATAGCAAGTATGTGTTCCCAATATACCTAATTTTTGGACCCTAATTTCGACATTTTATTTTTTCTAGGAGCAAAAGGCGCAGTTTTTACATTTTTTAAGCTCTGATTCTCCTGCCTGAAGTTCATTACCTATATCCATAGGTTTTTCGATAATTTGGCTTATATTTTCTCATAAAAATCTATTCAAAGTAGGAGCTTCAAGTCACTTCTTCATCCAAGGCTTGACCAAATCTGTGCTGAGTTTCTTCATTAATCCCCTTCTATTCAAGATTTTTTTTTATTATTCCTGAACATGTTGCGGCCGTAAATTGCAGCATAACTAATGAAACCCATGGCAGGATGCCGTAGAATACAGCCATTGACCATCTATTAGCCTTGCGGCTATACGATATTGAATAAAAAATATATTGAATGATTCTACTCCATTTGCTTGGTTGTAGAAATTAATCATGTCTGGTTTGCCACTTGAATTATTATTTACTGCATTAAAATCACAAGAGGATAAGAGGTTATACTTCTTTACAGGTTTTGACTTGTAAGATACAAGTTGTAGAAGGCCAATGAATTCAAATCAAAACTTACAACTGACAACTAAAGGTGGTGATCTAAATAGTGCCTACTAGAATCTCGAGTACCTAGTAGGCTGCTGAAGTAGATTTTTAGCCAGTGGCACAGATATGAATCAGTTATTGCACGTAATGTTCCATGAATAATCTTTGACTATTTTTTAAAAGTTACACAAAGCCTAAACATACGTCTCGCAGGCGTACGGTACCTCAATAAGTCAATAATAGTGGAACTTAGCTTAACGACACAAACACTATTGACAAGCTCCCATTGGCTACTAGGATGTCTAAACAGCAGCAGGCGCTAACTTGACCCGTTAGAAAGGGATAAAGAATTTTCAATTGCGTGTACGCCTCGCAGGCGTAGATAAGGCTTCTAGGGTTAACAGGCTATGCTTATCATCAGTTTGCTTATCATCAGTATACACACTTGTGAAACTGTTTATAGATGGGTTATTGATGAGTCTATTAAAACATCGCGACGAGATAGCCACTTGTTCGATGTAGACTCATACCATCGGCTACCACAAGGTGGGAGGTCTAGGGTGCCGTAAAGCACCCGTGATGATATATATTATATTTATATAATAAAAAAAGTATCTCCATATTTTAAAAGGCCAATTTGTTAGCAATTGGTTTTCAGTTTAATTTCGTCTGAAGTTCAACTAATTTCAAAGGCCCATAAGTCAGGGTTGTAAGTCAGCACTTAGTCTCGACCTAATTTACGAGCGAACGGAATGTCGGCATAGTGGTATCCATCACCCTTATGCTACACAATTATACGCTGAGCTTGCTCTAAGTTTGATATCGATTGCTAATAAATTCACAATGAAATTCTATGCAATAATACTGCATTATACATGGTGAGTTAAAAGTTGAAAGACTTTGGCGTTGTATCCAAAGGTCGTGGGTTCGATTCCCATGGCAAAAACGTATTTTTTTCTGTATAATTTGTTAAGGTCTGGGTGTTTATGAAATATAAAATTTTGATATAATATTGTTGTTTATGGCACGCATAGTACAAGACTAGATAGAGGTTATTTTGTGGCCAGAGCAATATGTGTGTAATATATATATATAACAATTTTATCCGTGGAACCATGAATAGCAAATTAAAAAAAATGGCTTCCCTATACAGACTGGGATTGTTAAAATAACCAATTTGTATTTATTTATATATATTATATTGTATATAAAGATCCCGATGTGTACCAATGAGTTTTTAATTAAAAAAAATATGTACATTTGTTTGACAACACCACTATAGTGCCTCGGAGAGCACGTTAAGCTGTCGGTCCCGGTTTCACTATACCAACTTGTGAAACTGTTTATAGATGGGTTATTGAGTCTATTCAAAACATCGCGACGAGCTAGCCACTTGTTCGGTGTAGACTCATACCATCGGCTACGACGAGGTGGGATTAAAAACCCCGCCGCTGGGTACCCTGGGGCCGTCTAGGCGGTCTCGGGCGCCGTTAGGCACCCGTGATGATATATATATATATAAAGATTTTATTTTATATTTGCAACACATGGTTTCATTCGATTAAATTAGTAGGGCCTCATATACATGTATTTAGCGTAAAGTAGAACCTTCTAAGGTCGCCTGCACACTATACATGGTTACTTTGGAATGTTGTACTTCGGATTAATGTTGACCACCTCCGTAGACAAGGTTGCGCCTTTTGCGTTGTATCTAGAGGTCGTGTATTCGATTCCCACCCATGGCAAAAAGAAAGTATGTACGGTTTTCTCTATAGTTTGGTGGTCATGGTCTGGGTGTTTATAAAATATAATATATTGTATTGTATTGGTGTCGTTGTTTCTAGTACCCATAGTACGCCTAGAGCTCAGTTTGTGGTCAGGGGCCTTATTCCGAGTTTGCAACCGCTAATCACGACAAGACGTTGCGCAAACTATAAATATGGAAATATAAGCTCTATTCCAATGGTTATATAGTATGTATTAGGTTGGCTATTATAATGCCGACATCTTGAAATACACGAATTCTTCGCAAGTTTGAACATGTATGGAACATTGGAATTTCAACTTTATAATTAACAGGATAGAACTTACATTTCAATACCCGTACTTTACGCAAAATGCGCGACAGTGAACGTGTCAAAACTCGGAATAAAGCCCCTGGCCAATATGTACCTATATAATATTTTCCATATTATTATTAAATATAAGTATAATAAAAAATGGCTCACTGATCAAATATAACAACTTTTCCCAAAGAACCATATGCCGCAAATAAAAAAAAATGGCTTCTCGATACACACTACTAATGTTAAAATAACCAATTTGTATGAAGAATATTGAAGTAGCCAATTATTGTTTTTTATTTATGAGACATGGTTCCATGGGAAAAGTTGTTCAATTTGATTAGTAAAACCTCATATTAGCCCAAAGTACAACCTTTTAAATGATGTATGTAGGTATATATTAAAGCGATGGAAATTCCATTTTCAAATAAACAAAATAATTGATTCGCTCAATCAGACGAATGTGGAAGAAAGATCTCGTTATTTCTGTCGACGACTGTACTAAGTGATTGTACACAGCGCTTTATTATTGCTTCGTTTCACGAAAGTACACTCAGCGCTCCAATTCCATCGCGAATAAAAGAGAAATGTCGAAAAAATAAGTATTTCGAAAGGAGACATTGACAAATAGCAGGTTAATTCTGCTCTAAAACGAGCAACGGTTAGGTGTCCTCTGGGTGTTTTATGTAAAATAAAATAAATTGTTACTCAACGGACCAGAGGTGTTTTGTGAAAGTAGGGTGACCATGAGCTTGCGTTTTTAAATTCTCTTCATTAGTTTTTAAAACGAAAAATTAGGAGGTACCTATTTTATTCTTAGAAAAAAAAAATAGATGTACATTTTTTTGACAACAACACTATAGTCCCTCGGAGAGCACGTTAAGCGCTTTCAGTCACCAACTTGTTTTAACCAAACTATTTAAAGATGGGTTTTTGAGTCTATCCAAACTACCCGACGTGCTAGCCACTTGTATGGTGTAGACTTATACCATTGGCTGCGATGAGGTGGAATTAAAGCCCTTAACTCTGGGTGCCCTGAGGCAGTCTAGGCGGTCTCAGGCTCGGTTAAGGCACCCGTAATAATATGTATTTATTTACAGTAAAATAAAATAAAACTTACGTTCCGGATCAATAGAATGAAATAAAAACCATATCTACACTTTCACTTCGATTTAGTTATTAAAAAAAATTTTAGTTGTTGAAAGTATTTTTTTTTATAGATATATTTTTTTTTTTTTATATCGACTGTTGTTTAATTTTTTAAATTAAAAAGTTGCACGCTAACATTATAATGCAGCGAGTACTCCGTATGATCAGTGTAGATTTGGTTTTATTTTTGTTATTATTGCAACACAATATAGGATATATATTGATCTCTACTACATCTAAACTATAGCAACTAGTCAAAAAGTACCTACCTAGTTGGTCAACAAAGTGTGGTCACCTGAATCATTTTGAATGCAGTTTGACTCAAAAAATCTGTAATTTTAACTATGTAACATACTGTATTAGGAGATCTATTATTGTAATCCATCTTATATAAATAAATATATTATTATTATCTTTATTATTATTATTCACACTAATGATATCCTTAAAAAAGTGTGAAAGCATTGTCACCCTAAAGTCACCGTGATTTATGATAGGGAACCGTCCGTTGATTCATCATTTTCATACGATAGAGGTCTGAATGGAGTGTTATTTTCTCGTTATAATTCAAAAGCGGTGACTAATGGTGGAAATGCATAACAATGGTGTTGCGGAACCCGCTAATCAAGGGTTAGGGATTTGTGGGACTGTGAAATACAAGCATTAGGTTCCGTAGACATTTTCTGTTAACTTATGCAACTTGGTTTTCATGGAAAGCAGTCTGTGGAGGACATATCCTTTAGTTTTTTTTCTTTTAATTTATCGGAGCACGGCATGTGACTTTGTATCTATCTGGTGGTGAGTATACCTACAAAGTCCATGAATGGGGTCGATCAATACATTGTTGTTTAATAATAATTATCGCTCCCACTATGGCCTTAGGTAGGTAGGACAAAGACGAATTTGAATTACGAGTCTATTTTAATATCCTAGTTGCCTTATCATCAATTCAAACGTAACCCCACTCTGAAATGAGACTACCACCTCGACAAAAAAATCGATGCAGTAGTCTCCCCAAAACCAGTGAACCCACAGACTAAAACCGAAACATGACTAGGTCACTTGACGGTTTTTGCATCTGTATGGGTAAAAATGTCCGGTCGGTCAGCCTAACGAAATTATAGATGATTTTTTTTTTTTTTTTTTTAATATAGCAGGACATGTGACCCTACATCCAACTGATGGTAAGTGCCAATGTAACGTCCAAGAATGTTCTCAACCAATAGTAGCTATGGTGCTTGCTTCAATTGGTTGATTCCACTATGTCTGCTTGAGAAACTTATTCACGCTACGCTTAAAGGACTCTGCCCTTTAACGCGCAAACATAATAAAAGTTATTTTTCCCATTTCTAACTTATTAGTTGACTAAATTATGATCCATTTATCATTGGAAAAATATTTAAAAAAATATAACATATGTATATTTGTAGAAAATATATGTTGAAAATACTCAACATTGTCCATTAGTTAATGATATAAGATTAGGATAAGATGTTGAATATTTTTAACATTATCCAGGTTATGGACTTTATTATTTAAAGAAAAAAAAACATTTTTTCCCAGAAATATTTATTTATTCACATCATAATTAAGAAAGCAATTCTTTTTGATACAAGGCACAGTCTTAATTTACATTTGCTGCATTCCATATTTGTGTAACCAGTTTTGCAATACTTGCACCTTCCATAGGAAACAAATAGAGGCAAGTGTCCTGTGTTATCAAATCTGACTGAATCTGGGGGTCTTGGTGCAACGGGAGTTTTTATTTGATGCTGAATGTCTTCTTGAAGGACTAATTCTCTAGATCTGTTTTTCTGTAGTAATTCAACAATGATTTGGGCTCGAAATTTTTTTAAAGGCAATGTCTTTTCTGTTTGACTGTATCTTTTATACAATAGCCAGGCATTGTTAACACTTATGTCAAGAACTTGTGAGAACAAAGCCATATACCATCGTTTTGTTTTAAAATTAGTACGATATAAGGATACCAGCATATCTGCAAGGTCAACCCCACCCATGTGCATATTGTACTGCTTTACTATCTGAGGACAACTAATGTTTTCCTTAGTTTTAGTCACCTTGGAATATCTCTTAACAATATCCATTGGGTAAGAGTCTACAAAAGAGCTGGCTAGAAGTACAGATTTATTGTCAAACCATTTCACGATCGTTATTTTATTTGTATTACACACAATTTGCTTGCTCGATCCCCTGCCTTTCTTCGATAATTGCTTATCAGTTGGTAGATCATTTTGACATCTCCTCAATCTATTGCTTCTTATCGTACCCAAGCTGAAAATTCCATGAGTGTTACGCAAAAGATGAATTAACTCTAATGATGAGAAAAAATTGTCAAAATAAACTACGGATGGTTTGTTTTGAATTGTTTTACAAAGTGCTAATACCACTTTAGCACCAAGACCGAGACTCTCTTCATATTCAGAAAATGTATAGTTCCTGAAAGTGTCTTCTCCTCCATAGGGAAGAAAATCGTAAACTAATCCAGATACACCTGCGCGCACAAACATTTTAAACCCCCACTTTTTGGGTTTCTTTGGTAAATATTGACGTCGTGACCCAGCCCTTGTTCCTTTATATGGTATCATCATTTCGTCAATGCTGTACCGCTCCTCTTCTTCAATTCGTAAACAATTTTTCCGTAACATCTCTAAAAGAGGACGTATTTTAAAAAAGCGATCATCATTAAGGTCGGCATTATCTACAAAATGCAAATATCTACGTATTTGCTCATATTTTTTTAAACTCATAACATCAGCTATTTGTTTGTATCGCAAATGATGAGACCAGTAATCTCTATAAGAAGGCATTCGTACGATACCCATCATTAATGTTATTGCTAAAAAGTCCTGTAAATCTTCTTTAGAAATATTAATGCTTTTGAGGACATTATTTTGGACTGAATACAAATTGGTCTGCTCCAGGATTATATTCAGAATATCTTCCGAAAAAAAATTTAAAAAGTATTCGATAGGTGATTTTGAGTTTGAAGAAATTTGATTAAACTGTACTGTTTCAAGAAACGCTACGTGCTGAAATTTATTTGTTTTCCATTTGAAACTCAATGGTTTTCTCGTATACTTTCGTGACTTTTTCAATGCAGGCGTTGATATTATTTGAGCTTTTCTTTTTAGTCGGGTTTGCTGTGCAGGCGAACTTGTTGAAGGGGATAAAGCAGGAGATAGGGTAAGTAACGGAGAAGGCTGTTGCGGTAATGTCAGAATGGAAGGCACTTGTGGAGAGTTGTATGCAGCAGCAGAAAATGGGGGTTTTTCGATAGGAAGCATTACAGTTATAGGCGACGTTGTTGCGACATTATTGTCATCAAATATTACGCCGCTGTTTGAAGGTGGAAATATAGCTTCTTCATCTGAACTACCAAATATATCTAAATTCTTAAGTGGTGAGGGTAAGGAGGGTGCGTCGGAAGTATAATCTGATTCGTAATTATAAAAATGTGCATGCGAAAGGTTAGTGTCAATATTATCATCTTCAGACGTGCTACCATCATCAGAAATAGCTTTAGGATGTGGGACTAGGGCCATGATTTTGTCTGTTCGAGTCCAAAGCTGTTTAGGTTTCTGAAGCAATCAAAAGAAAAAAATGTGCAAACATTGTGTAGGCGCCAAAACGCCTACTATTTTTATGCACGCACAGTCCTACACTTCAACCTCTTATACCTGGCGCACACACCTAATTTTCCGCGATAGTCGCAAGAAAGACGTACCTATTGTACTTAACAGCCAATCAAGTGGCTGTTATTGTAAGGGAGTCAACGTTTGGAGGCCGACAGAACGGTTTTGGAAGCGCTCCGCGTCGCTGTATAAAATATTAATGCGAAAAATCCGCAATTAGCATAGATAAACCCAAAACGCTTCATATAACCGCGAGTGTCTTTGCACCGTCTTACCACTAAGTAAAATAAAGGAATCCATCCACCCACCGCTCGTCGACGAGTACCTAACTGGAGTGCCTGCAGCTGGCTTCGGAAGAATATTTTAGTGTGAAGGAGAGTCCAGGTTAGTGCGCATGTCCTCTAGAATAGGCAATAATCTTGTTCCAGGCTTATTCTAGCATATACGTATCTCCTAAGCCCTAAGCCGTGCATAATTATTTAGGTGTTTCGTCACATTCCGCCTAATTTGTGTCGGGAAGAACGGGATCTGAACCACCCCTTAATTTCTACCCGCCATAATGGTCCTTCGAACCGGATATTGTTTAAGTAAATATATGTATTTTATTTTATATTTAAAACTGTATACGTATATTTTATCCGCCGATTTACACCGCTTTCTCTTTGACTACCCTTACTATTTTTAAATTTTAATACAACGAATTTACATCTCATAATTTCTAACTGTTTTATATTAATTTAATAATATCCATAAATTTTTGCTGTTACTAAGTACCTATTAATCCTAAAAATGTCTAAATCTAAGGATCGTAAATTAGCCGTCCTAGAAGCCCGCAGTGCTATGTATTTTGCACGCATACAGAGTATTTACAAACTATCTGAAAATATAGATGATCCAGATAGTTTGGATAGGTTTTTAGCAAATGCTGAATCTGCTAGCATCATTAGGGAAGATTTCATTAATGTACTTAATGAAATAAATATACTAAAGCTTGAACTAGACGATGAGTATACGCCGTCATACCAAAGTTGGAATGCGTTGGAAGATTTATATTGTATTATCGCCCGCAAATTAAAACTGTTATCTAATGATTCTAAACCGCAAATTAATTCACATGAAGAAATTAAACTTAATAGACCGCATCTACCCCCTATGGAAATCCCATTGTTTAACGGTGACCCCCGTACGTGGCCAATGTTTTTTGCGAGTTTTAAATCAACGGTGCATTCTAACCCCGCATTATCTGACGATGAAAAGCTTTACTATTTACTGGGTAAACTGTCGGGTAAGGCGCAGGCAGCGGTGTCCGGTATCACGCCAAGTGGCGAAAACTACGCTAATATTTATAAGTCTATAGTGGATAAGTATGAGGACCGAAGGATGCTAGCTACCTCCTACTTATCAACTATTTTCGAGTTAAAGAAAATAAATACCGCAACCTCAAATAATTTGGAAACATTTATAGATAGTTTTAATTCATCGATCTGTGCATTGAAAAATTTAAAACTAAATAACTTGTCAGAGTTTATATTATTGTTTATAGCCTTAAGTAAGTTGGATAATGAAACTGTACGCGCGTTCGAGATGTCTGAACGTAGCAACGAGATACCCTCATTAAATAGCTTAATTGTTTTTATTAGAGAACAATGTAAGATACTACAACGGAGTGGTGACGTAGTAGGAACTCGTTCGCATACAAAACCTCAATCGCCGACACCGCCAAACATTCAGGCATACGTTAACACTACGAACGCTACGATTACTTGCTTGTGTGATAATAACACGCACGATAACTTGTATAAGTGCCCCGCTTTTCACAATAAAAGTACACTTGACCGCTATAATTTTATAAAAGATCACAACTATTGTATTAATTGCCTAAGTATTCGTCACAAAACCGCAAAATGCACATCCACATACACATGCCGTGTGTGTCGAGGTAGACACCATTCACTGTTGCATTTTGGGAACAACAATGACTCGGCCGACAACGACGACGTCTTACATTCCCAAGCAACTGGAGTGAGTGACGTACCGACAACTTCAACCGGCTCGGCGCTCCCTCCTTCGGCGCCCGCGCCTCTTTCACTCTCAGCTATTTGTCCGCCGCCGTCTTACTCTAATACTTGTGTTGCTCTTGCTACCGCCCGCGTTTGTGTGCGTAATAGGGACGGCGATATTAAGATAATTAGATGCCTACTCGACTCAGCGTCACAAAGCCATTTTATAACACAGAGATGTTGTACTTACCTAGGTATAAATAAATATCAGCCCGCGTATACAGTGGTCCGAGGGATCGGGGGATCTATTAAAACTGTCAAGGGAGTTGTAAATATAGAAATATTCTCCCGATTTAATAATAATATTAATTATAATTTAAGCTCATTAGTTGTAGATAAAATTACTGATCATTTACCTACCGCTGTTATTGATACATCTGTTTTTCCTAATCTACATAATATACCGCTCGCCGACGATACGTTTATGAACCCCGGAGAAATTGATATATTAATTGGGGCTCCACTATTTCCATATTTGTTTTTAAATAATAAAATTTATGATAATAACAATATCGCGCCGCCGGCTTTCGAGACAGTACTGGGTTACGTCATTATGGGTAATGTACCAGCACTACCAGCATTGTTTTCATCTCACAACAATATAGCTTGTTGTGCACTTTCTGAGGAGCCGATCAACATCATTCCAAAAAGTTTTGTGAATCACAAGAAGTAGATATCTCAGACAGATGTCGAGAAGATGAAGGTCCTTGTGATGCTCTGGATATTGGATCAACCCTCCGAACCGACACTGTTACGAAAACTTATTACATACCACCACCTTCCAGACGGCTCCCAAGAGAAGTAGGGGCTTCCAAAGTGGCGCGCAAACCTCACCTTTATACACAAGCTAGATATCCGTCGCTGTTAAACTCTTTTGTTTATACGAGTACAATAAAAAAATATTTACTGGGTATTTTATTATATTCATATTATTACATTCTGTGTAGTAATTATGACGCCGTATTAGCCACTACACTGCGTCATGACTCCTTAATCAAATTTAATAAGTATCTATATTGTAATTTAGGCTCAAAATTGCATTCCACGGCTGTTAAAAGTAATTTTGATACTAAGACATACTCTTATGGTAATCAGTGTGCTAAACACACCATTTTATCCATGGTTTCAGGATTGTGGAATGTTCTCAGTTTCGTAACTCCTGCCAACCTCTTTACCAGGTAGCATATCGGGCGATTTTTCGGCAACTATAAACCGCTAACTGTTTCAGTCATGGAACTATTTTAGCTTTAAGCTTACACTTTAAACCTTACAAATCCTCCGACATTCCAGATTTATGAACAGCAGTGCCGTCACTGGTTTATCGATGCATACAAAGTTCCTTATTATAGTTTTATAAGTTTACATAATAATTTCTAACCTATAAAATACTAATCAATAGAATTAAACAACTATATAAGGTTCTCTCGACTGCTTTATTATCATAAAAAATCTATTAAATACAATGAAGTGTAAAATTAAAAGTTATGTCAGACGCTTGTAACAGCCGTTACTTTTTGTTTATAATTCATGTTATAAAAATAGGTTAAATCCACGTAATATAATTGAAGGCATGTATGGGTACTCTAAGTTGCAGATTTATTGGTGTTATATTTATATGCTATACCTACCACTGAAAAATTCATGATTAAATGATTAAAAAAAAAAAAAAAAAAAAAAAAAAAAAATTATATAATATTTTTTTTTTTATTTTTTTTTTGTTAAACCTTTAATCCGCTATAGAAATATTGTTAGTATTTGTTTATTAATGGAATACATATTTTCAGTTTATGTAGTTTAGAATTAACCATTGTATATTTATAGGCTGTTAATCGTGTAATTCGCCGTTTAGTCATAGCCATTTTGTTTAGTGTGCTGATGCCTACGAGCGATCGCGTAGCTCGCCTAGGCACAGACTCCAGCAGTTACCACTTAAGGGCTCTAAATCGTCTAGGACTTAGTTTATAATTTTATTTAGTCTTATGTGTTCTTTTTTTTTATATAATTAACTTATAACAATGTACTTATATCAATTCTAACTTAATTAATTTTACCCGCTCATATTATCCGCTGTTAACATCTGATTTCCGATCATAATTTCCGCTATTTAAAAATAAAATCCGCTGTTTATAAACCCGCTCAAATTTTACGTACTTTATCTCTACTTACTAATCTCCGCTCATATTGCCCGCTGTTTATACCTAATCCCCGCTCATATTGCCCGCTATTTATACCTAAACCTCGCTCATATTGTCCGCTGTTTATACCTAATCCCCGCTCATATTGCCCGCTGTTTATACCTAATCCCCGCTCATATTGTCCGCTGTTTATATCTAAATCCCCGCTCATATTGTCCCCTGTTTATACCTAATCCCCGCTGTTTATACCTAATTCCCGCTCATATTGTCCGCCGTTTATACCTAGTTCCCGTTCATATTATCCAATTTATTGTCATAACGCTGTTAATATTTAGTATTAAGTAATATTATTATATTGTTCACATTCCTTTCCTTGAAGGTTCCATCCCTTCAACCCGGGGGCTAATGTAGGCGCCAAAACGCCTACTATTTTTATGCACGCACAGTCCTACACTTCAACCTCTTATACCTGGCGCACACACCTAATTTTCCGCGATAGTCGCAAGAAAGACGTACCTATTGTACTTAACAGCCAATCAAGTGGCTGTTATTGTAAGGGAGTCAACGTTTGGAGGCCGACAGAACGGTTTTGGAAGCGCTCCGCGTCGCTGTATAAAATATTAATGCGAAAAATCCGCAATTAGCATAGATAAACCCAAAACGCTTCATATAACCGCGAGTGTCTTTGCACCGTCTTACCACTAAGTAAAATAAAGGAATCCATCCACCCACCGCTCGTCGACGAGTACCTAACTGGAGTGCCTGCAGCTGGCTTCGGAAGAAAATTTTAGTGTGAAGGAGAGTCCAGGTTAGTGCGCATGTCCTCTAGAATAGGCAATAATCTTGTTCCAGGCTTATTCTAGCATATACGTATCTCCTAAGCCCTAAGCCGTGCATAATTATTTAGGTGTTTCGTCACATTCCGCCTAATTTGTGTCGGGAAGAACGGGATCTGAACCACCCCTTAATTTCTACCCGCCACATTGTATTACCACATGCAAACAAAAAAAAAGAATAAATAAAAATAAATAAAACATTATTGAACTAAGTTTAAAATAAAACATTAATTATAAACTCCGCGGGACAGAGTTAAAAATACTCAACATAGAATTACTTATAAGGTTTATTGTCTAAATCTCAATGTTGAGAATACTCAACATTGGTTATAACTAGTACTTCATTGGGTATTTCGCAATGTTGAGTATTTTCAACATATGATTTTATATGTACTTAGTTTAAAAGATGAATATACAATTAATTAGTTATCCATGCAAATATATAGATTGAACATTAAATAAATGAAAAATTATGATTTATAACATCAAAACATGTAACAAGTATTTTAAATAATAAATTACTTACCTTTCGTCCGGTCGTTGCTTTCTGTCTCGACGCCATTTTGTCGTAACTGACAAATTAAGTGCACCACGACGCCAACATTCGTTCAATTTCACGCGGGAAACATAAGCTATCGTCGAGCGTGACAAATATCGCGCGATCAGTCACATAATGGCGGGAATATTTTTTTCTTTTGAATGTTGAGTATATTAAACATTGCGAATTAAAGGGTTAAAGGAAGAAGGGAAAACGCACGCAGGCAAGGCATTCCACCTTTTTATCGTGCGACATATATATGATCTGATATAGATTTAAACTTACCCGAATTTATAGAGTAAAATACGAGGTTATAGACAAAAGGCAATAAATAGGACATAAGCGTGGTCTTTGACAACATTCATACCTTAAATACCTTGACACTGCCTGCTGATCGCACATTCCATGAGTGCCGTCACTGTACGATTTAACATTGCTTTCAAAAGCTTTTGTAGCTATTTAACCCAATAAACCCAGTGTTCTATATTAGCGTTGTGGCATTATGTAGCCTGATGACAGCGCTACCTGCCATATCATCGGGTGACACAGCATAGGATTAAATCATTACATGTAACAATATACGCTTATGTATAACCTTATATTGTCTTCATTTGTGTGTTTTTTTGTAATAAATGTATATTAATATCAAAGAGTTCACAGTTACTTCCCAGTGAAAACTTATCAATAGCTTTTTAACCTTATAAGAAAATATGTATATGTGTCTTTGTTTGACACAGTGGAGCTTTAAATTTTAAATAAAACTCAAATTTTCTTCAGTAGAAGGTAGAGGACACAAGCGAACCAACGCACGTCTAACGCAGCCTCTGTTGGTATTCACATCAGCTACCCTCGCAATACCATCTTGTCCTGGTATCAAACGTGTGACTCTTCCGAGGCGCCACTGCATAGGAGGAGTGGAACCATGTTACCCAGATTTAGTTTTGATGTGTCGGTTCGCCACTTGGTTCGCTGTTGAAGTTCTGCAGTTTCGTAACGTTACAGTGTTCCAGAGAAGGCGACGGAAGTGACGTCAGCGGTCTGCCAATGAGAAAGTGCCCTGGAGAAAGGGAAAGGAGGTCGTTAGGAGATCATGATAGTGGATACAAGGGGCAACTATTTAGAATCGCCTCCACTTGAGAAAATAAGTTTGATATTTCCTCAAACGTAAGGTAAACGTTTCCTATGACACGCTTGATATGATATTTAGCTTCGAAAATGCCGCCAAAGTGAGGAGCCGGCTCGAACATATATGTATTAAATAGCTGATAGTTTTCTGGAAATAAATAAATAAAAAGTAGGTATTTTTTATTGTATTTATCAGTTTAATTTGTATCTTCTATAGATATACCATATACCATAAGTTTTTTTTAACTATGACTTTTTTAAACGAAATGTATGACCTTTTATTTCTAAATTAGATATTATTAATAAAAATGTGTTTCTTTTCTATTAAATATTTCAGTGCATTCAAAACTTTAAATGAAAGATCTGAATAGTATTACAAAATTCATAATAGAATATTATTAAAAACATGTATTACATACTTAACGATCAATAATTATTGTCAACATAATAGATAAAAAATATTAAAAAAATACCATCACGGGTGCCTATTTGGCTCCCGAGAACCGTTTAAATGACCTCATTTCGCCGATGGTATTCGGAGGCAACACCTAATAACTGGCGAGCTTGTCGCGGTGTTTATGATGGTTTAGACTTGTTGTATAAAGCGGTCACCCATCCCAGGCCGGCCTTATTGCCAATTAATAAACGATTTCAGAAATTTCTAGAGACGCCACTAAAACTATGATTAATAAAATACCTTTTTTTTTATTTATAATATTAGTATAGGGTATATATACATAAATGAAATATTTTATAAAATCTAAATTCTTTTTCTCTTAATTAGGTTATTTTACTGGCGGTTTAGAAATACCATGAGCTCGCCGCTTGTTTGATCTAGATTCATAAAAACAACAAAAACCTCTCCGCTGGGTACCCTGGAGCCATCATTGTAATTTTTGGCGATATAACGCACCTATGACGATACCTGACATATAGAAGTTATAGACTACTAGAACGCACAGCACCACATCCATGTTGTAGCTACAAATGTATATATATTATGTGTGTTGTGTATGTATAGGTTTGTGTATGTGTAGGTATATATGTGTATGTGAGTAAGTCGACAGTTTTGTTGGTCGGTCTGTCGCGGCGTAACGAGCCGGCTTTGTTTGCGTGGCTAGTTTCCAAACCGTATAGATTCCGCAACCAAACGAAGGATTAACGCCCTATTGGAAAGGCCATGGAGTAGATATTACACTAAAAATAATATTGCTTTATTTGTAAAAATAATATTGCCTTTTTTGTTCGCAACAGGTAGACATATTCTCTTTATGTCAGCCCAGAGTTCAGTGTAGGAAATCACACATGTTAAAAAAAAAATATCAATAAATAACACACAAACTCATAGTCAACATATAGTTTTATTAATTATTAGCAAGTTATAGTAATGGAAGGTAATTCCTAACCGATTAACACAATAAATAAACACAGTTTTCTTGAAATTATTTATATTTTTCCGACCATAGGCGTGATTCGAATTTATTCTGTAAAATAATTCTTTTAATAATTTCTATCTGACATAAATCAATCAATCAAACTTCAAGGGTCGTTTTTTTTTAATAGAAACAAATATTTATGAAACAACAATTTTAGGCAAAGGTGGACTACCTTAGATTATATATCATACTCGCCTAAGAGCGAGATGACGAGCATCCTGTCCCTCTCAAAGGCAGCCACCAACATTAGCGTTATAAAGTAACTTTATAGCGGTATAAAGTAAAATTACCATCACAGCAGATATATTATAAGCCCATTTTATATACGGACGGTGAACACTGACCTTTAAACAGCTTAATATATAGGGGTCAAGATGCTAGCAAACATGAATGGCAAAATAGAACAATAAAATAAGTCTATGTATAGTTAAAATTTTCTTTTTGGTCAATTATTATATATTTTAGTATGAAATATTTATACATATTTTTTTCCATTTTTATAAATTCCTTATCAGAATATAATATTATATTTAATTTTATACAGAAAAAATCCTGGTGAGCGGGAGTCGAACTCTCGATCCTCGTTTTCGCTGCAAGGAGTCTACCACTAAGCTAACCAGGTTCGAGTCACCTCACGAACTTTGCTTTTAATACTAGGTATATATTAGAGTGAAGTTAAAAATATAAATATAATAATGATAGCTAGCATATCGTCTCTACAGCATAGTCTGTGTTGATCCGCTGCCGGTGCGGGCGTGATACTGCCATTGTTTTAATTATCGAATGGAACTCCCGCAGTCCAAGAACGCAGGACTCACTCAGTCGTGAACATTCTATTTCGCTCCCCAACTGATTCTATTTTCGATTTTCAAAAGTGGAACGTTTATTGAAACTGGAATCCTAGAACTTTTTTTAAGTGACCGTTATTTTTGCGGGTGTCTTCTTCGTTTTTATTTCGTTTCAGTCTTCTCATCAGTTTCGTTGTCAGCTCTATTTGCTGATTATTTAGTAGGAAGTTGGAATTTTGATGAAGATATTTACATTCTCATTTCTGATAAAACTAGTTTTTGATGTTACTGTTTGAAGGCGGATTCCTAAAAACTACAGTAACTATTGGTATATTAAGTAGCTGGAACCTTACTACTATTTAGAGAACTATTTGTTATTGTTATTTAATTTACCTACCTGTTAATTAATTTTTTTTTTGTTTTTTGTTTTTTTTTTTTTAAACTTTGAAATAATTATTAAATTATTAGAATCTGATTATTACTAAGGTAAAGTAAACAGGTTTTACTTTCGGCTAATATGATCAAATCTAAAAAAAAATCAATGGAATCATATGTCGTAAATGAAAATAAAATACCTTCTCCATACAAACTAGTAATATTAAAATTACCAATTCGTATAGGGAAGCCAAATTTTTTTTTTCATTTGCGATACATGGTTCTATGGGAAAAGTTGTCGATTTGATCATTACGTCTCATTTAGTCTAAAGTAAAACCTCTCAAATTCGCTATGTATATACAGCTAATAACTATTAACAAAAAAAAAACGCATATAAATCGGTCCAGTAGTTTTAAGTGATGCGTTTATAAACAAACAAACCATTAGACCACGAAGGAGGCAAAGTTGTATGAGCATCTCACCTATCTCCCAACTTTATACTGAATGTAAAAAGAGATATAAAACGTATATTAATTTCTATCTAAGTCTTCGTCTTCGCTTTGTTCGAAATGAATTTTGATCGCCTTCTGATTACAAATTGATAAATGAAGTTTGCGAAGTTCCAAGTTTTTGAATTTCGAAGGACTTCTAGCCTCAGGGTTCGAATCTAAGACCAAAACCCACAAACTATTTTCAAAGTTAAATTTGTTCAGCGAAATTTAATTTTCTAATGTTCTTAAGATATTTAAACTAAACAACCCTTTAAATTATATTTATAAACGTTTATTGTAAAGTATAATAGAGTATGTTTTATTTTGAGCAAATTTTATTTGGTGCCTTTGAAAGGATGTACTTTGGGCTAATATGAGGTTCTACTAATCAAATAGAACAACTTTTCCCATGGTACATGTCGCAAATAGAAAAAAAAGCCTCCTCCATACAAATTACGAGTAGTAGGTAATGTTAAAATAAACAATTTGTATGAGAAAGCCAACATTTTATTTTAATTTGCGACAAAGTTCTATGGAAAAATTTAATCGATTTGATCACTAGAACTTCATAATAGACCAAAGTACAGCTTTTCAAATAAACCCTGTTTAATTTTAAGCGTATATGCTTTAAATTCTTGATCAAATCCCGAAATTGTACCAGTGAAAACGTGCGTAAATACAGATAGTCCTAGTTAAATGCTCTGAGAAAACGCTCAGCTTGTTTAAGCAGTAAAGCTCTAATTGTCGCTCTAAAATTCACACTACGTAAGATTTTAAAACTCGACTCTCGGCAGGCGATAAAATATCTGTTGTTGGCACTGGTCACGCCTATTTCTCATTTCGCCGTGAAACCCACTTAAGTGGGCGGTACTGCGGAGCCTGGCCTTAATTCCTGACTCACTCTCCAAAATTGACGCAGTCTCTTCATCCTATAAACATAAAAAAAGCTTTTGAGCTTGCTCTTGTATGAGATTTCTTAAAAGAATTGAGTGGCCTGGTAGACTATATTTACATATTCAAACAATTTTTATTTTGGGAAAATTTCAAAATTTTGTCCTGGTCATAAACTAATGATATTATTATTCTATATATACATACATACATATCATCACGAATGCCTTACGGCGCCCGAGACCGCCTAGACGGCCCCAGGGTACCCAGCGGAGGGATTTTAATCCCACCTCGTCGTAGCGAGTCTACACCAAACAAGTGGCTAGCTCGTCGCGGTGTTTTGAATATACTCAATAACCCATCTATAACAGTTTCACAAGTTGGTATAGTGAAACCGGGACCGACAGCTTAACGTGCTCTCCGAGGCAATATAGTGGTGTTGTCAAACAAATGTACATACATTTTTTAATTAAAAACTCATTGGTACACACCGGGATTCGAACCAGGGACCAAGTGTTTTTAAGACCAAGGTCTAACTAATTCGGCCACCACATATATTATTATTCTAATACATATTAATACAAATAATAATATGTAGGACAATTTACACATATTGCTCTGGTTATAAATTAAGCTCTAGGGTTGTGCTATGTGTATCCTTATAAGCGACACTATCAGCTGGTGCAATAATACTGAATGAGTTTTTTTTTTTAAATCAACCGGTGCGATTCCCGGTTAGGTTTTTTTTTTTTTTTTCAAAAATCTAATGATGAAGTTTTAGTTTTTATCAAAATCGGCCCCGAGACCCCTTTGAGTACCTATATTTTGCTATTCCTTGTAGTTTAGGATTTGGCCTTGAAGGCACACTTAAAAAAAACATTCCGTATGTAAAAATGTCTAACATTGAAAATATATAAAAAAACGTTTTAAATGTTAAATATTAATATAGTCAAATACAAAGTGACAGCTGAAGCAGGGGTTTTATTGCCACCTTGTTGTAGCCAATGTAAGTAAAACTGAACAAGTGGCCAACTCATCGCAGTATTTGAATATACTTAATTACCCATCTATAAACAGTTTCACTAGTTGGTCTATAGTGAAACTGGGACTGACATCTTAACGTGCTCTCCGAGGGCATATTGGGTTGTTGTCATACAAAATGCACCTATAATATATATTTTAATTAAACACCAGGGGGGGCTTTACCAAAGAGCAAATCGAATCGAAATACTAATTGAAAGCCAAATGTATGGTATTTGACGTTTCTCCTCGATCAGGCTATACCCATAGAGTAAAATTCCTATACATTTTCTTCGATCGATGCGGCGATTCGATTGGCGATCGTGTTCTTTGGTCAGGCCCCAGGTTTTGAACCAGGAACCTAAAAACTTTAAAATATTAAAATTTTCCCAAAGGCCTAGCTCTTAGATAAAGCCTAAGCCATTAAGCTCGCCTCTGTCCAAATCTTTTAGTTCTAGTGAATTTAAATAAATAAATAAGAACCTATACGGCCACCACTTATATGATCACAAAACAATGTGTCACAGACTAAAACTATAGAGCGGAATTTCAATGTTATCTCAAGAAGTTTATATGGAAACTAAACAATGGAAAATCACACGGTCGAACACAAAATATAGTATATAAACGGTACATGTTGGCAAGGAAACAATGCACTGCGATTGGCTCTACCCATGCGTGATTGAGGGCAATCGTGCTTTAATATACCGCATTGAACTAATACTAAAGATTTTTTTTTATACTGGCTAATACTTAATGGAATTTGATACTGAAAAAGAAAATAATATTATTCATAACTTTACGGTTTTGTTGACACCGTCCATACAGATGCAAATACTGTCAAGCCAAGTAATTTTTCGGGTTTAGACTGTGGGTTTACCGGTTTTCAGAAGACTTACTGCACCAATTACTGGTCGAGGTAGTAGTCTCCGTTTTAGGGTGTGGCTTCGAAACGAATAGTTGACGATATAAAAGCAAAGATATTAAACTCTCGTGTACTCGTAATGCAATTGTATTATTGTCGTTGCCCATTTTGTAACCGCATAGATTAGTGATTGTTATACAACAATGTATTGATTTCATAAACTTTGTAGTTCTGCTTACCATCAGTTCAAAGTACAAAGTAGATACTGTGCACCAAAAAATAATAATTCCAGGCTGATGCGTGTTTTTTGTTCAGTATTCGGTTGAAAAAAAACACGTATATATTGAGTGTAATCCTCGAAGCATCGTCCATACATTGCAACATGCTCGCTATGTACATCGAGCCAAAATGACGTCACTTCAATATAGGTGTCATCGAGCGTATCGCTTGAAGTCATGCATACAGAACGAGTAGACCAATAAAGCTTAGATTTACTGGTCCACTCATTGGAACTTGCTTCAATAAACGTAATACCGATACCGAGCAATGATGTCAATCATAGACTTTTGTAGGTCTGCTTACCATCAGATAGATACAATCCTCGAAGCATCGTCCATACATTGCAACATGCTCGCTATGTACATCGAGCCAAAATGACGTCACTTCAATATAGGTGTCATCGAGCGTATCGCTTGAAGTCATGCATACAGAACGAGTAGACCAATAAAGCTTAGATTTACTGGTCCACTCATTGGAACTTGCTTCAATAAACGTAATACCGTCGAGCAATGATGTCAATCATAGACTTTTTGTAGGTCTGCTTACCATCAGCTAAATACAAAATGAGAAGCTGTGCTCCAATAATAATAAAAAATCTACGCGTCTCGTCTTCAGTATTAGATAATATCGACTGTAATGTTCGAGGCATTGTCCATACATTGCAAGTATAGCGACATGCTCGCTACGTACATCAAGCAAGCATAACCTACAAATGCGGTTCTAAAACTTGAAGCACATTTAGAAAAGAATATACCTATCTACGCTAATAGAAAATTTTATGATCTCCTATGAAATTGTCTTAAGCTATAAAAAATGTGCAACAGTGCAGATTTAGGATTAAAATTACAAAGACGTTTGATTTAATATATATTTTAAACTTTGGTAAACAAAGTATTAAGCAGATCTATAAAGTCCATGAATAGTGTTGAAGCAAAGTAGATACTGTTTCAAAAAAAATCCATATGTCACGCTTTCAGTATTCGGTAATATAGACGATGTAATGTTTGAGGCATTGTCCATATATTCCAAGTGTTGCAACATGCTACGTATATCGAGCTAAAATGACGTCACTCCAATCTAGGTGTCATCGAGCGTATCGTTTGATGTCGTGCGTGGTTCACTCCACTCGTGCGAAAATTGTCGAGCAATGCCGTCAATCATAGACTTTTTGTAGGTCTGCTTACCATTAGGTAGATACAAAATCAGAACCCGTGCTCCAATATTAAAAAAAATCTACGCAACGTCTTCATATTTCACGAATAACGACTGTAATGTTCGAGGCATTGTCCAAACATTGCAAGTATTGCAACGAGCATGTTGCTAAAATGACGTCACTTCAATCTAGTTGTCATCCAGCGTGTCGCTTGATGACGTGCAATAAAGCTAAGCTTTACTAGTCCACTTGTTCGAACTTGCTCCAATAATCGTAAAAACTTCGAGCAATGTTGTGTGGACGTTACCACTTACTTGTCTATATCTCTGAATACCATTCATACTTGACTAGAGGTCTCTTGATAGAGATCGACCAAGTATGAAAAAGTCGTTAAGGTTGAGCGAAGTGCAAATGTCACTACAATAAATGATAACTGATAGTATTAACTATAAGAATTTTCAAGGAAAAACCAACCTTAGTGTTTTATAACGTGCAAATGAATCAACTCCTAGGGTGGTAGGCCATATTCTTGGTCGGCTGTACATGCTAAGGTATACAATGGTAACTTTGGAAGGTTGTACTTTAGCCTAATATTAGGCTCTACTCATCAAATCGAAATACTTTTCCCATGGAATCATGTGTCGCAAATGAAAAAAAAAATGGCTTCTTCATACTAACTAGTAATAATAAACAATTTGTGTGGAGAAACCAATTTGTTTTTTGTAAATAAATAAATATCTTCAGAGGTGCCTTACGGCGCCCAAAACCGCTTCAGGCCTCATGGTACCCAGCTGAGCGGTTTTTAATCCCACCTCGTCGTAGCCGATGGTATGAGTCTACACCGAACAAGTGGCTAACTCGTCGCGATATTTGGATAAACTCAATAACCAATCTATAAACAGTTTCACCAGTTGGTATAGTGAAACTGGGACCGACAGCTTAACGTGCTCTGGGAAAAGATGTCATTTTATGCTCTGGCATCATTTTGGAAACTTTTCTTTAAAAAAAAAAAGAGTAACCACTATTTATTACACGTTTGGTGTACCGTTCCGCGTTCGGCAGATCCGTTACAAGCGTTACAAGTTAAGATACGTATATTTCAACAGTGCACAATACATGCTTAGATTATCTCTTACACATTTACAAAATATAAAACAATAGTTCTAACTGGCTAATATCTACAAAAATTACAACATGTATTTACATTTTGTGTATAGGTAGGTATTTATTCTATATATTTTATTTTATAATTTTTAAGTAAATATAACGTATCAAATATTAAAAAATATATAAATTATAAATAAATATTTTTTTAGACGGCCCCAGGGTACCCAGCTGAGTGGTTTTTAATCCCAACTCGTTGTAGCCGATGGTATGAGTCTACGCCGAACAAGTGGCTAGCTTGTCGCGATGTTTTTGAATAGACTCAATAACCCATCTATAAACAGTTTCCTAAGTTGGTTAGTGAAACCGGGACCGAAAAGCTTAACGTGCTCTCCGAGGCATTATAGTGGTGTTGTCATACAAATGTACATGATTTTTTTAATTAACACCGGGATTCGGACCAGGGACTTAGTGTTTTTTTAAGTCCAAGGTCTAACCAACTTGGACAACTTTTTATTTAATTATTTATTACTATTACCTATCAAATAATATATCATTATTATCTTCAAAGTAGTGAGTTTTAAAACGTGAGTTTAGTATAAATGTTAAGTGATTTGACTTATTGTATTTTTAACAAATTTTATCTTTTTCGTATGGATGATGACAACAAAAAAATGTTTTTTTTTTCAGAATTTTCATCGTAGAAAACCGATTAAAAAAAACAGCGTGGTACGCTGAAGAAAACAAAAGGAATAGTCCACGACCACATCTTGTTTATGCAGCTATAAATAAAATTGTAATTATAAAACAATATTTGTAATTACAATTTAAAGATTTTGAAAAAAAAAAA
The DNA here is from genome assembly GCA_947458855.1 of Monopis laevigella. Classification (NCBI taxonomy): domain Eukaryota; kingdom Metazoa; phylum Arthropoda; class Insecta; order Lepidoptera; family Tineidae; genus Monopis; species Monopis laevigella. Next base: position 10,012,687 of record OX381581.1, on the reverse strand, counting down.
GTATCCATAGCAAATCAGCGTGGCAACATAGCTAGTGTTGTAGGTACTTTTATAGCAACTAAATGTTAAGTTTTTTTTTCTCGCAATTAATTATAAAGTTGCTTGGCATATTCTGGATCTTTGACTATTATTTTATAATATATTTTATTAGGTATATTATTAATAATGGTTATTATTTATGACCAGATCCTTTCGCATCCCTAAACTAGAGGTATAACTATACCTTCAAATACTATTCTAAAATTTGAAGCACGTTTAGAAAAGGAAAATATACCTACCAACGCTAATCGAAAATGTTATGATCTATACTAATATTATAAAGCTGAAGAGTTTGTTTGTTTGTTTGTTTGTTTGTTTGTTTGAACGCGCTAATCTCCGAAACTACTGGTTCGAATTGAATAATTCTTTTTGTGTTGGATACTCCAGTTATCGAGGAAGGCTATAGGCTATATAACATCACGCTACGACCAATAGGAGCAAAGATATTGTGGTAAATGTGTAAAAAACGGGAGAAATTATTTCATCTTTGAAGCCTTCCGTTGCGTGCGCCGTGAAAACGGTTCAAGATACACAAAAAATATGTATTAAAGAATAATCTAAATATATATAACTCAAAGGTGACTGACTGACATAGTGATCTATCAACGCACAGCCCAAACCACTAGACGGATCGGGCTGAAATTTGGCATGCAGGTAGATGTTATGACGTAGGCATCCGCTAAGAAAGGATTTTGATAAATTCTACCCCCAAGGGGATAAAATAGGGGATGAAAGTTTATATGATAAAAAAATAACTATTCCACGCGGACGAAGTCGCGAGCACAGCTAGTCTCCAATAAAATTGTGTCTTAAGCTATAAAAATTGTGCAACAGTGCAGCTTTAGGATTAAAATTAAGAAGACGTTTGATCTAATATATATTTTATATTATGGTAAACAAAGAATCCTCCTGATGGTAAGTAGACCTACAAAGTTCAAGAATAGGCTCGATTAATATATTGTTTTTAATATCCCAGATAAAAACCTGTACCTATACAGGGTGAATTTGAAAGGTTGTACCTACTTTGGGCTCATATGAGGCTCTACTGATGAAATCGAACAAATTTTCCCATGGAACCATGTGCCGAAGATAAAAAATAACTTTGGCTTCTCCATACAAACTAACTAGCAATGTTAACATAACCAATTTATATGAAAAAGCCAAAAAAAATCTTTTGTGACATATGGTTCCCTGGGAAAAGTTGCTAAATTTAATCAGTAGAACCTCATATTAGCTCAAAGTACAACCTTTCAAAGTCACGAAATATAAAATATAACAAGGTATATATATATTTCGCGCTCAAATCTATTTACAGCAATCCGGGAAATAGGTACCTACTTTTAACGCTTGAGCAATCAAACAGGGCTACAAAGTCCATGAATGGGGTCCATCAATATATATTTTTAACAGCTTGATAGCTCCTTTCTAAATATCTGCACATAAAATACAACAAGGTAATATGTGGCTCTACCTATAAAAAATAATATATTTTACATTCCAGTATCTATTTATAGCAATTCGGGAACTGAAAGTAAGATTAACGCTTGAGCAATTAAATATACCTACAAATTCCATGAATGGAGTTGATCAATATATTGTTTTTAACAACTTGTTTGCTCCCTCCTAAATATCTGCGTATAAAATACAACAAGGTAATAATATATTTTACATTCCAGTATCTATTTACAGCAATTCGGGAACTGAAAGTAAGATTAATGCTTGAGAAATTAAACATACCTACAAAGTCTATGAATGGGGTCCATAAATATTTTTTTTTAACAGTTTCATTGCTCCCTCCTAAATATCTGCATATAAAATACAACAAGGTATGTATGTATTTTTTTTTTGTATCATCACGGGTGCCTTACGGCGCCCGAGACTGCCTAGATGGCCCCAGGGTACCCAGCGGAGGGGTTTTAATCCCATCTCGTCACAGCCGATGGTATGAGTCTACACTGAACAAGTGGCTAGCTCGTCGCGATGTTTTGAATAGACTCAATAACCCATCTATAAACAGTTTCACAAGTTGGTATAGTGAAACCGAGACCGACAGCTTAAAGTGCTCTCCGAGGTACTATAGTGGTGTTGTCAAATAAATGTACATATTTTTTTTAATTAAAAACTCATTGGTACACACCGGCACTCGAACCAGGGACCTAAGTGTTTTTTTTTAAGTCCAAGGTCTAACCAACTAGGCCACCACGTATAAAATAATACGTAATAAATAAATAAATAATAAGGTAATAGTATATTTTACATTCCAGTATCTATTTACAGCGATTCGGGAACTGAAAGTAAGATTAACGCTTAAGAAATTAAACATACTAACAAAGTCCATGAATGGGGTTGATGAATACATTGTTTTAACAGCAATGAAGGTATCAATGCTGTTAAAACAATGTATTGATCACCCATTCATGGACTTTGTAGATATGTTCGATTGCTCAAGCGTTAATCATACTTTCAGTTCCCGAATTGCTGTAAATATATACCGGAATGTAAAATATATTATTACCTTATTGTATTTTATAGACAGAATGTAAAGTAGGAGGTATCAATGTGTTAAAACAATGTATTGATCACCCATTCTGTCTATGAAATACAACAAAATAATAATATATTTTACATCTCAGTATATATTTTATTTACAGGAATCCGGGAAATGTGAGTACTTTTAACGCTTGAGCAATTTTTTCGTTTGAGAAGACTAAGAGGTTTTACGATGTGTCATCAGCTATATTCTGTACCAAAACAATAATTATTGGTACACAATTATAAGTATTTGTACTCAAGTAACTATTATTAGTCTATACTAACATATAATTAAAAACTACTTAACCGACTAAATTAATTATATATATTGTACCAAAACAATAAGTCATTATTTTGTGAAGATTTGTTGATAGCCCATAGTTATTTATATAGTTATTATTAATATTGTTTTGCTGTAAATCTTCTAGATAAATTAAATAAATAAATAAATATACGAAATGTAAAATAATTATTTATTTATTTATTTAAATCTTTATTGCATACAAAATACAAAGGCGGACTTAATGCCGCTAGGCATTGTCTATCAGTCAAACTTTCGGGACAATAAAAGCAGTTAATAAGTGAGGTAATTAATAAGTGAGCTATTATTAATATATAATAGGAAACTACTGCATCTTCAAATCAAATCTAAATATTAATACATTGTCCGTTATAACTACACATTTGGATTAACATTTCAGTAGGTACACTATTTAAAAATACTATATTTTCAATTAATATTTTCAAAACAATCAATCTCTTGATCGCGCACTTCCTAAATAAACAGAACAACTAAAACAGCGTCTATCTCGATATCTTTTGTTTGGTGTTTTAATATCTATTTTCCACTTTATTTGTGTATAGTATACCAATATGTATGTTTGTATATGGATATATGTATGTATTATTTTTTTATGTAGATATTGTATTAAATATAATGTTTATGTATAGTATATATGATGTATATATTTTGTAATGCCCTAATTTAATTTATATAAGTTTATTAAAATTTAAATTAAGCACCTGACTTCGAACACAATCTTTAAGGTTAGCTGGTAGATAATGCCCAAGGCATTAAGTTCGTTTTTGTATATGACATAACTTTTGTTTACTGTGCAATAAAGTATTCAAATAAATAAATAAATTCCAAATATTTATAATAAAACCTTAATTAATTCAACAACTGTATTACATACTACTGAAGCAATCTAGATATTATATATTTGGTACAGCCTAGAAGAAGTTTAGACAAAAATCTACAGGCAGTCAGTCTTCGCGGTGCATCCAAGATGAGGCAGGAGGCTTACGTATTCCCTGCTTTTCTTTATTATCTGAAAATAAACTCCGAACCCTAAATCTATATATTTATAAAAACTGACCCGCGAACTTTGTCTGTGTAACTTCAACCGTATACGCAGTGCACGCAACGGAAGCTCTCTAAAGAAATACATTTTCCCCGTTTTTGCAACATTTTTATTTGTTTATTTATTTTAACACTTTATTGCACAGTAAACAAAAGTTATGTACAAAGGCCAACTTAATGCCTTGGGCATTATCTACAGCTAACCTTTAAGATTGTGTTCGAAGTCGGGTGCTTAATTTATTTTTCATTGATGCTCCGCTCCTATTAGTCGTAGCGTGATGTTATATAGCCTATAGCCTTTTTTGATAAATGGGCTATCCAACATTAAAATACATTTTTGATTCGAATCAGTAGTTCCTAAGATAAACGCATTTAACCAAAGTAACAATGTTTTCCGCTTTTGTATATTAGTACAGATATACCTACTTAATCAGAGAATTAAAAATCTACGAACGCAATTTATTCCGCAGTGCTCCCGAGTTAATCTGGATCTGTATTTGGTACAGCCTAGAAGCAGTCTAGACAAAAAGCCGCAGGCAGTCAGTCTTCGCGGTGCATCCAAGATGAGGCGGCTTACGTATTCGCTGGTTTTCTTTTTTATCTGAAAAACGACTCCTGCAAACAGACGCCGAAGACTAAGAGAAAGATATAGGAAAGAAGATTTGAATTTAAAATCCACAAATTGTCTGTGTCTAAGTCTATATATCTTAGGTATGTATACTACAAAACTTCTCTTCACTTTATTATAGTAATATAAAGTATAGTTAGTCTTCCGCTAGGTAATAGTCAAATGTATATTAGTTACATATCATCACGGATGCCTTACGGCGCTCGATACCGCCTAGACGGCCCCAGGGTACCCAACGGAGGGTTTTTAATCCCACCTTTTCGTAGCCGATGGTATGAGTCTACACCGAACAAGTGGCTAGTTTGTCGCGATGTTTTGAATAGACTCAATAACCCATCTATAAACAGTTTATATATAATAGTTGTATATTAGTTACATGCAAAAAAATGCATGGCCCTACATATACATTAACATGTGTGACTTGGTCTACACGTGTTTCGCTTATCCACTAAGCATCTTCAGGGCGTGGTATTTTATAAATTTTGAGGTGGTTTAAATAGGTCCAGAAGTGGAGAGTAATATACTTAAGTTCATAAATATACTTTTTCCTATCAAATGTTTTAATATCTGAATAATATCTTTATATACTGAATATGCATTTAATGTTTAATTTATTAATTATAATTAATTATTTTACATTTTTATGACATTTTATATTTTAATTATTTTTATTAATTCTTTTTCAATTTTATGTTTTTTTTTTTGTTGTAATTCTAATAATGTAGTTTTCTATTGTGCCAATTATTAATTGTGACATTTGTGTAGCAAATTGTAAGCATAGGTAAATACAATTTTATTTGAATGTGATTGTTGTAACTTATATTATGGAAAATGTACAAAATACTTTGCACACCACTGGTTGGTAGAATATGTTGGGCTTATATTTTGTAATGTCACCTTATTTATTCCATATTCTGGCAATTAAATATTTATTGTATTATTTATTATTATTAATAAACCATGAAGAGGTCGAAGTTATAATAATATATTATATCACGCCTATAACAACTACTACAAATCCTGTATCTGATATTTATCTACCTGACCTGATGGTGCACCCTTTATAATAAAGCAACAATCGTCAAAATTTGTTTAGATTTGACGAAGATATGAAATAATTGTAAAAAAGCTCACATTTTGGTATTCATTTCGAAGACTTCCACTATACAGCTCGGAAGTCCTCGTAAGAACGTAACAAAAAAAAACATGAGACCGTCTTCATTTTAGACTTTTATTTAAGTAGTTGCTTTAGTTTTAAAAGTGATTTCACATAAAATAAAAGTGTGGAATTGAGGATCTCCTGGTTTTTGAAAGTCTGTTTTAAAAAATATATATTTAATTCAGTTTCTGTATATATTAATTATACGATCTCCCATCATACCTAAATAGTTTGCAGTTGTCGCTGCAAGACTTTGGAATGATTTACCAGTCAAAATAAGACAAGCATATAAGATTATATAATATTTAAATTATTATTATCAATTATCAATATTGAAAAAGCGGCCCCAGCCTAGTGGTTAAGTCACTGCGCAACTGATAACAAGGTTAAGCGGATGACAACAAGACCGGCCTGAGATGGGTGACCGCTTTATACAACGGGGCTATTTCATCATAAACACCGCAACAAGCTCGCCACTTGTTAGGTGTTGCCTCCGAATACCATCGGCGAAATGAGGATGGGTCAATCCCTCCGCTGGGACCCAGAGGCCGTTTAAACGGTTCTCGGGAGCCAAATTGGCACCCGTGATAGTATTTATTTATTTTATTTTATTATTATTATCTAAATTCATAGGTAGTTTTTATTCATCTTTCATTATCCTATTCCTTTTTTCACTTTGTGCATAGGTAATTCTATTTTATAGATCGTTATATAGTTGGTAGTATTAAGTATATGTAGTTTATGTATGTATATAATATATATTTAAGTAGTGTATATTAGATTGTAAGTATTTTATATAGTAATCACTCTGTTTTATACTCCGCCTACAAAGGCGGATTTTATTATTTAATTATTATTATTATAAACACAGTCTGTGTTTGACCACAATCTTGCCTGATGGAAAGCAATGATGAGGTCGATAGCACGCTTACTCTGTAAAAAGGAGACTACCACCTCGACAATAGATCGATGCAGTAGTTCCCTAAAAATCAGTAAACCCACAAACTAAAACCGAATCATGGCTAGGTCACTTGACAGTTTTTGCATCTGTATACAGTAATATTCCTGGTTTAAAGGCAGCCTTACACCTTGTATAACCATTTAAAAAAGTTCAGCACACTAATAAAATCTCGTACTAGCAAAATATTTAATTTAAAATGAATACCATTTTACGTAAAAAAAAAAAAAAAAATAAGTTGCAAGTTTTGTTTTCACCTAATTGTCCTGAGTTTTTGAGCGCACACACTGTATAAAAAATATGACGATGTAGTGTTTTTTGTGAAACGTATTTTTCTTTTTACTTTTGAAACAATAAAATTGTAGTTAAAATGCCTTTTTGTTGGAACCTGAAATTATAATTTAGATTCGTATGAAACAATTATAAACACAAAGGTTCATTGTATTTTTTGTTTGTGCATATAAAAAATGTTTAAATGAAGTCATACATTTTAAATGAGTGCAATTCTTACCTATGTCATATACAGTGTATCTTCATATACAGTGTGACTTTGAAAGGTTGTGAGGTTGTACTAATATTAGAACCTAATAATAATATTAGAATTAGTAGAACCTAAGTTCTACTGATAAAATCAAACCACTTTGCAAAATACACCAAAATATACGTGAGATTTCGCAAATAGACTACACGATTTGAGGTTTTTAAAATTGGTATTAATTTGTTTATGATTCTATTGGAAAATATTTACTAAAAACTTTAATCAACCAATTATGGATCCATGGAACCATGTGTCGCAAATGAAAAAAAACATTGCCTTATCCATACAAAGTAGTATGTTGAATTTTTTTTTTTCCTCGTGGGAAGCTGTATGTAGCGTTTGCTGTTGTTTGCCTCAATTATGCTGGCTTAAGGTGGCAATTTACGATTATTTTAAATGATTACCTACATAATTTTTTTAATATTATTATATTTACAACATATATGTTTATTGTGTATATGTTGTAATAACAATAATATTTATTTTATTAACCTGTTATTTTTCGATCACCCAATAATTAGTTTAAAACTATTGTATGTAGACGGTCATTGATTATTATTAATTAAATATAATACCACCACATACACAATAAACTGGAGATATACATAAACTATTTTAAATAGAAAGAATATGGGAGTGAGGCTACCGACAATATAATATCATCATCATCATCATACCAGCCTTTCAAGCGTCCACTGCTGGACATAGAAGGACCGCCATGACCGGTTATGCGCCCCCTGTAGCCATCGGCTTCCCGCGACCATTTTCAGGTCGTCGGTTCATCTTGTGGGGGGCCTGCCTCTGCTGCGTCCTTTAGCACGCGGTCGCCACTCGAGAACCTTAATGTCCCAACGGCTGTCCGTTCTGCGAACTATATGGCCTGCCTATTGCCACTTAAGTTTGGCGATTCTGGAGGCTAGGTCGGTTAATTTGGTCCTTTTGGTCGCCCTTTATGTGACTACGAGCTTTATCATGAGACCCATAGTAAGCGACCACGTCTCTGATCCGTAAGTCATCACTAGCAACACACACTGCTCGAACACCTTGGTTTTTAAACACTGCGGTATTTCGGACGAGAAGATATTACGTAGCCGCCCATATGCTGCCCAGCCGAGTTGGATTCGACGAGAGATCTTTTTCTAGAAATTGGATTTACCTGTTTGGATTGACTGTCCTAGGTATATATAATTATCAACAATTTCGAGTGCGGAGCTTTCTATTTTTACAGGAGTGGGTAAAACATGGGCGTTCGACATGACTTTGGTCTTATCCATGTTCATGTTAAGGCCCACTTTTTTAGAAGCCCAACTGAGATCATTGAGCATTATGCCGATAATAATATAATATACTAGCTATGCTCGCGACTTCGTGCGCGTGGAATAGTTATGTTTTTATCATATAAACTTTCATCCCCTATTTTATCCCCTTGGGGGTAGAATTTATCAAAATCCTTTCTTAGCGGATGCCTATATACGTCATAACATCTACCTGTATGCTAAATTTCAGCCCGATCCGTTCAGTGGTTTGGGCTGTGCGTTGATAGATCACTATGTCAGTCAGTCACCTTTGAGTTATATATATTTAGATAGATTATTAGATAAATACTTATTCTACATTCATACATATATATCATATTCTTTATACAACGAGGCTATACCATCATAAACACCGCAAAAATCTCGCCACTTGTTAGGTGTTGCCTCCGAATACCATCGGCGAAATGAGAATGGGTTATCCTCCGCTACCCTGAGGCCGTTTAAACGGTTCTCGGGAGCCAAAAAGGCACCCGTAATGGTATTTATTATTATTATTATTTCTACATTCATCGCCTCCGTAATCTAATGGTTGCGCCTTTGGTCGTGGATTCGATTCCCACCCATGGCAAAAAAATATCAGTACGTTTTTATTTACAGTTTGTCATGGTCTGATTGTTTATAAAATATAATATGTATTAATATTAATAACGTTGTTTCTGGTATACATAAGTACACGCCTAGAGCTTAGTTTGTGACCAGAGCAATATGTGTGTAATGATTACTACCTGACTCGCGCGCGCAAGTTCTTATGAGTAACTTTAACCGTTTACGACGCACACGCAGCGGAAGCTCTCAAAAGGAACAAATTTTCCCCGTTTCCCCAACATTTTTCATTGATGCTCCGCTCCTATTGGCCGTAGTATTATATTATATAGCCTATAGCCTTATAAATGGGCTATATAACACTAAAATAATTTTCTAAATCGGTTCATTAGATCCAGAGATCTCCTTGTGAGGTTGTCCTCACAAACCTTACCTCTTTATAATATTAGTATAGATATATATTATTATGAATTCAATCAAGACTTCAACTGAAATAAACTTTTTTTTAAATATATTACATCCCATTTGTCTCTGGTAACCCACGAGCATCGTAATAAATTGTTATATATATATATATATATATATCATCACGGGTGCCTTACGGCGCCCGAGACCGCCTAGACGGCCCCAGGGTACCCAGCGGAGGGGTTTTTAATCCCACCTCGTCGTAGCCTGAGATGGTATGAGTCTACACCGAACAAGTGGCTAGCCCGTCGCGATGTTTTGAATAGACTCAATAACCCATCTATAAACAGTTTCACAAGTTGGTATAGTGAAACCGGGACCGACAGCTTAACGTGCTCTCCGAGGCACTATAGTGGTGTTGTCAAACAAATGTACATAATTTTTTACATTAAAAACTCATTGGTACACACCGGGATTCGAACCAGGGACCTAAGTGTTTTTAAGTCCAAGGTCTAACCAACTCGGCCACCACGTATATTGTTATTGACAATAAAAAATCATGCATTCAATTAAAAAATATAAAATAATCGTCCATTGCTGGTAGAGTGGTCGTAACGAGACTCGGTCCATTTGAGTAATTAATGACTACCTTCACTTGATGAATGGTGAGCAATCCTGTGATTGGTTGGACTCGCTTTTTATTATTGTTGGTCTTCATTTTAAAGTGAAGAAGTTCTTTTTTAAAATGGCTGGTTGCTAAAAGTTTGATAGCGGTTAAATCGCTCGCCAAAGTCAAAATCATCGAAGGTTATTGAAATGAATGGCACGTATTATTTATTTTAGATCAGATTTAATTTATTTTGTTGCAATGCTTAAATCTTTAATTATTCATAAAACACATTTAACTGTTACGTGCGTCAATTTAACGTCGGTTAGGTACCAGCAACTGAGGCTAATTCAATAAAATATAGTTTTATCATTAAAAAAGTGCATATATAATAATAATTAAATGTAGGATATTTGACACATAGTCAACAACTAAGATCTTGGCTATGTGAACATACATATTTTTATAACACCCAGACTAAGGCTAGCTGGGGCCTTAGAGAAAATTCACGCGTGGCATAATCAAAACTGTATAGACTTTGACAGGTGATAGCTTACCTCACGCCTACTGTCACTGTCCAAACGTTTTTGACAGAGGCAACGCGACATTTTTTGACTTCAGTGAGAATCGAAACAAGGTCTCTGGACATCCTCTGGTCATCGGCGAAATCACTAAACCCCGGATATGGCTGCATGGCGTGTGAGTTAGTATTATTTTCAACTTATTTTTTGTTCTGCATTTTACTTTATTACGATAAATCGTATCACCTTGGCCTTATTTATAAAAACTTATTGAGTCTTTGAAGAACACTTTAGTTAATTTTTTTAAGGGTCGATCAATAGTTTTATTGTTCTTTAACAAAATTGATCGCTCCCACTATGCTTGCTTAATGATGCGATTACGAAATGGGTGCATCTTATCATATATTGCATTGCGAGTATATTTTAATCTACTCGCTGACGATAAGCGTCAACACACCACCCATTTCGTAACTGCACCCTGAAATGATACTACCACCTCGGCAATAAATCGATGCAATAATCTCCTGAAAACCGGTAGGCCCACAGACTAAATCTGAAACATGACTAGGTCACATCTGTATGTCGGTCGGCCTAACGAAGTTATAGAGACCTTCCTCCCACCTATAAGTTTTGTCTCTTTTACGCAAATTAATTTTTGTTTGCTAAAAAAAGAGACAAAAGATACTTTAACTAAAGTATTCTTCAAGGCCTCGATATTTTTTTACAAATACTGGTGTTAATATAAACTAAACTGTAACATTATAATAATAAATGGAACTAAGAATTGTGGTCTTACATAAATTGTGAAAATAGAGCACGCCTCTTTGAAATATCAGTTTAAATTCCAAGCAGAAATTCGGAGAGCATTTATTTACTTTGGCAGCTGAACAAACAAAAGTTAGGATTAATTATCAAGGCTAACCTTTGAAGCCATTTTGGATAATATTGGGGGTTAAAAAAAACAAAGCATTAAAAGTTAACTTGTCTATCCTACAAAAATTAGCTGGTGTTAATAATGCAAACCCTTATATTAATAATGTTAATTAATGGCAATATATACATTTAATTGTCAATTGGATGACTAACAAAACATGTTACACAGTAATACAATATCGATATTAAATAACTACGATTTGTATTCTACGACTATACAAGTGACTATAGTTAACTACGAATTGTAGACTACGACTTCATAAGTAACTGTATTCAAGTACGAGATGTAGACTACGACTACACAAGTAACTGTATGAACTGCAAGATGTAGACTACGACTACACAAGTAACTGTACGAACTACGAGATGAAGACTACGACTACACAAGTAACTGTACGAACTACGAGATGTAAACTACGACTACACAAGTAACTGTACAAACTACGAGATGTAGACTACGACTACCCAAGTAACTGAACGAACTACGAGATGTAGACTACGACTACACAAGTAACTGTACGAACTACGAGATGTAGACTATGACTACACAAGTAACTGTATGTAACTACGAGATGTAGACTAAGACTACACAAATAACTAAATGTAACTACAAGTTGTAGACTACGACTACACAAGTTATTATATTTTACAATGAGTACACAAGTTGCTATATCTAACTATGAAATGTTGACTAGTGATTGTATGTAACTGCGAGATATAGACTATGACTATACAAGTAACTGTATGTAACTACGAGATGTAGAATACGACTACACAAGTAACTGTATATAACTACGAGATGTAGACTACGACTACACAAGTAACTGTACGAACTACGAGATGTAGACTACGACTACAAAAGAAACTGTATGTAACTACGAGATGTGGACTACGACTACACAAGTAACTTTACGAACTACGAGACGTAGACTACAACTATACAAGTTACTATATTTTACTACGAGTACACAAGTTGTTATATATGACTACGAGCTAGTGACTAGTGATTGTATGTAAATGCGAGATATAGAGTACGACTTTACAAGTTATTATATACAAAAGAAAACTACTGGCCAAAATACGTCATATTTCTAGCTACAGTAGTAGACTGAGCATTATATTGAATAAGTCAGTTAATCAGTCAGGACAAGCTTAATATTAGATTATGATTAATATTAGATTAAAATTAAACAAAACAATGACAAATTAAATATCTAAAAGTTATTTGGTAGAAAATGGAATACGACAAAATTTTCTACGATGACATCTACTACGCCTCGTAGTAGAATGCCAACAATGCTCGTCGGTAAAATATAAAAAGAAAACACTTAAACTGAAAATTTGTAAAACAATTCGAACAATTTTATTGTTGCAGTGTGTATACAGAAGTCGGTAACAAAAGCGGAAATAAGTGAAAGAGGGGCGTGGCTCGAACACCTCTCACTTCCGGTCCAAATCACTTAGTAATGTCGGTTTTTAATTGCAGGCCTTTGCAAGTTCAGGTTAAGTGGGTTTCGGCTTTTAAACCTTTTTTTAGGAGCTTTTTAATTGAAACCTGGTACACAGACCTGAAATAGGGAATATGTAAATTACAGGCTTTTCTATGACGGCTTGGCTTTAATCTGGTTTAGGTACAGTCGCCAGCATGTATGGCATAACTGTACAGTATAATGTTATATAAATATTTTAATAGGCCTATATCTAACAGTAACATATATAAAGGGCTACATATATTAATATAAATACGATAAACAACCTCAATTTTTTTTTTATTAATAAAGACAAAAGTACGATAGATTATATTATATATAATCTAGACGGGTCCCTTCGCCTTCAGCCTCAGGGTACCCAGTGAAGCAGTTTTAATCCCACCTCTTCGTAGCCGATGGTATAAGTTTACACCGGACAAGTGGCTTAGTTGGAGAAGCTTCTCAGAATGTTTGGATAGACTCAATAACTCAGTTATAAGCCGATGCACAAGTTGGTATAGTGAAACTGGGAGTGGCTGCTTAACATGTTCTCCGAGACACTATAAGTCTGAGGTCTAACCCACTCTACAAACAATGGCCACCACGTATTAATGTATAATAAGAATAGAACGGCGGCAACGAATATGTTTTATATTTTGTAAAAGAAACAAAATGAATTCTATTTCCGATATTAAGAGGAGTTGTCTGATGAGGCTCTTCGATGCTCATGCCGATTCAACTGCAAAGTGTTACCTCTCCCCGCGCATGACGGTGAGTCGGTAACCCTTCCCTACATTTATGTAAACCTTCCCCCCGACCCTTAATAAGAAAAAGAGCACGTATGAGACTATACCTACAATTCAGGCAGCAAACATATACGTGGTGGCCTAGTTGGTTAGACCTTGGACTTAAAAATACTTAGGTCCCTGGTTCGAATCCCGGTGTGTACCAATGAGTTTTAAATTTAAATATTTATGTACATTTGTTTGACAACACCACTATAGTGCCTCGGAGAGCACGTTAAGCTCTCGGTCCCGGCGTCATTATACCAACTTGTGAAACTGTTTATAGAGATGAGTTATTGAGTCTATTCAAAACATCGCGACGAGCTAGCCACTTGTTCGGTGTAGACCCATACCATCGGCTACGACGAGGTGGGATTAAAACTCCTCCGCTGGGTACCCTGGGGCGTTTATGTATATACATACATACATCAGGCAGCAAAATGACTTTCGGGCCATAACTGGACTACACCTAAACTTTAATGGATTTAAAAATTAAATGCTCTCATGATTATTTTTCCTTTTTTTTTATTTTTTTGCCTTGTCATTTTATAGGAATTATTTTAATGTGAGGGATTTTTTTGCGTTATTTTTTTGGAATTTCAGGGGTTGATATTATTTTTCCTATACCAAACTTTAAAAAAAGGAAAACGTACGAGCCTAGATATAGGTCTTATTTATAACGCCTCCAAAACTCATAAAAATCTATGTATGTTTAGTGGGGGGTAACAGTTAGGACCAAAAGGTCGTGAATGTATGGGAAATGTTTGATTAGACTCCGCTCTCAATGTTTTTTTACGACCTTCACATTAAAATTTGCACAACACATATGATGGGCTTACAATACAATAAGTATGCTATTATGGTTAATCCATCAAAACTTAAGTGTATACCAAATATTAACAATAAACAAGTCAAGACAAACTTACTTATACTTTAGCAGTATTCTTTTCGCAACAAAAAAATAATAATAATTTTGTGGCAAGCGTTGTAGTTTCAAACTGTTGCAAATTTCCACAAAATAGTTCTGAAACAAATTGACTTAAACTTCAAATTGACTTCATACTTTATAACTTCGAAATGACGTCTGCATAACGAAGTAAGTATAAATTGCCTGCAATTCAGAACTGTATGAGTGAATACTCTCAACTCTCATTGCAAGAGACGTCATTTTATAAATTACTACATAAATACTTTAGTTATATGTATTTATTAACTAAGAGCTTGCTAAATTTCGTTTATTACTACTTAAATTATACTAACAGTTAAGTTCATAAGGTATTTTTAAATGATTCTAAAAAAGTAACCTTCATATATTTGGTCTTCACGGCAGCTACATTGCGGGGTAAAACAGACTATAGACGGCTAAAACTAGTATTCCTTCATTTACTTCATCTACAACTTTTTGTATACATTGCCAATTGCAAAGCATTTTTTTTGGGTTTAAAAACAAAATAACACGCACAAATTGTAAGCCAGTTAGTATTAATAATAATATATTCATAAGCTTAGCTTAGACAAGCTATCATAAAGATAACACAATGCACCGCAATAATCAGTTGTTATGCTAAATCGAGTAATATTGATATAAACAGCTACAAGCAACTCTAGATTAATTCCATTCATAGTCTAATACCGTAATTGTATTTAGCCATTGTAGTACATGCTATTGCAATAGATAACGACATCATGTGTAACGACATTTGCGTTAACTTTGTGTTAAGGAGGTATCGTGGGTTATTTAGACAGATAACCTATGTTATTGGTATGGCTACCTTATTAATATGTGGTTAAATTATATGTAGTGATCAACAGACCGCGGTTTTTGATTCCGCAACTGCGGAAGTACTAACGTTTTTTCACATAAGGGGACTTATTCTACTAAATCAATTGTCTATCAACGTCGTGTGAAAGTTAAAATTTGATACATTTTGTATGGGAAATATGTATTTATTTTACTTTGACTTGCAGTTGATATTCTTATTCTTTTTAAATCCATTTCGTCAACACGGCAACACTTGATCAATTCAAAATGAACAAGGAAATATAGAAAGTTAGAGTTAAGGCGAGAAATGTCTTAAGTTTAAACTAAGATATAACAATAACGTATCTGCTGTATATGGGCTTCGTCACAAACAAAGCTAATATAATATGTAATGTCGGTATATTTTTATATATAAATATCAAGCAAATGTATACATCTATACATTACTTATAGCTGTATAGATAGAGGTATGACAAAGAAGATAATGATTATATACATAATTAAAATTCAAATTAAATAATGTCAAATCAAATATTATGGATTATAGTAAGTATACAATTGTAAGATTTAAAAATAACGCTTAGATATAATATCAAAATGAGATAATATATCCAATTCATTTAGTAGAAATAGCCCCCTCTTTCTACTTCCGCAACTTTTTAATAGAATAATTAGACGCGCGGTAGAGATAGCTATTGTTAGCTAGGAAGTAAGCAGGCATGCGCGGTTATCTTTGCTTACGCGGTTGGGCAAACGAAGGAAGGAGGGAAGTTTCCACCAATTTCTAATATCAATTAACGAAAAAATACTGAAAACTAATTTTTATTAGAATATTTATACTTCCGCATCCGTGTATGTTTCCGTTTCCGCTAAGATTTGATTTTGACATCTGATTCTGTATCTGCTTCTATCATGTCACTGTCGTTGCATCACTAATCATAAGCTTAAACACTACAGTTTTTAGGTTACGAGTTTAAAACCCAGTATTTATTTATTTAATTAAACAAGAACATTCACATAATTGAGTATCTCACATTCATTCAGCATATTTTGCAAACTACATTCTACAATTTTCTTGTTTTTTTTTATGACCTGGAATGGGTGACCGCTTTATATAACGAGTCTATTTCATCATAAACACCGTAACTAGCTTGCCACTTTTTAGGTGTTGCCTCCGAATACCATCGGCGAAATGAGGACGCGTTAATCCCTTCGCTGGGTACCCCGTTTAAATGGTACTCAGGAGCCATATAGGCCTGTGATGATGGTATTTTTATACCTTATTATTTTATACTTTGAAGATCAGTTATTCTTTACAATTTATAATATACAATTACCATACTGATAAATTTGTCAAACACTATTAATCTGGAGTGTAACACGTCAGCGGATGGTTCTGTATCAGAGGAAAACCCAGCAAGCAGGTCCGACAAAGATGATCTAGCGGTCTTCAAACTCACTGGCGATAAAGACACTGTGTCCTTTGCTAAACCTAATGTAAGTTTTTCTTAAAATATAATGACATTACAATATATAATACAAATAATATAATACTATCGATATCGCGAGGGGCGCCGACGAATGCGGCGCGCGCGCGTAGTCTCGCATAACTGACTTGAATCGTAACAAACGTTTTAGCGATTATCAAAATAAGGGAAAGGTCTAACTTTAAACGATCCATGAATAGGCATCTTAACACTAGAGTGCACGCACGGGCAGCATGTGGGCCGGGTGTATGGTTTATAATAAGGCAAGGCGTCAAGCTGACGCGTTATTCTCTTAAATTTTTCTCGACTCTGACCCGTCATTCTTGTTAGTAGTGTAAAGCCCGACGTAGGTCACCGAACACTCCATTTACAAAGTTTGTGAGTGGCATATTACTACCAATATGCTCCTAACCCCCGTATTCTAAGTATCAAATATCAAGTCAAGAAAGATAGACAGAGACAGACTATCCTTGAGTAAAAGTGGAGTGTAAAAAACGACTTAGAATACGGGGGTAAGAATGTTAATTTTAAGTTATATAGGATTGAAATTGCACATCTAAATTTATAGCTATCAAATTGTCCCAAAGGTTTGACTGGTAGAGAATGACTAGCGGCGTTAAGTCCGCCTTTGTACTTTGCGCAGTGCTAAGTTTTAAAATAAATAAACAATATTAATATCTATATTATTTATTTATCTTTATTTAAAAACTTTATTGCACAAATTTAGAACAAAGGCGGACTTAATGCCGCTGATTGCCGACCAATTAAGCAGTAAGTAGGTAAAATAGGTGCAGTAAAATACATTTAAGAAATAGAGTATACAAATATTATACATTCCCACTAATACTCACTACATATACATACATATCATAAATTATGTTAATAATATAAAAACATAATAATAAAATAGCAAATATTACTGCAACAGCACAATATAGCACTACCCACAGCACAATAATTATTTAGAGCAGAGAAACACAGAAACACAGAATGAAATGAGAGAGAGAGAGAGAGCCCAAACGAATAATAAAAATGAGAAGACATTCACACATTCAGAAAGTGTCTATACATTAGTCTCTTAAAGATACTCCTGTTAGGAGCTTGTCTAATGTCCACCGGTAGATCATTCCAGACTCTTGCAGCAGCAACTGAAAAAGATTTTGAGACAAAAGTATATATATGTTTAGTGTAAAAATGTTATAGTTAAGACGTGTATAATTAATTAAGCAGATAACAACAAGGCTGGAGTTGGGATGGGTGACCGCTTTATACAACGAGGCAACAACACTTGTTAGGTGTTGCCTCCTAATACCATCGGGGAAATGAGTACGGTTTAATCAAGCAAGCAGTCAAGGAATATTTCTGGCGCGTGTACTCTAGTGTTAAAACGGTATACTATGTTTAACCAGCGGTCGCACCTGTAAGCATTCTATCATTCGTGGGGCCATATTCTTTTTTTTATAACGAAAACGTTAGCTTGTTAAAATACATACATACATACATATCATCACGGGTTCCTTACGGCGCCCGAGACCGCCTAGACGGCCTCAGGGTACCCAGCGGAGGGGATTTTAATCCCCACCTCGTAGTAGCCGATGGTATGAATCTACACCGAACAAGTGGCTAGCTCGTCGCGATGATTTGAATAGACTCAATAACTCATCTATTTTTCAGTTTCACAAGTTGGTATAGTGAAACCGGGACCGACAGCTTAACGTGCTTTCTGAGGTACTATAGTGGTGTTGTCAAACAAATGTACATATTTTTTTAAATTAAAAACTCATTGGTACACACCGAGATTCGAACCAGGGACCTAAGTTAAAATAACGATTTCTTTAATTATTTTTTTTTGTTTTTTTAATAAAAATGAAAGGCAAGCACTTTATTCCCTTGTGTTACTGGGGTGCGATTTTTGAATGTCACCGATGAGTTTGATATCACCAGTGAGAAATATATCGTCGATGATAAGGAAATCACGATTTATCAAAAGTCCTATTTTTGAAAGTCATATGTGTCAAATAATTTCTCATTCGCAGAAGCTACTTGTGTTTTGTTACACTAAAAAAAGTTGTTGGTCGTTCTTGTTTCTCGTAATAATTGGCATGTCTATGCTAAAATATAAAAACTCAATGGTGAAATGCATGAAGCTTAAAAAACGCGCCCCGGCGCGCGGACGGGCACGGTTTTTACCTTCATGGTGAAATGGAACTTAACATACATTATCTGTGTATTATCTGTCATCGGTGACTTTATTTACGAGTGGTAAGAGCATGAAGGAAAAAACCGTGCCCGTCCGCGCGCCGCGGGGCGCGATTTTTTAGCTTCATGGGTAGGAGCCACTCGTGTTGATATAGGTATGATATTTTAGTCACCCGATGAGATTCAAAAGTACGAACTTTGGAAATCGATGGCTTTTTTGACATTTCAGTGATATTTAGTCATCTGCTGATATTCAAAAATCGCACCCAGGTCCTATTGTATATTATTTTATATTGTTTTGACCTTTTTTGGCATTCCGTGAGGTGACAATTAAGGATTTCGTTATTTTGACAATCTAACGTCGCCTTTAAAAAAAAACAGAATATGGCCGCTGAATATACTGCATACCACTTAACACTATAGATGATGTATGGTCACATAGTGAGCTCTTACAAAAAAAAAATCTTTATCACATTATTTTTTTATTGTTTTTTAATTATTGTAATATTTATCCAAACAAAAAACCGGCGAAATAAAATACATACCGTATAGAAAAAAATAATTAAATCCTTTAACTACATAAAAATAGAACTCATAAATCTTATATTTACATTCCTGCGTATAAAAGAAAGCTTTTATAAACATGTTAACTAAAACACGCAATGGAAAGTATACATAAAGTAAACGCCTAAAGATTTTCACGGTACGTTGTCGTGAATAGATTGACCGTGGTACCATCCTATTTGTTACTGGACAGACGGATCAATTCCGTCCCCTTTTCTCCAATAATCCATTCCTTGTTCCGAACACCCACTGGATTTGCCCTAAAACCTAACTTTTTGCGGTAACATTCCATACATTACTCTGAATAAGGATCGGTCTTAAAATATTTTCTTTTAATATTAAAATTTATTTAATAGTTTTGGTGTTGGAATTATTTGAGACCGTTACTTAGATGTGGTATTTGGATAGATTATAAGTTCGTGTGATGGACGGACGCTATGACCGTATAGTGTATTCGATAATCGACATCCATTTGGAACTCATTCGTCCGATATTAAGTGTAAGGGAAAATATTCAACATATTGGATATAAGCTATATAAATATTTATAAAACTTATTTATTAACATTTTTTTTTTGGTTTATGATTTATTTCATACCATTGTGCTGATGATCGGTGTGCATTTAAGGCAAGGAAAGAGTTGGTAGGTACATTTTAGGAATTTAGGCTTCGGATGAAAAGAAAGATAAGTGACTTTTAAAAACTTAGGTTAAAATAATAGCAAATTGGTACAACTGGCAACCGAGCTTAAACCGGGCAGCGGTGACACTTAAGTTTGTACGCTCGAATTTTACATAACATTATATATTTATATAACAGGTATATTTCTATTTTGTAGGTAGATTTTGATTAAATAAACGCTACTCTGTGTAGCGGGGGGGTTTTACGATAATTAAAAATGAAAGATTAAGGTGGTTAAATACAAGTTTATTTAAAAAATAGTAGATATTTACAAGTAAAGTTGGTTTTGAGTACAGTAACTATATAAGAGACCTACGAAATAAATGTTGGCCCTGCCTACAATGGAGATGCCTATTATAAACTAAAAGTCTGACCGTATAGTATCGTTGACTGGCACGCAGACTGGTACGTAGACAGGCGACGGCAGTAGATGTAGGCAGACAAGCAGGAAGGCGGCGGCACGATGGCAGCAGCAGCAAGCACGCACGACTGTAGCAGCCGCACACGATGAGGCGAGGCCTCGTCTCTCAGGCTGATGCCTGAGACGAGGACTCAGATGGCCTCGACTCTCAAGGCTCTAGGTCTCAGATGAGGTCCGTGAAGCAGTGGCTTGCGGCACGATGGCGGCAGCAAGAGGAAGGCGGCGGCACGACGGCAGCACGCAGACAGCGGCGGCACGGCTGTAGAGGCAGCCGTACACGAAGAGGTGAATTCCCGTCTCTCAGGCCAATGCCTGAGACGAGAAGTCAGATGGCCTCGTCACTTAAGGCTCGAAGCCCAAGGCGAGGTCCTGCAGCACAAGGAGGTTCTCCAACCCTCAGAGCAGACGCCCGAGCGAAGTGGAGTCTAGGCAAATCCCGGAGGCCGCAATTCCAGGATCCAGAGTCTTTAAGGAAGTGTGATAGAATCGGGCCTGGTTCTCGACGTAGCAGGTTCAAGGTTTCAAGGATGAGAACCAGTCGATCACTGTCACTGTAGCTAGACTTCTTCTTCTTTCTTAAGCTTCCTCGAGACTCACGAAAAATCGCCGGTCCGAGATATTTATAGACGATTTTAGAGCTCTACGATTAAAAATCATATTTAGTTTTAATTTATAGAGTGCCAGTATTTTTTGGGTTAGTATGGGAACTTTTGAAGCTACCTAGCGGTCATAGGAGACGCTAAGATTTAGTGTTTTAAGTGTCTAAAAATGTGAAAATACCTAAAGAATATGTTTTAATTTACAATATTACCTAATACATAGTTTATATAATTAAAATTTAAATTTAAAATGTTAGGAATCTGATTTGATAACCAAAGCCTAAGTTATCATGAAAACTAAATGAAAAAATTGGAACGTTCACAGAAGGGAAATTTCTAGCTGTCAAAATTCTGGAGTACTACATATAAGTATTAACCAATTTAACCATGTTTTTACTACCTGAAATTTTCCCAGGAAACGGTGTATGATGATACATTTGATGGTCATTTTAAAAAAATGTATGAAATGATATGAAGACAAATAAAATAAAATACATAATTATAATATGGACCGGTGTAACATGACATCTGTTACTTTCTAAAATAAAGCTTCTTTCGTATTCTTCATTCATTTGATTTTTAATCTAATGAGTGGCTTATACGTAGTATATTTGTCGGTTTGTTTGTACATTACATTAACAAACAATAATAATAAAAACGAACAGGCAAAAAAAAAAATAAGTTTCTTTATCTTCTATTACTTAATTCTCGCGTCTTCCATTACATTTTAATTTTTTACTAATCTCTTTAATGTACAGATGCTATAACTCTAAATTTTATTGTACTCGTATGTATAGATTTAATAGGAAGTATAGGATATAAGTATATCAATAATTTATTTGGAAAGACTTATTATTTAATTTTTTTAACACTTTATTACACCGTAAATAAAAATTATGTACAAAGGCGAATTTAATGAAGGCATTATCTACAAGCTAACCTTTAAGCTAGTTTATAAAACAGCATTACCTGGAGCACTTCTTGAGAGCACTGCATTCGTAATCACGAACGACACATTCTCCATACAAAATTAGCTTTATGCTGTTCATTGATTATTTTATTTTTTAGTGTAGTTTATTTTATTTCTTTTTCATTTATTTTATTTTTATGTGTGTCCGTTGTTGTTATGTTGCTGTGCGATAAATAAGGTATTTCTTTCTTTCTTTCTTTTAGATTTTGTACGATGATGAGCCGGTTTGTTTTATGGCGTGCGAAGCCGCGGGAAAAGCTAGTTTGATATAAAACCTAATCACTGATATTATTTAACTTATATGTGACCGACGGGTGCCGGCCGCACTATGACCCTCGTGGAATGAAACCTTTGTATACTATTTACACGTTTATTTACACTTTTACAACTTTATTATTATATAAAAAAAATACCATTACGGGTGCCTATTTGGCTCCCGAGAACCTTTTAAACGGCCTCAGGGTACCCAGCGGATGGATTAACCCGTCCTAATTTCGCCGATGGTATTCAAAGGCCACCTAACAAGTGGCGAGCTTGTTGCGATGTTTATGATGAAATAGCCTCGTTGTATAAAGCGGTCACCCACCCCAGGCCGGCCTTGTTGTCATCTGCTTAACCTTGTTACTAGGTTGGGGCCGCTTTTTTTATAGAAATACCTTATTATTAACACATTATTATAGAAACACCTTAAAATTACTTGAATATACAAATAAGTCAAATATTCATTCCTTTTCATTCTCTAAATCAAACCTATTCCTTCAACTCTTCGTGAAAAGCAACTGCCTAACAGTTTTTCATTTTCAATTTTGTTGTTCTAGACACACACACAAGTTTGAATTTTGCATTTTTTTATTATAAAAATATACCACTATATTAATCGCATAGGTCGTCGACATTATTTGACTTACAAAACATAGCATATTAATAAATAAACTCTCCATTAGCGTCTAGTTGATATCAATAAACATGTATGTAACATGTATATACATAGAGCTTCCATTGATGTAGGCCGCGCGGGTGCCGTTTTCCAGCCGATCTGTTCCCATGCCTCGATGGAGAAACATGGCTGTGATTGATCCTACGTAATGTATACCTCTATGTATAAAGCTGTCGTTAAGATACTTTGTAGGGAGCTTTGTTATGTTAGCGACTTTGATATTAGGCAAGCAGTTTGGAATAAAAACTTTGACATGGTGATATAAATTTTACCTATATATAGGTTTTTTGTTTTAAATATTGGAGGACGGTATGTTGACTTTGTATTTACCTGGTGGTGGGCAGACACAACAAAGCGCACGAATGGGGTCAATCAATATTTATTCTTAAACAACATTGGTCGGCCCACTATGCCGGCTAATGATGCGATTACGATATGGGCGGCGATTAAGACGAATTGCATTACCAGTATATTTTAATATACTCGCTGCTTTATCCTCAATTTAAGCACCTATTGTGTAACCGCAAGAAAGGCCGCCTCCTGAATGGAGACTACCTACTACATCGACAAGAAATCAATGTAGAAATCTCCTGAAAATCGGTGAACCTACAGACTAAAACCGAAACATGACTAGGTCAATTTACGGTTTTTGCATCTGTATGGGCGGTAACGGAACCGGACGGTCGGCCTAGCGAACTTATAGAGACCTTCCTCCCACCTGAAATCGAACGAACAACTTTACCCATAGAACTATGTGTCGCAAATGAAAAAAATATGGTCATTCCCCGTACAAATTGGTAATTTTAACATTCATTAGTTTGTATGGAGAACGTAATTTCATGGTAAAAGTTGTTAGATTTTATCAGTAGAACCTCATATTAGCCCAAAGTACAACCTTTTAAAGTCATCATATAACTACATAAAAAAAAAACACATATTAAAACGCGCTTTTGAAATTAAATGGATGAAAATATTAATTAGATGTAGAATTAATTATCCATGTGTTTCTAATATAATATTAAATATGTATTTATAACAACAGAGATGCGTTTGACCTCAGTCTTGCCTGATGAAAAGCAATGATAAGGTGGAATGTGGAACGCTCTTTTTTTAAAGACATCCATATTGTAAGTGTCTGGAAACACAGACGCGGGGAGAGAGTTCTATGCAAATATAGACTTACATGGATAATTCCTTCGAAGACTTTAACTAAAATCTCGGATAATAAAAATAGAGTGCCAGAGACAATAAAGTTACTTAGTAAACAAAAGAAGACGCTGCCATAACTTCCGCGCAATTGGTTCAATCGGTTCATTGCATACGACCCCGATAATGTAATGTATCTTTTGGAAAATGTAATTTACATGATTAATCTGTTAGCTTTTAGAACCATTATTAATTAAAAATATACTAAAACTAAATGCTTCTATTCAAAGACGAATTTTCATTACCAGTCTACTTCTCTCGCTATCAACAGCCAATATTTGTGAAGGATGTGCAGCCTTACACGCACTTATTATAATTATATGATCAAGAGGGAATGCATGGTCTTTGAAGCCACTATTGGCTACTCTGAGGTTTCACCTACTAAACTGTATGGTGTGGTGTTAAAGCGGGTGGAACAGTTTAAGTATCTTGGGCACATAGTCACGTCTGGACTCAGAGACGATGCAGATATTGAGTGAAAGGAGCGCGCATTGGCCGTCAGGGTCAATTTATGATGGTCCGCAGGTTTGCTCGGTGCTAACGTTAAGTTAAAGTCAAATAGTTTACGAGCCGCATTCAAACTAATATATAAAATAAAACAATGCTACGTACTTAACATTTATTCAATATATACTTGAAATATCATCAGCCAATGATAAAACCTATCACCCCGAACTAGGACTAAAATACTAAGTGCTTTGCCACTTACGATACCCTTTGACTGCTAAACATCGCAATGTTTAATCAGAATTACATCAGCAATTAATAGCAACTAAACAAAGTTAAAACTTGGTAACTATGCCGCAGTAAACGACAATTTTAAACTACCTAAAGGTGCACTCTAGGTAATTGCCGAGCTATTAAGTCTCTAATTAAATTAAGACTGACTTCAGTCTAGACGTCTAGGTGTAATTATAATGGTTGCACTAATTTCAGAAGTTACTAAGTATTTCCTATCAAAATTAATTTTACATTACTTTGTTTAAAACTGCCTCTGTAGACTAGTGGTTGCGCCTTTGGTGTTGTATCTGGAGGTTATGGGTTAGATTCCCATCCATGGCAAAAAAAAACATTTTATCCATAGAGTTATAGGAATATTATATCGTTGTTTCTGGTACACATAGTACAATCCTAGAGCTTAGTTTGTGACTAGAGTAATGTAAATTGTTAATTAATAAATTATTATTATAATTAATGTTAGATATTTTGGAGCTAGAGATGTTAAATTTTAATTATGGATTTTGACAGTTATTATATTAAGGAATCAGGCTTGGTTGATCAATACTAACCAGTGACAGAGACCACATAAATTGTATGTACCTACATGTAATATAGGAGTGCACATTTCTATATTTATCGATTTCTACAGTTATTACAAAAAAATAAAGTTTAAGTTCAGGTAAGATTAACGTCTCTATAACTACGTTAGGCCGATCGACCAGTTTCGTAATCACCACCCATGCAGAAATCGTCAAGTGACCTAGTCATGTTTCGGTTTTAGTCTGCGGTTTTCGGTTTTCAGGAGACTGCTGCATCGGTTTATTGTCTAGGTTGTAGTTTTCTTTCACGGAGCGATTACGAAACGGGCGGTTGATTATATGATATTGCAGCGGAGATTAAAGTAGATTCGTAATGCAAAATTGTCTTTGACGCCGCCGTTTCCTGACCGCATCATTTAGCAGGCATAGTAAGAGTATACAATAATGTTAAATAACAATGCATTGATCAACACAATTTATTTATTTAAACACTTTATTGCACAGTAAACAAAAGTAAGACAAGAGCCTAGCTCTTAAATTTAAGAAGAAACAAAAGTTATATCAAAGGCTTTTATGAAACTTATAGCCTTAGGCATTATCTATGAGCTAACCTTTAAGATTATGTACGAAGATAAATCGGGTGCTTAATATAAAAAAAACGAATAAAATCCATAATATAATATATTCAATGTATATATACATAAATATACATACATAAACATACATATAGTTTACCTACACTATAGACAATGGAGACTAGATACTGATACCACACAAAAAAACATGTATGGGCTTTTACGCACATGCCATGCTTCAATAACAGAAAAATAGCTTTTATAATTAATTGAATCAGGCGTTATTTTGTAGCTTTAAATAGCTTTTATTACGAATAAAAGCAAACCTAAGATTGTTGAAAGCAAAAATAACTTTAAGATTTCAACAAATAACAGGTTAAAATTCTAATAAAAATATCAGTAACTTAATTAGAATGAAATCTTTCAAGTTTTAATCAAGTTATTAATATAAAGAAAATTGTAAATTAAGATGAAAGAAATGCGTGATTTTTAAGGCCTCCAATTTGATATCGAACGCCGACGTGCAAACCGCTGCCGTCAAACTTTTTCTTTACTCATCTATAATAATTACCTTTTATCACAAGTTAATTTTCAGAAAAAGAAAATACTGGGAAAATTGTTCAGAAAATAATATTACAATTACACAATTTATTACTCAACATACTCAACAAAAATATAACGTAGGTAATTAAAATAAAGAAAATAATTATCTAATAAAAGCTTGTTAAATTATACATATGTGGGAATATCATGTACATTTACGAGTATCATCGAGTACGGATGCTTTACGGTGCGGAAATCACCTAGCATACTCACAGTCTTGTCTTGAATGGTTTTCGCATTGAAATGAGTTTATCTCTTTTAGTAAAAGAACAGAATTTTTATTGGTTGATAATTAAATAAGTCTTACAAAGCTTTTGATATTTTATAAACAACCTTTTATTGGTAAAGTTATGAACTTCGAATTTTGGACTTAACATAAGTTCGCGACTCCATCTCGTGTCTTGGATTGGCTGTGCTAATACTGCTGGGCGCCCAGCGGAGGGATTATTTTCCCAGATAGGACTTCGCTAATATTTGTTATGATAGCACCGAAGTGGAGAGTGGTGAGATTGTCTATGAGCCCTGATAATTTGTTGGCCTAGTCATGTTTCGGTTTTAGCCTGTGGGTTCACCAGTTTTCAGGAGATTATTGCATCGATTTCTTGTCGAAGTATCTCATTTCAGGATGCGGTTGTTAATTTGACGATAAAGCAGCAAGAATATTATAATGCAAAGGCTCGTAATGCAAATTCGTCTTTGTCTCCGCCCATTTTGTAACCGCATCATTATATATAGTATAGTAGTGGATTAATGCTGTTCAAAAAAACATTAGCATCAGTTAAGCAGAGAGCATTTTTGCTTATTCTTTTGCGAATCGTGGCATAAAAACAATCTACTTTCGCCTCTGCGAATATGCAGATGCAGAAGCAAGGCAGTCCCATCAATAAATACCCTACGCGTCATTGTAGGTACTAAACGCGTAATACGTTATACCGTTTTGGGTAAAGAACGCCCAAAGACTGCTCGTATAGAAGGGCGTGCAGTAGGCTCTAAACAACGTAACTTCACGTGAGCACCGAGCAAACCTGCGGACCATCATATTGGCCCCGATGGCCAATGCGCGCTCCTCTCGCTCAATATCCGCATCGTCTCTGAGTTCAGACGTGAATATGGGCCTAAGATACTTAAACTGTTCCACCCGCTTTACACCACACCATTCAGTTCAGTAGGTGGAACCTCAGAGTAGCCAGTAGTGGATTCAAAGACGATGCATTCACTTTTGCTCGTACTATACATAAGTCCGTGTGAGGCTGCATATGCCTCACAAATATTTATTAACTTTGACTTACTGGTGCAAGTGTTCAGCAGCACCGTGTTGTCTGCATAACTAATGTTGTTGACGCCAACTCCACCAACATGACGGCTAGCACGCGTAGTGCTGAACTCCTCGACCAACGCATTCGTATATATATTAAATAGGGTTGGTGATGTCAATCCGCCCTGTCTGAGGCCGCATTCCATGCTGAATGGATCAGAAATAGCGCCCAACCACTTTTCAACACAGTTCACCTGATTCATGTACCAAAGAAAAGTAGTTTGTTCTCTTAAGTTAACTTTTTTAACATTTGTCAATTTTATTATCCTAGCTATAATCATACGGCTGTATTAAAAAAAACGTTTTTTTTTGTCTTTTTCGAGCAGTATTTCGATCTCACGAGTATATTTATAACAGTCTAAAGCAGCATCGATAATGTATATTGTTTCTTCTGTAGGTTTCAATAATTAAAATGTCATCTTACCAGATTTTGGTCTCGTAGGAATATTTGAAAAAATTAAGGACCCCAAACGAAATTTCCTACATTCCATTTCTTTGAGATGAAACTGCCACTTTCATTAAATGTTGAACACATTACTATTATAAGGGATCTTGTAAGGACTTCCTGTAATTACCAAAGATCTGTCATGGCTGCCAACCAGATGTGACGTCATGATAGGAATGACGTCAGAGTTACTATTGAATAGGCTTTGTCAATTAATCGAAACTATGGGCCGTCTCCGTAATTGATTGGAGTCGCAAATTAATTTAGTACTTACTCAGGTTGGCTGCTGCTTGAATATACTTATATATACATGTAACTGTAGGTAAGCTAGCTAATGTAATAATAGAAATAAAGTAGGAAAATGTAAAAAAAGTATATTAAAACAATATTCTTATATACGTGGTGGCCGAGTTGGTTGGACCTTAGACATACAAAACACTTAGGACCCTGGTTCGAATCCCGGTGTGTACCAATGAGTTTTTATTTTAAAAAAATATGTACATTTGTTTGACAACACCACTATAGTGCCTCGGAGAGCACGTTAAGCTATCGGTCCCGGTTTCACTATACCAAATTGTGAAACTGTTTATAGATGGGTTATTGAGTCTATTCAAAACATCGCGACAAGCTAGCCACTTGTTCGGTGTAGACTCATACCATCGGCTAAGACGAGGTGGGATTAAAACTCCTCCTCTGGGTACCCTGGGGCCGTCAGGGCGGTCTCGGGCACCGTAAGGCATCCGTGATGATAATATATGTATGTATGTATAACATGTATTGTATTTCATAATAATATATTTTGTTCATGTTGTAATGTTTTAGTAATGTGTATGCTTTCAGTTACAATATTGTGTTTTTTATAAATAAATAAAAGTAACATTCTACGTAATTTAAAAAATGTGTCTGTTGATTATGATTTGACCCTGTGGCTGAAAGTACTTATACTGTAATTAAATAATTAGAATTAAGTATATATATCAATAAGTATTATATCTGTAGGTATTTTGTAAGTATCTTAAAGGTATCTTATAGGTTAATATCTTACAAAATACCTACAGATATCCTAAGAATTTATTTGATTAAATGTATATTTTTATCACACACGCATACACAATAAAATACATATAATCACAATCACACACATACACACACACTCGTGCACACATAAATTCACAGACATTTATTTAATTTAGGTACTCGTGTATTCATACTAAAGCTGTTTTTTTTGTAAATATTATACCTACATAAGCATGAAGCGGCATGCTTATGTAGGTATAATATGCTGCATGCAGCATGGTTCCTATAACACAGGATAACCTAGCACAGAAGCCAGGTATCAACAGTAATTTGTAAACGTAAATATAATTAATTATGTACATAATTTAAATATTTTTGATGTACTTTTAAAAAAATGTATTTATGTGTATTTTGAGTGTGTCAATAAATACATTTAGTATTATTAATATTACTATTTTTACACAAAACATCGCGAGCTGGTGGAAAAATGCATCCGCAGGTTTACCTCCCCGTACTAAATGTGTAACTTTTGGCAATATTTATTTCTAAAATATATATAAACTAATATCATTACAGCCTCGACGGTCTTAGGGTGGTTAGGGCGGAGGGTTTTTTTTAAGCCCACCTCGTGGTAGCCGATGGTATGAGTCTACACCGAACAAGTGACTAGCTCGTCGCGATGTTTGGATAGACTCAATAACCCATATGAACAGTTTCATATGTTGTTAGTTAAATTGGAACCGACAGCTTAACGTGACCTCCAAAGCACTAGTGGTGTTGTCAAACCAATGTATATATTTTTTTAAATTAAAAACTCATTGGGATTCGAACCAGGGACCTAAGTGTTTTTAAGTCTAAGATCTAACCAACTCGGCCACCACGTTTAAGCGTAACGATATAAATAAAAAAATGGATACTCTACCAGCCTGAGTTTTTCTTTTATTTTTTCTTTTAATTCTTATTATAAAAGTTTATAGCGAATAGGAACCCGTTACGAACCTTCTGTAATTAATCTCAATGCTTCAATGTTATTAATTAATTCAAGATCCCGAAGTAAAAGAACGCCTAATAATAGAAACGACTTTAATATTTGACTTTCTATTTTTAAACTTTTCTTTAATAATATTTTTCATCTTCAAAAATAAGTAGCTATTTAATAAATTGATTCTGAAATTAGTCTTCTTTTTGGAACTTATTAATTTGTAATTATTGGAATATTTGAAAATAATATGTAAGTAGGTTTAATTATTAGGTAGATAAAGTAGGTATTTTTTATATTTTCATTTTATATTAAACACATTGCCCTGGTCACAAACTAAGCTCTAGGCCTGTACTATGTGTACCAGAAACAAAGACACTTATACATTATATTTTTTAATCACCCAGACCATGACAGAACATGAAAAACGTTCAAATATTTTTTTGCTATAGGTGGGAATCGAACCCACGATCTCCAGGTACGGCGCCAAAGGTGCAACTACTAGGCTAAGGAGGCGGTATATTCAATAATTATTCAACTATTACTAAAAACTATATATTTTATAAACTATGAGATTTTGCGTTAATTATAATTCGAAAACAATATATACGTGGTGGCCGAGTTGGTTAGACCTTGGACTTAAAAACACTTCCCTGAAAACGGTCCCTGGTTCGAATCCCGGTGTGTACCAATGAGTTTTTAATTAAAAAAAAATGTACATTGGTTTGACAAGACCACTATAGTGCCTTGAAGAGCACGTTTAGCTGTCGGTCCCGGTTTCACTATACTATATTATGACCAGTTATATAACCACATATAAAGCATATTTTTATTTCTTTCTATTTAAATCTTTGTTGTACAAAGGTTCTCTGCCAGTCAAACAATTGGAGCAGTAAAAGAGTGAGAGCGAACTTACCGCTTATGCCGCGTAGATAACCAGAGTTTGAAAACCAATATCGAAACAAGAAAATAACTCTTGTTTGATAACCCGGTTATCTAAGAAGATTTTTTGATTATTTGTTGATAACTGGGTTATCTACGGATAATTTGAATTCCTCATTGTGAACCGCAAGCACGTCATTTGATAACCAGTCATCTAGGAATAAAATATATTATTTTTTAAGAACCGCAGTTGTTAACAAAAAAAAATCATTCTTGTGACATAACCATTCTATGACATTCTTATGATAATGTCTGGTTAGAAAAAGACGTCCTTGTGGTTACATAACCATTTAAAAATGTTACTACAACAATATCATAGAATGATTGTATTGATTGTATAAGTTGATACTTTACTTTATAGCTTTCTATAACTTTATGGTATCAAGAAAGTCTTCAAAAAATTACGTCATTGCGGTTTACAAATAGGAATTAATTTTTTTCTTAGATAACCGGGTTATGAAACAAGAATTATTTTTCTGTTTCAATGCCGGTTAATCAACCTCTGGTAATCTACGCGGCATAAGCGGAACTTACAATGAGGGAAAAGTTCTAGTGGACGAAAATAGTAAAGAGTTGGCATCTTAAAGTGGCACAAGGAGGAGTAGGAAAGGAAGGTTAAGAAGATGGAAGAACAAAAATCACAGACTAGAAGGCAAGTTCTGGACTAGAATACCACACAATGGTACGGCACACAGATCCAGTTTCTGAAAATTTACCAAATGTAATTACTACTAGCTGACCCGGTGAACTTCGTATTACCTACAAATATGATGTCTTATCAACACATGACATAGTTGTGCGTGCGCAAAACAGAGAAATTCCAAGTTATTACCGCAAACTTTCAACGACTGGCCGTGTGATTTATTCACTCGAGAAATTTTAGTGGCTTAAAAAAAGTGACAAATAACAGATATAACAGTCACTGAAATTATGGTTATATGGTTGATAACTCCTTGCCTTTCCATACTTGTGGAAGAATAAATTTAACATATAACATTTCTTAATATTAGTTGTTTGCTTTTCTATAGGTTTTTTCCTATTATTTTTCTTTGAAACCCACTCCTGTATTAAAATAAATAAGAAAAAACAAATAGGCCAAGCCGTTATTTTGTTTTAGCTTGACTAACGAACGGCGATTTATTTACATATTATATAGAATAGATTCCAAATCAAACTCTCTGAACAAAGGTTATTATTACTACCAATAATAATATGCCTAATATTTACAATTTTAATAATAATAAGTAGGACATTTTACACATAATGCGCAGGTACAAACTAAGCTCTAAACTTATACTATGTGTATCAAAAACCATGATACTTATACATATTATAGACACACAGACTATGAAGAGTGGGAATCAAACTCACGGCCTCAAGATACAACGGACACGTAACACGTCCATAATGTAAACATAAGGTCGTCCATAATGTAAACAGTAGGCGGCCAGAGGCTCTACCATAGGTTTGCGCATTGTAGCAACGTAACGTATTTGTATATGTATACGTGAGCAACAACCAATAGGATCGCTTTATTCAATCCTGTTACCAAAAATAAAGCGATCCTATTGGTTGTTGCTCACGTATACGTATACAAAAACGTGTCCGTGAGCTCTTTGTTTTCGATAATTCTCGATGCACGCTTCTGCAGACTATCGAGAGCATGCAGCACGTATTTGGCAGATCCACCCCAAAGATGCGAACAGTATTCCACACAAGGCCGTATCTGAGCTTTATAAATCAGATGCCTGAGTTGAGGAGTAAAATACCGTCGCACCTTATTAAGGACGCCGAGCTTCCTACTTGCTGTCTTCGCAATGCTCTCAATATAGTTGCGGTGATTTAGGTCGGAGCGTATTTCTAATCCCAGGATATCGAAAACTGGAGACAATGGTAAACATGTGCTCTGAAGGGAGGGAAAGTGAGAAAAGGGGGTCTTTTTTGCTGTCAATGCGCAAGCCTGGGTTTTTTGGGCAATAAACTGGACCAGATTAAGAGAAACCCAGTTTGAGATTTTTTCCAGGGTTTGGTCCAATTCATTTACCAAAGAACTCTTATACTCCTCTGTTTCGACGCGACTGGGGGGCTGACGCGTCAAGTATTGACCGTGGACAGTGCTATCGTCTGCATAGCAATGTATGTTACCGAGTGATAACAAATCATTGATATGCAGCAAGAACAGAGTAGGGGATAGCACAGATCCTTGGGGTACGCCTACGTTAATGGTTTCGCGACCCAAGGTCGTACCATCAACGAGGACTTGTATAGCCCGGTCTGATAAAAAACTTGAGATCCAGCCACAAAGTCGCGCCGAAAATCCATATGCTGGCAGCTTAGAGAGTAAAGCTTTGTGCCATACCCGGTCAAAGGCCTTAGAGATATCGAGGCCGACTGCCAAGACCTCTCCATGCCTATCCATTGCCTCACCCCAGATATGCGTAATATATGCTAGAAGATCACCCGTAGACCTTTTTCTACGAAATCCGTATTGACGGTCATTGATAAAGGAGTGACCTTCTAGGTATCGCATAATCTGTGCATTAATAACTGTTTCCAGAACTTTGCACAGCACTGAGGTGATGACAATGGGCCGGTAATTATTGGGGTCTTACCGGTCACCCTTTTTGGGGATAGGTTGCACATTCGCTTCCCTCCAAGCTGCGGGGACCATACCAGAGGAGTATGATAGGCGGTAAAGTCGCGTGAGAGCAGGAGACAACTCAAGAGCGCAGTTTTTTATAACAATCGCTGGAACACCATCCGGCCCACTGGCCTTCCGAACATCGAGAGAATGGAGTGCCGCGCGCACGTCACGCTGCCGGATATGAATATCTGGCATTGTGAATCCGCAATTGGGTATAGTAGGCGGTTGCGCGCCTCCATCGTCGAGTCTGGAGTTAGAGGCGAAAATATGACCCAGAAGATCGGCTTTTTTAGTCGCCAAATGAGCCAGCGAACCATCGGGATATCGCAGCGGCGGCAATGATGAGCGACAGAAGTTTACCTCGACCGATTTTGCAAGCTGCCAAAACTTTCGGCTACCTGCCGGTTGTTCAAGCAGCTCATTCCCGATCCGAGATATATGATTAAACTTTGCTCTTTTCAATACTTTCTTGCACATCTTGGAGACGACGTTATATGCTATCTTCAGGGTGGCTGAGTCAGCCGTCGAGCGACCCCTTACCCATTCCCGGTACGCAGTATTTTTGACTGTGACGGCCTTCGTACAGTTGCTGTCGTACCAGGGTCTGCTGTTGCCTTTGCTGGTGACAGACGAGAACGGAATGTAATATTCCATTCCAAGAAGAATTTCATCAGCAAGAGCAGCAGCACAAGCATTAGGGTCATCAACCTGAAAGCAGCGTTGCCCCCAAGGTAATGCAAGAAAGTACTCCCTCAGTCCATCCCAATCTGCTGACGAGTAATGCCAGACTTTCCCTGCAGTCGCCTTCCTAGAAGGAATAGGAACACGCGGAACTGATGTAACCACCATGCAGTGATCCGAACCCCCCAGGGGCGCCATGACTGACACCTTATATCCGGCGGGATGACTCGTCAACAGAAGGTCTAGTTTGGAGGGCGCATGGCTGATTATGTCTGGGATCCTGGTGGTCTGATCAACCAGCTGAGTCAAGCCATGGGTAAGTACAAAGTGGTAGGCGGATTTCCCGGCATGATCGGTCTTTAGAGAACCCAACCATTGTACATGGTGTCCGTTGAAATCTCCTAAAAACACGATCTCAGCACAGGGAAATAGTTCATGTGCTTTATCTGTCGCTCTGCTCAAATAAGCAATAAGCCAAGAGGTTAGGCCTTTTGCATGAGTCGGCTGACTATTCTAAGCAGCCCAGCTCCTTCCAGAAGGCGACAAGAAGTCCGGGTATTCCACACACCTCAAGGAGCGACCTGGGTGTTCCGAGGATGCCCGTTGTGAAGCCACCCCGGTGCAATGAAGCAACATAAAATGTACATGAATTTACGTAGTAAATGTATAAATTTACTCTAATAAATAAATGTGTCACCGACTATATGATAAAATCGAACTCAACGTAGATATAAATAAATTTCCAGCTCCGTAATGTCGTGAAAAATTTTTCAGTCGGCAAATCAAAGTAATCGGTCGTGTCTCATGAAGTGGAACTAAGTGGCGAAAAGGATTATCGATACATCTCTCGAGCTGACATCGTTCTGATTTAGACAACCTGTCATGTCTATCGATGTTACCGTGTTATATTTTATTGTATAACAACAGGTATTACCTATTTCAAAAATAGAACGTTATTAAAGATTTATTCGAATTTATAATTATTTTATTCTTAATTTAAATATGGAAACTTATTAAGAATTGTAGTTTTAGAAGGTAGCTATTTTAAGCAATTAAACAATGACTTCCTAAAATGGTATATTTATTATATTATATTAACAGATTAGAGGCATCTAGATAATTACACAACGAGGATGTAATAATAATAATAATATGTAGGTCAATTTACACAAATTGCTATGGTCACAAACTAAGCTCTAGACTTGTACTATGTATACCAGAAACAATAATATAATACATATTATATTTTATAAACACCCAGACCATGGCAAACTGTACAGAAAAACGTACTAATATTAATTTGCCATGGGTGGGAACCGAACATACGACCTCCGGATTTAACTCCAAAGGCGAAACCACTAGTCTACGGAGGCTGTAATCCAAAAATAAAAAGTTTTTAATTAAACACAGTAACCAGTTTTGTTATCTTTAACTTAAAATATACTCGTAATTCAATTCGTTATTGTCGCCCCCCATTTCGTAATCGCATCATTTAGCCGGCATAGTGGGAGCGATCAATATTGTTTAAGAACAATAATTGAATGTCCCCATTCATGTACTTTGTAGATCTGCTCACCACCAGGTAGATACAAAGTCACATGTCGTGCTCCAATAAAAAAAAGTTATGTACAAGCGATTAACTTTATAAAAAATATTTACGACATTTTAAAATTTGTTTTAACCTTAAAATTTTCAAGAAAAGATTACACAAAGGGTTTCGGTTTAGCAAATGCGCCAAAAGTAAATTATTAACGTAAACGGCCGAGTAGGAAAGTCTAATAATAAGTCATGGAAGGATCCAGTGCAAAGTAAGAATATGTCCTCCAATGCTGGCCATTTTCCAGAACTGGAAGTATCTTAGGATAGGCGTACACTGATATGACATAATATAAATAAAACGTAATATACCTAATTAATAATACCTTTTAAAATGCTGCTACGAAACGGACAGTTGATGTGACGATATAAAGCAACGACGATATTTTAAAGTAAACTTGTATAAATGCAGAGTTGATATATGGCCACCATTATGGGATCGAAAAAATAAATGTATGTATGATCCCATTAATGTAATTCCAGTCAGCTTACTAACTTTAATGTACCCTACATTAAAGAGTGGTATTCCATGCTCAAAAAAAAAATCTTAAAAAAATAAATAAATAGCGACTGGCTGCCTCACCATTTTTTTTTGTATAAAGGGTCAGCAAGGCTTTTCAGCGCGGAAACGCCGCCAGTGTCATGGGCACATGTCATGCCGCTTATTATAGGAACCTACTTTTGTAACCCCTCTTATTTTACTTCCTACCCTTTTTAGTTATAAATTTAAGTTTTTATTTAATAGGTTTATTAAAATAAAATATATACATTCAATAAAACATTTTAAAAAAATACATGGTACTTAATTTAAAAATAAATAAAACTAATAACTAAAAATAACCTAAACCATAATAAATAAATAAAAAATAATAACTAAAAAAGATAAAATATTTCCTCAATCTCCGACACATATTATAAGTTTAGTTTAATAAATAATTATTATTAGTTAAAAATTTAAATTATGAGGCTCAAACAGAGGGCTATGGCGATACTCAAATTTGCATTAGGGGTATATTTTACCGTCGCTGCTTTATCGTTAAATGAACTGTCCTTTTTCAAACCGCACCCTCAAAAGAGACAACCATCTCGATAAGATATCGATGCAGTATTCTTCTGCAAAACCATACAGTCTAAAACTAA
The DNA here is from genome assembly GCA_947458855.1 of Monopis laevigella. Taxonomy (NCBI): domain Eukaryota; kingdom Metazoa; phylum Arthropoda; class Insecta; order Lepidoptera; family Tineidae; genus Monopis; species Monopis laevigella. Next base: position 9,974,870 of record OX381581.1, on the reverse strand, counting down.
AACATGATACATTACTTGACGGTTGCATCTGGTAACGAGACGGTACGTAATTATTTCCGAAATAATGAACAGATTAAACATTTAGTTAAAAAAAGTTTAAAATATTCAATATACGTTTACCCCAAACCACGGCAAGAGTTGGTAAGTAGGTCAACGTCCGTAATAAAATATTAAAACAGACAAATTATATCTATGTGCAGAGGTTTATGAGCCGATAAAGTTGTAAAAATTAATCCGAACCTAATGTGTGTACATTAGTACTGGTTACTTTTAAATGTTTTTTGGCACGCTGGTACAGTGCGCAAGTCGGATATAAGTACACATACTATGTATTTTAGTACTGTTTTGTATGACCCAGAAAACAATATAATATCAAGCACATGTATAGTAAGTATAGTAGCTTTTTATTGGGTGCTGGAGCCTGATTCAGTCGATCAATTTAATATCAAGTTGGAAGAAAGGACTTTAAACATTGCTAGGTTTCTTTAGCACTGCCAATTAAGAAAAACCGTCCAATGATCTAGTCTTAATTAGGTTTTAGTTTGTTGGATCATTACAATATTAAATTGGAGTAGAAGGAAGACTCTAAACTTTGCTAGGTTTCTTTACCACCTTCAGAAAAACATTCCAGTCTTGATTAGTTTTTGTCTACTAGTTCGGGAGACTCCTGCATTAAGCTTTTGTCGAGGTAGTAGTCTCCTTAGCATCCTGCGGTTACGAAATAGGCAGTTGTTTTAAAAATAAAGCAGCGAATATAGTTAAAGTAGAATAGTAGAAACAAAAATGTTGTATTAGGTTCTCTAAGCCATATTGTTTGTGTCAATAAAGATTATTTTATTATTATATTTCTTTTTAAAGTATTATTTGTTTTAAATGATTATAGTAATTATAGATAAAGATCTGATAACAAAACATAATAAAAATCTACAATCACAAAACAAAATATAATTATTACTAATAAGTAAACGAATATTTCACACTAAAATGCCATTAACGTCAGTAAAAAGGGAAATAAATCATGTTTCAGAGTCAGAAATGTCAAGCGAACGTCTAAGTTATGTTTCCATAGCGTGCTGAATAATGCAAAGTATTTATTTTATATTATAAAACACATTTTCCGATAAACTTAACGTGGCAGCGTAAGAAAATTGCACACGAAAATAATGTGTTTTAAATCTAAGCACTCGGCTTTGACAAACCAAAGATGTTTTTATTATTATTGGAGCACGGCATATAACTGTGTATCTACCTGATGGTTAGCAGACTAAGTGTATGAATAAGATCGATTAATATATTTAATTTTCGTTTAACTGCATTGATGCCAGCTAATTGATGTGTGGACGGCAGCAAAAAGGAATTTGCACTATTATTATATATTTTTTTTATATCCCCCCTGATTCATCGTTAAATTAATTGTATGTTTCGTAACCGCATCTAAAAAGGAGACTACCACCTCGACAATAAATCGATGCATAATGCCTTTGTAGGTTAGTGTTTGCGACTTTGGTGTTGTATCTGGTGGTCGTGGGTTCGATCCCCACTCATGGCAAAAAATGTTAGTACGTTTTTTCTATATGCCGGAGAATCCATAAAACAAAAACCGAAACTTGCCTTGATGGTTTTTGCATCTGTATGGGCGGCGGTATTTACATCACAGGTGCTTCACGGCGCCCGATACTACCTAGATTGCTTCAAGTTACCTAATGTCGTCGCGATGATATACTGTCTATTCGGAACAAGTGGCAAACTGGTGCTGCATTTACAGTTTCACAATTTGGTATAGTAAAACTAGATCTGAGAGCTTAACGTGTTCCCCGACTATTATTAAACATACAAATATAAATTTTGTCAAAGAAATTTAGATTTTTATAAATGTAAAATTTCATTGGTACATGATCGGATTTTATACTCCAGTATGATGTAGGTAGGTAAATAATTTATATTAACTAAAGCCCAAAATATAATTAAGCAAAATACAGAAAAAAGCTCAAATTTAAACAACTAAGTAATATGAAAATTGCTGAAACATAAAAATGCAGTTTTGTAAAACACAAAAAATAACTAAATTTTTTTTAGCGTGTAACAAAAACGAGTACGTTCTCTAGCGTCGCTCCACGTTTTAGCTAAATGCTGATGTGACAGAAACGAATGTATACGTCTGCTTCTGCAACAAAATATTTTTAAATATGCTAGGAATTTTTTCAGCGTTTTTTTCCGTAATGGATGCCATTTTCAGGATGAGTTAAACCGCATGACTGAAATCCGGGCTAGAGTAACTTTTTTAATGAAATTTATTGTATTTATTATTGGAGAACGGTATAGAATTATGAATTAGAATTATTAAGAAATATGATGGTAAGTAGACTGAGAGAGAAAGAGACACAAAGTACGAATTTATATTACGAGTCATCTTTTACTTCCTTACTGCTTTTATCGTCCAATCAAATACCCGTTTCGTAACCGCATCTAAAAAGTGGGTTATCTCCTAGACAAAAAAAATAACAGTAAATTCTTGAAAACCAGTATTTTTGGGTCAGACAAAGTAGGGATTGACAGGTATTTTAAAGTCGTAAAAACTAAAGTTATTCTTATCATTAATTGTTTTATCATTAAGTTAAATGCGTTACTATAAAGTGTAATGTCTTCATCTTAAGTGTTCTTCAAAAAAAAAAGTGTGTACCTACTTACGAACCAGGTAACTTCTAAAATGTTCGCGAAATAAATAATAATTATTAATTATAACCTGAAAATATTCTTAGCATTTTTTTGTTTGACACATGAGTTTAGTAAATAATTTGTTGAATACCTACAATTGTTTTCATTTTTATTCTAAAAATAAATATAAATTTCATTACGGGGCACCCGTAATGATATTTACGGCGCCCGAGGCCGCCTAGACGGCCTCACGGTACCTAGCAGAGGGGTTTTTATTCCCACCTCGTGGTAGCCGATGGCATCAGTCTACACCATACAACTGGCTAGCTCGTCACGATGTTTGGATATAATCAATAACCCTTCTATAAACAATTTCACAGTTTGGTATAGTGAAACTCGGACAGACAGCTTAACGTGCTCTCCGAAGCACTATAGTGGTGTAGTTATACAATTAATGTACATACATTTTTAGATTAAAAACTCATTGGTACACACCGGGGTTTGAACCAGGGTCCGTGTTTTTAACCAAGTAGGTTTATTTTAATATTTATTTCTATTCTAATATTAAACTGCTTCATAATTAAATAACAATTGCAGCTATAATTAGATAAGTTGATACTAAATCCATTAACAATTTACAGGTTATTCACCACAAGTTCTCTGTAATAGCATCCAAGTGCAATTGCATGCATTAAGATTACACTGTACTCATTAAGGAAAATGCGGCACCGTTCCTCTAGAGGCCGCGAATATATATTACACTTTCTATTTTGTTTAATTAGTGTAATTATCTAAAGTTATCTAGAGCGAGTAAGGAAGGAATAAGTTCTGGTTGAGATGTTTACTTAATACGTATATATTATATAATACTTGTATGGCAGATGATAATCGGAAGATCAATGGAATCAGCTAACCACCTAGTCTTACACTAGTTGGTTATGTAGCGTGCGGTTGGTTGGTTTTTTTAATACTTTTATTTATGACACCTTTTATTAATTAATCTATAATAGCAGCCTAACCAAACGCACTCTAGACCTTATTGTTAAAACTTTTTTTTTTTTTGACTATTTATAAATATCTGTAAAGATTTACATGAAATAAATAATATTTGATTTGATTTGAATAATAGAGATAAAGATGTTTTCTTAATAGTACTAATTAAGTAGGTAATAGGGACAACATTTTTGTTCTTATACGTGGTGGCCTAGTTGGTTAGACCTTGGACTTAAAAACGCTTAGGTCCCTGGTTCGAATCCCGGTGTGTACCAATGAGTTTTTAATTTAAAAATTTATGTACATTTGTTTGACATCACCACTATAGTGCCTCGGAGAGCACGTTAAACTGTCGGTCCCGGTTTCACTATACCAACTTGTGAAACTGTTTATAGATGGGTTATTGAGTCTATCCAAAACATCGCGACGAGCTAGCCACTTGTTCGGTGTAGACTCATACCATCGGCTACAACGAGGTGGGATTAAAACCCCTCCGCTGGGTACCCTGGGGCCGTCTAGGCGGTCTCGGGCGCTGTAAGGCACCCGTGATGATATATATATAATATTTTTGTTCCTAAAACTATCTAAATGGTATATAAATCAGAAAAACAACTCGCCTATAAAGTTTTGTGGTAAATTTATACAAAACAAATGTCATACTTTACTGTTGCAGGAGAAATAATATAAATAATATGTTTTAGGCGCGAGGAAGGTCTCTATAACTTCGTTAGGCCGACCGACTGGTCTGGTACCACCGCCCATACAGAAGCAAAAACCGACAAGTGACCTAGTCATGTTTCGGTTTTAGTCTGTGGGTTCACCGGTTTTCAGGAGATTACTGCATCGATTTTTTATCGGCAAAAAAACAAAAAATGTTTAATTCATAAACTTGTATACATATACATATATGTATACAAGTTTATGAATTAAACATTTTTTGTTTTTTTTGTTTTACATATACATATATGTATACAAGTTTATGAATTAAACATTTTTTGTTTTTTTGCCGATAAAAAATCGATGCAGTAATCTCCTGAAAACCGGTGAACCCACAGACTAAAACCGAAACATGACTAGGTCACTTGTCGGTTTTTGCTTCTGCTCAAACAAAATCGATTGTTATAAAAAATCGAATCGGCACCGCCTTCCGCATTACGACATCACTAAATTATTTGTACTCGCCCTGCCAAAAGTAAAATAAACGCTTAGAAAAGGTATAGAGACTGTAATAAAATATAAATTCATTATTACGAAGTGGTAGTCTGCTTTTATAGTGCTGTTAAGAAAGGGGCGATTAATTTGGTGATAATGCAGCGATGATCATAAAGTAGACTCGGAAAGCAAATTCATCTTTGACTATTTTGATATCGGCATTTAGCCGGCATTGTGCGAGCGACCAGTGCTATTAAACAACATTGTATGGTAAGACTCCATTCATAGACTTTGTAGACCTGCTTACTAATACAAAATTACAACTAGATACATAAACATATTTTAAGTTTTTAACTTAAAATAAAGGACCCCCTAAAAAGTATTGCAGTAAAATTGAAAACGTAAATCATTAATATCAAAATAACATTCAATTCAATACATGATCACTGCGAGCGACCGACGGCTATTCGTGCCCGTCAAAGAAAATTAAGCTCAATTATTTCACCTCGGCACTCCGAATGATAAATCCAACTAGACACTGCGACCATAAATCAAGTGTCAGGCGCTCCTTTTTCCTCACAAAGGACCTGCTACTTTATTTTCATGAAAAACTACCTTTAAGAGCTTCCGTCCTCCACGCCAACTCACTATCATATAGGTACAGGCGGGAGCATAAGTTAGGTAATTATTAGTTTTATTTTTTTTAAAGATAATTGCTTAAATATGAAAAATTACAGAGGCTTAGAATAACTAGCAGTGGTAATTAGCGAATTCAGTAATGTTACAGTTTTAAAGGTACATCTGATTTTGGCTTCATCAATTTGTATAGATAGTCTATTTTCAAACAAATGGATGTGTTATTAGTATTGATGACATTGTAATGATAAGATTGTTTAACTTTATTTAATGACACTATATACCTATGTCGTTGGGTATCATTGAACATTCTATTAGTGACATTGTTTAATGAATGAAACATATTGAATTATTTATAAAATTGTACTGACATTTACATAATAATATATACAATTTTGACATCCTACTGATACATAGTTAAAAGTTTTGTTGAACAAATGGATTCACTTTAAGTTTTTATTAGTGCTAATCACAAACTACTATTTGGAAGGAACATAATATGATGAGAAAAAATACGTAGGTACTAAATACGAATTAGAAACTTCTTAAGTTCAAATTAAGTTTAAATTATAATATATAAGAATTACTCGTATATGCAATTAACATCCCAAGACATATTTTTTTTTAGATATAATTTTAGGGACTATGACTGATCATAGTCTCTAAAATTATAAAACATTTACATTTAGAGTATACGAATATCACTTACCTATGTTATTTGACTTGACATGTTTGTTTGAGTCAGCAAGCGTAGTTTGTAGTCGAGGAATAAAGATAAGTAGTGCCGGGTCATTGGCCGAAATTCAAACGCACTTTACTTGGGTACTAATTATTTAATTAAATAAAATATACATTAGTAAACTTTTGTTCCCGACTATACATCTCAGAGTTCAGAAATTACATTTACGACCTCTTGCAGACAGCGTCTTGAGGGGGCGATAATTCTGATATTATTGGTCAATTTGAAGATTGCAAGACTCTACTGAAATCCGATTACCTAGTAAAAGTCTGCTGGCTCTGAGTTGTGCCACTCTAGGGAATATTTTAGAAATTCTAGTAAATTACGTTTTGAGATTTATGACAAAATGGAATAGGTTCTACTGCATTTTATTTTATTCTCTAAACTTAATTTTAGCCTAAACTTTATTAATGGCTGCGTTTCGTAATGGGGTGATGGCTTTAAAAATTATTTTCAGTTCACTATAATAAAAAAAAAATATTGCTCTGATCACAAACTAAGCTTTATGCTTGTACTATGTGTACCAGAAGCAACGATAAAATACATATTATAAATTATAAACACCCAGACCATGACAAATTATACAGAAAAAACGTACTAATAATTTTTTGCCATGGGTGGGAATCGAACCCACGACCTCCGGCAACGCCAAAGGCACAACCACTAGTCTGAGGAGGCTGTCAAAAATAAACAATAATATTAAAACCTTTTTTATTGTAGTTGCAGTTAACATAATACGCTCTAGTTTCAATTGTTTTCTACTTACTTGGTATCTACCTGGTGGTAAGCAGACCTACGAAGTCCATGAATAGGGCCGATGAAAACATTGTTGTTTAACAATATTGACCACTGTGCCGGCTAAATGATGCAGTTACGAAATGGGCAGCGATATGGACGTATTTGCATTATGAGTCTGTTTAAAAACCGGTGAACCCACAGACTAAAACTGAAACATGACTGAACGAGCGGCGGTGGTAACGAGTCCGGTCCATATACGCCCTAATTTAAAATTATTTTATGTTTTTTACAGCTTAATATGGCGCTAATATTCTACTAGATTATATTATGTGCTCTTCAAAGCACTAACAAGTCTTTAAAAACATTTTTTTTTAATTTAAGTTTGATGCGCTGGCGCTGTTAGTACACTGGGTATTGTAATTTTCTGTTTTAAGTCAACAGTCTAACTCTACTACTTATAATATAGTCACAGTTTATAATCGTGTCAATGGATACGAAATCTGAAGTCGCACTAAATTTTTTTATTAAAAGTCAACATTTAAATAAATATAATTTAAATAAAAGGCATTTTATTTCATCAAACATTGAAAATGTAATAATAAAATTACTAATATTATAAAAGGAAAACTTTCAAGATTAAGGCTTAACACTATCATTAAATAAAAAAGTGTCATTACGGACGGCAGATACGTCCAATATTAGCTTGTGATTAGTGAGATAGTAATAATCCTCTTTCAGAGTGCGACGAAATGGCCAGTTCACGATATTAATAATGAGACTCGTGATGCAAATTCGTCTTTGTCCCTGCCCATTTCGTAACTGCATCATTTTGCCGGCATAGTGGGAGCGATCGATCAATGGATCAATAAATTGTATTGATCCACCCCATTCATGGATTTGTAGCTTTGCATACTATTAGGTTGATACAAAGTCACATGTCGTGCCCCAGTAAATAAAATAAAGTATTGTGATTTCAGTGAGTTAGATATACACCTGTAATATGATCGTCTATTGAAGGATCTTGGCCTTCCAAGATCAGCCGTCGGAACTTTTATGGAACGTACTTCCAAGATGGCGCTAACAGGATCATATAGTATTTGGTTGAGTAGAAAGTGTAGTGAACACAGTGAGAGTGTAGTTAAAAGGCATTTAACCCTACTTATCGCGGTCTCAAGTCCGGGAACGCTGCAGTTCATTCCCCTGCCTTCCAACTACGCGATGAATCCGGTACCCGCACGGAGAATCCATGGATAGCTAAGAATATTGCCTCTCTCCTTTTTTTTTATATCCGTGGTGGCCGAGTTAGTTAGACCTTAGACTTAGAAACACTACAGTATTTAGGTCTCCGGTGTGTACCAGAATTTCAATAAAAAATCGTTTGATAACACCACTATAGTGCCTCGGAGAGCACGTTAAACTGTTTATACATATTCAAACATTGCGAAGAGGTATATAGCCACTTGTTTGTAGACCATCGGCTATGACGGGGAGGTATTAAACCCCTCCGCTGGGTACTCTGAGGCGTTCTAGACGATTTCGGGCGCCGTACCCGTGATGACATTTATTTATTTTTCTATATACACGTAAGAAAAAAATATCAGTTGTACATGTAGGTAGGTATAGTGTACAGCTGAATTTGGTCTCATGTTATTATATTCAGTCGTAATTTACAAAATTTTGCAATAAATTTCGTTGGCCTCGTCCCGGTGATAAATTCTAATTTTACCGTCCGATGTAAACACGGCGTCATTTCAATTTACCGACCGCTAGTTTGCGTAAAACGGTAATTTTAGTCGTAAATCGACCTCTTTAGTGTCAAACCTAATCAGGGGTTTTACTGTCATGTGGGATATTTTAATTAAATTTACAGAATGTTATATTACCTAGAGTTTTTATTTGTATCCTTACGGTGCCTTACGGTGCCGGAATCCGTCTAGACGGCCTCAGGATATTTATTTGTATCAATACGGGTGCCTTACGTTGCCGGAATCCGTCTAGGCGGCCTCAGGATTTTTATTTGTATCATTACGGGTGCCTTACGGTGCCCGAATCCGTCTAGACGGCCTCAGGATCTTTATTTATATCATTACCGGTGCCTTACGGTGCCCGAATCCGTCTAGACCAGGGGTGCTCAAACTTGAACTGCTGGCGATCTACCTCAATATTTTTAGACTACTTACGATCGACTCTGAGAGGCTGCAAGTATGTGTTATGCAGGGTTGTCGTACAATGTACGACATTGACGTGTACGACGTACATACACGATACACCCTACCTACCTACCTACCTAGGTAGGGTGTACCGTAGCATATTTCTATTCTACCATTTCTATCTAAGGTTTTAGAGTCTGTAGTACATAAGCAACTGACGCTCTTTCTTCAAAACCATGAACTTTTAAATCCTTTTCAATCTGGTTTTCGATGCGGTCATAGTACAACTTCAGCTTTACTTAAAGTAACTGAAGACATCAGAAATGGCATGGATGAAACCAAGGTCACAGTACTTGTACTGATCGATTTCACCAACGCCTTTAACACAGTCGATCCCGATTTGCTAATCGCTATTCTGTCAGGTCTTAGATTCTCTCCAGAGACTCTTGCGTGGTTTCACCAATACCTCCATGGACGTCGGCAACAGGTGCGGGTTGACCAATTGTCATCAGTTTGGTGTGAATTACGTACAGGCGTTCCACAAGGTGGCATACTATCTCCATTGCTTTTCTCCATGTTTATTGACAGTATCACCACATCGCTTCACTGTCACTATCACTTGTACACCAATGACTTGCAGCTTTATGTGCAGACAGACATCAACTCACTGAATAGTGCAATAGCTTGGCTTAACTCTGATCTTTCAAATATATTGGCTTGGTCTACTAGATTTGGTATTGCTGTCAACCCGGCCAAATGTCAATCTATCATTATTGGGAGTTCCCGCCTCTTATCAAAAGTTGATATGGCCAAGATTGACTTTGTTCGGTATGACAGTAAACCGATTGCGTTTTGTAGCGAGGTTAAGAACTTGGGTTTATATCTGGATTCTCATCTTAGCTGGAAAGCGCAAGTAACTAATACTAGTCGTAATTTTTTTTCTTCGCTGCACTCTCTCAATAAACTTAAACATTTTCTGCCTATAAAAGCTAAAGTTACCCTTGTTCAGTCTTTACTTCTTCCTTTGATTGATTATGGTGACGTGTGTTGTGTAGATCTTACGGAAGAATTACTAAACAAAATGGAACGACTACACAATGCATGCATCAGATTCATTTTCTGTCTGCGCAAATATGATCACGTCACACCTTATTGAGATAAGCTGAAATGGTTGAGAATTCGAGGTAGGAGAAACAGCAGGGTTTTCTGCCTGCTCTAGTCTTTGTTAAACGAACCTAACACTCCCAAATACCTCAAGGATAGTTTTACATCCCTCGGCTCGCATCATGATAGAATCCTTCGTTCTGCCTCTAACTCAACTCTTTCTATACCTTCTCATCATTCTACCTTTGTCTCAAAATCTTTTTCTGTTGCTGCAACAAGACTCTGGAATTATCTACCGGTGGACATTAGACAAGCTCCTAACAGGGGTATCTTTAAGAGACTAGTGTATAAACACTTTCTGAATGTGTGAATGTGTCTCCTTTTTATTATTCGTTTGGGCTCGCTCTCTCTCTCATCTCATCCTGTATTTCTGCTTTAAATAATTATTGTGCTGTTGCTGTAATATTTGCTATTTTATTAATATGTATGTATATTATTAATATAGTTTATGATATGTATGTATATGTAGTCAGTATTAGTGTGTATGTATAATATTTGTATACTCTATTTCTTAAATGTATTTTACTGCACCTATTTTACCTACTTACTGCTTAATTTGTCCCAAAGGTTTGACTGGTAGAGAATGCCTAGCGGCATTAAGTCCGCCTTTGTACTAAATTTGTGCAATAAAGTTTTTAAATAAATAAATAAAATAAATATTATAGATATTAGCTTTCCGCACTTTAGTCAAGGTTTGGGTTAGGTTTAGTGAGGTTCTTCTCTACAATATCAATGAAAAAACTCACAGTTATTCAAAATTGTGAGTTTATTGATTGTTACAAAACAAAAGAGTTACATATGGTGTTAAACTTAACTAAGGAGTGACTTTAGACGTTGAAGCGTGGCACTGCATGTCCTCAGCATACTTTTCATAAGATGGTACTTAACCACTGAGTGCTAATCGCAAGCATGATGACATATGATCGTCAGTTAGTCGATTGCGATATTTTGACTTAATTATCTACATTTCAGAAAATGCAGACTCGCACAAGTAAGTTGATCCAAACATTGCCGTCAGTTGAAGGGTGATTTGCCTTAGATTCGGATATTTATCTTCAGATACAAAACACCAGAAATTTGTATCAGATTCTGTAGCTTTAATATAATTTGATATAGTATATCTGATATAATCTGCACCAACTCATTTTCAACAGAACATGAGTTCATATTAAACAGACTTGCTATTTCAGTAGCTAATCCCTCAATGTTTTTACATGAAAAAGGATAACTCATAAATTATGCTATATTTGCCAATTTACTGCAATCATAAAAACGCATTTCGAATTGTCCCAAAATATTTGATAATTCAGCCTCATACGTATCATAATTCAACTGAGGAATCCTTGCTTTCAAAAAAGCCCTTTAAAAAAGAGAAAAAAAATAATAAAAAAAAAAAATCTCAACAATAGTTTTTCCCTTACCTTGAAGCTCCAAGTTAATGGTGTTTAAGTGCATAGTGATGTCAGTCAAAAATGCCAAATCAGTCAGCCATTTTTCGTTTTTCAACATCTGAGTGTCATCACCTCTTTCGTTTAAAAAAGCTGTTATTTCGGGCAATAATTTTTGAAACCTTTCTAGGAATTTTCCGCGACTCAACCACCTGACGTCCGTGTGAAGAACTAAATCAGTGTGTTCAGGTGACTCCCTATCTTCCAACTGCAACTTAAAGAGTCGCCGTTGCAAGCTACTTGCACGGATGGAATTCACAATTTTTGTTGCAATGCCCATAATTTCCTCCGTGTTTAAAACTTTTGAACACAAAACTTGTTGATGTATAATGCAATGAAATGAAAAAAATGAAGGGAAATCTTCATTAACTCGACACAATGCCACAAAACCGTTTTTGTTTCCAGTCATTGCGTTTCTAGTCATCGGTTGTAATGCACACTAATTTATATATTGGTAGCTTGTAGTTTTTTACAAAATTGAAGAAAACGTCATATATATCTTCGCCACGGGTCTTCTCCTTCAAAGGAATGATCGTCAAAAATTCTTCCTTAGCCAACATGTCATTGAATACCATCCGAATAAAAATACACAGCTGGGCAGTGTCTGTCATATCGGTGGATTCGTCGAACTGTAAAGAAAAGTATGTACATTCCATGATATTATGTTTTCGTTTATCTGCAATGTCCTGACCCATGACTTCAATAAGCCTTGTGACAGTAGGGCGAGATAACTAAAGTTCTCTAATAGCAGACATTATTTCTGTTTTATTTTTAAAATCTCCAAATAAAAACTCACCCGCTTCAATAAATGCTTCCTTCACAACCGATCCATCTTCGAATGGTTTCTTGTGTTTCGCCAATATATGAGATATTTTAAATGACGCGATCGTAGCAGCTTTTGATTGTTTGGCTGGTCTTGTGAACATGGTTTGTTCTTTTTTCAACCAAGATATCAAATCACGTACTTTTCGTTTTCTTAATTCACTCTGTGGCGGAAAATCCTTTTTATGGTTTTTATGAACCGTTTTATGATGCCTCTCTAAGTTACCACGTTTAGGTATTGCAACTGACGCACGACAAATAAGACAAATGCACTTATCCTTCACCATACAAAAGAAAAATTCTTCCTCCCAATCGTTATTAAAATGATAGATTTCTTCGCTGCACTCATTTTGTACTATTTAATAATAAACTTTGTATCGACGTAGTATTGCCTTCAAGTTACAATTCAGAATGACTCCAAGCAGTCTAACCTTCTCTGTCCCCCCAACGGGAGATGGGCAACTGTGTCGAGATTGTGGTCTCCTTACAGTAGTAGCTATTCGCTAACCGTTACTACGGATAGGTCTTTGGTGACCTTATTATTGGTCGAAGGTGTGATAATGAGGACTTTGTGGTAAATCTGTGTACTAATCGACCACTCGCAGCGATCACTTTAGCCGTTCGAGTCGCTTTCGCTCCCCGAACCGCTTCCGCTCTCGCCGCTCGCGATCGATACCAGGTCGCGCGGTAGTCGTCGTATGGCATCCGGTGGTCTCGAGTGCAGAGGGGCCAGGTCCCGTATATGTGGGTGGTCTGACGCATCTGCACGCGAGTACATCCGGGTAGCCAAACGGACAACAAAGTAGTCCAGTGTTACCATCCGGAGGTCTCGACGCAGCGAGTCGTTGCGCATGAAATAGTGCGCGCCGGTTATCGTGCGCAGGCACTTATTTTGTTGGGCCTCTAATTGCCTAATTTTTGCATCAGCACATAACGCCCACCAAGCTGGCGCTGCGTATGTGAGGATGGGCCGGATGTACGATATATAGATGGCCAGTCTTGTTTCGATGGGAAGTCCGGATGATAACACTGGGCGCAGTCTATGGTGCGCGACCAGAGCCTTAGCGCGCGTGTTTTTCACGTGCGGCCCCATGGTGAGTGTTGAGTCGATTTTCACACCGAGGTATGTCGCAGTAGTAGACCAGTCCACAGATTGACCACAAAGCGTGAGCGGGAGCAGAGGTCGGCCGCCCTTTCGCATGCCCACTCCTCTGATAATCACTGCTTGGGTCTTTTTGACATTGACCTTAAGTCGCCAAGCCGACAGCCAGGCGGGAAGAAGATCGAGCTGTCTCTGCATGTACTTCCCCGACATACTCAGGTCTCGAGAGAAACCAAAGTATGCGGCGTCGTCAGCATATAGAGCCAGCTCGACATTCGTCTCGGCCAGTGGGATGTCGTCGGTGTAGCAGCAGTAGAGGACAGGCGAAAGGCAGCTACCTTGCGGGACGCCCGCCGCGATGGGATGCTTGTTGGATCAAAAACCTTCCACAGTGACGTGAAAGCTACGGCCCTCCAAAAAGGAGGCCACAACCCGCACTATCATACGAGGTATGCTAGTTTGTAAGAGTTTGAACAGAAGCCCGCTGTGCCAGACTTTGTCGAACGCCTTCTCCATGTCGAGGAATACCGCACAGGTGAAGTGACGCCTGTTAAGGGCCACAGACAGTCTGTGCAGCATTCTTGTCAATTGGAGAGTAGTGCTATGCTCGCTTCGGAATCCGAATTGTTCGTCGCGTGGAGTAAAGTTGGGTACGATATGTCGCAAAAGTAGCTTTTCGAATACCTTTGAAATCGCCGGTAAGAGTGTGATGGGGCGGTAGCTCTCGGGAAGCTTAATATTCTTTCCCGGTTTGGGTAGCATGATAATCCGACCTTCCTTCCAGGAAGTCGGGAAATGTGCCGTACGCACTATTCCATTGAAAAGGCGGGTGTACGCGGCGATTGTTCGCGGCGGCATACACCGTATTGCCATGTTTCCGATGCAATCGGCGCCGGGGGCTTTCCTCGGCTTGAGACGGCTGAAGGCGCGCGCCACCATTCCGGGGGAGAATATTATCGGGGGTTCGGATTCTGGTACCGCGGAGCGGAGACCGGCCTCCACTTCGCGTTCTACCTGTGCGACATGTTCGTGGGACTGGGGTGGGTTGGGACGAAACTGTCCCTCTAGGCATTCGGCAAATATCCGGGCGCGATCTTCTGTTTGAAATCTTGGAGATCCGTCGGTATCGAGGAGGGGGCAGACCGCTTTAGGTGCACTGGACATCGAAGCGCACAACCGGTGGACCCCCCGCAGGTAACCGGTCGCGTCTTCAATCCGAGCTTGCCAACGATCCGCGAAAACATCCGCTATGGCTTTCCTGATCTGGGCCGAGAGCGCGTTTAGTTCGGTCTTCACCGCCGGGCAGCGAGTGCGCTGCCACAGACGACGTAAGTCTCTCTTGCTTTTCAGCAAGCCCCTGATGTTATGGGGGAGGGGGGGAAGCCCCCTTCGCGGAGGCGCCTCCGAGGAGGCCCTCTCTTGAGACTTACGTGACTGTACAGACAGTTCGGACGCGAGTCTATCCACGTTCTCAGGCGTCGAAACCGGAAAGGAAGGCGTGTGGGTTTGTAGGTAGTCCGCAAATTTTCCCCAGTCAACGCGCTTGGCGGGCACTGGCGGCGAAACTTTCGTTGGGAGGGAAGACAGAGTGATTAGGACGGGAAGGTGGTCGGAATCGAGGTCGTTGAGCGACATGCCTGCTCCAGGGCGCCGGGCAGGTTGCGGTGTACCGTGATGTCCAGCACGTCCGGGCCAAACCTATGATTCTCAGGAATATAGGTTGGCCCGGGCGGGCCGTCCACACAGAACCACCCCCGCTCGGCGGCCCGCAGCAGGTGGCGCCCCCCACGGTTTATTTGCGCGGAATTCCACGCTGGGTGCTTACAATTGAAGTCCCCGGCCACGAGGATCGGGAATGACTCCAATTCCTGCAGGCGCAACATTTATATCGGCGTGTACGATACTATATGTTCCCGTCAAACGCGCCGCCCGAAATTTCTAGAAAAGCGGCAAAAACAAAAAACGCGGCTTTTCTTTGACAAGTACCGCGCGTTCCTTTGATAAAGCCGCCTTTTGTCGCTAGCAGAGTGTTATTTTATTACGTAATATTTTTTTGTAGTTTAGTTACCTACTTATTAAGAAAAAAATCTTTACGAGATCTACTCAAAAAGCACTCGCGATTGACTGGTCGATCGCGATCGACCGTTTGACCACCCCTGGTCTAGACGGCCTCAGGCTACCCAGCGGAAGGGTTTTTATTTCCACCTAATCATATCCGATGGTATTCTAAGTTACCGTCAAAGGGGACAGCGGGGGTGATTACGCGCACAACGCTAAGCTAAACTTTAATTGATATATTGCAATTCTTGCATAATGAAAACTGACAGAAAACTACCTCATTTTTGTTAAAGTTTAGTTTAACGTGCAGCGTAATAGGCTCGTCGCGGTGTTTGGATAGACTCATCCAATAAACAGTTTCAGAACTTGGTATGTAAAATTAAACTGGGACCGACAGCCTAACATGCTCTCTAAGGTACTATAGTGGTATTGTTAAACCAAGTTACATTTATTTATTTATTTAAAACTTATTATTGTGAAATTTTCCAATGAAATTTTCCACTATAGTTTTTTTATTTGTTTATTTGTTTATTTTTACTTTACTTAATAATGAGATTGGTAATGTAGATTTATAGAACGCATACTTGTTCTGTTTCAGTTATTGATAGTTTATTTTGTTTTATTGGAGCACGATATGTGACTTTGTATCTACCTGGTGGTTAGCATACTTACAAAGTCCAAGAATGGGATCAATCAATAATTGTTCTTAAATAATATTGATCGCACCCGTTATCCGGCTAAATGATGCGATTACGAAATGGGGTGACAATGACGTATTGAAATATAATATTAAATAATAGAAAAGTAAAGGTTCTTCTTTTTAATTTAATTTAAGACCAAAAGTAAACTTATATTGAAGCTAAAATACATACAAATTTAAATTATAATTAACAACCGCCACACCGTAGCTCTTTAATTTTATGTCAATAAACGAAGCCAAATTTGATAATATTTTGTACACAAAATGAGACAATACGCCGCTGTGGTTAATTCATAATTAAATATCTATAGATTGTTTAATTAGCATGAACTGCTCTACTAAATTTTGTGATTAAAATAAAGGTATTGTTCCATATCGAAAATAAAATACCATCAAAAAGTTAATAATTAAGTTTTTTTAAAAAAAAACGATTGTTTGATATTCTCGTTTTTATCCTTCTGTTTTTAGCTGATCCTACTCTACACGTTTTTTTAAATAAGATTTAAAATATATAAAATATGTTAATTAAACACCGCGACCAGTCTGTGTTATGTGCGTAGTGACCTATTTAATTGGAATATGATGGAAAATCGTGAAAATTTAATGAATTTGCGAGAAAATTTATGCACGTTCATTAATTCATCGTTTGTCATCTGATTTAATGTCAATAAACCACGCCACGACGCTGATCAACGTCAAATAATTATGTTTACATTCTTGCAAAAAAAGGCTTAAAATTAAATAATAAAAAAACATCAAATTAGTAAAGCATTAGAAATCGAAATGTGCTTAAAAAGTTCTTGGTTCTTTGCTTCTTGATGTCGTTTGATATTTGTCTGATTTACTGTCTAAAAACTACGTAGTATCTGCTACGGCGTACCTACTCTTAAGCTTATACCTGATTTAAATTGATATACGTGGTGGCCGACTTAATTAGACCTTGGACTTAAAAACGCTTAGGTCCCTGGTTCGAATCCCGGTGTATAACAATGAGTTTTTAATAAAAAAAAATATGTTTTTTTTTTTTTGACAACACCACTATAGTGCCTCGGAGAGCACGTTAAGCTGTCGGTCCCGGTTTTACTATACTAACTTGTGAAACTGTTTATATATGGGTTATTGATTTATTCTAACATCGCGACGAGCTAGCACTTGTTCGGTGTAGACTCATACCATCCGCTACGACGAGGTGGGATTAAAAACCCCTCCGCTGAGTACCCGTCTAGGCGGTCTCGGGCGCCGTAAGGCACCCGTGATGATATGTTTGTATGTGTATTAAACATAGCGCAATCAGTTTTCTGAATAAAATCGTGCAGAACTGTAATGAGTTTGATATATTTGCTTCATCTGAGACGGAGACCAAAAGAGTTGTTCTGAGGTACTTGGAGCCATTATAATTTAAAGAATTGTATTAGTTAGATAATTCTGTAATGTACAATTTTTCTATTAAATAAATAGTAGTTTAGTACAGCAGTAAAAGCGTTAATACTGCTTTATGTGTCAGAACTGTCAGATCAGTTACACAGTTATCTACAGCGTAGCTGCTACGTCGTAGTTCTTCTCTCTTCTTTTTCCATAAGCTAATGCCCGATTTATAATAATAATTTAATAATTATTATGTGTTAAGCGTAGAAGTTAATTGCAATAATAAAATCGTTAAACTTTCTACTCTCTTATCTGTCACATCAGTTACATTTAAATTGCTGTCTAAAAGCTACGACGTAGCTATTTCTAAGTTTATGCCCGATTTACAATGGTTAAAGTGTTAAGCATAGTTGTTTACATCGGTAATAGCAGTATATTTGCAACTGTCCTATCTGTCACATCAGCAGGGTGATTACGCGCACAAAGCTAAGCTAAATTTTAATCGATATGCTGCAATTTTTAGTTAATACAAACCCGGTGACATTGAAAACTACGTCATTTTGGTAAAATTTAGCTTAAGTTTGTACTGTATAATAAACAAAGTCAGGTCAATAATATTTATTTAATCATTATTTAATCTAGACTTAATAATGTAATATGAATATTATATTCTTTATATGAACCGATTTAGAAAATTATTTTAGTATTGGATAGGCCATTTATCGAGGAAGGCATTAACATTACGAAATGACGAATAGGAGCGCTCCGCTCCTATTGGTCGTTTTATTAATGTTCTATTAATAAAACCTAATTACATTTTTATTATTATTATATATTATATTATTATTATTAATGAATTTTTTTAAGAAAACGGGGAAAATTTGTTCCTTTTGAAAGCTTCCATTGCATGCGCCGTAAACGGTTAAAGTTACGCAGACTAAGTTGCCCGGGTGAGCTTGTATAATTAATAATAAGACAACACAATATTATGTACTTAATATAGTATAATATTTATAAATTTGTTATCTCATATAAGTTTGGTATAACCATAAAATGGCACAGTCAAAATTTTCCCCAGAATATAATATTTAGTTTAAAGTTTAAACTTCTAAACCACTAGGCAGAGAGCATACAATTTTATTGCACCAAAAGTTATAGTATAACATTTTGGTAAAAGCAAACCTCTGTCATTCAAGGTATTATATAATTATTACTTTTCAAAAATTATGAGTTTTGGGGTCTTTGGAAAATTGATGAGGCACATAATGTGGATTTCGAAGTTTTTTAATTGAGCAAAGTGCTTTTTAAGTTTGCGAATAAATTATACGTTGGGCAGGAAAAGTGTTATTCGACAGCATACAATTTTGTTAATGCATTCGATGGAGATTTATTCACTTATTTATTACGACATGATTTTTCAATAATATACGAAGTGGCCAAGTTGGACTTAAAAACACTTAGTTCGCTGGTTCAAACCCTGTGTGTACCAATGAGTATTTAATCTAAAAAAATATGTACATTTGTTTAACAACGTCACTATGGTGCCTCGGAGAGCACGATAAGCTGTCGGTCCCATTTTCACTATACCAACTTGTGAAACTTTTTATTAATGGGTTATTGAGTTTATCCAAACATGGCGACGAGCCACTTGTTCAGTAGACTCATACCATGGGATATGACGAGCTGTGATTAAAAACCCCTCTGAAGGGTGTTAATCCCATCTTGTCGTAGCCGAAGGTATGAATCGACACTGAACAATTGGCTAGCTCATCGCGATATTTGGATAGAGTCAATAAGCCATCTATAAACAGTTTCACAAGTTGGTATAGTGAACTAGGACCGACAGCTTAACGTGCTCTCCGAGGCACTATAGTGGTGTTGTTAAACAAATAAAGAAAATCGGTACCAATTCCAAAAACTTTGTTGTTCTTGAAACATATAAACATTTAACTTATAAAACAAATAGTGCGCTAGAAAGTTAGCTAAACCAGTTTAGTAGTGAAATAAGGTATAAACCGAAACAGGCACCGTAAAGTAAACTATAGGTCATGCAGAAAAGACCTAAAAGTTTTTTAATAGTATTTGGAACGGTTCCAGTTCGGGATATATACCCAAGGAATTTGATATGTCTACTTATTTAGCTTTCTAAAATCCTTTCTTTGTTTATGTTATATTTACTTCGGCATCCATATTTTATTATTAGATTTTTTTTGATGCATCTAATTGTAAATCTACAATTATGAAGTGTTTTTTTTTTCGTTCTGTCGGTAAAGTGTATGTAATTTAATTAATTAAGATGTGTAATAATGTATATTTCCATCTTAAAGCATTTTTTTGTTTCTGTTTTGCCTGCAATGTTATGTATTGAAACTATGTATTTTTTATGTAAATAAATGTTATTATGAAAAATAAAGATATTTTTAAACCTAAAAAAACTTGTAAATATCTGTGCCTCGCGGTTTCACCACCTATTCGTTTAAAAGAAATCGGATCGAAAATAAAATAGCTCATGTTACTAGCTGATAATCTAACTATTAATTGATGAGAGATTTTTTTTAATCGGTTTAATAGTTTTTGAGTTTTTCCGAAACAAACAATTGAATATTTTCTCTTTATATAGATAAGATAAAAAAATATATAACACTAGCTGTGTTATATATTTAGCTCGGGTTTAGCTCGCGTTCAATTTTAACAGTCCCGTCGCCCGGTTCGCTATCTTTTTTTTTCCTAAACGCACTAAAACGTAAAATTATTTTGAGAAAAAAAAAACAACCGATACCCTTCGCGAGCAGTTTTTAGACTGTCGTTTTTTTTAAATTTATATAGGTACATATATGGTACCGCGAACTTTTTTGAAGATATTAACGTATTCTCTAAATCTGCATTACATTATTATGTTATATAATTAACAGTTTTCGCAGCGCACGCGTTTAAAAAAGATTATATGAATTTTTTTTACACCTTGGCTTACATTTTCAAAGTTTTCGTACCGATCCCTAATATGTTTGAAAATAAAACATAGCCTATGTTATTCAGTGATAATGTAGCATTATATTTGTGATAGATTTTTTAAAATCAGTTCAGTGGTTTTTGAGTATATTTATTACAAACAAAAATACAAATCTTCTCACTTTATATATATATATCTTCACGGGTGCCTTACGGCGCCCGAGACCGCCTAGACGGCCCCAGGGTACCCAGCGGAGGAGTTTTAATCCCACCTCGTCGTAGCCGATGGTATGAGTCTACACCGAACGAGTGGCTAGCTCGTCGCGATGTTTTGGATAGACTCAATAACCCATCTATAAACAGTTTCACAAGTTGGTATAGTGACACCGGGACCGACAGCTTAACGTGCTCTCCGAGGCACTATAGTGGTGTTGTCAAACAAATGTATATTAATATTAGTATATTATAGATTTACCAAACTCCCAATCAAAATTGATTCACGTAAATAACTAGGCCTATTATATTATAACAAAACCGCATATAAATGACTCAATTGATATCTGGTTGATGTCGGATATTCTATATTACCGCATAGAACCAAATAACTAGATCATATTTTTCCAAGAAAACCTGAACCTTAACCCGATTGCTTTAAAGCTAAAAATGAATATCTAAGTCTAGGTGTGGATAACAAAGATTATACTAAGTGCAATGGGACTTAATAGAGAAGACGTGAGCAAGATTACAACGAAATGGCTTGTAGGTATGCTAATGGAGTGGTAGTTAGAACATTTTGTTATTTTTAGGGCTCAATTCCGGGAATGAAAATTATCTTCTAAGTGTCATAAGGTATACAATGTTATCTATATATTATATATATCATCACGGGTGCCTTACGACGCCCGAGACCGTCTAAACGGCCTCAGTGTACCCAGGCAGAGGGGTTTTTAATCCCATCTGTATGAGTCTACATCAAACAAGTAGTTAGCTCGTCGCGATGTTTGGATAGACTCAATAGCCCTTCTATAAACATTTTCACAAGTAGGTATAGTGAAACTGGGACCAACAGCTTAACGTGCTGTAACGGTTCGTCCATACACCTTCTGTATTTATATTAATGAAACTTTTCAATATAAAATTTATTTCATGAAGATGTATATATTTGAACATAATATCACAAAAAAAAAAACACGAAAGAAACACCACGAGTTAATAATGCTTATCTCGTTTCCCTGAGATTTGTTATTGTATTATAAACTTTACATATATACAAATATGATGTAAAATTGCCTAAAGTAATTTACTACACAATACGTTCCCGCCCGCTGTAGAGGGGATAGGAAGCTGCGCAGGAGCAGCTACACGTAGGCCCAGGTCAGTCGTTAATTAGTCGTGTTGTAGTGCAGGTGTTAAAGGGTGAGTGTGATTTTAAGGCGAGATGGCGTATCCGGCGCTTTGGTAAGTTTTTATTTTATTTAAATACTATTAATATTTTAACGTTGGCCGACGTTTAGTATTTTGTTAGCATGATTATATAGTATTTGATTCGGTAGAGAGGGTACTGAACACAGTGGGGGTGAGAGTTTGCGCTCTAAAAGGATCCTGTAAACCCACTTCGCGGTCTCAAGTCCGGGAACACTGCAGTTCAATCCCCTGCTTGCTGGACTCTGATATTGCATGTGTGGATTATTATATACAGTGGGTTTAAGTCACACAAACATACTTTATAAAGTTTACCAATCTTAATATTAATTCTACCTCTAAAAGAACTATGGGTTACTGAAGCGGTTTAAAATACACAACGTAAAAGGGTTAAACTAGACGATTACATGGCTTAAATTTATTTACTTTTATTAGATATAAGGTTCTATGATTATCTCACAGCGGCGACGGAGGTCTTCAGTCTTTCACAGGCACGAGTTATCGAGGAGGTTGGGGGCGAACGTTACAATTGGTGCCGTAGTGACCAGGATTAATGTATTATTATTATTAACAAATTATACATATCATTGGGATTATTGGTTTTAGGAACTTTTATTGAGATAATTCATATAATCAAATAAATATCTAATTAGGCACATTTGCCTACAATTGTTGCTCGTGAAAAATGGAAAGAGGTTTTTAAAGAATTAATTATTACATTGGTAATTCAAATTATGGGTGCGTAAAGATTTAAAAACATGGGGGCGAGGAGTTTATGTAGTTGTCAGTATGAATCATTATGTAGAAAATAGGGTAACTAAATTTTGTTTTATAGTATATATAGTAAAGCAGATTTGGCGATGATGATTAAAGGAATATATACTGATTGGTTAATTTCCTATTTTCCTAGCAGTCTTTTTACTTACTACTTTATAATAGTTAGAATATAGTTTAGAACAATTGATACGCCCTGGGTTTTGATTGGTGTAGTTAGTTATTCAACATTTACTGGTTATTGTTAGTAAATTATTTTAATAGGGGTATGTAGATTAGTGGATTCTAGGCTGGTGTTCAAACGTACTCTTTTATTAGAGAATATTTGGCACTTAATATTTTGTAAGACTGTTTGAGTGGAAGTTTGTATAGCATGATCTTTATGACAAGGAATAATGGTAAGGTTTATATATTTCTCTATCTTGCATTTTATCAAACTACAAATTTACCTATAATATAATTTTTGGATTTCGACTCGATGTTTGTGTACGTGACTAAAAGGTACTATTTCTTTCTTGGAATCTCTGCCAAATTTCAATAACAAAGTCATAAAACTTTGCTAAAAAAATGATTTGCTTGTGTCGGTACCCTTTGACATACAACATTTTAAAAGCAAGCTAATAAAACTTTGAAAAAAAATGTACTTATAAAGCCTGTGCGAGCGTGGGAACGGGTTGGGGTTTTTCCATAGTGCAAAGTTTTTTTTACACCTAAAGTATTTGAAAGCGCTCTTACCTACTACCTATTTTGCAGATAAAACATGTTTCGACGAGTTATTGTAGGGATCATAAAGTTGGCCGTTGTGCTAGGTAGGTAAGTAGTTTCGACAAATATTTGTAAAAATATAAATTTTAGTATTAGAGACTTATTATTTTGCTGATATCTAACGAACTTATTATTCAAAACAAAACTTTTTCGTGCTCAACTTTTATTTTATTGTTAATGACTGGATTCACACTCGAAGTAGATACCTATAGGTAGAAAATACTTTAAATTATTTTCTGCCTCCTTAACATATTTTCTATATATCTTTACGATATGGAATGTAGTAAATTAAAATGTTTTGATTGTAGTAATTATTTCGTATTTTACACCTAGGCTGAAACCTAGACCACCTATTTATTCAATGAGTGAGATGTAAGATGTAATGATGTGTGTGTCATGGTAATACGGGCTAGTGCCGAGCTAGTACAGAAAAGACCGAGGGCCCTGACGCGACGCGATGAGCAGTAAGACTAGGTCATTGAGTGAGACTGGAATGCAAGATGTATTGGTTGGTATGATATGATAACGATGATGTTTAGGGTTCCACTGTAATATGTATTTTTATAGAAATTATTAGGGAATAGATAATAGTGAAGTACCACTTAATATTCCTATTTACCCTGCAATGGAATTAGTGTGATGATACATTTATAAATAGTACACTATATATAAGCTGGGATCGAACCTGCAAAAACGTTTTATATTTAAATATGATTGTCTAACTACTAGGATAAATATAAAGTCTAGAAATAGACATGTCTGTATGAATAGATGTTGTGGAAACTTGAGAAGTATTATAGATATCGTGCGAAGTGGCCTACGTTTCACTTTACTTCATTTTACTGGCGTGATAGTGTGTGTATGTGATCTAACTACTAAGTCACATAATACCCATAAGTTTTTTTTATTTTGTAGTCATTTCTTATGTTATACATATTTAAGTAATCGAGTCTATTTAGTATGTCTGATGCCTGTTATGTATATGTGTCTAAACTATTTATCCATCCGATTTGTTTTATTTTCCTGTTACATAATAAAATTATAAACTACTAAGCGACTTTATATTTATAGCATAAAATGTTATACCTTATACGTGTTTATAAAATTCTTAAAAGGAAAATGGGTCTGGCTGACTGTTTACAAATTTATTTATCGATATACCAGTCGGTATGTCCTGTTAATTTATCACTGGTTATCCAAACTGTCTAACTGTTAATGGTTAGTTTATATAAAAGTATTATGTATTCTTCTGCAACATAAATCAAGTATATGAGGTTATTGGAAATAATATAATCTTGAAATGAAGATCACCTAGTAAACTATAGGTTTGTATCTACGTAATCTTGTAATAAGGATTTTAATCACCTGATTAATAACTAGTATACCTATTGGACGAAATATACTTAAATCTTGTTAAATAAAGATCACCTGCTAATAAATAGTAGAGAGAACTACTTAATTTTGTACCAGTCGGTATGTCCTGTTAATTTATCACTGGTTATCCAAACTGTCTAACTGTTAATGGTTAGTTTACATAAAAGTATTATGTATTCTTCTGCAACATAAATCAAGTACCTTTATGAGGTTATTGGAAATAATATAATCTTGAAATGAAGATCACCCAGTAAACTATATGTTTGTATCTACGTAATCTTGTAATAAAGATTTTAATCACCTGATTATTAACTAGTATATTGGACGAAATATACTTAAATCTTGTTAAATCAAGATCACCTGCTAATAAATAGTAGAGAAAACTACTTAATTTTGTAATCAAGATTTTAATATCTTAATGATAAACAATTATTATATATAGATTTATATAATCTATAATAAAAAAAAATCTAATGGTATTGGAGAGAACAACTTGATTTTATCACTTGATGGTAAAAAATAATAAAACTATTGATAATAGTAAAATGAAATTATGTTTATAGTAGATTGACCTACTACGAAATAAATATATTTATATCACTACAACTTAATCAATAAAATGCAGACAAGATCCAGACATGTCAACATTTATGTATTCTTACATATTAACTTAAACATCTTCGTTTCTTCTTGATACTCAAGTATCCGTAAGGAATTACAATGTCAACAGTATTTAATTTTGTGATTTAAATGTTGTTTTTATGCAAGTGGGGTGGGCTTATTTATATACTTAATAATATTAATTTTGTATTACATAAGTATCAATGTAATCTACTGTAATGTTGTTATATTTTAGGTTGATTCATGCTAAAATTTATTGTAAAATAATATCCTCTTTTATTTTTAAACTTATTCCTGGATGAATTTTATGGATTACGTTGCATGCTTAGCATTCAGCGTAGGTATATAATTAAGGCAAAGCGAATATGACATTTACTATGTATATGGCTTCGATGTATGCTATAAATATAGTTATGTTATTAGATGGTTCAAGTTATTATTGGGAATTTACTTTGACTTGACGGATCACAATGCTTATTAAACTGACTGATCCCATTATGACCTGAATGACTATGACTTAGTTCCTTAGCAATACCTTGAAATATCGATTAGGATAAGTAATGTTGCTGCCAATGTTATTGCAAAACTTATACTATCTACATTATTATTATTATCTACGTGCCTGTTTACATAATGAATATTTTGCAATTATATAGTTGCCACATTTTTATTTGGGTTTTACAGCATAGCTTTGCTTCAAGCAGCAGCGTTTGGAATACTGATGGATTCGTACAACCATACCTTTTTATTGGAATGTCATGTTGTACTAGAAATCAGTCAGTACCACATTGATTAACTTGAGGCAAGGTTACGCTGTTATATTTTAAACGTAAGCACTCGTAAAACTTCGAGGAATAAGATAACTATTTTTGTTATATGTTAACATGTTTTAATGCGTAAATTAAGTAGTATAGAGCTACATGACTATGTCTGTTGTTCTTTATTAAAGCTTCGAATTCCAAATCTTGGCCAGCCGGGAGTGCATATTCCCCTTTGGGGTCACTTCAACGGGGGATACCTTTTATGAACTGAATTTATTAAATGTCTTGTTGGTTTTTTATCAATTCTAAATAGATATTATATATTAAAATATTATAGATAAAATATATTTTTCATCATTAAATATGATCAAAAATATTTTATTTTTTTTCATCACATTAACATCATTTTCTTTACAACCAACTATTTTTGTTTTTGTTTATTATTTAATCAATTATATTCACAAAACGTTTCCCGACCCACAATCCTGATCACCAAGGTTTGGTTGCGCTAAAGAACTTCTGAATCAAGAATGGAAGCAAGGAAGAAAATCACAAACCCACTACAAGTTGAGTCTGAAGTTGCACTTAGCTTTTTGGTTTTTGTAATGTGTTAACATATCAATTTTATGCATGAGTCGAATCTAAAACCATAATTAGATAATAATTTAATATAAACTCATAAGAAAAAATATTTTCTTTGATTTAAAAACATTTGGGGTTAATTATATATTCGGTTGTTCCCTCTGTCTAACATGTTATAATAATTAAACAATTATTCACTAATATGTTAAGAGATGTATAGGTTGTTACTATTAACGAATATTTTATTATCAAAATACAATTGACTATTAATTATAAAACTTGTCGAATTTCTTATACGAAGTTATCAGTCAAAAAGAAGATAAAAGAGAGGCAATTAAAAGGATATTTTATGATGGCTTCTCAGATTTGGTAATGTTGAAACCCTAATTTTATGATAGTTATTTTTCCTCTATAATATTCTAATTAGAAATAGTACTTAGAAATGAATGGATGAAATTTACTTGTAATCTAGTTGGACCATTCTAATCAGAAATAATGAACACGTAATTACAAACAATAAAATAACTTCTTTTGTATTTACACAGAGAAAAACAAAATCATTCCAGCGAATATTATCATTTTCGGTATTTTAATGGGGTTTCAAACACGGAAAAAATACAAAAAGAAAAATACACCGTGTTGAATATAATTATTTTTCTGTGGTTTTTAGCGGTCGGAATCGGGTTATTCAACTGTTATGCGCTTTGTCACACAGCTCTAGACGTCTAAAGGTGGCGAAATAAGGTTTAATTTATCCCTTAAAGAAACCACTAGTAGTTAGATTGCACATTATGTAGTCATATTTTATATTAGCTTGGCTAATGCCTAATGCAATCAATTAATCAATATAAAATCATTTTAAGCTTTTAAACAAAAATATATTTCTGTTTAAGCTCGAAATACCTTTCTATTAGTCTTGTGAACAGAAATTTTAAGTATTACTTTAATCTATTTAATATTTATACTTTATTTGTGATGAAAAATTGGTTTTAGATGTGATTTTATTATGCTGGCATTAAACAAAAATATATATATCAAATTTGAACGTTATAACTGTTTTATTGGATTTGTATTTAAAAGGTGGTTTTATTGAATGTTGACTTTATGAAAGAATGACTTCTGAATAAATGCTTTCGTAAGATGCTGGATCGTTTTAGGTTTAAACTGATTGTGTGAGGCTAATATTGTTAATAGAAATTTCGTAATTGTGTGGTTATACATTTTATCGTTAATTTTATAACAAGGTTAAGCAGATGACAACAAGGCCGGCCTGGGATGGGTGACCGCTTTATACAACGAGGATATTTCATCATAAACACCGCAACAAGCTCGCCACTTGTTAAGTTTTGCCTCCGAATACCATCGGCGAAATGAGGATGGATTAATACCTCCGCTGGGACCCTGAGGCCGTTTAAACGGTTCTCGGGAGCCAAATAGGCACCCGTGATGGTATTTATTTTTTATTTTAAGATTTGAATGAATGAATTATCTAAGTAAATAACTTCCCGAAATTGTATTTTATACATAAAAGTTTGGGGGCGGCTGTAACGGTTCGTCCATACACCTTCTGTATTTATATTAATGAAACTTTTCAATATAAAATTTATTTCATGAAGATGTATATATTTGAACATAATATCACAAAAAAAAAAACACGAAAGAAACACCACGAGTTAATAATGCTTATCTCGTTTCCCTGAGATTTGTTATTGTATTATAAACTTTACATATATACAAATATGATGTAAAATTGCCTAAAGTAATTTACTACACAATACGTTCCCGCCCGCTGTAGAGGGGATAGGAAGCTGCGCAGGAGCAGCTACACGTAGGCCCAGGTCAGTCGTTAATTAGTCGTGTTGTAGTGCAGGTGTTAAAGGGTGAGTGTGATTTTAAGGCGAGATGGCGTATCCGGCGCTTTGGTAAGTTTTTATTTTATTTAAATACTATTAATATTTTAACGTTGGCCGACGTTTAGTATTTTGTTAGCATGATTATATAGTATTTGATTCGGTAGAGAGGGTACTGAACACAGTGGGGGTGAGAGTTTGCGCTCTAAAAGGATCCTGTAAACCCACTTCGCGGTCTCAAGTCCGGGAACACTGCAGTTCAATCCCCTGCTTGCTGGACTCTGATATTGCATGTGTGGATTATTATATACAGTGGGTTTAAGTCACACAAACATACTTTATAAAGTTTACCAATCTTAATATTAATTCTACCTCTAAAAGAACTATGGGTTACTGAAGCGGTTTAAAATACACAACGTAAAAGGGTTAAACTAAACGATTACATGGCTTAAATTTATTTACTTTTATTAGATATAAGGTTCTATGATTATCTCACAGCGGCGACGGAGGTCTTCAGTCTTTCACAGGCACGAGTTATCGAGGAGGTTGGGGGCGAACGTTACAGTGCTCTCCGAGGCACTATAATGGTGTTGTCAAACATGTGTACATTTTTTTTTAGATTAAACACTCATTGGTACACAACGGGTTTGAACCAGGGACCTAAGTGTTTTTAAGTCTAAGGTCTAATCAACTCGGCCACTGCGTATATTATATCTATATATAATACTAATATATTATACTAAAGAGGTAAAATTTGTGAGTTTGTGGGGGGTAATCTCTGGATCTACTGAGACGATTTTATTAAAAGATATTTTAGTGTTGGATAGCCCATTTATCAAAGAAACTTAGGCTATATGCTATATAACATCATGCTAGGGCCAATAGGAGTAGAGCATAAATGAAAAATGTTGGGACAACGGGGAAAATTTGTTTCTTTTGAGAGCGTGCGCAGCGTAAACTGTTAAATTTACGCAGATGATGTTACGCGGGTCAGCTAGTAGAATTATAAAATTAAATGTAGGTAGTTGTTCAAATTGTACTGTCATATGAAAATAAAAAAATATTTTACAAGGATAATAATTGGCAACACTACGTTTTGAACTACTTCTTCCCATTTGGTAGTCTCCTTTCAGGGTGCGGTTACGAAATTGGTGGTTGAATTTTGACGATAAGGCAACATATACTCGTAATGCAATTCGCCTTTGTCGTCGCCCATTTCGTAACCGCATCAATTAGCCGGCATAGTGAGAGCGATCAATGTTGTTTAAAAACAATAATTGATTGACCCCATTCATGTACATTTGGACATTGTAAGTCTGCTTACCACCAGGTAGATACAAAGTCACATGCCGTGCTCCAATAAAAAAAAATACAAAAAGCGTATTTACAGAAATATTGTCCTAAAACGTAATAATAAATTTCTGTTATAATAAATCTCTGTCCAATAATAATATATGAATTGAATTTAACATAAATTTAACAAACTAATAATGTTGTTAGCCTGAATAGTCAATTTAGTTGTATGTCCATGAATACGTACGAAAATGGGACAATCATGGGCGGGAACCGAAGCTCATAGGGTGAGCATTAAATCATGAAAATATATGAGCTAGTGAAATATGGTTGTTCTAGCGTTGTACTAGTCTTGGTCAGTGCAAACCACTGCCGATATAATATTCAATTTAACACAAAAGGTTCTTACTCCAATACGTTAAGGTTTAATTTAGGATAAACTTAATATTTTAGTTATTATATTTAAAGTAAACGACTTTAACAAGTACTATAATATATTTTCGAACAACTTTATCAGACTATAAAAAAATTGTTACTTAGTTAATTATATTGCAATTATAAGAACCGTAAAACAATTTAATACACTTTTTTATAACGGAAACGCTTGTCAAAATAACGACATCGACATTTAAAGAACTATAAAAACTAAGAAAGTCATGCACTCTATTTCTCTTCATTACAAGTGCTTTTGGTTTGAAAGTTTTTAGCATTCTGTGTCGCAGCCATTCATTGTCCATAAATAATTTCGTTATTCTGATAATTTAACGTAACCGTTTTAAAAACGTAATATAGTCGCCATTTTTTATTATTATTTTGTTCGATATTGGCATGGATAACGGGTCTATAGACCTTTGACTTTTAAAATTAAAAGATTTTTTTTTTAACATTCTGTGTCGTAGCCAATCATTGCAAATAAATAATTTCGTTATTTTGACAATATAACGGAACCGTTATTAAAAACATAATATAGCCGCTATTTATTTTTTATTATTATTGTTCGATATTGGCATGGATAACTGCCCTTCGACTTTTAAAATAAAAAGAAAATACATTGTTCTTTGTCCAAAATTTTACGCTCGTTTAACCGAAGTTAACCACTGACCACACCAAACATAAACATGCAACGATTAGTTAGTCGCGCTACGGCGGTTAATTTATAGTCAAAATTAATGCTCTAATAGACACAGTGGGCTGGTTAATTGTTGTCGGCGAGTTCAAAGCGTGGCTAACTGAACATTGGGTTGCCACTGTAATCAAATTTTGTTTTGTTTTAAACTAATAATTGGTTGTTATTGTAGTAAGTA
The DNA here is from genome assembly GCA_947458855.1 of Monopis laevigella. Classification (NCBI taxonomy): domain Eukaryota; kingdom Metazoa; phylum Arthropoda; class Insecta; order Lepidoptera; family Tineidae; genus Monopis; species Monopis laevigella. Next base: position 9,943,453 of record OX381581.1, on the reverse strand, counting down.
ACTATGGTACTTTTGTTGAAAATAATTCCTAATAACACGCACTTTTCTTGTTTTTTTTATTATTTTATTATTGGAGCACGGTATGTTGGTGCGAATGGTAAACAACATTAAACGCTCTTATTGCGCCGGCTAAATGATGCGACTACGAAATGGGCGGCGATTGAGACGAATTGCATTACAAGTATATCTTAATAATCGCTGCTTTATTGTCAATTTATAAAAGCACCGGTTTCGTTGCCGCAACCTGAAAGGAGACTACCACCTCGACAATAAATTAATGCAGTAGTCTCCTGAAAACCGGTGAACCTACAGAATACAAACAAAATATAACTAGGTCACTTAAAGAAACCGGTCGGCCTAATAAAATTATAGGGACCTAGCTTCCTCCAACCTAAAAAACTTGAATATTATGGAAATAACACACTCGTGTAATTAAGGAAGTGAACCCAGGTCGCTTCTGAAATACAAGTGATAAACTTAGTTTGGGAGCTGGCTGAATATTGTAAAATTGTATTGTAATAAATAAAAAAATAAAAAACTTACACACGTAACAGTTTTATAAACTACTATTAAGCTCTTCTTGGAAATAATTATCTTTTTAGACTTATCCGTAGACTAGAGGTTGCGCCGTTGGCGTTGTATCCGGAGGGCGTGGGTTCGATTCCCTCCCATGGATAAAAATATAAGTATATTTTTTTCTATACTGTTTGTCATGATCTCGGTGTTTATAAAATATAATATAAATTATATCGTTGTGAAGCAAGTACACATAGTAGCCTAGAGCTTAGTTTGTGACCAATTTGTGTCCTATATATTGTTATTATTTTTTATTGGTCATCAAATAAGATATATAAATAAAACGCAATATAATAATAATACTAGCTTGCTATATTTCACCTTATAAGCTTTAGGCAATATTATATATCTTATTGGATGACCTATGAAAAATAATGAAGCAGCTACTGCAAATAAAAAATATAATTTAAATACCTACATATTATAATTATATTAAGAATCAAAGGATTAATTTACCAAAATAAACTAAAATTCAACAAGAAATGTAGAAAAGGTAACAATATTAAATCTTGTAAAATCTACCCTAATATTAAACCCTTCGTGACTACTGACCGGCACCCGTGACCAATTTGTAAAATAAAGTTTCAGGAAAAACTCCACGTTTGTGGTTTTCAGTAATAATTTCAGATTTATTTCATGTAATTTATGGTTATAAATAACTGGGAGTTTGTTTAACTTGCTACAATATGAGCATATGAGCAATAAGCATGCTTTAAAATTATAAATAATTTAATATATAATAGTGGCTCAGTGCTCAGAGTCGATTTACGTTCTAATTTTAATGATCCATCCCTTTTTGACCGATAGTAACCTACCGTTAAAAACTGCGAGTGGTCCTTTTCTAATGTGAATTAAAAAATATCTTTGCATAATTTATAGTGGTCCAAAACCACTATAAATTATGCTTCTAAGAGCACGTTAAGTTATAGATTTAGTGAAGTTGTAATACTGGAAGTACGTTTGTATGCAGGGCCCTTAAAAGTAGTTCTAAAGTTGTGTTATTTGTAATCCCCGGGTGTGTTAAGAAGATAATAATAGTATGAAATAATAGAAGAAAGGGTGAGAATATTTGCAAAACTGCGCGTGCTTGCAAAAGGGTACAACTACAAGCAGATATAGTACCTTCTACTAAATAAAATTAAAAAATGTAGTTACAATATTGATTTATTAATTGTGCTACTAGCTCGTAATCGCAAAGTTCTCCGTACAAATTGAGCTTTCGCACATCCAGTAATACTCGATTACTATTTGTCGCAGATTTAAAATAATATTTTTTCCGTCATTAATATTATAATACAAAAATGTTTATTACCCATAACAGAAAGGTTTAAATTAAATTACTAACATTTTATTTTGACAGGTATCTCAATCACGAGTTTAGCATAAAATTTAAAGTGATTTCTGTACTTTTTTAGTAGTCATAATTTTATCTTAATATTTTCGTATGGTCGACACTAAAAGGAAAAATACGTATTTCATTATTTTAGTATAATTACAAACATAAAAATAATAATTCAATTTAGATTAACAGCCAATATTGGAAGCATTGATTGTAATATTGGAAGTACGTTTGTATGGGCGTCATTTATTGGAGGGTCAAATTGTATTCTACAAATTATAACTCAATACAAAAAGTAAACTTAAATAAAGATTACTACTTAAGTACGTACAGTGAAATTGCGACCAACAGCTCAACGTATTCTACGCACATAAACACGTATATAATAATTGTTAACATGATCATAAGCCATTAACAACTATCGGAAATTGCAGACTGCTTTGCTACCAAATAGTTATCTATAAGCGACCCCATCTCCGGTAAGCTCACAAACTGAACGTGTCACATGTCTATTTCACTATGATTATACAGCCTCCGTAAACTAGAGGTTTCGCCTTTGGCGTTGTATCCGGAGGTCGTGGGTTCGATTCCCACCCATGACAAAAAAATATTAGTACGTTTTTTCTGTACAATTTGCCATGGTCTGGGTGTTTATAAAATATAATATGTATTATATCGTTGTTTCTGGTATACATAGTACAAGTCTAGAGCTTAGTTTGTGACCAGAGCAATATGCGTAAATTGTCCTATATATTATTATAAGAATTTATATAAAATCCACCTAATAAAATAGAAAAAAAAAAAAAAAAAAATGTGTATAATTCCATTAATTCCTCTGGAGCCGCGCAGGTGCGCTATATATATATTATTATTATTATTATAATGAAAATTTGTCGATACAGCAATTTTTGTAGCTTTTTTATTTTATTTCATAAAACATACAACGCATTAAAAATATTATATTGTCTGCTTTATATTACAATGTTTTGACCTAGTTAGCCATAATATAGGATCTAACATTCACATTAATTCACAAACTATGCTATTAAATTAATCGGTCGACTCTTTGACGAATATTTTTTGGTTGATCACCATGTTTTGACCAATTCTAACCATATTAGCAGGTGAAATTTGAAAGTTTTTTTTATGGTTTACTAAGTTTAAAAAAAAAATCATTAAATTGTTGTAATATATGAATTTATTGGTAAAACAATTAGAAGAGGGAAGAGAGGTACCATAAGGTATTCGTCATACGAAGGCTTTCTAGGATAAAATTAAACAAGCAATAAAACCTTTAATTAAATAAGGTCTTTAACGTCGCAAGCCGTTTAATTACAACTGCCCATACAAATGCTAAAACCGTTACATGACCTGGTCTTATTTTGGTTTTGGTTTTACAGCAGATTATTGCATCGATTTCTTGTCGAGATGTTAGTCTACTTTCATGATGGGTCTACGAAACGGGCAATTGATTTAACGATAAAGTAGCAAGAATAATAAATTATACTCATTATAAAATTCATCTTTGTTGCCGTCCATTTTGTAATAAACATAATAATGAGCCGGCCGGCATAGTGGCAAACAATCAAACAATAATAATGCATTGATCGAACCCATACATGGACTTTGTAATCCAGCTTCAGGTATGAATAAAGTCTTATGCCGTGCCATGCTTTAATAAAATAAACATCTTTTCATTATTATTCTATACAGATCATCATCATCATGCCAGCCTTTCGCGCGTCCACTGCTGGACACAGGCCTCCCCCAAGGATCGCCACAATGACCGGTTCTGCGCTGCCTGTATCCATCGGCTTCCCGCGACCTTTTTCAGGTCGTCGGTCCATCTTGTGGATACATACAGATAAACACATATAACTTTAAGTCGATAACAATAATACAACTTTATTAGATCTTCGTCAAACGTCCCTTGTTTTACAATACCATAAATAATCTATCACACATTCTCCTTAAGATTATCGCAGATATTATTTTTCTATATCCCCCTTTATCGTCGCATTAAATCTTGTCCTTTATCGAAAGATCTCATACCATCTGCGGCCGTGCTTATCCATTTTGGATAGATGTACAAATGTTTAGAACTGACATGAAAATGTTTATATATATATAGTTTACATCAAACAAGTGGCTAGCTCGTCCCGATGTTTTGAATAGACTCAATAACCCATCTATAAACAGTTTCACAAGTTGGTATAGTGTAACCGGGACCGACAGCTTAACGTGCTCTCCGAGGCACTATAGTGGTGTTGTCAAACAAATGTACATAGTTTTTTTAATTAAAAACTCATTGGTACACACCGGGATTCGAACCAGGGACCTAAGTGTTTTTAAGTCCAAGGTCTAACCAACTCGGCCACCACGTATATATGTATGTATGAAAATGTTAATGTCAATCAGATTACTTTTAGTACGTCTTTAGGTGGGAGGAAGGTCTCTATAACTTCGTTAGGCCGACCGACCGGTCTCGTTACCACCGCCCATTCAGAACAGATGCAAAAACTGTCAATAGTCATGATTCGGTTTTAGTTTGTGGGTTCACCGGTTTTCAGAAGACTACTGCATCGATTTCTTGTCGAGTGGATAGTCTCCGTTCAGGGTGCGGTTATGAAATGGGCAGTTGAATTGACGATAAGGCAGCGAGTATATTAAAATATACTCATCATGGAATTCGTCATTGTCACCCCCCATTTCGTAATCGCATTATTTATCAATATTGTTTAAGAACAATTATTGATTGACCCCATTCATGGACTTTGTATGTCTGCTCACCACCGGATAGATACAAAGTCACATGTCGTACTCCAATAAAATAAAGTAAGATTGTTTTTTATATATCTATTTCTCTTTTTGTTTTTTTTTTTATAAAGGCACACACACTATACCGGCGGCATACCGGCGGGTATTTGCCGCGCGGGTATGCCGCCGGGATATTTAGGCCCCTCGCAACCCGTCGCTACACCCCGGCGGCCAAGCCGGCAAGTTCAAATACCCGTCGGCACTACCGCCGACCGGCATGTGACTTTGTATCTACCTGATAGTAAGCAGACCTACAAAGTCTATCAATAGATTGTTGTTCAACAATATTGATCGCTCCCACTATGCGGCTAAATGATGCGGTTAGGAAATGGGCGACGACAAAGATGTAATTGAATTACGATTCTATTTTAATAACCTCGCTGCTTTATCACCAAATCAATCGCCCGTTCCTTAACCGCACCATGGAAGACCATAGACATATGGTATATGACCATAGGCATACCGACAAACGGACAGCCAGTCACGAATTCTAAAAATGATAATTATTGTTCTATACCCTATTAGATTCCAACCCGACAATTTATTTTTAAATTAGATCAATTAAACATTTTTTTTCAACTTACAATTTTATTATAGATATAGCTTGAATAAAGTACTATAGTTTTAGAGGTAAATCTATATGATTACATACTCTATGGAAACATAGAAACAAAATATATTACAAATCGTATGATATAACGTATGCGGCATAAATTGTAGTGCACGATTATGAAAGGTACCTTTTTATTTATAACAAATGATGAAATAGTAGTGATAAAAAAGTGGTACTTATAGTGCCATAGGTAACACTATTACTACCGCTTTAGTTTTAGTGCCACCGCTAGCATTTGGATTCGCTGATATAATGATACTGATCGCCACCGTAGACTAATAGTGGCCTTTGGCGTTGTACCCAAAGTGGTCGTTGGTCGATTCCCACCCATGGCAAAAAAATATTAGTACGTTTTTTTGTACAGTTTGTCATGGTCTGGGTGTTTATAAAATATAATATGTATTATATCGTTGTTTCTGGTACGCATAGCACAAGCCTAGAGCTTAGTTTGTGATCCGAGCAATATGTGTAAATTGTTCTAATTTTTTTTTGCCATGGGTATAAATCGAACACACGGCCTTCGGATATAACGCCAAAGGCGCAACCACTAGTCTACGGAGGCGATCAAAATACTCTATCAATAAAAAATACTTTATATATTTTTTTACTATTTTTTAATATAGTTCTGCTTAATAGCATTTTTTTTTATTTGTCAATAATTAGATAAATAATTTAAGAAGAACGTTTGTATGGTAGCACTGTCGACTGGAGAAACCTTAAGCTACCAGTCCCAATTCCGTTCAACAATAACATTTATTTTATTACATATTTAAGAGCGCTGAAAATAAAATTTTAAATACTAAATATAAGAGTATATACCTAAGAACCAAAACACATTTGGGTATCTAGGTATGTAGGTATCTGGCTTAGTTTTTTTGGTATGAAAACGGAACAAATAAAAATTTAGCCTCGATAGAAAAGTTCCACCACACAATGGAACCGTCTGCACGCTAACTGAAAACTATTGATAGAGACAACTGTCTTTGCAATTTTAATATAAAAAAATTTTTTTCTTTGGCATTAATATATACTGAGTGTTTTTGGAACAATGATAATATTTTTTAGATGCCTCCAGTATCACTTTTCGCCATCCGATTTTTAAAATAAAAGGTAGGTAAGTATTTTTTTCTTCAAAAAAAAAAGTACGAAAAATAAATTATTATATGAACAAACGTCTATATGTTGAAAATTACTCCTACAAATACATAGTTGTATATTTGTAAATAATTAAACAAAGTAATTTCAACCCAAAGATATCTGCCAAATTGGCATTCCCTCTAAAATGTCCACAAAAGACTGATCTGGTTTTCCAATTTCAAATGTAAATGCGAAGCTCATGTTAACTAATAACGGACGCTAGATATTCAACTGACATATTTGAATATCTCAAAGCATTCGATTTTGATTTTGAATTTCGAACATTAAATACTAGAACTGTTTGGTGGCAATTTAGCCGTTACCACAATTTTTATTTAATCATCTAGCAGTTAAAATTTTATTCAATAGGTAATATTAATGCATAAGTTGGTTTCAAGAAATATTTAAGAAAATAATAGGAACATTTGAAAAATAAAAAACGACAGTGACAGTATTTTTTAAGTATATTTTGTAATCTTGTTTTTACGGTGAATAAAGTTTTTCTTTCTTTCTTTCAATCCAGTATTGTTAGTATTTTTTTTTTTGGGCTCGGCATGTGACTTTGTATCTATCTGATGGGAAAAAGGTTATACGCCTTCTTTATATTAAGTAGATAAATAGAGTCGATTAATACGTTATAATTTTTATATTCGTTTATTATCGCAAGATTAACTGTCTAATAATTGTAAAATAACATTAAAAACTGAGACTTTTTTTTCATCAAATAAAAACATTTTTGAATATTTAAAAAATTGCCCTCAGTAGTTGCTTCTAACAATAAATAGTGGCAAAAATACCGTAAGCGATTTTCTGTTGTAACCGGAGGCATTGTTCGCGAACGTCAGTTTAATTTCAGGCATTATAACGAGACGCGACCTTATTTTATAATACCAATGGGTCCAATACTGATAGTAGATATAGTGTACCACATACCTATATATATTTAAAATCTAAAATCAGCTATTACTTCTTCTTTTTCTTTTAAATAATGGCCTCTACGCTTTACGCGAAATTTTGACAGTGTCTAGTGTAGGTACATAATCACGGGTGCCTTACGGCGCCCGATACCGCCTAGACGGCCCCAGGGTTTTAATCCCACCTCGTCGTAGCCGATGGTATGATTCTACACCGAACAAGTGGCTAGCTCGTCGCGATGTTTTTGAATAGACTCAATAACCAATCTATAAACAGTTTCACAAGTTGGGATGGTGAAACCGGGACCGACAGCTTAACGTGCTCTTCGAGGCCACTATAGTGGTGTTGTCAAACAAATGTACCAATTTTTTTTTAATTACAAAAACTCATTGGAACACACCGGGATTGGAACCAGGGACCTTAGTGTTTTTAAGTCCAAGGTCTAACCAAATCGGCCACCACGTATATAGTGCGGGTAGATTAAAATTTTATAGAATTTAAAGTATATACGTGGTGGCCAAGTTGGTTAGACCTTGGACTTAAAAAAAACGCTTAGGTCCCTGGTTCACCCTCGATGTGTACCAATGAGTTTTTGATCTAAAAATATATGTACATTTGTTTAACAACACCACTATAGTGCCCGGTTAAGCTGACGGTCATCGTTTCACTATAACAATTTATGAAACTGTTTATAGATGGGTCTATCCAAACATCGCGACGAGATAGCCACTTGTTCGGTGTAGACTCATACCATCAGCTACGACGAGGTGGGATTAAAAACCCCTCCGCTACCCTGTACCCTGGTACCCTGAGGCCGTCGGAAGGCACCCGTAATAATATATTTGTTTTACCTTACAATCGTATAAAAATGCCAAATGAACTAAAAAAATATTTTATTACCTAAAACTTCCAAGAAATAAAATTGGTATTATAATAAAAAATAGTAGTTTTAAATAACAGAGTGTAGCCGCGGTTAGCGTGAGCCAGTAAGTGTAATCGTACATATCCATAATGCGATATTATTGCATTTTCACACGCAAATCGCTTCAGTATCGCGGCGGTTTCGTATATTAACTGAATCGTTATGGTTTAACGTAAAATCGTTTCAATAATTATTTACTTCGGATTTTTTTTTTGTTGTTTGTTACCAGAGTGTGCCTTAATGCGTGCTCAGCGAAGGGGTTTATTCCGTGTAAATGGGAAGCTCGTCGCGGTGTTCACAAGTGAAACTGGTAGGTACCGATGAATTAACGTGTTCTGTAGTGTGTTGTTAAATTTAAAAGCCGTCAAGTGACCTAGTAATGTTTTGGTTTTAGTCTGTCGATTCACCGGTTTTCAGGAGATTACTGCATCGATTTCTTGTCTAGGTGGTAGTCTCCTTTGTTTAGTGGAGGTGCGGTTACGAAATAGGTGGTTGAATTAACGATAAGGCAGCGAGTAGGTATATTAAAATATACTCGTATTGCCTTCGTTTATGTTGCCGCCTATTCCGTAATCGCATCATTTAGCTGGCATAGTGGGAGCGATCAATTTTGTTTAAGAACAATTATTAATTGACCCCATTCAGGTCTGCTCAATACCACGTAGATATAAAGACACATGCCGTGCTCCAATAAAAAAATAAAAAAAAATACCTATATTACCTATTCAATACGTAGTGGCCGAGTTGGTTAGACCTTGGACTTAAAAACACTAAGGTCCCTGGTTCGAATCGTGGTGTGTACCAATGAGTTTTTAATATAAAAAAAAATGTACATTTGTTTGACAACACCACTATAGTGCCTCGGAGAGCATGTTAAGCTGTCAGTCCCGGTTTCACTATACCAACTTGTGAAACTGTTTATAGATGGGTTATTGGGTCTATTTAAAACATCGCGAAGAGCTAGCCACTTGTTCGGTGTAGACTCATACCATCGGCTACGACGAGGTGGGATTAAAAACCCCTCCACTGGGTAGACGGCCCCAAGGCCGTCTAGGCGGTCTCGGGCGCCGTAAGGCACCCGTGATGATATATATATATACCTACGCAATAGTATTTTTCTTTAAAACATAGTTAGGTAGGTTCATAGTATTTATAATAGTGTTCAACATTGTAGATTTATTTATTACATTAAATCTTAATGTAATGAAATATATACAACAATAAAACTCAGCGCTTTTTCCAACAGTTCACCAGACATGATTGCTTTTTGTGTCAGCTGTTTGTATTTCACTAAAAATATTAAATTTGAAACGATAGATCGAGCAAAAATATAAACGCAGTGAACCGTTAGTTAGCCAAGAATTGACAAGTCAGCTCTTGGGTTCCGTGTAATTTATATTTTATATAATAATAATTATATGTAGGACGCTTTACACATTTTGCTTTGGTCACAAACTAAGCTCTAGGCTTATACTATGTGTACCAGAAACAACGATATAATACATATTATATTGTATAAACACCCAGACTATGACAAACTGTACAGAAAAAAGTACAAATTTTTTGGCATGCGTGGGAATCGAACCCACGACAACTTCGGTTACAAAGCCTAAAAGTTTACTAGTCTACAGATGCGGTATATAAAAAACATTCTTGCATATTAAGTTATCAGCAAATTTTATATTAATAATCTAGTTTTGAGTTTATAAAATGGGGCTTGCGTTAATGCTCGGTTGCGTAAACGCTTTTAGCATTAAAATATATACCACGTTGTCTTGTGGGTCTAAGAATTTTAAGAGCTATTCTGATTTTATTTATTTAAAAAATCGGACGTTGAATGCTATTTGCGCACTTTAAGAAGAAAAAAAGGAATAATAGGAGTAATAAGTTTAAATGCAAGTAAAACAAAATTAAATCGTAAATATTTAATTCACTTATGTCTTTACATACATAAATTTTGTATATCTCATTAACCATTTTAGATGGAAACTTTGAATTTGATATATTTGTATCTACTTAGGTATTAAATATATCCACAAGTTTGTAACTACAGGTTTTTTGGAATAACTTATAAACTGAGCTTTAAATTCGGGACAAAATAGATACTTTAGATAGATAGATCCAGACGTGAGCTCTTTTTCAAAGATCACTAATACACATATTTAATTTAAGTTGGTGTTATATAGGTATATAACATTTTAAAGTTCTTGTATATTGTATGTTTTAACTAATGGAAAAAAGATCTTAGGTGCCACTTAACTTTAATGTCTTCTTAGACGACACCAAAACTAAATGCCCTGTTTGTGACCAAAATAAAGGTAGAAAGACTTTACGGGGCATAAATGTTGCCACTAATTCAGATAAAGGTTCTTTGAAAATGCTTTTAGGAACCATAAAAATATTTCGTGGTTGATTTCATTTTTATTAGATTTGGAAATTTCAACAAAGGTTCATTTAACAGTGAAATTATTTATTTTCAGTAATTTAGACTAGGGTCTAGTTAAAAACTAACTACAGGAGAGTGCGTTGATGTATGCAATATCCATACAACTTTTATAATTATGTTTTATATGCTGGCTTCATACATTATGCCGGCTTTAGATGCCTATTAACGGTTCGTTTAAAGGAGTCAAGGCTTTAGTATGAAAAAAACACGCAAGCAGGTAAGTATTTCATATATTATTTCATACAGGACAGATGTACAAATCACCAAATCTTTTAGTGCGGGTCGGTACATCGGCCACAGTATGCCAAGCATTCAGAGGCTCTACCATGGGTTCGCCCATTGTAGCAACGTAATGTTAACGTATACGTGAGCAACTACCAATAGGACCCTTTATTTAATCCTGTTACCGAAAATAAAGCGGCCCTATTGGTTGTTGCTCACGTATACGTATACAAATACGTTACGTTGCTACAATGCGCAAACCCATGGTAGAGCCTCTACCTACTCGTAAAGTCCTGTATCGGAAATATATAAAATAAATACGATAAATTATGACTTATACACGTATACTAAAATTTAAAAGAAGAGTTCATTCAATCCGAGGAAATAATCTGTAATTACTAAAAAAAGGTTTGATTATTTTTTGTTTATGTAACTTTGTGATCTTTTGCCTTTTGGTTAGGTTTGATTTGTCAACATTGTCAAACCCACAAAATGAAATCAAAATATGACTAGGTCACTTGACGATTGACAGTCTTAATTTATTGACTTGGTAGACATGTGCTATCACTACAAGATCACATGCCTTGCTTCAATAAACAAAAAATGATAAAAAAAATATTGATCACAAACTGGACAAAGCTTTACCAAGAAGCCATGTTTATGGGAATGTCCAGAGCACACAGAGGGTTAGCTTAGCCCGCTCCCCATTGTCCTGGCTTGTTTACCAGTATATTGTTACTTCTCATATTTACCCGGCTATTGGTGTACTTTGCTAAAGTTTGCTGGAGAGTCTGTTGTTACAGTGCTCTGAATGTTTGTTTGTAATGATAAAGAAGTGTTTCTGAACTACTTTACTTATCTATAAATATAATAATAACATTGTTATTTGGATAATAATAATAACAATATGTAAGACAGTTTACACGTATTGCTCTGATCATAAACAAAGCTCTAGGCTTGTATTTTTTTTTATAGGAGCTCGGCATGTGACCCCACATGTTCGAAAGCAGTATCAGGTCCAAGAAGTCCAAGAATGAATACAACCAGCTCTTAAAACTGTGTTATAAGAGCTGGTTTCATCCATTATGCCGGCTTAAGATGCCTATTCACGCTTCGTTTAAAGGACTCAAGGTATTATGTATTATGTTTACCGGAAACAACGATATCATAGGTACTTATTATATTTTATACACATCTAGCCACTGTACAGAAAAACGTACTAATATTTTTTTGCTATGGGTGGGAATCGAAATCACTACCCCGGGATGGAACGCCAAAGATATAACCATCAGTCTACGGAGGCGCCCTGGCTCTCGTTTAGGGCGACGCCTAAGACAATATTGAGTCTTCATCGAACTAGTGGCGAGCTTTTGGACTTCTTTATATAGACTCAATAACCGATTCCATACGAACAGTTCCACATCTTGGTATATGTGAAACTATATTAAAACCATTTCGACTCAAATGTGAATAGTGACATATTCAATAGGTCAATAAGTTTTGTACCAACATTATTATTATTATTTATTAAATAAAAAAATGGTATTATTGATTGTATTGCCCGTTCTTTACTTTTTGATAGCTGTTGTCTTGTCATGTTTTTTTTCTAGCGTTGGGCGCGTATCTACAAGCTACTATTGATGTTTAAATTATATTTATTAAATTATTATCTTGTAAAAAAAAAAATATAATGATAAGAAGTTTATAGGTATAACTGTTTTTTTTTAGGGACACTCATATCAAGACATTTTATTGTACATCTACTTGGCGGTAAGTTGACTGTTAAAGTAATTGAGTGTTTTCAACCAAGATCATTTTAATTTCAATCCCAGGTTCATTAAAATTAATTATTAGAACTCAAAAGCTACTTTTTCAGAACTGAAAAGATAACTTTTCTAGGTCTCAAAAAAAATATTTTAAAGTTACCAATAAAAACTTTTCATAAATTTTCAATACTTCGAAAACAAAAGTTAATATTACAGTTTAGAAAGAACAGACGCGCGCTGGATAGTTTCTTCATATTACTTTTAGAAGAAGTTCATACCAAACAAAAGAGAATAACTACCCATTATACGTTAACTATCACCACTGTAGGTATTACTATAGTATAGAAATGACAAAGACAGTATAACTAAAACGTTTTCTAAATAACGATAAGTATAGTTCTAGGTTCTATCCGTTCACACTTTTAGGTGAACGTTATCGTTCTTGTTTATCAGCATTGATCGCCCCCACTATTCCGGCTAAATAATAAAATGAAACGGGCGGCGACAAAGATGAATTTACATTACGAGGCTACTTTCTTTTAATATCCTCACTGCTTTATCGTGAAAGGAAACTTGCTCGATAAAAAATAGATGCAGTAGTCTCCAAAAAAAAACCGGTGAACCCGGAGACTAAAACCGAAAAGTATTGCTTTCAAATCAATGAAACTACTTTGGATATCGTCACATATCGCATTACTAAACTTTTGTTAAGAATTAGGCCCCTAAAACACTTTGGGGGCTTAGATCCGATGTGCTCGAAAAGCTGGTTGAGCCACGTTTTTTTTTTATTTTTTTAAATAAAAGTATTGCGTCTGAAACGATGAAAGCTTGCATGAATGCGATTTGTTATCAACCTAGATATGTGAGAAATCTCTACTTAGGTGGTCCAGCCAGCTTTAATGATATCATATGACACATTTATAATAAATGAACAAAAGAAAACTACGAGCTAAAGGTATTATCTACCAGCTAACCTTGCGCCATTCTGTCAATGATTTGATTAGAACAAAAGTTCTATATAGTTTTAGTTCTATAAATAGATACCGAAAAGTTACTCGGTTCTCTAGGAATGGCCCGAAGCTAATTCTGGGAATAGAACACCGTGTTTTGGCGACATCGAGGCGGGGGTGGGATCGGCAAATTTATTTTTCTGTTTGCTCAGCAAACAATGTTGTCCCCACTTTAAGTAATGGGGGCAACAGCAACAAAATTCCGTGTTCATACGCCGTTGACAATGAAATTAAACGCTACTTTAATAAAGATTTTTTCTCGTTAACTTCGCTGTCTGCGCAAAATGTTTGTTTAGTTTGGATTGTAAATCCTTTTAAGAGTACTGCTGAAAACTGGACTGTAAGCTGAAAAATAAATTGTAAGCTGAAAAGTTTAGTTTTCTGTGCTTACTTTTTTTAGGATCTTGATTTAATATATTTTTATAATAAAAACGGCCCCAGCCTAGTGGTGTCAACTGATAGCAAGGTTAAGCAGATATTATGACAACAAGGCCGGACCTGGGATGGGTGACCGCTTTATACAACAACGCTATTTTATCATAAACACCGCAACAAGCTCGCCACTTGTTAGGTGTTGCCTCCGAATACCATCGGCGAAATGAGGACGGGTTAATCCCTCCGCTGGGTACCCCGAGGCCGTTTAAACGGTTCTCGGGGGCCAAACAGGCACCCGTGATGATATTTATTAATTAATAGGAAAAAATCTAGAAGTTTCTGAAGATAGTCGGTCTAAAAATTATTAAAAAAAAAAATCTATAGCAGTGCAAAGTGGGAATGCAGCCAGTGTTCTCAGTACTTTTAATCAATACAATTTCGATGGTAGAAATTTTAAAGATGTTTAATCTGTTATAATAATTTTGTACTATATTTACTAATAAATGATTTCGTATAGATTTGAGTGAATATAGCTAATTTTTGATCTTTTGGAAGTTATAGAACTGAAGAGCTTATATTATTATTATCTTCTAGAGCGAAATAGTGCCTAAAGTGTATCTAAATAAAAAAAATCTAATAGATTCAGGTGAGAAAGGGCCTAATAAAAATGAAAAAAAAAAACAATGTAACAAAAATAAGTAATAAGAATCAGAAGAAGCTTTAACTTTGCTTATTTAAAATATTTTTCATATAAATTTTTAGTTACGATCTAAATTTATATGAAAAATATTTTAAATAAGCAAAGTTAAAGCTTCTTCTGATTCTTATTACTTATTTTTGTTACATTGTTTTTTTTTTTCATTTTTATTAGGCCCTTTCTCATCTGAATCTGTTAGTTTTTTTTTATTTAGATACACTTTTGGCACTATTTCGCTAATATGTATTAAAATTTTCGATTTGCCTTCCTGTCTTCTATTTCCGAAGTTCGCGGACCGCAGCTACTCTTCTTTGTACTTAAATTAGATTTTCTTCGATACCGGCTTTTAAGCCGTAATTCACTAAAGTAGAAACAAGAGGAGATATGTCATAAATAAACAACAGGATTGAGTTCGGATCACAGCACCTAAATCCTTTTGGTTATTTTCGACACATTTGCTCTCCTTTAATCTTAGCTTTTTGGTGGAGGAATGATGTAAAAGACGTTGCAGGAGAAAATTGGAAGAACCTAGCTAAGAACAGAAGTAAATGGAAGGAAATAGAAGAAGCCTATATCCTAAAAGGGACCTTATAAATCGATATGTTTTATATATTGGAGTGTGCTTGTAAATGTTAGTAATTATAATGAATAAATGGCTTAAATAAATAAATAAAATTTTTACATTTAGTGGATACTGCCCTAAGGAAAGTTTTAAAATATGTTTTTATAAATACATACATATATACATATCATCGCGGGTGCCTTACGGCGCTCGAGACCGCCTAGACGGCCTCACGGTACCCAGCGGAGGGTTTTTTAATCCCACCTCGTCGCAGCCGATGGTATGAATCTACATGGAACAAGTGGCTAGCTCATCGCTATGTTTGGATAGACTTAATATCCCATCTATGTGCAGTTTCACAAGTTGGTAAAGTGAAACTGGGACCGACAGCTTAACGTGCTCTCCGAGGCAAACACAGGGACCTAAGTGTTTTTAAGGTCTAACCCACTCGGCCACCACGTATATTTTTTTTTAGAAATATTTACTATAAAATATCTTTTTAAAACAAATAATATCATACTTCCAATGCCAATTGGCAAAACTCAATAAAAATACAACAAGGGGTCAGTATATAAAGGAGGACAATGAAATTTTGTAACAAATTCACTTATTACACCGACTCTAGTTGTAATGTCTGCTCCAAGATGGACGCAAACAAACGGATAGTGCACCGCCTGATCCAGTGTCAGTGGAACTATATAGAGCTCAAATAACAACAAAACTTTTTTTTTTTTTATTATTTTCAATATTATATTTATTAACAACAGTAGTTATATCCTTCGAGAAAAGGTAAGTGGGCCTAAGATCCGTCATAATGATTATACTTTATAAATTCCTTATCAGGATATTCTTATATAATTATTAATTCTAAAGATAAAGCTGTAACGAAAATTATGACAAATTTTATGAGGTGTGAGGTATATGAATGGCTCAGTGGTTGAGTGAGTACCTTGCCACGAAAGCAACGAAAGAACGTAGTGGGCTCGAGCTTACCCACGGGAATTTCTAGGAAAATTTTCATTGCACTTTCATATTTAATAATGGGAATTTAAAATAATTAATTTATTGATTTCTACCTCAAGCAATAATACGAATTGAATTCTACTGATCAAATCAAACAACTGTTCATATGGAACTATGTGTCGCAAATGAATAAAAAAAATGATTTCTCCATACAAACTAGTAATGTTAAAATGACCAATTTGTTTGAGGAAGCCAACATTTTTATTCATTTGCGACGCATGATTATAAAGGCAAAGTTGTGGAGCCTTATATTAGCCCAAAGTATAACTTTTTAAATTCACCCTACGTATAAAATAATGCAAACAAAAGTTTGATCCGAGAATTGAAAGCAACTTCAACCAGTCCCAATAAAATCAGTAACTCATTTCTCTTATTGATTTATCTTCAAAAATTTTATAGGTAATTTCAACTTTCACGTCATTTCTATCCAATAGAAAAAATCATATAAAAGTTTTATTTGTTCCTAGATGATTCCATCTAATTCAGAATCCCGCTTGCGTCGGTGTAGTATGCTGCGTCCGGGAAGAAGTGAGAACTTTTTAATGGCATTTGGAGAGATGCCAGTGGGAAAAATAGGGAATAGAATGAAGCTGGCTACATCACAGACAATAGAGTGAAGTAGGGATGGTTTGAAGCGAATCTTTGTATTTTTACTACTCTTAATTACTTTTATTATTGCTTTTTCTAGTAAGGATTTTATTTCAAATATTTTATTATAAAAAAATGAGGTTTTCTTCTTAGTCTCTATACTCTTAAGGGTTCTATAGCTGTATCGACGCTCATACAAACTTACTTCCAATATTATAACACTTCAGTTCGTAGTTCAATTATTATTGTTTTGTTGTTTAAACACTTTTTTTATTCGTATTTTTATGTTGTTATAATAACTTGGTATTATTTAAAAAAACTGATTTAAAGAAAATCTCAATCAAAGAAAGATTAATAAGTACAATGGCCGACAAAAATATTATTTTAATTCTGCGAAAAACAGAAGTGGAGAAATACTGGAAGTGCGAAAGCTCAACGTTGACCTTGCGATCCCGCATGCAGTGTCCTTAACAGTGATTGTGGTCATCACTTTGGTGTATGTTTGTGGCACGTTTCTCAAACTGTCAGCATTCCTCTCTGACTGCTGCTTCCCTGGTGTTTTCGTGGAATGGAAAGTCTATTGCAGATTCAATATGGTAAACTTGTGTTTATCTATACTTCTATACTAATATAATAAAGAGGAAAGATTTGTATTTTTGTATTTTTGTGTTTTTGTGTTTTTGTATGTTTGTAATGAATAAACTCAAAAACTACTGGACCGATTGCAATAATTTTTTCACCATTAGAAAGCTGCGTTATTCAGAAGTAACATAGGCTATATAATATCACGCTAGGTCCTATAGGTGTGGAGCAGTAACCAAAAATGTTTTAAAAACGGGGGAAAAGTATCGTTTCTGAGGCCTTCCGTGGCGTGCGCTGAGCATATAGTTAAAGTTATACAAACCTGTGCGAAGCCGGGACGGGCCGCTAGTCTAGTATAATACTCATAAATTAAGCTTTACGCATTTATAGGCTTGTGCAGTGTAACAATGAACAGTACAACAAGTGTGAAATATCCTTCCTAATTTACATTTAATTATTATTATACTAACTTCACATTTAACGAAAGAAATAAAGAAAATCTTTACTTGATCTCCTCGTACAAACAATTCAATTTTGAATTTTTTTTTCTATTAGTTTAAATTGTATTCTTAAAAATATATACAACATAAAGGATAATATCCTCCGTAGACTAGTGGTTGCATCTTTGGCGTTGTATCCGGAGGTCGTGGGTTCGATTCCCACCCATGTCAAAAATATATTAGTACGTTTTTCTATACAGTTTTTCATGGTCTGGGTTTTTATAAAATATAATATGTATTATATCGTTGTTTCTGGTACACATAGTACAAGCTTAGAGCTTAGTTTGTGACCAGATAAATATGTGTAAATTTTTCTACTTATTATTATATTCTAAGAAATCTTGCTGCGTAATAAATGACATCAGCTCAGCACATGCTACAATGAGTATGCTGTAATGCTGGTTACAGCTGAAGTTTTATGCTGATTTGGGGGACTACCACGCAGTCTCAGGTTAGATTAGACAATCTAAATAGTAAAGTATCAAACCTTTAAAGTGGGCCTGACAAAAATAGTCCCAAAGAAAATAGAAATCGTCGCAGAGGGTCAACGGTGATGAATTCGCGGTGTGACTCGATTAATCCTAGTGAAGGAGTGTCGGCCAGACTGGATGGGAACAAATGGATTGGAGAGATTACCCTGGCTTCGAAGTTAATAGGTTAGTTTTTTTAACTTGATGTCTTTATATAGTTCTAAGAGAAAATAAAAAAACTAGAATTTATATAACTTGTTGAAAATGTGGTTTCTATATTTTAAATTAGCTACAACATTTTTGACGTGATTGCGCTGCGAACTAACATTAACACTTTCTCTTACCTAAATATTTATATGAAGTATACACACTCATACACATATCATCAAGGGTGCCTTACGGCGCCCGAGACCGCTTAGACGGCCTCAGGGTACCCAGCGGAGAAGTTTTTAATCCCACCTCGTCGTAGCCGATCGTATGAATCTACACCACAAGTGGCTAGCTCGTCGCGATGTTTTGAATAGACTCAATAACCTATCTATAAATAGTTTCACAAGTTGGTAGTGAAACCGGGACCGACAACTTAACGTGCTCTCCAAGACATTATAGTCGTATTGTCGAACAAATGTACATTTTTTTTTAATTTAAAACTCATTGGTACACACCGGGAATCGAACCAGAGACCTAAGTGTTTTTAAGTCCAAGGTCTAACCAACTCGGCCACCACGTATATATGAAGTATAAAATAGATCGACTGCAGTAAAGATAAAGCATGTAAAAAATACATTACAACTAGATAAACAATTGTTTAATAAATCAGCAATGGACTTTCCATTACAAGAAAGCTTCAGGGGAGTAGAAGTCAGAGAGGAATGATGACGGCTTGTGAAGCGTGCTACAAACATACCACCACAACCACTCTGTTAAGGGCACTTCATTCGCGATCTCAAAGTCCGCGTTCTCCATACCAAACAATGTTACGCACTTATTAATATTTGTATATATACTGTTCTTGTACTTATTAATCTATAAGTGTTGGACATATTTGTTTTTTTTTAATTAAAAAAAACCTTTTTTTTTATAATACAAAAAAAAATATTACAACTATTTATATAGGTATATATATATACAGGGTGAATTTGAATTGGTGTACTTTGGGCTAATATGATGTTCTACTGGTCAATACGAACAACTTTTCCCATGGAACCATGTGTCGCAAATGAAAAAAAAAATGGCTTCCCCATACAAATTGGTCATTTTAACTTTACTAGTTTGTATGGAGAAGGCAATTTTTTTTTTCATTTGCGACACATGGTTCCATGGGAAAAGTTGTTCGTATTGATCAGTAGAATATCATATTAGCCCAAAGTACACCCATTCAAATTCACCATATATATACAGGGTGAATTTGAAAGGATGTACTTTGGGCTAATATGAGGTTCTGCTGATCAAATCGAACAACTTCTCCCATGAAACCATGTGTCGCAAATGAAAAAAAAATTTGGCTTCCCCATACAAGTTGGTCATTTTAACATTACTAGTTTGTATGGAGAAGGCAATTTTTTTTTCCATTTGCGGCATATGGTTCCATGGGAAGAGTTGTTCGTAATGATCAGTAGAACCTCATATTAGCCCAAAGTACATCCTTTCAAAGTCACCATGTATATAAATATTTTTACTTACAATTACCAACATAAAAACAATAATTGAACTGCGACTACTAACAGTCAAGTTGTAATATTGGAAGTACATACTTTTGTACGGGCGTCAACACGAATGCAGAGCCCTTAAGAGTAGAGCGTCTAAAAGAAACACTTTTTTTTAAACCGACTCCTAATCTGATTTAGCCTTAATCTCCTAACAATCGTTAAACCCACAGTCTGACATCGAAAGAGCACTAGGTCAATGTTGGCCTTTAATAAAAGAGCCGATGTACCTATATGAAATAAAAAACGTTATTAACTCCTGTCTATAACCTTTTAAAAATCACACGTCTCTTCCAAATATTCAGATTCGTTTACGGTGTCAGCTGCTTGCTTCCTCTGACTATAAGATCAGCCCCTTCCATCGGGGTGTTTAAGCGCTTGCTCACAGATCTTAACGCTTAAACCAGATCGTCGTTGAAATTTTTGTTTGGTATGGTATGTATGTCTATGTATTACATTTATTATATTATATACAGTATTTAAGTAGTTTAAGTATTGTTATGCATCACTGTTAAGATTATATCTATTTCTTTTTTTCGAAAAGTTCTGCACCCAAAGCATATTTCTCTCTCTCAAAGGTTAGCTAGTAGAAAATGCCTAAGGCCTATGTACAATTTTGTGCCATAAAATATTTTAAATAAAATAAATAAATCTTTATAGTCATTAAAATCTAAACTTGAATTTTCATATAAATTTCCATAATAATATAAAAGTAGTGTTTGACGTCAGCAAATACGTACGCCAACTTGACGTCGTCGCATGCGTCATCTTACGTTAAACTGTCAACTACAGCCATGTCTGTATGAATACTTATATTAATAGGCAGTTTGCTATTCTATGTCAATATCTCCTTCTTATTTTTACATGTTATAAGTGTAATAATATTATTTTACGCAACATAAGTATAATAATAATAATATGTAGGACAAATTACACATATTGCTCTGGTCACAAACTAAGCTCTAGGCTTGTACTATGTGTACCAGAAGCAACGATATAATACATATTATATTTTATTAACACCCAGACCATGACAAACTGTACAGAAAAAAAGTACTATTAAATTTTTTGCCATGGGTGGGAATCGAACCCACGACCTCCGGATATATTGCCAAAGGCGCAACCACTAGTCTACGGAGGCTGTCAGTATGTTATGTGACCTCATCTATACCTACTAATATAATAAAGTAGACGAGTTTTTTTTTTGGTTGAACTATGCTAATCTCAATTAAAAACGAATTAAAAATTAGTTTAGTGTTGGATAGCTTTCCATAAGGCTCTCATAAAAAATAAAAAAGTGATATTGATTAGAGAAATAATAATTCGATCCCAATAGGGAATATGCATGTAACGCCAATTTTAATATATAATGTTCCTTTTATGTCTTTGATCATATTACCAGTAATCTATTTTATTTTGATTAGCTAATTTATTTTATAAATACGATTTTAAAAATCCATTTTTTTGTAGAAACGGAACGCATTTCTAAACGCTCCGACATTAGCAAACACTACATGTGACGTCACTCGTGCACAAACAAATATCAACGTGTGTTCTGTAGTCTACAGTTTCTTGTTTTCTCTGTCCTTTATTACGATAATTTGTGATAAACAAACCTATTGACTAACTTTTGAGGTGCAATAACATTAAACTAATGCTTTCTGAGAACGAATGACGTCACAGAATGGCGGCTAGTGATGTACCGTTTTTTACTGCGGTAGTGGCAGATAAAGTTTAAACCCCTTTTATTTTTGTGTACTTATTACCCTTTATAAAATGTTTAATATTTGTTTTTATAGTTACTCTATCAAGTAATGAAATAAAAAAATAAACATACATATTCCCTATTCAATAATTCAATAATTTTGTAAACTTGTTACTATTAAGTAGATACAAAATCGCATGCTGGGACCAAAACTTTATTCAATAACAATATGTACGAGTAGATACATACAATATTCCCTCCAATTCTGTAACAAGCTTATATAGTTAAATTTTAATGCAAACCAAAATCACCCTAAGTGACCAACTTACATTTAAAATGGGAAATGTTTTCCGTAAAGGGAGCAAAACCTATAAAACTAACCAACCCTTTAAAATTCAACACGTTAAAATTTACAAACACAAAAACGATTCCCAAACCGATGCTCGGGCCCAAACATGAAAGTATAAATAATATGGAAGTACTCTAACCGAGCTTATAAAGTAGATCACAAATATTCATTTGTCTCGCTCGCACTCATTTAAATATGACACGGAAAAGAGATTAATAGCTCTACTATTGGTTTCTTTTATTTTTTGAACAAAATTTTTAAAATGTTTGTGCCGCAATATTATGTTTTTAAGTTAAGGAATAATATTTTTTTATCTCACTTTTTGTTTTGGGTTTGTTTTTATTTGGGCGGCCACCCTCTTACATGGCCTTATTTTAACAACACTTAAATGAATTGAATAACAACTTTACATAAAAGTTAAAATTTAACAAATTTTGTATGAGAGATGTCAAATTTAGCCTTAGTAACTATGCAATTCATTACAATACATTTAATGTATCGTCTTATGACCTAAAATCTTATTTTCAAAAATTAGATTTTGGGCCATAAGGCACTTTCCTAATATATCCTTCCTCAGACCCAAGTCAGTCGCCTAATCGTTTTATCAACAACCTACTGAACTATGCAAATTTGTGAAGCGTATCCCAAAATGTGATATTTGCAAAGCAAATCTCTACTATCCTTATTCGCACACAACGTTTCTATAACATGCCCCAATTTGCATGAAGTGTCGACAACTATCGAGTTGTTTGCCATGTCTCACTTTATTTGCTAGCTTTGCTTCGGCTGCACGAGGGCCGAATATTGAACCAATCAATGATCGGAACCGGTGGGTACGTTGGAACCAATCGCTGTCTATGGTCCCGCTAACTCTTGGCACCAATTCTGCAATGTCATTCCGGTGACATTTATCCTTGCATGGGCTTTAGCAATAAACCCTTTTTTTTTGGGGAAAATATAATATTGATGAGTATATTTAAAACTTGACAAATACGTGAAATCGCCCATGGAGGAGTTCCAAGTTCGTGTTATTTATTACTATTATTATATATATCGTGTTACCTACCATTTATTTCTCTTATATATACGTGGTGGCCGAGTTGGTTAGACCTTGGACTTAAAAACACTAAGGTCCCTAGTTCGAATCCCGGTGTGTACCAATGAGTTTTTAATTAAAAATTTATGTACATTTGTTTGACAACACCAATATAGTGCCTCGGAGAGCACGTTAAGCTGTCGGTCCCGGTTTCACTATACCAACTTGTGAAACTGTTTATAGATGGGTTATTGAGTCTATTCAAAACATCGCGACGAGCTAGCCACTTGTTCGGTGTAGACTCATACCATCGGCTACGACGAGGTGGGATTAAAACCCGTCCGCTGGGTACCCTGGGGCCGTCTAGACGGTCTCGGGCGCCGTAAAGCACCCGTGAAGATATATATATATATATATATATTTCTCTTAAAAAAAAAACGGTACGGTGGGTACCTATGGTTTTTTTTTCCTATTTTTTTAATAAAACAGTACACACACGTAAGATTTTTTTTTTTTAACTTTTGATTATAACAAAAAAAAAATGAAATAATTTGGGAAAATCTTTGGGACCTCCGGTGAAGCCACAGACTTAAACCTAACGTTTGTTTTCAAAATGAAAATTTGATAGCAAAACTTGTACATAATATAACAAGATGTAATGACGAATCGTCTTACATCTTGTTATATTATGTACTTTTAAATAAGGTAGGTATATCCCACTTTCCATTTTTTTTTTAAACCATGGGAATAAAATATTACAAGTGATTTTAAAGTTGAAGATATTTATTGCAAATAACATAATAGAATTTAAATGAAGGAATTGTATTAAAAAAACACCATGCGTATGAGTACTCGGTCTGGCGGCATATATAATGCTATCTCTCTCGCACATTAATCAGGTAGAAACCGGTTTCAACACGTTCAAATTTAAACGAAATTCTCTAAACTATTTTATTTCTGTAGATTCTGGATATATTTTTTGTACTAAGTGAGATAGTACGATTGCACCTGTAGATATTAATCAAGTTGAAATAAACCTCATTATTTTTTTTTTCTAAGATACAGAATTTCATTTTCTATCTGATTCCCATTATTTATGGTAATGCGACCCATATATTCGTAAACCAGAGATATATGTCAAAACATCCCACATCAATTAATTTCTGTAGGTCGTGGGTAAATTTTACATACTTAAGTGCCCAATGACCTTTAAATATATATTTGGTGACTACTAGACAATGAATCCAATAAACAATTATTACGATTACCAATAGTCAGTATTATTTAATATTATTTATTACAGAAAAAGAAATCAGTTTACCGCAGACGGTATTAGGTAATACAATCATAAGGGACGAATTCGTTAAGGTCCGAAAGGGGGAAATCCCTAGAGGCAGGATTATTACAGGATTTCCCGTAATCGGAATTAGTGATCCTTTAGTAAATAAACACTAGATATTAGGAAAAAAATTAGAGAAAACAACTTGTTATTTCCTTTAGAAAAAAAACGTAAGTACCATTTCATTTGCGTTGCGTCGCTTAAACTTGTTTAATATGTGAAGTGATTATTTTAAAATAATGTAGTTTAAATAATTACTGTGTTGTAAATTATTATTATATTTAGGTTTTTAAATATAGGTATAGGTTTATATTTTGTTATTTTTTAGGTGCCTTTGTATTTTTTTTTGAAGTAAATAAAAAAATGTAGAGAAAATAGAGCTTTTTTTAAGTAGGTATATATATAAAGAAAAGCTTTAATCGATTATTAGATATATTACAAAAAAAAACACTAAACCTATTAGAATTTTTAACTTAAGGGCTCTGTAGGCGACTTGACGCTAATAATATTATTATTATTATTTAAATCTTTATTGCATACAAAATATAATAAAATTACAACTTGGCTGTTAGCCGAAGTTCATTTATAATTTTTATGTTAGTACGCCAAATTTTTCTGTTGTATGTAATAAATATTTTTGTATTATATTTAAAAAGTTTCTTTCTCATTTTGATAAAAAAAAAAACAAAATAACCCAACACAGAAAGATTGATAAATATAATGACCGACAAAAATATTATTTTAATTCTGCGACAAACTATAGGTAATCGATACTGGAAGCGCTTATTTTGTAAAGACTTCGCGTTTACGAATGCAGTGTTCTTAAACCCTTTAGCTTATAATGTCGTTCTATGATATCTATAAATAATTATTAATTTTTCATCATTAATATATTCCCTACTTTATTTTATATCACAACTTTTTAGAAAAAAAAAAAAAACGTTTCCAAAAAAAACAAGCACCACAATCACTACAGCTTTGTTTTCGTTTAGTTAAAAAACCCATTCGCAAACTAATTTAGTGATCACACGCATTCAAACGCCCTTATGGGTCGTTAAATGAAGATTAGTACAGTTAACTAGATTAAACTTTAAAGTCAAGGCCCACTTTGTTTTGCGACCGAGTTTAAACAGTCCGGGGGAAGACAAGGATTGCGGCAGATTAAGCTTTATTGTCATTTGTAATGAACTTTATTAAAAGGGAAGGGAGTTCTATATTGTCTATTTGCAAATGCTCACTTTTGTTTGTTTGTTTGAGCAAAAATTTTGGAACTTTTAGGTCGTTTATGGCTTCAAAAATTTTTGACGACTTTTGTTTTTAATTTGTATTAGGTTGGTACTTAATTATGTGTGGTGAATATTCAAGTTTTTTGTTGGAATAATAATTTTGTTGTTTTTTGTATAAAATAAATTAATAAAAGAGAGAAAAATCAATGGATACAATCGAGTGGAAAAAAAACCGAGAAAGGCTGTTTGTAAATAAAAAATATTTACCTTGTTTAGATTTTAAGTATTTAATAATTAATTGTCTAATTGAAACAATTTTATTATAATTCAAACAACCCAAATAATTTAAACAACACTTAACTATTAAACGAAAAACAAATTTATATTTAAACAAATCCTATTACCTATTTTCAAAATACTTAAACCTAATAAAGAGGTATTTATTAACAAAGAAATTTAATCTCCAACCCAAAATACAACACTTCATCAAAACCTTTTTCCCCACTTTTATTTCAGTGGTCCTCTAACGATCAGAGGCCGAATCTCTCGAAATCCGTCAAGAAGTTACGTACCATAGAAATGGATTAGTTTAGAAGGACCACAGTGTTCACTTGCCAGCGTTGTTTGTACTATGATATAACTAACAATCAGGGTTTAACTAAATGATTTATAAATAAAGATGATGATAAAGAATAACTAAATTTAAGTATTTTAAACACCTGAAGAGATAAAGAAATAAAAATTAAAAAATAATAACAAATAAAAGGAAAAGAATAGACAAGTAGTGGTTGTGCTTTAGGCAGTGGACTGTAGGTATATAATTTTGTTTGTTTGCGGAATTGCTCGGTGGTCAATATTGCATCACTGCTTATTTTAAAGGGACTTCCCTGGTTCACATCCAAGTTAGGGGATAATGAAACCTGCTTATCTAAGTGTTAAGAAAATAGATAACTTGGACGATTAAGACTCACGGTTCAACGACGAATAATAGCCCGGCTGGCCAAGCACTACACTTTTCACTTATTTTAATTGTTCTTTAATAATATATTTGTTAATTAATTCCTATTTTTAAAGGTGCAAGCAAGGGCCACTGTTTTTAGGTTAATTTTTCAGTTTATACAATGGCTCGATCGCCGATTGGTTGCGCTTGCATTGCCGTAGAGGTCACGTGACGATGCCACGTAAAATTCAAATGGGAATAGGAGTTATTGGGTTCTAGGAATAGGCAAGGAAACCAAGCCACAACAAGTAGAAAAATAAAGAAGTAGATACAAATAGTTTATTGTATATTTATCATTGGGTTTATTTCATAAACGTGGTGATTTACAAATTTTATTCCCATTTATAAAACTCTTTTCAAAGCTTTGTTTAGTTTGTTCAAAGTAATTGAAACTAAACTAACCAATGTATTATAAATTATCATTCTAGATTATAATTGTCTATCATCTAGTTGGGTTGTCGAACAATGGGTAAAAAAACTGAGATCAAGAACTGATGACATATCATCAAAAATATAATATATACGTATTCAATATACGTTCGAGACTTCCTAGGCTTTTGTTATCATCTTTTTTTTTTCATCCTAGCATTACATTTACAGGTACGGTCTAGTGTAGTCTCGCGGTGATTTTATAAATAAAAAAAAAATGATTAACACTTGGGGCAATAGATTAGGACTATCTATATTATTGTCTATGGTACATACTATCCAGTCAGCCGTGACATAATTAGACAATCCTGGATAGGCTTTTATTGATGTTTGGAAGATATCTCAAGAGTTTGTGCTAGACAGTCAGCTCGTTAATCTTTTTCAAGGTAAGTTCCTGTAGGTTGTACTTTAACATCTTCTGTTACTTCAATTTCTACTTTAACCTTTGGAGGTACGGCTTCAATTCGTTTGGTGAGGTTGTCGGAGTTAACAAGAAAGCTTCTTTCATGGTTGGTAGGTTTTTCGGTAAGTAGCGAATTGTCTGTTAAAAGTTAATTGTCTTGTTCATTTTGCAGAAGCGCCTGCAGCGGCGTTTATATACCTTCTTGCTTACTTAGTTATTTACATATTGTAGCCTGGGGGGTTGCTATTGTTTGAGTAGCCCTCGAGTTTCAATGAAACAAAGTCTTAGTAATAAAAAAAAACACTATATATTGTCATTATTTACAATCTGTACACTAAAAGTTTAATACTAAGATCGCGGGGGAGTCGCGGTGCGCGTGCGCAAGCCAGGGTGACGTGCGTCCTCGATGGTAGACAATTTACGACTGACGCCGCCCTGTTGCGGCGCGCGCGGCTTCCACGCGGTTCCTTCTCTCCTCTGCGCATGCGTGAAGCTTCCGCGCCTGCGCAGAGCAATCCTTAAAGGTATCGCGCGGGTAATTTACGCCGACGTGGACCAATAGGCGCCGAATCCGTTACCTTTGTAACGGCCAAATTACGGTTGGCTATAATATTACTAAACTGTAAAATGGAATAACAGATAAAAATAGTTAACAAAAGTGGGTAATACAACTGAATTTTAATATTAATAATCACGACAGAAAAAACTTTATTTTCAGCTTTAATAATAAAAAAATAAATATATAGGTATTACCTATACAAAATAAATTGTACTTGAACATTAGAATTTTTAGCTTAGGATAAATTTTTTTTTTGTTTCTAGCAGTAACGAAACACTTAGGTTAGAGAAATTTTGACGATTCAATGGAATCGCCATCAGTCAAATTAATATGGCTTATGTAATTTTTCAGTCTGTTCACTCACTAGGCGTGACGTTCATTGTCATCTGTCAAAATTACGATTCATTCGATGAAATAGATGTTTCTCCCTGGTCGGTTTAAAAAAAAATGGGTTTAGTAAGTTTTTCCGGAACAAACAAACAATAAAATATTTGTATAATACATTACATTACATTACATTAAATTACATTTACATTACATTTTACATTAAATTTACATTACATTTTTAATTAAATTTTATTTACGCAAATAAATTACGACAAGTAATACCTGTAAAGTTATTGTCGTAAATTTTTTTTTCAGGACAGTCAATTTTGAAAATAGTGAACGTTTAATCATCTCGGTAGTAAACCAAATTACTTCGTGTCCCAGCATTAAGTATTTAAACAAGGGTTGCTATTTGATTAAGTTAGGTCTAATTAACTAAGCTAAGCATATTAACGTACCCCTTTAATGAGCACGTGGCTCTTTATTTAATTCCAGTACCTACGTGGAATATATAACATACATACATACCATCATCATAAATACACAACACATTTACATAATTATATTGAATTAAAAAGATAAAATTGCAATCAAACAAATCTGGGGGGTGGGAATCGAACCCTCGATTCTCGCTCTGCCGATGACGTTAAAACCGCTGAGCCAATGAGGTACAAGTCATTCCTCACAAAATTTGTCATTGATTTATATATTTTATACACATGTGTATTCTTAAAATAAATCCGTATTAGAGTAAAATTATAAATCCTAGTTTTAGAATACTAGATGGAGGGGTGTCCCAAGCAGCACTCAAGCTTTATAGAAGCTGCATTTAAGTTGCCTTTTATACTAAAAGCGTTTAATTAGGCTGCATAAAGGTTTTAGAAGCACTTAAACAGACCTTATAATCACAAATTGGGCCCCAAAATAAACAGCTTTAATAGTTATTAAAGCTGTATAGTAGCTGTACAAGTAAAGAAGAAGCTGTTTAAAAGCTGCTTTATCGCTGTTATTAGGTGTACAATAAAACCCTAAATCTTTAATTATTCTTTTGTAAGTATTTTGTAACGAAAAATGATTTAAAAAAGTTTTTAAAGAGAATAAATATAAAAATAATGAAGAGAAAATTATATTATGGCGACATAATTTTATCATAATTGTAAAGTGTACATGTTTAATAAGACTTGAAAGCTGTTGATATTCGTAAATTTTTAGTGCGGAATAAAATTTATTGTGTTATGGTATACATTTTAAGTGAAAATATTAACGCGCCCTCAAAACAATAAGATTATATTAATAAGGATTTGTTCTAAATACGGTAAGTACAATTGCTTTTAAGGTACAATCAAAATTGATTTTAAAATATTTTATGTGATATTCAACACCGATTATGTTTTATTCTAAAAGATACTAATACGTTCATCACCGACCATGAAATTTTAGTTATATATTTAATAAATTTGTTTTTAATTATCAACAATGGCGATATTTTTTTAAACAGCCTAAAAGATATTTTAAAAGCATTATAATCTAAATAGCTGTAAGTAGTTTGTTACGGATTCTTTTAGTCAGCTATAAGCTGCTATTTAGCTGTTTAATGGAATATTTTTATCGTTCAAGAGGTTTACTGATAATTTTCATATCTCGTAATTCTTAAAAAAAAAGGTAGTTAATGAATATCCATACACTTTGAATTTTAGAGATACGTTAAAGATGTGAAAAAACCTCTCTTATTGTATATTTTATATTGAAATTTACTTTGTCAGTAAGTGAGCAAAAGAATTCCGTTTCACAAGTGACGAAGGATGAAAAAGAAACTAGCATCACGCTACGACCAATAGGAGAGGAGCATCAATGAAAAATGTTGCAAAAACGGGGAAAATTTATTCCTTTTAAGAGCTTGGCGGGCGGTCATGTGGGGGACGGCGCGGTAGCGAGGAACATGCCATTTGTACGATTTAAATCGTATTTGTACGATTATTTGATGATTTTACGCGAGTACGATCGAAACATCGAAATCGTACGGAAAACGTACGATTTTTTATAACCCTTTTTTTAACTTTTTTTCATCGATTAGCGACTATATATTTGCCTATTTCTTAATATGGCATATAGCAAAACTTTATTAAGATGCAAATTTTTCTCTTTCTGGTATATTTTTTTAATTGTCTTTTTATTTTTTAATGTGCGAAGAACAGACACGTCTGACAGACGAAGTTGCGTAGGTCAGCTAGTAGAACATAAATTATTATCTGTGTTTAATTTATACATGAATTATTGTGTAGCTTATTTCCTTTATTTTATTTTTCACAAATTGACGTTTAAAATTGTGAAAACTGTAGAGAAAGGGAAAAAAATCTCTGCATAATACCTAGCCGATGGGAAACAAAAGGAGAGTTAAGATGGCCAAAAAAACGAGTTGACATCGCAAAGACGAAAATTCGAGGCCGTTCGCCGGTTGGACATAATTAAATGTTACATAAAAAGGCATTCTATACGATCGTATTAAACCAAAATAGCACCAGATCGTTTTATTTTTTTCCATGTAGATTTATTTTCCATTTTTCTCGAACTTGCACAACAATTAAAGTAAAGCTGACTAAAATCTGTACTATAGCTGCAATTTATTCTTGAAGTATTTTAACACCCCATTATACATAAGTCATAGGACCAATGTCTTTACAAGAGCGTAGAGTTACACTTTAAATATAAGTTTTATTTTAGATTTAGCATGTACCATTGTACAGATAAAAACATATAGTGATACTATAATAACACTTTAGGCTTTGATAAGTCAGCTTTAGGTGCTTAATAAGGTCTTTATACAGCTTTAATGATAAAAAACAGTGTTTAGTGTAAAAAATGTTTAAAGTTGTACAGTAGTGTTTTTGTATTCTTTTTAAAATGCTGAAGTTTTTGTCTAACACTTAATACAGCCCTTATAAAATTTGGGCTGTATACTAAATAACAAACCGTAATTATAAAGTCAAAAGCGTCTTTTAAAACTCTTTTACGGCTCTAATGGAACTTAAAGTTCTTATTGCGCTGGTATATTGATGTTAAAAACGCTTGCTTGCTGCTTGGGGTGTTATTTGCATTTGCTATTATGTGTTTTTTCATAAAAAAACTAATTTACAAACCTACACATCACATAAAAAATACATTTTCCTATATTAAATAAATAGTAAAAAAAAAATGGCCCTAGATGTGTTTATTGTACTATGTAAACTTAAATGTATTTTATGACTTTTATTTTGTTAATAAATCACCACAAAGTATTGTATTAGTAACGCAGTCTCGGCCGGCGCAATGTGTGCACACAGTGCTAATATCATAAAGTAGTGAAGTAAATGAATAAAATATGTTTAATTTGTATTTGTAATAATTTTAGGTACCAATGAGTTTTTAATATAAAAATATAAGTAATTTACAACACCACTAAAGTGCTTTGGGGAGTACGTAAAGCTTTCGGTCCCGTTCACTATTAGTGTGGAACTGTTTATAGATGGGTTAATGTGCTACGACGAGGTTGGATTAAAAACCCCTCCGCTGGGTACCCTGAGGTCGTATAGGCGGTCGCGGGCGCCGCAAGGCACCCATGATTATATTTATTTCTTTATTATAATATGAAGGAAATTACACACATGATGCTCTGGTCAAAAAACTAAACTCTAGCATAGACATAGGTAAACATAGTACTAGCTAAGCCTAAGCTTGTACTATGTTTACGAGAGCCACCATCCAGCTGATAAAAATCTCTTAAAGGTCTAAAAATCTATACAACCAGCAGGAGCCTATTTAATAAACGTAACAGTTGTAATTTAACATGACAATTTATAATACATTGCTTGGTTTAGTTTATTAAATAAAGACAACCAACTAAACTAAGCAATGTAGTATTTTTATTTATTTTATTTTCATTTATTCAAGGAAAAACAGTACAATACATAACTTAAAGTAGAACAATATAAGTGTAACAGTTCACTGCACTGTTTGATAAAAAATGGGCTATTACCATCCGGGCCCGCTCCACTAGAATGGTTAAGTTTTTGAGTATAATAGATTCATCAATATTTATATAAGAAATAGGCTGGATAGACTGTATATGATTTACTTTAAATTCAGGAGATGAATTCGAAGACGGGTTGAAAACTGAAGAGAAAAACTTGTTGAACAGTTTGCATATATCTAATCCACTAGTAGCAACAACATTGTTATAATTAATTATATTTGGTAAATTATTAGATGTTTTTAAACTTTTTATATAGGTCCAAAAATATTTTGAGTCAGTTTTAATTTTTTCCTGCATGTCATTAATATAAGCAGCATGACACTCCTTCTGGAGAGACTTCTGTCTCCTACGAAGCAAAGAAAATGTATTGTAATCACTTTGATGTGAATAAAGTTTCCATTTCTTATGGTATTTAAGTTTTTCTTTAATTACCTTTTTAAGAGGGCTGGAATACCAGACCGGCCAACGCTGATTGTTCCATATTATCTTTGATAGTATGTTAAGAGCTCACAATCTCATTAATTAATTGATAAAACCTAGAAGTGCATATATTTAAGTCATCGGAAGCTAGTTCAGTGTTCCAGTCTATTTCACTTAGCAGAGATTTAACATTGTCATAATCTGCATGTTGGTTTCAACATGCAGATTTCCGCCTAGAAGATCTTTCTAGGCGGTTGAGATAGGCATTCAAGATGATCAACACCAAGGCCAAAAGTCAAGGATAGATGATGTGTATCTTCCCGTATTAGAGGTGCAGTGCAACGTGTCACTACACAGGGCTTGTCTGACAATACAAGATCAAGGATTCGGCCACAGCTATCATTTCTAATGCTATATTATATTAATCTAAATTAGAGAATGATAAAAAGCTTTGAAGTTGTGCAACCAAATGTGACGGTCTGATACCTTGGACTAGATCACAGTATAAATTATCCAACATTACCCATGTGGCTTCACTAATATTAAAATCAAAAATATGTCAATTGGGTGATTGTTGCGTAGGTCTGAGATAAAATCAAAATAATTAGATAATGCCACTAGCTGACTGTTAGAATGGAGAAAGTATGGACAATAAATCCACAAGGTTCTCTTGTGATTAGTAGCGGTAACGCAATTTAGGGATACCGATATTACCTCTGCGCCGAGAACACAATCCTGGGAGAGCAGCGGGGCGGACTGCGTGACGAAGGAGTGCTTTACAGCTATAAGAACTCCTCCGCCGCGGCCCACACCAGCCCTCTCGTATGGTCTATCAGCACTAGTAACTACATACCTGTTATCGAACAATTCTTTGTTGTAAATACCTGGAAGCAACCATGTTTCTGACAAGCAGATAACATCATAATCATTGGACGGAACTGCAGATAGGAATTCATGGGTTTTTGTACATAGCCCACGTATTTGCTAAAATTCTGGCGTTATTATTCGCAAAACCTATGTCTTGGGCGGAGAGGTTCCTGTTGCTCCTGACTGCCGTCAGGAAATAATCCTTGCGGTGTCTAGACACAAACCTGAGGACGATGGGTTTAGGTCTTGTTTAGGCTCCCTCGGTGTCTGGTCACGAAGTCGATGTCTTCTTGTGAGAATCTAAACTTGCAGGAGTCGGAGATTTTGGACACCAACTGAAGAAGACTTTCGTCCTTACCTTCCGGCACCCCAATCAATTCTACGTTTGAGC
This sequence comes from Monopis laevigella, assembly GCA_947458855.1. Taxonomy (NCBI): domain Eukaryota; kingdom Metazoa; phylum Arthropoda; class Insecta; order Lepidoptera; family Tineidae; genus Monopis; species Monopis laevigella. The sequence continues at coordinate 9,909,127 of OX381581.1, read as the reverse complement.
GAAGACTCTATTGCTCCCTTTTCTCATTGGCAGCCTCCAAGAAGTTTACACGATCTTTCAGGCCAATTACTTCGGTATATAGTTCCTCAATCACCCTCACCTGCACCTCGAAATTGTTAACCTTCTGAACCAGCTCATCATATTTGTCGTTATTAAACTTTATTAGTTCCGTCAGCGAAATCAATTCCTGCTTGAATGTCTTGAATTCCTCCGGTAAGTGTGCCAAGGTAGACAGCTGCTGTGTCAATGTGACGTTGCAGCTTCTCGGCAGTGATTCGGGGGTCCATACAGGACTCGAATTGCCTACTTCGTACTCCGGAATCCTTGCCGGCTTAGCTTCTTAACACGAGGGGCACATCCATTTTACGCGTTTATCCACTCCTTGACGCCGAAAAACTGCTTATTTTATGCCGATGTACTGGAAGTGGTATGTTTTGAGGCAAGACCCACATACTGGACCATCGGAGACTGCATCCTTGCATTTGTTGCATAAAATGGTAGACATATTGGATAATAATATTACGTAATTACAGCAAAACAAAAAACTTTTTCCTTTTATTAATTTTCCTTAGAATTTCAAATGAATTAATTCTGCAACCGTGTATACCTCGCGGTGGATAGGCGTGGAATGCAATATAAATTGTCATGGTAAATTACAATTGTCAGGTATATACGAAATGGGCCCCTGGACTTATAATAATATTGTAAGTGCTGATTTTATTATTCCGGCTGCCTATTCAAGCTTTGTTTAAGTGTTTAATTTGTTCGTTTAATTTTATTTTAATAGTGCGACTAATGTCGATAGGTGCCCTCTACCCTCACGACCGCTTACCACCAGTATTAAAGTCACAATCAAGGATTCAGCGACGACGTGGTAAAATAAAATGTCTCCACTGAGACACTTTACAATAAAATTATTTACAAAAAACATATCAAATGGATGAAAATGGCGGTTTTGTATATTTCAGGAAATTTTTTGTACGTGACGTTAATAATCCCATAATAAATGGAAGCCGTTTAGTGATCTTAAAGCCATCGACAAAACATTTTTTAACGATTGAAAAAATCATCAAAGGAACTTTAACACAGTATCTCGTCGTCTACTACGTCGTAAACTTGTCACGATGTACTCTATGTAATTGTATTTTCGACAAAGTTTCTTTGTCTATACGTATACGGTGCATTGTCACATTCACAATGTTGCTTTGGCTCTACGATGATGGTGTTGTCTATATGTTTAAGAAGCATCGTTACGACGACAAGGGTAACTTTGTCATTTTGAGAAAATAACATTGTTTATATGTTTACGGTGTATTGTCATTACATCTAAAGCCGGCCATTTACAGGCACTCCATTTGTCAACGCTCCTCTCCATCACCCTAAATTAATGCATAATAGTGCCGCGAATCCATGCAGTTTTTACATTCACAACAAGATATTGCACTAATCTGATGCGATGCCAAATGCAGCGCTGCCAAAACGAGAATGGTCAGCTTAAGGTGATACGTCCTTATCACAAAGGTACTTCGTCGATGTACTACCCCAAACTTTGTGACTATGGCGACATAATATGAACACTAGCTCCTAGGAACACCCCTTAATCTTCTTTAAACTGCTAAGTCGCATGTATTCAACAGTAAAACCTCGCCTGTAGGTCTACTATTACATAGTTACATTTACGTAGGCTTTAACGTTCACTTTTTTAGATATAGAATCCTGTGTAAGGAACTACAGAATTCGACTAAACATGTAAATTTATACGGTAGAGTACGTAATAAAAACGAATAATATACCATAAAATTGATTCCTATTGTTACGGGTATCATTATTCATAGGTTTTTTAAATAAGGTTTCTAAAGCTGAATGGTCGGTTTCAAAAAGTACTTGCCTTCCTAATATATATTTGTGAAACTTAATACAACCAAAAACAATTGCAAACATTTCGCGTTCTACCTGAGCATATGTTTTCTGACAATCTGTTAGAGATTTTGAGGCATATGCTATTGGTTTACCATTCTGTAAAAGGCATGCACCAACACCCTCAGAGCTACAGTCGACCGATACAACAATTTCTTTATTTGGGTCAAATATTTGCAATACAGGTGCATTAGTCAAAATTTCTTTTAATGTGTTAAAAGCTACTACATGAGATTCATTCCACTGAAAAATAATATTCTTTTTTAATAACTCCCTTAAGGGTGCAGTAATTGTTGAATAATTGTTAATAAACTTAGACAAATAATTAGTCATTCCTAAGAACCGCTCAAGATCTTTTTTGTCTTTTATGATTTCTAACCTGGAAATGGCCTCAATTTTTGAAGGATCAGGAGTGATACCTTTGCTACTAATTACCATGCCTAAAAAACTAATTTGTTCTTTCAAAATAACGGATTTATCTTTGTTAAATCTTACATTATGTTTCTTAGCTAAATGTAATACATTTTCCAATATGTTATTGTGTTCCTCAATAGTCTTTGCAAAAATAATCAAATCGTCTACATAGAATTCTACACCATTTATATTTTTATAAATCTCTTCCATACATGCTTGAAATGCTTCTGTTGATATACATAGACCAAATGGTAATCTTTTATAACGGTAGTTTCCAAATGGCGTTGAAAAAGTACATAACTTAGAACTCTCAGGGGACAATTTAACTGTCCAAAAACCACTATTACAGTCCAATTTTGAAAAATATTTAACACCAACTAATTTATCTACTATGTCTTCAACAGTTGGGAGTTGCCTATGCTGTCGTATAATAAAATTATTTAAATAACGGGGATCAATACATACTCGAATTTTATTATTTGATCTCCTGGTGATTACCACAGAGTTAATCCACTGACTTGGTTCCTGAACTTTTTCAATTATATCTTGTTTTAACATGTTTTGTAACTCATTTTTAAATGAATCTTGTAGTGCAATTGGAACACGCCTGGGTGGATCGGCTCTGGGACAAGCATCATTCTGTAACATAATTGTATAAGGTTGCTCAAAACATCCAATACCTTGAAACACATCTGCATATTTGGCTACAATATCATTATTGTTGATTAAACATACTTTATTTAATGAATTTCTTCTTATTAGTTTTAATTCAATGCATGACTTTAAACCTAAAATAGTTATGCAATTTGATTCAATAATGACAAATTCTATATTGTATGTTTTATTATTGTTTAGGTAACATTTAATTTCACAAACACCTATTACAGATATTTTATTATTTTCTAGAGTAACTAATTTTATGGGCCTTTTCATTATAAACTCTGTATTTAAACCTAATTTGTGATAAGTGTTAATTGACATGCAATTGACTTGAGCTCCTGTATCTAATTTAACTTTAATTTCCTTATTGTTTACATATAGACTCTCTAACCACTCACTTGATTCGATACTGCCTATGAAGAATTCATTTTGGTCCTCCGTCTCTTCAATGAGGTCTACCTGTTGCTGGGAATGCTCTGCTACCTCCTCCACGTTGGCTACTCGTGGTGCCCTGTTATTACGGCCTTTGCACATTTGCGCATAGTGATTTTTTCCTTTACATTTTCGGCATGTAGCTCCGTAGGCTGGGCAGTTGTGGTTGTTAGGGTCCCAATTGTTTCCACAGCGAAAACACTGTCTTTTGTAGGTATTAAAATTTTTATTTGAGGCTTTAATGGACAGTACTGCATCCTGTGACATCTCCTTGACATGTTTATGAGACAATTCAGCAGACTTGCACATATTAATAGCTTTTGTTAATGTTAGGTTTTCTTCTTGTAGCAATCTTTCCTTTAATATATTATTGTTAAGCCCGACAATTAGCATATCTCTGGTTAATTCTTCTCGCATGTCGCCAAACTCACACTGTAAGCTTTTATTTTGCAGATCCGTCACGAAACTGTCAAGATTTTCAGCAGAATCCTGTACCCTCGTGAAAAATTTATAACGGTTTGTTGTGATGCTTTTTTTTGGGACAAAATAATCTTGAAATTTTTTCACGACTACTTCGTAGGTTGCGTCATCTTTTAAGTTAAATGAGTTATATATCTCAATCCCATAGTCACCTATATTATGTAGTAATAAGGCTTTTTTGCGTTTATCTGTTTCTCCTTCGAGGTTTCCCGCAGTTAAAAATAATTGAAATTTTTGCAACCATCTCTTCCACGTTTGCTCATTGTAACTTTCGGGGCCATTAATTTGCATTTCTCCAATGCCGCGAACTGGCACACTCATATTTTTGTTATCCATTTGTGGTTCTTTTATTTTTAAAACATCACTTCTGACACCATGTTGAGTAAAACATTTGTTTCTTATGGTTTTAACATTTATTTGCACACATATTTAAAAACAAAAAGCAAAACACTATTCTACGGCGGCACGCCCATTTTGTAATAATGCTCGGGGTTGCCATATCTAATAATAAGGAATAATGATACCCGTAACATTCTCCTTCTTATAAACTTAAAACTTATACACTATTGTGACATATAAATGTAAAATATGTACCGGGCAAGTATATGTACATTTCTGACTATCTCAGTAGGTCATCATTACCTTCTAATGAAAAAGATTTTGATAAATTTGATGAAGAACTTAGATCCGAAATTATTTGTCATATAAACCTAACTTTAGATTACTTGCCAATTTCTGAAATTAAAAGAAATTTAATTAAGACTAAAACAATAGAGGATGCTGCCTTGCAACAATTAAAAGAAGCACTTTGGCTACAATACTTGTTTAAGGAAAGCCAAGAGTGTCATGTACTGGCCCGGTATGTATAGTCAGCTTAGGGATGTTTGTGAGAACTGCCAGACTTGTGCAACATTCAGACCCAATAATTGTAAGGAACCTATACAGTTTCATAACATTCCCAAGTTACCATGGTTAAAGTTAGGAACAGATCTGTTTGAATATAATTCAAACTGTTATTTACTAGTTGTAGATTATTATAGTAAATATATTGAAATTGCTAAACTTTCAGATACTACTTCTAAAACTGTAATAAAGCACTTTAAATCTATTTTAGCAAGACATGGAATTCCATTAGAAATTGTATCAGATAATGGCCCACAATATACAAGCAAAGAATTTAAACAATTTGCTATAGAATATGGCTTCGAACATATCACATCTTCCCCCCATTATCCTAAATCTAATGGTTTAGCAGAAGCTAGTGTTAAAATCATAAAAACTATGTTAAAGAAATGTTTTCATGATCAAAGTGACCCATATTTGGCGTTATTGAATCACAGGAATTATTCTAAAGATGGTAGTCCATCGCCTGCAAATTTATTATATAATAGAAATTTAAATGATAAATATCCAGTGTCCCAGACATATCTTCAACCAAAATTGTACAGAAGAGATGAGATTCATGACAATCTAAAACAAAATATTGTAAAAAACTATTATAATAACAATTGCAAAAATTTAAAAGAATTTGAAGTAGGTCAGAACATAAGATTTAAAAAAAAGCCAGAGGACAAGGTTTGGACACTTGGAAAAATAATAAGCAAGTCTAATTTTCCTCGTTCTTACATTATAGAGGAAGATGAGACTGGAAATGTAATAAGGAGGAATCGACAACATATCATGCCTGCAACAATGAGTGATCAAACACCTGTTCAATATTATGCAACATCGGATTCTAACAATGAGAATACACAAAGTGGTGTTGGATACTCGTCAGCGGAGCATGATTCTGTTGGGCAAAAAACTAATAACAAGTACTCTAGTTCTGGTAGATTAATTAAACCTCCGATTAGGTTTATGTTTGATGAAGATATGTCACAATAGTGTATAAGTTTTAAGTTTATAAGAAGGAGAATGTTACGGGTATCATTATTCCTTATTATTAGATATGGCAACCCCGAGCATTATTACAAAATGGGCGTGCCGCCGTAGAATAGTGTTTTGCTTTTTGTTTTTAAATATGTGTGCAAATAAATGTTAAAACCATAAGAAACAAATGTTTTACTCAACACCTATAAATGAGTTAAGCTAACGTTACTATTAAAAACACACAAAATAGCAGACCCCGGGGAGATTATGTTGTAATCGCTACGTAAGTTCAAGGATCACAGACCTGTGAAATAAAACTAGAAAGTTAAATAAATGCGCAGTCGTGATGTCATAAATAGATCACAAAACTCTGCTGTAAAAAAAGTGCATGAAACTTATCTGAGCAAGTTGCATATTGAATGATTGATTTGCGTCTGATGACTGAACAACAACAATACAATTATAAACGAACGATAACAATTATAAAGAAGGAATTGGAAATAATGATAAAATTTGACGAAAACGCAAAGCGCCGTTGTCAGCAGTACAATGTTGCCAAAAAACTTTAACGCAGTCACACAAGTATTAACGCTTTATTTAAATAACCTATGTACCTCTAGAATTAAAGACAAAGGCTTTTAACAAAATTACTTTTGACAAAAAGAACGTTGTCGCGGAGTATAAGTTTACGGGTACGGGTTTGTTACTTCGTTAATGTACCTTTGTGATTGCGTCAAAATCCATATTTAGGCATTAACGCATAGCAAATCTCCTATGTCGCAGTGACTAAAACAAAATAAAACTTAACGATACGTATACGTAACCTAGATGCAAAAACAATACAATTTTCGACAATATAAACTACGCTGCAGAATTAAGGTTTACCAAAACGCATCGTTTAAAAGCTACGTCAGAAAGGCAAAAAATATTTGACAAAGGTATTTCGCACCTTTGTCGATCGTTTTTTTTAGTGTATGCATCTGTATGGGCGGCGGTAGAGACCTTCCTCCCACCTAAAAACACCTTGTTAAGGACTCTGTAGTCGTGTTGACGCCCATACAAACGTATGGGGTCACTTTCAATATTTCAGCTTGGCTGTGTTATTCTGCGACAAATAGTACCTAATCGACTAATGTGATAGCTCATTTTGTATGGAGAACGCAGACTTCACGAAAACGCCGAACATTTTACTTCAAAGTCAAAATCATTTATTTCATGTAAATCTTTACAGATATATATGAATAGTCGAAAAAAAAAGATATACAATGAGGTCTTAGAGTGCATTTGGTCAGGCAGCTATTCATTATAAAAGAACGATAAATATATTTATTATACCTCGATATTAGATATAGAACTTAAACGCGATGGAATGGAAATCTTAATATTATACTTGTGGTTGTTCTAGAATCATTAATAACATACGAGTATAAGTATACCTATTACTACCTAGTACTGTAATTAGTTATTTAATATAATGATACCTGTTAAACATAAACCTTTGAACCACCCCCTCCCCCCCCCCCAGTGACGTAATTCAATTTTGCAGTCAAGTGATTGGATTGTACCAACAAACAAGTAATGAAATATACTTTACGAGGTCATTGAAGTAATCAAATCAGCTGATCAAATAAATTGGATTGCAGAATTTAATGGCCTTTGACTTGTCTAAAAGAGGGCGGGTTTTTTAACGGAAGACGGCAATTAATGACTTCTGAGATTTAAGTAACAGGTAATGTAATTTAAATAAATGTTTTAAAGTAAAAATAAATACCTTATTTTTTCAAGGAAATTTACATTACGCGGCGCTAGAAAACGTTGTCAGTATTTCAGTGGGGACGATTTATTTTACCATGTTGTCGCCGATGCGAACAAGTGGCAAGTTTTTCGCCGGGAATATCTATTAATTTAATAGAAAAATTTTACAATACAGAATTATCTAACTAATACAATTCTTTAATTTATAATGACTCCAAGTACAAGGATAACTCGTTTGGTCTCAGTCTTAGATGAAGCAAATATAATTATCAAACTCCTTACAGTTAGTTCTGCACGATTTTATTCAGAAAACTGATTAATGACTTGGAACATATAGACTTAATAACCCATTAAATACACGTAGTTCCACAAGTCATGTGGCTAAACTAAATCCTATTATTCTAATTTGTAAAAGTTTTAATGTACGAAACGGCCATTTTTATCCATTTGCTTTTCTTTTGTTGAAAATTGTATTATATTATAAAGTTGGTAGTTATTTGAAAAAAAATGTTGCTAGAAAAATATTACAAAATAAAGGCTGTAAGGAAACTGGTATAAACTAGAGCTTTTGATAGAAAATTTTCGATACCTCTCGACAATTTGAATATTGAGAAGCATCTCGCGCGATGGAATGCATTCTTCTCATATTTTGTTTTCGAAAATAGAAAATATATTTTGTTTTATCGCAGAAACAGTTTGTAATCATCACCTATATAGTTTTATTATATATTTATGATACATTTACACGGTGTATTTTTTTTTAACTATATTCCTTTTTAAAAAAGCGGCCTCAGCCTAGTGGTTAAGTCACTGCGCAACTGATAACAAGGTTAAGCAGATGACAACAAGGCAGGCCTGGGATGGGTGACCGCTTTATACAACGAGGCTATTTCATCATAAATACCGCAACAAGCTCGCCACTTGTTAGGTGTTGCCTCCGAATACCATCGGCGAAATGAGGATGGGTTAATCCCTCCGCTGGGACCCTGAGGCCGTTTAAACGGTTCTCGGGAGCCAAATAGGCACCCGTGATGGTATTTAATTTAATTTATATTCCTTCTTGCATATTGATAGATAGATTATTAACTATTATTGATAGTATTATATATTATTATTATTGATAGATGCTTAATATACTAAATTAAAAGATAATAAATATATTTAACAATATTAAAAATTAAATAAATAAACTATTAAGAAAACCCTACTATAAACTAGAAACCTAAAAAGAATAGAAACCTAATAATAAAAAGAAATCTCATCAATTCATTGATAGATTGATGATTAACTACTATTTAAAAAAAAAATAATAAGACATTATAATTTAAAAAATATACATATATATATATATATACTTAATAATATGTATATATATTATGCTATGTCATGATGTGATATATCTATTATATAACTACTATTTTTATTATAAAAAAGATACCTACTTATAAATTAAAAACACATTCAGATACATTCTTATAACATATAATATCATAGCGGTTATCGCTGTACATCCACAGCGGAAACGGAAGTCAATAAATTACCGCAAGCGGTAAATAATACCGCTCGTGGAAATCGTTACGCTGTCCGCTCTTATGATTTGTTTATTGAAACACAGCCTCCGGTTTTAACCGACTATAGGATCCAACCGGAGATCTGCACTTCGGTTATTTTCGAAAATAGGTCAAGTAAAGTTCTATCTCCTTAACTGAAACTATTTGATTTTAAATTAGACTTCGGATTTCGAATTAAGGACGTTACTAAGTAGTGTTTTTTTGACTAATTAAGACATCCTATGTGAAAGGGATCTATATCAACGCTAAGCCGACCGACCGGTATCGTTACCACCACCCATACAGATAAAAAATCGTTCAGTGAACTAGTCATATTTTGATTTAAGTCTATGCGTTCATCGGTTTTCAGGAGACAGCTGCATAGGTTTCTTCTTGAGGTAGAAGTCTCCTTTTAGGGAGTAATTATGAAACGGACGAAGTTGATTTGACGATAAAGCATTGGCGACAAAGGCGAAATAACATCCATTCTATTTTAATATCCTCGCTGCTTTATCGTCAAATCAACTTCGTCCGTTTCATAATGACTCCCTAAAAGGAGACTTCCACCTCAAGAAGAATTCGATCCAGTTCTCTCCTGGGGGGTAACCATCGACTCCGATCCCGTGAGTTCTCGTTCGAGTTGAGATCAAAAATGACGACATTTCATACAAATCATATTTACAAACTTCATAATATTATAAAAAAAAAATTGTAATTAATTAAGTACTCAAACTAGTTATGCAGTGGTTAATTCAAATCACGATGTTTTACTTTTCGTAGTACTAAAAACATCGTTCTCGATCTCAACTCGAACGAGATCTCATGGTATCGGAGTCGGTGGTTACCCTGCTGAAAACCGATGAACCCATAGACTAAAACCAAAACATGATAAGTTCACTTAACGGTTTTTTTATCTGTATGATCTTGTGGTAACGATACCGGTCGGTCGGCCTAGCGATGTTTAATAGATATCTTTCACCTAGGATGTCCTAATAATTAAAAAAAAAACTTTTTTCACTCTAGGATAGTCTTATTCTTTCTTGATTTGATATTTGGTGGAAAGAGGCAGACGTTTGTTGAGCGAAAGTCTCGTTACCACCGCCCATACATATGCAAAATCCGTCAAATGACCTAGTCATGTTTCGGTTTTAGTCTGTGGGTTGACCGGTTTTCAGGAGATTACTGCATCTATTTCTTGTCGAGGTGGTAGTCTCCTTTCCGGGTGCGGTTACAAAATAGGTTGAATTGACGATAAGGCAGCGAGTATATTAAAATATACTCGTAATGCAATTCGCCTTTGTCGCCGCCCATTTCGTAATCGCATCATTTAGCATTTAGTGGGAGCGATCAATTTTATTTAAAAACAATTATTGATAAACCCCATTCATGGACTTTGTAGGTAGTATGCTCACCACCAGGTAGATACAAAAGTCACATGCCGTGCTCCAATAAAAAAAAATGCAGTGGAAAATACGACTTACAATACAGGAGTTAGACTCTCTAGGTGGAAACAGGCGCCCGTAAAGCACTCGTGATAGTACGTACTTATTTAACTGTTAATGCGTGTTTTTTTTTTCATTAAGAATGCTCCGTAAAAAACTGATTTTTATTGCCAAATGTAACTCTTAATGATCACCGAATGTAGACAGTATTCAACATTGTGAAAGAAATAAAGAAAATTAATTTATTTGAAATTCTGATTAGTAATTAGTGCAGAATTTGTCCGTTATAATATATACAAAAATAGGTACAAAAAAATAGGCATGTTAGTCTTAGACAATATTAAAACGTTTATTCAATTCGAATCTGTTTTATATTATACCAAATAAATAAGCAAAAATAGAAGCTCTCGTAAAAAGGTCAGCGCTGAAAAATTTCAGGCTATAAAGTTTTGGATGATATTGAAACTGACAAGAGGTTGTTGAACATTCAAAGCCCAAGTTAGGAGCACTCTATTGTTCAAGTCCCCACTTTATATTCCATCCAACTATTATTTTAACTCTTAATAGAGCGGAAGCTTAATCCTTTCGTTATGAATTATTGATAATAATAAATAATTCTGAATTTAATTATTGTTAAATTATTTATTAAAATAATATTTGTTAGTAATTCAAAACTATACTATATTATGTATTTCTAACTTCACCCCAATACGGAGTAAGTAGAAAACACTCATAGAGGGCGTTTGTGTAAAAAGGAATGACACACATCGTGAGGTAGTGTTTGGTTGGCTCAGTAATAAAATACCTTTCCGCCAAAGCGAGAGTCGTAGGTTCGAGTGCCACCTACCAGGAGCTAAGGCTCCTTGGCACAGAAGTTTTTCCTGTGACAGAAGATTGCGTTAACTATAGCGTTTTTTAATTGTCACTCGGGTACATAGATGTAATCATTTTTAGTCCGCCATTCTATCATTTACCAAAATGCAATCCAATGCATATTCCAAATCTGTTACAGGATCGTATAGTATTTGATTAGGTAGATACTTAAAGGAAAGTGTTTATGTTATAAAGGCCTGAAGTGCCTACACGGTCACAAGGTACCGAGAATCTATAGATATCTAAAAACATTGTATCTCTCTAAACTTCTAACTGGTTAATCCATTCCAGCACAAAAACGAAAAACATCTTTTATCAAATTTTATAAAGAAATTCGATTTAGAAAATAAAAACAAGAATTTTAAAAACCAATTACGTACAAGAAACCGCAGACTAATCTCCTAGGATTCAGAACTAAGAAATGGTGCCAAGAAAGGTTTACTTTCAATTACCCCGACATCCAAAGTCCCATATCACTTGTTCAAACAGATCCAACATCCAACCGTCCGAGTTGGAAACTTTGTGAAGATAACAAGGTAGAAAGCGAGGCCTACTTTATCACTTGGTGGTATTGTCAGATTCTAGACTAGGTACCTAGAATATATAATTTTGCAAAGTTACAATTTTAACTTTAGCAAAGATAAAGCTTGTGACAGAATGAAAAATTGGGCGTCAACTTGTTCGGTTAAAATGATACTATTTCCGATTTTATTTATCTTTTGAATAATTTTCGGAACTCGAAAATATTTCGGACTCAATTGATGGCGTAATAATATTTAGTGACGTTGTGTCATGATAATGTAACATTGATGTTATTCATCCCTGGGCAAGTTTTCACATTTACAGATTGATCAAATTAAATAAATATATTGATCAAATTAAGTTAATTTGGTAGAATACATACTTCTGAAGAAGCAAATGGTGAAATATAAGTTTATTTATGTATTATGAGGGTGCCTTATGGTGCATTAGATAAAGGTACTATTCGTGATGGCTAGTTGGTTAGACCTTAGACTTAAAAAAACACTGTTTATTTTTGTCTTTGGATCAAATCCAGAAATATACTAATGAGTTTTAATAAAATAATATGTAAATTTGATTGACAACACTACTATAGTGCCTCGGAGACCACGTTAAACTGTGGATCCCAGTTTCACTATACCAATTTGTAAAACTATTTATATTTATTGATACCTTCTATAAACAGTTTCACAAGGTATAGTTTTATTGATTCTATCAAAACACTTAAAATGCTATCGGCTACGACTAAGTTGGAATAAAATTTTACCATTACCCTGAGGCCATTCATCGTGAGCCGGTCTCCGGCGCCTTAATAATAAAAACATGTCAGCCAAAAAATTATATGAAGGCTATAAACAAGTATATACCTATGAACAAAATACAATTACTAATCCCAAATACCAATAAAACAAAAACAGTTTTCTAAGTTTCCCTAAAATAAATACCAAAGAAATATTGCAAATAAACTAATTTCGCTATCCCCAAAACAAACAGAGAAAAGCACGAACTAGAATCCCCTAGAAGAGGAAAATAAAGTAAACAATGAAGAATTTACGACAGCCTTTAATAAACATAACGCAATTCTCCTTGGGTCCAGTGCCGCTAAATTTTATGACGTTTTGCATAATGAAGATTTAATTAATAGTAACTGACTCTCTACGGTCACACGAGAAAATTTCAGTGGGGAATTTGCCAAAACTTTTTAATAATAACTGGAGCTTATTAATTTTCAGTTTTATTGCACCATAAGGAAGGAATTAATTGTTGGAAAAATGGAATAAAATATTACAAATAATATGTTTATAAAAGCATTATTTTATTTTTATTTTCCATATGGTAACTTTGAAAGGATGTACTTGGGGCTAATATGAGGTTCTTTTCATCAATACGAACAACTTTTCCCATGGAACTATGTGCCGCAAATGAAAAAAAATATTGCCTTCTCCATACAAACTGCTCCTCCATACTCTCCAGCCAATTTTTTTTCATTTGCGACACATGGTTCTATGGGAAAAGTTGTTCGATTTGATCAGCAGCACCTTACCATTCACCCTGTATAACTGGAATGTTAATTAAGATATTGCTATGGTAGAAGAGAAATAAATGTATATAACTAAGCGATAAAAAGTAACTCCAGAAAAGTAGAAGTATATTTTGTTAATAAATAAATAAATACCATCACGGGTTTATTAAATTTCCGGAAATGATTGTTCTAAACAACCAGTAAGGTAAGTTTTAATATAATTGTTTTCACCCTCGTACATGCGTTTCTGGTTCAGACCTGGTTCTAGTATCACAGTCACAATAATATGTGTGATATATGTAGAATATTTTATATTAAGTATATAATTATTAATCTAGATTCGTAAAAAACTATGTAATGAGTAATATGAAATATTCTACATATTATATTAAAAAAGATAAGAATTTTGAATATTAGTTTATTCACATCATAATTTCATAGAACTGCCTGAATTTTATCGCTCTCTGCCTACATAAATGGAATCGTTTTCGTGATCGTCTTTACTGAACATCGACAGTTAAAATATGTAAAACTTCTCATTCAAAAGATCTTTTTATTTTTTATTGTATGACATCTATGATAGTACGTGTATTTTTTTTTTCAACATCGTAAGCATAATTTAGATCGCCAATGTATAATTTTGTGAAGTATTTTTTTTTTTTTTCAGGACTATTACACATATTCCTCTGGTCACGCTTTTCTGGTCATATTCCAAGATCGGTCGTCATAGCTTTTAGACAGTGACAGGATCGTATAGTATTTGATTAGCTAGATAAGTTATTTGAAGGAAAGTGTTTATGTTGTAAAGGCCTGAAGTTTCTACGCGGTCACAATCACTGAGAATCCATAAATATCTAAAAACGTTGTATCTCTCTAAACTTCTAACAAGTTAATCCAGTACAAAAACGAAAAAAAATTTTTAACAAATTTTATAAAGAAATTCGATTTAGAAAATAAAAACAGGAATTTTAAAAACCAATTACGTATAAGAAACCGCAGACTAATCTCCTAGGATTCAGAACTAAGAAATGGTGCCAAGAAAGGTTTACTTTCAATTACCCCGACATCCAAAGTCCCATATCACTTGTTCAAACAGATCCAACATCCAACCGTCCGAGTTGGAAACTTTGTGAAGATAACAAGGTAGAAAGCGAGGCCTACTTTATCACTTGGTGGTATTGTCAGATTCTAGACTAGGTACCTAGAATATATAATTTTGTAAAGTTACAATTTTAACTTTAGCAAAGATAAAGCTTGTGACAGAATGAAAAATTGGGCGTCAACTTGTTCGGTTAAAATGATACTATTTCCGATTTTATTTATCTTTTGAATAATTTTCGGAACTCGAAAATATTTCCGACTCAAATTGATGGCGTAATAATATTTAGTGACGTTGTGTCATGATAATGTAACATTGATGTTATTCATCCCTGGGCAAGTTTTCACATTTACAGATTGATCAAATTAAATAAATATATTCATCAAATTAAGTTAATTTGGTAGAATACATACTTTTGAAGAAGCAAATGGTAAAATATAAGTTTATTTATGTATTATGAGGGTGCCTTATGGTGCATTAGATGAAGGTGCTATACGTTGTGGCCAAGTTGGACCATAAACTTAAAAATACACTGTTTTTTTTTTGTCTTTGGATAAAATCCAGAAATATACTAATACGTTTTAATAAAATAATATGTATATTTGATTGACAATACTACTATAGTTAGTTTGACAGCCTCCGTAGACTAGTGGTTGCGTCTTTGGCGTTGTATCCGGAGGTCGTGGGTTCGATTCCCACCCATGGCAAAAAAATATTAGTACGTTTTTTTCTATACAGTTTGTCATGGTCTAGTTTATAAAATATAATATGTATTATATCGTTGCTTCTGATACACATAGTACAAGCCTAGAGCTTAGTTTGTGACCAGAGCAATATGTGTAATTTGTCCTACATATTATTATTATTATTTGTATAGTGCATCGGAGATCACGTTAAGCTGTGGATCCCCGTTTCACTATACCAATTTGTAAAACTGTTTATATTTATTGATACCTTCTATAGACAGTTTCACAAGGTATAGTTTTATTGATTCTATCAAAACACTTAGCATGCTATCGGCTACGACTAAGTGGGAATAAAATGTTACCATTGGGTACCTTGAGGCCATTCATCGTGAGCCGGTCTCCGGCTCCTTAATAAAAAAAAACATGTCAGCCAAAAAATAATATTAAGGCTATAAACAAGTATATACCTATAAACAAAAACACAATTACTAATCTCAAATACCAATAAAACAAAAACAGTTTTCTAAGTTTCCCTAAAATAAATACCAAAGAACTATTGCAAATAAACTAATTTCGCTATCCCCAAAACAAACAGAGAAAAGCACGAACTAGAATCCCCTAGAAGAGGAAAATAAAGTAAACAATGAAGAATTTACGACAGCCTTTAATAAACATAACGCAATTCTCCTTGGGTCCAGTGCCGCTAAATTTTATGACGTTTTGCATAATGAAGATTTAATTAATAGTAACTGACTCTCTACGGTCACACGAGAAAATTTCAGTGGGGAATTTGCCAAAACTTTTTAATAATAACTGGAGCTTATTAATTTTCAGTTTTATTGCACCATAAGGAAGGAATTAATTGTTGGAAAAATGGAATAAAATATTACAAATAATATGTTTATAAAAGCATTATTTTATTTTTATTTTCCATATGGTAACTTTGAAAGGATGTACTTGGGGCTAATATGAGGTTCTTTTCATCAATACGAACAACTTTTCCCATGGAACTATGTGCCGCAAATGAAAAAAAATATTGCCTTCTCCATACAAACTGCTCCTCCATACTCTCCAGCCAATTTTTTTTCATTTGCGACACATGGTTCTATGGGAAAAGTTGTTCGATTTGATCAGCAGCACCTTACCATTCACCCTGTATAACTGGAATGTTAATTAAGATATTGCTATGGTAGAAGAGAAATAAATGTATATAACTAAGCGATAAAAAGTAACTCCAGAAAAGTAGAAGTATATTTTGTTAATAAATAAATAAATACCATCACGGGTTTATTAAATTTCCGGAAATGATTGTTCTAAACAACCAGTAAGGTAAGTTTTAATATAATTGTTTTCACCCTCGTACATGCGTTTCTGGTTCAGACCTGGTTCTAGTATCACAGTCACAATAATATGTGTGATATATGTAGAATATTTTATATTAAGTATATAATTATTAATCTAGATTCGTAAAAAACTATGTAATGAGTAATATGAAATATTCTACATATTATATTAAAAAAGGTAAGAATTTTTAATATTAGTTACTATTCATATCATAATTTTATAGAACTGCCTGAATTTTATCGCTCTCTGCCTACATAAATGGAATCGTTTTCGTAATCGCCTTCACTGAACATCGACAGTTAAAATATTTAAAACTTCACATTCAAAAGATCTTTTTATTTTTTATTGTATGACATCTATGATAGTACGTGTATTTTTTTTTTCAACATCGTAAGCATAATTTAGATCGCCAATGTATAATTTTGTGCAGTATTTTTTATTTTATTTTTTTCAGGATAATTACACATATTCCTCTGGTCACAAACTAAGCTCTAGGTACTATGACTTGTACTATGTGTACCATAAACAATCATATAATACATATTATATTTTATAAACACCCATACCATGACAAAGTGTACAGGAAAACTTACTAATAGTTTTTTGCCATGGGTGGGAATCGAACCCACGACGGTCGGAGTAATCATTTTAAATACTTATATTATCTTATTGGTGTACGTGATGTCATTTGTGACAATTCGCCGCAAAATGCTTGTCCGAGGTACTTTCGTCGCCCATCGCAGGATAGTTTGTAATTAATTAGGTTTATATCTGTTAAATATTTGTATATAATATTTTTGTATTTTAAATCTTTAAGTGGTGGTGGTTATTTATGTATATTATTATTGTTTTTTATATAGCTATTATGTAAAAAGATTATACGGGACTGGCATGATCGCTAAGCGACGAAAGTCCCAAAATAAATTTAGAGAAAAAAAAAACATATTATACACAACTTTTTTACATTATTGTTTTGTTTTAATTACTCGTAGCTGTATTCTTCTTTCATCTTCTTCTTACATTTGGTAAGTGAGTAGTTGTGAGAATTGATCAACATTTGCGATGCTCAAGATTCGCCTATCATCATTGTACCGAAACCCTCTTGAGAAATCAAACTTCACCGCGAAAATGTTGAGAGATATTTGTCTTGTGGTCCCTAGACATTTTTATTTTTCTTTTCATATCTTACCGAGATTGTGAGAAATACCCGAATAAAAATTTTTGTATTAGAGTCTTGAATTTACATCTTGTTCTGTGATTTATGATTCAAACTTTTAGATTGTATTTGTATTGCAAACTTAAATAACCTTTCAAAAGGTCTGCCCAATTTAGATTTGAATTTGCAATTTTTAATCTGTATTTATTTATAGACTAGCAAAAAATATAAACGGAAACATTAATAGGTTTTAATTCAGTTTATTGATAATTTATTAAATATCTTTAAATAATATTGAAATTATAAAAAAATCAAATTAAAAAAATTCTGATGAATCAACCACTAAGACAAAACAAGATACAATAAACCCCTTACAAAATCCAATGCCCACCAGGCTGTTTTTCATTGCATTTTATAATATCTGCATAATAATAAGAATTTCATGATAATAAATGTATAAATATAAATATATATATATAACCAATGATTTAAGTATAAAATAAAACTTTATAGAAAACAATTTATTCAGAAACCTTTCTGTGTCAAATATCTTCAAAACAATATCAGATATCCAAAAAGAAATAATAAATAAATGCGCATAGAACTGTCGCAATTCATCACATAGCCCACGTTGCAGAATGTTTCATGTTTGCGGCTCTGATCGAGAAAATTCCTAGGCACGTACTGTCAACAACTAGGACGTTTACCCTACATATCTTTATGACCACAGAGTACAATTTTATCAAATATTTTTATTTCAAAACGATTAGTCTTTATTGTTAGTTGTCCGAAACAGTTTTAATCTGTGGCTCGTCTGAATAGTATACGCTATCAATTGTGGACATTCACGTAAAGTTTTCTGCCCCAGCTGGCATTTGTTAGTGAACTAATATGATTAATGGATAAAACTCGTGCATTTCGCTTGTTTGTTATTTATTGTACTGATTATAGTGTTTTAAAACAACTTGCACCGCACTATAATGTCCAGAATTAAGTATACTATTATTAATGAGGTGTTAAGTAATTAAAATAATTTACATAATTGATCGAAGTTTTTAGTCATGAAAAGTATTTTTTTAAAGAAGCATGACATTTGACTCGGTATCTACCTATTGATAAGCAATGCTAAGAGGATCACGAAACTAGTAATAATAAGAATGAATATTGCCTACACGTATACATAAAAGCAGTTCTGAAAGGAGACTACCATCTCGACAAGAATTTGATGCTTACTAGTAGCCATTAAAAATCGGTGAACCCACAGACTAAAACCAAAACATAAAAAAGTCACTTGAAGGCTTTTGGTAAAGAAACCGTTCGGTCGGCCTAGCTACGAGTATGTTATAGAGACCCCTATCCCACCTAAAAATGTAACGTTTGGCTAACATCAATTTACCGAAAGAAAGTAAAAAACAAATATATTACAATAATTCAAAATCAAAGTCAAAGAAAGCGTAATAAAAATATTTATTTCTTTATTAGACAATAGTACAAAAAAACTTTAGTACAAAGCCGGGCTAAATGCCGCTAGGCATTCTCTAGCAGTCGCTTTGAGACAAATTAAGCAGTAAGTAGGTAAAATAGATGCAGTAAAAAATATATATAAAACTCTATTTCTTGTATGTTAATAAAATATATATAAAACTCTATTCCTTGGTCGTTAAAGGTTAACCCTTTAACGACCAAGGAACATACAAGAAGCAGAGAAACACAGGAAGAGAGAGAGAGTGAGCATAAATAATAAAAAAAGAGAAGAGACATTCACTCATTAAGAATATGTTTATAAACTAGTCTCTTAAAGATATTATCTTATGATCTTAAAAACGGTTGAATAACACTCTCGATCAAGTCGCCTTTCAAACAAAAAAAAAAAAAATCGTCTTTTTTACAATCTCCAAAAATGTCAATGCACCTTCATAATTTTATTCCGCAAAGACAAAGTTGTAAGAAATAAAATTTGAAGTTTCATTGTATCTTGTAAGACCTGCTTAAGACTTGACTTAACGATAGAGACGTAGGAATGAAACTCAGTCGGAACGTACACGTGACTAGAATTCTCCAAGTACGTTCCTAGAATTACTTCTTTGTTACTTGGCTTTTGGTTAAATTGTCACCGTTTAACGAAATACTTGGCTATCTCTATACCTACTTATACTTACCATCCTGTGTAACATTCTGTGTTATTATATACAATTATATATTTGTATGTACTATCTTATATTATACATATTGTTCTCTTGGATTAATGGCATCTTCGCATTACGCAAAATTTATTATATTTATATTGCCAATGTCTAGTGGGTAGATTTAAAAAACTTGTTTATTAATAGTAAAAGAGGTATAATAGGATGAAAAAGAATTGAGAAAAGAATGGCGACATGACCGTATGCAAACATACAGCAAAGTCCTGCCAATGTCAAGTGAAGAGGGGTAAAAACACAATGATAAAATAGGTACCACCATTTTATCGACGGTTAAAAGATTCATTAAGATAACCCAAATACTGAGACCCTGCGTAAATACTACACATCTCACACTTAAGATCACAACGGAATGCTTTTCTACAAAATTGGTACATGTTTGTACAATAATATCCTATAAACTTAACTATGAAAAATATAATACACGACAACAGTCTTCGGGCTACCCTCAAGGAATCTATCATCATCATCACAGCCTTTCTTTGCGCGTCCACTGCTGGACATAGGCCTCCCCCAATGATCGCCACAACGACCGGTTCTGCGCTGCCTGTATCCATCGGCTTCTCGCGACCTTTTTCAGGTCGTTGGTCAAAGGAATCTATATTATACATAAAAAGTCGTTATTTTTGACAGTCAATTTGTCACCTTACCTATTTTCAACAATAGTGAACATAATGTTCATAATTTCTTTCGGAAGGTTTTTATGTTTTTTTTTAAATTATTTGTATGTGTTGCAATATGTGTAGGCCCAAATGCCTATTTCCATATGAATGGCTCCATTAACATCCATAACCGAATCATCTGCTGCCAAGATTCAGCAGTTTTACCAGTATATAAATAAGGTGAGGGTACAATTACCTACTATGGATATAATTTAATAATCTAGGAGGACAAAGGTGCGGGCAGTAGCTAGTATTATAATCAATACAGGATTTTTTTAATTTTTTTTTCTAATTCCTAAAAATATAATTAAATGTTCATTTTTATTTTACTTTAATTTAGGTATAATTAGATTTTTGACTACATAATGACAATCAGACCTTCTAAATTTATTTTCTAAATTGGACCAATGTGAATCCGATAATATGGTTTTAGAAATCCCTTATTCAGGTAGACCTAATCCCAAGTGATTTAGCTTAAAGTTGCCCGCAGAATGGTTACAAATTTCTAAATTTAGTTTAGTGAACCTAAATGGGCCGCCTCCGTAGACTAGTGGTTGCGCCTTTGGCGTTGTATCCGGAGGTCGTTGGTTCGATTCCCATCCATGACAAAAATAATATTAGTACGTTTATCTATACAGTTTATCATGGTCTGGGTGTTTATAAAATATAATGTGTATGATATTATTGTTTCTGGTACACATAGTACAAGCCTAAAGTGTATATTGTCCTACATATTTCTATCTATTTGATGATATAGATACCTACCTACAAACTTTATAAATGGGTTCTATCAATATACTCTTGTTTAATAGAATTAGCTCCCATAATGGGAGCGGCCGTCTAAATAGTGCGGTTAGGAAATGGGCGACGACCCACACGCATTTGCCTTATGAGTCTCTTTTAGGATATGCCTTACTGCTTTTTCGTTAAATCAACTGCACATTTCGTAAGCGCTCTCTAAAAGTAGACTCCTCGACAATAAATCGATCACAGACTAAACCCGAAACATGACATGAACGGCTCACGGTCACTCTACGGTTTGAATCTGTTTGGGCGGTAGTAACGAAACAGGTCTAGCGAGTTATAGACAACTCTATCTCTCCTCTCTAAACATATCTTAAACGTATATGTAAATAACAATCTGTTTCATAAATAAAAGCGGTGCAAAGTGTAATATTCTGTAGCCGTCAAATATCGTGACTACGGGTCGGTATCGGTAATCCCCTAAGGAAATAATGGTAAGTGCGATGCGTTATCGGCTATGATCGATAACCGCGTACCGACCCGCATTCCTACCGAGGGAAATAAAATGCCGATTTCCGACTTTTATCTTTGCTAAACTTTACTTTTTTTATGGGAAAACCACACTAACCATGAATGAGGATTACAAGATGCGATAAAAAAAAATTGTAGGTAATTTTTGTGTGGGTAGGTGGCAAAAGTAAAGACGTATATAATTGTCGGAGTTTGATTTAATTAGTGTATTTTCTTTTGATAATAAAATACTTATACAAATAGTATAGTTTTACACCATTACTGCTGAAACTACTTTCCATTTTAAAAGGAGTGCAAAGAGGAAACAAAATGACCACTACTGCAGCAATCGAACAAACACAAAAACTTCTGGAGCAGAGATTGGCTCATTTTGGATTACAGCTCACTATGATGAAGAGGAATGCAGACACCTACCAAATCGAGGTGGTTGCCAGAGAATTTAAGACCTTCGCAATTGTTTAATCCTTTAAGCCTACTTTAAGGCAACAAATATCCGAACTTTAGTCTATGGTGGATGAATTAGAGGAAAAAAGCCAAGTTTGTTACTTAAAGATTTTCCAGAGAAGCAGGGCGGGGATGTGTATCAGTCAGTAATTGATGTTTAGAGGGACAAGATCAAAATCCAGGACGCCATCACCCAGTCATTTCGGGCTTGTTACCAACTCGGACCGAGAAAAGACAGCGTGAGCCGATCTATTCTGGTTAAATTATGTGATTACAGGTTCAGAAACAGGTCTGAACCAACAAGATAAAACTGAAAGGCACTTCATAACGTCTTTCTCACCAAGAACATACAGCTGTTATTCATGCAGGCTCGAAGATTTATCGGAGGGCGTAATTGTTGTACCCAGGATGATTCGTGATGGTAAGGCGGGTCAATGGTTCTAAGCAGAATGTACTTCACCAGTCAGACATTTTGACCGATGCCGCTGGGATGGCAAGTAATACCCATAGGCATAGCTGATACCAGGTCAGGAAACACAGCAAGCGCGGCAGAAGAGAGCTGTAGCAACAAAGTAGTACATATAAGCACATTATTATTTTATTATTATTTATTACTTTGCGGTCCCCCAGTTGCAGTAATTAGACTTGTTTTTAATTTATAACAATATTTCAACTTTAGTATAGGTATCTTTATAAAAACAATTTTATGTTTTTTTCCTTGGACATCTCTAAAAAATCTACTGTCCTGTCAAATAGGTAATTATTGCATTATTATATTATAATGTAATTCGGTTATGTGTGCTAATATATATATATATATTGTTAACCATATCGTATAACTGGTAGTTTTTTAAACAATAAATTAATAACTATACTTCAATCATAATTATTAAAAAACTTCTAATTATACAATGTAGTAATAAATAACAAAAAAATGCTAAATATTTATTTATAAAATTCCTATTATTTATTACATTATCTAATGTAATGGTAAAAAAAACTCACGTTATGTCTCTAAAGCTATAAACTTCTCAGCTTATAAATAAGGGTTCCTTCAAGAAAACCCGCTATTGTACGATGAAAATCTCAAAACGAACTGCGGGGGATTGCCGGGGACGTTTGTATGACATCAAAAATTATCCTTTATTTCCAACCTACATCCTCTGAACTTACAAACTAAAAACTTCATTATTGTAAAGAAGTAGGGTTTAAAATGAAACAAGGGGTAACTGACAATACTACTTACTAGAATTGAAACTCTAAATCCCTTAGGAAATAATATTGAGTGGCATGTCGACATTGATGGCATTTTAAGAACCGATATGCAATATTATGATTTGCAATGCATTGACATATTCGGAACCTTATTTTTCTGACAAAAAAATGGTACAATAAAATTTAAAGATAAAAATACTCTTCGATTAAATGTGCACCATTTTCAGGTTCCCGTTTTTGACAAACAATAAAAATAATTTTGGACATTTCATACATATGGCCGTGTTGAAAACAAAGCTCTAGGCTTGTACTATGTGTACCAGAAACAATGAAACTATATAATACGTATTATATTTTATAAATACCCAGACTATGGAAAACTAAATTGAGAAAAATGGATATCAATATTGTTCGAAATTCCGAATAAAAGGGGGATTGCAGTGGTTCCTAATATTTATTAGGATGATATATTTAGCAGTAAAATTTTACTAATAAATATTTATCAGTAAAACAGTTACATTTTCAGTGTAGGTTCAACTACTTTTTTAGGAGGGAGGAAGGTCTCTAGAACTTGCTAGACCGACCGACCGTAAAGTGACCTAGTCATGTTTCGGTTTTGTCTGTGGGTTCACCGGTTATCGGGAAACTATTGCATCAATTTATTGTCGAAGTGGTAGTATCGAAAATAAAGTGGTAGTATCGAAAAGAAAGTGGTAGGTAGAAAGTAAAATGCCGTGCTCCAGTAATAAAAAAAGAAAACTGTACAGAGAAACTTACAAATATTATTTTTCCATAAGTGGGAATCGAACCTACGACGTAGTCTCAGTATACAACGCTAACGGATCAACCATTAGACCACACATAGGCAGTCATACAACTAGTATTGTTCTAATATGATATAGAGACAGTTATACACTTAGGTAAAAAGTTATTATCAAAAGGTAATACAACAAACATTTACAATTAACATAATAAACCATATAACAGTCTAAATAAGGAACGTAATCGCAATTCTCACTCCGAATACGGGATCCCGCGAACGCGGTTTTGTGCCGCAGAATTACACTCGCTAAATAATGACTACTAAGCCTCACATATTAAGTGTACATTATGTGAATTGTTTTGCCAGAAATTGCTGAAATTACGTTACTAAAATTTAAATCTTTTTAGTCTAAAATACAATTTGTGTTAGCAGGCGTTTTGTTACCGAAGGATTGGGGTCTACCTTGTTTTCTTAGGGTATCTCTTAAGCTAGGGATTGCGTAAAGTCGCTCGAGTGCTTGTTATAAAATTATTGTTGTTTGGGCATTGATCACACCTGAGAACACACGTTTTTTGCTATTTTTTCACGTCGCATCTATATAGATACACGTTGTTCTCAATTTTTTCTTTATAACTTTTCATGGCATTGTTTTATTTAATTTGAACAAATTTATATATTTTTACTAGCTTTTCTTTACTCGCCCGTCGTCATGCCCTCCCCCGTCTTCCCCTATTGAAATTTTCAGAAAAAGTTAAATACGCATTCAGCAGTTTTATAAGAAGAGTATACATACAAAATTTTACAATTGTAGCCTCCATCGTTCCTAAGATATTACACAGTTAGAAAAATCACCCGCTTTTTTCACTAAATAAAATTTTCTAAAATGATGAAACATATATCAACTTATTTTCTAAGAAGAGGCTACATAGCAAATCAAGACTAGCACTATCCATTGTAGAGATAACTTTTCTAAAAAAAACACCCACCCATTGACGTAAATAGTAAGGACGGGCCTCAAAACATGTTTCTTGTGTACTAAAACATTGGTGCTAAAAAATCAATTTCGCACCAACGATACGTCAGTCTGTGTCAAGCAGCGGTAGCGAAAAGTACTATAAATAACTTGCCAAGATCCCGTATTGTGTAGTAAAACGTTGCACAAATTACTCGACAAAGTTCAACAAAAAGAAAGAAAATATTTCTTATCATCGGATAGTCAAAAATTTCATATTTAAATGTTAAAAAAATATATTTAGGTTATGTTTCATTCGTTCAATTTCAATGTATGGAGAGATTATTATCAACGACTTAACCTTGTAATGACGTTACATATTTTAACGCCTATAATACTTATACTGAATACAATAAGATATGTCAAACAAACAAAATTCGAATGAAAAAGTGTGAAACTTTAATAAAAGTTATGATTATCTATTCTTATATTCTTAAGCTGAAGATTTTGTTTGTATTATGTTTAAACGCGCTAATCTCAAGAACTACTAGTCCGATTTGAAAAATTGTTCTTGTGTTATAACTCCTGTTTAACCTGTTACGTATATCTTAACCCCCTGTATAAAAATAAATATCCTATACGTAGCCTTCCTCTCTATGTATAGGCTATTAAAATATTATTTTTTATACAGAGGGCTAAGATATTCGTAATTATAAGGGATATTCGGATTTTAAAGAAACTCTTAGAAAAAGTTTTGATATATAACAGATAGATGAAAATGACGCAAAGACGCATTTTTGCTTCATAATAAAACATAAAGCTGTATTAAAATATGCGATTTAAATGCGGTTCTAAAACAATAGTTTTTTTTCTAATGGTTTTTTTTAAAGATTTCGTGCTAATGATATACGAAGGGAAGTATGGACTCGTATTATATAGAAAGATTGGCCGGAAACTGCCACTGTCAGTTTTGTAAATAAAAAAATATAGACACAAACTTAGATTTTAAGTATTAATTTCTTGAAAACCAGTTTAAAAAAAAAGTTTTTTAAGATATATTATAAAATTAGGACATTTTATTATTTCGCCAGAAGCTCATTCTGTATGTTTTAGAGATGATGTTTTTGGAGTAACCTTAAACTCCTTTTAATATACCAACATTATTGAATTTTTAATATATTGCTATATAATATTGCAAATTAAATAATATTCATCAATTGTTGTTCGGTACTGCTGGCTCACGGTATACATTATCGCTCTTTGTGTTAGAGTAAACTTCTTCTAACACAAATCATTTTCATTTAACGGGAGCTAAACTGTACCTAATTTAACTACATAAATATATTAATGTTTTATAAATAAATACCTTTCAGGTGACACCCCGCATGACCTAATTTGTCCCAAATTTATTTAATTTTCTATATACACCCTTTTTCACTCGAGCCTATAAGTAACTATGACTTATACTATTTTGGATGAATGTGGGTTAACAATAGCCAGGGGCGCCGACTCCGTGGGTGCTCGGGGGCTCGAGCACCCATGATAAATAAACAGTGGGTGCCGAGCACCCCTGATAATAGACATCAAGAAACAGATCAAAATGTTCATTATTGCGCGATGCCGATGCGAACAAAACGACAGCTCAAAACTCTTCATCCTTCCTCAAACCACTTTTTTGGGTCATCAAATGAGCATGAGCACCCATGAGGTTCTAAAATCCGGCGCCCCTGTTTATAACTATTCCAAATTTCAAGTCAGTCGGACGATTACTTCTCGAGATATTTGACGCTAAGATGTAGATTCATAGACAGACTAATTGATAAACATACATATCGATATACAAACACCTGAGTAATATCCACATATTTATGAAAAAAAAAAACGGAAACATTAAAATAAACTATGAAAATGAAAAATATTAGTTTGGCTAATTAAATTCGTACGCCCTTACAACGTCACATCATACTAAGTATTAGTTCAAATTCTTACCGCTAGTGGCGCTAGTTGTCACTTTATTGACCAAAAATCGTTGGGTTTTTGTATGGAAGGGCCTATCTTGATATTTATATCTATGCACCCACCCCTTCTTTTCACCCCTTTGGGATTTTTCAAAATATTTATAAAAAAGTATATAAGCAGAGAAGTACCTTTAACAAGTATTGTCTTGGCCCTGATTATGTTGCCGTGTTAAATTATATATAAACTTTCGACATTTTAAAATAAATTACCTATTTTTTCCACAAATTAGGTATATTTTTTTAAGGCTTTGGGCGAAAAATAGGCTATGAAATGTTGAGAATACAAAATGGAATGGTATTTTTTGTATATATACTTAGGGTTCTAAACAGCAGAAGAATCCCGGATGTTAGTTAGCTAAATACTTCGCAAGTAGTTTAAGTAATAATAAAAAAAATGAGAATAGAAGATAAAGGTCTTTATATTAGTCTAGATTATAAAGTTTATAAAAAATGTTTTTTTAATAACTTACCTAAGTGCACAGGCAAAGGATTCGCGAACGCGAGCGTCAAAAACATCTAAATATTGTTTTCAGTGATAATATATTTTTTTCTTGGAAAAAAAAAGAACTTGGAGGTGTAGATTTTATTTGCTAGATCCTAATTACATAAAGTAGGCATATACTTATTATTATTCTTATTTATGTACTTATTAGACCATTGGTAACAAGATAATTGATTAGGAAAATAGCACATAAAACTAAGGACCATTGAAGGTCTTCACAATTATATTCTTGGCAAACAAATACCTAGTTATATTTCATATTATAACACACCCAAATATAGAACCAATTAAACAGTTCGTAAAGTTCTGATTGAACTAGTTCCAAATTCAAATTCATTGTCATATACAAAGACAATAGATACCTATCTATAATCGATGCTAACTACAATTCCTTGTGGCTTGCGGTAAATACTATACGGTTACAAGTATATGTTGTACCTAAATGTATACTATAGGTAACTTACTGAGGGCCCGGTTTCTTGTATCTAAGGTAAAAGTTAAATATAATAGTAATAATAATATGGAGGACAAATTACAGATATTGCTCTGGTCACAAACTAAGCTCTAGGCTTGTACTATCTGTACCAGAAACAACGATATAATACATATTATATTTTATAAATACCTAGACCATGACAAACTGTACAGAAAAAACGTACATTTTTTTTTTCGCCATGGGTGGGAATCGAACACACGACCTCCGGATACAACGCCAAAGGCGCAACAACTAGTCTACGGAGGCGGTCAAATATTTACCTAAGTTATAAGTTTTACTTTATATACATACTTGGTGGTCGTATTTGTTACACTTTAAAATAAATGAACATAAAAATTTATTGATAATGCCTCGGAGAGCATTAAGATTTAAAAGGTTGTACTTTGGGCTAATATGAGGCTCTACTGATCAAATCGAACAACTTTTCCTATGGAACCATGTGTCGCAATTATCACTCAACAGCTTCAGCTACTGAGAAGATAAGCAACGTCGCACGCATAGTAACCGAACTTCAAGCAAAATAAATTTTGCTGGGTCTCACAGACTCAACCCCCGTGACGCCGGGTTAATTTTTTTCTTTTTTTTTGTAGATTAATGGCGTCTTCGCATTACGCGAAATTTTGTCAATGTCAAGTGGTAGTTTAAAAATGTGTTTTATTAATATTGAAAGAGTGATAATAGGATGGAAAGGACTAGGGTAGAAAAAGGGAATGGCGACATGACCGTATGAAAGCATACGGTATAGTCCTGCCAATGTCAAGTGAAGAGGAAAGAAACCAACGATAAAATGGGTACCGCTATTTTATCGAAGGTTAAGGGATTCATTGGGATAAAACAAAGACTGAGACACTGCGAAAATACTACACTCACTTAGGATCACAACAGAATGCTATGAAAAATATAATAGATACACATGCCTTCAGACTTCGGGCTGCCCTCAAGGAATCCGTAGTATAAAATATAATACACGCAACACATGTTTATGTGTTGTTTACATACCAAACAAAACAAAATACCAAACCAAACAAAATACCAAACCAAACAAAATACCAAACCAAACAAAATACCAAAACAAACATAATACCAAAACAAACAAAATTGCCAAGAGATTCAATATCATGGTTTTTATAAATCTAACGAAGGATATTACAATTACCGTGCCATTTAACAACTTAAACTGATGTTAAATGATGTAAAATAGGGTAAATTTAGAGAATAGAAACCCTAGTACGCGTTGCGAAACTAATATTGCCTGAAGGGTCAGCCGCTTTCATACAAACCCATGCAACTATAATATTGAAGTGTGAAAGTGATCCTGTCTGTTGGTTGTAATTTCACGGCTCAACTACTAAACCTATTTCGATGAAATTTTGTAACGAGAATATTTAAATGACTGTGGTCATGATTTTTTTTTTTAATATTTTAATATTACTGATACCTATACCAATATAAACAATATAAAGCTGAAGAGCTTGATGTTGTTTATTTATTTGGTTGAACGCGTTAATCTTAAATAATCTCTCGTTACTGGTACAAATTGAAAAAAAAATTTTAGTGTTGGATAGCCCATTAATGAGGAAAGCTTATCTATTAAACATTACGCTAGAACCAATAAGAGCGGAGCATCAATTAAAAAATATTGCAAAAACGGTAAAATTGTATTCCTTTTGAGAACTTTCGTTGCGTGCGCTGCATAAACGGTTAAAGTTACGCAGACGAAGTTGCGTGAGTCAGCTAGTATGTGACATAAAAAGGCTCACGAAAGCGAAAAAAGCCGCAGGGAGAAAAAAAGATTTAATAGTCGATACCACCACCGTGGTCAAGTGGTTGTGCCGTTAGCGTTGTATCCAGAGGTCGTGGGTTCGATTACTAATTATGGTAAAAATATTAGTGACCACAATAATGTTTATTATGTCTGAATGATTACCAAAATATAGTAGAGCTTAGTTTATGACTAGGACTGTGTATAAAAAATCCCACATATTTATCGACTTTATCAACTAGCTAGCAAATTCGTAAGCGCGTTTATTTTACATTAAAAAAATATATATGCTATATTTTTTAATAGATATTATTACTAAGATATAGTAAACATGTTAACCATGGTTACTATGCCTGCGTATGCCCCTTCATAATATACATAAAACTAAAATTTTAGGTATAATTTTAAGTTTTAGTAAGTACACCTACAAATTACCAAAAAGTTGCCAAAAAGATGACAAGATTTGTTTCGTATAAAATGTCTTTTTGAAACTTCTTGCAAAAAATTAAAATTCTCAAAAAGTACTTATAAAATGGAAAATATTCTACTGCAGTTTTATTCCATTAAAACATACCCAACTTTCTTTCATAGAACATTGCTTTATATTTGGTGTATTTTTAAGAGACTTTTCTTAATAGATTCTTAAAACACAAACACCTTGTATATCTGAACTCACTGTATGTATATATAAATATATGATAACCCATTTTACCCACAGGGCTAATAGTTATTTAACAAAAACATACGATTTATAGTTTTGTCTGTCATAAACTTTTTAAATAATTACTAAATCAATTTCAATGAAATTTGTTAGGGAGACAAATTGATTCAAAATCTTGTTCTACAAACTCTAGATAATAATAGTGTAATACATTTTTAACAATATAGAATATAGTGAATAAACTTTACTCAAGTAAAAGTGTAAACAGGAGTAACTGTTCGTATACCAGGGGCCTATTTCATAAACGTGACAATTGAAATTTACCATGACAATTCATAATACATTGATCACTTTAGTTGTAATTTTTTAGTTAGAAGTATCTAAAACTAGCAATGTATTATAAATTGTCATGGTAAATTGCAATTGTCACGTTTATGAAATAGGCCCCAGGAGTAACTGTAGCCAGCTCACAGGTAATTAATTCGCTAAGTAATATTACTTTATAAATCAACTAAAATACAATATTAAAGTAAGATTATGTTCTTTTATTGTTAATTCAATAAAATATAAAATACGTGGTGGCCGACTTGGTTAGACCTTAAACTTAAAAACACTTCAGTTCTTAGGTCCCCAGTTCAAATCCGGGTGTGCACCAATGAGTTTTTAATTTAAAAAAAAGTATATTTGTTTGACAATACTATAGCACCTCGGAGGAAACGTAAAGCTGTCGGTTCCAGTTTCACTATGCCAACTTATAAAACTGTTTATAGATGGGTTATTGAGTCTATCCAAAACATCGCAACGAGCTAGCCACTTGTTCGGTGTAGACTCATACCATCGGCTGGTTCCCCTGAGGCGGTCTCGGGCGCCGTAAGGTAAAATATCAATATTACTTATTTTGAAGCTACTAAACAAATTTTGCCCCTATTGTGTAAAACGTTTGTAGCCTAAAAAGAGTTTGAGGTATATTTTTTATTGTTTGTATAAGAAAGAGTGTGTACTGTGTAGTAACCAAAATTCTAAGATACGCGCTAAGGTCGCGGTAGTAATCCGACATAAGTACATGTCAAGTTTTTCTTAGACTTATGTACTTAAAATCATGGAAGTCTATTATAATAAATTAGGGAAGTGCCCTAAAACCTACATCTTATTCCCAGAAGATCGCTGTTCGCAATATAGTTAGAGAGCTACCTATGTAAAGAGCTGTCTAGCATGGAAGATCATTCTTAGTATTGCCTCAAGTAGCCTTCATATAGTTTTCGAATTTCGAATTTTTCCAGGATTCTTTCAAGGTCCTAGAGCACCCCCAAACCTTTACCAGCTGAACGTCCCCTAGAAGTATTTTTTCATATCATACCTCTAGTATGCCTTAACGCAGACCTAAAGCTTTCTAACGGTTTCAGGCATAACAGTAATCTCACTCATGTGATATCATGGATGAAAATCACGTTTTTTGGGCATAACTCTGTATCCTGACCTCATTCACGGGTATTACTGGGTTAGGATCTGTTACAAACTAACTGGTGTTTATAATCCCTATGACCTGGAGAAATTCGAAAACTATATCCAGGCTACTTGGGGTAATATTAAGAACCATATTGCCTCAACAGCTCTCTAACTAATACAAACCCCAAAAAAAGTAAGAACATAAATGATTATAACCAATCAATGCTCCAGAACTGATAATGGAATATAGCGGTAACGAATATGTTTGACATTTCGTTCAAAAATTAAAAGAAAGAAATAATAAAATAGAAATGATTTACAAAAATTTGAGTTTTATTGTGTCCATGTTCTTATATATTTAAAATCAAATTATGATTTTAATAATTTTTAGTATAAATATTATATAAAAGCACAAAATTATTAAATACATGAAATCTTACGTACAACTTGAGGACCCCATGTGAGCAGTAATGTAATTTTCTCCATGCCAATATCTAAGGGTTAAATTAAATTAGCGGCCTACCCATACAGTCCAAAATAAATAATACATTGAGCTATAGGTATCTACAAATAAACAACTTACAAATGGTACACAAGGTACTAGAAAAGTAACAGATGATTGTTCTCCACATGTAACAGAGAAGGGTTTGCTTCCATTTCTTGTTATATAAAACACAGTTTTTATTACTATTTGAGGATAAAAAGATTTTTAGATTGTTGTGCACAAAATTATTATGGTCAAATTGTGTTGTATAATTCTAATAATATATTGTAAAATTTTAGGTACCGCCTCTGCTATGCCTTCGCTATGCCGTCTTACCGGTTTTGTTACCACCGTCCAAACAGATGCATAAACCTAGTAGATGTTTCAGTTTTAGTATGTGGATTCTTCGGTAGGAGACTACTGCACAGATTGTCGCGATGATATTCTTCTTTCAGGGTGTGGTTCAGAAATGGGCAGTTGATTTGGCGATAGAACGGCGAGGATCGTAATACGAATTCGTTTTTGATGTCAAACAAATCATTTAACCAGTATAGTGGAAACGATCAATGCTGTCAAATAACAATATTGATGGCCCCATTTATGGAGGTCTATCAATATTTATAGATCTGCTTAATTCCATGATTCTAGCTTCAGTAGATTTAGCTAGGCGATGATGAATCAATATACATTTTTATTATTATTAATACGAGTACATAATTTATTACATTGAGTATATTTAGCTTATTATAAATAGAGTAATAAAATAAGAAACCTTTTTTAGGAGGAAAATTATTAAGATGAAAAAAATATGTATTAACTCCACTGGTAATGTCAAGTTAACGAGTTCTGTGCTTGCATTGTAACTTCCATTTCTTCCACAATGCTTGGCTTCACTATTTAACTTAACTTAAAAAACGTTAGCAGTGAATTTTTTCCCAACACAAAAGCACTGGTCCGGGAAGTAAATGGGTTTTAAAGAAATATGAAACCCGTTTTGTAGCGAGATTACCTTTCTAGGTGTTGTGTTGAATTAAGAATTTCAGCGGTTCGCTTTTTAAATTCTCTTATTTGTCTTCAATTTGGTTTTGTAATTACTTTGCTCTGTTCTTTTTGAAAAGCATATTTTCTTTGTTTTTTTTATTTTAATTTAATTTACTTTTGCCAGTCAGTATACTGACTAGGTCAAGATAAATATTTGAGTATAGTTTTTACATAGAGTTTAACGTTAAGCTGTAGGTCCCGGTTCCACTATACTTGTGAAACTGTTTATAGTTGGTTATAAAAAGATGCGATTTGATCAGATGAGCCTCATGTTAGCCTAAAATACATCCGTTCAAAGTCAACCTGTATATGTTACTAACAAATAATATGAAAACTTTAGTATTTAGCGTTATGTCTAACTGTCATACACCACCATTTGTTATAATTAGCCCACGAGACAAGTTAAGATGTACTTTTGACATTTTGTAAATAATACTAAATCCCAAAGATTACCTGTAGCCCTAGTGTGAGTATTTTTAACGTTTACTTTCGCGTTAACTATACTACCGCTTTAACATTTAGACCAATCACACGACCGCATTTCTAGTTCTCAAAATTTCCGCTTGGAGCGCTGAATTATTTCCCATACAACTTTTAGTTAACTCAAACGCAAAGTAATAGTTAAAAAACTCACACTAGGGTCACTGGTAGATAATGTACGGTACGGAAATAACTTTGATATGTTTTCAAAAGAAGGCCTAATTAAATTTTTCAATCTTATTAGTTTTGTAAAAACTACAGCTATATATTCAAAACTTTCCAAAATACATCGTTTACATCACTCTGAAGGTAATATTTTATTGTCGCAACAATATTTTATGAAGTTATTTGTTAGCACAACACCATGGCGGTGTTAGCGGGTATTTTTCACTCAGTCGCGTCAAATGTTTTATTTAGCACATAATCCCCAGGTTTGGTTCAAACTTGCCCCTTTTATTTGCATTATTTTACATATTTAGAGATATATTTTTTTAAATATTGTTTGCGAATCCTTAGTATTTTCTTATGAGACTAAATTGTCTAGACATAAGACAAATTTTTAACAAATTTTCTTTAGAAATTATTATAAGCAAATTAATAATTTTATTTATAGGTATTGAAATTATTACTTCGCTTATATTTAAAACCTATAAATTATTTTTAAACCATATAGATTTCATTCGATGTTAATATTACAGAGTAATAAATTTTACATACAAATAAATATTCACACATTTTAACATAAAAAGAAAAATAATAATATTAACAATACTTACCTAAAAATATATGTAGAGAATCTATAAAATGAATATAATTTATCTAAATTTGTGTCGTGCAGCATGATACTTTTGGTTTTAGTTTTTAGCATTTCGTATAGTGGCCATTGTACATAATATATTTTATTATTCTGACAACCCAACGTTACCTTTATTAACATCAAAATATGGCCGCTGCTAGTGTAATCCTAAAAAAAGTCTGAAAACATATTATTCTGTTCGCTGATCTTCTTGTCGACTTTTAATGCCCTTAACCTAGTTTTAATAAACAGTAACAACAAAAGCAAAAGCCAAGGATCTTGGTGAACAAATTCAAGATCAAATAAGTGTGATTTTTCTTCGTTATATTGACGAAATTGGACAGGTTAATTGGGACCAAACTCGTAAATTTGTTCGGCGTACCTGCGAGAGATTGCTTGGCGAACGGCCAGACGATTCTGTGATATTGGATTGCCTGATTGACATAATTTACTTCTTTTTTTGCCCGAAAAAAGTTGGTGTTTCATACTTGTAGATAATTAAATATAGGCTTAGGTTTGTAGCAATTATATATAACAGTACTTATAACAACATTTTTTTTTACCCCTGATAAAATAAGGATGTTGACCCTATAGTTTTATTTGCTTAATATGGGTATTAATATTGTTATTTCTGGTACACACATATAAAGCTTATTAAATGACCAGAAAATTATATGTATTTTGCTATAAATATGATTATTATTGTTTATACGAACAAGTGCATTATTTTGTTATGTGCATTAAAAAAAAACCTACATAACAATTGAAGAGCAATTGTTTTAATTCCCTCTTTGACTAATACACGTTTAATAACTGCCAAATACTATAGCAATTAAATTTAATTATTACCTCCATACAAAATAATTAAATCTCGTTTATTCCTTAATAACGCCTATAAATCACCAGAGGCAGTATCGCGGTCACGTTTGAAATTCAAGAAACCGTCGAGGAATTCGGCTCAACACAATCCTTACAGCAAAATATGACTATTAATGCAAAATTATAACAACCTAAACTAAACCTAATAAACGAACCACATAAAAGTCAATTTGCTCTGTAGGTTAGTTGAGTAATAAAGCATTGTAATGTTTTAATTTGATTATAGGTACCATATCATATTATTACAGGTATTTTAGTTAATAATACAGAGAATTTACTGAAATTATTTAAGTGCGAACTGTTTGTGAAATTAGACAAGTTTAGGCAATTATATCAAATTTAATAATTTATACAATACTTCTTGCAGGCTAGAATAATTGAAAATAAGGGTAATTGTTTACCTTACAGAAAGAGAAATGTGTTGAAGGGTTTTCAGTCGTCTTGACGGCCATACAAACGAACTTTTAATATTACAATTTGGCTGTACGCAAAAATCTTTCTATTGCATATATTCAAAAAAAAGTTTTTTTTTTCTGATTTCAAAATATATAAACAGAACATATAAAGATTAATTTATACAATAAGCGACAATAATATTATTTTAATTTTGCGACAAACAGTAATCGAGTATTAAAGCTCATTTTTTATGGAGATTGCAGACTTCGCGATTGCGAATGCAGTGTCCTTAAAGCCAAGTAATCAAGTAAATAATTAGAACTAGGTATCTTCGTCTCGACATTTTTCCTTCTAAAGTATAATTTTAAGAATCTATTTGATTACATATTATGTATATTTTTATCACGCACACATATACAATCACATACACACACAATCACACACACACGCATCCATGCATACAAAATTTCATACACATTTGATTGATTTAGGTAAAATTAATCAAATGTGTATGAAATTTTGTATGCATGGTATATAATTTAGGTAAAATTAATCAAATGTCTATGAAATTTTGTATGCATGGATGCGTGTGTGTGTGATTGTGTTTGTATGTGATTGTATATGTCTCATGTATTTATTATAAAAGGTGAATTGTATTGTTTTTTGTAAATATTATACTCGTACCTACATGAAGCGCTTATAACTAGCTCCTGTAACACAGGGTACCCTAGGAGACCACAGGAGACAAGGATCAACAGTTATTGTAAATATTAATATAATATAAAAAATGTCTATTATGTGTGTGTCAACAAATTCATTTATTATTATTAAGCAATGAGGTAAATATGGAATTTCCTAAGAAAACATATTGGGTTCAACACTATTCTTAATTTACATCAATAACCTTTATGAACTTTAAAGTTGTCTGAGTGCGTGTGTATTTAACTGTATGTTATGTGTGTATATAAATGTATATATTATTCTATGTTAACTACATACTAAGTATGTAGTGTCCTGCTATAAAATTATGGCGACATTTAGTGGGACATATTGTATTTGTTAATATGATTTTTTAAACAATCATTATATTGTGTAAGTATGATTTATTTTTGTATAATTGACAAAAAGTACTAAGCCATATTTCAAGCTCCAATCTCATATAATTTATATAGATTTAATAACTTCATTGTAATTTGTGAGATATATTATATTATAAAGCTTATTATAAAATGCAATAAAAAATCCTGGTGGGCGGAACTCGAACCCACGATCCTTGCATTTGCGGCAAGGTACTCAACCATTGAGACAACCAGGTTCCAGTCACCCCTCACAAAATTTATCATTGCTTGTTATCTACTTATACACATACGCATCTATATGCTTTCTTGTAACTACTCTAAGAGTGAAGTCAGAAGGTCTAGCTTCCAATACTAGATGGCATATTTATTCATTGTATCTTTAAACATTTCAATATAAGATTATACTGTTAAGGAATTTATAAAAATGTAACAATATTAGGAAATTAATATTTTACTTATGAACTATAATCTCATCATATGAAACAAGACGCGACTTTACAAGCTAGAGGTAGCTAATTTCGACAGTTTAGCCATATTTTACGACATCTCGGGGCTCCACGAATAATTTAGTAGCCCTAACCGTATGCATGTAAATTAAATTTTAATATTTAAGTACAGCCGCTGGCTCCTTCAACTCTCTTGGCTGACGAGAAATATTTTCAAAATGTTGTCAGAGAAAATTCTAATATACTGTCCATCTAAATTTAATACTGAGAGATTTAATATGAGATCGTAAATAAGGTGATTTAATGCGCCCGAGATCTAGACGGCCTCAGGGTACCCAGCGGAGGGGTTTAATTCCCAGCTCGTCGTAGCCGATATTATTCTGTTTGTATACCGATATTATTTTGTTTGTATAGACTCTTACTGGTTTTAGATACAGTGTCATGAGTTGGTATAGTGAAACTGGGATCGACAGCTTAACGTGCTCTCCAAAGCTCTATAATGGTGTTGTCAAACAATCGATATTTACCTCGATCGGAGCTTTATGGGTCGGATTAATAGTCGTTGCTAAGCAATTGCAAAATGCTTAGCCAGTGCTTCGGACTGTCAAACTGAAAAAAAACAAAATTTTGACAGTTCTAAGCAATGGCTTAGGCTAAGCAACGACTATTAATGCGACCATATGTATTTTTTATTTTAATAAATAATTATAATTTAAGACTTTTATTTAATTGTTGTATATAACTCTTTTAGCAATCAACTTAAGCTATAAAATTCCCCGTAACATAAT
Source organism: Monopis laevigella (assembly GCA_947458855.1). NCBI lineage: Eukaryota > Metazoa > Arthropoda > Insecta > Lepidoptera > Tineidae > Monopis > Monopis laevigella. The sequence continues at coordinate 9,870,620 of OX381581.1, read as the reverse complement.
GATGAATGTGTACACTCAGTTAATATAATTATGTCGTAATGTTTAGATTGTTTATATTTTTTTATGGAGCATGACATGTCTTCATCCACATGATGGTAAATAATAATAAGTCCAAGAATGTTCTCAACCAACAATAGCAGTTTTGTTACAATTGGTTAAGTCCACTATGTTTGCTCAAGGAACTTGTTCATTTAAAGGCCTCAAGATTAAAGGATGAAAGAAAAACGCACGCAAGCAAGGCATTCCACTTTTTATCTTGCGAAATATACAGGATGAATTCGAAAGGTTGTACTTTGGGCTAATGATATTGGTAAATATGAGGCTTTACTGATAAAATCGAACAACTTTTCTCATAGAATGATCTGTCGCAAATGAAAAATAAAATTGTCTCCCCCATACAAATTGGTCATTTTAACATTACTAGTTTGTATTATAAAGGCATTTCTTTCCCATTTTCGACACATGTTACAACGGGAAAAGTTGTTCAATTTGATCAGTAGAACTTCATATTTGCCCAAAGTACAACCTTTTAATGTCACCATGTATATCTCGCACGATAAAAAAGTGGAATACCTTGCCTGCGTGCGTTTTTCTTTCTTCCTTTAATCTTAAGTTTTCAATGAACAAGTTCCTTGAGCAGACATAGTGGACTTAACCAATTGTAGCAAAATAATTGATATTCAAAAAATTTTAGTTGGTGGACTTGTCTTTCACCGTATGAGAATGTATTTTGTTGAACCATACTAAATAAATGCTTCTACATATTCTCTATGTAACTGCTGATCTTCGCATATTCAAGATAGTATGTGTTAGTGCTAGATAAAGCCGCTAGGTTCTTAGCGACTTTATCTAGCCAGTTAGTATGGTTTAAGACTTCTATGAATATAATAGCCGTGTACGCAAGCAAACGACCTTATTTATCATTGATCCTAGTGAGCCTACAAGGTAGGTAAATTATACCTCACAAAAATTATAAGCTGATGTAGTAGTAATAGCAGTTGTGGATTTCTAAACACCAATTTCAATCACTTAATCTTAAGGACACTGCATTGGTAATCACGAAGTCTGCGTTCTCTTTACAAAATGAGCTTTCGCACTTCCAGAAATATACAATTTTGTCGCAGAATTAAAAAAATATTTTTGTCGGTCATTGTAATTATTAATCTTTCTGTGTTGGGTTTTTATTATTTTTTTTATTAAAAAAAATACTTTTTTAATATTTTAATAGATATACAAATAAATATTTATTACCCACAACAGAAAGATTTAAACTTATTAGCAATAAAAAAATAAAAATGAACTTGGACTAACAGCCAAGTTTAATATTTGAAGTACGTTTGTATGAGCATCAACTCGACTACAGATCCCCTATTTGTAGTAGAACTTTAAGCATTACAACATCCATTAACAATAATCTACTTGTTGTTAATAGATGAATTGTAGTTGCTTACTGTTCGCTGCGTTGCTTGCGCCAATAGTAAAGCAAACGGATCAGTGGTGTAGAGAATATGTAGGGATAATTAATATGTTAAGAGTAGTTTGAGGTGGAGAATAGAGCACGCTTTTTAAACAATATATTGAAATTTTACTAATTACGTACAGTCGACAAAGAAAGTGGTCTATCAAATTTCTGTGTCATGAAAAAGTCGGTAATGGTTTAGCGACAAGGACGGCCCCAGGGTACCCAGCGGAGGGGTTTTAATCCTACCTCGTTGAAGCCGATGATATGAGTCTACACCGAACCAGTGGCTAGCTCGCTGTGATGTTTTGAATAGACTCAATAACCCATCTATAAACAGTTTGACAAGTTGGTATAGTGAAACCGGGACCGACAGCTTACCGTGCTCTCCGAGGGATGGGATGGGATAGTGGTGATGTCAAAGAAATGTACATAATTTTTAAATAAAAACTCATTGGTACACACCGGAATTCAAACCAGAGACCTTAGTGTTTTTAAGTCAAAGGTCTAACCAACTCGGCCACCACGTATATAAATTATTTTTAGAACACTATTATTCATTTTTAGAACACTATTATTCATTTTTAGAACACTATATTATCTGTATTTTGTAAAAAATACATCTTGTCTAAATCTACATGTTGTATTTAAAATATACCTACGTCATGTATAAACTATATTGTGTCTAAATGTATCATGCTAAACTTATATTTAAATTAAATATGAAAGGTTTTTTAGATAGCATGTAGAAATAAAAACATGGCAAAAATATTAAGTAGTACGTTTTTTTCTGTACAGTTTGTCATGGTCTGGATGTTTATAAAATATAATATGTAATATGTATCGTTGCTTCTGGTACACATAGTATAAGCCTAGAGCTTAGTTTGTGACCAGAGCAATATGTGTAATTTGTCCTACATATTATTATTATAATATTATAATAATAATAATAATATTACAAATATCTAACATAAAATAATAGAGATCGACATGAATAAATATATTTTACTATGAATATATTATACTGTGATATAATGTTCTCCATTTATTATTATATAAAACAATACCAGAATTAAATTCATTCAAGCTGAATTCATAATACGGTTCTATTGCAGAAACTATAAAGGTAAATTATTCAGAGACCTGAATATTACTCGGTTGGCCAAAGCCCGTGTAGAACTAAGGGTTTGAACTTATTGATTGAAGAAATATAATTAAAGAACAATATTATTTCAATGTAAATTATGTTTTAATGTATGGTAATAGGGTTTAGAATCACCTATGCTAGTGTTTAACTAAAACCGTTGCCACGTCAATAAGGTGATATCGTAAATCTTACTATTCGACTTCAATTTATTGAGATTTATTTTTGTTAACATATTACCTGTAAGGTGTGAAAAAGGTCAAAACATCTTCATGAAAGGTATATGTAAAAAAAGGGTAATATTTATAAGTAAGGTAAGGTTTTTTTTTAAGTCGGAGGAAAGTGTATATAACTTCGTTAGCTAGGCTATCGACGTGACTCGTTGCCACCGCCCATACCGATGCAAAAATCGACAAGTCACCTGGTCATGTTTCGGTTTTAGTCTGTGGGTTCACCTGTTTTACAGAGACTACTGCATCGATTTATTGTCGAGGTGTAAATGTAAATGGTAAAAGTATATATAAGTAGAACCTTTTTAAATAAGAAACACGTATGTATATTATAATTTATTTAGAATGGAATAATAAAAACAATATCGCAGAAAATTTCGGTAACAAAAAAAAGTATAACATTACAATAAACTGTAGGGTTTTCATAGCAAAATTTACAGCGCCCCATGTCTTCTGTAATAGATATGAAGCTTCTAACATTGTCATAAATGACAGCCCTGTCATTGTAGGCCTAGTTGATCGTGGATTTTAAATTTTGCTCGCTTCAGTTTTTTCAAGTGCCTATATAAATTTTCATAAACTTGACGAATATAGACGAAATACTTTTTAATGGTTTTATTATTTTTGTTTTTTTTCTTTCCACACTGTATATTATATGATTATGTGATTATTATTATTGCTGCGCATTATTAATAGATATATCTTTTAACTGTGCAAATATGCCTATGCACCATTTTCTAGTTTTTTAACGGCGTTTTGTACAACGAGATATTAATATATCAGCTAGGTCAACTCCCCCCATATGTTTGTTATATTCTTTGACTATGATAGGGCAGTCAATATATACTTATACTTCTAAATTGTTTCAACGACATTATAGCCGCCACTTGACCGTAACGAAATCTATGGCTTCTTTTTCCTATTTTTTTTAGAGAGTAAAAATTTGTCTGTTCAATAGCATCTGTTATTATATGAGTATGTCTAGTGATAAATGTTTATAACCATAATGTAGAAGAGAATCGTTATCAGATAAAACAGGGACATTTTTATAAGTTTCTTCCATAGTTTCCCAATGGAAAAATAAAGATTTTTCCATTGGTAACTAAGAACCATTCATTTTATGTTATGCGGTGTTTTGGACGTTAGTTTTGCGTCCAAAACATCGTATCTCCTTAAAACTAGTCCTTGCTAAATATATTGATGCTGGTGTTGAAACATGTGAAGGAGGAGAAGGTACCTAAAGATGAAAGTGAGGGATTTTTTTGGTAATTGTTTTTTTCGGCGGTGTTGGGTAGATTTCTCCAAAAATGGGGATGATTGGAATGTTAGCTGTCATTTTCATTTTCAGAGCAATGAAGAAGTAGATGAAGGCGTTCAAAACGAGAGTCAAGAAAAGGTGCAGAGGAATAAACATTAGTCGCAGAAATTGTGCATGCGCTATTTGTACCAGTAAGAGCTAATATTTTTTGCGGCCCGACTTAATGCAAAATACTGTACTACAAACAAAATAAACCATAAGCAAAATAGGGTATAAAGAGATATGTAGAGATAAATATTTAATAATTTAGCAATGTTTATTGCGATGAACATATCGGGTCTGGGGTCATTTTAAAATGGTTTGGCCATGTTTATCATTGTGAACTTTTAGAGTTGGGTGGGCATAATTTTATAAGTATTGGGGAATGTTCACTGTGATAAACATACAACTTTGGAAACGTTGACAAGCTAAAAAACAACATAAAGTTATAAAATATTAATTTTGATATACTAATAAAATAATATTAAGTTCAAAAAAAAATCCCAATATAATAGAAATACATTAAAATTATAAAATATCAAAATAAAACTATGCTTTTCGGACGGGCACGGTTTTTACCTTCATGTATGCTAAGAACAGGAGACCAGCGACGCGCTGTCATTTTAGGTTCGGAATGACGTTTTAAGTGTTGTCACTATCATTAAATGTTTTTCTACTAATTTTTGAAGGAATAATATATCATTTTTTAAAATTAAAATAAATTGGTTTTGTCTTTTTTTTTCCAAATAAATGTTCATCCGAGTAAACAAAACCAAATAAAGGCTTAATGAAACTTGATAAATTGTAAAAACATTATGTTTATAACATAAATCAAAGATTTTAAAGCATTATCATCGTCATCATCATCATTTATTATTATTATCATCTGAGCTTATAGTTTGCATGTTCCTCAATGAAACTTGATAGATTGCAGAAATAAAATGTTTATTTCTTTCCAAAGAGTACATTTCTTTACTTTATGAGGATTTTTTTTTAGTATATTAATTTAATAATTGTGTCACATAATAAGTGCTTAGTTAACATTTTAGTTCAGTATTTACTATAATATATAAGTTCATTATATATTACATTAGGTGTATATGAATGGGTGCGTGTGCTTACCTAAATGAAAACGTTTGAAGCTACATTATCATCAGTATCTTAGTCTATAGTTTCCTTTTTACTTAATGCAGCTTGAAAAAGTGTAAAATCTAATAAAAGCTTTTAAAGTGTAATGATCATCAACATCTCAGCCTATAGTTTGCTTTTTGCTTTATACTATCTATTAATATTTAAGCAGTAAGTGCGCTGCAAGCAGCGGATCGACAGCTTCTGCATATTTTATGATGCAGCTGCCAACTGAATATATTACCTATGCCAAATCCGCATCTGAAACGCGTATCAAAGTTATTCATTTTACATTAGCAGCTTATGGTGTTTAAGCTGTATTGGTTTTGGATTATCTTCGTTTTGTTCCTATTTCGTTTCAGTTAATATATTTTTAGCGTTCCAGTTTTTTTAGTGATAACTATTTAGATCAGATTTGACTCAGGTCAGACACTTTCGTCTGTCTGTCAGTAGGTATGTCATCCAACCCCTCGAGTATTACTGGGTTCGTTTTACTTGAAATTTGTAAAAAAATATTATATTGAAGATTGCGATTATTAATATACGTGTTGGTTAGACCTTGGACTTAAAAACACTTAGGTCCCTGGTTCGAATCCCGGTGTGTACCAATGAGTTTTTAATTAAAAAATGTATGTACATTTGTTTGACAACATCACTATAGTGCCTCGGAGAGCATGTTAAGCTGTCGGTCCCGGTTTCACTATACCAACTTGTGAAACTGTTTATAGATGAGTTATTGAGTCTATTCAAAACATCGCGATGAGCTAGCCACTTGTTCGGTGTAGATTCATACCATCGGCTACGACGAGGTGGGATTAAAAACCCCTCCGCTGGGTACCCTGGGGTCGTCTAGGCGGTCTCGGGCCCTAAGGCACCCGTAATGATATGTATTGCGATTACCTACGTTACTACGTTAGTTGGGATAAAGGTCTCTTTTTTCTAGGCTGACCGATAGGTCACGTTACCGCCACCCATACAGATACAGATTCAAAAACAGTCAAGTGACCTAGTCCTGTTTCATATTTAGTTAAGGGTTCACCGGTAGTTTTGAGGAGACTATCTATCCATATTTAGGTCAGATCTGACTTAGGTCAGACACCTCCTTCTGTCTGTCAGTAGGTATGACATCCAACCCCTCGAGTATTACTGGGTTCGTTTTACTTTAAATTTATAAAAGTTATTTCATTACAGATCGCATTGACTATTAAGATGTGGGACGCTCTACCAGCTTGCGTGTTTCCTTCCTCTTATATCGTAGATTCCTTTAAACAAAGCGTGAATAGGCATCTTAAGCCGGCATAATGATGGCAACCAGCGGTGTACCTGTATACATCCGCTGGTTGCTATCATTCCTGGACTTTGCATACTGCTTAACATCAGGTGGATGAAAGGTCACATTTTGGGCTCTTATTTAAAATAAAATAAAAATACGTTACTACTTTAAGTGGAAGAAAGGTCTCTCTTCTCTAGGCCGAACGACCGGTCTCGAACCGCTGCCAATAAAAATTACTTTAAATAATAATATTGAAACTGTAATTATAATAATGGTAATAAAATAGATGTACCTACATTAATGATAAATTTTCTGTACAGTAGGTAATGTCAAAAGACATTAATATATCGTAATAATAGAGTAGTATACAATAAAAATAAGTCCTAGAAATAACAATAATAAATTAATAGATACCTGGTTCTCCTTTGAAGAAATCAACACATGATTTCTTGATCATGTTATTGTTATGTGTGTGTATGTGTATGTGTAAATGTCATTGTAGTAGTTATTGATATCTTGCATGTTGTTTGTAATATTGATCTCAATATAGATGAAGGGATACTATATATATATAAATGTATGTCTATATCCTACTTACCTACATAAATTGTTAAATATATGACTTTTTTATTATATAATTGTATACTATCTAAAAATTAAGTGTATGCTTAGATTGTAAAAGAATTATTATTGTCTAACGATTCTGTATATCACAAATTAAGAAAATTATATTAATTATTAATATTTATAACTGTGTATAACTAGATTTTGCACGCCATAAATGGCAGAATATGTAGATCATTATCAAAATTAACATACTGTAACACCATATTCTTGCAAAATAGACATATTTCATTTCATTTCATTTCCATACAGATGTAAAAACCGTCAAGCGACCTAGTCATGTTTCAGTTTTATATGTGGGTTCACAGGTTTTTAGGAAATTATTGCATCGATATCTTATCGAGGTGGAAATCTCAGCAGTTGATTTGACCACTGTCCAACTGTTAAATATTCTATACAGCCTCCGTAGACTGGTGGTTGCGCCTTTGGCGTTGTATCCGGAGGTTCGATTCCCACCCACGGCAAAAAATATTAGTACGTTTTTTTCCGTACAGTTTGTCATGGTCTGGGTGTTTATAAAATAATAAATAGGTATAATATTATGTATTATATCGTTGCTTCTGGTACACATAGTACAAGCCTAGAGCTTAGTGACCAGAGAAATATGTGTAATTTGTTCAACAAATTATTATTATTATAATAGATGACAAATTTAATGTATCTTCCTTTTAAAAAAACATACAAATCGGTTCAGTAATTTAGCTGTGAAAATCACAGATGTCTAGACACATTCATAATACTGTATGAATATTAATATGCATAGTCTTAAAATTTACTAACTAAGCTACAAATTGTTTGAGAGTTGGATAAAGGCCAAAATATTGCCTAATCAAAGCACTTTATTCTATTTTATGTCCATTGGTGCTCTTATCTGAAATTAAAATCAACTGTTTATTCCAATAGAAGCCTTGAATGTGGGACAGCAACTTGCAACTTATTATCGATATAGGGTGGTTTTCTGGTTTTTTATATTGCTTTTAGTTTCAGAGGGTTAAAATTGTTTGTATTTTTATTGGAACCATACCCTTATGAAAGCGTTCACAAACACCGTGATAGGTTTTACCACTTTCTCAGTGTAGATTATGACATATATAATGACATATATATGATATATATAATGATATAATACCATCATCACGGGTGCCTTTTTGGCTCCCGAGAATCGTTTAAACGGCCTCAGGGTACCCAGCGGAGGGATTAACCCCTCCTCATTTCGCCGATGGTATTCGGAGGTAACATCTAACAAGTGGCGAGCTTGTTGCGGTGTTTATGATGGTATAGCCTTGTTGTATAAACCGGTTACCCATGCCAGGCCCGGCCTTGTTGTCGATTTTAACCACTAGGCTGGGGCTACTTTATATATTTATATAATGATATTTATATATGGCAGCATTGCGTTGGACTTTAATCTTGCTTGATTGATAAACTCTCTACTTACATCCATACATCTAGTTACAATTTATGAAAACAGAGTCGTATAAATAAAATACTACGCTTCAGTCGTGCGTACTAAAAAATAGATAAAGCTATTTGAGAAATGCTTTGGGCGTGCTGATGGGCTATCGGCGTCGTGAGGATAAACCCCCTCTCTGCATCTGGATGCTCGATATGACGGAGCATAAGGAATCGGTTGAAGTAACTGCGATGGGCACATTCTCCAAAATTCAACCTGTAAAAGTCAGAGACAGACGCTTTTCATCTGTGTTCAAAACTCTCAAACCGCCCAACGATTTACAATAAGCTACTCTATCGAGTCCATAGCAGCCAGCTGGTATATGGCCGATCCAATCTTACGGTGGCAGCAAGCTGAGCTTTATAAATATTTTGATGCTTAGTCCATTCAAGTATCGCCTAACATTGAAGAGAATGCCGAAGGAGATCTAGGCGGTCATTGATCCCTATGGTTACATTTTGGAATATCGTAATTTAGCGGTGAATAGAGATCACTAAAATAAAACGGTCTGGGGCGCCGTAAGACATCTGTGATGGTACACGTCGTTTTTTTATTGAAAAGAAGTCTACAAGAATTTGTCAGCAAAATCCTGAGCTATTAAAATTAAGTACATTATAAAAAACTTAAATAACATTAGCAAATTAAAATTAAACAACCTAAAAAACAAATTAAATAAAGTAAAATAAAAAGAGAAAAAAAACCCCTATCAATATAATGCCTAACAAAAAAAAAACATTACACGTCCACTAAATCCAGGCTCTGGCCCACTCCGAAGGTACCCATAACACTGGCAGCATTGCCTCTTTGAACTGCCAGTGAGATGCGTTGTTTAAAAAAGTATCCGGAGCGGGGATCGCCAGAAGTCTCATTTAAAAGAGCACTCAGTTTCTTTGCGAAAGACTGAGCCTCAGAGCCCCAGACTCCAGTTGTCTCCACAGCAAATGGGACGAATAAAAATTCATTTTTAAAATTTAGGTATTTTAAATGTTTCGCTTTAGCTGCTGACTCTGCTGCCGCTCCTGCCGTGCTCAAACATGCCTGTAGATGAGAAGACGCAAATGTATCGACACAGGTGGCATCCCAGATCAGGCAACGGCCTCTCTGCCATGGCACCAGTGTCAACCCATCAGGGCGCTTGCCATCTACTCTACTTAATCCATGAGGCTCGAGAATGCTGGGAACGTTAGCAGAGACAAGAGCTCGGCGAACAACATTGTTGAGGCTATGGTGTCGAGAAATTCTCCCTGCACTTCTACTACAACATAATCCATGATGACCGTTCGCTAAGACTTGCTCACCGCACCTACATATATGAGGCTGGCAGACATCAGCGCCCAACCTTAGTGCGATGGCAATTCTTAACAACTGGTCATCTAGAAAAGTACCTAGAGAAGGTGATGGAAATGTCTCTAACCATAGTCCTGACTCATATGTTGAAACCGCTTTTAAACGTGCGATATCGGTACCAAAACTATTGATTGATTATAATGATTTTGTCCCAAAGTCGTTGTATGGACAACTGGGGCGGAGGAAGGGAATCGGATAAAGATCTAAATGCCTCTAAAGAATCTGATAAATATGGGATCTCAAAACTGTCACCTAAATTAGGTAAAATAGTAGTGACCAGTTCTGAGACTCCATAACAAGATGCAATAAAGGCAGATAAACCCACATCCGATACCCTTCGGATTCCAATGCCACCATACTTTATTGGAAGGGAAGCTTGAACCCATTGAGGATCTGATAACCTAATATTCAAAACTAATTCAACTGAAGATTTAATACATTCGTCTATTGAAGAAGCTAAAGTTGGAAATTTCCATATTGGTGTCGTTCGAATTATATATGTAAATTTAGGAATAGAAAAACTGTACTTTAAAATAATGTATGCAATATGAGAATGAAGATTTGATAAATGATCGTGCAACGTTTTTAATTTCATAATTTGACGACAGTTTCTACTGAATGTAAAGTGATTGGCGCTCCTAACAATTCAAATTTCTGGCTATTTATAGTTTTAATTCCAGGAAACATTACATTAAAATTAGATGTATTGTTTTTATTGCAATAAAATATTTCACATTTATCAAAATTTACTTCGAGACCTATGTCTGAAAAAGATGATTGAATTTTTGTCAAATCAGAAATGATACTATCAAAATCACCACCCAAAGTACCGTCATCCAAGTACCAAATATTAAGTTCCGAATTCAACGAAGAAATGATGGGATGAATTCCTAAACTAAAAAGTAAAGGCCCCAAAGGATCGCCTTGTTGTATACCGACCTTCGATTGAATGATTTTATTATTGAAAAAAAGATTAGTTTCATGAAAATAACATAGAAAAACAAAAGAATATAAAAATGGAATATGTTCTTTTACTTGACTAAGAATTTGGTCCCGATCTAAACAGTTGAAGGCATTTTTTATATCTATTTTTAAAATTATTTTGTCTGAATTAATATTATTTAATACAAATTTTAGCGTGAATTGCTGCCTCACAGCCAAGAGATGTACCGAATCCAAGTTGGGTTGGTCTTAAAATATTGCCCGTATCATTTCTTACATTTTTGCAACAAATTTTGGCTACGAGGCATTTAAATAAACGCATAAACGTTTCCTACAGCTATTGGCCTTATTCCTCCAGTTTTTTTTTGTGAGGGCACATAAATTTGCACCATATAGGTATGGGCAAATTACGGGATTTAATTTTCCCTCTAGTAAAAATTGACTTAAACGGCGAAGAGACGAAATAAGACTTATACCAAAATTGCCAGCAGTATGTGAGGTTAGTTCTTTTAAGTGGTTTGGTCTCAAACCATCAATGCCAGATGCTGAACCATTGTTAAAACTATTTACAGCATCTTGAATGTCGTTGTCTGTGTTTGTAGGAAATGAAATGTTTACTGTAGATGGATCTGGTGAGTGAGGAATATGCGATGGCAAAGGATGTTGATTTATTAAGGTATTCAATGTGTTATCATTGTTGGGTGCTATTGAACATTCGGATGTTAACAATCTAATAGCACCTTTGATATCTCCATCAAACACTTTCGTTTCAGCCCTTTTATATATAGATGTTGAGTGATAATTGATTAAGGTATATGTAGTTTTGTTCTGAAAAAGTACTGTATTTTCTTTGACTATGGATGTTAATGTTTTATTATTATTTAATATATCATTTCTATTAGGTAATTGAAGTGCAATATAAGGAAATGATAAAAGAGCAAACCAACTGGCAGAACTATTTGAAGTAATGGCCTCATTTATTAGAGAATCTAATTTTTGTGCTACTACGCTACGAGCACCTTTAGGAATTCTTTTTAGGACAATGCTAGATTTTTTTAATTTTTCAAAAGTTTCAGCGGTTTACGTTTGAATATTTGGTACCTGGATGTTTAAAACGGTATTGCTGTCAACATTTGGTGGGTTATTTTGTGATGATCTTTGTCCGTGAATTTTCGATTTATGAATGTTCAAACCGTGTGCTCCTCTAAATAACCTGGTAGAGTCTGGACATAGTGGACATGCTAACATGCATGGTTGCGTATTTCTTTCCATGGACTGTATACATGTGGTAAAATTGCCTTAAATAAATGTACCTATTTAAAAATAAAATAAAAATATGAAATACCTATAACAATAACAAAAAACCTACAATAATAAAATATAGTGAGATAAAAAGAAAATTAAACTAGTATAGGTAATAAAAATGATCATAGAATATTAACATCCAGTTATAACTTAATAAAAAATATTAGTACTTACAACGAAACATTTTTATTTGATAAACTGCAATTACGTAATGAGTTAAATAAGCGCTTTATGCTGGTTTTCTCTAATAGTTTTGTACAAAGTAAGTGTAGGTAGAAAAATAGTCATAAACGGAAAGCATTGCAGGGTTAGCAACCTTTGCGTTTAAGGCTTTTACGGTAAACATAGCTTTCTAGACTTTGCTTCAAGAGTTAAGATCACTTCGACCCGGAGTTTCGTTGCAATAGTGATGTACAGTGTTGCATTACTCACTGAGTTTTTTTTTTATTATTTTTTTTTGTGTAGGATAAAGATAACTTCACTAGGGCGATCAACAGTTTTCGTTACAAATTATACAGATGCAAAAACCGTCAAGTGATCTAGTATTGTTTCGGTTTCACTCTTTAGATTTACCGATTTTCATCCTACAGCATTGATGGTCTCCTTTCAGGGTACAGATACGAAAAGGGAACTTAATTTTAAAATAAAGCGAGGTTATTTATTCATCCGGCACAGTGGGAGCGACCAATGCTGTTATGTTAAACAACAATGTATTAATCTATATAAACCGTAGACTTTATAGGTCTACCAGCAGGTAGATTCAGCCGTGCTCCAATAAAAAAAAATCTTTTCTGCTTAAATAATGTGTGATAAGGTAATCAGATTTGATTATATTAGAAGCATTTTTTTAGAATTAAATTAAATATCATCACGGGTGCCTTAAGGCGCCCGAGCCCGCCTAGAGGGCCTTAGGGTATCCAGTGGAGGGGTTTTAATCCCACCTCGTCGTAGCCGAAGGTATGAGTCTACACAGAGCAAGTGGTTATCACGTGTTTGATGTTTGAATAGACTCATTAACCCATCTATAAACAGTTTCACAAGTTAGTGTGAACAAAGAGTTCACGGACAGTCTAGAGCCATTGCAGCTTCGCCAAAATGTAGCGACGTTGAGCGTGTTTTATCGCCTTTATCGTGGAGAGTGCTCTGAAGAACTTTTTCATCTCATTCCTCCTTCTCCTTTCCGATATAGGACTTCACGAGCGGGTAACAAAATGCATGCATATACTGTGGCAGATATACCGCACTAAAAAATTTGGTGATTTGTATATCTGTCGCACTATTAAAATGTAGAATGCTCTACCTGCTCGCGTGTTTCTTTCTTCCTATAATCTCGAATCCTTTAAATGAAGCGTGTATAGGCATCTTAAGCCGGCATAATAGGTGCAGTCAACGGTTACGTAGATCGTATAGTAAGTATAGTTAAATGGGATCGGCGACCTTGAGTCTAACCAATTCGGCTACCACGTAGGTATATATTTTTTTATTCTCTCTCGAAAAAATCACATCCCTAGTGTAGACTCAACTGTGTTTACTGAACTTCCAAGTTGTTGAATTCAGCATCTCTGAATTTCTGTTTGTGCTAAGCAGGTATTTTAAAAGACTCTTTTATGTTGTGCCGATTCTAATTGTTTGCTCAGCACGTAGGGAAAATAATTTGAAAAGAGAATAAGAGGAATAGAAAAAAAGTTTATTTTTGACTACGTTCCCGGAAAGCCTTTCATAAATATTCTAATTAGGAAAAGTAAAATGGTTTAGAGTGTTTGTCTACTATACAAAACAAAAACGGAACCTTCGGTTATATTCTGTTTCTGGTACTTGACCGCCTCCGTAGACTAGTGGTTGCGGCTTTGGCGTTGTATCCGGAGGTCGTGGGTTCGATTCCCGAAAAAGTACGTTTTTTTCTGTACAATTTGTCATGGTCTGGGTGTTTATAAAATATAATATGTATTATATCGTTGTTTCTGGTACACATAGTACAAGCCCAAAACTTAGTTTGTGACCATATTGTGGCAATATGTGTAATTTGTCCTACATATTATTATTTATTATTTATTTATCTTATAACGTGATCGTTAGATTGTCAAAATATAAATTTTCACTATTAGCGCGCTCTCCTTCAATCACAGTACTTTTTTAACCTTCGTTGATTGAAGGAGAGCGCGCTAATAGTGGAAATTGTTATTTTGACAATCTAACGCTCACGTAATAAGATACAGAATATGGCCGATGGACATCAATTCATATAGTATATTATATAATATATTATGGCCGGTAGCTTCGAATAGAATCATAATCGCTTAACTTGTCAGCTTTTGTATTTTACTAACCAGTCGCATATAGGTATAGAAAACTTAGCGTGTGTGATCCAATTATGATACGATACCGATTGAAAGAATAATAATTTAAGAGTCAATTGGGGCCCCGTTTGTCGGTTTATTTGTCTAGCTGGGACTGATATAACATATAAGTTATACGTTCGGCTGTCGGCCCCTATACCAACTTGTGAATATATCGAGTCTATCCATGTATTGAGTCTATCCAAACACCATGATGAGTTAGCCAATTATTAGGTGTAGACTCATACCTTCGGATACAACGAAGTGATAATAAACCCCCACCGCTGGGTATCCTGGTGCCGCGCCGCACCGCCTAGGCGGTCTTGCACCCGTAATGGTACACAATTATTCTATTACATAACTATTTTATATCTTCGGACATTGGTACCTAATAAAATACATACATACATACATCACGGGTGCCTTACGGCGCCCGAGACCGCCTAGACGGACATAGCTCTCTGTTGTGTATAATGCTACTTCAAGCCTCATTTAAAAAGTCGATTAGCAGACTATATATCTATGTAATTCAGTATTAAGCATAAACATATATAGGTTTTAGGATCGTTGTCCCTGGTATGGTATATGTAGTACAAGTCTAGATATAACGTTGCGCTTTGCGCCGTTGCAAGGCGCAAATCGTGACGAGCTCTCCATTTGTTGGGTACAGGCCATTGGCAAAACGGTGATTTTTTTTTTAATAAAAATATATTTAGTTTAATTAATTAATTAATTTTAACTCAGTGTTTATGATTTTATATAGGTATAGGCACTGTTAATCTAACACTACTTTATTATATTGGACTTTTATTTTTATTGACATGTGACTTTGTATATACCTTTCTGATAGTAAGCAGGCATACAAAGCCTGTGAATCAGATTGATCAACACATAAGGATTGATCGCTCCTACAATGCCGTCTAGCTGATAGAATTACAAAATAAGCGGTCATCAAATCAACTATCTTTTTGGTAATCGCATCCTGGAAGGAGACTAGACTATCATCTCGCTAAGAAATAATGCAGTAGTATCCTAAACCGGTTAACCCACAGACTAAAACCTTTCGTTGTGTAATTGGCGTCACGATAGTCTCATGTCGGGGTGCAGATGATAGTGTAACGATAGACTACCGCCTCGGCAAGAAATCGACGCAATAGTTTCCTGAAAACCGGAGACCTGAAATTTTTCGGTATGTATAAAAAAATTGTATACATACCGAAAAATTAAAGTAGATTATCAGGTACTGCGGCATAATGCCTAAGATACTGGCGGCGTTTCCTCGTTGAATAATCAAACTTATTTGTTGTGAAAAAAGCCTTTTTGTCTGTTGTCATACAAGACATTGTAGGTATCGATGAAACTTAAAGTCTTGAGATGTCGAAGAAATCCAATTCCGCTCACAAATTTTACTGGATATAAAGATATTGACAGACAATCCAATACAAGGGAAGCGACAAACCATTTTCGTAAAATAAAGACTTATATTTTCCTTTCTATTCTACGTCATTTTGTAATATTCAATTTGACAAAATTTTATAAGTATGTTTTTTTTTAAGACACCTCACATCTACCTGATGGAAAGCAATATAAAGGTTCAAGAACAAATGCAACCAACAATTACGACCTACGTAACCGTTGATTGCACCTATTATGCCGGCTTAAGAAGACACGCTTCGTTTAAAGGACGCGAGATTATAAGAAGAAGTAAACACATAAGCAGTTAGAGTTTTACACATTTTAATAAAGCGACAGATATACGAATCATCATTTTTTTAATGTGCGGGTTGGTATATCTGCCACAGTATGTGCATGCATATTGTTACCTGTTCGCGAAATAATAAGTTTTAGCACAATCCCTCACACTATTTTAATCATATTTTAAGCCAGCATATTCGATATTTTGTTATGTTTTATAATAATAGCTCTATGAATTTGTATAAACTCTCCTTATTTTTAATTTTATATATAACTAGCTAACCCGTGCATCTTCGTCTGTGTAACTTTAACCGCTTACGCAGCGCACGCAACGGAAACTCTTAAAAGAAATAATTTTATCTTCTCTTCTTCTTCTTAAGAGAATGGCAAAGGCCCCATAGTCTAGAAGTAGGGACTAGTGCCAGTATCGTGTAGTACATAAACAAGGTTTTAAAAATGAGTCAGCGTTAACAGTTAAGTAACTACTGTTCTCGATCACAAAACCACCCTAGAATAAATTTCTCCATTTGCTCATAGATGCTTTGTTTTTATTAGTTGTAGCATGATGTTATATAGCCTATAGCCTTCCTCCATACACGCGCTATTCAACACTTATCCAATAATGTTTCAATTCGGACCAGTTGTTCCTTAGATTAGCGCGTTTAATCAAACCAACTCACTTTTCATATATATATATATATCATCACGGGTGCCTTACGGCGCCCGAGACCGCCTAGACGGCCCCAGGGTACCCAGCGGGGGGGTTTTAATCCCACCTCGTTGTAGCCGATGGTATGATTCTACACCGAACAAGTGGCTAGCTCGTCGCGATGTTTTGGATAGACTCAATAACCCATCTATAAACAGTTTCACAAGTTGGTATAGTGAAACCGGGACCGACAGCTTAACGTGCTCTCCGAGGCACTATAGTGGTGTTGTCAAACAAATGTACATAATTTTTTTAATTAAAAACTCATTGGTACACACCGGGATTCGAACCAGGGACCTAAGCGTTTTTAAGTCCAAGGTCTAACCAACTAGGCCAACTTTTCAGCTTTACTATTAATATTAAGATAGGTTATATATATTATATTATTCAATAAATTTAACAGTAAATGTATATAAAAATAACCTATCACGAGTAGACCGCCTAAGCGACCTCAGGGTACAACAGTAGGGTTTTATTCCTACCTGGTCGTAGCCTATGGTATTCTGAGTCACGGCGATAGGCAGAGACAAGGGAGCGCCACCTACACCGATCCTGTCATAACTCTCTCGCTTCCTTCACATCCACAACTCTCTTCATCAAGCTCTACAGTTATGGACACTGAGGACCCCAACTTAATTGAGAAGTCCCCGATTTGGTCATGGAATCTTTAAACTGTAGTATTTTTAAGTGTAAGTTATATCCTAACACTAACTTATCAATCAATAGAGCTGCCATGGTAAAGTTATTAATGGACTCAAGACCTTTAAAATAACCACCACGTATAATTGGATATACCGTCTCCGTAGACTAGTGGTTGCGCCTTTGGCGTTGTATCCGAAACCGTGGGTTCGATTACCACCCATGGCAAAAAAAATATTAGAACATTTTTCTGTACAGTTTGTCATAGTTTGGGTATTTATAAAATAGATATATATGTATTATATCATTGTTGGGAGGTACCCAGCGGAGAGGTTTTAATCGCACCTCGTCGTAGCCGATGGTATGAGTCTACACCGAACAAGTGGCTAGCTCGTCGCGATTTTTTGAATAGACTCAATAACCCATCTATAAACAGTTTCACAAGTTGGTATAGTGAAACCGGGACCGACAGCTTAACGTGTTCTCCGAGGCACTATAGTGGTGTTGTCAAACAAATGTACATAATTTTTTAAAATTAAAAACTCATTGGTACACACCGGGATTCGAACCAGGGACCAGCGTTTTTAAGTCCAAGGTCTAACCAACTCGGCCACCACGTATATTAAAAGTAAAGTAAGAAGTAAAAATATAATTTAAATAAATGCAATAACAGTTATATTCTGCGGTCTTAAATAGGTTAAGTAAATTCTAAAATGCTAAGTTCCATTTTAAAACGTAACTAACCAAAATTTATACCTCACAGAATAATACTGCAGAAGAAAAATAAATTTTGAAGTCTTGGTTTAAAACAAATTGAGCGGCGGACCAAGTGTCTTTGCTCTCGCTCGAGGCCAGATTTGAAGCTGGGAGCTATTTTATCTGAGTCTAGAAGTACACCTACAAAACTTTTATTGCTTTCGGACGCATCCCGCTATCCTACCGCCTTTATACGTCGACTAGCCTCTAAAGTTTTGGTTAGTGCTTTAAGTTTCCGTCGAACATAATATTAAACTTTTTTTTTCATAAATTTGCGCTTGTATTTTTTCCTGAAACTTTTATCTATACAACGTTTTCGAAAAGGTTTAGGTGGTGCCTACGTTATTGTCACTACCAATGTTAATAATCAACTATAATAAAAAAATAAACCGACAAGTTCAAAAACTGGCCATGTTCCGAAAATGTTAATTTTTCACTTTTCATAAAATCATAATCATAAAATTAACCCACTTTCGATAAAATAGTCTCCGTAATTTTAAAGATAAGTGTGGAAATTGAATTTTTAACATTTTTTATCACTATAACCAAATTATATACAACATATTTTTAAATTAACAAAGTTAAAGCTTTCTTTAGATACCCGATTAGACTTATTGATCTAAAATAATCCAAATTTTAAGTAAATCGGGCAAGTAGTGCTTAATATATCTGATGCAGACAGACAGAGAGACATATAGATGGACGAGTCTCAATATTATTATTTTTTTATATAAAAGGTAGTAAAAGCATTTGTATGACAAATACATTTCATGGATTACTGCGGCACTGACATAATCTTAGACTTTTACTTAGCTGAATGACTAGTTTACAATTTAAGCCATATTAAATTTAGGTGGAAGGAAGGCCTCTATAACTTTGCTAGGCCGACCCACCGGTTTCGTTACCATCGTCCGAATGCGAAAACCGTTAAGTGACCTTGTTTAGGTGGTAGTCTCCTTTCAGGGTGTAGTTACGAAACAGGCGGTTGATTTGACGATAAAACAGCAAGGATATTAAAATAGACTCGTAAAGCGAATTAGTCTTTGTCGCCGCCCATTTCGTAACCGCATCATTTAGCCGTAATAGTAGCAGCGATCAATATTGTTAAATAACAATGTATTGATTAACCCCATTTATTGTCTTTGTGGCTCTGCTTACTATCAGGCAGTTACAAAGTTACATGCCGTGCTTCAATAAAATAAGTTAAAAAAACTGTGGACAGACATGACCTTTGGTTGGAAAAGACTATAAATAATAATAATATGTAGGACAAAACCCATATTGCTCTGGTCACAAAATAAGCTTGACTGGCTTACTATGTGTACCAAAACAACGATATAATACATATTATATTTTATAAACACCCAGAACATGACAGTACAGAAAAACATACTAATATTTTTTTGCCATGGATGGGAATCGAACCCACGATCTCCGGTTACAACGCCAAATGCGTAACCATTAGTCTACGGAGGATATTGAACAGAGTCGAGGGAGATGAGTGTTAATTCCATTGAGGGCCATTAATAAGCTTTTCAGTTACAAGTCGGGATCAACGTGTTCACTCTCCAGCCACGATAGAGTACCCGCAATGTAAAATCTAAGTCTGTCATCATTAAAAAAAAAATGCATGTTTTCTGCGAATTATAACATTGAGTCCGTTAAGGTGAGAACTGAAAAAAAGGTTTTAAATAAATTTACATATTATATCAATCACCATAATTGATACAAGTTTGATATTTCGGTATTGGTTTTTGGTAGAGATGCGCCGAATGTTAGAATATATTATAAATTCGTATTCGGCCAAATATTCTGGTAATTTGCCGAATAATTACCGAATATTTAAATAGTGTATTTTAGTATGTATTTATATTTAGGTGGAAGGTAACTCGAATGTTAGAATATATTATAAGTTCGTATTCGGCCAAATATTCTGGTAATTTTCCGAATAATTACCGAATATTTAAATAGTGTATTTTAGTATGTATTTATATTTAGGTGGAAGGTAAGCCTCTAATTCTCCTAGGCCGACCGACCGGACTTATTTATACAAAAACCGTCAAGTGACCTAGTCATGTTTCGGTTTTAGTCTGTGCGTTCACCGGTTTACCGGGGACTTCTGCATCGATTTTTGTCGAGGTGGTAGTCTCCTTTCCTTGTGCGGTTACGAAACGGGCGACTGATTTGATGATAAAGCAGCGAGGATATAAAAATAGACTCGTAATCGAAATACGTTTTTGTAGCCGCCAATTTCGTAACTGCATCATTTAGCCGGCATAGTGGGAGTGATCAATATTGTTAAACAACAATATATTAATCGACCCCATTAATGGACTTGGAAGGTATGCTTACCATCAGGTAAATACAAAGTCACATGCCGTGCTGCAATAAAATAAAATAAATATAAAGGTTTTTTTTTTGTAAATAAAACAATAATAATATACGTGGTGGCCGTGTTGGTTAGACCTTGGACTTAAAAACAGTTTGGTCCCTGGTTCAAATACCGGTGTGTACCAATGAGTTTTTAATTAAAAAAAATATGTACAATTGTTTGACAACACCACTATAGTGCCTCGGAGAGCACGTTAAGCTGTCGGTCCCAGTTTCGATATGCCAACTTGTGAAACGGTTTATAGATGGGTTATTGAGTCTATTCAAAACAACGCGCTGAGCTAGCCACTTGTTCGGTGTAGACTCATACCATCGGCTACGACGAGGTGGGATTAAAACCCCTCCGCTGGGTACCCTGGGGCCGTCTAGGCGGTCTCGGGCGCCGTAAGGCACCCGTGATGATATGTATGTAAATAAAACAAATACCTACACCTTCTGTAACTATAAATATAAAAATAAACATACCATACCTAATTAAAGTGTGACAATGTTCTCTAAATAAATTTACCACATTCTATACCACAACCAATCAACTTTTTAAAGTATCAAATTCTAATTCGTGAAATTGAAAAAATCGTAAAATTAATAAATATTTATTATATATATCATCACGGGTGCCTTACGGCGCCCAAGACCGCCTAGACGGCCCCAGGGTACCCAGCGGAGGGGTTTAATCCCAACTCGTCGTAGCCGATGGTATGAGTCTACACCGAAAAAGTGGCTAGCTCGTCGCGATGTTTTCAATAGACTCAATAACCCATCTATAAACAGTTTCACAAGTTGGTATAGTGAAACCGGGACCGACAGCTTAACGTGCTCTCCGAGGCACTATAGTGGTGTTGTCAAACAAATGTACAGTTTTTTTTTTTTTATTAAAAACTCATTGGTACACACCGGGATTCGAACCAGGGACCTAAGTGTTTTTAAGTCCAAGGTCTAACCAACTCGGCCACCACGTATATTTATATTTGTTTCGAAAAAAACTAGATATATACCTAATACCAAACCGAATATTCGGTTCGGAATAGCTTGGACAGAACATATTTTAATTAACTTATGAAAAGGGGAAAACGGAATGGGAGCATATTTTTCCTATAAAAAAATATGACCCTGTTTTAAATACTAGATTTGGTAAATTTTGTAAACTGGATCTGAGTACTGTTTGTCAAATGTCTACTCCAACTCTTTCTGATCCTGTGTTTTTGTGTTTTTCTAGTCCATCCTGCTAAATGTAGGTAACTATGTATGTATGTATGTATAATATATTAATGTAATTAATACATTCATTTATATACCTAAGTTTATTAAAATTTGCCAGCATAACTATAAACTTAATGCCTAAGGCATTAAGTTTATAGTTATGTCCATAACTTTTGTTTACTGTGCAATAAAGTGTTTAAATAAATAAATATTACCTCTTCTTATCTCCTATATTGGCTCCCCCTTCTTCTATTAATAAGAGTATCAACTCGTTATTATTTTACTCCACATGTCCTATAATATAATAATAATAATATGTAGGACAATTTACACATATTGTTCTGGTCAAAAACTAAGCTCTAGGCTTGTACTATGTGTACAAGAAACAATCATATAATACATTATTATAAACACCCAGACTAAAAAAAACGTACTAACACTATTTTGCCATGGGTGGGAATCGATCCCACGACCACCGGATACAACGCCAAAGGCGCAACCATTAGTCTACGGAGGGCGGATATCATATAGTTTAGAATAGTTAAATACAAATTATTTTATAATGTTTAAAAAATATACTGAAGATTTTTTTATTGGCACACCGTATGTGACTTTGTAACTACCTTATAGGAAGCAGACCTACCAAGTCCATGAATGGAGTTGTTGTATAACAACATTGATCGCACGCACTATGCCGGCTAAATAATGCGGTTACTAAATAGGCAGCATCAAAAATTATAATAAATAATGTATTAATAAAATTGTCACGCCCTTTTGCAGAAACAAGGGAGCGCCACCTACAACGATCCTGATATAACTCTCTCGCTTCCTTCACATCTACCACTCTCTTCATACAAGCTCTACTAGTAGCGAGGATAACAATGCTAATCAAAAATTAATTAGCATTTTTATCCTCGCTACTTTAATTCCCACTAAAAATATTCAGTTGAACAAGTGGGAATAAGCGTAAAAAATCCCAGCCCTATGTCACAACAGAAAATAAACATTAGGCGCTGTCAGTTTTAAATTTGTTTCACAACTTCCATAATTTAAACTTGAAAATGGAATTGAGTGGGTTTTTCCAACAATCCAATTAAAGTCATCAGGGATCCGGTGTCATGATATTTTACAACATTTTGCGCTTCAAAAGAATTAATTGGGACTCATGGGGTCTGATGGAGGAACGTATATTACATAAAAACCTGCGAGTAAAAATAAAATTACACCTGCGTGTTTTATTTTTAGTTTGCTTTTTTTCAACACGTTTTGTTTACGAATATATTATACTACTGATCAAATCGAACAATTTTTCTCATGTCAAATCAAATCAAATTCATTTATTTGTAAAAATGTAGATGTTAGGTGTAATATAATTGCCGCTTTGTTACGGTATACATATATCAATTACATGTGTCGCAAATTAAATAAAAAATTGCCTTTTCCATTCAAAGTAGTAATGTTAAAATTATCAATTTGTATGGGAAAGACACATGGTTCCATGGGAAAAGTTGTTGGATTGGATAAGTAGAACCTTCATATTAGCACAAAGTATAATCTTTCTTTCAAGTTTACCCTGTATATTAACCCCCATGTTCTAAGACGTATCCTTAACTCCACATTTCACTTAAGGGACGTCTGTCTCATACTAGCTTTCTTTACTTGATATTTAGTGGAAAGAGACAGACGTTCCTTGAGTGTAAAGTGGAGTAAAGAACATGTCGGTTGTCGGTAGAATACGGGGGTTAGACTTATCGTTAACTTGAAATTATGTATACATTTGGAATTGATACGTACGTAATCTGTCACAAACGTAAATATCATAATTTATTATATTTTAATATTAATGAATGAATGAAAAATTCTTTTATTGCACAAAAGCTTAATACTATTGTACATATGCGAGCTTAATGCCTTAGGCATTATCTACCAGCTAACCTTTGGGAGATTGACCTAAACAGGCAGAGTGCTAATTAATGCAATATATAATAACATTTAATAGTATACATAAACTTACATAAATAATAATATATAGACATATATAAATTAGTAGATATATATATACATACATAAATAAATAATTTCGCATACTTACAGAAAAAAAAAATGTTAACAGTTTTGATTATTGAGGAGAAAAGAGTGAAGATGGGTTTTAAAAGAAACAAACCTGTGTAGTATTATAATATGTATATATATATATATATATATATATATATATATATATATATCATCACGGGTGCCTTACGGCGCCCGAGACCGCCTAGACGGCCCCAGGGTACCCAGCGGAGGGGTTTAATCCCACCTCGTCGTAGCCGATGGTATGAGTCTACACCGAACAAGTGGCTAGCTCGTCGCGATATTTTGAATAGACTCAATAACCCATCTATAAACAGTTTCACAAGTTGGTATAGTGAAACCGGGACCGACAGCTTAACGTGCTCTCCGAGGCACTATATTGGTGTTGTCAAACAAATGTAATTTTTTTTTTCATTAAAAACTCATTGGTACACACCGGGATTCGAACCAGGGACCTAAGTATTTTTAAGTCCAAGGTCTAACCAACTCGGCCACCACGATCTGTGTATTACAATATATGCGCCGTTGATATATTTTTTGAATAAATAATTAAATGTATTTTTTAAATAATTCCGTTATTTTGACAAGCTAACGTTTAAAGAAACAAAATTTGGCCGCAGACAATACGTTGGCTTATAGAAAGAACGTATGAAAATTAAATTTTTGGTTTGTGAGTTATATTTCCCATGGGTCCTATGCATCACAATGTCTGACAATACGTTTTGTTCTCTCAGAGAAAACATTTGCTGATGTTTTGACTAGTACAAAGGGCAAAGGGTTATGTTATGTTAATGTAATATTTTGTTACGAATTACAATATGGACACTTCTTTGTAATTAATTTATGTGAGCTGCTTATTACCGGTGTAAAAAGATCAGTGTTTGTGTTTACCATTTTATATGAGGACTAGGTATATGAATTATTTTCTTTTAAAGGAGATCTTTCTATACAGAATCAAAGTTAAAATATTTATTTACTAAAATTTTACGTCCTACATTATAAAGAGTAAAAAAAAATGCATGCCGTAGATACTTGTATAAAGCCGCCTCCATTGACTATTTATGGTATCTGGAGGCTATTAGTAGACTATTTATTGTATCGAACCCACAAGGTTCGATTCCCACGCAAGGGGAAAAAAAGTACGTTTTTTCTGTACAGTTCGTCATGGTCTGAGTGTTTATAAAAAATAACATGTTATATCGTTGTTCTGGTACACATAGTACAAGCCAAGAACTTAGTTTGTGACCAGATTAATATGTGCAAATTGTCCTACATATTATTGTTTTACTAATTAAGAAGAGTAAAAAAGAAGATTTGCATTTGTTCTTATATAAAAAAAAATATCTAAATCTTTAACACGTCATCTTACGGCCACAATAATGACGTATACAAAACCCCCCATTGTCAATCTTTGTCAGCGGTCGTATTTTTCTTACCCCAGGCAAATATTTGCAACTTGTTAGTCGGTTCCTCCGAAATCGGGCACAATTTATTGCTCCAAAAGTAAGGTAGACAACACGGCGAAATTCTTTAAAAAAAAAAAATTCTAAATATATTTATTCAAAATAATATGCGGTGTCAATTTGTCAAATTGATACCGCGATTGGTTGTGCCTTTGGCGTTGTAACCGGAGGTCGTAATTTCGATTCTCACCTATGTCAAAAAAAAAAATTAGTGCGATTTTATGTATGTTTACGAGGGTACGAGTATATATATAATGTGTATTATATAAAATATAATATTATGTATTAGTATAGTCGTTTCTGGTACATATAATAAATCCCAACAACTGTCGAATTAGTCATTGTACTGTTTATATATTAATATGTGTATTGTATGTGTTACCAACATAAAATAAGAACATTATTTTGTACAATTTATTTTCCTTAAATAGCAACACAGGCTCGAGCTAACTTAAATATTTGGGAAATTTTCCCTACCTAATCCACTGTCGTGCGACGAGTGTGTTTAAATATAACCTTAAAAAATAAAATCCGTGTTCATCTTATATTGCATTTTAATTAAATACAACATCAAACCCTAACATGGTGCCGAAAATCAAGCTCAACAAGAAAAAAGAACTATTTCAGTAATTGCGCGGATTTTAACAAAAAAGAAAAAAATAATAACACGAGGACCGCGCACAAAAAACAGCAGTGAGTCAATTTATTTTACATTACCCATCACGTACTGTGATAGCGAGTCATTTATTGTTACTAAAAGAAAATCGCCAATTAAGAAATGTCTTCGGAAGAAGATTTTGCAATTACTGACGACGACGATACTCCTAACCCGAAGCGAATTGCCCTGGTTGAAAGAAAAAAGAAAAAGCTCAGGATACTTAGAGGTCAGGCAAAAGGCGCAATAACCAGAATAGAAAATTTCATAAAAAATTTGGACGGCAGCCTCGACACAGACGAGGCGCACGTGCGAAAAATCGCCCTCGACGACCACTATAGAAAATTCCAAAAACATGAATCGAGTCTCTTACTACTCGGCGATGCAGAAGACGAGGATGACATCGAGGAGCGGTATCTTCAGCTCTGCATGAGGTTCCAGAAGCTGAAGAACCTTCAGCCATCTCAACCTACGGACACACAGGGTGCAAACGTCACAAAGCTGCCTCCGATAGACGTCCCAACCTTTGATGGCAGGGACATTGCGGACTACCGACCCTTCATCGAGCTGTTCCAGGCCGTGATCCATGGAGACCCCAAGCTAAGTGATGTGCAGAGACTATATTATCTGAAAAAATATGTCAAGGGTGAGCCACTGCAACTAATCAATAATTTGCCACTAATTAATCGTTCTTATATAGATGCTCTTAAAATACTGGATGAGAGATATAACAATTCTCCATTATTAATTAACAACCATTGTAATGTTTTGTTAGATTTGCCTAACATGCACCGTGGAACAGCACAGCAGCTCAGGGAACTGGTTGCTCGCGTTAAGCAACAGCTGACCGCACTAAAAAATCTAAATCAACCAGTTGAAGGCTGGGATGCCTTAGTTGTTTGCTTAATAACCCGCAAGCTGGATCCTCTGACTGTAAGGTTGTTCCACGCAGACAGGGACACAAAAGTAGTACCCACAACTAATAATCTTTTATTTTTTTTAGAAAAAAGGGCATGTTCTATGGAAGCATGTCCTTCAAACTTTGAAAAATTCAATAAATCTAAAACAGTTTTATTTATTAAAAATGATCCAAATAATATAAATATTAAAAAATGCAAATTATGTAACGATAATCATAGATTATTTAAATGCCCTAAATTTTTATTAATTTCCACTACAAAAAGACTTGAGTTTGTAAATAAACAAAAAATGTGTAAAGTATGTCTAGGCCAACATCCCCAACATAAATGTCGTTACAGATTTAAATGCTCAGCTTGTGAAAGTCCAGATCACAATACCTTATTGCATCCAGATGTAGTTCAACCAGTTCAGACCGCCCATCATAATATTGAAAAAACAACCAAAAATGAACAGGTAAGTTTGTGTGGTACTGGAGCTGTCCAATCTAATATATTATTGCCCACTGTAAAGATTTTAGTGTCGGATAACCAAAATAATAAATATATAGTTCGAGCCTTACTTGACTGTGGTAGTCAGACTTCCTTTTGCACATTTAGTCTGTGTAATAAATTGGGCATTGAACCTTATAACCTACAAAAAAATATAATGACATTAGGTCAAAATTTTAATAAAACTTCTAATGGCATTGACTTAACTATCCATTCAATGACAGAAAACTTTAAATGTAATGTTACTTGTTCTTTAGTTAATCAAATAACTAATCTTTTACCACAAACTAAAATTAGCTTAAATAACTTTAAATTTCCTAATATTATGTTGGCCGATAATGAATTCAATATTCCAGGAGAAATATCAATCCTGCTTGCAGCCGACATATTCTTTAGAGTCATAAAGGATGGAAAGATACATGGAGGTCCAGCGGATCCCATTATGATCAACACTCACTTTGGATACATTGTCTCAGGTGACTCCTTTCCTATTTGTAACCTCTCCTCAATAACTATGCATACAGTAGCATGCCCCGATCTAGATTCTTATGTTAAAAGATTTTGGGAAACTGAGCAGGTCCCTGAAGTGTATCTCGAGACCCTGCCAGAACACGAGTAAAGTGAAAAGGTTTTCAAGGAATCAGTTATACTAGAGCAAAATAAATTCTTTGTAAAAATGCCTACTAAAATGAGTGCAAATGAAATCAATACTTCTGACTCCTTTATGATCGCCTTGCAGCGTTTTTATAATTTAGAAAAGCGTTTGCTAAGGAACCAATCTATCATATATTATACATTTCATTTATGAGAGACTACATGGCCTTAGGTCATTCTAAGGTCATTGACATTGACCAATGTTCACCCCTAGAGCAACCTACATTTTTTATTCCGCATCATGCAGTTTTACGCCCGGATAAAATGACCAATAAGCTCAGGGTGGTATTCGATGGCAGTGCCTTACCAAAAAATGGTTATAGTCTCAATGATATTCTATGCAATGGACCCGTTGTCCAAAAACAATTATATGATGTGTTGCTTTTGTTCCGCACTTATCGTTATACAATAATGTGTGATATACGTCACATGTATAGACAAATATTTATACAGGAGGATCAAAGAACATTACAAAATATATTATGGCGGGAGCAGTCATATATGCCCCTACAGTGCTTACAATTGCAAACCGTAACCTATGGGTTAACGAGTTCGGCATACTTGGCTACTCGCTGCCTGATAGAGCTTGCTGTTAGATATGAGAAAACCTTTCCACTAGCTAGCAAAGCATTGTTAAACAACTCTTATGTCGATGACATTTTGACTGGCTCTGATACACTTCAGGGGGCTGGTCAGCTAAAAGATCAACTAATATCTTTATTAAAACTTGGCAGCTTTCAACTGCACAAGTGGTGCTCTAACAACATCAGTTTACTTTCTAACATACCTGAAGACCAACTTGGATTTCATTCCAAAGAGCTAGATCGGGACATGATATTGATTAAAACCCTAGGGCTTTGTTTTGAACCTGAGACTGATGTATTCAAGATGAGTGGAAGTACTGTTCTATCAACTCAAATTCCTACCAAAAGAAGCATACTTAGCGCTGTAAGCAAATTCTTCGATCCAATGGGATTCGCTGCTCCTATTATTGTCAAGGCCAAACTCATTTTACAACAAATATGGCGCTGCAATTTAGATTGGAACAGTCCTTTACCTGCAGACTTACTTGCAATATGGAATGCATTTTATTCCAACATAATTAACATGCCTGATATATGCATTCCACGTTACATTCAATTTTCTGACAGTGGGGTGTTTGAATTGGTTGGATATTGTGATGCATCCAAGGAGGCGTATGGTTGTTCCATATATTTAAAATGTACCTTTGATAACTCATCTAAAACTTTTTTACTGTGTGCGAAATCGCGCATAGCACCTATAAATTCTAAATTAACAATACCTAAACTTGAGCTAAATGGAGCTCTTTTATTATCTAAACTAATTACTAAGGTTTATTTATTACTTAAGGTTTCTAAAATTACATTATTCTGTGACTCCAAAATAGTTTTAGGTTGGCTAAAGTCATCCCTACTTAAGCTTCCAGCCTATGTAGCTAACAGAATAAAAGAAATAAATAAAATAACAAATAATATGTGTTGGTTATACACACCCAGTTTACTTAACCCAGCTGATATCATATCCAGGGGTGCCAACCCTAGTGACATTATGAATAATCAGCTATGGTGGCATGGGCCTGATTATTTGATAGAAACTAATAATTATCATTTTAATTTAACCGAAATTGAATTACCTATTCTTTGTTATAATAATACAAATGAAAAAAAGGAATTACAATTATTACCATTTTTTACCAAAATTTCTAAATTATTTAAAATGCAATGTGTAATGTCTTTTATACTAAGATTCATAAACAAATGCAAAAAAAATAATATTGTATATGGACCTTTAACTGCCAGAGAACTTGATGATTCTTTAAATATAATTATAAGGTGCATTCAGCAGCATTACTTTAATGAAGAAATTTCTTGCATTAAAAACAAAAATAATATAAAATCCAATTTAAAATCATTAAATATATTTGTAGATAATAATAATATACTTAGGGCAGGTAGTAGGTTACAAAATGCAACCATGTCTTACCAAGCTAGACATCCTATGATATTGCCCAAAAAATGTCATTTTACCAAACTGATTATTACTAATGCATATTTAATCCTCATGCATGGAGGGTTAAAAATAACTTCAAGTTACTTATTGCAAAAATATTTTATTGTAAATTCTACAAGAGAAATAAAAAGTGTTATTCATAAATGTGTTGTATGTTGTAGATACAAGGCAAGCTGTGCTCAGCAAATAATGGGGAACCTACCCAGTGAACGTGTAACTCCAACCAGGCCATTTGATAGTGTGGGTATAGATTACTTTGTACCGTGTCAAGTCAAACAGTCAACTCTAAGGAGAAGTGTCATTGCCAAAGGGTATGTAGCCGTATTTGTTTGCTTCACCACCAAGGCTGTACACCTGGAGGTAGTTTCAGACATGACCACTGAAACATTTCTGGCTGCTCTAAAGCGTTTCATATCACGCAGGGGGGTTCCTACCAATATTTTCTCAGATAATGCACCTACATTCAAAAAAGGTGACAAATTAATTAAAGAATATTACAATTCACAAAATACCTTGAATATTCAATCAGAAATTAATAACTTTGCCTTAATAAAAGGCATACAATTTCATTTTATCCCTAAATATAGCCTAAATCACGGAGGACTATGGGAATCTGCAGTAAGGTCAGCAAAATTTCATTTAAGGCGGGTTTTGAGTTCAAAAATTCTTACATATGAACAACTAAGTACTTTGATAATAGAAATAGAAGGTATTTTAAACTCAAGACCACTTACACCCATAACACACGACCCTACCGATTTTAACTACCTAACACCAGGTCATTTTTTAATTGGTGATGCCCCCACTGCCATTCCGCAGCCAGATATGACTGAAATACCTACAAACAGACTAAGGCTTTGGAGGTGCTGTGAACAGCTACGGCAGCATTTTTGGAGGGCATGGTCAAAGGACTATTTGACAACATTGCATAAGCGCAACAAATGGCAAAAAGAAATGCCTAATATAAAAGAAGACAACTTGGTTCTTCTCAAAAACCCAAATACTCCACCCTATCAATGGCCTTTGGGAAGAGTTCACAGGATCTTTTATGGATCAGACAACAAAGTAAGAGTAATTGAGATTAAAACAGCCAATGGTAAGCTGCTTTCCCGTGCTGTACAAAAGGTTGTTGTCTTACCCATAGAATAAATATATTTTTACTTTTCACTATACTATAACATTTATAAACCATTAATTAACATGTTTATTAACTTAGCAGTAAGTGTCATTGTACTAGGAACAACTATAACCAGTTTTCCTTATATTAAACCATTGGTGAATATTTTGATTAACTTCCTTAATTTTGTATTAATTACATAATAATGTGTTAAAATAAGATAGTCATTAGGTACTTAATTCTTTATTACTAGTTTCATATACATATAAACTTTAACTTGAAAACTGTATAATCCCATATATATAGGTAAATATTACATTACCTTACCTGTAATAACATTTTTTAATTATAATTTAATTTTATATAGGTAAGGATTACATTATATACCTAAAACTTAAAATTATGTCAACCTGTGTTGCATTATTGTTATATTAGGGTTCCTTCAGCTATTATATTATTATTGTTACATTAGGTTTGTTTACATTGTTAAATTCTTAAGGTGTGTTTATAACATTATTATCATATTTTGATGACATTCTTAGGATGTGTTTACATGATAACACTATTAGGGTGTGTTTGCATGGTGACATTCTTAGGATGTGTTTACATGATAACACTATTAGGGTGTGTTTGCATGGTGACATTCTTGAGGTGTGTTTACATGATGACATTCTTAGGACGTGGTTACATGGTGACATTCTTAAGGTGTGTTTACATGATGACATTCTTAGGACGTGTTTACATGGTGACATGCTTAGGGCGTGCTTATATGTGGTATTCTTAGGTTCTGTTCAGATTAGGATTTTTTTAGCGTTTGCTTGTATTGTATAACTGATTGTTTGGTCTTTTACTAAAGTGTACTGACATTCATAGTCGCCGCAATTTATGTTACCAACATAAAATAAGAACATTATTTTGTACAATTTATTTTCCTTAAATAGCAACACAGGCTCGAGCTAACTTAAATATTTGGGAAATTTTCCCTACCTTTTCAATCCACTGTCGTGCGACGAGTGTGTTTAAATATAACCTTAAAAAATAAAATCCGTGTTCATCTTATATTGCATTTTAATTAAATACAACATTAAACCCTAACAGTATGATATGTAGTATATTATATGTGTATAATACTTGTATATGTAAAGCATATGGGTATATATGTATTTATTTATAAATATAAATAAAAATAATTTAATTTGTATAGAACATTATGTTTTGGTAGACATAATGTTCTAAAGTCCCGAAGGTTTGTCTGTCAGATAATGCCCAACGGCATTAAGTCCGCCTTTGTATTATGCAATAAAGTTTGATAAATAAATAAATATAATACAAACAATATAATATGATAATGCTCACGGACTTACGGTTATGTATAACAAGAAAAATGGGGGAATAGGAGAGAATAATTTGATTTCAGGAACCCATTTATTATTTTATCAGTTATTTGAGATGGAAAATTGAAACTTAGAATATTTGAAGGTATATATAAATCTCGTAAATTTATATTTTGTCGGAATTTTAGGTTTAATTGACTTTTAATTTTTAATTTACCTCAGATACGGAATAAAAAATGGAATTCATAGTACCTTTCTCCTTATTCCTTTAAAATATCTATCTCCAAAAGTTTTTGAGATAATAATTTATACCTAAATATCTAACTTTGTTTATTCCCCCTTAGAGATTCCAAATTAGCTTAACGAGAATTCGGTCTGACAGACAGACATCCATACTGATGCAAAACCGTCAAGTGGCCTAGTCATGTTTCGGTTTTAGTCTGTGGGTTCACCGGTTTTCAGGAGATCGATTTCACGTCGAGGTGGTAATCTCTTTTCAGGGCCGTTACGAAATGGGTAGTTGAATTGACGAAAAGGCAGCGAGTATATACTCGTAATGCAATTCATCGTCATTGTCGCCCCCCATTTCGTAATCGAATCATTTAGCTGGCATAGTGGCAGCGATCAATATTGTTTAAGAACAATTATTGATTGACCCCATTCATATATTTTGTAGGTTTGCTCACCACCAGGTAGCTACAAAGTCTCATGCCGTGCTCCAATAAAATAAAATAAAATAAAAACAAAAAGACAGACAAAGAGCAGGCGGACAGAGCGTTCTCATAAAGGTTGTTTTTTTTAAACGAACGGAACTGTAATAATAACATTAATAGTAATAAAATCAGAGTATATAATAATAATGGAATAATAATGGAATAACATTGCCATTACTTGAAATACATAGATATGTATTTTAGAGATTTTAGCCGTATTATCAACTTTGACTTTGTTGTACACTGTACACCACCTTGTTAGGACACAGAAACACAATCTTATTAATATAGGTTTAAGTGAGACAAAAAATCATACCCGTCGTATACCCTTCTCTGTCAGATATAATGAAGAAGCGTAGAATTTTCTCTTCCAAATAAATATAACACTAGTTTCTGAAATTTTATTTTTTGTTCGTTTCTTTCTCCTTATTTTTCGAGTCTTCTTTGTTTTCCTTTATAAGCTTTATGATGCTATATAAATATTTTTATAAAAACAACATAGTTCAAATAGAAAAATAATTGTCTCAATTTTGTTGTTGCTTTTTATTATTATTTAAAAAAAGAAAGTACCATCCGAGACAGGCTTTGGGTACCCAATGGTTATTTATCTATACTAATATTATAAAGCTGAAGAGTTTGTTTGTTTGTTTGTTTGTTTGAACGCGCTAATCTCCGAAACTACTGGTTCGAATTGAATAATTCTTTTTGTGTTGGATAGTCCAGTTATCGAGGAAGGCTATAGGCTATATAACATCACGCTACGACCAATAGGAGCAAAGATATAGTGGTAAATGTGTAAAAAACGGGAGAAATTATTTCATCTTTGAAGCTTTCCGTTGCGTGCGCCGTGAAAACGGTTCAAGATACACAAAAAATATGTATTAAAGAATAATCTAAATATATATAACTCAAAGGTGACTGACTGACATAGTGATCTATCAACGCACAGCCCAAACCACTAGACGGATCGGGCTGAAATTTGGCATGCAGGTAGATGTTATGACGTAGGCATCCGCTAAGAAAGGATTTTGATAAATTCTACCCCCAAGGGGATAAAATAGGGGATGAAAGTTTATATGATAAAAAAATAACTATTCCACGCGGACGAAGTCGCGAGCACAGCTAGTTTATTTATAAAACACAATATTGTAATTGACAGTACATATTACTAAAACATTACAATATGAACAAAATATATTATTATGAAACAAAATACATGTTATGTTAGTTATAATGAGATAAGTACATATTATATCTACATTATTTATATTCCCACCCCGTCGTGATCTACACCAAACAGTGGCTAGTTCGGCGCGGTCGTGTTTGGATAGACTTAATAACCGATATATAAAAAGTTTCATAAGTTTCTATAGTGAATCTAGGACCGACAGCTTAACGCGCTCTCGAAAGAGCTATAGTGGTGTTGTCAAACAAATTTACATAAATTTAAAACTCATTGGTACACTGTATACCTGCTAGTAGTAGGTTCAACCGGGGATCTAAAAATATGAAGAGTTTTTAGCTCTACAATTTTGTTTTTCACACATATTTTACTACAGTGCTATATTTTTCAAATAAACCTTAAAATAGTCTTATTGGTTAATCCCTATATGTAGTTACTACCGTAAATACTGTTAGTAAAAACTCAGAATCTTACCAACTCGACTACCACATAAGTTTTCCTTTTGATTTTAATTAACGTACAGCCTAAGATAAAACTTCTATACAGCCGCAACAATGTTGTTAGGGTGTCTTTTCCTGTGTTGGTTTAGTAAAGTTGGGACCGACAGCTTAACGTGCTCTCCGAGACACTTTAGTGGTATTGTCAAACATATGTAGGTACATAAATTTTAAAAAAGCGGCCCCAGCCTAGTGGTTAAGTCACTGCGCAACTGATAACAAGGTTGAGCTGATGACAACATGGCCGGCCTGGGATGGGTGACCGCTTTATACAACGAGGCTATTTCATAATAAACACCGCAACAAGCTCGCCACTTGTTAGGTGTTGCCTCAGAATACCATCGGCGAAATGAGGACGGGTTAATCCCTCCGCTGGGTACCCTGAGGCCGTTTAAATGGTTCTCGGGAGCCAAATAGGCACCCGTGATGGTATTTATTTATTTATTTATAAATTTTAAAATTAAAGCCTCATTTGATCAACTCGGCCGCTACATGTTAATTTTTTTTAAGTTAGTCTTTATTGTTTTATTTCACGAATAAATGTCGATCAAAACTGCTGTACTGCAATGTTATGGAGGTTTCTTTTTCTGCATTCCACTATGGAGCGTCTGCCTGGGGCTTTATAGTTCCGGAGTATTGATATACTCTAAGAGTGAAGTGTCGAAGGACTTCTAATGTCGGTAGTAGCAATTTACAGATTTGCCGCCAGTAGACTATTACAATTATGCCGCCCCTACCGATAGGTACACTAAGCGAACGCTTATGCCACTTCCGCAACTAATTTGTTTATGGACCTAGTAACATTTAGATATAATTTAAAGGTATATTATAAATATTAATCTTTAAATTGGCTGAATTATCGCACACGAAAAAAAGGGATAGAAAAAGCCAGAAAAAAAAACTTAAAATTTTCTTTAAATTACTTATAAAAAAATGTTTTTAATGGAGCACGACATGTGACTTTGTATCTACCTGATGGTGAGCAGACCTACAAAATCCATGAATGGGGTCAATCAATAATTATCCTTTAACAATATTGATCGCTCTGACTATGCCGGCTAAATGATGCGATTTCGATTTAATATATTTTAATATACTCGCTACCTTATCGTCAATATAACCACCCATTTCGTAACCGCACCCTGAAAAGAGACTACCACCTCGACAAGAAACGTTGCAGTAGTCTCCTGAAAACCGGTAAACCCATAGACTACAACCGACACATGACTAGGTCACTTGACGTCTTTTGAATTTTTCGCCCTTAAAATAGACGGCAGATTTTAGGGGCGGCAAATTAGAAGCCTTCTGTGTGAGGTTGTGGCAAGCTTTACAAGACGTCATTATTTCTTTCTGACTATACCTATATATTTATGCTGTGGATCCGTAAACCATGGGTGCTTTGATTTAGTCAGTCCACTTTTATGTGTTACAATATTTTTCGATAGATACATTTTCACGTCAAGATATGCTACAAAAAATGCTAGTATGTTTTACTGTACAATGCTAACATGCCAGCAACTTTGAGTGTATTTTTCTATTCTATATCATAATTTTGGAACGGTCCGGTCTTCTTTATTTACGGAATAAGGCAGTAGGTATATAGTAGTTTTTTATTATTATTTATATAATCGCCTATTACACCAATTAAGAATTAAGGTATGTGATTTTTTTTATATGTTATATTATTAATATATACGTGGTGGCCGAGTTGGTTAGCCTTGGACTTAAAAACACTTAGGTCCCTGGTTGGAATCCCGGTGTGTATCAATGAGTTTTTTTTTTTAAATGTACATTTGTTTGACAACACCACTATAGTGCCACGTTAAACTGTCGGTCTCGGTTTCACTATACCAACTTGTGAAACTGTTTATAGATGGGTTATTGAGTCTATTCAAAACATCGCTACCACTTGTTAGGTGTAGACTCATAGCATCGGCTACGACGAGGTGGGATTAAAACTCTTCCGCTGGGTACCCTGGGGCCGTCTAGGCGGTCTCGGGCGTCGTAAGGCACCCGCGATGATATGAAATGGCTAATTACAATAAGTCAGTCAATTATAAATGATTTATCATCGGTTCCCGGATTCAGAACCAAAAAAAACTCAAATAAAGAAAATAAATAGGATTTTTTTTTCTGAGGCCATTTTGATAAACAATTAAATTATGTCTGACGAAAGCGAAATATTAACTTTATTTTGACCTACTTATTTTTTTTTCAAATATACTTTAAAAAAGGGTTTAGCAATGAAATCAATGTTTTAAAGATAAATTAAATACGTTTCTTTCTCCTTATTTTTCGAGTCTTCTTTGCTTTCCTTTATAAGCTTTATGATGCTATATAAATATTTTTATAAAAACAACATAGTTCAAATAGAAAAATAATTGTCTCAATTTTGTTGTTGCTTTTTATTATTATTTATAAAAAGAAAGTACCATCCGAGACAGGCTTTGGGTACCCAGTGGTTATATTCCCACCCGTCGTGGTCTACACCAAACAGTTTCAGAATCAAAAAAACTCAAATAAAGAAAATAAATAGGAAATTTTTATCTGAGGCCATTTTGATAAACAATTATTAATCTGATGTCTGCGAAGGCGAAATATTAACTTTATTTTGACCTACTTATATATTTTTTTCAAATATACTTTAAAAAAGCGTTAAGCAATGAAATCAATGTTTTAAAGATAAATTTAGCAACGTTACAAACGTTTAGCTAAACTGAAATGAATAAAAGTCTCAACAAGTCATTAGTGACTCCAAAGCATACTCTAATCTTGTACAAAGCTCAAGTTAGGTACTTCACAAGTTAAGCAAATTACTTAGCTTGGCTTAAGTATGTGCTTAGCCAAAGTTAAGGGCGATATGTTAGGAAATATTGTTGCGCGGCAGTACATAGACATAATTATGCTTTATATACCATCCCAATTTCGGGAGTTAAATAATGATATATAAGTATTAATATTAAGGGGATAGGGGAAAGATGTTTGCGTAGTACAAAAAAAAAAATCTCGCTCGAATTTTATATTACGTTATTATTGGAGCACAGCATGGGATTTTGATATCTACCTGATAGTAAGCAGACCTAGAAAGTCCATTAATGGGGTCGATCATACATCGTTGATAAACAATATTGACCGCTCCCACTATGCCCGGTTAAATGATGCGGTTACGAAAGACAAATTTACATAACGAATCTATGTTATTATTTTCGCTGCTTTATTGTTAAATCAACTGCCTATTTCGTACCTGCACACTAAAAGGAGTCTACTTCAATAATAAATGGATGCAGTAATCTTCTGAATCAATGCGCAACCAATGGTAGAGCCTTAGTAGAGCCTCATAACAGCCCAAAATACAACCTTCCAAATTCACCATGTACCTATACTTAATATTCTGTTCAACTTATATAATTCGTTTTCAGAGTTTATGAGACTACAATAAAACTAGAAAAAGGATAAAAAAAACTTGCTACAATATTTCAAAAGAGTGTTTTAACACACATTTATAAAATGATTTACTACTCTCAAAACAAAGTAATGAGCATAAAAATCATATTCACCGAAAAAACTACGGCAACCGTTTGAGAAGGGTTGCTAGCGTGAAATAAATTTTCCTTGCGAGCGTAAAGTAGGGTCGGATGAGAAATTTGTGCCGAAATTAAAATGTAACGAAATAATCCCCACCCTGGCGAACACTGCTCACGTCCTTCACTAACTTTCGGTTTTTAGGGTAAAATTACATAGATTTGGATCCATTTCATTTATTGTTATTTCAATTTTGTTATATATCAGGATTAACCCGTCCTCATTTTGTTATATATCAGGATTAACCCGTCCTCATTTTGTTATATATCAGGATTAACCCGTCCTCATTTTGTTATATATCAGGATTAACCCGTCCTCATTTTGTTATATATCAGGATTAACCCGTCCTCATTTCGCCGATGGTATTCGGAGCCTAACAAATGGCGTGCTTGTTGCTATGTTTATGATGGTATAGACTCGTTGTATAAAGCGGTCACCCATCTCAGGTCCGGCCTTGTTGTTATCTGCTTAACTTTGTTTTCAGTTGCGCAGTGACTTAACCACTAGGCTGGGGCCGCTTACTTTTATATTGTACAACCAAATTTTGTAATTATATTTGCACTGTAAATAAGATGTCGATAAGCTTAATAAATAAAACTAAACCGGGGTTTTTATAAGTATATAATGACGTGTTATTCAAAATAATAATAAACAGATAATATATATATATAAAGATATTAGTACATAGCAAGTAATTACATTCAGAACAACGATTATATTATTATTAAAAAATAGCGATAGGTAACTGTAAAAAGTTGCCCGCGAAGGCTTCCGAAACATTTTTGATGGTTTATGTTATGGTATACCTTTTTGTATACCTGTCGCCGAACAAATATTTCAAATTTCAAGTAAATCGGACGGGTGTTGTCGAGATATTCAGACTGACAGGCTGCCATCTGAGTCTTAACATTTTTTTTCCAAAATCCTGAATATTATTCCTTATACTCTTTATATAATAATATGAAATAAATAAATAAATAGCATCATAGGTGCCTTACGGCGCCCGAGACCACCTAGACGGCCTGAGGATAGATAGCCAGCGTAGGGATTTTTAATCCCACCTCGTCGTAGCCCATGGCTCGTCGCGATATTTGGATAGACTCAATAACCCATCTATTGATGGCTAGGTAATGATAATATTTTTCTAAAAATATACATACAAAACTATATAGTGCATTATATTTTACTAGTGCTAAAAGAAATAAAATTACTTTTTTCAAAATTTATGACAAAGACTTCACTGTCACTGATGACGCCGT
This sequence comes from Monopis laevigella, assembly GCA_947458855.1. NCBI lineage: Eukaryota > Metazoa > Arthropoda > Insecta > Lepidoptera > Tineidae > Monopis > Monopis laevigella. Next base: position 9,830,722 of record OX381581.1, on the reverse strand, counting down.
TCCAAAGAAAAGCGAAATATTTCACTGAGAAAAATATACCCAAGTTTTTAATATGAAATCAGCGCCCGCTACGCGTATACCTCATAAAAAACGACTAGGCGTCCGAACCAATAATTTATCCGTATTCCTTTCTTGCATAAGCATTCTAATATATCATTACTCATCCTGTTAAAATCGAAATGAAATTACGAGAAATTAGTCGGAGTCACACGTTAGCAGGAAAGTTTCGGTAAAAGTTGACCGGCATGAAATGATTTGCATGTAAGACATCATGATAACTTATCGTTGCAACATTTAACATGAAGAGTTGTGATATTTTCCCACTAGAAGCGCCTCGTAGTATCATGATAGAAAAGGCATTAGTTAGTTTAACGACATTGCAATCGTAAAGACGGCGTAAAACTTAAAATTTATCGATTAACCGACGATTTTCAATTACATCAAATATCCATTTTTCTCAGTGTTGGCAATCAAATTTTATAGCTTCAATTTATATATTTTATCCAATAAAAAACACATCTAACACATTTTTTTTGTTTCATATAATATAAATATATTAACTAATACTTAAAACTAATTATATGTTTTATAGTACACCTATCTAAAGTTAATGTTCTAATGTCCCAAGGTTTGACTGTCAGGTAATGCCCAACGGCATTAAGTCCGCCTTTGTATTATGTAATATACCTAGTTTTATAAAAAAATAAAAATATGTGACCACAAAAGTACACAGAAAAAAAAAAACAAATAAAACATAAACTTCATCTAATTATGGAATATAAAAATATTAATTATAAAAAGAACACTTGCAGCTCTTAGGTAATAGAAACTACTAAAGTAAAGGAGATTGCAAGAAAAATTGGAAAACAATAGCAAAAAATCGTGGTAAATGGAAAAAATTGGAGCAGGCATACTCAAAATTGGATCTTACAAAGTTAACTATTATATTGTGTAATATTATTAATGTTGTGTTTTGTAAGGAATAAATTGTCTTATAAATAGAAATTCATAATTTTTCCTATTTTTTTTTATTTGAATTTTATTGGATACTCGGCATGTGACTACCTGGTGGTGATGAAACCTACAAAATCATGAATGGGGTCAATTAATAATTGATCTTAAACAACAATGATTGCTCCCACTATGCCAGCTAAATGATGCGATTACGAAATGGGCGGCGACAAAGAATTGCATTACGAGTATATTTTAATATACTCGCTGCCTTATCGTCAATTAAACCATCCACTTCGTAACCGCGCCCTGTAAGGAGACTACCACATCGACAAGAAGTCGATGTAGTAATCTCCTGAAAACCTGAAAATATTTATGAAAGTGTCAAAATCGGGTGCTTTTACCCTAATACGGGGGATTTGTTCCGGTAGTCTTGCACTACATGTACGTAAGTCTTGGTGCCAGCTGCTAAGTTCACTCTAGAACAGGATTAGCTTACGTGAATTTTAATAACACATTAAACCAGAAAAAGTGGAAAAGTAGGGAGGTTTTTGGAATTTGTTATATTTTTGTAAGTATTAATTGAAATAAAATACGGAATAAAGGATAAAAACGATATATTTCGCCATAGACTTCATCAGTCGTTTGACATTATATTTTATAATAATTAAAATATATTTTTTTATGATGAATTAAACATATTATTTTTATAATAAAATAAATATTATTATTTCTTACAATAAATATTATATACCTCTTTGATGCTTGGTGCCGCCCATTTTGTCACCAGTATAGGGGATGATCGCTCCCCTATGCCGGTTTTCTACCATGTAGGTTTTCAAACATACAAAGTTCATGATCAAAACATTGTTGTTTAACCGCATTGCTTGATCCCATATATAGGATTACTATTTTTTTTTCAAAATCAATCGGTCAATTCCCGGCTAGAATTATTTTTTCAAAAATCTAATGATGCAGTTTTAGTTTTTATCAAAATCGACTCCTTTGAGCATTTTTCGATATTCCTTATAGTTTAGGATTTGGCCTTAAGGCACACTTGAAAAATTCACCCTGAATAATGATAACTAATATGCGGTTACGAAATGGACGGCGACCAAGAAGAATTTGCATTACGAATCTAGACTACTTTATTATGATATCAACTGCCCGATTCATAACTGCATTTTCTAGTTAGTTTTTTTATTTTTTTATTAGAGCACAGCATGTGACTTAAATCTATCTGATGGTAAGCTGATCTACAAAGTCCACGAATGGGTCGATCAATACATTGTAGTTTAACAGCATTGATCGCTCCCACTATTCCGGCTTATACTATACTGATGCGATTAAGAAATAGGCAGCGACAAAGACAATTTTAATAATAGTCTATTTTCATATCTTGTTGCTCTATTATGAAATAAACTGCCCTCTACATCCTGAATAAAGACTATCATCTTGATGCAGTAGACTCCCAAAAACCGGTGAACCCAAAAACTAAAACCGAAAGATGAGTAGGATATAAAGTAAGTATGCATTCAGAACTAATTTAGCAATTAAATAGGCAAAGCGAATAACCGTTTACAGCATTCGATTCCCAACACGAGTTCAGTTTATTTACTTAGAAGATTGCGCAGCGCTATTTGCTCGCAGGCTCAGTGTGACGCCTCAATGTTTACTTTCACAGCTTTTTGGCAGTGATACTATTAGTTTAATAGAACTTTTTGCAAGTTACCCGCTCTGCCGCCTCTTGCCTGTGTTGCATGGAATACTTAGAGGGTTAACAAGATTAAGAACGTTCTAGCTTGTGGCTATTGTATATTTTTTATTGGAGCACGGCATATGACTTTGTCTCTATCTGATGGTAAGCAGATCTACAAGCTCCATGAACGGGGTCGATCAATTCATTGTTGTTTACAACTTTACAGTTACTAAATGGGCCGCGACAAAGACGAATTTGCATTTGAAAGTAAACTAACTCCTCGAAAATAAATCGACGCAATAATCTCCTGTAATCCGGAGGACATACATATGCTAATACCGTCAAGTGACCTAGTCATGTTTCGGTTTTATTCAAAGTCAAAGTCAAAATCATTTATTTCATTTAAATCTTTACAGATATTTATGAATAGTCAAAAAAAAAAAAACGTTTCACAATGAGGTCTTAGAGTGCGTTTGGTTAGGCAGCATTCATTAACAAAAGAACGACAAATATTTATTATACCTCGATAACCAAATAAACTCTTCAGCTTTTTAATATTATTATTATATAATAATCAAGGTGGTAATATATATATATGCTGTTGCATATATGTATAATAATAATAATACAACTATTCGAGTACGGTATATTAATGGAAATGGCTTAACCTCAGCATTTACGAATACGCAAATCACTTAATTTATATATTTAATTACAAGACACACACATATATAAGGCTAGGTGGTTAGCTGATTCCATTGACCTGTGTATCATTATCTTATATAAGAGAGCCACCAAGGCGACCAACTTCACCGACCATATCCACGCCTTAAATGTTTATTGTAAATAAAAGGTAAGTAACCAATCACATATAAGTAAAGGTATAAGGATCGGTATGTTTAAGGGCGTAAACATTAACTGTAAAGTCGATCCCCTCAGAGACCCCCCCGGAGAAAAAGAAACCAGCAAGTAAAAAACTCTAGTGCTTCACACAAACTAAAAAAGGAGCACAGCTATTGATTGGCTTATGCTATATAGCATATATATATATATATATATATATATATATATATATATATATATATATTAGCATACTCAAGGTGCACCCCACTGATCAGCATGCGTAAAACACCCTATGACAGTGGGTTTATCGATTTTCGGGGACACTGGATCGATTTATTGTCCATCTCGACGATAAATCGATCGAGTAAGCGTGCTATCTCTTCAAAAGCCTCTTTGCTTTCTATTAGGCAAGATTGAGTCCAACGCAGACTCTGTGTACCTATAGTAAAAAAAAAAACGAAACATGACTAAATCTCGGCATGCCTGGAGGCAAAAAGTTACGCGGCATACCTGATGGGTCTGTCAGACCCGAATTATTAACTTCCTATTTCAAATCGTGACTTGAAATAATTATTGGTGTATATTTTATTGTTAATATAACTTACCTATATTTTATTAGGGGTATTTTGTAATAGGTATATTTAAGTTTTTTATTTCTGTTATTTAAGTTTATTTTGTTAATTTTCAATAATTATCAAAATTATTCTGTGTCTTACCTAAGTAACTTTGAAGAGACAATGTTCTTAGCTATCCATGGCTTCACCGTGCAAGTGCCGGGTCCATCATGTCATGTTGGAAGGCAGGGGAATGAACTGCAGCGTTCCCGGACTTGAGACCGCGAAGTAGGTTTAAAGGCCTTTTGACCTCTCACCTGCACTGTGTTCACTACCCTTTCTAATCAACCGAATACTACATGATCCTATAAAATAATTATATGAATTCTCCGAATTTTATTTAATTTTTCAGTGAGATGATGCGACCACAATCGAAATAACATGCAAAAACCAAAGCTAAGTTTATGTACCTAAGTGGGTCTGACAGACCCTATCAGGTATATCAAAGGCGGTGGTAAATTAACCTGTCTGACTAGGGAATTTGAGTTATGAGTTAGAGACCTAAACCAAACCAAATTTAGTCAAATAACTGTTAAAACAGATTTGTATTTTCGGGGCACTGATAGTTTTATAACCGACTTTAAGAGGTATAAAAGTCGACCTTATAAAAGACGTTTTAATACGTGTTCAGGAATAACTTCTGCGTACGTTGAGACTTTAATAATAAAAACTATGTAGAAAACCCAAGGCATTTGGAGGAACCTGAAATTCTAGCAGTATAAATACCATATTTTTTTTATAAAATAAATATCATCACGGATGCCTTACGCGTCCGAGAGCGCCTAGTCGGGCTCAGGGTACCCAGCAGAGGGTTTTAATCCCTCCTCGTCGTAGCCGATGGTATGAGTCTACACGGAACAAGTGGCTAGCTCGTCGCGATGTTTGGATAAACTCAATAACCCATCTATAAACGTGCTTAACGTGCTCTCACTATACCTACTAGTAGTGGTGTTGTTAAACAAATGTACATATTTTTTTAGATTTAAAACTCATTGGTACACACCGACGTTTGAACCAGGGACCTAAGTCTAAGGTCTAACCAACTTGGCCACCACGTATACTTACATACTTTTATTATATACATACAATTAATTATTCAATGTATGCAGATTAAAGTTAGCAAGTCAATGAAATCAGCTAACCACCTATTCTTACACTAGACGGTTATGTAGCGTGCTTTTGTTTGCGTAGTATTCTTTTATATTTAATGATACAATTTGCCATTCCATTGCATGCTTAATTTCTATATAATAAGCCAATAAAACATAATAACTAAACGCACTCTATAAACCTATATTTATAATATTACACGCATGTGCCCTGGTCAAAAACTAAGGCTTATACTATGTGTACCAGAAACAATGATATAATACATATTATATTTTATAAAAAACCCAGACCATTTACAAAAACGAAGACAAATTGTTTTGCCATATAAGAATAGCTAAATCTACAGAACTAAAAGTTCTGTAGTTTTTATAAAACAACATTACCTGGAGCACTTACCTAATTAGTTTTCCCTGAGGATTAGCTAATTTTGTTTATTGAGTATCTTAGATTTTAGTGTATTTTTTTGTCGTATGTATAGGTATATATTTTTCTTCTGTGTTGCTATGCGACAGATAAAGCATTTCTCTCTTTTTTATTTATATTTCTGGTACATATAGTACAAGCCTAGAGGTACCCAGCGGAGAGGTTTTAATTCCACTTCGTCGTAGCCGATAAGTCAACCTAAACCAAACAAGTGGTCGCGATATTTGGATAGACTCAATAAACTCATCTATGTGTAACCAGTTTCACATAGTTGGTATAGTGAAACTGCGACAACATCTAAGTGTGCTTTCCGATGCACTATAGTGGTGTTGTCAAATAAATGTACATAAATGTATAAATCTAAAATTCATTGTTACATACCGGGATTTAAACCGGGGACCTAAAAACTGTAGTATTTTTAAGTCTGAGAGAGACAATGTTCTTAGCAAACCATGGATTCACCGTGCGGGTGCCGGGTCCATCGCGTGGTTGAAAGGCAGGGGAATAAACTGCAGCGTTCCCGGACTTGAGACCGCGAAGTAGGTTTAAAGACCTTTTGAACTCTCACCTGCACTGTGTTCACTACCCTCTCTACCCAACCAAATACTATATGATCCTGTTAGCGCCATCCTGGAAACACGTTCCATAAAAGTTCCGACGGCTGTTCTCGAAAGGCCAAGATCCTTCAATAGACGGTGCAAAGACTTTGCTGGAATTCCTCTTGCACCAACTTCCACTGCATAAAGTTGAGTTTTAAATCCGTTTCTAGTAATTTCGTTTGTGAGAGTGAAACTGCGACAACATCTAAGTGTGCTTTCCGATGCACTATAGTGGTGTTGTCAAATAAATGTACATAAATGTATAAATCTAAAATTCATTGTTACATACCGGGATTTAAACCGGGGACCTAAAAACTGTAGTATTTTTAAGTCTGAGAGAGACAATGTTCTTAGCAAACCATGGATTCACCGTGCGGGTGCCGGGTCCATCGCGTGGTTGAAAGGCAGGGGAATAAACTGCAGCGTTCCCGGACTTGAGACCGCGAAGTAGGTTTAAAGGCCTTTTGAACTCTCACCTGCACTGTGTTCACTACCCTCTCTACCCAACCAAATACTATATGATCCTGTTAGCGCCATCCTGGAAACACGTTCCATAAAAGTTCCGACGGCTGTTCTCGAAAGGCCAAGATCCTTCAATAGACGGTGCAAAGACTTTGCTGGAATTCCTCTTGCACCAACTTCCACTGCATAAAGTTGAGTTTTAAATCCGTTTGTAGTAATTTCGTTTGTGAGATCAAAATATTTGTTCGACTTGATGTTGTGTTCCTTAGGTATGTTTGTTTCCCACGGAACGGTGAGTTCTATAAGTAAGTTCTAACTAACTCGGCCACTACGTAGTTATTATTATTATATATTTTTGCTGCAACTACATAATTGGTAGGTATTTATATACTAACAATTTATTATTGTTTTAATTAATTTGGTTACTATCAATTAATATTAGTAGGGAACTATTTACTCTAAACATAATTTCATACAAATATTTCATCCTCAAAATAAACCACAACCTACCCAATATTATAATAATTATCAATATTAAATCAAACCAAGCAAAGGTCGAATTTCCGACCTTAATTATGAAATTTATTACAAAGGTACACATACTAAGGCCCAAGCTATTTAAAGGCCACGGCACTAACAATTAACGTACTCGTAGGTACCTACGGAGCGAGAAGTGTTTCAGAAATTGCGAAACTCAAAGCTGAACAAAATTTTCAGTTTCAGTCACATGTTTGTGTTTTTAACTGCACTTAATGTAGCGCAAACTTAACTTCACCAAAAAGCCATTACTTGTGCACTGCGTTCATTAAACATACATTCATAAATATTAACTTTTGTATATTTTAACAATATGAGAACGTTTTTCTGTTATTTTTTAATATTTTTATATTATATTGGAGTAGGTATGTTATATACGTGGTGGCCGAGTTGGTTAGACATTGGACTTAAAAACACTTCGGTCCCTGGTTCGAATCCCGGTGTGTACTAATTATTTTTTTATTAAAAAATGTATGTATATTTGTTTGACAACACCACTATAGTGCCTCGGAGAGCACGTTAAGCTGTCGGTCCCGGTTTCGCTATACCAACTTGTGAAACTGTTTATAAGATGGGTTATTGAGTCTATTCAAAACATCGCGAAGAGCTAGCCACTTGTTCGGTATATACTCATACCATCGGCTACGATGAGGTGGGATTAAAACCCCGCCGCTGGGTACCCTGGGGCCGTCTAGGCTGTCTCGGGCGCCGTAAGGCATCCGTGATGATATGTATGTATGTAGGTATGTATCTGCTAATATGTAACCAACACGGCTGGGCAGCGTACGGAAAACTGCGTGACGTATTCAAATTAAAAAATTAAAAAAACCACCACGAGTGCCTATATGGCTCCCGAGAACCGTTTAAACGGCCTCATAGTACCCAGCGGAGGGATTAAACCGTCCTCATTTCGCCGATGGTATTCGGAGGCAACACCTAACAAGTGGCGAGATTGTTGCGGTGTTTATGATGAAATAGCCTCATTGTACAAAGCGGTCACCCATCCCAGGCCGGCCTTGTTGTCATCTGCTTAACCTTGTTATCAGTTGCCCAGTGACTTAACCACTGGGCTGAGGCCGCTTTTTCGCTTTTCATGGTAGTGTAACATGGTCTTTTACTATGGGGCCTTATTAGCAATCTCAAAATAGCACAACGAGCTATGATGAATGAGGAGATCCGTAGACAAACCGAAGTTAGAGACAGCCTAGCGAATCATCAAGTTGAAATGGCACTGGGCAGGGCACATAGCATGCAGAACTGATGGCCGATGGGGCCGTAAAGCTCTCGAATGGAGACCACGTACCAGCAAGCGCAGCGTAGGACGTCCACCCACAAGGTGGACCGACGACCTTATTAAGACCGCAAGACCTCGCTGGATGCAAGCCACTCCAACCGGTCATTTTCCAAAACTATAGGAGAGGCTTATGTTCAACAGTGGACATCCTAAAGCTGATTATAATGATGTATCCGTCTGATGGTAAGCTGACCAACAAAGTCCATGAATGATGAGGTGGATAAATAGATTGTATTATGTATATTTTCTGCGTTATCTCCAAACCGCCAGTATCGTAACCGTATCCTGCAAAGAGACAACTATTTCCTAAAAACCTATAGACTAAAACTAAAAACTGCTACAACACTATTCATTAATTCTATACCACATTTAATTTATTTTAGATAGTTACAAAGCTCAAAACTTCGATTATTCATGAAAAATGTTTAACGAATTCGTCAATTAACTTCGCTTAGGCACGACCGGCCTAAGATTCAAAATCTCCCCATAGGAATGTAAATACCAATTTGTTGATTCAACAATAATTATTTTTATCATAATACATTCTATTTTATACATATTAGTATAATACATTGCCACTATTTACCATAAAAATAATAAACTGAAATAACAGTAGGTACTAAATTAAATTTATAAATAATATTAAATTAAAAAAGTTAACCTAACTTTTACCCAAGTTAATAAATTCTAATAGTTTTCGCCATATCTTAGTCCAACAATGTTTAGTGGAAATCTTCTCTAACGTTATTTCAGTTACTCTGCCATAGAATTTAGAATAGACAGAAAGTCGCAGTTGAAAACATGCGCATGATCATATTACGATATATAAATCTGTTATTTTATTTGTTTTATTTTAGTTGTTAAGCATACTTTTGATATAATCTAAGAACTCTGCCAGTATTAATACTTATTTATTCTCAATTTACTTATTAATTTATTTCTTTAGAAAGTCGTCGTAAAATTTACGCGTATGTGTTCATAATTTTGCTCTCTCGTTCTAAATAGCGCAAATCCATTGATGTGACATCTGCCTTGTTGCTTGGACCTTTCATGAATTTTGAAATATAACAACCGCAACGAGTCAAAATAACGCATGATTATCTTATAAGTGACTTTTTTTTCTAAATACTCAAATATAAGTTGTTTTTTTTATCTGATAATACTTATTTTTTTATATGTTGTTGTTATATATTGTAGATACCCTGACTCGAAAACCATTGTAACAGGGAGTCAAAATTTGGGAGAAGGCGCTATCTTGGCCACTTTTTAGTGAGTGAAAATGAGCTCATCTATGAGGACACTATGATCTATGAGGGTGGTCTGATAGTATATAAGTAGTGTGGGTAGTATATTGTTTTATGATTTTATATTTTGTGACTGTTATGTCTCATGATATGACTCGTAAAAAACTCTCTGTTTGGCTGAAAGTCCACGTCCTCAGGTAAGCTTCTGTCAATACCTTCACTTCATGGACACTTTTATATTTCAAATTAATTTTCCTAATAATCCTATTATATATAAAAGGAGTCATAAATGGGGCGAACCGCTGAGAAAAACTTGTTTTGGTTGGAAATATAGATAAACAAAATAAGCGCTTGGAACATCTCATCTCATAGTCAGGACTGTGTAGTGCCAGCCTATGACCAGATAGCACAGCCCTAAGGATATATAAGCACCTGACACTTAACACCTGAGCATCCGAAAGTAGGCCTGTTGTGGGGTATTGAATAGGTTTCCTTAGCATAACCTTTAGTACCGATCGCTGTGCTCTTTCCAAAGTTATGAGAGTTGATGAAGTACATCCACCCCACGATAAGATGTTATACGTTAGTATAGATTGACACAAAGCAGTATATATATTTTTTTAAACTTAAAATCTGCCACCGATCTTAACATGTTCATAACGTGAATAAGCTTCCTTATCCTCTTGCTCGTTACCTGTACATGTTCACGAAACGAGAGTTTCCCGTCAATAATAACTCCTAGATAACGTATAAAGTAAACTCTCTCTATAGCTTCACACTTGCAAGTCGACTGGTCTGTATGGTTGTGTAGGTGTTTATGAATTTTCATAGTTGGAAATAAATTAGGCGCTGTTGCTGCAGTTTTATAAAGACAGGAGAATTTCGTTTTTGATGTATTAAGCGTAAGTAGATTGGAGTAAGACACGCGCAATTGCTACTCAAGACGATACACAAACCCTATCTACTGGTTCAGATCTATACATCCTTCCTACAGATCCAGATTGCGAAATCAAATCACAGGGCTCTGCTGACACGTGTAAAGTCAGAAAACTGTCGTCAAAATGTATTTTAATACCGAACGAGCGTAACAAAAAGCAAGCACGCGCGAATTCAACTAAAGTCTATACATAACCCCTATCTATTTAACGGTTTAAGTTCTGTACATCCCCCCTACGGATCCAGATTGCGGATTCAAATCACGGTGCTCTTCTGACTCATGTAAAGTCAGAATTTATTAGCGACAGATAGCGGGCTGGCTATGTTGAATTCAAAATGCAGTACGCCCGCCGCTTGGATTACACCCGGCCTTATATTTAAGGCGTACATAAAATTAAAAGTCATATTATCTTTTTGGCGTGCAAAACCTTAAATGGATGTTGCATACTATAAAAGTACTGCAGATGGTTTTTTTTTATCATAAAAAAACTATGTTGTACTAACTACTTAGAACCTATTTATGAAATTAGGCCATTCAAATATTTTTATTGGATTTGAGAGCTTAAGAGAGAGCTTACAAATGCTTACATATAAATATATGGAAATATTGTTTTTAATTTGACCGCCTTCTTGGTCTGGTTACGCCGTTGTATTCAGAGATCATGGGTTCCATTCCTACACATGGCAAATAATATTAGTACTTGTCTATGCAGCTTGTCATAGTATGTATTAGTCTCTTTTTTTTCTGGTATACTTAGTACAAGCATAAAGCTTAATTTGTAACCAGAGCAATAGATATAATATATAATATGTATTATATAGTTGTTCCTGGCACACATAGTACAACCCTTGAGCTTAGTTTCTGACCAGTGCAATATGCGTAGTTTGTCCTACATATAAAAATAAATAAACAAAATAACACCATGAAAAAATTCAAACAGTATTGTTAGGTTATGTTAACCAAAATAAAATATCTATATCAACTCAAAAGCATAAACAGTTAAAAAAATTAAAATAATAACTTACACAGACCACAACAAACAAAATTTTACTTTACAAACTAATTAAATAACACTTAAATAATAATTGTACAAAATTAAACAATTATTTAAATGACAAAAACTGCGAAGTTCTTACAATTATATCACCGAGATTCATAGAGAACATTTCAATTAGTCAAAACTCACATTCGTAACACGCTCTATGATTGTAATTACGGTTTTAGTGACGTTAAAAGACATAGCAATTAGACTGTGACGTGACGTCTTTTGCAGAACTAGTTAGTTGCAGTCGACAGCTACTTACAATCAGGCTGCACTACACTCAAAGCTCTTGTGGAGGTTACTTACTACGTAAAATTATCGCGAACTAGAACTTCTATAATTAACATTTTAAAAAAGGAACTTTTGATGGGAGGATGGTTATAACTTCGGTAGGCTGACCGACCACCGAGTGACCTAATTATGTTTCGGTTTTGGACTGTGAGTTTAAATTTTCAGGAGGCCCTGAAAATCCATTTCTTGTTGAGTGTCCTTTCAGAGTGCAGCTACAAAACGGGCAGTACATTTGACAAGCAAGGTCAGGTGAACAATTCTCGCGCTTTCGACATTCATCTTGATTCGAGATTTTTAAACGAAAAATGACTAAATATGTCATTTTTCGTTCAATATTTATATATTTATTAATTAATATTTATTTCGTTTAATGTTCGATATTTTTGAACGAGATAATATGCCATTTTTCGTTCAAAAATATCGAATCGAGATGAATGTCGAAAGCGCGAAAATTGCCCACATGATACCATCGTTTAATTTATTATTAAAAATATATACAGCCAATATAATGATAATATAAGAACTAATATTTAAGGCGTGGATACGGTTGGTGAGGTCGGTCGCCTCGGTGCCACCCTTGTATGGCAGATGATAATCGGAAGGGCAATGGAATCAGCTAACCACCTAGTCTTACACTAGTTGGTTATGTAGCGTGCGTTCGGTGGGTTGTTTTTTTTAATACTTTTATTTATGACATCTTTTATTAATTAATCTATAATGGTTATATATATATAGCAGCCTAACCAAACGCACTCTAGACCTTATTGTTAAAACTTTTTTTTTTTTTTTTTGACTATTCATAAATATCTGTAAAGATTTACATGAAATAAATAATATTTGATTTGGTTGATTTGATTTGATTATTTATGTAATCACAATAAATTCGTATACAAACGAGTATCAACAAAAGTTATATAATGCATTTTTTTTTACATACTGTACTATAGGCTAATACACCGTAGCCTGTATATCATGAAATACGCTATTTGCACAAATTTATACACAGAAATTACAAAGTAATATAAAAAACAAATAAAATTAGTATTATGTTTAAACATAATATTAAATGGTTGATATTAAATTGTATATTGTAATTATTATTATCATTACAACATTAGATATTATTGTTGAATTATTCTTTAACTTTCGATAATATTTAACTTGATTATTATCCAACTGGGGCCGATATTGAAGAAATCACGAATCTGCCTTCTAAAGGCATTTAAACCTGAAAAAACATATTAGAAGCACGTTAACTTGTGTTAATTCATTATACATATTCTCTTATACCTTAAACCTTAAAATTACTATATCGCGCTTTATTCAATTAAAGTTTCTAGACTTTAAGGATTTACGCTTAAAATATATTATGTAAAGTAGGTTAGGTAGTTATATAAATTATATTTTCTTTATATTAGTAACAAAAATACGTAGTAAACGCACCATATAACGCTTAGTTATTCTACATAGAAAATTGTAGTGCCTGTGACTTCGAATTTTCTTTGAAGCGATGAAAAGTTTTATTAAACAGAGTCTGTGTTGTACTAAGTAATAAGTAATGGATATCCCTTTCAAAGTCAAAAATATTTATTTCATGTTTGACTTTTCATAAATGCCTGATTTATGAAAACTCAAAAAAAACATGTATATATAAGGTCTACATCACTAGGTCGCCATTCCTCCCACACATATACAGACAAATGTTGATAATATAATAAAAAATAAACGGGTAGTGAACTATCAAATCGAATACACGCTACATAACCACCAATTATTTTAAACAAGGTGGTTAGCTGGTTCTATTCACCTGTCAATCGTTGACTGCCATGCAAAACCCAAGCCGCCAAGGCGACTAACCCAACAGGCTATAATATTTACGCTCCACATTATACATACATACATACTTATCATCACGGGTGCCTTACGGCGCCCAAAACCGCCTAGACGGCCGCAGGGTACCCAGCGGAGGGGTTTAAATCCCACCTCGTCGTAGCCGATGGTATGAGTCTACACCGAACAAGTGGCTAGCTCGTCGCGATGTTTTCAATAGACTCAATAACCCATCTATAAACAGTTTCACAAGTTGGTATAGTGAAACCGTCACGTTAAGCTGTCGGTCCCAGCTTAACGTGCTCTCCGAGGCACTATAGTGGTGTTGTCAAACAAATGTACATTTTTTTTTTAATTAAAAACTTATTTGTACACATCGGGATTCCAACCAGGGACCTAAGTGTTTTTAAGTCCAAGGTCTAACCAACTCGGCCACCACGTATATCATCATTTACCTAATCAAAATATTTTTTAATTATATTTTATATGTTAACTAAACTAAAAACACTTAGGTCCCTGGTTTGAATCCCGGTGTACGAGTTTTTAATTAAAAAAAATATGTACATTTGTTTGACAATACTACTATAGTGCCTCGGAGAGCACGTTAAGCTGTCGGTCCCGGTTTCACTATACCAACTTGTGGGTTATTGAGTCTATTCAAAACATCGCGACGAGCTAGCCACTTGTTCGGTGTAGACTTATACCATCGGCTACTACGAGGTGGGATTAAAAAGCCCTCCGCTGGGTACCCTGTGGCCGTCTAGGCGGTCTCAGGCGCCGTAAAGGCACCCGTGATGATATGTAGAACAAAATATATAATAAAACGCAAGCGTGCTTTAATTGTACTCTACTCTATACTGAATGGCAAATATGATTGAAAGGTCAATGGAATCAGCCCCAGTAATCAGCTAACCACCTAGTTTATATTATATAGTTTTAGTTGGTTATGTAGCATGCGTTCGATTGAAATTATTTTTATATGGCGCACATGCCGTGCTCCAATAAAATAAAAACATTTGATCCATCAATACTTATCATAAACACATAAAACAAATTATTTTAATTTGAAATTACAATTAATATTATTCATGCATAATCAAATATTAATACGCTTGTATTGTACATATTATAACAAATATTAACTGGCACTTAAGCCTAATTGGTTCCACGTAGACAAATATATTATAACATACAAATTATTACTAATCAGCTTTAGTTAATTAGCTTCGCCGGTCATATTATTTGTAAAACATTCCAAATCAATACACTTGTCTATTACTATACTGTACTGTGACCGACAGGCGCCGGCCGCACTATGACCCTCTTGGAATAAAACTTTTGTACACTATTTATTACTGTACAGAATCACATTAAAATTACATTATTATAATATATATAATACAAATAAAACTTTACAACGTGGTGGCCGAGTTGGTTAGACCTTGGATTTAAAAACACTTATGTCCCTGGTTCAAATCCCGGTGTGTACCAATGAGTTTTTAATTAAAAAAAATATGTACATTTGTTTGACAACACCACTATAGTGCCTTGGAGAGCACGTTAAGCTGTCGGTCCCGGTTTCACTATACCAACTTGTGAAACTGTTTATAGATGGGTTATTGAGTATATTCAAAACATCGCGACGAGCTAGCCACTTGTTCGGTGTAGACTCATACCATCGGCTACGAGGAGGTGGGATTAAAACCCCTCCGCTGGGTACCCTGGGCCGTTAAGGCGGTCCCGGGCGCCGTAAGGCACCCGTGACGATATATATATACCTATATAAAACTTTAGATTTTTATACCATATACTCAAGAACCTGGACCCTATTCCCTCGCCCTTAAAAAGGAACTGCCTAACATTTTTTCAATTTCAATTGTTGTTCGAGACACTGAGACCAGTTTGAATTTTGCATTTTTTAATTATAAAAGTATACCACTACACTATATTAGGATGGCATAGGTCGTCGACATGTACTATTAAATTTCCATGTGATAATAATTTTAAAAAGTACGCCTAGCTTACTTTCCTCGCCATCCCCTATAAAAATTAGTAATAAAAATTTTAAAACACGTATTACGCAGTAAGATTATAGTTATATTAATATAAATAAAAAACAATTTTATTTCGACCCGATATATTTCGCTGGCGTCTTCAGTCGTATGACATTAATATTTAAAAAATATTATAAAGAAGAACGGTCATAGCCCATGTATTTTCAGACTCAGGTTTAGAAGCCGCGTTCAAAAATGAAACCTATCCAGTTCGATAGAGGAAAATACATATAATAAAATTGTTAATTACATCAAAGTTCCAGAAGTTGAGAGAAAAAAAAAATTCTCATTTGAATTTCAATTTGAGGTTATGTTATGACTAGTTATTAGGTTAGTATAGCGAACAATTTCGGCCCGCGAATTAATAATCTGCAAAATTATTAGTAGTGTTTCCTTTTGCTGCAGCATTGACATAATAATATTATATAATCTGTACTAGGCTGAATGTTTCATAAAGACCTTTGCCATACTTGAGAAAACCGAACAAAAAATATATAGGTATATAGAATCTGTGGATGATATATCGTCGCTCTTTTTAATAAATTATTTTATAGTGAAATTGTTCGACAGCCTCCGTAGACTAGTGGTTACGCCTTTGGCGTTGAATCCGGAGGTCGTGGGTTCGATTCCCACCCATGGCAAATAAATATTAGTACATTTTTCTGTATAGTTTGTCATGGTCTGGGTGTTTATAAAATATAATATGTACCATATCATTGTTTCTGGTGCACATAGTACAAGCCTAAAGCTTAGTTTGTGACCAGAGCAATTTGTGTAAATTGTCCTACATATTATTATTATTATTATATTATTATTATTTAACATAGCACTGGATGCAATTCAATCGACCTATCGTCGCTATATTTTTATTGTGTTCATGCGATAAATGGACAAAGGGCATTCAATACTATACGGCCTTTTCTTTTTCTTTCAAAATAATGTGAAATCTGTCTTTATTTTGTTAAATCTCAATCCAGATAAGCAAAAATAATATTTTTTAATGTATAAAGCATTTTTTTTCTGCATAATGTGGACAAATATATAGAAAAGGCAGAAGAATCAGCACGTAACAAAAGTTGTCAGAACTTTTTTTCCCAACTTCTAAAATTATTTTGAATACTGGAAAATAATGCTTAAATTATTATTAAGTATGTATTATTAAGTAAGCATATCGTTGTTTATGAACCCTAAACTTTTTCGGTTGGGTCCAGAATGACCATTGTCCTTTACACTTTAAAAAAATATTATTAAGGATTAAGATAAGGTATGAAAGTATGTATGTCTTTGTAGTGTTACACCTACACTACAAAGACATACATACATTTATACCTTCATATTGTGTATATGTCAGCGTGTATGAAAATTTTTAGTACTTAAGTCAAGTTTGTGTCACAATTGTATGTTCAGTCAGTGAACTCCTAATGTCCAGATGCATGTATGATAGTTCTCAGATGTATGTTATTAAAATAAAATTGTAAATTGTATTAGTGCCTCGGAGAGCACGTTAAGCTGTCGGTCCCGGTTTCACTATATCAACTTGTGAAACTGTTTATAGATGGGTTATTGAGTCTATTCAAAACATCGCGACGAGCTAGCCACTTGTTCGGTGTATACTCATACTATTGGCTACGATGAGGTGGGATTAAAACCCCTCCGCTGGGTACCCTGGGGCCGTTTAGGCGGTCTCGGGCGGCGTTAGACACCCGTGAATTTTTCTTTGTATGTATGTAAAATTGTAATTAAAAAAAATATGTTTGTAGCACTCGGCGTTCCAAAACCCCCTTTTCACACCTTTTAGATTCGAATTTTGAAAAAAACATACAACAGAAAAGGAAGCTGTTGTCCAAATTTCATGTCCTTAGTATCAGTATTTTCTGGCGAAAATAAGATTTTATATATTTATTGGAGCACGGCTTGTGACTTTATGTCTATGTATGTACCTGGTGGTGAGCAGATCTACAAAGTCCATAAATGGGGTCGATCAATAATTGTTCTTCAACAGAATTGATCGCTCCCACTATGCCGGCTAAATGATGCGATTACGAAATGTACGACGACAAAAAAAAGGCATTACGAGTATATTTTAATACTCGCTGCCTTATCGTCAATTCATGATGCGGTTACGAAATGTAACCGCATCCTGAAAGGAGACTAACACCTCGACAATAAATCGATGCAGTAATCTCCTAAAAACCGGTGAACCCACAGACTAAAACCGAAAATTGTCTGGGTCACTTGACGGTTTTTGCATCTATATGAGTGCTGGTAACGAAACCGGTCGGTTGGCCTAACGAAATTATAGAGACCTTCCTCCCACCAATATAAAGTCAGTCAGGATAAGCTTACAGATGTATAAACATTTATATATGTATAAATGTTTATACATCTACTTTAAATGCTACTTTATATTATTTAATACATTTTACCACTTGCATAAATTAAACATATGATAATAAATTAAATGATACATTAATTATATTAGGTTCGTAACAAAAACAAAAGATAAATCCCATCAGTATTTATACTAAACCACTAAAACTTTAATATTGCTTCATAAATTTCGGTATTCGCCACGATTTGCGGCCAAAGCCGTATAATTGATTCGTTGAAGCCCTGTTATATTCTGCAAAGAATAAAATAAAAGATGTCTTTTAGACAGATATGACATTTATAATAATAACTAGTTACTATTTTCAAAATTACACGGCATGGCGACTATGCTGTGTAAAGCAGCAATGTATGTCCCCGTAGCCTAGTGGTTGCGCCTTTCGAATTGTATCCGGAGGTCGTGGGCTCAATTCCCACCCATGGCAAAAAAAATATTAGACGTGTTTCTGTGCAGTTTGTCATGGTCTGGGTGTTTATGAAATATACTATGTATTATATCTTTGTTTCTGGTACATATAGTACAAGCTTAGAGTTTAGTTTGTGGCCTCAGCAATATGTGTAAATTGTCGTACATATTATAAAACCATAAAAATAAAACTGACTGCCCCAGTTGCATAGTGGTTACACATTTGGCGTTTTATCCGAAAGTCGTAAGTTATATTACCACTCATGGAAAAAACAATAGTACGTTTTTCCGTACAGTTTATCACAGTCTGGGTGTTTATAAAATATAATAAAGATTAATATCGTTGTTGCTGGTACATATAGTATAAGCCTGGAGCTAAGTTTGTGACCAGGGCAATATTTGTGTACCTAATGTCCTTCGTTATATTATATTTATTTTTCTTATACAGATCTATGTAATGTTAAGCGATGTGTATGATTGACCAAGTCAAAGTCTTGTATCGTTTGTATTTATAGTATAACTGTATAAAATCTACATATTTTTTTTATTTAAATAGCAAATGCCTTTATTATGCTCTGATTAGAAATTTGTAGGTCTTATCTTTTTTAAAACTCTTTTGTGAATTCTCCAAAACTTTAATATTGGTAGAAATACGGGAAAGGACATATCCAAAAAAATAATAGAATATTGGGATTACACAATATGGCACAGCAACTATCTAAATTAAGTAACCATTTCTCATTTTCATAACAAGGCCATGTAACTGTGCCATGACCGTGTGCCTGTGAAAATGTTTTCATATTAATATATATTTATTATTATTATATTTTTTAGGCTCACTCTTTTTCTCTCTCATCCTGTATTTCTGATTTTAAAAAAATATTATGCTGTGGATATAAAATAAATAATATGAAATAGTATGCTATACTGTTCTGTTTCTGTAATACTTGCTATTTTATTATTATATACATATGTATATTATTAACATTAGTATTGGTATGTATGTCATGTATATGTAGAGAGTATTAGTATGTATGTATTATCTTTGGATAGGTACTCTCTTTTTAAAATATATATACTGCACCCATTTTACCTACTTACTGCTTAATTTGCCCCAAAGGTTTGACTGATAGAGAATGCCTGCGGCATTAAGTCCACCTTTGTTCAAAATTTGTGCAATAAAGTTTTTAAATAATTGAATACGGTGTGCAAATCTTTTAATTTCGGTATATTTTTCTATGTTTCTGTATTACCCTTATTTATCTCTCTATCTAAACATCTATATGGACAGAGAGTTTTCTTCTAAGCCGATTATCTTCTCATACAGTACGAAACTCTATAAATATGTCGATTAAAAAAAATGTCATATCTAATCTATTACTTGTTTTATTCTATGAAGAGTTTCGCTCAACGAATAGTCAAGTGTTGCACACAACAGCAAATCCGGAAGGCTCGACCGGAAAACGGATTCGTCCGGAATCCGGATAACAATCCGGTATCGTCACGATATCGCTTATCTATTATGGAACCTAATTACTTAGAGAAGGGTTGGATGGTTTAATTATACAAATTAATTGTAACCCATTGATTAATTGTATTGTTTATGTATTGTCAGTTCTAGATCGGTACTTTAATCTTAAATAATTAAGGTTATATTTTATTTATTATTAATTTGAGGGTTATATTTTATTTTTTTACTTAAATAATTTTACTAAATTTTTGTTTCAGTTTGGAATTTTCAATTCTTTGCGTAATCCTCGTTTGTGGATAACGCTAAATTGATATACCTGTACCTATTATATGAATATTCATATAATAAATAAATAGCCAATCTTTGCAGCACTTAAAATACAGATACAAACAAAACCGATTTTACCTTTACTAAATAAATAGTATATTTAAGGCTGAACTTTTGGTAAGCTTAAGGTTAGACATATCGT
The DNA here is from genome assembly GCA_947458855.1 of Monopis laevigella. Lineage (NCBI taxonomy): Eukaryota > Metazoa > Arthropoda > Insecta > Lepidoptera > Tineidae > Monopis > Monopis laevigella. The sequence goes on along the minus strand of OX381581.1, from coordinate 9,810,058 downwards.
GCTATAATCACATAAGGCGCGGCGTGTTCCGCCCGACACTTGCTACGTTTTTAGACGACACTCTATTTACTATGTTTTTATGAAATAAACCTGGAACCACGAGATACGCGGTGAGGCATTTTCGAAAGCTAGGTGTAGGTTATTGCCTAGGGGCATTAAATTCGCCTTTTTGCAATCAATTTTTAAACGAAAATACATTTGCTTGACAACACCACTATTAGTGCCTTGGAGAGCACGTTAAACTTGTCGGTCCTAGTTTCACTATACCCGTACGCCGTAAGATACGCCCGTGATGGTACGTACATACAGGCTGTCCCAAAAATCAACGCCATGCCGAAAACGGTTGAAAGGCCAGGTGGTGACAGTTATCAGAAAAATAATTAAAGAAATCTAAGTTAAGTACTTTTCAAATTATTGACATTAAAAAAAGATTTGAGAAAATTGTTGCCCTGTGATGATCTTTTAAGTACTGACTACAAATCTTTACTTTTCATATTTTTTTTAAGTGAGTGGTGTAACCCTTAATAACCCTTCTGTAAACTACAGTCTAATATAATACACAACTGCCTCAGTTTTAAAGAAAATATCACTTTTTTGCCCCACATGTACTAAAAATTATTACATCGCCCAACTTGACTACGGTACGGTACTGACTGTACTGAAAAAAAAATGTACTATACTATTTCGGCAAGTGACTTTAAAAGATTGTGTATTTAGTCAGGATTCCAAAAAGGTATAATACTAGCTAGATTATTCATTAAATAAAAAAAAAAAATGTAATACGTAATATAAAAAATAAAAATAAAGAGCCGATCATGATTCTAAAATTAACTTTTTTGCATATCAATCCTTGATATAGTAAACTCACATATTTGAGGCTGTGGTTACTACTTACGTACAATTCATCTTTATCACTATTTTATCTATAGGTTTAATATATTAAAGCTAAAGATTTTGTTTGTTTATATGGTTGAACGGGCTAATCTCAGGAATAGTTTGAATTAAAAAAAAAAAATTGTTGGATAGCCTATTTATCGAGGAAGGCTATATACGATCACGCTACGGCCAATCGGGGCATCCATGAACAATCTTTCAAAAACGGGAAAAAAATATTCCGCGGAAATATAGAGCGGAGCATCAATGAACAATTTATCTATTTAAAATACTGTATTACACAGAATTACAAAAATAAAATTGTACATGGGCGAACTTAATGCCTTAGGCATTTTCTACCAGCTAACCTTTGAGAGAGTGAAAGAGAAGTTTGCATAGGGTGCAAAAGCAAATAAAAAATAATTTAAAGGACATATAGCGAATAGTATATAAACTACATAAATATTACATGTAAATACAACTTAAATATGTTCCAAAAACGGGAAAAAAATATTCCTTTTGAATGCTTTCGTTGCGTGCGCTGCGTAAACGGTTAAAATTATGCAGACGAAGTTGCGGGGGTCAGCAGGTTATTTACATGATGCTAATAAAATCGTCTTTATCGTCGCATGTTTCGTTACCGCATAATGTAGTCACCATAGTTAGATTTGCTACCACATTATTATATTGTTCTCCTATTCATTAAATATACAATAAGAATGCTTTCTACAAAGTATATTAAAACCGTCTAGTGACCCAGTCATGTTTCGGTTTTAGTCTGTGGGTTCACCGGTTTGCATCGATTTTTTGTCCAGGTAGTAGTCTTCTTTTCAGGGTGCGATTACGAAATGGGTGGTTGAACTAACGATAAGGCAGTGAGTATAATAAAATATACTCGTAATGCAATTCATCTTTGTCGCCCATTTCATAATCGCATTATTTAGCCGGCATAGTGGGAGCCATCAATATTGTTTAAGAACAATTATTGATTGATCCCATTCATGGACTTTGTAGCTTTGCTCACCACCAGGTAGATACAAAGTTACATGACGTGCTCCAATAAAAAAGTATATATACAAAATCACATGTGCTTTAATAAAAAAAAGAAAGTTAAGGAACTTTATTAACCAATGAAAACTAAAGCGAGGAAAAACCCGAAGTATTTTCAGTAACAAATGTCTCTGAAAATGTGCTAGGATTCTAATTTGAATATTATGTGAGCCGAAAATGCATCCAAAGCAATCGCCACAAGCCTCCCTGAGTAACGGGATGTCTTCCGCAAGCTTCTCCTGGTCTCCAACGCGACAGACATTTAATTTTCAGGCGCCATTTTCCAGACACTGACTTGAAGCCACCGAACAAGCTGTCCCCACCAAAAAATAGACAGGATACAAAAATATTTTACACGTGGGATTTTTACTTTGCTATAAAATTCTTTAAAAGATATAATTTGCGAAATTCTATTTATTATTCAAGTCTTGTACAGTTTAACTTTCTTAGCACTTCTACAATATTTGTAAAAGTAAAAAAAAAAAAAAAAAATTTGTCACACAATTTACAATGGGAAATAATTAAATATTATATAAAGATTTAAGACCTAAAAATTAACGTTTGTATCCCTGGTTCCTATGCTAGGTTTCCCTGTGTTACAGGAATCAGTAATAACCGCTCCTTAAAATTATAATTGTTAATAAATACAATAGTGATACCTATCTGCCCTAGAATTATATAAGAGAAAAATCAAAGATACTAAAAAAAAAAAAAAAAAAGAGTGTTTTTTAATTAAATATATAAATAAAATGATTTGCGTATTCGTAAGTGCTGAGGTTAAGCCAATTCCGTTAATATACCGTACTCGAATAGTTGTGTTATTATTATACATATATGCAACAGCACTATAGTGCCTCGGAGAGCACGTTAAGCTGTCGGTCCCGGTTTCACTATACCAACTTGTGAAACTGTTTATAGATGGGTTATTGAGTCTATTCAAAACACCGCGACGAGCTAGCCACTTGTTCGGTGTAGACTCATACCATTGGCTACGACGAGGTGGGATTAAAACCCCTCCGCTGGGTACCCTGGGGCCGTCTAGGCGGTCTCGGGCGCCGTAAGGCACCCGTGATGATACATATACATATATACAACAGCACCCTATATATACTACCACCTTTATACTTATATTATACATATATTATAAAGCTGAAGAGTTTATTTGTTTATCGTATAATAAATATTTGTCGTTCTTTTGTTAATGAATTTCTGCCTAACCAAACGTTAGAGTAAAAACCGTAACGGGGTTAGAGTAACCCCCGTATTCTAAGTCGTGTTTTCTGCTCCACTTTCACTTAAGGATAGTCTGCCCCATTCTATCTTTCTTGATTTGATATTTGGTGGTAAGAGACAGACGTTCCTTGAGTGAAAGTGGAGTGGAAAACACCACTTAAAATACGGGGACTTAAGACCTCATTGTTAAGATTTTTTTTTTGACTATTCATAAATATCTGTAAAGATCTACATGAAATATAAATGATTTTGACTTTGACTTTGGTTGAACGCGCTAATCTCAGGAACAGGTTTGAATTGAAAAAAAATTTTAATGTTGGATAGCCCATTTATCGAGGAAGGTTATAGGCTACATAGGGCTACATACATCACGCTACAACCAATAGGGCTGAGTAACAATGAAAATGTTGCATAAACGGGGAAAAATAATCCTTTTGAGAGCGTACGCTGTGTAAACGGTTAAAGTTACGCAGACGAAGTTGCGCGAATCAGCTAGTTATATTATAAAAAGTTATCTAATAATAATTAAATTATATTTAAAAAAATACACTTATTTTTACCTTAGTCAATACATTAATGACTAGTGGTTGCGCCTCTGGCGTTGTATCCGGAGGTCGTGGGTTCGATTCCCACCCACGGCAATAAAAATATTAGTATGTTTTTTTTTGTACAATTTGTCTGGGTGTTTATAAAAATATAATATGTAATAATATCATTGTTTCTGGTACACATAGTACAAGCCTGGAAGCTTAGTTTGTGACCGGAGCAATATGTGTAAATAAAATTGTCCTACATATTATTATTATTATATTATTTTATATTTTACAAAAACCCTTTTTTGCCATGAGTGAGAATCGAACCCACGAATCGCCAAAGGCCACTGGTCCACGGAGGAGGTATAAATCCATGCAATAGTTTCTTGACAACTCGTCAAATCTCAGAGGAATACTGAATAATAACTAGGAATAATAATTGTGTATCATGAAAGGTAATCAAAATTAGGTATTTAGGGCAGACCCAAGAGGCAATGCAAAGTGTTGTGGAAACATTTGGACCGGGGCAAAATATGGACAAAATTTTATAAATAATTGTATTTATTTATATACCTATATACAATTCTAGGTAAGTTCACTTCATATATATATTGTTATTTTATTATTTTTTAGGTAATTTAGTTGCTACTCTTTTTTAAGTTATATTTTATTATTGTTATTAATTATAAATATATATATTTAATCTTGCTTAAAAAATAATAATAAACTGTATTTAGGTGAATAATATTTTTATAACAAATTCGTTGCTTTAATTTGAAAATTGTACTTTTTGTTTTTAATTGACAGCCTCCGTAGACTAGTGGTTGCGACTTTGGCGTTGTATCCGGAGGTCGTGGGTTCGATTCCCACCCATGGCAAAAAATATTAGTACGTTTTTTCTGTACAGTTTGTCATGGTCTGGGTGTTTATAAAATATAATATGTATTATATCGTTGCTTCTGGTACACATAGTACAAGCCTAGAGCTTAGTTTGTGACCAGAGCAATATGTGTAATTTGTCCTACATATTAATATTATTAAAATTAGAAAATCTGGCTCGGAACCACCATATTTTTTTAGTTCCAGTTTTAGTCGCAAAACTTGAGTGGTGGTCCCATGGAGATAATAGATATGGAAGCGCCCTTGGGCCTTAAATCTCGTTTCCAAACTTGAGAACACAACACGCCACATAAACCCAAAACATAAAGTGAGAACAAAAAATATTATAAATAAATGAGCGTTAATTGTTTAAGTGAGAACATAATGTGGCGGCAACGAACACCGTTTTACATATGGTTTTATAGGCGATTTTAGGCCTTAAGAAGGTTCCATATATTATTCTTAGCTCCATGGGTGTTTCTGACTGTAGTGCATCTTAATATAGTTAACTACTCTGTGGTAACCAGAAGCGGTTAGAAACAATGGAACCAGGGCCGTCACTTACACAGGCCTGCACTGCCTTGAATGCATTTCTATAAAACCCTCATTCATCCCGTATGCCTTATGGAAGAATCTATAAAACATTCCCTTCCCTTAAACAATAGACTATGAAGGTTTAAGGAATTTAAATTTTATTAAGTTGGTAAGAGAATTTTTATAATATTATAATTAATAACCGCCTCCGTAGACTAGTGGTTGCGCCTTTGGCGTTGTATCCGGAGATCGTGAGTTCGATTCCCATCCATGGCAATAAAATATTAGTACGTTTTGCTGGTCTAGTTGTTTGTTTATAAAATTATATGTATATCATTGTTTCTGGTACACATAATAGGTACAAGCCAAGAGCTTAGTTTGTGACCAGGGGTCCGATTTTTGAATATCAACCGATGACTAAATATCACTGGAATATCAAAAAAAATATCGATTTCTAAAAGATGGTATGAGTCTAAACCGAACAAGTGGCTAGCTCATCGCGATGTTTTGAATAGACTTAATAGCCCATCTATAAACAGTTTCACAAGTTGGTATAGTGAAACCGGGACCGACAGCTTAACGTGCTCTCTGACGCACTATAGTGGTGTTGTCAAACAAAATTTAATGTACATACATTTTAAAATTAAAAACTCATTGGTACACACCGGGATTCGAACCAGGGACCTTATTGAAGACTCTGAGCCTTTATATTATTTTTATTTTTTAAAATATGGTACAAACAAAATTTAATGTATATACATTTTTTTATTAAAAACTCATTGGTACACACCGGGATTCGAACCAGGGACCTTATTGAAGACTCTGTGCCTTTATATTATTTTTATTTTTTTTAAATATGGTACAAACAAAATTTAATGTACATACATTTTTTTATTAAAAACTCATTGGTACACACCGGGATTCGAACCAGGGACCTTATTGAAGACTCTGTGCCTTTATATTATTTTTATTTTTTTTAATATGGTACAAACAAAATTTAATGTACATACATTTTTTAATTAAAAACTCATTGGTACACACCGGGATTCGAACCAGGGACCTTATTGAAGACTCTGTGCCTTTATATTTTTTTTATTTTTTTTAATATGGTACCCAAGTCTCTTACAAAAATAGATGTGACACACACTTTAAGAAAATGAAGTGCTTTTGTCTACCGTATAATGTAAGGGGAGACTGAGACTCAAGGAACATTTAATGTAATGTCTTTTTTTTAATGTATATTTCTTTACCGGAGCACGGCATTTGATTTTGTATGAAACGATGGTAAACAGATCTACAAAGTCCATGAATAGGATCGATTTTGATCGATCGATTGACAATTAATAACATGTCGCTCCTAATGTACCGGCTAATTGATGCGGTTACGAAAAGGCATCGGCAAGAACCTATTTGCATAATGAGACTGATTTAATAACCTTTGCTAATTAATTAATTAATTGCCCGTTTCGTGGCCGCACCCTGAAAGGAGACTACCAACATGACAATTAATCGCAACGGTCACCTGAAAACTCACCGGTTTTCAGGACTAAATTTGTGAGGCAATTTGTATTTTATATATATCATTATAAAAAAAATATGTAAATATCAATAGAAAGTATTGTTAGTTCTACTGTGAGCCACAAGGGTTCTCTTTATGCATAGACTCTGTGAGATAAAAGAAAATAAATATGTCAATTTCAATTTGTTTATCTTGGAACAAACCAAGCATAAATTATTGGAAAACTGTCTTCATTACGCATAGAAAAACCTATCGGGGCTACATCGCTAGAAATACAGATATATACCAACTTTACATTCACTATCATTCATAAGTAAATAAATTATTATTATTATAATAATATAAAATATAATATGTGTATATTGTATAAATATAATATGTATATGGCACGATTCGCCAGTTTAGGCATTATGATTTTTTAGTGGAGTACAGCATGTGAATTTCTATGTCCATGATGGTAAACGGACCTACAAAATCCATGAATGTGGTCGATCAACACTTTGCTGATTAACTGCACTGATCGCCGGCATAGTGAGAGCAAACAGTGCTGTTTAACAACAATGTAATGATGGACCACATTATGTATTTTGTAGGTCCGCTTACCACCAGGTACAATATACATACCGTGTATCAACAGCGTGTATCTCAAAATCTTTTGTGTGGTAAGTATGTATTTTACACTTTATTTGTGTATTATGTACCTAAATATATGTTGTGTACCTATGTATATATATTATTTATTAGGAAGATATTATTTAAATATATTTTACTTTATATGTATTTATATATGTATGCCGTAAGGTTAGCTGGTAGATAATTCCTAAAGCGTTAAGTTCGCCTTTGTATAAAACTTTTGTTTACTCTGCAATAAAGTGTTTAAATAAATAAAATAAATAGCTACCAAATCCCATGCCGTGTTCCAGTAAAAAAAAAACTTTAGCTCCATTCTACGGGTGTATACAAAGAAATAATATAAAGTAACCTTATATTGCTAGTCTACTAAAAATAATTTCAAAACAATCGTTAAAAAAAGAACAAAAAAAAATGTCCAATTATTTGTTCAGGCCAATACAAACAAATCTCCAATTTCCATACGTTATCTTTTGGAAGAAAGAAATAAAAACATCCCCACAATAATAACAGGGGATAATATAATATTTGGGGCCGAATCGAAGAACAAACCCTTGGATTTTGGGCCCATTGAACAGAATACAAGATAATGAAATCTGTAATCCCATGATTCGAATTTGTGCGTAAACATTTTAAATCAACATTATTAAATCTTTATCAAAACGATAACATTATTAGGTAATAATTTTAACAGTAAATAAATTGCAGTCGAACAATCTGACTAAAAAGAAAAATAAATCCTAGAAAATCTCGCTTAAAATGAAAAAAAAATAAAAAAAGTAAAAGCGATAAATTTCCGAAAACATAGAATCAAATCAGTATGGAAACACGTACAGACTCAAAACCTGTGTACTGACAACATGCAAAACTAGATTTTAAAATTTGAGGGAATAGAGTAGCAAATGGAATTTGATTTTATGATGTATGTATAAGGATTTCTGTGTGAATAAACACAGATAGGAGAAAGAGTTTTTATGATTTGTGTTAGACTTTTATAGCACGATGCAGCAATATTTTTATCTTCTCTGGATCATTGACTATTGATGGTAAAGCTACTAGATTTTTTTTGTTATATTACCACTTCATTAAACCTATTGTAAAATAAAAGACTAAAACTTAAAAAAAATACAAATAATGTATTTGTAAAATGTAATTGTGTTATATCTATGTAACAATAGGTACGTGCAATATGAAGAACATTATCATAAATAAATCATAAATCATTTATTTGTTTAAGAGACATAGGTTATATAATAATTATATAATATAAGTTGTGTACATTTTTATTTTTACCTCTCTATGCTCTGCCCGAGGGCGTGTAAACATTAATGCTATATTAGTACAGTCATAATATTAGCCAACAAAACAATACAATTTTCAACCTACATAAACTAAATAATTGTCCTATATTCTTTTCACTAAGGAATTCGTCTATTCTATAATAACATTTTAAACTGAGCATACGATGAAGTTTTCTCTTAAATACATTCAAATTACTAATATTTCATAATTCTAATGGAAGTTTATTATATATGAGTGGAGCCATTCGCAGAACACTTTTATTGAATAAGCTAGTGTTGTGTGGCAGTAGATTAAGTTTATCTTTAGATCGAATTCGATTACAAGCATTTTTTCCTTGTCAAAAACTAAGGTCTAGGTTTGTACTAGGTCTAGATTTGTACTACGTCTAGGTTTGTAATAGGTCTAGGTTTGTACTAGGTCTAGGTTTGTACACCTAGTACAAACCTAGACCTAGTACAAACTACTAGAACAACGATCCTAATGTATATTATATTTCATGTTTATCAGTGCAGAAAAACGTAAAATATTTTTTTTTAGCCATGGGAATTCAACCCACCACCTTCGGATACAGGGAAAACCACAATTAGTTTACGGAGATGGTATACATGGTGACTTTGAAAGTATGTACTTTGGGCTAATATGAGTTTCTGCTGATCAAATCGAACTACTTTTCCCATGGAACCATGCGCTGAAATGAAAAAAAATATTGCCTTCTCCATATTAACTAGTAATGTTAAAATGACCAATTTGTATGGGAAAGCCAAAATTTTCTTTCATTTGCGACACACGGTTCCATGGGAAAAGTGGTTCGATTTGATCAGCAGAACCTCATATTAGCCCAAAGTACATCCTTTCAAATTCACCCTGTATACAATTAAATAATAATAATATTAATATGAATGACATATTGCTACAAAACATGCGTCCAAAAATAAAAATAAAAGTTGTACCTAGGTATAATCTAAAATGTCCAATTATATTTAATAGCTTATACATAATCATATTATACTTAGATCTTACTAATATAAATAATCTCTTACAGGAAATAATAAATTACTATAAAAAATATAAATAATCTCTTACAGGAAATAATAAATTACTATAAAAAATATAAATAATCTCTTACAGGAAATAATAAATTACTATAAAAAATATAAATAATCTCTTACAGGAAATAATAAATTACTATAAAAAATATAAATAATCTCTTACAGGAAATAATAAATTACTATAAAAAAAAGCATCTAAAAATGTATTTCATGAAAAGATCTCAATATAAATAAAAGCATCCCAGTAACATAACTCTATCATTAAAAGCAAAGATTAGCAGTAATTTTCTAAACCGTTGCTATTAAAAGCATCAGATAACTGAAGCGCACAGATCTGCGGGTCAAATAAAAACATTAATTTAAGTCAAGCAAAGGTAAAAGGGTCTTTATTACTCTGTACCTCCCAACGCGTATGGTCAGCTAAATCTTTTGTAACGACACCCAGCACAAAAGAGAGGCAGGCAGTAACTCATGGTTACTTACCCGTAACCTGGCACTAACGCGATTTTACCTAAAAAGCCTTGGACTTTGACTGGCGATGCGGATGGAAAATATGCAGATTATTGGAAAAAAAAACTAGTACCATCACATGTGCCTTACAGACGCCGTCTTCACAGCCTCAGGGTACTCAGCGGTGGGGTTTTATTCCACCTCGTCGTAGCCGATGGTATGACTCTACACCAAAAGAGTGGCTAGCTCGTCGCGATATTTGGATAGACTCAATAACCCATCTATAAACAGTTTCACAAGTTGGTATAGTGAAACTGGGACCGACAGCTTAACGTGCTCTCCGAGGTACTATAGTGGTGTTGTTAAAAAAAAAAAAAAAATCCATTCTCATTGCTACACACCGGGGTTTGATCCAGGGACCTAGAAGTCTAAGGTCAAACCAAAAGTGGCACCACGTATATAACGTAATAAATAACACTTGACCACTTTTCAGTTGTTTAAAAAAAAACAACAAAACTAAGATAACCTACTTTTCTGACATGGAATGGCTTCACTACTCGAATGTATAACACAAAAATGCTATCAAATTGCACTAGTCTATATAATACATTTCAACAGTTTTATTTGCTTTATAAATAACTCAATTTAGTAATATATCATTTTAATTTATTTTAATAAACCAATAAAGCACGTATCGCAAAATGTTTCGATTTAAATAACGGACGCTATTTTGGAACCTGAAATATTATTCAAAAGTGTTAAATATTCATTTTTGTTTGTGCCGCCCAAACCTGCGATAGATGTTTGAATAAGCTCGGGCTGCGTAAATAAGGATTAGGCGGTATTTTCATAAACAAATACAAAGAGGAGAACGAAATGAACAAATATGGTGAAGCTATTTCATTTTTCAGCCCTCTTTAAATATATTATTTGCTAGTTTAATTTGTGTAAAGCAACAGCGTTTATTAAATTGCATTACGCTTCTTTATAATATTAGTATCGATTAATAGCCTTATTCATAAAAACTTATTGAAGCCTTACAACACACACACTTAAGCATATTCTTTTTTGTTGCTAAATAGACGAGACAAAACCTTCTATATATAACTACAGTTTCTTGAAGGAGTCAATAAGTTTTTTTTATGAATAAGGCCAATAGATTATAATATTAGTATAGATTATAATTTATAGTTTAGATATTTTTAAGAGTGTAATTATCAAATTAATAAAAGTTTTTGAAGGTACTTTTTATAATTGTATAATGCTATGAATATAAAATATCAACCCAAACATAATCATAATATTCATAATTTAGTTTTAAGTTCAAAATATTCCAAAGTTATAGATCCGAAAATTTTGAATTGAAGTTTTTCAAAATGAAAATTTCTCTAGTTTCAATTGCATCCTATTTAAAGGTAGGTAATAAAATATTGAAAAGTGCCGGCGAAGGTTCTGATAGGTATAGATTTTATTTTAATAACTAATCTGTTAAGAAAATTATCATTACCTTTTCTTAATCAGAATAAAAAGTTTTATAATATTATTAAAATTATAAAAAAAAATTACACCAGAAAGATACATATAATTCAACTTTGACTAGCAGTCAAGTTGTAATAATTGTATTGGAAGTCCGTTTGTATGACTTTCAACACTGCTACCCTTAAATACTTTTTAATTATGTATAAGTAATATACATATATATCGAATATTTCGGATAAAAAAAATGTCCGCAACAGAAAAAATATTAAATACAATAACATTTTTTTTTTTTTTAATTCAATTACAATTTAATGCTTGTGTAAGTACAGAGATACTGAAAGTGAGATAACTTTTATTTTGTCGGGGAACGAAGACTTCTCGATCGCGTGTCCAGCGGCACTGCACGGCAAAAATTTAGATGGTGTCTTTACTTTATAGGATTTTAATTAAATAGTTTTTTATTAAGCAAGTACTTTAAGTTTAGGTTAAATATTATTGAATAAAAAAAATCATTATTTTCTGCGTAAAATTAATATTACTGGTGATTGATATTACATGTCATTGTGTTGGCGGGTAAAACCTTACAAATAAACATTTAGTTTGTGTAGAATATAAATAGATACAATAATATATCGCTGATTCGAAGATTTTTTACTAGCTGTGGATAAGATAGGTAGTCACAAATATTTGTTGATATCCTAGGCACTGTATCCTTTGGTTTCACCACTTATTTTGTTTGTTTGAAATGTTAATTAGTTAAATATTTACTTTATTCCGAAATTAAAGCGCACACGCAGTTTAAGAAGTCTAAACCACAACATTTTTTTATTATGTAGTTCAATTTAGCGCCTCCTCGCGGCGTTTCAACAAAAAGTTACATAGGACTGGGTTATGGTTAGAAAAAAATAAAGGAATACAAAGAAAACATAGGATAGGAATAAGGAATAGAAAAGTTACCTAACAGTTGTTTTATTAAAACTCATTCTCTAAATAAATGTTTAACATTCGTTGCGTTGCAGCTAGTGTCATGCAGATGGTATCGCATAATGAGAACGTCTTATATCCGCAGTTCCGTTCTTTGCATCCTTTGCCTGTGCAGACAGAGGCGCACACAGAATGTTATTATTTTATATATTAATTCAGCATTGAATAAGTTTAAACGCATAATTTTTGACCACCCGTTCCCTTAGTAATGCTTAATAAAATTGTACATAATTACGTAAAATCATTATTACCTATTAATGTACATAATCTTTGTTAAGCAAGTTAAGTCAATTATTAGACTACCACCTCGACAATAAATCTATGCAGGAGTCTCCGGATAACCACAGACTAAAACCGAAGATTAGGTCACTTGATGGTTTTTGCATCTGTATGGGCGGTGGTAACGAGTCCAGTCGGTTGGCCTAGAGAAGTTTTAGAGCAATTAGATTTAAGAGACCAAATACTACAAAAAAGTCTAAAATAAAAATAACAAAGAGAAAAATAGGTCTGACCTTCTGTAAAAACATGTTGAAATGGTTGATATTTATTACAAAATAGAAAAGTTTTTTCTTCTATTATTACATAAAAATAAAGTCACATATTATATAAATTAATAACGATCTCAAATCTATAACTCACAAGTGTAAATTGCTATTAGATTAAATTCAGGCATGTTGCCATCCTAATTCTATCCTAGTCCTTTCCCCAATTCCTTTCCATCCTATTATCACACTTTTACTTTACACTCTCGACTTTATAAATTCTACCTACTTACTAGGCCATCAAATAAAAGAAAAAAAAATCTAACGCCTGAATTTTTTTACACTAAAACAATGTACGGTGCAATTAACTAATAGATGCACCTTTAGTTACGGCGTTTTGCTGCAAACGCTTTGTTAATATTCTACAAGATATCTACCTACCAAGTAACGGAGGTAGTTAATGGAAATAATTATAATGCACATAATAAAGCGGAGAATAATAAACCGCCTGACCTGACCAAGACATAATAATATTGGAATTAGGTCCGGAAGCTGAACGTGCTCTCCGAGCCATGAATAGATGGTTTTGTAAAATAAATGTAGGTTTATTTAAAGCAGTGCGGCATGTGCTTTAGTGGTACCTAGACCTACAAAAGACATGAAATGACGGCTAAATCTTGCGATTACAAAATAGGCGAATTTGCATTACGAGACTACTTTATTTCTCTATGCAATCGTCAAATTACAAATTAGCTGTCTGTTGCGTAGACGCACACTAAAAGGAGGCTAGGCAATACATCTGTGCAGTAATGTCTCCAGAAAATCGTTGAACACACAGACTAAAACCGAAACATGAGGGTTTTTGAATTTGTATGGGCGGTGGTCGGTCGGCATACGAACTATAAGTTAATTAGTCGTTGCGCCTTTGGCGTTGTATCCGAAGGTCGTGGATTCGATTCCCACCCATGGCAAATAAATATTAGTACGTTTTTTTTGTACAGTACAGTTTGTTATATAGTTTTGTTTGTTCAGTTTTTTTGTATAGTCTGGGTGTTTATAAAATATAATATGTATTTTATCGTTGTTTCTGGTGCACATAATACAAGCCTAGTGTTTAGATTGTGACCTCAGCAATATGTGTACATTTTCCTACATAATTTTATTATTGTAGCTAAATTTTTAAATCTTTTATGATATATATGTATATATATATATATCATTACGGATGCCTTACGGCGCCGGCGGCTAAAAACTACCCTGCTCGTAGCCGATGGTATGAGTCTACACCGAACAAATTGCTAGCTCGTCGCGATGTTTGGAAATACTCAATAACCCATCTATATACAGAATTTGGTATAGTGAAACTGGGACCGACAGCTTAACGTGCTCCCCGAGGTACTATAATAGTGTTGTTAAATAAATGTACATAAATTTAGATTAAAAACTCATTAGTACACACCGGGGTTTGAACCAGGGACCTAAGTGTTTTTAAGTCTAAGTGTAACCAACTCGGCCATCACGTACAGTCCCCTAAGTCCTATTATTTTCCTGTAAAGCCTTACAATGACTAAGTAAAGTTACAAACACTGAAGCAACGCAAGCTGTTAATTAAAAACCGTGACATAACCCCGCATGCACTGAAATATAAACTGAAATATAGGTAGATATTGACGCAACGACACGCGCGTTATCTCAAAATTGAAATGTCAAATACAAATGCTTTGTATTAAAATATGGTTGAAATGATAAACGCCGGGATAGTGGTGGCACATATATTTCTCTATAGAATTCTCTGAATAAATGACACACAATATTTTTCCACTTTTTTAGGGTTCAGTGAGACAAAAATAATGCTGTTTACATACTACAATATACACATAGTAATTCAGTTTAATATATAGTAATTCAGTTTTTTATACTTTTTTTTTAAATATAATCTATTCTACGTGGTAATCTCTGTATACGTGGTGGCGTAGTTGGTTAGACCTTGGACTTAAAAACACTTAGGTCCCTGGTTCGAATCCCGGTGTGTACCAATGAGTTTTTTAATTAAAAAAATTATGTACATTTGTTTGACAACACCACTATAGTGCCTCGGAGAGCACGTTAAGCTGTCGGTCCCGGTTTCACTATACCGACTTGTGAAACTGTTTATAAATGGGTTATTGAGTCTATTCAAAACATCGCAACGAGCTAGTCACTTGTTCGGTGTAGACTCATACCATCGGCTACGACGAGGTGGGATTAAAACCCCTCCGCTGGGTACCCTGGGGCCGTCTAGGCGGTCTCGGGCGCCGTATGGCACCCGTGATGATACATTCTGAAATTTTGTTTTAAAGATATATTAATAGTTCATAGTTCTTATATGTGAAATATATTTAGCTTAAGTTTACAGTAAATATGCTGAATATATAAATAAACAATAAACTAAATGGGCTAGTTTCCTTCCTAAGATTTTTTTAGATTATTTATAAACGTTATTTTTTATGCCTACAACTCGTATATATAGTTAATCGACACAGTTTAGGTCGAAGACCTTTTTATTAGGTTTGAGTGGAAGTTTTTTTTTTAAGAGCTCAGTATGTGACCCTGTTAAGCAAACATACAAAGTCCATCAATGGGGTCGGTCAATAAATTGTTGCTTAAAAATATTGAACGCTACCAATAAGCTGGCTAAACGATTTTTTCTATGTTAATAACCATCACTGCTTTATCCTCAAATTTAACACCCGTTTTGTACCCACAGTCTCAAAGGAGACTACCACAAAGAAAACGATGGAATCTCGTGAAAACCGGTGAACCCAAAGACTACAAAGGTATATTTCATATTCAAAACTTATTAAATTATAGTTATTTTTAACTATAGTATCTAAGGTAGCTTTAAGGTTAAGATATGATCGAATTACCAGCCTTTAGTGTAAATGACTAGAGAACCGTTTCAGGCGCTTTACGGTATTTCTTGTCCACTTTACATTCTTTAAAGCGTTAAGAGTTTCATCACGGGCTTTCACAAGACCGTGGTAGCATAATATTATGCACATAAGAAAATAGATATGCTTTGCAAATAATATTGTCTTTGCTTCCATTATTTATACATACAATATTTATAAAATAATTTATGCTATAATTCAAGCTTAGCTTATTACTTTAATTGTGTTTTAACAGACCTTAATATTTGGTATCCTGGTGGCCGAGTTGGTTAGACCTTAGACATAAAAACATTTAGGTCCCTGTTTCTAACCCCGGTGTATACCAATGTGTTTTTAATCTAAAAATGTATGTACATTTGTTTAACAACACTATAGGGCCTTGCAAAGTACGTTAAGCTGTCGGTCCCAGTTGCACTATACCTACCTATAACTTGTGAAACTGTTTATTAGATGGGTTATTGACTATATCCAAACATCGCGACGAGCTAGCCACTTGTTTGGTGTAGACTCATACCATCGGTTACGACGTGGTGGGATTAAAAACTCCTCCTCTGGGTAACCTGAGACCGTCTAGGCAGTGATGATATATAAATATATTTAGGCTTTATCAAATACTCATGATATTTGTAAATTGAATAGCAAATATTTCTCGCCAATAAATTTATAATCCAAACCGAATCTGCATCATTCATTGACAGGCTCATAATTTGACATGTTCTGGTTCCATAATGAAGTTATTATATTACATTCGGTGACGCGATTAAATTTATATGATCCACTAAATTATTCCCGCATTCCTTTTTGGGTTTATTATTACATCATATGTCATAATTATAAATTTAATCAATGTGAATTAAATACGACTTTGCAGTTAATTACATACAGGGATATTCACTTATACTAAGTAAATCATTATCTATTTAGGTACCTAAATAGATAATCATAACATTAATAACTAACTAATCCGCGCAACTTTGTCTGGTTAAAATTTACCGTACGCTCTCAAAAGGAATATTTCCCCCATTTTTTGCAACATGTTTCATTGTTACTCCGCTTCTATTGGTCGTAGCGTAATGTTATGTAGACTATAGCCTTCCTCGATAAATGGGCTATCCAAACTAAAATATATTTTCAATTCGAGCCAGTAGTTCCTGAGATTAGCGCGTTCAACCAAACAAACAAACTCTTCAGCTTAATAATATTAGTATAGATATTACATACAGTACATCTTGCGCTTCAATAAAAATAAAAAACAAAAATCTTTAAGTTAATATTTAAACTAAGATCTAAAAAATATGTATAATAAAAATCTCAAATTTTAGTGGACTACATGGTTAATGAAGTCTAATTTGAGATGTATTTTAAAAGTACAAGTACTAAAAAATAGACGAGCCTGGATGCATGGATGTAGATGAAGCAAGAGAAATATGTAGAAAGCTTGCGCAGTGACTATACAAACACCTTGTATATCTTGTATACCTAGTTAATATTTAAACTAAGACGTAAAAAATACTTATCGAAAATTTTTGAATGTAAATTCAATTCAAGATGTCTTTAAAAACGAGACTAGACGAGCCTGGATGCATGGATGTGAATGAAGCTATAGAGATCTTGCTATGTGTCCGTATGGTGATTGTATAATTACCTTGTATATCTATGCTATTGCCTACCTCTTAACAGGGATAAAGACGTGATGGTAATAATAATATGAAGGACATTACACATATATTGCTCTGGTCACAAACTAAGCTCTAGGCTTGTATTATGTGTATTAGAAACGACGATGCAATACATTATATTTTATAAACACCCAGACCATGAAAAACTGTTTAGTTGATGCTGTGTAAATAAATAAGTTATTTAATAGTAAAGTAAAATTAATTGTTCGTAATAAAACATTTCTTTATTTTTAGTTTACAAAAAACAAAGCGCCGTAGGGAAATATTGGGCAAGCCAATCTACGAAGCATTAAAAAATATTGATTCCATACACGTTATTTTGGTCAGCTCGCGGGCATTGTCGGAATCAAATGAATCCATTCCAGTGGCTTCGAATTGAACTCGTTTCATTATTGTAGCGTAATTGAGGAAGCAAAAATGAAACCGACTGAAAAACTGCAACAATTTAAAGTTCGTTGTTTATTAGTCGAATATATAAACTCACGGGCACCTATATAGGTGCCCGTGAGTTTATATAAAAGAGTTTATATCAAATAAAAAAGGCTGAATATAACACAGGCCCCAGGTAGGTGGTATAACCCTCTGGTAGGGACTCTAGGGCATTATGCCATATCATATGGCCTCGGAGTCCCTACCAGAGGGTTATACCACCTACCTGGGGCCTGTGTTATATTCAGCCTTTTTTATTTGATTTGTATCTTTAAATAAAAAGCGGCGATTTCCAACACCTAGTATTGAGTATACGTATATATTATACTATGTTATTTGATTTTTTTTATATAAGATCCTGGCTATATTATTTATTTTATAAAAAAAATATATTCTAAGATCCAATTATTAATATACTAGCTGACTTGTGCAACTTCGTCTGTGTAACTTTAACCGTTTATGCCGCGCACGCAACGGAATCTCTCAAAAGGAATATTTATTCCCTGTTTTGCAATATATTGTATTGACGCTCAGCTCCTGTTCATAGTGGCGTAATGTTATTTATAATATATACATGGGCTATCCAACACAATTTTTTTTTTAACTCGAATCAGTCAGTAGTGCCTGGGATTAACGCATTTAACCAAACAAACAAACTCTTCAGCTGCATTATACGAGTAGGTATTATAGTATTATTATATACATTCATTAACCAGTATTATTATTTTTTATATGTAAGTACTGTAACCTTCTCTATTGTAGAGTAAGGCTACTACTGGCCATTTAAATGTTATTATTATTATTATTTTCATTAATGGCGTCTTCGCATTACGCTAAATTTTGCCAATGTCAAGTGGGTAGTTTGAAAATCTTTTTTATTATTAGTGAAAGATAAATAAGATTTTATTATTAGTGAAGGATAATAGGATGAAAAGGAATTAGGAAAGGACTAGGGTAGAGAAAGGAATGGCGACATGACCGTATGTAAGCATACGGTATAGTCTTGCCAATATCAAGTGAAGAAGGAAAAATAGTCTACAGTAAAATGGGTACCGCCATTTAACTGAAGATTGTGGGATTATTTGAGATAATACAAACACCAAGATCTGCGTAATGTTACACTTCTCACACTTAATACTACTATACGAATGCTTATTCTACAAAAATAGTACATTTTTGCACAATAATATTCAATAAAATTTAATTTGAAAAATATAACATAAACACGCGTCTACAGTATTCGGGCTACCCTCAAAGAATCCCATTTAAATGTTAGTTATTTTATTTGAATATTTTTGACATTTGTGACGGGAATATAACAAATCGAAGGAACAAAAGATTAGAAAGAGAGATCAATAGAGGGACACACGATGGAAGTGTGATGCATTAATTTAATATAAAACGAATAGAAACCGCGATTAATCATCACAGTTTGAGTTTATATAGCTTTGTAGGAATATTATATTCTTAGGGGAATTGAATAGAGTATAAATATATTTATAAAAGGTATAAATTGGTTTCAAAGAAGGATCTGGAGGAGTTAACCCTGAGGCAATAGGGTACGGTGACCGAAGAGAGTGAAGTAAACCATACCTTAGGTTACAGTACCTATTCGTTTACTATGAAGCCCAAACTATTTGATTACTTCTTTATTCAAGCAATAAACTTATTATTATTTTAAGCATAACGCGAATTTCATTTTAGTCCCAGATATTACCTACGCTTTTTGTGATTCCATCTGCTTCTGTTTTTCCAGACAGTTACAATCTAGGTCTTTTTAAGACTAACTAAATTAAATAGACACTTACAGTTTAATCGTGCTTAAATTTAACAACATTGATGATATCAACAAGGCAAGCTTAAGGGCACTGCAGTCGACTTGATGCCCATACAAACGTACTTCCAACATTACAACTTGGCTGTTAGTCGAAGTTCAATTATTAATTTTATATTGGTAAATGTAGGCAAACATCTTTTTGTTGTGGTTTATATTTTTCTAAATATTGGTTTTATATACTTATATTTTTGTTAATTAAAAAAAAAACAACACTGATTAATTAATACAATGACCTACAAAAATATTATTTTTATTCTGCGACAAACAGTGGTCGAGTCTTACTGGAAGAGCGAAAGCTTGTTTTGTATGGAGAATTCACGATTACGAATAAGATCAATTAATTAACTGCATTCCATGTCAATTTAAAAATAAAATTGCATTAAAACATTTAAGAAAATATAATAATATGAATACTAAAAAGTAAAAATTATAAACGCAGATACTATAAGTATCTCCCATCTAGTGTTTAAAATAAGACTTCTAATTTCACTATAATAGGAAGTTATATAAGGCATTTAGAGAACGTGCAGTATAAAATACTATAATAGGAAGTCTCTATATGCCTTCCATAAGAAGGAGAACGTGC
The DNA here is from genome assembly GCA_947458855.1 of Monopis laevigella. Taxonomy (NCBI): domain Eukaryota; kingdom Metazoa; phylum Arthropoda; class Insecta; order Lepidoptera; family Tineidae; genus Monopis; species Monopis laevigella. The sequence goes on along the minus strand of OX381581.1, from coordinate 9,789,600 downwards.
AGTATAAATAAAATAGGCGTAAAGCAATTTCCAATTTCATATGGGGTGTCTTGTAACTAGTTGGCTCAGTGGTTTAGTACCTTGCCGCGATAGCGAGGACCATGGGTGGGTCCCTACCACCAGGACATTTTTTTAATTTTATTAATTCAATTGAAAACTTCAAAATAATATAATCGACATTATCATTTAGGTTACATTTAACTATATTGCATTATATCATTTACATGTTTCTTATATTAAACAGCTGAGCCGCGCTACTTCGTTGCGCAACGGAAACTCTTAAAAGGAACAAATTTTTCCCAATTTTCCCAACATTTTTCATTGATGCTCTGCTCCTATTGGTCGTAACGTGAAGTTATATAGCTATTAACTATAGCCTTCCTAGATAAATGGGCTATTTAATACTAAAAGAATTTTCATAATCGGTTCAGTAGTTCCAGTGATTACCCCTACAACCTCACAAACTTTATCTCTTTATTATATTGGTATAGATAAATTATTTTAGTTAAGTATAAGTATAGTAGTTATAAGGAGATTTCGAAGCGTTTGGTCGAAACATCTGGTGACCAAAGGGCTGGCACGTTCTTCGGTCAACGTATTAGCTTCGCAATACAGCGAGGTAACGCAGCCAGCCTTTTGGGCACACTTCCTTCTGGCAGCGATCTGGAAGAAGTGTTTTTGTTATAATACTCGTATATTTATTTTATAATTTATTAGGGGTTTATTTTGTAATATTTATATTTAAGTTTTTTATTTTATTTTTTAGTTAAGTAGTTATTATAACATAATTTATCTTGTCTTTTAATAAATATAACGACAAAGAGTAAATGCCGCACAAAATACTACAAAGGCGTTAAACCTATCAAGTGTTTATGTAGTGGATGTTCATCATAACAAGTTGTTTAGAAAGGATCGCGTAAACAAAGCCTTCAAACATAGCCTTTATTATGATGTGTTGAGCTTTAATAACTGGGCGATATATAAAAGGAGATTTAAAAAAAACAAAACAATTTTATTACAATCGGACGTAGTAGAAGTATATTTGCGTAGATATTTGCAAACAAAATCAAATGCAATTGTTATAAAAATAATTACTGCTCAGCTTGTTTAAAAAGTAAAATACGCTAGCGTATACTTCTCGGAAAACTTTTTAAACTAACTGTACAGAAATTATTTTTATTACCTATCAAACGATAGGTATAGGTATCTTTATAAATATAATCTTTAGTGGGTCCAGGATCAAATCAAATCATTTATTTCATGTAAATCTTTACAGATATTTATGAATAGTTAAAAAAAAAAGTTTAACAATGTGGCCTTAGAGTGCGTTTGGTTAGGCAGCTATTCATTAACAAAATAACGACAAATATTTACCTCGATAAGGGATACTTTTAAAATATTTAAAGTCAGCTAATACTTTAAATGATGGAATGGATAGATAAACAAAAAAATAACCAATGGTAGGCCACCAAAACTATGGGAAGATGAATTAAAGGTCTCACTTTTTCATGTCACTGACGTTCATCACGCGGCTCTGCAACTGGGAGCTAAAAACCGGACACTGTCCCAGCGCTTGGAAGCAGGGAAAAGTCAGCATGCTATCGAACCCTGTCAAGGATAAACGTCCGCTGCGCTGGGCTATAACCCTGTTTTCACACCCGGCCATTCTCTGGAGGCTGAAAAGCTACTCGAGATCCGACCTGAGCAAGAAGCTTTTAGGTTATTCTGCCTTCTGTTCTACCAAGCACGAAATCTAACAAGTGATTCTTATACAAGACTTTTTGGTCAAATTTAAACCAATCACGATAAACTCCAAAACTGACAGCAGAGTAGAAATAAAAAAAATAGACGGAAAGTCTTAATGCCTATCTGATTTCTGAACAGTATGCAGAATCTTTACAATTGTATAATTGAGTCTCTACGTAGGGTTTGCGCATTGTAGCAACGTAACGTAAACGTATACGTGAGCAACAACCAATAAGGCCGCTTAATTTTTGGTAACAGGATTGAATAAAGCGATCCTATTGATTGTTGCTTATGTATACGTTACGTTGCTACAATACGCAAACCCATCGTAGAGCCTCTTGACAAAAACGGCGAAGTATATTTTAATATTTTGTGATTTTAAAATTCAGGGCAGGACGAAGATATGTCTTTCAGGACTGGTAGAATAATGCGGGATGTAACAAAATTCACATCAGTCATATTAAATAATGTAATTAACTTTAACAATAACGATATAAAGCACAGTATTTCCAAATTAATTCACTTCGAAACCATTTTAATTAAATATTTAAAAAAGCTTAGATTGCTTTTTTAATCGATCGTTAAATAAGTCAGTAAAGAAGTAAGAAAAATGTAATTTGAATCTAAATTAATTGTTTAGGATTACAAAATCATAAAATAAGGGAGCGCTTAAACAATCGTAAATGTTTTATTGTAAAATTAAATGTATTTTTTTTATAAATAAAGCAATGTAGGTCTATAATTAAATGGTAGATAATTATATAGTAAACGATTTTATATATCGACGCTTGAAAGGAGAAAGGGCATAAACGACATATAGTAAATTTTACAAGAGAGCCAAAAAACTGTTATTTTTTTAGAAAAAAATTCGTAACATAATTCCAATTAGTTTTATTTTTGAATTTAACAGACCAAAATGGTGCTAAAATTATTCTCTAAATTATGACATTGATACATTCTATGAATTTTACTTAGTATAGGAAATAGTGTCGCTAACGCATTTAAGTCACGAAAATTTTATGAGGAAAAAGGGTCCAAGTAAAAATTGTATACTAGTTTCTTTCAGGTTAAATAGGTGGACAGTATTTTGGCACAAACACATAACCATGAAAAAAGGCTTAAGTTAAGATTGTCTAATTTAACTATTGAAGTAAAAAGGGACAACTAATCTTTGACAAAAAAATTGTATCAGTAAGAATGCAATACCTAAAATGAATACCTTAATATGGAAACAGGTATAAAGACATACGCGCCATTGTTTATTGCTCATTTATACGCATAAATGGTTTAACTTTCTCAGCTAATATAAAAACTGAGCCAAAAATGAAGTTTCCAGGTTTTTAATGGCAAATAAAACTATTGTTTATATGATATTATAATATTTATTAGCCTTAATAACAAAATATATTCTTAATTGCATCAGCTGCACTCCTATGAGATAAAGATAAAACGATATTTTTTATTTGAGATCAAATTAACTTAAACATTGACCAAAAAACAAATAATAAATCAATTGCCATCAGCTGCCATCTTTTATGGTATTAAAACGTTTTTGGAACATTTTCTATTTAAGATCAAATTATCTTAAACAATACCCAAACACAAATATAAAATCTATGACGTGTAAAATTATTATTGCTATAATCTAAAGTGAAATATTTATTTAGGAACATAAAGTTTATAAACATAAAATAAAAAGCCTTAAAGACCTTAAAGAAATACAAAAATAAAAGAAAACTGTGCATCTATCTGTATACATAACATAAAATATTAGATAATAATAAAAATATTGTGTTATATAACACACTACATAGTAACAGCATCAATTCAACATCAATATCTTCTATGTCAGTATTTGGCTAAATATATTTTATTGTTTTATTGTATGGTATATCCAAACACTCACGATGGAAAGGGAATAACTTTATATTTAGGTAAAAGTGGATAAACGACAATATTTTTCATAATATTAATAAAGAAAAACGATGAAAGCGACATATTTTGATTTTAGACGTAAAGGTAAAATGCAATAACAGCCGTGTTTTGTCGCTTCGCTTATATGTAAAAAGATTTAACTGACATTAGATCTAATTATTACGGCGAAGTAAAACTAGACATATGAAGCAGTAATATATAAATTAGAAGAGTAAAAAGTCCTTAGTCAATATTTTTGTGTCATCATTTTATCGAAGTGCCATTATTACAAAATTTGATACAAATGACGTCGGTTGGTACAAAAAAAACTCTATTGGGCGGCCAAATCACCTACGGGATAAGCGACATAAATTTGCTCAGATTGACTTGAAACTGGGCTCAATCGACGCAGAAAAATCAGACAATTTCAACGGTATATATAACTTAATTTCACAAATATTGTCGCTTATCCCATTTCTCCTTTCAAGCGTCGATATGTAAATGTATATTAACGTAAAATCAAACTTCCGATAATGATTATATAAAACAATAATGTACAGTTTTTTTTAATTTTTTTTATTTAGAAAATTTTATTCGAATTATATATAGTAAGAATTTTATTTCAAAGAAAAAAATCCAGAAGGCTGGGTCGAACCTCGGTAGTTTTAATATACAATTTTGTGTCATAATTTTAATATAAAATATTCTGATAAGGAACATATAAAAAATAACATAAAGATAAATGTAATAAAAACAAACGTCATAAAAATTAAAGAAAATATTACACATAAATCTGTTAATCTCGAAAGAGCATTTCAACGAAATTACTCCAAAAATCCTAAACCAAGACCGATTAAACCTACAGGGTATTTACACGTCCATAAAAAAGCAATTAATTTGAATAATACTGTGAAAACAATATTCTAATGGTGCATTACATAGTCTCACCACAGATCTGAATTATTGTAGGTAGATAGAATGTTTCTTTTTAAGAACTTGCTTATTGTCTTAATATTATCATACTACTCACATACATGCGTAATTCATAGTTACCTAATCATGCTGATCCAGTTCTAAAGATTTTTTTTACTGGAATCCAGTGAAATAAAACAGCAAAAACGAATTGTGATTTTTTTTAAATATTGGAGCACGACATGTTACTTTGTATCTGGTGATGAGCAGACCTACAAAGTCCATTAATGGGGTCAATCAATAATTGTTTTAATTAACCGAGAACCATTTAAACGGCCTCAGGGTACCCAAACAATATTGATCACTCCCACTATGCCGGCTTAATGATGCGATTACGAAATGAGGGGCGACAATGACGAATTGCATTACGAGTATATTTTAATATACTCGCTGTCTTATCGTCAATCTAACTATCCATTTCGTAACCGCTCCCTGAAAGGAGACTATCACCTCGACAAGAAATCGATGCAGTAGTCTCCTGAGAACCATGCTTGCATGTCCTGTTTCTTGATGAATCGCAGTATAGAGTATATTATTATATTCAACAAGAAGCGGTCTAGTAAAAAACTTTCACGTGTAAATAATTAAATAAACATGACATTAAACTAGATTTTAATTTTTACTGGATTGGGCACTGTTTTAGTACGTTGTCGTAAAATCCACCCGATACATCTTAAACAATAGGTTAGTATTAGAGCAAGCTTTAAGGCTAGTTTCTACGGCAGTACCCAGTTTTTTGCAGGAATAATTTTAAGCTTTATTATAAATAAATGAGAACTGCCGTAAGAATAGCCGTAGGAATAGCCGTAAGCATGCTCTAAAAAACTCAAAAAAAATATTGTATTTTTTTATGGATAGTATTATATTCAGCATTTTTTTTTTATTCCTTTTTTGAACTACATTATAATATGGGATCAAAGATGCTTATTATATTAGACAATGCATATATGTATATGGTAACCCCTACTATTTGGAACGGAACTATGGTACTGGCTGGAGAGGGCTGATCATAAATTTCTTATTTAAATGATTTGAAGGTCTACGGACATGTCAATATATAGACACAAAAGAAATGATTAGTTTTGCAATCGATCGAGTGAGGTTGGAAGTAGCAGCGAATGGCTACAGTATTTTTATTATTACAAATATACTAAAATAATTGGAAATAAAAGCATATTAATCTGCAGTGAATAAAATATATAAATGATATTGGATGGAAATATATTAAAATAATTCCTAGTATAAATCATGTTTTAATTTATTCCAAATTAGTTAGGTAGGTTAAGTAACAGTAACGAAAATAGCTGGGTTACAATATTACAAACAAAACCACAAGAATTTTAGACTCTGCATATGAAAATATTTTGCTTTTCCAGTCAAATTTTGTCAGATGGATTTGCTAGGTTTTAAGCCGTATCCTAAGAAAAATACATATAACATAATATGTTAAATAAGTGTTTAAATAACTAAATCCTTTATTCACATTGTATATTATGTACATTAACTAAGATGTAAGAAGCAGATGGTTATTTATTTTTGAACCGAAAGCGTTGGTCCAGCGGGATGATTACGCGCACAGCGCTAAGCTAAACTTTAATCGATATGATGTAATTCAAACCATGTGACATCAAAAATTGACAGACAACTATGACATTTTGGTTAAAATTTAGCTTAATGTTGTATGGCGAAATAGGGCTACAGGTGATTAGTAGTCAATTTAGCCCTTCTAGTCAGATCCAAAGTCTGTGGACCCCTCCTCTCTCCTTCTAGGTAGAAGTCGTTAATGGCGACTTGATATCTTGGTCCAGTTGGCAACAAAGTAAACGACCTTTTTCTCATTTTTATCACGCTGCATTTGAATACCAAATTCTGAAGGAAGCTTTAGATTTTCCGCATCTTGATTCTACTTCCCTGGACACATTTTAAAACTGTGTTCAACCATCGTTATTATTTTCTTTCAGATTATTATCATGGTGATTTTTACTATTTTTTTATTATATATTTTATTTTACTTTGTAAAGAGTAAATGCACAATAGTTTTGAAATTGCCAAAATATAACACGTGGTATGTTTTTTGTGGGATATTTTGGGATAGAGGACAATCAAATCAACAAATTATATAAATAAGAAACCACCATTTTGCACAATTCATATCATTATCGTTTTCTGAATAAAATCGTGCAGAACTGTAAGGAGTTTGATATATTTACTTCATCTGAGACTGAGACCAAACGTTGTTGTCCCGAGGTACTTGGAGCCATTATAATTTAAAGAATTGTATTAGGTAGTTAGATAATGCGGTAAAGTACAATTTTTCTATTAAAAAAAGTAATAAATAAATTATCCACTGATACTATATAGAGATTTGTGTCCTCCGCTACCATTTATAAAATATGTTAAAAAAAGAAGTCTCATAAAAACAATCAAAACAATATAAATAGGTACATACAAAAATTTACTAGAAACGTACACAAATATACATGTACATAAACAAAAACAACATATATGTATATAGTTAATAGGTGAAAAAATAAATAAATATTGTATATAGGTATATATAATATAAAAAAAGGAATACTAGGATCTATAATGTTAAAGTTAATCACAACCACACAAATTGCAGTTTTTCTATTAGAAGACCACATATACTTAAAAGTTGACAAAGCAAAAATTTCTTCTGCAGAAATTGTTATTATACACTGAACTATGTACTTATCTTTATTTACGGGTATTTAATATCTACATTAATAACATCTATCTCAATTCGACAATAAATCAGGAATAAGCTTTTTTTTTCAGAAGATTTTTTTTTAAATTAGACCGCTACTACAGTATGGTAAACAACAATGACCAAATTCTCCATTCCCCATTCATGGACATTTAGATATACAATGAAGTAGGTATAAAGTGCTTCAATAAAATAATATTATTTAAAAAAAAATGTTTTTTTTTTGTTTTTAGTTATTTTTTTATTTCTTTACAGATGTATTTATTTCCCTTTATGTATTTTTTAAGTAAGTATATACATACATACATATCACCACGGCGCTCGAGACCGCCTCGACAGCCTCAGGGTACCCAGCGGAGGGGTTTTTTATCCTACGTCGTCATATGAATCTACACCGTACAGGTGGCTAGCTCGTCGCGATGTTTTGAATATACTCAATAACCCTTCTATAAACAGTTTCACAAGTTGGTAAAGTGAAACCGGGACCGACTTATTATTAATTTTTAACTTATTTTTAATTTTTAATATTAATTGATTAATTAATTTGCCCCGATTCAATAATTAGTATTTTTATTATAGTTAATGGATGTGATTACAAAATTATAGTTAATGATGTCTAACAAAAAATATAAATACATACAGCTTAAAGATTTGAAAATGCAATAAATACAAGTCCTATATCAGAATTTTACATCGATTTATCTTATTACAGCAAATTGTAGAGATCTTTTAAAGTTTTTGTTTTCTATTGTAAAAAGATTTTTATAAACAATTTTTTTTTCCATCTGGTTGGACTAATGCTAAATATGCCAAAAATGGCAAAATTGTTTGTAAGCAACCCATGACTCATTGAACTGTAGAAGCTCATGATGCGCCCATAGAATGCTTTAGGGTGACCATGGGTTTATAATGACATCTATAGCATTCAGAATATTTCAGTATTTGTATTGGTCATCTGTGGGTTTATAAGCGACACTAGCTGTGCCCCGCCGTTTAATTTAAAATAAATTGGATCGAAAATAAAATATTGGTAAAAGAATTTTTGAAATTGGTTGACACAAAACTAGTTAATTTAGAATTCAAAATATATAACTGTAAAAAAAAATCAATAATAAATAAACCATTAATTGACAGCCTCCGTAGACTAGTGGTTGCGCCTTTGGCGTTGTATCCGGGGGTCGTGGGTTCGATTCCCACTCATGACAAAAAAATATTAGTACGTTTTTCTGTACAGTTTGTCATAGTCTGGGTGTTTATAAAAATATAATATGTATTATATCGTTGTTTCTGGTACACATAGTACAAGCCTAGAGCTTAGTTTGTGACCAGAGTAATATGTGTAAATTATCCATATTATTATTATTATTAATAGATTTGTTAATTATCAAATTTACAACTCCTTCATACTTCTTGCTCGAGAATGTATAGTGTTTGCAAACACTATTCAGTGTAGTTTAGTGTATATTCCGAATACCATCGACGACGATTAATTGTATTCCAAATATTTCAAAAATCATATACCTAATGCGTTTCTAGTAATTTATTATAAAATTCCTGACGGTATAATAAATAACCTGATTTTTACTGCCATTAAATTATTTAATTGCACGTGAATGGATTTTAGACCCTCGTCTAAGTTCTAGATAAACGCACGATATACACGTTGTTGCGAGTCTGTCATTATTACTTCAGCGCAAAATAATTATTATATCGGATATTTTACGTAAAAGTAGCAAATATTATATTAATAAATATTAAATATATAATAAATTAACCTAAAGCAATAACTATATACAAAATCCATTATCTAATAACTTATATAAAAAAAAATCTATATATAATACCTACAAATTAATAACAAAAATTTTGAATGTTAGACGATGGGCGCAGTGTACCAAGGACACTAGCTGCATTACCACGCTGGATCGCAATGCTGATCCTCTGAACAAGGTACTCTTTGCTCAGAGGATCTCCAGTAGCAATTTTTATTTTTTTTCCTAAATCGTGGATAAATTCACTAGCGTCCTCGGACCATGGACCCATCGTCTCAACCGAAAATGCCAAAAACAGGTATGAGTTCAGGAGCTCTGCATACTTGTTACGTTTTATCTTGCCTGCTTGCTCGGCCGCGGCACCGACACGCTTTGAACAAGAAGTGACGTGACTTTGACAAAGCGTATCCGAACAAGTTAAATTATTTAATTGCATATGAATGGATTTTAGACCCTCGTCTAAGTTCTAGATAAACGCACGATTTACACGTTGTTGCGAGTCTGCCATTATTGCTTCAGCGTAAAATAATAATTATGATTATTATATCGGATATTTTACGTAGAAGTAGCAAATATTATATTTTACTTTAAGAATCCCAAAGCAAATTATACAAAAAATAACTAATACAAAAAAAACAGTAATTAAATGTGTCCCAAAGACATAAAAAAGCATACTCAGTCTAGTGATTGAGTGAATCTTGTACAAGCTCCGGGCTATAAATAAGGCGACTTACACTGCCATTCCGGGAACATGACAGGATCTTAGACGGCGCACTATCTATACACACGAATAGATCGCGGTTGTTGTTAGTCTGTTATTTTTGCACATCTCGTCTTGGAACCGACCACCTGCTCAGTATGTGTGCAGTTTAGCATGATTTGACTTATAGATAACTGAGTGCAGGGGCACCGACTCCGTGGGTGCTCGAGGGCTCGAGCACCCATGAGAAATAAACAGTAGGTGCCGAGCACCCCTGAGAAAATATCAAGAAACAGATCCGTAATCGCCTTTTAGGGATGGGCGTTTTTTCATTACCCGACAACGCGACGACCCGTTTAACGCAATGGTTTAGAGCGCCCGGTTGACTTCGCCACTTTTTCGAGTCATCAAATGAGCATGAGCACCCATGAGGTTTTCTAAAAGCCGGCGCCCCTGATAAGATAAGGTGTTTGGATAAGAGAAATGTTTGTAGTAATATGATTATATTTGTTTTAAATGTTTTCTATAATTATTTTGGTTATGTTAATAACAAATTGAAAAGTGTTTTTAAATATCATAAATGATTATATAAATGACATAAACTGAATCTGACATGCATGCAATGATCTAAATTTGTTAACATTTTAAAAGGTTTTTATATGATTTGTAATAGATATAGGTATTATAATGATAATAATTTCAATATACCTATTGTGTTTTATTTGACATTTTAATTTTTGTAATTGGGATTGTAGTTTATATTTGTAATTTAATGTTTTTCTCTTGACATCGATATTTAATAATGATTTTGCACGCCTCATGGGTAAATTCTGATGAAACTGTATACATATATTTTTTAACAACTTGTAAACTCTGAATTATGCAAATAAAGATTCATTCATTCATTCATTCATTCATTCATTTATATCTATACTAATGTAATAAAGCTGAAGAGTTTGTTCGCCATAATCTCAGGAACTACTGGTTCTAATTGAACAAATATTTTAGTGTCATTTATCGAGGAAGGCTAAATGAAAACAAAATCAATGAAACATGTTTCAAAAACTGAGAAAATTTACTCCTTTTGAGAGCTTTCGTTGCGTGAGCTGCGTATACGGTTAAAGTTACACAGACGAAGTTGCGAGGGTCAGCTAGTATAAAATAACACAACACAACATAATTTATTGAAGCATTGCATGTGACTTTTTATCTACCTGATGGTAAGCATACCTACAAAGTCCATAAATGGGTTCGATCTATGCATTGTAGTTTAACAGTATTGCACGCTCTCACTATACCGGCTTCATGATGCGGTTACACGGTAAAATGGCTGGCAACGAAGACAAAGTTTTTTTTAACAAATTTATAACATCATCACTGTTTTTTTTGTCAAATCGACAGCTATTTAAATAATAGTGTCAAAATTAAGGCCTTGATGATTCTTATTTAGGATGACGTTTAATTTAAAATAAATCGGATCGCATATAAAATACGGAATTTAACAAATGTTAGTCACTAATAATGTCGCATTCTATTGGTGAAAGTTTTTTTTAAATCGCTACAGTAGTTTTTGAGTATGGAATAAATTAACAATCAAATTCTCTTAATAATATTAGCATGTTCTTCATTTAATAATAATTCTTACGAGCTGTTAATTACTATGCGTTAGTAGTTTCAAATAGTAATCCATAATATACTCGTATGAGAAGAATTTTGCGTGATAAAATTACTTTTGCGTGATTTTTTCTTTTTTTTTCACACAAAAAGAGTTGCGTGATCCATAATAAAATTCTTCACAAATTGCACTTGGTGAACCCTGCCTACACTAAAACAACCCTGACGCGAATATAATTAACTCTAAAAATAGTATGAAAGGTACAGGTAAAAATAAAATTTTCAAATCACTCCAACCAAAGAGTAAATGAAATGAAATAAATTGAATCTTTGATAGAATTTCAAGATTTTTCTTATAAAATTCTTTTGAAATTGAATTGAAAGTGACTTCCTGATTTAGTCCGGATGTTTACCGCTGTCCACGTGCATACGGCTACCCTACACATGTGCGATATATATGTTGATAGTTCAAAAATAGTACCGCATAGTTCGCGGTGCGAGCGAGCGGGTATGTGACGATCCTCTACGCGACACGCTTTCAGAAAATCCTGCTGTAAATGAGACGATTTTTCTTGAGATCAGTTGCGTGATATCGTTAAAGAAAATCCTTTTTAAAAACCGTGCTAGATGCTTATATGCGACCACGATACTGAAGCTTGAAAACTGAAGCAGAAAATAGGTGCACGCTTGTTTGTTTATTATTTTAGTAAGATATTTAATATAAGATAAGAGTTTTAGAAGTTTTGTAATGATACAATTCTTTAACAAGTAATCCAAATTTTACAAACATATTACAAAATATTTTTTGAACACCGGTATTCATAAAAAAACTTATTGATGACTTGAAGAACGTAGGTATTATCTCTTTTCTTAGCAACAAAAATAAATATGCATAAAAGGAGTCATAGAGGTTTTTATGAATAAGGCCATAAAATTATAAAATGCAATTAGTTATTTTGTGTTGTTACCTTTTCTCATGTAAAACGTTGTCAAAATTTAAAAATCCAAGAGGAATTCAATATAATTTTACTTTTATAATAGTAAAACATAGCTTTTCTCAGAATGGTATATCTAATGATTTTTAAATAAAAATACTATGAAACTAAGGTTAAAAATAGGCATGCCGTGATCATCATCTCATGTAGGACACTCCAAGCGTATTTTAGTATTTGAGTTGCGGCAGGGACAGTTCGAATTTGGACCAGGCGTGTGCCCTGCGCGAGCGCAGCTGAAAACGAGATTGATTTTTTTAATGTTCTGTTTATAACTTTAACAAAATGTAAAAAAATAATATTTTTAAACCGATGCATAAAGATTGTGTAGTGAAAGAATGAAAATACTTTGTGTTATTCTTAGTGTATTTTTTAGTATGAACTAAAATAAAAACAAGCAGTGTAACAAATCAGTGAATGCATTTTTTAATAATGAAAAAGATTTGGGTTATAAATAGCCCCTCAATAAAATGATAAAACTCAACCACATAAACAAAATGGCGAGTGTGTATCGCTATGCTACTCTTCTAACGAGCATAAATCACAACTTGTTTATTTGTATACTTCTCTCGCTCTTATTGCCGAGATGCTACGAAGGGGCTTCGGGTCCCGACGATGTTAGCCGAAGATTAACAAAGGAGTACCATCTGCGACAGGGAGCTTTGCGAGGGTTGATAGTAAAGCCTTCGCGGCAGTACCAACTGCAGCAAGTCGAAATGTTTTTTGGGATACCTTATGCGGCACCACCTGTTGGACATTTAAGATTTATGCCACCAGGTACGGTTATTAACCACGCACTGTATGCATATATATGTATTAAGATTCAAATTGGTTAAAAACACATAGAAATGCATGTGTTTTTAACCAATTTGAATTGTATTGTAGGTAGGTAGTTTAATGTATATAAAACATTTTATTATTTAGGCTATTTATTAGTGAGTCTACTAGCATTCGTAATCGCAAAGTCTGCGTTCTCCATACAAAATGAGCTTTCGCTCTTCCAGTAATACTCGATTACTGTTTGGCGCAGAATTAAAATATATAATATGTCGGTAAAAATACAAAAATATTAAGTACCCATAACATAAAGATTTTGACTTAAAATTACCAACATAAACTACTACTAATATTATAACTTTGACTAACAGCCCAGTTGTTACATTGGAACTACATTTGTATGAACGTCAAGCCCTCAAGTATATACTCAATAGTATATGCTTGTAAAACATCTATTAGTTTGTATTAAAAAAAGAGTATTTGTATTAAATTTCAAGTATGTAGTATCTTGTGATGTTTTTCCTGAAAATTCACTCAGCCCTTGAGAATCGAAATTTGAAACAACGTTTCTTAAAGGGAAGGGATCTGCCATCATACGGCAGATCAATAAACAAATGAACAGCTATGATGACTATATTATTATGTCAAAATCTTTGCTACCTATAAACAAGTAAATATTACATCACGATTAACTAAAATTAATACATAATATTTTTTAAAGCAGAGTTTTGATACTTAATATTTTTTCACATCAGTAAGTGAATTTTCATGGTAATGTCTATTCGTTTTGCCCCCGTCTATCCCAAATCACTACCGCCAATTAAGAAGAAAAATAATTCATATGTAATCATTTTCTAGTCCAGCGTAAAAGCATTGTAGTCGGCGGGATTAATGATGTCAAATCATTATGATACCAAGAAAAAATATTTTACTTAATCATTTTCTCCTCAACAGTTAGTGCATTGCCGTGGTCGGGGGTAAAGATGGCGACTCGATTCGCCCCTGTCTGCCCCCAATCACTACCGCCAATTCAGAAGAAAAATATTCACATGTAATCATTTTCTAGTCCAGCGTAAAAGCATTGTAGTCGGCGGGATTAATGATGTTTATTTATTTATTTATTTTTTATTTATTTAAAAATTAACAAAAGAAATACAAATAAACAAAGATGGGTGAGTCCCTGATTCCCACACTAGGTTTTCCTGTCACGTGAGAATCAGTTGCTACCACTGTAGGAATATAAAAAGGAATATAAAAAATAAAAAATAATTGCGGGTTTATAACTATTTGTGTTTTTATAATTAAGTTGTGAGCCATCTAAATGCGTGCGTGTGTATCACTATAGTGTGTGTGCATGTGATAATATAATAAAAATATAACAAAAATAAAAATATGTAATATATCTAAATAAATATAAGTGTGTTTGATTATGCATTATTATTATGTGTGTAAGTACCAATTTAAGTGTAATGATGTCAATGCTACCTATGGTACGGCTGTTTGATTATTTATTCGAAGTGTGGATTATATTATTTCGTAATCTCTAACAATTCTTCGGTTTGTATACAGTTTAGGGTCATGAGCCACTTGCTGATGCATATTTTGCAGGAAAATTTGGATAGGTCGATGATGTTAATAAATTTGCTAATCCTGTTGTATAAATGTGGGCCTAGAAAGTTAGTCTGTCTTTGAGCGAAAGTGGTTCAAACCTTAACCGTAGGAAATATTTGGTCTTTTCGTCTTTTGTTTTTTAATTCTGGCAGATCTTTTATAAGATATACTTTTTTGTGCTGAATTCTACACGTATTTAATATAAATAGCTTTCGTATAGAAAGAACATTGGCTATCGAGTAAAGTTGTTCGGTGGGGAACATAAATGGTTTATATAACATAACTTTTAGTACAGCTCGATGAGAACGTTCTAATTTCAGTAATATAGTTTTACTGCTTCCGCCCCATGCAGTTATACAGTACGACAAAATAGAATACACGAATGCAAAATAAATTATACGTAATAAGGGTATGTCGGCTACTTGTCTAAGGCGTTTGAAGACGAACATCATTTTTCGCATACGGCCAGAAATCATGTCAATGTGTTTTGACCAGTTTAGATGTTGATCTACTATGACTCCAAGATATGTTAGGTGAGAAACTTTGCCAATTATGTAACAGTCACACGAACCATTTCGGCCACTATCGAGGCCACACGTATGGACTTTAATTTTAAAATCTGATTTGGGTTGAGTGGATTTATTTATTGAGAAACATATATATTTAGTTTTTTTTAGATTAAGGGTTAATAAATTTGTATCTAACCATTTAATAATATTGTGTAACCCATGTTCCATACTTTTTTCTACTTCGGGCCACGAGGTTCCGCTAAAAATCAGAACGGTGTCATCAGCATAAGTAATAAACTGAGCATTTTTTATTGTTTTTTGACATAGCTGGTTAATATATATTAAGAACAATGTAGGACCCAGAATACTCCCCTGAGGTACGCCAAATTGCATAGGACAAAACTCACTACAGCAGTTACCGATACGAACACTCTGGGTGCGTCCCGTTAGGTAATCCGTAAAAAGCAGTAGTGGCATCCCACTAATGCCGATTCTCTCCATTTTTGATAGAAGAATGGGAATAGAGACCGTGTCGAAAGCCTTAGCAAGATCTAAGAAGATGTCAAATCATTATGATACCAAGAAAAAATACTTTTACTTAATCATTTTCTCCTCAACAGTTAGTGCATTGCCGTGGTCGGGGGTAAAGATGGCGACTCGTTTCGCCCCCGTCTGCCCCCAATCACTACCGCCAATTCAGAAGAAAAATATTCACATGTAATCATTTTCTAGTCCAGCTTAAAAGCATTGTAGTCGGCGGGATTAATGATGTCAAATCATTATGATACCAAGAAAAAATACTTTTACTTAATCATTTTCTCCTCAACAGTTAGTGCATTGCCGTGGTCGGGTGTAAAGATGGCGACTCGTTTCGCCCCCGTCTGCCCCCAATCACTACCGCCTACCAAGAAGAATAACCCTCCTTCTTTGGGAAGACAGCACTACATGAGCAAGCTGATTCCGTTTTTGAGAAACGAATCTGAAAACTGTTTGTACTTGAATATATACGTTCCTTATAGAGGTAAGTTGTGAGAGATAATAAGTATATTAACATCATGCTTTTGAGTAGTTTATGGTTAATTTCTGAGAAGTTTAACCATAAACTACTCAAAGTAATTAATAATTATTAATTAATTAATTAATTGTTCTTAAACAATATTGATTGCTCCCACTATGCCAGCTAAATGATGCGATTACGAAATGGGGGGCGACAATTATGAATTGCATTATGAGTAGGTATATTATAATTTACTCGCTGCCTTATCGTCAATTCAACTACCCATTTCGTAACCGCGCCCTGAAAGGAGACTACCACCTCGACAAAATCGATTCAGTAGTCTCCTGATTAATTTTAATTAATCGTATATGACAAAATTTTAATGAGGTTTACACATTTGAAGGTATATTATAATTTAATTAGTTTTCTATTTCTTAAGTCTCAAATCACACGTTAAGCTATCAGTTCTGATTTTACTAATACTCAATTGTTAAATTCTACTCCTATAGAACCTTAAGTAAAACCTCTGAAATGTGTAAAAACCTCGTCACGCTTTCCTCGGAAGCCTAAAGGGATTTGTGATGATAATAATAAAAAAGTTGGAAAAACAGTCATATCACATAAAACTTACTTAAATTCTGTTCTTCTAATTTATTCTGTCAAATAGGCAATCTAACTTTTAATGAGCACGTAATTTCAAAGCTTTTACAACGAGTTAGGGGTGAAGAAGCTTCGCTTAACATCAAAGTAGATAGGGGCAACTTAAGAGATCGTTTTTATGTCTATTTAGCTTGAGGAAAATTGAAAGCTAGATGCATTAAATGGAAAATAAAACCCAATAAACTATCAGTACTGAAACTTTAAGTTGGATATTAAACCTTTTAGAAAAATATGTTGTTCGTTTTTTTTAATAAAATTTCATGTTTATTACTGTAACTTATATAAATAAATAATGAATTAGAGAAAAAAAAGTGAATTAGTGAAAAGTGAGCCGTGTAAGTGACTTTATACAAATAAATACATTTCATATATTTTTTTTTTGATATGTAGCACCATTTAAACATATTGCTCTGGTCACACAATAAGCTCTAGGCTTGTACTATGTGTACCAGAAAAAAACGATATATACATAATATAATATGTACATACACGATATACGTGGTGGCCGAGTTGGTTAGACCTTGGACTTTAAAACACTTAGGTCCCTGGTTCGAAACCCGGTGTGTACCAATGAGATTTTAATTTAAAAAAAAATGTACATTTGTTTGACAACACTGCCTCGGAGAGCACGTTAAGCTGTCGGTCCCGGTTTCACTATACCAACTTGTGACAACTGTTTATAGATGGGTTAGAGCGACAAGCTAGCCACTTGTTCGGTGTAGTTGGTATAGTGAATATAAGTTACGACCCTGAGAAATATAAGTGTTGTGTACTGGCTCCTGTGTTGCAGCAATCATCATCATCTGATATTATATTTATACATTTAAAAAAATCCTTATCAGTATATTCTTATATAAAATTAAAAAAAAAATGAGTTATTAGAAGAAAAGCTAAAAGAGGGCGTCTGTGTATAAGTAAATAACAAACAATGACAAAACTCGTGACGGGTGACTGGAACCTGTTAGATCAGTGGTTGAGTGCCTTGCCGCGAAAGTTAGGTGCGTGGATTCGAGTCCCGCCCACCAGGATTTTTTTCATTGCATTTTATCTTTAAAAATTTAATAGAATATCTGATATTACAAATTTATATTTTTTAATATCTTATAGCTTTGATAAACTATCTATTAATGGCTGTTGCTTAGGCAAAAATACTCAATTAAAAAAATACAATAACCATTTGAAGACTACTGAAGTTTGAGGTTTCAAAGCCAAGAACTTTGGCAATATATGTGTATTACTTACTTTAAACAAATTACCAGCGATACAAACGGCAACACTGGCAATGTTATGGGTAGGAACGTATTTTTTTGTTGGAGCACGGCATGTGACTTTGATCAGACCTACAAAGACCATGAATGGGGTCGATCAATATTTGTACTTAAATAAGATTGCCGGCAAAATGATGCGACAAAGACGAATTGCATTACGACTATTTTAATATACTCGCCGCCTTATGGTAAATTCAACCACCTATTAAAATATAAATTGGAGTTTTATATTTAATAAAGGGGCATATGCGAGCATGGTAGCCATGGTTAAAGTGGTTACTATACCTTAGTAAAAGTAGGTATCTATTAAAAAGCAAATAGCAAAAAGTTTTGTTTTAGATTTAAAACCAAAAACGCTTACAAAGTTACGGTCACCAGCTAGTAAAATTATATAATTATTAAACTCTAACATAGCAATTTAACTTAATTTTAAAGTAAATTAATTAGTGGGCAAGAACGAACGGCGAGTATCGTAAATGGTTCTATAGAAGTTATTTCAGGAAACTTCGCAAACGATATCAAAGACAGACTGACGTGTATTTACCCAACTAAATGGACGAGGAATTGGGTTGCAATGGACACGTTGTTTTTATTCTGTCCGGTATTGCATGAAAGTGTAGAAATGCTAACAGTTCGGTACCTATTGTATTTTTTTAATTCATATAAATATAGAATTCGGGTAAACGACCAAGTATAAATGAACAAAGACGAATTTGACCGCTTTTGGACAAATTCCATCCAATTAATGTAAACATATAATATATAAAACGAGGTTATATAAATAAATTATTATAATATAACAATATATTAAATTAAATAGTACACATTAACATACATAAATAGTAATACATAAATAAATTTGCATACTTACAGTAAAAAAAAACAATTTTGTTGGTTAAGGCTATTTGCTCGTATATCCAGCAATGGATTGCAGTAGTTTATTAAAAGTAAAGAATAATTGAAAATTATTCTTTAATTATTAAAGTAGAGAATAATTTTCAATTATTCTTTACTTGTATAGTAAAGAATAATTTTCAATTTATTTACATTAATTAAAACTCTACCTGTTATTGGTCACTCTCCCAAAGTTTAGCTGGTAGATAATGCCTAAGGCATTAAGCATGCCTATGTATTACAATAGTATTAAGCTTTTGTGCAATAAAAAAAACATTCATTCTATTTTAAAAAGCACATCTTATGTGTGAAAATCCTGGCGTAAAAATCCTAAGCAATATTTTTTTTGGGAAAAATCTTAAATTTTGACTTTTATATCCAGTTTATTTATAATTTAATTAATATAATAAGGCTCTAGCTTTCATGCAAAGCCTCCATCTTTCTCGTCTATATCTCACTGTTCATAGCTCTATCTGAAAGTCTTTATGACTCTATTTCTACTATAACGGTTAGGTATAGAATCTTAAAAGAGAGCTTAATTATGCAGTCAAGCTTTTAGACAGCTTCTTAAAACGCAATTTTGTTGCACGACGCTTTTTAACGGCAAGAAATTTAAAGTCAATGACATTGCCTAAGAGTTAGTACTTACAGCAATAAAGTTTGTTATAACCACCAGTATTAATGACATATTTGCCTTAAAACGGACTTGGGTGTTTATAAAAATAATATATATTGGTATTATTGATTTTAGTATTGTGAGCACAGCAACATTAATTATTATTTGTCTATGACTTGTATAGTATATAGCAACACCTTGCTCTACACACAGACAATCTGAGATCGCTGTAGTCATGTCGTCATTATTATAAAATATAATAAAACAGTTAAAAGTTATAATAGCTTTTTAATATTACGCCCAATACTAATAGAAGAACCTCCACAAGTATAATACAAGCCTAGCTTAGTCTCGAATAATCATAAAAAATATACTCTTAAAGCACATAATTCACAAATACAAAATTTACGATCTGCCTGTCTATTCAGATTTCGAATTGGAAAAACAATACACCCGATAAAAATGATTTAGCTTTTTTACTACATCTATTAAATTTTCAATTAGTCTTAGCAACAATTTTAGAGAAATAAAATCAAAAATTGAATATTAATAATTAATAATAATGAAATTCTAAATAAAGCAGCTCAGGGCTATGAGAATCTTCTGCTTCAAATTTATCCGTTCTATGGCAAAATAGCCACTATGTGGTTAAAATATCTTTAATAATCAAAAAAAATCTTAAATGGCCACACAATTAAAACTTAGATTTTTGTTTGGGCACGTGTTAAAAGCTTGGTGCTAGAAAATGCTATAAATTGTATGTAATATAGGTAAGTAGGTAATATAGATATGTAGTATATTAACTTTCTCTTAAAATTATATCACTATTTTTCTTCTTTCTTTTAACAAGGCGAATTCTGTTCGCGCCATTAGGGTTTATTACAAGTTACAACTGTAAAAGAGGTTAATAGCTATCACGTTTTTAGCAACTCAGTCTAAAGAATCTAAATGGTGTAAGTTATGTATATAAAGTTATTTTATTTATTAATTATGTGTACTAATAAAATATTCTTCTAGACACGTTATTCATTATAGATTTAGTTTAATTACTTTTTAACGGAACTGAAATACACAACGTTTTTTAAGCGCAGCCCTCTTTCTTGTAGATAGAGAGTTTAAATATAAATAAATTATAATAATTTATTTAATAAATTACGGTGTTTTAACAAGTTTTATGATCGGCTGCCGCATACTTATCATTCAACACGTCTAATTATAGATTAGTTTGAAATATTTGGACAAAGCACAAGCGGAAGTTTTAAAAATAACCTTACAGTTTATGCCAGAAACGTTACGAATTAACCGAGGAGTTATTTCGTGTCAGTTTTTTTTTTCTCTCAAAGTAAAAAAGTATTATTTTTAATTTGAGATTATATACTCGTATCAAATTGAAGCTCTAATATTGGCGAAAATAAAAGAAATGGTAAAATTAAAAATTTTCTATCTTGAGATTGTTAAATGCAAATGTTGAATTAAAATTTGAGCTTTTAAACTAGCCGAAAAACTTGAACGAACACTTGTAAAGATTTTTTAAGTCCCGGTATGAACCAAAATTTTTTTAATTAAAAATTTATGTACATTTGTTTGACAACACCACTATAGTGCCTCAGAGAGCACGTTAACCTGTCGGTCCCGGTTTCACTATACCAACTTGTGAAACTGTTTATAGATGGGTCTATTCAAAATATCACAACGAGCTAGCCACTTGATAGGTGTAGATTCATACCATCGGCTACAACGAGGTGAGATTAAAAACCCCTCCGCTGGGTATCCTGGGGCCGTCTAGGCGGTCTTGGGCGCCGTAAGGCACCTGTGATGATATGTATGTATATATTATTTTTATATTATAATTTAATTTTCTACTACCATGTCTCTAATATAATTAGTATTCATCAGTGATTCGATAATCCAACGCACTATTAAAATGGAATGTTTCACCTCCTTGCGTATTTAATTCATTTTATAATCTAAATTATTTTAATTATACTGGTAAATAGAAACAACGGTTTTCTTGACTTGTTGGTTGCATTTGTTCTTAGACTTTCATACTGCTTTCCATCAGGTAGATTCGAGAATTAAGAACTCGGCATTCTCAAATCTACCTGAAAACATAAATAAAAATTTAAACTGGAGCAAAGATTTTCACATCTATCTATTTTCGTTAACCCATTCCCTTTAATTGACGGATGTTCACAGCAACTGATGTTTCTCTGAACGTGACCCAGTTGTAATTGCCAAAGTTCTAGTAAACACTTACTCTTCACACTTAAAACCGTCAAGTGATCTAGTCATGTTTCAGGAGATTACGGCATCGATTTCTTGTATAGTCTCCTTTTAGGGTGCTGTTACGATGTACTGTCTTTGTCGCCACCCATTTCGTAATCGCATCATTTAGCCGTCATAATAGAAACAATAAATATTGTTTAAAAACAATTATTGATTGAATGGATTTTGATGTGCTCCAATAATAATAAAAAAAACTTTATTCATAAAAACTTATAAAATTAACACTTTAGTTATAGTACCTATTTTTTATCAACAAAAATAAATATGCATAAAATGGCAAAACTTATATTAATTTAAGTGTTCTTCATGGACTCAATATGAAAACCATTAGTCTTGCATACTATTACTTTTCGTTTTAGTTAAATAAAATTTGTATAGGAAATAGTTCAGCGCTCCAAGCGGAAATTTTGAGAACTAAAAATGCGAGCATGTGATTGTTGTAAATGTTAACGCAGTAGTATAGTTAACGCGAAAGTAAACGTCAAAAAAACTCACACTAGGGCTACAGATCGCTAGTATAGACCGTTTCACAAGTTGGTGTTGCCTCCAACTACCATCGGCGAAATGAGGACGGGTTAATCCCTCCGCTGGGTACCCTGAGGCCATTTAAACGGTTCTCGGGAGCCAAATAGCCACCCGTGATGGTATTTATTATTATTATTATAAAATATTCAAATAAATATGTATTCTTTCTATTAAAGTCCTCCTGGGATTATATTTATATTTTAAATTAAAACATTATTCTCTGCAAAAAAAAAGTTAGTAGTGAGATTGACTCATTTGAGATACTTTTAATAAAGCTCCGGATATGAGATCACTTCGGGCTGAAGCGACGCACACTTCCGACCCATCAAGTGGGCTTTTTTATTTCCTTTTTGGTGTGTTTTCTTCCTCAAACCATTCTACACAACACAATATTAAAATTAACTATTAACTTTAATGGTTATAAGCTTTGTTAATGCCTATTTAGTTAATTGATGTATAATAATAATATGTAGGACAATTTAAACATATTGCTTATTTTTATTTTTATTTTTATTGGATCACGATATGTGACTTTGTATCTACCTGGTGGTGATGAGACCTACAAAGCCCATGCATTCATCATTGACGCCATTGGGTCAATCAATAATTGTTCTTAAACAATATTGATCGCTCCCACTATGCCGGCTAAATGATGCGATTACGAAATGGGGGGCGACAATGACGAATTGCATTACGAGTATATTTTAATATACTCACTGCCTTATCGTTAATTCAACAACTCATTTCGTAACCGTACCCTGAACTGAGACTACCACCTCGACAAGAAATCGATGCAGTAGTCTCCTGAAAACCGGTGAACCTACAGACTAATACCGAAACATGACTAGGTCACTTGACGGTTTTTGCATCTGTATTGGCGGTGGTAACGAGACCGGTCGGTCGGCCTAACGAAGTTATAGAGACCTTCCTCCCACCTAAATATATGCTTTGATCACAAATTAAACTATGCGGGCTTGTTCTATGTGTACCAGAAACAATGATATAATTCATATTTTATCAACGTCATCAGAAAATATTCTAAGGGACATTTATTTTAACTGTAGTGCTTGAAGTGCATGTTAAGCTGTCGGTCTTGATTTAACTATTACTGAATACATCTAGGCGGTCTCGAGCACCGTACACTATATTTAACATTATATTTAATTTGAACAATATCGGTCTTATTCATAAAAACTTACGAAGCCTTTATTGATGCTTTATAACAGCTCAATAGCAAAACACCTCAAAACGTTATTCATAAACGCACAATAAACCTCTAATAGTGATAAACGTCAAATAACACCTCCATAACTTTATTGAAGGCAGGAGCCCACTATAAACCTATTTTAACCTCACTTTTTATACATATTTTATTTTTTGGTTTAAAATTTTATTAAATAACTTCTATTACTTCATAAAATTATATTACAAATAAAAATAATAATGCCCAGTCGGCTTCCGATCAACAAATTCTCAAAATTTTACAACTCGAATGGACTTGAACCAAGTTAAGTTGGGCGCACACTGACATATATTTGTAACAAAAAAATATTAACATTTAACCTTGCTTCACCGCGGTAATTTGTCCAAAAAGACAAAGTTGTGCCGATTCAAACTACAAAAATTTAATGGCGGTGCCGCCACATCTGTTTTTTATTTATTTATTACACGACATGTGATTTTGTATCTACCGGATGGTAAGCAGACCTACAAAGTCCATAAATGGATCGATAAATACATTGTCGTTTTACAATATTGATCGCTCTCACTATGCCGGCTAAATGATGCGGTTACAAAATGTGTTGCAAAGAATCAAAAAGAAAGAAAAAAATTCAAAGAAGTTTACATTACGAGTCTATTTTAATATTCTCGCTGCTTTATCGTAAATTTAGTCGCTTATTTTGTAACCGCACCATGAAAGGATACTACCACCTCAACAATAAATGTATGCAGTAGTCCCCGGTACCAACCAACCCACAGACCAAAACGGAAACATGACTGGGTCACTTGACAGTTTTTGTTGTTGTATGTGAAACAAGTTTTGCCACTTGCCAGTTACATATTATCATGCAGAGATGCAATCATAAAAAATCACATAGGTACAGATATAGAGAGATGCAACATACGCGATAAACAAAGCTGTATTCTATTTTATATATAAATTATTTTAATTTAAATGACGGCTGAAACCGCGGGGCACAGCTAGTGTGACTGAATTTTCTATCAGTGTGCGCCCAACCTTATTATAATTGAAGACATGAGTGGATGAAGGGGATATTATACAATTTTTAAATATTGAGAAAATGGTCATTAAAGTTTTGTTATTTCTTTTTTAGATTTAAGGTTTCCATTATATTTTTTTCATTATGTAAATATGTCAAATTATGGTAATTACGCTTATATACTGTTATAGAAAGAAAAAAACTAAATAAATCATAATATTTATTATTAAATTTGAAAAATAATGTATTTAACTCCTTCATTCATCGGTTAATTGTTAAGAACTCATTCATCGGTTAATCTTTAATAAAGATGATGGGGACATCTAACTTTAAAATAATTTTAAAAATATATTTCATTCACATTTTTGCAAGGTTATTCATGTTCGACAATATTTTCATAATAGTATTGATATTCCGGTCTTACAAATTTAATTTGTTCTTTAATATTAGCTAACTTTTCTTCAGAAATTGTTGCATATTTTCTACCATCCATACGTTCAACTTCAATATCTTTTACTTGAACTATTTTTTATATATATGCACATTTGGCATCATTTCGTCGTAACTTTCCTTATTTAAATATGAATCGAATTCATCTACCCTTATCCATTTAAAACCATCTCTAAATCTAACCTTTTGCTTGTTTTCGTCTTTATTCCTGTTTATTATATTTAATTTTTTACTCTCCCAAGGGTTAGCTGGTAGATAATACCTAAGGCATTAAGCTCGCTGTTGACAACTTGTTTATTTGGCGGAAATGGTCTGTCATATCGATTACAACATTATTTCGAGAAGCTTTGCATATAATGTCTCTGTATTGCTCAGGAGCATAATATTGCTTCATACTTACGCAAGATCTTTTCAATGCATCCAAAATCTCTATCAGAGTCTAGATATGAAGGTCCCATTTCGAGAAATTTGTGGTCAATGATTTTAAAATAACTTTTCATAATCAAATATTGGTAGAGCGCTGATATATTAAAGTTTTTATTCTGTCCAGGACAGGAGTCAGACCATATGATTGGGTGATTCTTATTACGAGTTGATTGGTCCACTTCAACAAATCTTAGTAACGCACTAGCGACCTCAATACCACCACGGTCGGCTACGTGCTACGTCTTCTGAATCTGTCCACGTGCAACAGCATTTTCATTGTCAACAACATGGACACCTAGATTATAAAACCAAAGCTAACGCAAATAGAATGCCTTAGATGTTGGAATCTTTGGAAGGGTCTGTTGTAAATCTACTGTGTGGGGCACAACAAACCTTTATTGTCATTGGAATTCTTTCTGTCGGTAGCCATTGCTTACTAACGCAACCCATTGCTTATTAAGCAACGGCTCTTCGTTCGAATGCCCAGCATCACAAGTTGCAAATGTGTCGCTCTTGGGGTAACCAAGAGATAAGTAAAATTCAGTTACAAAAACTTTATTATATGTAGGTACTTTTGTAATTCTATATTTTTCATGTAGATTTTCCTCCTCACACATCTTATAACATTCGAACATTTATGTGACATTTAAAAGTGGTGACAAATAAAGTTGGTATATATTTTTGCTACGAGAGTAATGCGATTATTCGTATTACATTATTTTGGCAATCAATGTCATTTAAATCGGGCCAAGTAGAAGAGTCTTTAGCAAGTTTTACAAGCCGTCTAGCTCTTGACATTGTTGCATCAAATAATAAATTTAATCACTTGTTTTATTAAATTAGCAATAAAAAATGCAGTTTGCGACACGCCACGTTGTGCCAATGAACATAATAAACTCATGAATGAATGAGTCAAGTACGCGAAATAACACCTTCATTCACAATAACTTAGCGCGGGCGATGCGTTCGCAAGCACATATCGCCTTTATCCGCTGCAGATAAACATATTATAGAAAATAATGTAAATTAATGAATACGCTAAGTGCCCATATTACTTTCATTCGCGATAGTTATCATTCTAACCATGTATATAACCCCTTCATCACTTGCTATTTTTAAAAATAAGCCTAATACATGTTGTTTTAAGGTCTAATATAGTTTTTATGTATATAACACCTTCATACAACAAAAACAAAACAAAATCATTAAAATGTTACATAACTCCTTCATCCACTCATGTCTTCAATTATTTCAATAAAGGTGTCAAAAACGTTTTTTTTTTTACTTTTATGGTCTTGGTTTTCCGCGATTCTGCCAACTTTCTTGACAATCAATTATTTTTTTCTACCAACACATCACTAATTCAGCTAATAAACGTCAAATAGCTTTATTGGAGGTTTATGAATAACAAAAAAGGTATCGAGGCAATAGCCTTATTGAACGTTTTAACTATTGAGCTCTTTAAGAGTGTTTTAAGGTTTTTTTATGAATAAGACCGTATGTATTTAGCAATAAAATTGTAATAACATTCCTTGGAAATTAAAATTGTTTTACCATTTAGTTTCTAATTTCGCCGCCTTCAACTTCTAGGAACAGCATTAGTGTACTTCTTGTTTATTGAAGAATATTCCTAATAATTTACGTATTATAAAAATATAAATTATTTATTTTTAAATAAAAATTGCTATTATTATGTTGTAAGTACCTAAAAACTAAAAAAAAACCAGCAAGCCATCTGTCGTCAATGTCTAAAATTAAGTTTTCAGGAATATGTGGGTGGTCTCTTATATCCCCATTTCATTTGTTTCATTTTAATTTTACAGTCTACTGCTAGATGTCGCTGCAAGTAAATTATATTTTATAAGCTCATTTATTTGTAATATTTATTTAAATATATTATTTGCATTATTTGCAGCACCATTTTAAATTTGATCAACATTAAACTAAATCAAATTTGTAATAAAATATAAATGAAACTTAATAATATACAGGCCATCTTGCGGTGGCTTGTAACACTACATGCTTTTATATTTTAAGCTTTCTGAAGTAAACAGAACGAAGTTCCTATATTTTCCGATAGATGTAGGCGAGTTGATTTTCAAATTTATAAAATAGTGTTACAATATATGATCTGTTTGTCATGGTCTGGGTGTTTATAAAATATAATATGTATTATATCTTAGTTCCTGGTAAACATAGTACAAGCCTAGAGCTTAGTTTCTAACCCGAGCAATATGTGTAAATTTTCCTATATATTTTTTACTTTCTTAAAGGTTAGCTGTAAAAAAATACCTAAGGCATTAAGCTCGCCTATGAACAATTTTCAATAAAGTTTTTTTTTCTTGAAATAATATAACAGTAGACAGGTGGCATTCCACGTTCGAGAGTTACGTACGTTACCTCTAATAGACGAGTTATAAGATCAAAAATGGTTTTTATCGTAATTAGGCCTGTTTTTCCTCGAACACCTTTTTTTCATATTCGGGGAAAATACAAACAGGAACCAAAATAAATTAGAACCCATTTTCTATTGATTTAGAATTCTGAGGGTGGGGAAATTTTGTTATTGGTATTTTTATCGTGCATATATTATAAGAAGAGTTTTGACTGTGGAGTATGTAAAGTATGTGAAGTAATTAAGTATTTAAAGGTTCTTTCTTTTTCACATATAAAAAAATATAAAAAACTTTTGGAGCCAATGTCAATTTGTAACTACCTGATAGTAATCAAACATTAAGACTATGATGGCGTTGATCAATATATTGTTTAACAACATTAATTGCTCTCCCTATGCCGGCTAATTACGGTTACGAATTGAGCAGCGTCAATTTGCATTACAAGTTTCTAAATGTAATATACTTACTGCATTATCGTCAAACCAAATGCCAGTTTCGTAACCGCATCCCAAAAGGTGATAGGTGACCCGGTAAATCCACAGACTAAAACCGAAACGTAACGGTTTTTGCTTCTATATGTAGGTCGATACAAGACTGGGCTATCTAATTTTTTATGTTCTTTTTGACAATAAATTTATAAAAAATGCAATTATAATAATTAATTTTAGGTACTTATATAATTATAAATAATAAAACTTAAAGGTACATAGCGCAAATAATAAAATACTTACATATTTACAAGATCCACATTCGGTTTGCTCCTCTAGAAGATGTAAGGGAAAAATATTTATCTTCCCTTTCTTTATTTACTAATCTTTCTTCACGTAAATGTTCCTTTCTTCGCCGAAGCTATTAGCAAATAAAGG
The DNA here is from genome assembly GCA_947458855.1 of Monopis laevigella. NCBI lineage: Eukaryota > Metazoa > Arthropoda > Insecta > Lepidoptera > Tineidae > Monopis > Monopis laevigella. Next base: position 9,760,659 of record OX381581.1, on the reverse strand, counting down.
GATCTAAATACACCTGGGTAACGTTGTATTATGGAGCATGACGTGACCTCCTTACATCGAGGACTGAACATTTACCTAAGTATTTATTAGGAATAAAAAGCAATATGTACGAGTACATAAGTATACCTTATTTATACCTAAATGTATTGATATAAGAGGATATTTAATGGTTAAATAACTAACAGATTTCCAATTACTTAAGAATTATAGGGAATTTTGAGTGTACCCTTTTGCGTACCTATCACTCATCACATTGACAGCCTCCGTAGACTAGTGGTTGCGCCTTTGGCGTTGTATCCGGAGGTCGTGGGTTCGATTCCCACCCATGGAAAAAAATATTAGTACGTTTTTTCTGTACAGTCTGTCATGGTCTGTGTGTTTATAAAATATAATATGTATTATATCGTTGCTTCTGGTTCACATAGAACAAGCCTAGAGCTTAGTTTGTGACCAGAGCAATATGTGTAATTTGTCCTACATATTATTATTATTATTATTATTATCATGTTCATTCTATATTAATTTCAAGTAAATCGGACCTATGATTTTCGAGATATGCATTCCGTCGGTCGGCCTAGCGGAGTTATAGAGTCCTCCCACCTAAAACAAAGGTTTTAATTTAAGATAATTTTGGCCCAGCTACTTTGTAGGAAAATCTAAGCATTAATTTTATTGTTTACAGAACAAAAATCTAAGAAATTCCCTATATTAGTATTCATACACGGAGATTCATTTGAATGGAGTTCTGGAAACCCATACGATGGAAGAATCTTGGCTGCGTATGGGAACATTATGGTGATCACACTCAACTTCAGACTTGGCATATTGGGTATGATTATTTTAAAAGTAGTATCTGCGATTAGCATGTCTATTCATAAACCTAATAATATTAAAAATTAGAATTACTATATGTATATGTTTATGTATACTGTGGGCAGAAAAACCTTTTTTTTTTTTTAAGTAACGAATAATAACTTCTTTTTTTTAATAATTCTATCACGAAAATTCATATCAGAATGTGGCTGCTATGTCAAATACTAGGTGAACAATACAATCAAATAAAAATATAAAGACTTATACGTCTTTGTATTTTCAAATTATATGTAGGATAAAAAATCTAATATGATGAATACTTTAATATATTTTTGTGAAAAGCGACTATTTATTATTAATTATTGATGACAGAATAAATGCCATAATAATGTACGATAAGTAAATCAAATTACTAATAATACTCACGAGGAAAGAAATTGAATCACTTAGATTCCAGTACTAAAGTGGTGTATTTTATGCGATGAAAAATAGTCTTTGAAATGTTATAGCTAGAGGAGGCAATACCTTGATCAGTTGTTTTTTGGTTGCTTTAACATCCGCTCTTTTATTTTCTTTCTACGTGCTATTTCCATTCCCAACCCAATACTCCTAAAACTAACAAGCCTATTTGAATAATTTATATACTGTTTTGAAGCTTAATTATTACCCTTTAAAATTATTCAGTAATTTATGATTGTTAAATATTATTTAATAAAGAAAATAAATTTAAACGATCCCTAAATAAATCGTAAGTGTTTAATTTCTTTGCTCACAAGTGTATTCATTTTTAACGACAGGGTTTATGAAGCCAAGCACCACAGATCATGTATATGGAAATAATGGGCTTTTGGATCAGCTGGCGGCTTTACAGTGGATCAAAGACAACATAGAGGACTTGAACGGCGATCCTAACTCCGTCACACTAATGGGACATGGTACCGGAGCAGCTTGTATTAACTATCTCATGATGTCACCCATTTCTAGCGGTAAGTTAAACAAAATAAGCTAGTCCGTTAGTAGTAAGCCGTCAAGTGACCTAGTCATGTTTCGGTTTCAATCTTTGGGTTCACCGGTTTTCAGGAGTTTACTGCATCGATTTCTTGTTGAGGTGGTAGTCTCCTTTCAGGGTGCGGTTACGAAATGGGTGGTTGAATAGACAATAAGACAGCGAGTATATTAAAATATACTGGTAATGCAATTTGTCCTTGTCGCCGCCTATTTCGTAATCGCATAATCGTAAGAATAATTATTGATTGACCTCATTCATGGACTTTATGTGTCTGCTCACCACCAGGTAGATACAAAGTGCATCACACATGTGTACGTAATCTATAATTAATTAACAAAATAAATAAGAGAGCGTGGCCACAAACAGGATATCAGCTCAGCACATGCTACTTTCAGCTGATCCCTTATTGAAACTGTTGCATAATTGGCTGAAAACTGAATTGGCTTGGTCTTAAAGCTAGGATTAGGATTTTCAGGTTTAGACTCATAGAATCGACAGGTTGTGTCCTCCGGGGCACTATAGTAAATCTTTAAAACAAACAAAAATTTAAAGGCAATATCATATACTTATATTATACAGCCTCCGTAGACTAGTGGTTGCGCCTTTGGCGTTGCAAAAAAATTACGTTTTTCTGTACAGTTTGTTATGGTCTGGGTGTTTATAAAATATAATATGTATTATATCGTTGCTTCTGGTACACATAATACAAGCCTAGAGCTTAGTTTGTGACCAGAGAAATATGTGTAATTTGTCCATATTATTGTTATTATTATTATAACTTAATTATATATTATCAATATTTTGTAAGAATGTCATTTTCCAAAACTGCTCAGTTTTTGAAAATGACTTATGATAATTTATAAGCGTCCTTTTAATATGATTTTGAAATAATTATATAAAAGTCCTTTTAGAGAATTTTAGAATGTTCTCATTTTGAAAACTCGCAATAAAATTAAAGAAAATAAAGAATGTTATTTAAGCTGTGCGAAGTGTTCGCTCTATTCCAAAGACAAAATTGTTCCATTTTCAAATGCTGACTCGGAATTCGCCAGTGCATTTGAAATAAAAGCCCTTGTTTACCGTTGTTTGTATTTCGAACATGCCAACGATGTTTGAGAATTGTTTGCATTGGCTAAACACTACGCTGTTGTCAGCAGTACGTTTGTCTACTTTACCAATTATAATGGTTTTATTTCCAACGTTTTACTACTATCTCTTTTATTTGAACACGGCATGTGATTTTGTACCTGTCTAGTGGTAAGCTGGCCTACAATGATGGCAGTCCATGAATGGGGTTGATGGCTCTTACTACACCGGGCTTTTTACATACATATCAACAGGGGTGCCTTACGGCGCCCGAGACCGCCTAGACGGCCCCAGGAAGGGTTTTAATACCACCTCGTCGTAGCCGATGGTATGAGTCTACATCGAACGAGTGGTTAGCTCGTCGCGATGTTTTGAATAGACTCAATAACCCATCTATAAACAGTTTCACAAGTTGGTATAGTGAAACCGGGACCGACAGCTTAACGTACTCTCCGAGGCACTATATTGGTGTCAAAAAAATTATGTACATTTGACATAATTTTTTTAATATAATAATTATTGCTTCAAATATTTTACCACCGCCCAAACCGTCAAATGAACCACGTAATTTAAGTATGTTACGGTGGCAATCTGTGGGTTTACTGGTTTTTGGAGACTTCTGCATCGATGTATTGTCGAGGTGATAGTCTCCTCCCTTCAGAGTGCGGTTACAAAACTGGCGGTAAATTTATCCATAAATAAGTTAAATTAGTAATTCAAATTCGTCTTTAACATCGTCTATTTCGAAACGGCATTATTTAATTTTTGCCGGCATAGTGGGAGCGATCAATGCTGTTAAACAACAAATTGAACAACCCTATTGATGAACTTTATAAGTATGATTACCATCAGGTGGATATAAAGTCACATGCCATGCTCCAATAATAATAATATTTTTTTTTACTATTTCAGGGCTGTTTCACAGAGTAATTCTAATGTCAGGATCAGCTGTAGCAGATTGGGCTTTTACAAAAGATCCAGTCCAGTATACTTTACAAGTGGCCCAGAGTTTAGGGTGCAATCCTATTAAAAATATGATGACTTGTCTACAGAATAAATCGTAAGTAACTTACTGACTAAAATTAAGCCAATGAAAAAAAAACTTTTGTTTATAAGAACCACTGTAGTGTCTCGAAATGCATGTTAAGTTGCCAGTTTCATTTTCACTATATCCACTCGTTGAACTAACACGTTTATCTTATATTTTATAACATATATTTTTATTTAGCAACGATACATGAGCTACACACATACTCTATGGAATAAATTATATGAATACAAAATATTTTTATCTCGGTATATGGTCCCGAAATTCAAAGACGAAAATCGAGATAAAAGTGTAAGCAAAGATATATCAAATATTGGCCAAAAAGACGGTATTTTGCTGCTTTAATTTTATGAAATACAAATTGTTTGACTTACACGACAGGGTAATTTAGTTTATATTTTTGAGTTTATTAATAAACAGGGTATCTACATATCAATAATATTTAATCCGCACATTGTACATTTTTGCTTTACAAACATAAATTATTGTCATACATTGTCAATTAAATAAGCATGAGTGACGATAAGTAGACTCATAATGCAAATTCGCATTTGTCGCTGCCCATTTTGTAACCGCATCATTTAGTCGCATAGTGGAAGCCATCAATACAGTTAAACAACAGAGACGAGACAATGTTCTTAGCAAACCATGGATTCACCGTGCGGGTGCCGGGTCCATGGCGTGGTTGAAAGGCAGGGGAATGAACTGCAGCATTCCCGGACTTGAGACCGCGAAGTAGGTTTAAAGGCCTTTTGAACTCTCACCTGTATTGTGTTCACTACCCTCTCTACTCAACCAAATACTATATGATCCTGTTAGCGCCATCCTGGAAACACGCTCCATAAAAGTCTGACGGCTGTTCTCGGAAGGCCAAGATCCTTCAATAGACGGTGCAAAGACTTTGCTGGAATTCCTCTTGCACCAACTTCCACTGCATAAAGTTGAGTTTTAAATCCGTTTCTAGTAATTTCGTTTGTGAGATCAAAATATTTGTTCGACTTGATGGTGTGATGGTATGTTTGTTTCCCACGGAACGGTAAGTTCTATAAGTATTACTTTCTTTAAGCACCGAGAGTACACCAGTATGTCTGGTCTATAGGCTGAAACTGCTAGTTCGTCTGGAATCTTGTACTGTATTTTGAATGTATCCATGAATATTTTCCAGTCTTGTGCTTTGTCCAGGATTGAGAAAGGTTTACTTTGACTTTTCTTGAGTTGTCCCTCCTTTACAAAAGTAGTCAGTCTTTCATTTGTTGTTAATCGTTTTCTGGCTCTAGCAATACTGAGACTTACAGCTTCACGAATAATTTCTAGAACTTTATCATGTCGGTGCGAATAATGACCATTTTCAAGTAGAATTTTGCACCCAGCAAGTATATGTCTGGCAGTCCCTACAGCAACACCGCACAATGTACATGTCTTATCTGTTGCCTTCCCTCATCTTACCAGATTACTCTGGTCAGGTAGGGACATTTGAAAGGCATTAAGATAGAACTTAATAAGTGCCGGAGACCAATCGTACATGAGTGTGCGCCATTTCAGGGCTGGAGGAATACAAACTTCCCCCAAAGTAAGCCATTCATTCTGTACTTATAGGGTCATCGCGTGAACTCTGTAGCCATGCCATGCTCTTCATCTTCCTTAAGGAAAGATTTAGTAACATCTTTATCACATTCCTTTTTCTTCCAACCTAACCCCCTTTTGCTGATCTGGGCACCGCTCATAAATGATTTATGAAACTGAAGTCTTGACTCCATCTCAGAGGCTAATGAGTCTTTTGGGAGAGATGCAATCAGATTATCCCGAGAGTTACTCAGGATTTGTTGCTTGGTTACACGTAGATGTTTGTACAACTCAGATGGCTTTTTAAAATTCATACCAAATTGTTGCTGTCCCCTGAACAGCGTAAAGGAGTCAGCGCCCTGTGCTAATCCAAGCCAAGACTTAAGTTTTCTTATGACAGTTGCATCCAGATTTACCAGAAGAGTTTTGTTGAAGTCGTATATAAATGAAAAGGCCATGTTAGACGAGATGTTAGGTAGTTGTCATAAATCCAAGCTTTCTTGACATTACTAATTGGCTGTTGATCTACCTTGTTGATGTCATTAATAAAGCGTTTCACAACCACATATAAGGATGGTGTTCTTCCTTTAAAATCGATCCTTCTGCCCAGAAATTTGAAAGGCTTGGCTTCTTCTACTGGAGCTACTTTCTGCCCTGCCATGAATAGTTCTGGGTCGTATGACGAAAACCTAGTATTTCGTCTGCCCAGATCCGAACAGAAGCATTTTGATGGTTTTGTTCTCATGCCGTTCGACCATACACAGAATTCGTCTACCAGAGTAAGCAAATTCTGGCATTGTTTTGGATTGCGTGTTAGCACTGCTAGGTCGTCTGCAAATGCTAAGATGGAGTCCAAATATACATTATTTAACTTAAATCTATATCCCCACTTCTTTTCACTAGTTTTAAGTTTGTCAATTAAGATGTTAATAATAATATTGAAAGCTATTGGTGAGAGGCAACAGCCTTGAAATAGCCCAACATTATATTTAAGAGGATCTGTGAACCCATCTTTATTTGTAATGACAAATCTTAAGTTCTTATAATAATTAGCAATTATATCCATGATCACTGTTGGGAAGTTATACCATTTTAGGGCAACTTGCAGCAATTTATGCTGGACCGATCCAAAAGCATTTTTCAAATCAAGGTATCCTTCAAACATTCCGAAAGTAAGGTGTTGTGTTCCAAACAACCAGAAATTCCCGGAAGAAATCCTTTCTGGTGCTGGGATAAAAAGTACTTGTTTGTGATCATAAACCTTGACATTCTTGCTTGAAGTATAGAATAAGTATAAAAGAAGATTTTGGATATAGTGTTTGTTAACGCAATAGGTCTTGTATCTTTAGGATCAGTAACCTCAGGCTTTTTTGGTATAAGAACAAAAGCTGCTTCTCCGAACACAGTCGGTACTTGTTTGCTTGACCATATTCTACAGTAGATGTTATGTAAACACTTGCGAATGTGAGGACACTTTTTATATACAATGTAGGGTATGCCATCCGGACCTGATGCTGACTTTACGCTTTTCTTCTTGACTTGCTCCTCAGTCTTTCAATGCTTGGTGGATTGCATTGAAAGTCTACTGCAGGATTATGCGGTCGTGTTGAAGGTGGATCCGGGTATGCTACTTCTCTTTGTGGCATTGCATAAGTCTCACTGTAGTGTTTATAGATTTGTTCTTTGTTCAGCGAAAGTCTTCCACTATTTTCACTGAAAATCTTCTTAGCATAAATAAAAGAGTTTTTGTCAAATCTAACTTCATGCTGGGCTCTATTAAATTGATTTTTATTATCTTGTATCTGAAGATATATTCCCTGGATTAAATTGAGAATAGATCTTAATGCCCTGGCTAACTTGTGACACAGGTTCTTGTCTCCCATCGCTTTGGCCAGCGAAGTTTCTTTATGAGCTCCCTCTTTTTACGCCTCATTTTCAGTTTAAAAGCATTTTCTTTCTTGGTATATGCATATGTGGATTCCGGGGGATAGTGCTCCACAAAGTAATTATATACCGTAGACTGGAAGGTTTGTACCTGGCTGTTAATATCTTGCTTGGAACCAGGGCTATCGAGCAAGACTGCCAAATTAAGATCGTGCACTTTCCAAGTTGATTCTTTAATAGGGGGGATGCTAAGACGCGTCCTGATGTTGATGGACTCCTGGTTGATTTCGGTTGGTTTCACATGTAGGTGTACCTTGGGACATATGAGAGTCAGCTCTATCCACAGTACTGACCGAAGAACTTACAGACGACTCTCGTGCTTCGCTTCCTTCATGTAATTTTTAATGTTTCTTGAACCAGGCTTGTCTCTTGTAAATTTTCCCGCACGTAGGGCATTTCAATTCCGTGTTCTCGCCAAAGCCGTTGTTTAAAGACTCCTGTGGAAAGTTCTTCCGCCCCCCCTCTCGGACTGTCCCGGGGGTATTATTCTTTTTTGACTTTTTAGCGAGTATATACAGGAGCCTGGCTTGCTAGGCCTTAGCCCTCGGCTGTCTTTCCAAGCTGTCCGCTGGCTTTCCAGCAGCCACCTGTCTGTTCCAGTGTCACCTGTCTTTCCAGGGCCATCCCGTCTCTCCGGGCTGTCAGTAAGTATGAGACAATGTTCTTAGAAAACCATGGATTCACCGTGCGGGTGCCGGGTCCATCGCGTGGTTAAAAGTATACTTCGACTGCATTCATGAAATTTTTGTTCTACATATTATCAGTTAGAAAACAAGACGTGCTCTAGAAAAAAAAAATACATGTAAAACTTTTTTTTTTTGCAGAATATCGGAAATAAAGAAGATTCAGGTTTTGCATCGTGAGTACGAAACTCCATTGGGGCCTGTTATTGCTGGATCATTTGTTCCAAGTGAGCCCAACAAAATTATGAAAGATTACTCTTATTTACTCAGCAAGTAAGTCTCTATATATACACAAAACCAAATTATGTTAGATTTTATTATAACTATTCTATTGATTCTCTTTCCTACTATTTGCCCGATTTCACCAATAATTCCTAAAATTAAAGGGATACTTAAATACATTTATGGGATCCCTAAGTATAATTTTGTTTTCACCAACTTCAAACCATCACTTAAAGTCTTAAAATACCTTAGGGTATGCGCCTTTGCCATTGCATCCCTTTGGACATTGCAAAATGTAAAAATCATTCATTCGTTCATTACTGGCAAAACAAATCTGTTTCGTGAACACTATTAGACAAAAGTTCTATAGTTAGGTGAATGTTTAGTTGGTGAAAACGGATTTAGGAAAAGAAGTATATCGTAATACGGTAACAAACCTACCTTAAATTACTTGTATATATTTATATTTCTCTTGATTAAAAATAATTAAACTTGTCACAAAAAGGGATGGTCAGCGATTACCACTGATACTGTAGCTTTACCATAATCTATGCTTACTAGACTAACGTACAATTAAACCTCAGTATAGGTGCTAACGTTTATAGTTAACTAAACTGTTAATGCTACAGATGATGAGTCTAATTTCATCTATTTATATTGAAAGTACCTATTACCTAATAGTAAAATGCAGTGAAAAAATCCTAGAGGGTTGGGACTCGATTCTACTGCCCTTGCTTTTGCGGCAAGATACTCAACCGCTGAGCCATCCAGGTGTGGTCACTTGCACCTGGATGACTCAGCGGTTGAGTACCTTACGAAATTAGTCAATGCTTTTTACTTCTTTACCTCTTTATGTAATGTTATATAATTAATTCGTATGAAAGTTAGATATGCTAGTTTTGAACACTATTATCCAACACTAGATGTCTCTGTAAATTCCTTAATAAAATATTCTTATATTGAAAATATTGAGATAAAATTGCAATGAAAATATTCATGTAGCGTGAGACATGCAACCCTATCAATTAATACATAACTCAAAAAAAACCTAAACTTATAATTCTGAAAATAAAATTAAAATATAGAGATTGTGTTCCAAAATTTGAAATGGTTACTGACATTTTTTTTTATTCCAAAATTTTCCTTTTGGTTACACATTTAAACCCTTAACTTAACTTGAATTAGTTTTTTAGAAAACAAGCTGGATGACAGACAGATAGAATTTAAGTAGAATCAATAAATTAAAATTTTAATGCATAGTTCAATATCAATAAAATATTATTTTAATTACATAATACAACTTAATGCCTGAGGCATTAAGTTCGCCTTTGTACTACATAACTTTTGTTTACTTTGCAATAAAGTGTTTAAATAAATAAATATTATATAGGTAAATAAAATAAACATACTAACTCTTTTGTTTTCATATAGGTCTATTACATCATAAAATTATTTACGTTTCTTAAAATTTAAAATACATTTTAAGAATCAAGATTTCTGATAACAACCTGTTTATACTAGTGAGGTATATTGTTTGATCTCTTCAGAAATATACGATTTCAAATAAAATATTGCTGTAATTCTATGAATATTGGAAATTGAAACTCGATACAAATTGAGGTTTAGAACGTACCTTGGAGACTGAGAACAAAAAGAAGTAGACAAATTAAATTTATAAATAATGACTAGTTTAGGTGGAAGAAAGGCCTATATAACTCCACTAGGGCGACCGTGACCACCGCCCATACAAACTCGAGTAACCTAACCGTTACGTAACCGCATCATTTAGCCGGCATAGTGTAAGCGATCAATGCTGCTTAATAAAAAATTATTAATCGACCCTTTTTATGCATTTTTTATGTAATACCTACCATCAGGTAAATACAAAGTCACATGCCGTGGTCCAGTAAAAAAAAAGTTTTATATAACAAATGTAATAATTATTGTTGGTGCAATCGCTTGTTTTGTACCAATGAGTTTTAAATAAAAAAATCATTAAGTCCATCCTTTTAAAATTTGCAAAGCGATTTATGAAATATCGTTTACTTATTAATTAGTTCTCATTAATTGATTTTATAAGTCTTTTTACCATATTTTTTTTATAATAAAAATCTATAACGCAGAGCTTTTTGTATTTCAAACTTTTTTTTTAGTTATCAAATACTCTGTGGCGTGACAGAACTGGAAAGCTACCACGAGTTTGGTGTCATAGAACTGGCGCATGGTGTTTTGGATGACCAGAGAAACGACTTTATAAAAAAATATATTAAAGTTCTCTACAACGGTAAAGGAGAAGACGTTGCTTTTAAAGAAATATTGAAACAGTAAGTTATATTATCAGCTATACTAATCTATAAAGCCGAATAGTTTGTTTGGTTGAACGCGCTAATGAGCTACTGGTACGAATTTAAAAAAAAAGTGTTGCAGAGCCAATTTATCCAGGAATACTTATACGATGGAAATACGATTAATAAGGCTATTTAACAATACGCTATGACCAAACAAATAAATAAATAAAATACCATCACGTAGGCACCCGTGGTGGTATTTTTAAATTTATTTATTTGGTTCCCGAGAACCGTTTAAACGGCCTCAGGGTACCCAGCGGATGGATTAACCCGTCCTCTTTTCGCCGATGGTATCCGAAGGCAACACCTAACAAGTGGCGAGCTTGTTGCGGTGTTTATGATTAAATAGCCTCGTTGTATAAAACGGTCACCCATCCCTGGGCGGCGTTATTGTCATATGCTTAACCTTGTTATCAGTTGCACAGTGACTTAACCACTAGGCTGGGGTCACTTTATGACTAAATAGTGAACTAATAAAGTGAAAAGGTAAACCTAGTTGCAAAAGTCTAGAGATAACTTAGCTCTCCATGGATCATTTTTTTCTGATCCATCGTATGTACGTTAAGCAGGGATTGAAACTTGTGATCTGAAAGTTTAAAAAGACTTTATAAACTTGAATTCAACATTTACCTCCATTGAGTTCAATACACAACCAAATTAATCCAATCCTTTCAATGCCGCTTTGTATTTTATAAAAGTTTCGATAGTAGATCATGGAATACCAAGATTACATAAAATACTACTATATAATCAAAAGGATTAAAGGTTAAATTAGCATGCATTTGTGAGAAAAAAAAAGTGTTTACCGACATGGCACATAGACGAGACAAAGTGTAAAAAAATTGTCATGGTTATACATAGAGACATTCAGTGTTCTTTGCATATAAGTACTAAAAGCGCTAATTAATAAATAATTATAAATAAAAAATATTTTTATTTCAATACCATATATTTCAACTTACATGGCGTGCTTAGCCGTAAGACATTAATTTATAAAAAAATATAATAAGCAAACATTTTTATTTATATTTATATTATATAAACCTATAACGAATAAATCATAAATAAATAAATATATATAGATAAGTATGGGAAATAAAATACCGACGGGCACATATAGAACCGTTCATTATTTTCCACCTACCCTAAAAGGGACCTGGCGTAATAATTATATATAGGCAATTACACCAAATAACAGCATTTACTGTAAGCTTTTTAATTCTTATTAACGAAGTTAATAGTATAAAATGACGGCAAGGGATAAGGGTATTATCTCGTCCCTCGCAAGTATCTTAAGTTAATTAGTAGAGTAACTAACATAATAATACTTAACGGCATAGAATGGACACTCTTCGACTCCTCTGATCTTAAAACTCATACTGCATCTGGCACTTAGTGAGACATTTAATTGGAAGCTCTTAGCGGTGATGTAAGAACGATCATCGAAATGGGTGTTTATAAAATATAATATGTATAAAAAAAAAAACACTTAGGTCTCTGGTTCGAATCCCGGAGTATACCATTGAGTTTTTAATGAAAAAAAAATATGTAAATTTTTTGACAACTCCACTATAGTGCCTTGGAGAGCTCGTTAAGCTGTTAGTCCCGGTTTCACTATACCAACTTGTGAAACTATTTATAGATGGGTTATTGAGTCTATTCAAACATCGCGACGAGCTAGTCACTTGTTCGGTGTAGACTCATACCATCGGCTACGACGAGGTGGGATTAAAACCCCTCCGCTGCGTACCCTGGGGCCGTCTAGGCGGTCTCGGGCGCCGTAAGGCACCCGTGATGATATGTTAGTATATGTGAAATGTCCTAAATATTTTCATTATTACTGTCTACATTATTTCAGGTATGCACCATCTAAACTGGACCCGCAACGTTGGAGCGTTGAAAATAATCGCGATGTCGTTTTAAACGTATTTAGTGACGCAAGAACCGCAGCTCCTATGATTAAAACTGCAAATTATCAGTCTAATTTTATTAGGCAATCGTATTTTTATGTATTTGGACATAACTCTGAAAGTACTGAATATGCTGCTGTAAGTATTTTTTTTAATGAACGGATTTACAGTCAAACTTAAGTAGCTCTCAATAATCGATCTAAAGTTGTCGTCATTAGAGTTGTCTGAAAAGTTAATCGTCATTTTTTTACAATTTATTTTTATATTTATTAACGTGGTGGCCGAGTTGGTTAGACCACAACACTTGGGTCCCTAAGGTTCAAACGCCGGTGTCTACCAATGTACTCTGAGGCCATCTCGGGCGCCGTAAGGCACGCACCCGTGATGATATTTATATATATTTATATTACTTATTTTAAAACTTTATTCCGCAAAAAGAGTACAAAGACGGACTTAATGCCGCTCTCTACCTAATCTCTACCTAACATACCTTCTAAGTTTAACCTCCCAAAAAAAAATAAAGGGTCCCGTGTTATAAGTTAAAGTTTAAATTTGTGTTAAGTTACCTTAGTCTGTTTGTTTGTTGAAAAACGGGTAGTCCGTTTTTAATAGGGTTTTATTGTAAAACAGCTTTTATAAAAATCTAATTTGCTACTCTTATAAGCCACGATTTAATTACTTTTGATGCCTTAATTGACCTAGATTTTTACACACGTAAATAAGGTCGAATTAAATTGTGTTTTATCAAAAGATGCTTAAAACCTAATATTTATTTTTATTAACATAATAATAATCATACATTTTCAATAAAATCATATTATGTCATCATGGATATAAGCCTCTCCTATAGACTTCCAAAAGAACCAGTTGGATCCAGCGAGTTCCTTGGTCTTAATAAGGTCGTGCAACGAGCTATGAAGACTAATGAAGAGTGCTATGCTCGGAGTATCTCTGCGAGATCGAATCAGAATTGAGGAGATCCGTAGACGAACCAATGTTATCATATTGTGTATGTGGGGTATATTCATCAGTCGTCACACTAAGTAGGTATTTGTGTCGTGACAACGGATTTACATTAAGGATTTTTAACTATTATTAACTAAAGACTACCTTAATATGTCAATTTTTATGCCAATGGCATGGTCAGGGACTAAAGATATTCTTTGGTTTATGGTTTACCTGCAGGGTGACTCTTAACAACGGTTCAGTAAATCAATAATTTTAAAACTTAATGGTAGGTATATCTTGTACAGACAAAGTTACTTATTAATTGCTTTATCAAGCGGCATTAAGTCAACATTTGTTTAAATAAATAAACAACATCATGACATTTAATATCAGTAAGAATAAAAAAATATAAATCACATTAAAAATACTTGTCTTTTCAAAGATTAAGAGAGAAAAAAATAACAAATTCTGGTAACTGTTTAAATTGTCGAAAATTAGATACTGCTCTATTTTTAAATCGCATTTAAGGAGCATTTAGCGACACCACTACATCTCAATACTATATCGGGATCTGACTTCAAAAATAATAGGATAAGTAATATACATTTAAAGATCGCATTAAAAAGTTACGAAAGTTAAAACTTTGAGAAATTTGATGTGCATCTTCTTTTTATGTACAATTTATAATCTAATAAATAAATTAAGATTTTTTTTTTTTTTTTTTGGAAAATGGTTTTTATTTATTAAAAAGTTGTGATGTTTTCAGATAGACAAAAGTGTGAATGGAGCAGAAATGCCTTATATTCTAGGGATACCACTCGGAGGATCAATAACACATTTTCACACTGAATATACGCAAAAAGAAAAACTACTAAGCGAAGTTATAATGCGACTTTGGACTAACTTTGTAAAAATTGGGTAATGCATTAATTCTTACACTAGTTATGTAGCGTGTTATCGGTTGAGTTGGTTTGTTTTTAATACATACAAGTTACTGTGCCTTAATGTCAAATACCAAATACATAGTCAACTAGCCTATGCTGAGCTGATGACCCCTTTGCCACCATACCTCAATAATAAATATCAGATGTAATTCTGATATAGGTAGCATAACCTGTGCCTTGTAAAATTAAGGTACACAACAAGCAATGTCCAAATGTCTGATTAACCTCGATTTATATGAGTTTTTAACAATAGTCTAAATTAATTTAATTACTTTTTATCAATACTTGATTTAAAAGTTTAACTTTTTTATAAAAATGATGTAATAATAATTACATAGCATAGAAGTAGTAATTGATTTAATAATAAATCTTTGATTGAATTTTGTTCATTTATTAACTAGGATTTATGTAATTTAATTAAATATTCATAAAAAAATAATATAATATTTTTAGAACTCCAAACACTCAAAGGAAAAATGTATATTTTACTGATGGAGATAAACATCAATATAACATAGATTGGCCTGAATATAACATTGAACATCAGTCATTTTTAAGATTAGGTAAGTGTGTTATTGATAGTCAAGAAATTATATTTTATGTTATACATGATTATATATGATTATATGTTATTTATGATTATAAAATATGTGTATGAATAATAATTTTTATTCCACAGATATTCCACCGACGATAAGCAGTTTTTATCGTTCTAATTACACAAAATTTTGGATTGAAACATTACCAGAAAAGATGAAAGTATTTACAGTCGATCCGCTTTTTGATTATAGTCCACCTTCTCATTCTGTAACATCAACAAAACCAAAAAGTCCAGGTTCGTATTATTAAAAAAAAAAGGTTAGTATTAGTATGAGAAAACCTATAAATTATTTACCTGTTTTTACAGATACGAGTAGACGATCTTGGCAACCTCCACCGGAACCTCGCCACCATAACTCATATAGTGCACCCTCATATGGATATGTACGACCAAATCCACCGCCAATAAACAAACCAGACCCCGAAGTTATTTATCGCGAAATTCAAGCTATAAAAACACCATTTCGTACGATCCCATCAGGCCTAATGGAAAAGCCTGTAACCACAACAATAAAATCTATAACTGATGCTAATCCATCTGCAAAAACATCAAATTCAACGTTTACGATTATTATAACACTTGGTATACTATTTCTCATAGCTAATATCAGTGTTTGCGCAATTTTATACTTTAAAAAGCGTCGTCTTCGTACGCGCGAGAAAGCTTTGGAAACGCGGAATTCGCGAGCTGATATCGATATGTGCGACGGAGTGCTTAAGCCTTCTAAAGAGGATAAGTCTGCACTGCAGACATTTAAAAATGGTTGCAGCGTTTTTAAATCGATAAGCATAGATAAAATAAGAACAAATAATAAAAGGGGTAAGAAAAATAAATTGGAACCATGTAAAACTCCTAAGTCAGACGATTCGGGTGGGTTTAGAGAAAGGTTTCAAATGAGAAGGCATTTATCGACGAGCACTTTAGATGCAAATACTAAAGTTAGAGATTGGATAGCGAACGAAGTGATGCACCGTTGTTCGCCAAATATTTTAAGAAAGTCTGATGATGTACTTAAAGAAAAGCAGCTAAATGAGGTAAAACCATATACGAGATCTGAAGAGTTATTATCTGGTAAAGGTAAAAAATCCGGAACGAAAGGTAATGTTAGTAATGAGTTTATGAAAAATATTTCATCGAATACGAAAACATCTGAAAAAACTACTTCTACATCAGCTCTCGGATCACATTCATCAATAAGTAAACATTCTTCAAATTTAAACAGTATTAAACATGGTGGAAAATCTAGTGATTCTCTAAAAAGCAAAGGTAATGAAAGTGTGAAATCGAAAAAAGTATCTGTAGCCATAGATGCTACACCAGGTGCCAGAACAAATTCAATTTTAAGTCAAGAACCCATAGAATTTTCGAAATCGTTGGATAAAGATTCACAACATTCCAAAGATGAAATACAATCAAAGACTGCGATTAAAACTATTGATACCAATACATTGTCACAACAAAAGGATATTGGGGTCAATAAAGAAATAGATGATAAACAAACCTTTAAATGTGAAGTTAATCTAGAGGTGCAACAGAAACTTTTGGGTCCACCATTGAAAATTTCTCATAAACATTCCACTTCCGATCCTGTAACTGATATAAATTATGATAAATTAATTAAACAAAAAGAGCATAGTGATTCAAGATTACAAACTTCTAACATACTACCACCTGTTTTGTTTAGAAACGATATAAATATGACCAGCCGAGATGAAAGTATTCAAGTAGCACCATTAAGTGCAGCTGAAGCTTTGTTAACTATTCAAAGAAGAAAATATCCTAAAGTATTACCAGACTTACCTAACGCTCAAAAAAGATTGTCTTTGCAACCTTCAACATTTCATACATTTAAGAATTTTGGTGGTAGTTTTGATCAAAATGATCGACCAAAAGTGCCTCCACAACCTCCTCCACGAACCACGACATTGGAGCGAAGATTGGCTTATAAAAATACTAAACCAAACTTTTTATCATCTTTTGACTCTAGTAATATAAAAATAAAAGCATCTGACTCAACTTCGGCTAATTACGAAAATATTGACACACTTTCACCCGTTATTGAAACAAATGCTAATATTGAAATCTGTGATAAAATTGAACTACTAGGTATACAACGAAATTACCCAACAATAATAATTGCATCAAATGACATTCCAAATACTAGCGAAGGAGAACTAAATATAAAACCCTCACAAAGTCAAAGAGATATACCAACAGATTCCTTAAAAGTGAGGCTTCCTGATGATTTTCATTCACAAACAACCGGATCTATAACATCGTTTTCATCAATTGGTTCTGACAATGATGACGACGTCATAGATTTAGATGAAATTGACGACGATAAATTAATACAAGAATTAGTTGGCAGTGTAGATTCGATATCGATTTTTGATGATACGCTTGATTCCAAAGGTCCGTCTACTATTTATGAACAGAAATTGGAAGTGATACCAGTTAAAATTAATAGAAACTTAGGTCCATTAAAGAATAAAGATAATTACGTATATGTAAGTGACCTTACTCTTCCAGATGTGAGAGATTTAGAAAAAACTGCTAAAATTAAACCTAATTTTGGTTTAAATAAGTTACAAAGTAGGAGTGAAAGTATTAATAAACCTCCAGAGATGGCAGTAAAAATTAAACCAAAGAAAAATATTAAACCAACTACTATATTGAATAGACATATAAAACATATAGACGACAAAAAGAAAGGTAAAAAGAAAACCCCGAGCTTAGAACATTCAACTTCGGGATCTTCTAATGATACTGGAACCAGTACTGGGACAGTTAAGAAAGTGGAACTAAAAAAAAATAACTAGAGCTAATGTATTGCCTAATACTCAAATTATAAATTTAGGTAATTATTTTATCTTGAGTGCTTTGAAATTGCATTTATTACACTTTCTATTTATACTTGGCTATTTTATTTATTGCTCCAAAAATTAAGCAAATTGTATATTATTATTATCATGACTGCTTAAGTGCTTACGTGTTATGCTGTTCTCGGTGTATCCGTAGGTTTAATTACCACTATGACAAACAAATCATATTAATATATTTCATTGTATAGAACAGCATGCATATCATGCTATAGGTATTTATAAAATTTTGTATATATTAGTGTCGTTGTTTCTATATTGATATTTTTTTTAATCAATTGCAATAAAAATAATCTGATGTGTGGGACTGGAAACTACGATGCTCGCTTTCACGGCAAGGTACTCAACCACTGAGCCAACCAGGTTCCAGTCACCCATCAAGAAATTTCATTGCTTGTTGTCTAATTATACTCAGACGCCACCTATGTGCTTGAGAATGCCTAGCGGCATTAAGTCCGCCTTTGTACTAAATTTGTGCAATAAAGTTTTGAAATAAATAAAATAAAAATATGTGCTTTTCTCCTAATTACTTTATATTAGAAAGAAGTTTGAATTCCTAGTTTCTAATACTAGATGGCAGAGAAGTCTGTTTTTTGTTTTTACCTTTTTTCAGTATTTTATATTTTTAAATACCTTATCAGGATAATCTTATTGTGAATTTTTACATATATACATAATATCACGCCTGTATCCTAGATATGGGGTAGGCAGAGAGCAATGTACGCCACTTCGTATGGTCCTTAGTAAACATACTTCCAAGATTTACAAATTCTCTCACTTGTTCAACATCCATGCACTCTATACACATACACACTCTATATAAATAACACCATAACTTTCGTTTTTCTCACGTTTACTTTCAAATTTTCTTCTTATAATCTTCGTTCATAATCGATAACATCTTGCAGTTCGCTTGATTAGTTTGCTATTTAAACCACACATTTAAACCAGCATATAATTAACATTGAACAAGGATGTTATCCAATTTTATACAAATAAATTTCATTTTAAATTCTTTCAAACAACTTTCTAAATATAAATTAAAGAATCATGAAGACATCACCCACCCCTGTTTAACACCTTTAGAGATGTTAAAGTTTTTGTTGGTTCTTATACAAGCTGTACTGTCAACATTATAGAGACTTTACAGCTTGTATAAGTTTCCATTTCAACCCATATTGCGATAGCACCTTGCATAATTTATATTTTTTTAAAGATAAAATGCAATGAAAAAAGTCCTTGTGGATGGGACTCGAACCAATGGTCCTCCCTTTCGCAGCAAGACACTCAACCACTAAGTCAACCAGGTTCCAGCCACCGTTAATATTATAATTCAGTCAGTTACCTACTAGCTTTTAATAGTTTTATTATATAATATTATTTCTGCTACATTTATTTTAAAATCTATAAATGTTTCAGTATTATCATGTTTTGATAATAAAACTAACATTGTGTTTGCCCCAGTAACGTTACAACCTATTTAGACGCTTATCGCTAACGCTGCGGTATCTGGAACCTCGGCCACGTTAATGCGTTTTAAACGATTATCGATATTACTCCACGCAATGTTACGACATTAAACTTAATGTATTTGTGGCTTTTGTGAACCATTTTAGCATGAAATTTTCTCAAAGTAAATTTTGGTATAAGATTATATTTATGCTGATTCAATCTTAAGTTACACTATACGGTTAACGAAGGATAAAAAACGAAGTTTATATTAAAAATATTTAAAGCCCATCTTCTTTTAAGACCTCATAAATAAACTTTAGTACCTGAACTCTAAAGCGATAATGTCGGTGAAATAACTTAAAGTGTAGGAACGCAAGTACTAAGCTGCAAGTCGTGATCTTTATGACACAACCTCAACATTGTAAGAGAAGAAAATTCAAGCTCTTAAGACACTCACGACTTTATAATCTACCGAAAGTCTTATTACTACGATCTTGGGCTGTAATTAAACAACTTTCTGGCATCATTACGCTGTGGAGTGGAACTGGTAAGCCTTAATTGGTCTATGACAAAGCTCTGTCAATGAAAATCAAGTCTTTTGTACATTTTAACCCTAAGTTTTGGAGATAAGAATGCCAACGCTTTGATGCGTGTATTTGGAACACACATGGAAGGTAATTTAACTGAATTTTAACAATTAGAATTAAATTTCAACCTTACTCTTAACCCTAGAAGCCTAATCTATTTCGGAGGTACATAAAGCCTTAACATACGTCTCTGAGGCGTATATATATTAAAGATCGCCTGTAAGCTAAAATATACCTAATTATATATAGTTTTTTAAAGGAAATGTAAGGTTAGGATATAATTTATAATAAAACATACTTTTATTAATAGACACTATACTCACAGTTATTTATTACCAGAAAATAAAAATAAAATACCTAATATTCAAACTAAAAAATCAACTTCTCAGAAATCAACTGAAATATGTTTTTTTTTTTAATTTTAATCATTTTTAACATCAAATACTTATTATTAGGATACATATTAAAAGTAATTGGCAATCTTTTAATGAATAGCTATTATTTTAGAGCAATCTGCACAGATAGCAAGTATGTGTTCACAATATTCATAATTTTTTGACCCTAATTTCGACATATTATTTTTTGTAAGGGCAAAAGCAATTATTTAAATTTTTTAGGCTCTGAATTCTCCTGCCTGACGTTCGTTACCTGCATCGATAGGTTTTTTGATAATTTGGCTTATATTTTTTCATAAAAATCTATTAGTAGGAACTTTAAGTCACTTCTTCATCCAAGGCTTGACCAAATCTGTGAGTTTCTTCATTAATTCCCTTCTGTTCAAGGGTTTTTTTTATTATTCCTGAATATGATGCGGTCGTAAATTGCAGCATAACTAATGAAACCCATGGCAGGATGCCGTGGAATACAGCCATTGACCATCTGTTAGCCTTGCGGCTACACGATATTGAATAACATATTTTATTGAATGATTATATTTTTTACAACTAAGCAAAAGGAGTAGAACGCCTTTTGCTTAGTTGTAAAACATAATCATGTCTGGTTTGCCACTTCAATTATTATTTACTGCATTGACATCACAAGAGGATAAGAGGTATACTTCTTTATAGGTTTTGGCTTGTAAAATACAAGTTGCAGAAGGCCAATGAATTTAAATCAAAACATACAACTGACAACTACAGGTGGTGATCTAAATAGTGCCTACTAGAATCTAGAGTACCTAGTAGGCTGCTGAAGTAGATTTTTAACCAGTGGCACAGATAGGAACAAGTTATTGCACATAATGTTCCATGAATAAACTTTGACATTTTTTTAAAAGTTACACAAAGCCTAAACATACGTCTCGCAGGCGTACAACACCTCAATAAGTCAAAAATAGTGGAACTTAGCTTAACAACACAAACACTATTGACAAGCTCCCATTGGCCACTGGGATGTCTAAACAGCATCAGGCGCTAACTTCACCCGTTAGAAAGGGATAAAGAATTTTCAATTGCGTGTACGCCTCGCAGGCGTAGATAAGGCTTCTAGGGTTAAACCTGTTAGCAAGAATGGAGTTATTTTAAAATTAGGAAAATATAACAAACAGTGTAAATCAAGCATTATTTTAATAGTTACCTTAGTTAGAGTTACTGTAACTATATTTAAACTATACAAATTGCATAATATTTTTGGAAAAATATATTATATGGCAAAAAGCTCATAAGCATACCTACTGGTATACTGGATAGGCTAGATACAAGTACATGATATGTCTATAAACATACATTACATACTGCATTAAATATCTTTATTTTACAAGATCTTAATCTAGAAGCCCAATCATACGTCAAAATGACGTACCAATATATAACATAGCTGTATCTAGGTATACTTAATTGCAACTACTGTTATTTATATTATTTATTTAATACATATTATAATGAAATAAAAAAGAGGAAATTAAGTAAAACATATAATGTCAATAAATTGAAAATGACAATCATAAGTAAACATCATTGCAGTTTCTTCCTAGTACTAAATTTAAAAAGTTACACAAAGCCCAAAGATATTTATTATTGACTTGCAAAATAGCAATTCATCAAAATGCACTTACCGAGGCGACGTAGTCTTCACCCGTTAGCTCTTGGCCGCTACTTAGTTTGCAAGTTTATGGCGATCTAAGCACACGAAAGTAATAAAGAATGTATACGAAAAATCGACGTAGATTTAGCTTCTAGGGTTAACATGTGTTCATTCATTTACCTAGCGTTATTTATTTAATTAAATTAGAGTAACAGTTAACGGTCATTACATTATTATAATATTCAAGAGTTTTATTCGATACAATGTTCATTAAAGTTAGCCAACATTAAATAAGTAGATATACCGGCTATTTGACATTAATACTGGTATACTGGTTTAAGTTCGCGCTAGTTGAAATGAAAAACATGCTCAAACAGCTCTGTTTGCTAGTTTGTCGACCCGTGTGTATCCGGTGTACAGGGATATGCCGCAAAGCTCTTCCGTCAAAACGGCAAAAGTTAGACGCTTTTACAGCTCAGCATAAGCCATTTCAGATTTCCTCGTAGATAACATTTCGTTCCAAGGCTTCTTCACTAAAGTTTGGGTTATCGAATTACTACTATATGGCTTGGGATCTTCGTGTTGTGATCTAAATGGATTGCCACAGGGAAGTATTGATTTATTTTATATAAACAATCATTACAGCTACCTACCTGTTCTTTATTTATTTTTATATTTTTTATATTATCATTATTTATTAATAAGTTTATAGAAATCGAAAAATAATTAAATTAAAAATCTAAAAAGGATAATAAAAATTAACTAGCTACCTAATACCGAAAAATAAAAGACACAGAGAAATAAATTAGAACCGGAAACAAAAATAATTATTGACAATAATTATTAATTGACTTTATACAAATTTCTACAAAGATTATCAAATCAACTGCCCGGTTTGGAATGGAAACCTTGGCAAGAAATCGATGCAGTATATAAAATACCTAAACACCGCTGAATCTGTAACTGATCAAATAGGTAAGGTGTGGAGGTCATTTCAACAGAATCATCAGAACTTATATATATTTACTTTACGTTATGTATATTCTTATAAAACATTTATTAATCGAACTTTCGGGAGATTTAGGGGCTTATACCATGGTTTCAGTGCTCAGCCCTAATGCCTAATATCGCCTTTCCAAACTTGAGAAGATGGTCGCCCCCATACAAACTTAAAACAATAAATATTATGTTGTTGTTTAGACTAATTTCATGAAATATGAGTACAATGACATAATAGATTTTAATAGTATATCATAAGGCGCGATATAGGGTTATAACAAAAATACCTAACTTACTGAAGTCATTTAAAAAAAAACATATTACGTAGGGTAATCATACACTTGATTTTTGGGACGTCCATAGTGCATTTATTAAGGAAAATACTCTTTCGGTAGGCACGTTCGTCCCTAGCAAAGCCATTTTGCAAGACTATTTTCCTATGTATGTATATATCATCACGGGTGCCTTACGGCGCCCGAGACCGCCTAGACGGCCCCAGGGTACCCAGCGGAGGGGTTTTTAATCCCACCTCGTCGTAGTATGAGTCTACACTGAACAAGTGGCTAGCTAGTCGCGATGTTTTGAATAGACTCAATAACCCATCTATAAATAGTTTCACAAGTTGGTATAGTGAAACCGGGACCGACAGCTTAACGAGCTCTCCGAGGCACTATAGTGGTGTTGTCAAACAAATGTACATACATCTTTTAATTAAAAACTCATTGGTACACACCGGGATTCGAACCATTGACCTAAGTGTTTTTAAGTCCAAGGTCTAACCAACTAGGCCACCACGTATATATACTATTTTCCTTTTTATTGAAAAGCGGGATTTCATTTGGCATTACGGGACGTCCCGCAGAATGTGGGACGTTTGGCCATATAGTATATCACTTGAACGTTATTTAACTTAACTAAATAAAGTGTAAAATGTGTTTTTTTGTAAAAAGATGCAGATAAAGGGTCTTCATAAATTAATATTCAATCCCACAGACAGTAAACATCAAACACTGATACGAGAATTACTTTGTAATTAAAATGCGTTACGAGTAAGGTAACGTCCCATGTTGTTGCCACTAAGAAAATGGCTGTTTTTTTTTTGTTTTTCTTTTAAATTTGTGCTTTCATACTCTTTTAATCTGAATGTCCTTAAAAACAATAATTAAGCATTTACAGAATAAGCGTGCTTTCTATCTGACCATAAGCTCTACCATGGGTTTGCGCATTGTAGCAACGTAACGTATTCGAATACGTTCCGTAGCTACAATGCGCAAACCCATGGTAGAGCCTCTGAGCCATCTTAACCGCATCTGTAGACTACATATGTAACGCCTTTGGCGTTGTATCCAGAGGTCACGGGTTCCTTTCCCACTCATGGTAAAATTATAATAGCACATTTTCTGTACAATATATTATGTAGTATCGTTGTTTCTGGTACACATAGTATAAGCCAAGAGCTTAGATTGTAGCCAGGGCAATATGTGTTTCATATCCACACATATACACATATCATCACGTGTGCCTTACGGCGCCCGAGACCGCCTAGACGGCCCCAGGGTACCCAGCGGAGGGGTTTTTAATCCCACCTCGTTGTAGCCGATGGTATGAGTCTACACCGAACAAGTGGCTAGCTCGTTGCGATGTTTTGAATAGACTCAATAACCCATAGGCTAGCTAGTCAAGATGTTTGGATAGACTCAATAACTAATCTATATACAGTTTCACAAGTTGGTATAGTGAAACCGGGACCGACAGCTTAACGTGCTCTCCGAGGCACTATAGTGGTGTTGTCAAACAAATGTATTATATTCACATATTAATAATATATGAATATGAAACATATTCACAAATTATTAATATATGAATATGAAACACATATTAATAAAATAAATTTATTATTATTATTATAAAGTTTATACGATTTTTAAGTTAAGTTATTTACTTTAAATAAACGGCATAATAATATGCCTTATATTATCCACCAGTTAACTATTTATAAGTTAACAATTTTAATTTGTAAATATTTACTAGCCCTAAAATCATAGTTATCTTATGAACTCTATGTACTCTATATCTCGTAAACTCTGCACTAATTTTACAAAGTGCCCCAAATCCCCGCGCATATAGATTTTCTAAATAAAATAACATAAATGTTAGGATTTAGATTTATTTGCTTCTTCTGGAAGAACGAGATGTAAAAAGAGAACGAGTCTGATATAATTTTTTGTTTATAAAAAGGTCATTTATAGGGTCCTTATATAAAAAAGTACAGCTGTATCTTTGGGAGTTAAAAGACATATGAATGTAAGGTAATATTTTCTAGGTTTCATAATGAAATATTTCCAATTCAAATATTCATTTCTTACTAAGCAAAAACAGGGTCATTTACCCTATTATCTCGTATATCAAACAGTGCGTTTAGGGCTTCCATTGTTAACTAAAGTTTGCTTAGGGTTCAATCAAAGGTTTCTAACGAGAAGTTTGAGGATGAAATGAAATGTTTGAGTTGCTGACAATTCTAACAGCGAGGCTTTATCTCGATTGGGTTGGAGGCTTTATTAAAAATGTTTCAAAATTAACTGTATTAATTTATGCACATAATTTATTGTAATAAATACACAAATTTTTTAATAAACAATAATTTACTATGTATGTTTCTAATATTTATGAAAGTATTTACCAAAAAGACGCAATATTCTGTTTCTTGTTAAAATAAGTAACATTAAATAAACAGCAAGTATTAAAAAAAATAAGTCTATTCTCTTGTCTATACTTTTGCCTTAAAAGTTTTTAGCTTTCCGTGTCATAGCCATTGTCTAAATAATTTTGTTATTTTGACAATCTAACCTCCTTAAAACCATCCTTAACCTTTAAGAGAATATGGCCGCTGTTTTGAATATACTAGTAGTAAACTTAGTTTCCAGCCACTAACCCCCAGTTGGGAAACCAAGTCATGATTGGTAATAGAAAAACATATAAATGGTAATAATAAAGCACATGATTGGTAATAATAAAACACATTATTGGTAATAATGAAGCACACTATTGGTAATAATAAATCATATGATTGGTAATAATCAAGCCCATGATTGGTAATAATAAAGCATATGATTGGTAATAATAGAGCACTTTTATTTTGTGACGAGATATTTCACCATACACCATTATTATGTCATACATTAAGTTGGTCAACATTCTAGCAATTGGGGATGAGATTAGGAAATAAATAAAATAAATATTTACTCGTTTAATAATTTATATCACTATTAATTTACTAATATTATAGTGATATTCA
Organism: Monopis laevigella; assembly: GCA_947458855.1. NCBI lineage: Eukaryota > Metazoa > Arthropoda > Insecta > Lepidoptera > Tineidae > Monopis > Monopis laevigella. The sequence continues at coordinate 9,734,306 of OX381581.1, read as the reverse complement.
ATTAAATAAGAAACTTATTATTTACAAATAATAATAAATACCGCGCAATATGCCTACTGGATACTGATCATATTATAATTATATATCGTTGTACTCATCTATTATAATTATATATCGTTGCTTCTAGTACACATAGTACAAATCTAGAGCTTAGTTTGTGTGACCAATGATTAAAAATGTTAAAATTTTCCTTCATATTATTATTATTATGTTAAAAAATATGTTTACTTTCGGAAACCAAATATAATTTAAAAAATAAAATCTACTACAGAAGGCATTAATTTCAGCAACAGAGTACGTTCCGTAACAAACAGCAGACAATTAAGGGGAACGTTCGATAGAGAACATTTCGCAAATCTTCCCAATAAGGCGGGATTGACACACAAAGCGAGTATATTCACAGGAACGAGTGCCAAGAGACCGATTACTGGTAACGGACCACATTTATTCTCTCAGCCAACTTATTTGCTGCCCCCGTTTCTTTCCGGGACAAATTTTGCATTTCTATTTTTGCTGTTTTGCTGAATATTGTAGGTCTGTGAAGGTGAATTTAAGGAAAGCAGTCGTATTATTTTTTATTTCCGAATTGGTTAGCAGTTTTAAGTCACGAGTTCTAACACAGGTGAGCTTTTAAAGAAAAACTTGTATGCCTCTGAAAACACGTCAAGCGGTCGGCTCCAGTTACACTAAACCAACTCCTGAAACTTTTTTATTGGTTTCTGAGTCAATCCTATAATACCGCGACGAGCTGTCTACTTGTTGTGGACTCACATTATTTTTGGTTACATCAAGGTGGAGATAAAACCACATCTGGGTTAGAACATGGGCGGCGTCTGTGAAAATGGCGGCGGCGGCGGCGTGCTGAAGACTTTAGGTCGGCGGCGGCGGGGCGCCGAACTAAAGTTGTGAAACAACATTAATAGCTCCCACTATGCCGGCTAAATGATGCGATTACGAAATGAGCGGCGACAGAGACGATTGCATTACAAGTATTAATATCCACGCTGCCTTATATATTATCGGTTCTACCAATCGTTTCGTAACCGCACCCTGAAAGGATACTACTGCATCGAGGACCACATTGATAATAAATCGATGCAGTAGTCTTCTAAAAACTGGTGAACCCATAGACTAAAACCAAACATGACTTGGTCACTTTGTTAACTATGGATCAAATTCAAAATTTCTGGCTAATATTTTATTATTCGGCAACCTTCTGCCACTATTTCCAAAAATAATAATAAATAAAATAAATATTTATAGTTTAAAGTAAAATTTATAAATTGTTTGTGCTTTAAACAAATAAATACCTACGTATAGATCGAAAACTTATATCGTTGTATAGCATAATTATTTATATTTTTTTATTTACAAAACTTGAAAAAAGTTTAACGTGAATAACAAAACTTATAAGAAAAGTACAATAAAAAAGATTTTTAGGTTGGAAATATCAGTACATGTACACATGTGCATGTACACAATGTACACCTACACTAATACGATCGGTGTACGAACTAAGGGGTAACACGATCTGAAGCTTGTTAAAAGAAAAACTTTTAATGGCGTGAAATCCAAGCATTTAAAGTTGAGAATTAAATTTAAATAGATAGATTTGTGTTAATAATGCCTAGAATATAATAATATATTTCAAAATATGAATGTACGAGTAGCTTTAATTAATATTTGAAGATTTTAAATTAATTAATTCATTTTTTTTACATATTTTTTACCAGGATATTCTCATATAATTCCTTGCTTTTGAGACAAGATACCATTTGTTTACATTCGTACAACTTCTATATAAATTATTCTAATTACAAATTAATTAAATTATCTTATTCTGATCTTAAAATTATCTTTACACCTAAGATCTTAAATTACTTAATGGTACGATTATAAAAATAATTCGTAAATATTTCGTAAAATAGAAACGATTTATTATTATAAATATAATAAAAAGGTTAGAGACGAAGTTAATATTTTATTCAATGAATCTACAAGCCATGAAGAAGGTACCTTAGAAATTTCACCTCAAAAATACGAAGAAAAGAATTGTTTTTCACGTAAAAAATATTGAATATGTATGCTGGAACAAGAGAAATTGTAAACCATGTCATCTGTCAACGTCTCCGGTGAATAGAAGAGCCTTCTTTCTGAGATATTGCTAATCTCCCGGTCTCTTTCTCTACTTGTTCAGGAGAATTTACTGTGTATTAGCAAGTATGTGCTGTTGTTAGGTAATTTATAATTGCTTATAAAAATCTCAGTGTATAATTATACTAATAGAAATGAAAATATAAATTTTCTTTAATTAATTTAAAAAAATCATAAGATGAATATAAGGTAGAGATTACCTATTAAGTATAAGGATACTTAATAGATAAGGGTTAGGCGACCCTTTCCTAACTATTAAAAATATACATAAATAATAGATGTGTACAGTAATAACTAAAGTTAATTAAAAATTGAATTAAATACCATCACGGGTGCCTATTTGGCTCCCGAGAACCGTTTAAACGGCCTCAGGGTCCCAGCGGAGGGATTAACCCATCCTCATTTCGCCGATGGTATTCGGAGGCAACACCTAACAAGTGGCGAGCTTGTGTTTATGATGAAATAGCCTCGTTGTATAAAGCGGTCACCCATCCCAGGCCGGCCTTGTTGTCATCTGCTTAACCTTCTAATCAGTTGCGCAGTGACTTAACCACTAGGCTGGGGCCGCTTTTTAGTTATTTTTTTTAATATTTTTTTATTTGATTACGACATGTGACTTTGTATCTACCTGGACGGTGGTGAGCAGACCTACAAAGTCAATCAATAATTGTTCTTAAACAATATTGATCGCTCCCACTATGCCGGCTAAATGATGGGATTACAAAATGGGGGGCGACATTGACGAATTTCATTATGAGTATATTTTAATATACTCGCTGCCTTATCGTCAATTCAACTACCCATTTCGTAACCGCGCACTGAAAGGAGACTACCACCTCGACAATAAATCGATGCAGTAGTCTCCTGAAAACCGGTGAACCCACAGACTAAAACCGAAACATGACTGGGTCACTTAACGGTTTTTGCATATGTATGGGCGGTGGTAACGAGACCGGCAGGTTGGCCTAACGAAGTTATAGAGACCTTCCTCCCACCTAAAAATAACTAAGTTATTTTGAGGAGTTAGGTATTTATATTTACATTCAATATATATCTATGGGTGAGTATGTGTACCTACAAATACTATAAAGTAATAATAAATAAAATAAATACCATCACGGGTGCCTATTTGGCTCCCGAGAACCGTTTAGACGGCCTCAGTGTCCCAGCGGAGGGATTAACCCATCCTCATTTCGCCGATGGTATTTGGAGGCAACACCTAACAAGTGGCGAGCTTGTTGCGGTGTTTATCATGAAATAGCCTCGTTGTATAAAGCGGTCACCCATCCCAGGCCGACCTTGTTGTCATCTGCTTAACCTTGTTATCAGTTGCGCAGTGACTTAACCACTAGGCTGGGGCCGCTTTTTAGTTATTTTTTTTTAATATTTTTTTATTTGATCAATATACATTTGATTTATATACGTGGTGGCCGAGTTGGTTAGACCTTGGACTTAAAAACACTAAGGTCCCTGGTTCGAATCCCGGTGTGTACCAATGAGTTTTTAATTTAAAAATTTATGTACATTTGTTTGACAACACCACTATAGTGCCTCGGAGAGCACGTTAAGCTGTCGGTCCCGGTTTCACTATACCAACTTGTGAAACTGTTTATAGATGGGTAATTGAATCTATTCAAAACATCGCGACAAGCTAGCCACTTGTTCGGTGTAGACTCATACCATCGGCTACGACGAGGTGGGATTAAAACCCCTCCACTGGGTACCCTGGGGCCGTCTAGACGGTCTCGGGCGCCGTAAGGCACCCGTGAAGATATATATATATATATATATTATTTGATCACGATATGTGACTTTGTAGCTACCTGGACGGTGGTGAGCAGACCTACAAAGTCAATCAATAATTTTTCTTAAACTGATCGCACCCACTATGCCGGCTAAGTGATGGGATTACAAAATTGGGGGCGACAATGACGAATTTTATTACGAGTATATTTTAATATACTCACTGCCTTATCGTCAATCCAACTACCCATTTCGTAACCGCGCACTGAAAGGAGACTACCACCTCGACAAAAAATATGGTAATAAAGATATATTCTATTCTATTATATTCTACATCCAATATTAAAATATTGTTAAGTGCACAGTGTATCTATGGATGAGTATGTGTACCTACAAATACTATAAAGTAGATAAATACTAATAACACAATACTATAGGCAAAACTAAACAATTGAGCAAATGAATAATTTTAAATACTTATTACTTGGGAAGCATAATTACAGAACAAAAGCAAGAGAATTATTTAATAATATTTTTAAATAATTGAATAATAATAATATGTAGGACAAATTACACATATTGCTCTGGTCACAAACTAAGCTCTAGGCTTGTACTATGTGTACCAGAATAAGTGATATTCAGACACATTTTTTTAAGCATAACACAAACAATGGAACAAATATCATTTCCAGTACAGTACTTGGAAAGCATAATTAATGATAAAGCATAATGTATCTACACACATGATTTTGAAATAAGAATTGCAATAATTATACAGGCTGAATTTGAAAGGATGTACTTTAAGCTAATATGATTACTTTAACATTACTAGTTTGTATGGAAAAGCCAATTTTTTTTTTCATTTGCGACACATGGTTCCATTGAAAAAGTAGTTCGATTTGATCAGCAGAACCTCATATTAGCCCAAAGTACATCCTTTTAAAGTCACCATGGTTAATAATACTAGCTAACCCGCGCAACTTCATCTGCGTAACTTAAACAGCGCAGCGCACGTAGTACAATAGAAGCTAACAATAATAAAGGAACAAATTTTCACCTTTTACCCAACATTTTTTGATGCTCCGCTCCTATTGGTCGTAGCGTGATGTTATATATCCTATAGTCTTTCTAGATAAATGGGCTATTCAACACTAAAAGAATTTTCAAAATCGGTTCAGTACATTACCCCCTATACCCTCTTTATTATATTAGTATACATTATAAATCTTGGACCTAAAATACCATATTATAAAAAAGAAAACCTGTATTCTAATTTGCAACTAAAATAGCAGACATACTCGTAGTATCCAAGGTCGTTGGTTCCACTCATCGAAAAACAAAATCAGCAGCGGAATACAACGCTAAGCTAAACTTTAATCGATTATGGCGATTGAAAATTGACAGACAAATAGGTACGTCATTTTGGTTTTGGTAAGTTACGAGTAAGTACAAGCCTAGAGCAAACTTTATGAGCAAAGCAATGTGCGTGAACATACCTAGTGTTACATAACATATCATCACGGATGCATTACGGCGCCCGAGACCGTCTAGACGGCCCCAGGGTACCCAGCGGGGGGGGTGTTAATCCCACCTCGTCGTAGCCGATGGTATGAGTCTACACCGAACAAGTAGCTAGCTCGTTGCGATGTTTTGAATAGATTCAAGAACCCATCTTTATAAACAGTTTCACAAGTTGGTATAGTGAAACCGGAACCGACAGCTTAACGTGCTCTCCGAGGCACTATAGTGGTGTTGTCAAACAAATGTACATATTTTTTTTAATTAAAAACTCATTGGTACACACCGGGATTTGAACCAATATAGGGACCCAAGTGTTTTTATGTCCAAGGTCTAACCAACTCGGCCACCACGTATATAACACCACCTATTGTTGTTATTATTAAATTAAAAAATACATTCTATAGGTATAATAAAAATAGAAAAATCATTCCACATTCGTGAACAGTATGTGCAAATATAAATGTTAACAATTTTAAAACTTTTAATGGCACCGACTTTTATGGGGAATTTCACGAATATTTGGTTTCAAACTTTTCCCAGTAATAATTTTTAGCGGCGAAATTTGTCAAAGTTTCGCTTTTGCTGTGAAAGAGTAGGAGCAGAATTTTTAATAGAAAAAAAAAATAGGGGTATAAATAAAAATAGACCTACCACCTACACTTAGAGTAATCTATACATATTCTACATACTTCTACTAGACGAATTACTTACCATCTCATAGTTATACAGTCACTTTTATTAATATATAAAAAAAACTTTTAATAAAACGAAATTTAAATACGAAGTGGCAGAGTTTATATTGGGTAGGTAAACTGATCAATACAGATGCAATAACCATCAAGGGACCTTGTCCTGTTTCAGGTTTAGTCTGTAGGTTTACCAAATTTTTAGACGAATTTTGCATAGATTTATTGTCGAGGTGGCACCCCTTTCTGGGTGACGAAAAACGGGCGGTTGATTAAACGATAAAGCAGCGAGGATATAATAATATAATGATTAAAATTGGAAATTATTATGCAGTTTCTTCCGCTTATAATGTTGGTGTATTAAATTATATGTTACATGTAACAACACAAAGAAATATATATAATTGTTGTTACATGTAATTATACATTATTATGTTACATTATAAAATGGACTTCCGCAAAATAACGCCTGATTCAATTAAATATATAATAATATAGACTCGTAAGGCAATTTCGTCTTTGTCGACGCCCCTTTCGAAACCGCATCGATTAGTCAGCATTCTGGCATCACTAAATAATGTATTGATAGACTTTACCATCAGGTAGATACAAAATCACATGCCGTGCTCCAATAAAAACATATTATTCTACACAAACATATAACATAGGAATATACTTTCTAAAATATTATGTTTTATTTATCTCTAACTTTGTCTACTTTTTCAAACTTTTTTGTTAACTTTATCTAGACTTTCTAAGCGAATAGAACAAAGAGAATGTAATAGCTTACTCTAGTAGTACAGACAGAGAAATATGGCTTTAGATTACACGTATCTTATTCCCAGAAAGAACCCACAATTAAATGAAAATCTCTGAGGAACTAGTATAATTCGGTACCAATAGTAATTTAGGTATATAAAACATTAAAAAATATTTACTATTATATTTAAATTTTAAAGATAAAATGCAATGAAAACATTCTTGGTACTCGAACCCATGATCCTGGTTTTCGTGGCAAGCTACTCAACCACTGAGCCAACCAGGTTCCAGTCCCCCCTTACAAAATTTGGCTTTACTTGTCTACTAAGGCAAATTTGGTAATTTTCCTATTATAGGTATCTTAAAAAGGAACCTTTAGTTGATTGTTAGGTATCCGAACGTCTATGTCTGTTCACATAAAATATATCATGACCTACTTGTCTGGTTTACTAGCTTGAAATTTGGAATAGTTATAGACCGATTTTCTGATCTATATAACATATATCCAAAGTGCAATCTAAAATTATGTATAATTTAAGATGGTCGACCAACTCGGCCACCACGGTTTGTCATGTGTTCGCAGCTCTGGGAGATTTAGGCTGACCGCCAATAAAAAAAAATACTATTCCGGTTCCATCTTCATCTAGAACCCAATGGTTTGTCTCGGAATTATGGAAAGAGTGGAATGACTTTAGTGCCCTAGAAAGGTGGGGGATGTCTAGTGTGGGATGCCACGTGTGCCCATACATTTTCACCCGCGCACCTCTCTGGGACCTCACAAAAGATTGGCACTGCCGCTTTATCTGCAGAAAGCCGCGCTTATACTTAAATCAGATCTCACTGGGGAGTTTGTCATTCTTCATGCCATTTGGAGAAGAGACCATGGGGGTCGGAAGCCTATTTAGGGAACTATCAAAACGTTTGGTCGAAACATCAGGTGACCAAAGGACTGGCTCCTTCCTCCGACAACGTATAAGTTTAGCTATACAGCGAGGTGCGAGGTAACGCAGCCAGTCTTTTGGGCACCCTTCCATCTGACAGTGATTTTTATAGTTATTAGGGTTTTAAATATATGCTTAGTTTATTCTATTGTTAATTTAAGATATAAAAGGGTCTAAATCAAAAATGTTACATACTAACATATCTGTCGAGTGAAGTAGGGTATCTATAGAATGCTACGATTTTCATATTCTTTTATAAAAAATATGTATAATCAAAATATATCCAAAAAAATATCACACAAAACGAAATTTATGGTAATTATACCTACCCAAATATTTTAAATTAACATATATACATATCATCACGGGTGGCCTTACGGCGCCCGAGACCGCCTAGACGGCCCCAGGGTACCCAGCGGAGGGGTTTTTAATCCCACCTCGTCGTAGCCGATGGTATGACTCTACACCGAACGAGTGGCTAGCTCGTCGCGATGTTTTGTATAGACTCAATAACCCATGTATAAACAGTTTCACAAGTTGTTATAGTGAAACCGGGACCGACAGCTTAACGTGCTCTCCGAGGCACTATAGTGGTGTTGTCAAACAAATGTACAATTTTTTTTTGTATATAATTTTGTCTGACGACGAAAAGTCGAGACTGTATTTGTATAGGGGTGGTAAGAATTAAATTCCAAACGAGCATTTCGAACTTGACAGAATCATGCAACTAACCTTTTTATCCGTGACACGTCGAACGGGTTCCCGCACTGTGCACAGTACACTTTCTTTCAGTAGTAACTATTGTCTTTGTGGTGATGAGTCCGAGATCAGCGCTTCGGTCTAATACGAACAGACCGGCGCTTCGGCGGGCGTCGCGGGAGTCGTCGTCGAATATCGAATGTTGACGAACGGGCGCGGGCGATGCTTGCGGATTACAGACTGCCGGCGCCGCGACTTGGCGCGAGTGGATGACCGAGCGCGCGCGCATGAATTTTAGGGTAGTACAAGAAACGTCGCATTCAAAAACACTCGTTCGAGAATTTGAATAGGAAATTACGAACACCGCCCACCGTTAAAATATTATTTTAACGAATGGAGAAAAAGTATATAGGAAGTTCATGTGAACTCGAAAGATATAAAGGAAAAACAAAAAGGAAAACAAACAATACGAAAGGAAAAAGGAAAGGAAAGCGAATGTACATATACGAACTAATTATAATGTATAGGCAACGGACATAGTTTATGTACCGGCCTTCGAAGATATCCTTGTGTAGTTTTAAGAACTACCGAACGAACTACTCCGTCCTTTGAAGGATGAACCTCAGTCACACGGCCCATTTTCCATTGTAATGGCGCCGCATTCTCATCTTTTATTAAGACGAGAGATCCTATGAGAATATTTTCTATGGAATTTGTCCATTTGCCACGTTGCTGTAGGGTATGCAAATATTCGCTGTGCCACCGATTCCAAAACCGTTGTACAAATTGTTGAACCATTTGCCACCTCGTAAGCCGATTGATATTAAGATCTTGGAGATCTGGTTCTGGCAACGAATTGAGAGGTGCCCCTATCAGAAAATGCCCTGGTGTTAGAACCTGTAGGTCATTAGCGTCCGAACTTAATGAACATAAAGGTCGCGAATTTAAAATACTCTCGATCTGAGTTAATAAAGTGGATATTTCTTCGAACGTTAGTATTGACTGCCCTACAATCCGAATTAAATGTGATTTTACTGACTTAACGGCTGCTTCTGCTAGACCATTGAAGTGTGGGGCAGCCGGTGGGTTGAAATGCCACTGAATATTGTAATTTGATAAATCATTCGAAATTATATTTTGATTTGACTTAACAAAATTAAATAAACTTTTGAGCTCCTTACTAGCTCCAACGAAATTTCTACCGCAATCACTAACTAAATCTGAACAAAGGCCTCTCCGGCTAACAAAACGTCGAAGAGCAGCCAAGAACGAATTTGTGGTTAGATCTGAGACCAATTCAAGATGAACCGCGCGAGTACAAAGGCACACGAAAACTGCGATGTACGATTTACTAACTTTAGAATTTCGAGCGGTATAGAATTTAGTAGTGATTGGACCAGCGTAGTCTAGGGCTACTTTTACAAACGGTCGTAATTGTTGCACGCGAAAATCAGGAAGGTCTGCCATCAACGGCTCAACTGATGATGCTTTATGGCGATAACATTTGGTACACATGAAAATACGTTTTTTAACAACCCGCCTAGCTGATAAAATCCAATATTCTTGGGCAAGGTATGTTAACGTTGCTTGTAAACCAGAATGTAAATTTATTCGATGACAATAATCAACTAACATATTAGTAAAACAACTATCAGCTGGCAACAAGATAGGATGTTTACGACCAAAATCAAACTTTGAATGTTTGATACGTCCACCTACCCTAATCAGTCCTTGATCGTCAAGGAAAGGATTAAGACGACGGATTAAAATCGAACAAGGTTTATTAAGGTTTAAATTTTTTATATCAGAATCAAACCAATGACTCTGCAATAAACGAATTAAAGTCTGTTTACTGTCCCTCAATTCTCCAACCGATAAGGAGCCGAGCTTAAGAGATTTCAATCGACAGACTCTTACAAAACGTTGACAATAAGCAACGACTCTTACGAGTTTATTAAACGACGAATATTGAACGAAAATATTTGGTTCTTCCTTACGATCAACAACAAGCGAGACGACTTGCTTTGATCGACGTTCAGGAACCTCTGAAAGGTTTTGATCGATTGAAGAAATCGGCCAATAATCCTCTGGTTCCATTAACCAAGCTGGACCAGACCACCATAATTTATAACCCAGAATCTGTGAAGGTAATAAACCACGAGACGCACAATCAGCAGGATTGTCACTAGAACGAACGTGTCTCCAACACTCTGGAGCTATCACTTCTTGTATTTGCGCAACTCGATTTGCTACATAAGTTGCCCAATTATGGGGTGAGGCTCGTAACCACGTTAATACGATGCTTGAATCGGTCCAAGCAAATTCTGAAGCAATATGAAGTTGCGGCTTTAAAACTTTACGAACAAAAACGAATAACTTAGAGAGTAGTAAAGCTCCACATAACTCCAAACGAGGCAATGACAATCGCTTCAAAGGTGCGACTCGACTTTTGCTATTAAGAATAGCCACGCCGATGCTACCGTCCGAACGAACGAAACGAATATAAATAACGGCAGCGTAGGCGGACTCCGAACTATCACAAAAGCCGTGAAGATCGCATTGACTTTCCTTTGCAGGAATGTATCGCGAAATACTTAACGTGGATAGAGACGGAAATTCAGATCTGAAACGGTTCCATTTCAGCCGAATATTTTCAGGAATTTCCGAATCCCAATCAACGCCAGCAAGCCATAACTCTTGAATTATAATTTTAGCAGTGATCACTGTTGGAGATAGAAACCCTAAAGGATCGAATATACGTGCGATCTCTGCTAATATGGTACGTTTGGTTTCTTTAGTATGAATAGGCTTAACTTTATATAAAAAAGTATCATTGGATGGATCCCACACGATTCCAAGAACCTTGGTGGTGTGATCTTCATCCAATGGAACCACAGCTGCTTCTAATTTCGCAACAGAAGATGGAAGATTCTGTAATATTTCATTAGAATTCGAGCTCCACTTTCTTAGCTCAAAACCGCCCAAATTCAATAATGATATTAGTTGAGCTTGGAGGTGAGCTGCTGAATTTACTGAATCGGCACCAGCGATTACATCATCCATATATGTATATAGGCGAAGAATCTCTGCTGCGCCAGGATATGCTTGCTGATGATCGTCAGCTAATTGTTGGAGAACACGAATGGCCAAAAAAGGCGATGAAGCTAATCCGTAAGTGACGGTATTTAATCTGTAGACTCGAGGGTCTTCCTCGGGAGCCTCCCGCCACAAAATTAGTTGATAATTTTGATGATTTGGTGCTACCAAAATTTGCCTATACATCTGCCGAATATCTGCAGTGAAGGCAACTTTATGCATCCGAAAACTACATAAAAGTTCTCCCACGTCTTTCTGTAATTTCGCACCAATAAGTTGAGTATCGTTTAAAGATATATTCTTTGAGGATTTCGCCGAAGCGTCGAAAACGACTCGCAACTTAGTGGTCGTACTAGAAGGGCGTAAAACTCCGTGGTGCGGAATAAAATAATGGTTGCCCGAAATGACATTTTCCACAAGTTCCATATGACCACTTTGCAAATAATCTGTCATGAATTCGAAATATAATTGACGAAATTGATCGTCACGAACAAAACGACGTTCTATTGACACTAAACGCTTTAAAGCGAACGAACGGGAATCACCAAAGTCTGGCTCTTCACAACGAAAGGGTAATGAAACGACATACCTACCTGAAGGATCGCGTGTATGCGAACGAACGAAAATATTTTCACACATTCGATCTTCAGGTGACATGACTTGATGTTCTGGAATCGATTCAACTTCCCAGAACTTACGAACTAAATTGTCAAGATTGACCGAAGCACAAAACGATGAATTAGATTTATCAACCGATGCATGGTTGACAATGAAATTTAAGTTGACTTTTCCAACTAAAAGCCAACCTAACGAAGTAGAGATTGCTAGAGGAGTACCGATAGGTCCTCTGATGCTATCACCTAGAAGAATATCATCATATACATCACTACCAATGAGTATATCTATCGAAGAAGGTTTACAAAATTCAGGATCTGCTAACGTAAGACCATCTAAATGTGTCCACGACTGTGGATTTAACTCATATGAAGGTTTATGAGTAGTGATATTTTCTAAAATTAGGGCACGAAATTCTAAAGGCGAACCATTCCCACGACGGGATTTTATAAGTGATTGTATCTCACCTTTGACGGTTGTTTTTAAATCACCGATGCCATTTATTGGCACGTTTAATTTACGACGCGTCAAACCTAAACGACGTACTAACGAATCAGTAATAAATGAAACTTCTGATCCAGAATCAATTAAAGCTCGCGCTAACTGATATTTTCCAATAGAGTCTCGAATCAAAAGAAGGGCTGTTGAAAGCAGAACTATCTGAGTGCGCGGCTTTAAATTTTTTGTTAAACAAAGAGACGAGACAACGTCACCACTAGCCTCTGGAGCTTGTTCAGGAGCAGAAACCACAAGACTAGCTTCTGATCCACTTGCTTCCTTTGCAAAATGTAGTAGCGTGTTATGATGTGTAGCGCTGCAAATGGTACAACAAATTTTGCTGCAAAAGTCAGTCGGCTTGTGCATAGGTTTCAAACATTTCAGACACAAGTGACTCGACTTTGCGAAGAGAAAACGATCATAGGCTCTCTTTTTCTTAAATTGTTCACATGATAATATATCGTGTGCATTGCGATGGCAACAAGCACAAGAAGATTTAGAGGTAGATGCAACGAACGAAGATGATGATGAAGGTTTGATATGAGAAGACGAATTTTGTTGAGAACGAAAAGAAGAAATAGTCTTTGAACTTTCCCATGAAATTATTTCCCGATCGAGAAATTCCCTCAGCTCTCTAAACTTGGGGATGCGATTGGACGTTATGGTTCGTTCGAAATTACGTCTGGTTTCTGGATCTACCTTTTTGTACAACATGTAATACAACATGAAGTCCCATTCATTGACTGGAAACCCTAACGACTCCAATGCACCCAAATTTTCGGCAAAACCGATTAAAATAGTACGGAGAGTGGAAGCTGAAGGTGAATTTATAGAGGGTAGTTTATAAAGGACTTCCATATGATGCATCGATATGAGACGTTCATTATTATAGTTGTATTCAAGGATACTCCACGCTTTCTTATAATTAGAATGCGTAAGAGGTAATCCTTTTAACAACTTCGCAGCATCACCACGTATAAATGACAAAAGATATTGGTACTTGGCCACGTCAGATAACTCTGGATTAGAATCGATTAGTGACGTGAACAAGTCATTGAAAGATTTCCATTGTTTAAAATCCCCCGAAAATGGAGGAATTGAAATACAAGGTAGCTTTACTAAACTACGATCCGGTTTAAAATTCCCTGAATTTTGATTATTCTTGTGGAAGTTATTCTTTTCATCGAACTCGTATTGTATGGCCATGATTTCCCGAATCAAATCATTAAACGCCGAACGAATATTAGCATGTTCTGGATCTATAGATTTCGTATTCAAGAATTCCTTTGATTCGATTTCACTTTGAAGTGTTTCGAATTTATCTTGGATGCGCGTTAGACTTGCACACGAAGCCATAAATTTAGGTACAAAATCTAAATTGTCGCGCGCTTCCGAACCTATTCTAACTATAGTATCCAGTTCATGTTCCAAACAGTTACGTCGATGCAAAAGGATGGCTAAATCACAAAATTCGGTTTCGGTAGCCATTATAACTTAAAAATGAGTTACAATTTATATTAATCAAAATAAATAACAAAAAAAATATTAAAAAAATATATATATAAAAAAAATTACAAAATGAATAACCAAAAACTATGGTCACCCTACTTTGTCCTAACAAACGTATCAAAACGTGATGGTCACCCTACTTTCTGTGAGTATCATTTATTATAACAGAATGAGGTATATAGGTGGAAACTAAAATCTGGACAATTAATATAATAAACTAATAGGTTGGTATTTATATACCAACTTAACACAACTTTATACAACTTAACTGACTATGTTAGGCTAGTACATATAGTTTGAAAATTTTGAATAAAAAATAAATTAATTTAATATTATTAATTTACAATTAAATGTACCTATAGTATAAAACTATTGCCAAAAATATATTAATAATCAGGTACCGTCGCCAACGGGTCTAAATGTATTATTATGAAACTTACAACAAAACATATATGTAGGTATATGAAATAGAAACAAATTTATTTTATCTATATAAGTATTAAATTAAATCACTGCAGGATATTATGCGGTTTATTTTAGAAAGTAAGTATATGTACAACACGAATAATAGGTATGGGGAACGAAAGGTCACTGACTATTTAGTTAGGAATTTATAGAATTATTTGGGTAGAAGGACCATTAGTGACGACGAAAAGTTTTCGAGACTGTATTTGTATAGGGGTGGTAAGAATTAAATTCCAAACGAGCATTTCGAACTTGACAGAATCATGCAACTAACCTTTTTATCCGTGACACGTCGAACGGGTTCCCGCACTGTGCACAGTACACTTTCTTTCAGTAGTAACTATTGTCTTTGTGGTGATGAGTCCGAGATCAGCGCTTCGGTCGAATACGAACAGACCGGCGCTTCGGCGGGCGTCGCGGGAGTCGTCGTCGAATATCGAATGTTGACGAACGGGCGCGGGCGATGCTTGCGGATTACAGACTGCCGGCGCCGCGACTTGGCGCGAGTGGATGACCGAGCGCGCGCGCATGAATTTTAGGGTAGTACAAGAAACGTCGCATTCAAAAACACTCGTTTGAGAATTTGAATAGGAAATTACGAACATTGTCATTTAACTTATTTGTTCACTATTTTATAATAGGAATTAGTTATTTGTTTTATGGAATGTGTGTTATTTGATTTGTATAATTTTTGAATGTTTGATACACCTTCCTTAAACTATTTCTTGGATTTTGAGAGTATGATTGATGAGATCGTGGTGAATTATTCGCATAATCTAATTATGGGAGACTTTTACACCTGCCTCTTAGATAATAACCCTTCCACAAAGTCTCGTGCCTCTAAATTATTAAATATTATTACTGCTGCTAACCTATTTATTCTGCCTACTGACCCTACTCATCACCTTGCTTCTTCTGATACTCTTCTTGATTTGATGTTTACTTCTCGCCCCGATATTGTCCCTTGTCATGGTCAGCTCCATGCCTCTGCTTTCTCCCATCACGATCTTATTTATGCTTCTTATAAGTCTAAACCTCCCAAATTTCGTCCACCCACAATTTTCATGCACCATTTTTGCCGTTTTAATATTGCGGATCTACGTCGTGATGCCAGCCGGGTTGACTGGAGCTGTTTCAATAATGCGGAGCACATTGATCAAATGGTTGAGATATTTAATCGAGAAGTCTTAAAGTTGTACGACATGCTCCTATACGCCCTACGAAAGCTAAACGTCTACCTGCACCCTGGATTGATGATAAAATACGTATGGCAATGAGGAAGCGGGATTATGCGTATCGCAAGTACAGACAACATCGCTGTGATGATAGTTTGGCTGTATATAGAGCTGCAAGAAATTGATGTAATCAACTAGTTAGAACAGCTAAGCGCCGACATTTTTATGATAGCCTCCACAATAAATCTCCCGCTGATACCTGGAAATTTCTTAAAGCTTTTGGGTTAGGACGTACTCAGAGCCAAGTTTCACTCAGCTCTGTAACAACTGATCAGCTTAATGTTCATTTTCCATCACACCATCTCCTACCCTGGATGTCATTATAAAAACAAAAACTTTAGCTGATATAATGGAGATGGCGAAGCCCGATATTGAGCCATTTGCACTCGCAGAGGTGTCTGACGATGTAATCCTTAAGACGATTAATTCTATAACTTCGAAAGCAATTGGATGTGACTCCATCGGGGTCGTGTTATGATCATTACAATTCTTGATTTACTCTTACCATTTATTAAGCGGATGATATTTTTTTCTCTAACTTCTGGCCAGTTTTCATCTTTTTGGCGTAAAGCCTTTATAATACCTCTTCCCAAAATCTCCACTCCAACTCTTCTTACGCACTATAGACCCATTTCCATTCTGCCATTCTTATCAAAGGTCTTGGAGTCTGTAGTTAATAAGCAACTGTCACCTTTTCTTCATGTCAATAAACTTCTAAATTCCTTTCAATATGGCTTCCGTCCTGGTCATAGCACAACTTCAGCTTTACTTAAAGTTAAACTGAAGATATCTGAAACAGCATGGATGAAACTAAGTTTACGATTCTAGTACTAATAGATTTCACAAATGCATTTAACACAGTAGATCCAGATTTGCTGGTCGCTTTGTTGTCTCGTCTTGGGATCTCATCGGAGGCTCTTGTGTGGTTTTCGGATTATTTGGATGGTCGTCAACAGCAGGTTCGCATTGAAGGAAAATCGTCGGACTGGTGTGAGATGAACACGGGCGTCCCCCAGGGAAGCATTCTTTCACCATTACTGTTCTCGTTATTCATTAATGGAATAACAACGTCATTTCATTGCCACTATCACCTATACGCCGATGACTTGCAGATCTTTGTGCAGACCGATATTAACACAATAGTGCAATGAATTCTGCTTGGCTGAATTCTGATCTCTCTAATATATTATCTTGGTCGACCCGCTTTAGTGTTATTGTTAACCCGAACAAATGTCAATCCATTATAATTGGGAGTTCCAGGCTACTGTCCTCTTGATATGAGTAAGCTTGACTTTGTTCGGTATAACAATGAGCCGATTGCGTTCTGTAGTGAGGTAAAAAATCTTACACCTTGATTCTTGCCTTACATGGGGAGCGCAAATCACCAACATTAGTCGCAAAATCTTTTCTTCACTGCACTCCCTAAACAAATTAAAGCACTTTTTGCCATTAAAAGCTAAAATGTTGGTCATACAGGCTCTGCTGCTTCCCTTACTGGATTATGGTGACGTGTGTTGTGTGGACCTTTCGAAAAGTTTGCTTAATAAAATGGAACGTCTACTCAACGCATGCATCAGATTAATTTTTAGCCTTCGCAAATATGACCACGTTACGCCTTTTCGTGATAAACTTAAACGGTTAAAATACGAAGCCGGAGAAACTGCAGAGTTCTCTGTGTTTTGTACTCTGTTTTGAATGAACCTGCTACACCCGAATATCTTAAAAACAGATTCACTTATCTTGGCTCGCATCACGACAAAACCCTTCGATCTACTTTTAATACAACCCTTGCCTTCCCCTCCCATGATGGAAATGCATGAGGGGAAGGCAAGGGGGAAACCACCTTTGTTTCTAAATCATTTGAAGTTGTCTCTGCAAGACTTTGGAATAATTTACCAGTCAAAATAAGACAATCACCAAATAGAGTCATATTTAAAAAAAGAGTATATGATTACTATTTAAATTAAATAGATAGTTTTTTATTTATCTTTCATTATTCTATTCCTTTCCACTTTGTTACTTCTCCTTTCTTATTTTGTAGTTGGTAGTATTGTGTATATGTAGTTTATGTATGTATATATATAAGATATATTTAAGTAGTGTATAATAGATTGTAAGTATTTTATATAATATTCACTGGTTTATATACTCAGTTACTATATTGCACCTACCTCACTTATTAACTGCTTTTATTGTCCCGAAGGTTTGACTGGTAGAGAATGCCTAGCGGCATTAAGTCCGCCTCTGTATTTTGTATGCAATAAAGATTTAAATAAAAAAAAAAACGACTATATAAAACAATAATAATCAAATTGAATATATTGTACCTACCATATATTTGCATGCCATGTTGTCTTGGTAGTTTCTGATGAACATTTATTACCTTACTATCTTCATGGCGGGCCACTTTTCCGCAATTGGCCAGGAAGTTAGGCCTTTTTGCGTGATGTAAACGGCCGGCTACTCTAGCCAGCCCAGCTCCTTCCAGAAGGCAGCAAGGAGTCCTGGACTCCTACAGGCCTCGAGGAGCGACCTCGAGTCAGCGGTGTTCCGAGGATTTCCGCCCGTTGTGAAGCCACCCCGGTGCAGTGAAGCAGCACGTGAGTAGGTGTTTCTTCGGTTTCCATGCATCCTCTACAAAGAGGACTGGTTGCGCGTAAGTGGACTGTATAATCGAGATGCGGGTGCTGTGGTAGATATATAGGTCGTACCTAAAGATGCACTGATACAAACAATATATAATAAGGTTAAGGAGATGAAAGAAAGGACCTACCTCGGTATTCAACACTCCAGGCACGTCCAGGGTTCAAATCCTTGTTATAGCGGTATCAGCATGGCCCAGGCACGAGCGATTGCTCTTGGGGACGCGGTTTGGCGAGTTCTCCGATTTATCTTGCGTGCGGGTATAGTGGGAGTTCGGAGCAGTAGTACAGAACGAAAGCGGCGATTATATATCGAAACGAGATTATTTTGGCCTACACTACTGTTTGCGTCACGAACTCATTAACGACTCGTTCTTTTCTCCCATCCACTCATCGGTACCGAGCGAAAAATGACCAATGATAGGTGTAGGAAAGGGTAAGGTATATGGGTCAGTGATCAAGAAAAGAGAAAAGGATAGCTGGGGTAAGGTATAACACGGGCAAATTACATATTATAAATATCAGTATATAAATGGATACGACTTAATTTACCAGTATTACCGCAAAGCGCCTCAACATGCCCCCCCGCTTGAACTGACCCAGTTCAAAAGCGAAATATTAACAAAAGATAGTGGCGAAATAATACACAAATATAAAATGTATAAGAAAATAATATCAAAATTGTATACGAAATTTTAAAATTATACGAAAATAATAGGCTTTATATACGAAATACCAAATTTAAACGATAATAATAGTGAAATTATACACGAAATGACAAATTTATACGATAATAAGCGAATTAATACATATATGAAAACATTAACAAAATTAATAACGAAATATATAACTTATACAAAAATAATTGCGAAATTATATACGAAATGGCAAATATACACGAAAGTTAAGGCGAAATTATACACGAAATAGCAAATTATACAAAAGTGATAGCGAAATATCACCCGAACTGGAAAATTTATAGACAACAATAAAGATATTATAGCGGTTACAACAAATATTAGCGGTTACGATGAATAGTAGCGGTTATGACGAATAATAGCGTTTACAACGAATAAAAGCGGTTATGACGAATAATAGCGGTTAGAACGAATAATAGCGGTTCCAACAAATATTAGCGGTAACAACGAATAATAGCGGTTAAGACGAATAATAGCGGTTACGACGAATGATAGCGGTTACGATTACGACGAATAATAGCGGTTACAACGAATAATAGCGGTAGAAATGATAATATTGTAATGAAATGATAATAATTTAATAGAAACGATATAAACGACTAACAATGTGGATGTGGTGTTGTGATGGAAAAGAAACCTGACGCGAATCAATCGAAATCTACGTCGGGTTACTCGGGAAAACTACGGCGTAGTTACGATTTAAGAGCTCGGTTTTGTCTGAATCAACAAAACAATGTCGACAACGGCGACGGATGGAGACCAAATTATTTTATTATATATAAAAGGCTAAATTAAGGAGTTATTAAGTTAGGTATAACCTATTCAATTAAGAAATTTCTTACAATCGCTTTCTAATGCATCAGAATGCTAACTGTGGCTCGGCCGTCAAAGCTAGTCCGATGAGTAGAAGCAGTAAAGAAGCCAAGAGGATTTTACCAAAACATTATACATAACAACACAGCATTGTTATAAAAATATTAATTAGCAAACCTATTACAAAATTAAATTCAGGCGTTATGGATTATAAAATAAACGAAGTGTAAACAGACACTTTCATCCATAAACGCGATAGATATCAATACCTAATGCCTACCTACCTATAGTTATTACGAAAATAAAATTAAAACAAATACCTACCTATATAGTCATATTTTTATCTATTTGTTTGCTAGGAAGAGAACATGTAAATACCTAATCTTAGCTAAGTACTATATATATACCCATGTACCTATATCGAAATATTACAATAAATTAAATTTACGACGAAATAACGATGATAATTGCGGTGCGGCATCGACGGTTGCGGTGGCACAAAAACCACGAACGATATTTTTAGTGGTGGATTTTACCACTGGAGCTTCACCGACGACCAAATACCCCAGCAGGGTTTCAATCGCGATGGGCTCGCCGAGTGAGCGAGAAACGATTCTACCACGAAGTATGCGAGCGTATAACTCAGCACCTAGGATCATGTCGACGTCAGAGGGCTGATGGTATTCTGCATCAGCCAGCGGTATGTTTTTCAAGTAATCGAGGCGGAAGGTATCGACACGACTGCTAGGTAGCTCGTTGGTAATACGATTTACTACGAACGGTCGAATAGTGAAGCGAATTGCGTCGTTTAAACGAGAGCGAAGGGTTAGGCGGGTGGTGCCCTCTATAGGGTTAGCGATGTCACCTAGTCCTGCGACGTGTGTAATAGTAGGCGGGGATATCTTTAACTGTAATGCATCACAACAGGCTGTGGTAATAATGTCCCGTTGTGAGGCACTATCGATCAAAACACGCAATGTTTGAATATTCCCGCGCGAATCTACTACGTTACAAAGCGCAGTGCCCAATAGCACGGTTCTATTTCCTGAAGGGGTGTCGGGGCTCAAGGTGGCGTGTCCATCGACGCCACACAATGAAACTGCGCTCGAGTCTGTGCTAGTCACAGCGGCAGTGGATGCGGGTGCGGTATGAGTTACTTTCACCGACGCGGGCGCAAACGAGTTAGGTATAATAGTATGTGGAGCGGCGCACGAGACGGTGGCGCCACTATTGTTGCCAAAGTGCAACAACGTATGGTGGTTTCCCGAACACTTACGACAAGAGTACTTTGACTTACAGTTATTCAGTTTATGTATTGAGCTAAAACAGTTTAGACAAAGATTTTTTGTTTTAACAAAATCATAACGACTTCGAGGTGTCATACTATTAAATCCATCACAACTATATAAATGCGAGTGGTCACTACTATGGCATAAAATACACGAAATAATATTACTATCTATTTTATCTACATTTACAAATATTTTAGAATTAGACGGTTTAGGCCGATTGTCATTCCTACCGCTAGAGGGCGCGTGTGATTTTGAAACTGGTTTTACAATATTACCAGCGCGTTGCAATATACGCGATTGCTCACGAACAAACTCCGTAAAATTGTCTACGGTGGGTAGTTTGGTATTCTCACGAATAGACAATTCAAACTGCTTTACAGTTTCAATATCAAGTTTTTTAGAAGCTATATTAATAAAAACAAAGTCTAACAGGTTATCAAATTTTAGTTGCTTAATAGCCGAAATTAAGGATGAAAATTTATCAATATAATTTTCCAGATCGAGTGCGTTCGCGTGATTTATAACTGGCATGTTTAAAAGTTTATCCAAATACGACGAGGCCAACAAACGTGTATCATTATATTTATTAACCAGTGCATTCCACAAAACGGTGTAGTTTTCAGCGGTAGGTAGAAAACCGTGGCAAATGTTTTGCGCTTTTCCGGTCAGTTTACCCACTAAATACTGAACCTTTTCGCCATCGGAAAGATCAGTATTTTCGTGAATGACTGTTCTAAAGTTTTCATAAAACATTGGCCAGGATTCAATATCCCCGCTGAAGGAACATAACTCCAAACGAGGAAGTTTCAGGTTATGTGCGCGACTAAAACCTACGACCGAGTGTTTAGGTGTTTGCGACTTGTTTTTTGATGCCAAAATTGAAGATTCTGTGTATTTAATACGCGAATACAAATCCTGAAAAGAGTTCAGGGTATTGTATTTAGGCTCAAAGCCAGGGTGGACGGCGAGTTCCAAGTCAACCTTCTCATCCAACATCGCGATGAACTCGCTTCGAATAACATCCAATCCTGACGCTTTAGACATAAAGTTTTCCGATTGTGATTCATTACTATGAATATCTTTGGTGATACAATCGAAACAAGATTGTACCTGGCGAAAATGCGACCCCATTTTTGCGTTAACCTTTTTTAGGGCTATTTCTATGGTTGCCATTTTACGAATATATATATATATACTACACACTAACGAATAAATAACCTACTCCTGGTTCGCGATAACCAGAATCCGGCTCGAAGGACCAACGGATGGTTGCGCGTAAGTGGACTGTATAATCGAGATGCGGGTGCTGTGGTAGATATATAGGTCGTACCTAAAGATGCACTGATACAAACAATATATAATAAGGTTAAGGAGATGAAAGAAAGGACCTACCTCGGTATTCAACACTCCAGGCACGTCCAGGGTTCAAATCCTTGTTATAGTGGTATCAGCATGGTCCAGGTACGTGCGATTGCTCTTGGGGACGCGGTTTGGCGAGTTCTCCGATTTATCTTGCGTGCGGAGCAGTAGTACAGAACGAAAGCGGCGATTATATATCGAAACGAGATTATTTTGGCCTACACTACTGTTTGCGTCACGAACTCATTAACGACTCGTTCTTTTCTCTCATCCACTCATCGGTACCGAGCGAAAAATGACCAATGATAGGTGTAGGAAAGGGTAAGGTATATGGGTCAGTGATCAAGAAAGAAAAGGATAGCTGGGGTAAGGTATAACACGGGCAAATTACATATTATAAATATCAGTATATAAATGGATACGACTTAATTTACCAGCATTACCGCAAAGCGCCTCAACAGGACTGTTGGTGATACCTATAAGGGTAAGGTGTCTGTTTAATGGAAAGTGTCCCGTCAAAATGCCCACCACCATCCTTAGGTTACCTCTGTTGTGACTAAGTAGCTTTCGAGCTAGGCGCGGGCCTGGTTTGGTGCCTCTCTCGCCTGCCTGCAGTTCTGTAAATTGGCCCAATACTTACAGTGATGGTTGTGGATGTTATCACGCAGCCAACTTCCCAGCTGATTACTTTTAGTCAGCTGGGAAGTGATATCGGTACATACGGTTCGGGTCCCACCGGAATGGTAGCCGATCCTCTTTTTGCTAGTTCATCCACCGCGTCGTTACCAAGCGAATTGCTGTGTCCTTTAATCCACTGGGGAATGACCCTGTTTTTGGCTGCTATTCTCTCCAGTGCGTAGTGACATTGTTTTACTAGACTTGTGTTTACCTGTCTGTTTTTCAATGTCAGTAATACGGCTGCGCTATCTGATAGAATACGAATGCCCTGTTGTTCTATCTTTCTCGCGCACACTGCCGCTGTTGCTTCTATAATGGCTATGCACTCTGCTTGAAAGATAGATGCATGTGTGCCGAGTGCCACAGAAATGTTAACATTTCTGTGGCACTCGGCACACATGTTCAGGTCAAGAGAGAAAACCACTGCTCCTGTCCCGTGCATAGTTTTCGAGCCGTCCGTGTAGATCCTGACTTCGTGAGGACCGGATTTATCATCTGGCTCTTCCTGGGTGTTAATTTGGTATTGTCTCTCAAGTATGTGAATGCGTGGGCATCTGTCGTTCACAGCGTTTATGAGTGGTTGTGTTTCAACGTGTTCTTTCAGTGACTGAGTGTGCCTCGCTCGTAGGTCTGGTTTCCACTTACCAGAGGCCTTTAGTCTTATGGTAGCAAGAGCAGCTTCGTATTGTACATGTAGATGTAGTGGTGTTAGGTTTAATAAAGTTTCGATGGCTGCTGTCGGTGTAGTTTTCATGCATCCTGTAGTTGCTATACAGGCCAGTCTTTGCAGACTTTGCAGGTTGGCTGTCACTATGCTCAGGGTGGTTCTGGGCCACCACACCACTGCTCCATAAGTGATAGTCGGTCTTATTACTGTGGTATTGGCTATATACCACAGTAATAAGACCGACTATCACTTATGGAGCAGTGGTGTGGTGGCCCAGAACCACCATGGTGATTTTAGGTTTCAGCCCCCATGTTCTTCCTAGAAGTCTTCTGCATTGCCACATTGTGGTGCAGGCAGTCTTCAGTTTGTTTCCCTTACTCCAGTTCAACTTGCTGTCTAGTGTTATTCCCAGATACTTGACATCTGTTAAAGTCAAAAGTCAAAAGTCAAAAATATTTATTTCATGTAAACCTTTACAGGCATTTATGAAAAGTCAAAAAAAAAAAAAAAAAGTATATATAAGGTCCTGTGTGTACTTGGCCAGGTCGCCATTCCTCCCACAGAGAAATGTTGAGAATATAATACAAAATAAACAAATCGTAAACTATTAAACTATTGTCCTTGCGGGAAGAAAAAAAAAAAAAACAACCCAACCGAACACACACTACATAACCAACCAGTTTAAGACTAGGTGGTTAGCTGGTTCCATTGACCTGTCAATCGTTGACTGCCCTGCAAAAGTGCCACCAAGGCGACCAACCCAACAGACCATAGCTACGCCCCAAATATACATACTTTAGTATAGGTAATCAAAATATACCTACAAGTAGATAGATGAAAGGTATCTTTCAGGGCGCAAACGCTGATCACAAGTCGGTCGCCTCAGAGACACCCTGGAGAAAAAGGTACCAGCAAGTAAAAAACTCTGATGTTCCACATGTACCGTATCATCGGAGGAGCATGGCTATTGACTTAAACCTATGCTTATAGCATGTGGTATATACTCTCATCCTACCGAAGAGCACGAGTAGAACACCCCAAGGCAGATATACTATCTTACAATATTGAAAGTACAGAATTACAGAACACAACATTTTTTTGATGCCAGCGCCGGCCTATTCGAGAAGATTTTTCGAGATCTCCGCTTCTTATATGATAACAATCAAACGTGCGTGCCCAGCGGAGATCCAAGGCCCCCACAGCAGCAATTTTGATTCCTTGTTGTTTAAAGTTGTTTCTATCTTGCCTACTACATGATGTAGTGCCGATTCTGTTGATTTTCCTGTGATGTATGCATGCTGATAGGGGTGCAGTGGTATTTGAGTCAGGATCGTGTCTCTGAGATGTTTATCGCATAGCCTTTCCATTGTTTTCAGTAAGAAGGAAGTCAGGCTAATGGGTCTGAAGGATTTGGCTTGTGTGTAGTCATTCTTTCCAGGTTTTGGTAGGAAGACCACTTTCACCTCTCTCCATTGTTTGGGAACGTATCTATGGGCTAGACACGCAATGAATATTTCTGTTAGTGCGGACATTATGTTAGTGAGACCCCACTGAAGGAGAGCTGGGAATACACCATCTATGCCTGCGGATTTGTAAGGGGAAAAGCTTTATATTGCCCATTCTACCCTTGCTGCTGTGATTACGGTTCTCGCGACTATCCAGTCCTCGTCCGTTAGTGGTAGTTGGGTACTATTTTCCCAGTCTTTGTTGTCAGTAAGTTGACAGTCTGGGAAGTGTGTTTGTAGAAGTACCTCACTGGTTTCCTTGTCTGTGTTTGTAAAAGTGTTGTCGGATTTTTTCAGTGATCCTATACAGTTTTGGTTGGTGGTCATAATTTTCCTGACCCTGTTTGCTTCATGGCTTGTTTCTATGTTTTCGCAGAAACGTCTCCATGACTCGGTTTTCGAAGTTTAACGCGTTTTTTGAAGTGGGCTTGGGCTGTTTTGTACTGTTCCCAGTCTTCTTCATCCCTTGTATTCATCAAAGCTTCCTTGTTTTGTGTTTGAGTCGCTCCAGCTCTGGTCCCCATCAGAGATTACCTCTCTTGTTTGGCGGGGGTGGTTTCGTCAGAGGGCATGACTCATGATAACTTTTTGCTATGTTATTTTTATTACCTTACTAACATCTACCTTTACTCAGATACGAAACAAATAAATAATTTCATTTCATTTCTTTAAAAAATGCAGTCGATCTAACCACCTTGGCCAACACGTATTTATCTAGCAGAGGCAGATATAGCTGTTTTTATATTAAGTAAAAAATTTAATAGTCCACAAGATCGTAAGCTTCTTCCGATCTTATAACTTGTTTCAAACTTGACCGACCCAGTGGGACTTCGCGGTTCAAACTTAGACGGAGCTAAACTTTCCTATAAAGTTCTGGACTTATCACTTGTAGTTTGAATTTCACCTACCTGCGGTTTGGAATGTTGGTATTATTAAATAAGAAAGTTTTAATGCTATAAACATATAAAAATATAATATATGTAGGACAATAATTACCCGGTATAATACATATACATATACGTATATTTTATAAACACCCAGACTGAAATCCGTTCTGTACAGAAAAAAGTTACTAATATTTTTTTTTGCGTTCCGATACCCTACCAAAGGCGCAACCACTAGTGTACGGGTAATCAGTTGTCTTTTTTTTTAAATATAAATCAAAGGTTCTCAAACCCCGGAGAGTTAAAATTAATGAGGTTTAATATGTAATAAAAAATATGTAGATAAAAAACTATTATGAGTTAACTCGTGTTAAATGGGAATCTATACTAATATTATAAAGCGAAAACATTTGATTGTTTGTTGGTCCCACATGTAGCGACATGCCAACAAAAGTAAAGAAACAAGAGAAAGTCCTGAAAAGAACTGTTTTTATTCCATTTTATAAATAGTTTGAAAAAAGTGAAATTCTGTCTATAATGCCCATATGAATTGTCTATAATGTCCATACAAGGCCCCTAAACACATAAACTTAAAAACTACTGAACCAATTAAAAAAATTTTTACCAATAGTAGGCTAAATTTTGTTAAATAACAATATATCGTCGATTATATTACAACACCGCGAATATGCATTTTTACCGTTATTAACTTTTGAATGCCATTGGATAGAGAAAAAAATCACGCTTATATTCAACCAATCGTGTTTAAGAAAACTCGCCAATCAGTGACCAGAATTCAAAAACTGTATCAGCGCGAATTTCGCTCATTGGTTACTTTAGAATAAACACCGCGAATCTACATCAGTTGCCATACGTTTTTTGTGGTGAGAGTTTCGGTAAGCATGTTTTTTAATATAATTTATTAGATTATTTGCTTTATTTGAAATAAATATTACTTTGTGTAATAGAAATATTGGTAAATTGTTAATAAACATTAAGTTTTATTATATTGCATACATTACTAGTGCTAAATTATTATTAAAGTCACACTCATTCGTTTGCGGTGTTAAATTGCAACTTATATTCATATTCGCGGTGTTTTCAGGTTAAGCTACAGCAAAATATAATCACAAAACATGAGCAGTGAATTCGACACATCTTCTTTAGAATCATTAGATGCTGAGGACAATTCTGATATTGAGGAGTTGTGTAAACTAGCTAAAGTCAAATTTGAAAGGCCTAAAATACGTTACAAAGTTACTTCGCAGTCTACCTCAACTACTATATTTCCCGAGAACAGCAATATGCAGATTGATAATAACACAGTGAACGTACAATCTTTGACGAGTCTGCCCGTGTTGACAAGGGATATTGTGGATGGTGCGTTAATAAATATGGATAGAATTGAAATTACGGGAGATTTTCATGTGGTACAGCCTACAGAGGAAAACAGCCTTGTTTTGAACGGGCATAATGATATCATGGTGGAATCAACCCCTTGTTCGAGCAACATAGATAACACTCCGAAAAAACAAAAAATCACCATACTACAAGACATACTTTTAACACATCAGCCAGTGTTAGTGAGGGATAAGCTGCATAGTGGGTTAATAAATATGGATGGAATTGAAATTACAGGTGATTTTAATGTGGTGCAGCCTACAGAGGAAAACGGACTTTTTTTGAACGGGCAAAATAATATAATTCTATTAGAAGAATCAACCCCTTGTTCGAACAACATAAATGACACTAATAAAAAACAAAAAATCACCATACTAGAAGATACACTTTTGTCAACAGAAAATATATTCCACGGAGAAACCCAAAATAAGAGGAAGAGACAAAATAAAGCAAATAAAAATTCTAAAATGTGGCAAAGAGAATTTAATAAAAAATTAAGAGAAGAAGGAAAGTCATATTTAGGTTACAGGAGGGATAAAAAAGTTGATCAGTATAATCCTAATTTTAAAGTTTTACATGACACCCTTAAACCAGCCAAAGAAATGGGCCCACGCTGTGAATCCGCTGTTTGTCATAAATCTAAGCTCCGTGGATGTCACGAAATTACTGAGCCAGAACGGCGAAGTATTTTCGATGGATTCTGGAGAACAATGAGCTGGGAACAGAGACGACAGTTTGTGTGTTCAAATGTTTCTGTTGCACCCTGTAAACGAAAGGTAACAAATAGTGAGACCTCTAGAAAAAGTGAAACCAAGTCCTATTACTTACTAGTGTCTAGAAATTTGAATGTGACGAGGGTACAGGTTTGTAGAGGAATGTTTCTTCGGACCTTCGCATCCAAAGAAATTGCCGCAACGTCCAAAGCTTCCCAAAAATACAAATACAATCAACACATTGCCGAAACTGTATGCAAGAAGATTACCGATAGCCGAACGAAAGTGGCAGCATCTACAAGAGTTAAAAAATGTGATACCAAATAATTGCCATAGTTTTTATGATAGTTTACCCTATTTATAGAATTTTATTATTTGCTCAGTTAATGTTTTAAGAAAATGCTTTTTAAAAAAAAAAGTTTTATTGTTGATTTATTTTATAAGTTTTAGATTTTTTTTCGTTTTTAGAAGATTTTTTGTTTTTAGATTTTTTTGTTTTTAGAAGAAGATTTTTTTATACTTAGTTATTGTATTAAACTCTATAGTTTTATAATTTCAACAAGTAAACGATTACAGTTTAATAAGTACTGATTATTGTAGTAAACACTGCCTATATGCTAGAAATTGCCATATTTAAGAAGGTAACAGCGCCTATGTGATTTTATTATTTAATGAATAATGATAAAACTATTATTTGAATGACAATACTCGTAGAATAATAAATGATCTCAAAATAAAAAACTGACTTTAATTTTTTTCTTATGTAGAAAATATGTAGTTTTTTGTCTCTTGTGTAAAGTTGAGAAAATGCATATTCGCAGTGTTGTAATATAATCGACGATATTGATCTACCCCATTCATGGACTTTATAGGTCGGCTTACCATCAGGTCGGTGATAGAGACAAAGCATGCCGTGCTCCAATAAAAAAATGTACAAAAACATTAAATTAGTATAAATAATAATCTATACTAATAAGATAGATGTGATACAAATATTATAAATAAGTCTAAATGTTTTTGCTGATAAATTAACATATTTAAAAATGTCACAGAAGTGCCCTATAAATAATAAAGCTTTTAGTTTCGCAGATAATTTAAAAGTTCTAAATCAGAAGCACTATATTTCGTGGGCGAAAGCGGTATTCCACCATAATAACACTATATTCGCCGCTATTTATGACGCCTGAGCAATGTCTGCTAGAGATAGGAAATATTTTTACAAAATATGTGCAGCAGTTTTATCGCTATAAAATGCAGGGCGAGTACTAGTGATATACTAGCATGTTGTGTTAGATCTCTAAAGACAGAGAACAGCAAATAAAATTCAATTTAAGATTTTGAGAAGCACGTACATCAGGATTGAGGGGCGACTTTGAAGTCTGAATTTTTTTTCTTGTAATACCGTATGTTGACATCCCTCTAATTTATTGGCAGTAGTTTTTTTTTCTTAAATAACTGTGAATGGTCTGTAGTAGGTCTGCCTTTTACAGAACTGTCAAGAGTGTTGGGTATACTAATTTGTGAGAAATGGCCAAAATCTTAAAACTAAGTTTTTCCTAAAGTGTTACTTTTGAATAAATGATTTTTCTTGTAATACCGTATGTTGACATCCCTCTAATTTATTGGCAGTAGTTTTTTTTTCTTAAATAACTGTGAATGGTCTGTAGTAGGTCTGCCTTTTACAGAACTGTCAAGAGTGTTGGGTATACTAATTTGTGAGAAATGGCCAAAATCTTAAAACTAAGTTTTTCCTAAAGTGTTACTTTTGAATAAATGATTTGGCTAGTCTGAAGTCTACACTTCAATAATTTTGAATATATAATGTTTGCCTAACTAAAACCCCTAATTTCTTCTAATTTATTTGTGAGTTGGTTAGACCTTGGACTTAGAAACAATTAGGTCCCTGGTTCGAATCCCGGTGTGTACCAATGAGATTTTAATAAAAAAAATATGTACATTTGTTTGACAACACCGCTATAGTGCCTCGGAGAGCACGTTAAGCTTTTCATACAAAGACTCGTTGCCGATTTGCTGCATCTTTGACTTAAGTTTCCGACGTCAAGCTAACTAAAAAAAAAGCGATGTACAACATGTACTTGTATGTGTGAAAAGTGTGACAACCTAACAAACGCACTTTTACACTGGTATTCATAAAAACTTATATATACCTACGTGGTGGCCGAGTTGGTTAGACCTTGGACTTAAAAACACTTAGGTTTTTATTAAAAATATTTTACAAAACACAAACACTTACACTTTTTTAAAACACTTAGGTCCCTGGTTCGAATCCCGGTGTGTACCAATGAGTTTTTAATAAAAAAATGTATGTACATTTGTTTGACAACACCACTATAGTGCCTCGGAGAGCACGTTAAGCTGTCGGTCCCGGTTTCACTATACCAACTTATGAAACTGTTTATAGATAGGTTATTGAGTCTATTTCAATACATCGCGACGAGCACTTGTTCGGTGTAGACTCATACCATCGCCTAGGACGAGGTGGGATTAAAAATCCCTCCGCTGGGTACCCTGGGGCCGTCTTGGCGGTCTCGGGCGCCGTAAGGCACCCGTTATGATATGTTATTAGCAGTTCATGTTATTTTGCATTTGTTAAAAATCGATATCAATATAGCTGAAAATTGGGATTTAATACATTGATAGACGTCTAATCTAGTCTTGTAAAACATATATTTATAATAAAACTTTTTTATTAGCTAGCTCTTAGGGTGTCAATAATTGGGTAACTTACCTTACTATAAATCGAGATTTAAATAAACCAATAATAGGCATTGTTTTCTGATATCACAAAAAAACATATTATTATTGTATTGATACGCTAGCTTTAAACTATTAGTACTTACCTAGTTACATGTTTTTTTTTTAATAATTTTAAGTAAACATATCTGTAGGTAGATCTAAAATCTAAAATAACTTTAACAATTAAACAGTTTCACAAGTAAATCCAAGACTTACACTAAATGTAGACAGTAGTCCGAAATGTGAGATTAGATTTTATAATGAGGATTGCATAGCATTGTGTAATTATTTTACCCGCTCGGGATTGTTGTGTAGCATACTGCATTTGTACAGGCGAGCGAGCAATGCATAGCTAACGGTCCAGTCCAGTAATATTTTGGACAAAATTACTTAACTACCGATAGCTAATATTGTTTAAATAGCAACTACAAAATGTGTTTATTCGTTTACAACAAAAGGTAAAGTAACTAATATAAACCTAAACAATCACAGTAAATATAAAAATTATAAACTCATAAAAAAAAAACACTTAGGTCCCTGGTTCAAACTCCGGTGTGTACCAATGACTTGTAAATATAAAAAAAATGCACATTTGTATAACACTAGAAAGACCAAAGCCGTCAATTTAACGGTACGGCGATTTCATTCTTAAATATTTAACAAACTATGATTTTGTTTCTTTTAAAATTTTATGATTTTCCTAATTTGTTAGTGTCAGCCTAAATCTTTATAAAAAAAAACTATTACATTATATGTATTATATGAGATTCCTTTACAAATACTTACTAAGACCGCACACCGTGAAAGTGACGGCATATGAAGACAGCGATTAGAATAGTAGACAAAGTTTTCAAAAAAAAAGTACATATTTTGAATTCTGAGTATGTTGTTATTGTCTAGTTGGTTTACATTACATTTAGTAGACGTTGGTTTCGTTTTGTGAGCAGTCGTGATTTCTTATAAAAATACGTCGCGCCGCGCCGCCCCGTCTCAATAGTTCTCAAATAGAACAAGAACTGTCGCTATATCAGGACATACAACAAAATGTGTCAGGTGATAAAAGTGGTGATGATTTATTATTATTTGATTTGGCAGCTATAAACTTGTAGATTCTCTACCGAAAAGTAAGAGGAATAAATATATCTCGGCATGATTTTATCCTTCAACTAGTAGCGATCTATGTGCAAAGTATGTAAAAAAAAAAATTACTTCAGCTACGGCTCAAAGACAAGAAAGTATTTAATTCTGAAACAAGTGAACGATGTTCTCCAAGCAATAAAAGGGGGCAGTGTCAAATAATTGTAAAAAAATAGAACGTGTAAAAACTACTGACGACTGCACAATCTGTAAAATAGCTGCTTGTGGAAAATGTATAAAAGATTTGAAAAAAAAAAATTGTTGCAAATGTTACTCAGTTTAAGAACTAAATTATTTATTATGAATAAAAAATAAATTAAAGCTATTTTAAAGCAAAATACGCAATAATTTCATGAGTATTCTGACTGAATCTCTAGTGCCGTCAAATTGACGGCTGCGGTCTTGGAAGGTATTACTACCCTGAAGCCCGGCCCTTCTAGTGTTAACAACACCACTATAGTGCCACGGAAAGATAGTGGCGGTCCCAGTTTCACTATACCAACATGTGAAAGCTGTTTATAGATGGGTTATTGAGTCTATCCAAAAATCGCGACAAGCTATCCACTTGTTCAGTTTAGACTCATACCATCGGTTACGACGAGTTGTGGTTAAAAAGACCTACGTTGGGTACCCTGAGGCCGTCTAGGCGGTCTCGGGCACCGTAAGGCACTCGTGATGATATTTTTATTTTATTTTAAGAAATATTGAGATATTAAAAATTACTGATAAATGAATAACAAATCAAGCAGCATTAAATTCAAAGTTAAAATGTGTATTTCTTGAAGAGTAAAAAAATATATATAAGATCTATTATATACAATCAAGTTTAATGGCCTTATATAAACATAAAAAGTTATTGAGGCCATAAGAACACTTTAGTTACAATAGTTTAGTCATTTTTACTCATATTCATTTCTTTTGCTTAAAAAAAGAGAAAACATTAATAATAACTAAAGTATTGTTCAAGGCCTCAATAAGTTTTTAATGAATACCAGTGTAAGAGTGCGCTTAATTATTAGGATGTCACTCTATCCACACACACTAGTAAATGTTGTACACCGTTTTTTTTTTTAGTAAGCTTGACATCGGAAATTGAAGTCAAAGGTGCAGTAAATCGGCAACGAGTCTTTGTATGAAAAGCATCCCAATCCAACACATGCCACATAACCAACTAGTAAAAGACAAGGTGGTTAGCTAGTTTCATTAACTTGTTAAACGCTATTTGCCCTGCTGTGCTTAAAATGTTTAATATTGTAAAATATGGTCAACCTTTTTTTTTATTGGAGCTCGACATGTGACAGCATATCTCCGAGATGGTAAGTAGACTATGCAGTCCATGAATAGACAACACCAACACCAATATCACCGATGTTGGTGGTCCCCACTATGTCGGCTTGTGCTTTATTTACGCTTCGCTTGAAGAACCCGTGATTATACGAGTAAGATAAAGGAAAGACACTCGCTGGCAAGGCATTACATGATCGCTCGAATATTTTAGTTCTAGAAGGTACCGACGGTATGTGGATGCAGGCTTTGTCCAGCGCATGACGTACGGAAGCAGAAGTATGAGGGTGGAATGTTATGCAGTTCTTCAGAGTACTCTCCATAATATAAGCCTACAGACAGTATGCCTCTATTTATATTTACGAATTTATTGAATGGAAACAACCAATACCTACGTTATTGTTTAACGACAGCACAGAGCAATATATTAATAGTACTATAAACTATGCAGTCACGAAACCGGCGGCGATAAAGATGAATTTAATTATGTTATATATAATTATGTGGTATGCAAGGTTTTTTTTGTGTATTTAATCTTATTACTAGGGATTAGGGAAAGAAACGCGCTCTAAAAAACACACATAGTTTTCAATGATTTTTTTTTATTTACTAAAAAAACTTTATTGCACAAATTTAGTACAAAGCGGACTTAATGCGCTAGGCATTCTCTACCAGTCAAACTTTTGGGACAAATTAAGCAGTAAGTAGGCAAAAAAAGGTGTAGTAAAATATATTTGAAAAATAGAGTATAAAAATATTATACATACTAATACTCACTACATATATATACATAAATTATCAGTATTGTATATTTATGTACTTACTAGACTACCGCTTATTTTTTTCATTTTTTTTCTTTTATTGGATCTACCTGATGGCAGAAATGACAGTTCATAAATTATGTCGATCAACCCATCGTTGTTTAAAAATAATGATCGCTTCCACTATGCCGGCTAAATGATGAATTAATAACAATATCTGAGTAATTTAATTAGTTTAGAATTTCACAATATTTTAGAATTTTATCTAAAGTAATTTTCGTATATCATATCTAAACCCTATTATTTTAACTATAATTAAAAATGAACTTTCGCAAAATAACGCCTGATTCAATTAATTATATCGTGATATTTTAATAATAAATGTGTTTGTCATATAACGTCATACTATGTACAATGTAAGTACATAATGTGTTTAATAAAACTTTGTGTTACGGGTTTAATATACTACAATACCTTATACAATGCATTAATATAAATACAATGCAAAAATAGTTTTAAATCTGAAAATGTATGGTTCTAATTCGCTCGGATGAATGTCAACGAAATCAAAATACTAAAGCAAACATAACTCCCATGTGCTTGTGTGTACATAGCCTTATGATGACAAGCCTTGAGAAAAGAGACAAATGTGGACAATGGTTTAGGATTATGGCCATAGAACGTAAAAGACAAATGAAATAACCAGAATGGTTTCACATTCTACTTTATGCGTTCTCAAGTTCACCAACACTGTAGTAAAACTAAAATAAACTTCTATGCCTCCCACATTATGGACCTAGTGTGATTTAGCATCTATGGATAGCTAAAAATATTATCTGTTTTATATTTTTAATTTTATGTAATACATTTGAGACCGCACAGACAGTTTTATGGGCCCACCTTATGACTTTTTAAATCACATTTTATAATTTTATGTTTTTATCATTTTTATTTTATTTAAGGCGCCTGAGATCGCATAGACAGCTTTATAGAACCCAGCGATTATGACTTTTCAAATCACATGTTTTTATAATTTTTATTTTATTTAAGGCGCCTGAGATCGCATAGACAGCTTTATAGAACCCAGCGATTATGACTTTTTAAATCACTTTTTATATTTATTGAAGGCGCCGCGCCACGTCGGAGACGATTTTATCATACTCAGCGTCGTCGTCAATAGTATTCAGAATATACACCAAAAAAGTGGTGATGAACTGATAAATAAAAATAATATATAATTTTACTTTTCATTTTATTTTATTAGGCATTGATTAGAAAATATATTTTATAAATAAATAGTGTATTTACGTTCTACGTCCAAGATTTTGGCGTATACATAAAGGCAAGTTTATAACAAAGGCGTGCTTTGACGAAATTCCTAAACACAAGTAGCATATGGTTTTCTCAGCTATCCTACTTTGTGGCTAGTCTTATTTATTACAATGATCTAACTTTAGCTGTTAGCTCTATAAATATTACCCAAATATTATTTTGTGGCTTATTTCTAAGAAAACGTTTAATATAATAAAGAATGATAGTCCTAATATGGTAAGTAATGGAGGATACTATAGAAAAAATCTGACAAGGGCGTGTTTTTCAGTCATCTTTTCGCCCCTAGTATATTTTTTTTACTCTTAAAGTTGTTAATAATTGTTATTTCCGTCTATTTTAATATTTTCTTTCGTCCAAAAGCCTCGGAAGTCGCACCAGCTGATATCAATTTTAATTTTTAAACAAGCACTAACTATCAAAATAAATTAATAGAATCACCGTAAAAAAATGACAATACCCCGGAAGACCATTTAATTGACAGTATAGTTTGTTATCCATGTAGAATTAAATCTTTAAATGCATAGTATCAGTGGTTGTTTACTTTGCTTTCTACTATATAATATTTGTTATATATATAATTATAAGTATTATAGTCTGTCTATTAAATTCTAAGTTACCAACTTAGGGTTAAATAAAAACATACAAATTTAATTATTTTCATGTACCCTACAAGTTAATCTTGAAAGCTGTATAAAACTTCATTATCCTTCCCTTATAAAGCCTCTTAACTGATTTAATCCCACCCTTATATGAAGAGGGTGTGTGCTTAGTTAATCTTATACAATAATTATAAAGACAGTTTACTTTTTATTATAAGAAGGCTAATCCTACTTGGGTAAATATTATAAAATCGTAAATCTTCTGATAGATAAATAATTGATAAGTTCTAAGCAGAACCAGCTAACCACCTAGTATTTCTATCATGTAGCATTTATTTGTTCATCACGTTAATTTTTTTTGAAAAACACTTCGATGTAACTTAAAGCAACATTTAGAGAGTATTAAACGTTTAAGTGCGCGAATCCATTTCTTGGCTTCTCTTGTCTCTTGGGTATAACAATTCTGCTCAATTTATTTAAATAACATGTATTATTTACCAGTGACTCGATTTAAAAATATATTTTTTATCATTCGGTTGGGTTGCTATTTTTTTATACAAAGAAACGAATCGCTGTGCGTTTAACTTCGATAACATCCGGCTAATAAAAAAATGACAACCTAACCAAACTCACACTTATTAACACTTATCGACCCGCAAATGTCTCGTGGACACATTTTTACGTTCTTATTCTTGTAAAAACAAAAGTATTTATTTTTATATATAATCTATCCCCAAAGTTTTATGAATCTAAATGTAGAATAAAAATATTTGTTACATAAATAATTTAAACTCAAATAGCAAATTAACAACCCACATGTGTCCAATAGACACAATGACATATTGTTTGATTCGGATGTGAAGGTAACTACTTAACATGTTAAGTAGGCAAAAACACAGAGAACTTTGTTTGTATTTCAATCGTAACCTACTCTCTTCATACTAGCGTACTCCGATTTCGTCGTGGTAGCATTTGTTTATGTACTTAAAAATGGCTAAAACGCAACTAACACAAAGAAATGATGAAAGTGACAACGCGCTCACGATGAAAGTGACGACTCGCTCACGATGATAGTGACGACGCGCTCACGATGAAAGTGACGACGCGCTCACTATAAAAGTGACGACGCGCTCATGATGAAAGTGACGACGCGCTCATGATAAAAGTGACGACGAATACATTTTTGTGCTTGGATTAGATAGCGATGATGATTTCAACATTGCTGTTTAATTTTTTATTGTCCTGAGAGTGAAAGTAACGTTACCGACCTAGCATCTGAAAATGGTCTCACAGTAGTTGGAACAATGAAAAAAAAAGCTTGTACCTATACCCCAAAATTTTGCAACACAATATCGAATCTGTGTTAAGGAATCTAATTTTTTTGGTTTTACAAAAATATGACATTGGGTTTATATGTATCAAGAAAGAACCGCGCTATCTTATTCTTGTCTAGAATACATCAAACAAAAGTAGTCGACGTAAGCAATAAGGCTTAAATTAATTTATTCTACAACTGGTGTAGATACGCTCGACAAGATAGTTCATGAGCTATCGACTGCATATTTTTCTTTTTGTTTTTGATGTTGGTATTGCGTCATTAATTTTATGAAAAAAATATAATATTCTGATTGGAACCTTTATTTTGATTTTTATGTGAAATCACAACTGCATTAGTTTATTGTTGATATTTCCTTGTACATACATACATACATATCATCACGGGTGCCTTACGGCGCCCGAGACCGCCTAGGCGGCGCTGCGTACCGCAGGGGTTTTAATACACACCGGGATTCGAACCAGGAACCTAAGTGTTTTTAAGTCCAAGGTCTAACCAACTCGGCCACCAATGTACCAATGAGTTTTTATAAAAAAAAAAAATGTACATTTGTTTGACAACACCACTATAGTGCCTCGGAGAGCACGTTAAGCTGTCGGTCCCGGTTTCACTATACCAACTTGTGAAACTGTTTATGGAATGATTATTGAGTCTATTCAAAACATCGCGACGAGCTAGCCACTTGTTCGGTGTAGACTCATACCATCGGCTACGACGAGGTGGTATTAAAACCCCTCCGCTGTGTACCCTGGGGCCGTCTAGGCGGTCTCTTGTGCCTTACGGCGCCCGTGATGATATGTATGTATGTATAGAAGGTTCGGACCAAAGGTTTTATACTAATATTCATACCTATTAATATTATTACTTAGCTATAATATAATAGGTAGGTACTAAGGAAAATGGTTCCGATATGAAACCCGAGATCGCTCAGTTACTTATCTTTAATACGAGGTATATACTTTACGAATTGTGACCAGTCTATGTTAAGGCAAGTCATTCCCTTAATGGTCTCTGGGAACCCTTCTAATGGAACCAAATTCCCGGATTTATGTTCTGGAGATTGACTAAGCATAAAATTTAGTACCTAAGTCCAGAAAAAACAACAAAAATATATTTTTAGATTTTATTAGGTACACTAGGATTTTTTTTGTATTATTTTTTGTAGGAAATGTCACTAACTGTGAACCAGACGTCATTAGTAATATATTTTATTCACTTAGATTACAACAAAATGTACAGAAAAACCTAAGTATTAATATTAGGTGGGCCAAACGACCGGTCTCGTTACCACCGGCTATACAGATGCAAAAACCGTCAAGTGACCTAGTCAAGTTCGGGTTTAGTCTGTGGGTTCACAGTTTGTTTTCAGAAGATTACTGCATCGAATTCTTGTCGAGTTGGTAGTAATCGCATAATTTAGCCGGCATGCGGGAGCGATCAATATTGCTTAAGAACAATTATTGATTGACCCCATTCATTGACTTTGTAGTTTGCTCACCATCAGGTAGATACAAAGTCACATGCCGTACTCCAACAAAATAAATAAAAATATATTAATTCGTAGGTACTGTTTGTACCGAAAAAAATCAACAGTGTTAATAACATTGCGTAAATTATTTACCACAATATTTTTGACAATTAAGTTAAGATTTAATTAAATTATAGCACAAGAATTATGTCAACGCAAACTGCACCCTAATCTTATTAAGTATAAAAGTCTAAATCCCTCACACAAGTTTATGGACATTCGATCAACAACAGGTACCTATAGAGGGAGTGTGTAGGGCACTTGACGTAACCGCACAGGGGTATGACGTCATCAATTATAAATGATTAATCGGTTTCCGTGAAAGCCTTAAAGTATTATTTGACTTATTTCTTTGCGAAAGTTGGAGAAAAATTCTGACGCGCAAATGTCCTGCTGAAATGATTTTACTTTCGGCAAAGTTTTTCATTCAAAATAATAAGTTTTTTTTTTGTAAGTTGTACGTACATATCATCGCAGGTGTCTTTCGGTTCCCGAAACCGCCTAGACGGCCTCAGGGTACCCAGAGGAAGGTTTTGTAATCCCATATCGTCGTAGCCGATGGTATGAGTCTACACCGAACAGTGGCTAGTTCGTCGTGCGCGATGTTTGGATAGACTCAATAACCCATCTATATACAGTT
Source organism: Monopis laevigella (assembly GCA_947458855.1). Classification (NCBI taxonomy): domain Eukaryota; kingdom Metazoa; phylum Arthropoda; class Insecta; order Lepidoptera; family Tineidae; genus Monopis; species Monopis laevigella. The sequence continues at coordinate 9,694,359 of OX381581.1, read as the reverse complement.
TCACAAGTTGGTATAGTAAAACTGGGACCGACAGCTTAACGTGGTCTCTGAGGTACTATAGTGGTGTTGTCAAACAAATGTACATATTTTTTTTAATTAAAAACTCATTGGTGTTGTTAAATAATTGTACACACATTTTTAGGTTAAAAACTCATTGATAAACAATATAAATTATAAATAATATTATGATTATTATATTGTAGATTAAAACAACGGAAAACATCATCATATCCATAATATCCATAATTAATATTTTTTTAAATACAATCATGGGTACTGATTTATTTAAAATTTATCGCTCATGTTTAAATAATGCTTAATTTCAATATTTACATTATTAATTATCTGTTTGTATAATTAATAAAATATTAATATACTAAATTAATAATATGTTCGATGGCTTTGTAAATACCAAAGCGTATTTAAATTATAACATATTTTCTTCCTAATTATTGTAATGAATAACAAACAGTAACATAAATAACAAAAGCTTTTTTTTTAGTGCACATGACTACCTATTTCATAAAGGCGACAAGTTACAGGTGATAGGTGACAAGTGACATTTTGACAATTATTTAATTTTTGTTTCATATAACTTTTTAATTAACAAGTATATTACTATGAAAATCTAACAAGTTGTCATAATTGCGTTTCATAAACATTTTGGACACGACCAATTGCATTAGAATTGTTGACAATTGTTACAATTGTCGCCTTTATGAAATAGGGCCCTGGTGATTATCAGTCCTACAAATACATGAATGGGAGTCGATGAATACATTGAAGTTTAACAGCATGGATTGCTCTCACTATGGCTAAATGATGCGGTTACGAAACGAACTGCGACATAAATGAAAGTGCATTACGATATCTACTTAGTAAGCAAATAAATGATTTGAATTTGAATAGCCTCGCGCTGCTTTTTCGTCAAATTAACTGCCCGTTTCTAATACACTTGTGGGAAAATCCACGTCAATGGGAATAACCCTTGAGAATCGACCAGAACGAGAACAACCCGCGTTCTACAAATACAGTCAAATATTTCAAATACTTCTAGAACATTATTTATTCTTTTGTTTTTTCCGAGCTCCCGCAGTAGCTCGGCGACCCTAGCTAGTAGTCCAGTAAAATTTCTTATAGGCGCCACACGCTCCTATACCATAATGTTTATCCCAAGTGTTAACGTATTAAAACCTTTTACTTAATATTTCCTAATTATATCCTTTATGTGATTCTTTATTCCTCCTTATTAATTATGTAAATAAAATATAAGTAGTGATAATAGTGTAAATAATAAATTTACACTATTATCACTACTTTATTAATTTATATTTCTTCCTTTTAATTTGTCACCTTTCCTACACACTAATAGTCTTCTGTAAACTATTATTTATAGTTTTTGTAAACACAACTTATAAAACCAAACATATAAAATTATTTTTCTTTTCTCATTTAAATCTGAACTTCGTTTAACTTCCTATGAAAATGTTTACCCTTGCAGCCTCGCGTAATTAAGCTGAAGAAAATATTTAAAAGACTTCGGCATTACAAAGGATTAGGGTTACGCATTCTACGAGTATAATAAGTTTTTATTATTGTGTTTTTATGTTTTAATAATAATGAACCAGTTTTGCAACATGGAAAATATTAATTTAGATATAATTATGTCCTTAACAAACGAAAATTGTGCATAATAGTATTTTGCTCCGAACACAAGCGAAGCATGGGTATGGCAAAAAAAACATGCAAGTAATGACAGTAAACAAATTAATGCGGTTGAAATGAGATTCGGAAAATGTGTGTTGTGACCCTCAGAGACCGAATCAAAAATAGTGTACTGAGAAAAAGAAGTAGAACGGATGATGATATTGTGTCGAAGCTTGAAAGAGTTATTAAAGGTGGTTCGGCTGCATATTATGATGACCGAAAGACAAAACAAATACATAAACTAAATATATAGAATGATAATGGATTACGTGGCCGACCAAGGCATGTCTTTACAGATCAAAGTCCTTTTAAAAGGGCAAATAGGGCAAGGTATTTCTATACATAAAGAATTTGCGTCGCAATTGTTTTCAGCATCAATGACTTTTAAGGATGAGTCTTCTAGTAACGTAACTGATATAAGCGACTTATTTGCTAGACAATTTTCATTTGTGTATGAATTTGATGAGAGGGCGTCTGTGTATAACTCAACTAGCACACTAGTGCAAATTGAGTACCATGCCGCGAAAGCGAGGTTCGTGGGTTCGATTCTTGCCCACCAGAATATTTTTCATGACTTAAATAGTCATGAAAACTTTTAAAAGTTCAATATTTATTAAATTTTTACAAACTTTAATTTATACAGTCTGCCATGGTTTGGATGTTTATAAAATATAAATTGTTATGGTATCATTGTTTTCACCTAAATACGCATATAATACAAACCTAGAGTTTAATTTACGACTAGGGCAATATGTGTTAAATCTCTTACTAAATTATCTGCTTTATAGTCAAATTAGCTGCCCGTTTCAAAACCACACCCTGAAAGAAGAGTACGATCTGAGTAAAGTGGTTCAGTCATCATCTGAGTTAGACTGACTCAGATGATGATTGAACCACTTTAAGTCGAAGGCTGATCCAAGACTGTAAATTTTTGGTTCAGTACGGTGCTCAAAGAATAATCTTTAAGTTATCAGTGAAATGCTAAAAACTATTAGCTTCCGCGATTGAAAACTCATTTAAAACGCAGGATGCTATTACAATTTTGAATAGCCGCTTTGTCAACGCTTACAATATAAAAAATGTACAGAACCATTTCGTTAATCCTACAATGAAGCTGCATTAGTTCCGCCCAGTACCACCAGTCTCTGCGGGCGCAAGTTATTTCTGCTCATTTAGTTTTATACGCGAGCAATCTGAGCAAAACAAAACTAAATCGTAGGAATTGCAGCTAAAGACTACACGATTTATAGCGTGCTAAATCAAATCGAACTTTCTTTACTTGTGTATTGTGAAATCTGATACTAGATTTATTAACTGGGTGTATGAACTTTTATGTTTTTTAATGAGTTATATTATTCTATTACATGCCTCTACCAATTTTGATTCAGGTTTCAGCTGCTCGCCAGTGGAACTTGATGCCCCTGAATATCAGACAGTTTCTCAGCATTTTTAAGAAATTACTCATTTTTCATTGTCAGGTATAAACATTATAACATATTTATTTTACTATTTTATAATTATTTATATATTTTATGTAGTTGTATATTTGCGTATGTATATCTATAACTGTATGTAGTTTATGTATTTTACTTTCTTTGTACATTATTAATTTTACTCTCCTAAAAGTTAACTGATAGATAATGCCTAAGACATTAGCTCACTTTTGTACAAATATTTTAGTGCAATAAATAATTTAAAATAAATAAATGAGCGAATGAAAATATAGATAAATCAACAAAAAAACCTATGTCAGTTTATACTTTTTTTCTAATACTTATTAAAAGACAACATGAATTAAATTGTTGTATTGTTGATCGAAGATAATATTATTAGTATATCTTTTTTTTAATCGCTCTATGATTTTACCCTATATCAAAATTAGATTTACCTACGTTTTCATGATACCTAAATATAGATTCACTTATTAAATCCTTACCTATTTGTTTTATTAATAAAACATATTTTTAATTATAAAAAAATAGTCATATTGGCTATATTATCTAATTTATATACGAGTGAGTATGTATTTTTTCCATGTTCATTGGTACTGCTGTACGAATTCTGAAAAAAGTTTTTTAGTTAGTATTAGTTAAAGCAATATCTGTTAAGTATTGCAGGTGATGGAGAGTTTCAAGACGTAACAACTGTATTTTTGAGACCATCTATTATTCGGTGTGTAGACGACCTGAAAAGCTGTACGAGCTGAAGTTTATCCATAATTTGTAATTCTTCACAATACTGCAGGTACAAGTACCTACAAGCCGCTTCTTTTAACCTAATTTGTAGGTATTTGGAATGTGGTTTGGCTACCGATGGCTACGATTAACGTTTCCGATTGTCATACATTGAGGATCCACTTTTCATCACAAGTGACAATTCATAATACTGTCATTTGTATACCTATTTAACAAGTTAAGGTTTCTAAGAGTTGCTGTTTAGTGAGTTTATGTAGTTTAAGATGATTCTGCTTCTACTATAGCTTTAAATTATTCGTTTCGTCTTCATTGGGCCACGGGGCCTATTGTTTAGTTAAAATTTCCAGAACGGAAGCGATCAAACTAAAACAAACGATGCGTTGACATGTCATATACTGATAATACGCGGTTGAAGTTGCCTGCCGTCTGTGATGCGTTGTACTACGAAGGAACTTGTATTCGAAAATAGCGAACGAATTCGATTTTTTAATGGTTAGTGAAATAGCGGTACTCAAACAGAAAGAGAAATAAACTGTTTTTTTTTTATTAATATATATATATATCGCACATCCGGTAGAACAAAGTCATAAATGTCTTTTTTTTTTAATTGAGTTAATAATGGCAAAATGTTTCAAAGCCTATTGCTCATCCGGTAACACAAAGTCACATTGCTAGTTTAAATAGAATTCGCGAGATGGCGCGAATGTCATTGTAGCACTATAGGGTAAAGTGGCGCGCTTTAAGAGCAAAAACATCCGATTAGTCAGTTGCGCGATGCCTCCTGTAATAAGTGGTCGTGTTTGGATTCTACATGGACGTAAAGATAATTATGACATACATTTTTTTCCATTTCTCGAGTATCATTGGCGCAAATGTATAATGTGACTTTGTAGCTGTATGAAAATTATTTATTTTAAAGTAACAACAACATAAATGTATTTTCTGACATTAGTCTACTGAGATAATCGTAAACTTAATGAAGAATTATTAACATAAACTTATTTTGTGTCATTTTCCTACTAGACATTTCTTACACCCAATTCGTAATAGTGTTTTATGACGCTTTTTTTTAGAGTAATAGTATTGTCCAAGGCATACCTAACTTAATTTATTAGATTTATAATGGGCTTTCGACAAAAATAAAAAATGTATATTTTATATATTCCGAAAATGTGGCTTAAATAAGAAACAAATTTAGTTTTTTTTTTAATTTAAAAAGCATTGGTTGTGGAGATATAATTTTTAAAAAGAGTTTTCTAAAATAAATTATCGAAAATGTATATCTCTACAACCACTGATTTTTAAAAGTTAATTAGTTTTTTTATTAAATTGTAGTCCATATTTTTGAATAAAATGTAGATTTTTGAATTTTAGTCGAAATATCATTTTAATTTACCCGCAAAATTCTTCTTCTTTTTTTTTTAATAAATACCTACGATTGAACGAAAAAAAAGATGATTAGTAAACGTAATTTAGCAATGGTTGAAAAAGCTCCCTTTTCTATAACGACAAAATATGAAAATTATAATTTAAATTATCAGCCGATGACAAAAGAAAAAAAAAATACAAAATATTTTATCAAATTCGACAAAGAAAGGCAAAGAAAATGCAGAAAATATTTTAACTTATTCAAACAACATTTTAGATAAGGAAATAGTTGATATTCCATTACTGTCTCCGGTTATCACCGCCAACATTTCATCCAGTTTAGTTAGAGAAACCCAAGGCTTGACTAACACCCCAAACAGGAAAATTTTGATATCGCTTCCAGAATTTACCAGTACCAAAGAAGCTACTACTGGAAAGTATACGGAAGTTTCAATTACAATTCATCTATATTGAATCACAAAAGCTACTGTTAATAAACTGTTTATTGGTAAAACTACATCACCATTTAACTCTCCCTATCAACTAGAAGAAGAAAATAGCGACAAAAATGAAGACTTTTCTGGAACGGATAGCGGCGACGATTAGCAATCTAAAAAGATCAACATAATCATGCGTGTTATGTCAAGATCATCATCCAGTTCATCATCGGGATCATCTTCTAGTTCGACATCAAGTTCGTCCTCAAGTTCGTCGTCCAGCTCTACATCTAATTCTTCTACTTCAGTAAAGAAAGGAAAAAAAACGCAAGCAAAATGTAGCCGCCTGGAAAAAGAATAAAACGAAAAAATTAAAGAATTCTTGCAAATAATACATCTCTCGTACCGGCAAAACTGTCCAAGCCAAATCGATGAAACCTCCATGCTCATAAAAATGCACTCTCTTGTTCCTCTAAATTTACGCTCTTGACAGAAAAAAGTTATTCGATAATTACTGGCAATTATCGTCTTTTTAATGTCAACGCGATTTTTTATCTTCCTGCACTACAGTTTCTTTTAGAAGAATAAAAGCTACAGTAACGAAAGAAAGAAAGCCTAACTGTTGTTTTTCTTTTTTGAGAGACGGAAAATATTCAAGAGTTTGTAAAACCTTTTTGATAAATACTTTGGGGATAGGAGAACGAACACTGCGAACTGTGACTGAGGCTAAAACTAGTGGTCCCGGTATAACACCAATAGACAGACGAGAAAGCATTCAAAAAATCGTAAACTCGACCCTGAAATATCTCAGTCCGTACGTGACCATATAAATTCCATCCCTCGTATCGAGAGTCACTATTTGCGGGCAAATGCCAGCCGCGAGTTTATAGATGGTGGTCTAACGATCGCCGAAATGCACCGACATTACACACAAAAAGTGATTCTCATGGTGAGGTGGCTGCAAACTATAATTTATTTGCTACTATCTTCAACACCGAATTTAACATCTTCTTTCTTTATATCCAACTATAAGTTTACATTAACACGTGCTCAAACATACACGCACTCACACACACACACTCCATACACACAACACACGCACAGACACACCGAAACACATACACATTACACACAACACACGCACACATACACACAGACACACACAACACACACCGAAACACATACACATTACCACACAAATACACTTTTACTACCTATAATGATAGATGATTAGTTTCGTTTTAGTTTGTTTTGGCTTCTAAATTTTATACTTACCTTTAATATAAGATTCCTATAATAAATAAAACTGTGATTAGTTGTGCCATTACATTTTATAAGATGTAAAGACTGATTTGTTATTTACTAATGCTAATAAATATTCATTAAACTATAAAGCTGTTTTTTTTTTAGTAGAAAAGGAATGTCACAACTATACTAAACGATAATCTTTAGTGCAACAATAACACAAATGTAGGGTGTGAATGCATTTTTTTTTTAATAATAATATTATTATTATGATTTTTTTTAAAATGTGTAATACCTTAATACATACCGATTAAAATAACATACAGGCATCATAATAAAACAACGATTTCAAGTCAAAATGGCGAATTAAAAAATAAAAAAACCTTTAATTTGCTCTCCTGTAAAATTTGTAAAATGTATGTTCTGACTTTGTTCTACCGGATGTGCGATATATATATATATATATATATATATATCTCTTCACGGGTGCCTTACGGCGCCCGAGACCGCCTAGACGGCCCCAGGGTACCCAGCGGAGGGGTTTTTAATCCCACCTCGTCGTAGCCGATGGTATGAGTCTACACCGAACAAGTGGCTAGCTCGTCGCGATGTTTTTGAATAGACTCAATAACCCATCTATAAACAGTTTCACAAGTTGGTATAATGAAACCGGGACCGACAGCTTAACGTGCTCTCCGAGGCACTATAGTGGTGTTGTCAAACAAATGTACATAATTTTTTTAATTAAAAACTCATTGGTACACACCGGGATTCGAACCAGGGACCTAAGTGTTTTTAAGTCCAAGGTCTAACCAACTCGGCCACCACGTATATTTTTTATTAATGTCATAACAATTTATTGTTAGCTATACTCACAGACTGTATTGTTCATGAAGGTAAAAACCGTGCCCGTCCGCGCGGAGCGCGTTTTTTTAGCTTCATGGTATTGTTAAATTTTATTTGGAATCCTAACAGTATGAAATATATCGATTTTGGCAATATCATAAGTAGACTTTGGAATAATTTACCGGTCAAAAAAGACAATCACCAAATAGAGTCATCTTTAAAAAAAAGAGTTTATGATTACTATCTAAATTCATAGGTAGTTTTTATTTATCTTTCATTATTCTATTCCACTTTGTTACTTCTTCTTTCTCATTTTGTAGTTGGTAGTATTGTGTATATGTAGTTTATGTATGTATATATAAGATATATTTAAGTAGTGTATATTAGATTGTAAGTATTTTATATAATATTCACTTCATTATCTAATGTTACTGTAATGCACCTATCTCACTTATTAACGTCTTTGATTGTCCCGAAGGTTTAACTGGTAGAGAATGCCTAGCGGCATTAAGTCCGCCTTTGTATTTTGTATGCAATAAAGATTTAAATATATCAATAAATAAGAAAGGACCTAATAATTAAATCTATAAACTCGCGAACATTTCAATCCATGCTGGACATAGAAAGTATCGATTAATCTAGAAAAGATAATTGAAAGAAATCAAAAATATTTTATGATCATTTTGATAAAATTCGAGTATATTTTTTTAAAGGTATAGTTGTATTTTACTATAGAATCTGTAAATAAGCTCAGTAGTCCTAGTGTGAGTTTTTTTAACATTTACTTTCGCCAATCATACGCTCGCATTTTTAGTTCTCAAAATTTCCGCTTGGAGCACTGAACTATTTCCCATACTAATTTTAGTTAACTCAAACGCAAAGTAATAGTTATAAAACTCACACTAGGGGTACAGTAATGTTGAAAGAAGTAGTGATGAATAATAATTTAACACCACGACAGTTCTCTTAGAGAGTAGAAAGAGATCATAAAATATATAAACACAAATAAAAATATATTATATTTATTGCTTAAACTCTGTGTTTACAAGGAAGGTATAAATTAATATGATCATCAGAATTCACCGTTTTTATAGCTATGCTAAATTTTTGGTTGGGTCACTATTTAAATTCATTTGCTAATATAGTCAAATTAACATACATTTCTTTAAAAAAAAAACATACTACATTAGCGACACCGCAATCTTAGTGCTACTTGGTTCTATTTTGGCCTCATCCGTTTTAATATATTTTACATGGCGATTTCCAATGATTAATACAAAGTAAAGCTCGCATTAAGAAGGACTTATTTCTATTATAAAAATTCCTATGAATAAATAAATAAATAAATTCAAAACAACATTAAAAGAAATATAATTTATGAATCTTGAAATAAAATTAACTTGAAATGGCATTAACATTAAATACGAAACGATTTGATTTCTACAATTTATTTCATGAATTCTCCTCGTTGGGTTGGTAGATCCAACGATTTCTCGAGACGACTAGGAAATTGCATAAAAATAAAAAATATGAAATAAAATTATGCAGCTTCTGGCATATAAATTAAGTTGCACTCATCAATGTAGGACTTGTTTTATTTTTGAAGAAAAATATTTACTCGCTTAATATTTTTGCTTTAATAACATTTTTAGTCGTGTAATTTGTAAAATGTTAAGCTTCTGGGATTATGAAGCCTTTTAGGAAAATGAGGGTCCTAGATTTTATTTTCTAATGGAATTCTTACTTTTTATAAACGTCGCTGTACTTATTTGTAATTACAAATTTCAAATACGCGATTTTTTTTTAAATATATTTGAAATAAGAATTGAAAAAAGGAGGATGATGAGGCTAGGTGAGCTATTTTCGATATTAAGTAGGTGATAAAAGACTTTTAATGTCTGAAATATAAATTAAATTAAATTAAATTAGATAAGCAAATACAAAATTGATCACCTAGATAGCTACCAAGCGGCAGATAGGGTTTTAAATCCGCCTCAACGAAGTTGGTGGTTTCTGAGTCAACACCGAACCAGTGGTCAATAAGCCATCTATAAATAGTTGCACAAGTTGGTATAGTGATACTGGGGGAGCCAACGTTAAGCTATTTGGAAATTGTTTTCCACTAGACACTAATAATGGTAATGCTAAACAAATGCAGAAAATATTTATTTAACTAGGACATAAATAATAATAATTAATTTATATACAAAGTTGAGCTTTCATTATTTTAATATAGCTGAATAAAAAGAGCGTAGTATCCAATTTTATTTACAATGGGCGACATATAACATGCCCTGGTTGCCTCAGTAAATAAGGGCATAATCCACAACCCCTTTCTGAACGCACTATTATCAGATTATTTACTAACACCGAATAAAAGGTCCAAAACTACAAAGTTACTACCTGAAACATATTTTGAAAAGAAATGCTATCCTTTTTCTATATTGTGGGTGCGGGGTTCAAAGAACTGCTGATGCGATGGGTTTATTTTAAAGAGAACTGTATGCGGATCTCCTAGCGGTTGGTTGGTACACTGTTAAGGTAAAGAAATTTGACGTCAGTCGAGCTGCTGCGGAAGAAATGCAACTCAACACCTAACAAGTGGAGAGCTTGTTGCGGTATTTATGATGGTATAGCTTCGTTGTATAAAGCGGTCACCCATCCCGGTCCGGCCTTGTTGTCATCTGCTTAACCTTGTTATCAGTTGTGCAGTGGCTTAACCATTAGGCTGGGGCCACTTTTTAATAGGTTCATATAGTGCACAATATGGCGAAAAATATGTATATCTCAATTTAAGTTGCCCTTTATTACAATTTTATTTACCCTTTATTTTATCTAACTTTGTTTGAAATTTACAAGTTGGAATAGTGAAACTGGGACCGACAGCTTAAGTGCTCTCCAAGGCACTATGTTATCATCAAAAAAATGTACGTGATTATAAAAAACTTATTGATATACACCGGGCTTTTAACCGGTGACCTAAAAACTGTACAGCTTTATTTATATTTATAGCTTAAACTCTGTGTTTACAAGGTGGTAGTGGTCCAATTTATGATCATCAGAATTTACCTTTTTACAGGTGTGAAAATTTTATGGTTAGGTTAGTTTCAATTAAATTCTAATACTAATCTCTCTATATTATACCTATATTATTTTATATAATTATACATTATTGTCCCAGCAATATAAATAAATTTACAACAAATAAAATTAATAAAATTTTATCACACAAGACAGAGTACAGAGTAGTAAACATATTTATAATTTGATTCCTAATTATCATTTAATTTTCTCACAGAATAATATATTTTTCCAATAAATTATACGCGTAGCTTTTGTTTAAATAGTTTTGGCAATATCTGTATTATTTTTTTGGGTAGTTTTAGGTGTGAGGAAGAATTCTATAACTTCGTTAGGCCGACCGACCGGTCTCGTTACGAAATTGGTGGTTAAATTGACGATAATATTAAAATATACTCGTAATGCAATTCGTTTTTGTCGCCGACCATTTCGTAATTGCATCATTTAGCCGGCAAAGTTGTTTAAGAACAATTATTGATTGACCCCATTCATGGACTTTGCTCACCACTAGTTAGATACAAAGTCACATGCCGTGCTCCAAAAAAAAAGTTTATTAAATGTTTCTTTTACAATTCGAATAGGAGCTTTGCGATAAGACTGAAAGATAGGCCTACGTGTAGGTGGCATTACAAAGAAGGAGATTATGTGTGAACGATTTACGAGGAGTAGGAGACGTGAATTAGGCAGGTATGCTTTCTTTAGCCTTTTTTTTTATAGAGCACAGCAGGTTACTTTGTATCTATATCATATACTGCTAATTCGCGCTACTTCGTTTGCGTAACTTTAACCGTTTACGCAGCGTACTCTCTCAAAAGGAATAATTTTCCTCCGGTTTTAAAACATTTGTCATTGTTACTCCGCTTCTTTTGGTCGTAGCGTGATGTTATGTAGCTTATAGCCTTACGCAGTAAATGGGCTATCCAACACTAATAAAAATTTTCAATTTTAATTAGTGTTGGATATTCAATTTTCAATTTTAACCAGTAGTTCCTGAGATTAGCGCGTTCAACCAAACAAACAAATAAACTGTTTAGCTTTATAATATTACTATATGTGACAATTATACCATCACAGGTGCTTATTTGGCCCCCGAGAACCGTTTAAACGGCCTCTGGGTACCTAGCGGAGGTATTAACCCGTCCTCATTTCGCCGATGGTATTCGGAGGTGTTGTAGTTATTAGCAATCACGTCCTATATTTATGGTATGAATTCAGGTAAAGTTATTTTAAAAAGTAATGTGACATTAATTGTCATATTCTGAGTTGTCAATTAAAATGAAATGTACAATAATTTAAGTTTCTTTCTAATATATTATTATTTACAAGTAACTATGTGTATCCATTATTTAATACACCCCACAGTGGTTATGGGCCCTGAACCAAGATCAAAGTAAGATCCAGGGTTGGATTAGGGTCAAATTTAGATTGAGCCCAGAAAAGGGGAACCCGGTAAGCTTGCACAGACTAGGTATGCTGATGGATTTTTAAATTTATCCGAAAAGTATCATTGAAAATTATTAGTTCAATATATATTAATACTATGGCTGATGGTGAGGGATTCAGTTTCCAGTTTTAAAACCCAGTTTTAAAACTTATCATATTTTTATAAACACCCAGACCATGACAGAACTACTGTACAGAAAAAATGTACTAATATTTTTTTGCCATGGGTGGTATTCAAACCCACGACCTCGAAACTTGGCAGTAAACAACACAGAAAAATATTCCTACCTACGCGCCCGAGACCGCCTAGACGGCCTCAGGGTACCTAGCGGAGGGGTTTTAATCCCAGGGTTTGAGTCTACACCGAACAAGTGGCTAATTCGTCGCTATGTTTGGATAGACTCAATAACCCATATATAAACAGTTTCACAAGTTGGTATAGTGGAACTGGGACCGACAGCTTAACCTGCTCTCCGAGGCACTATAGTGGTGTTGTTACAAACATAAATATTTTTTTAGATTAAAAACTTATTGGTACCCACCGCTGTTTGATCCAGGGACCTAAGTATTTTTAAGTTTAAGGTCTAACGTATTGATAGTTTAGTTATATTTATTTATTATTATGTGAAAAATATATTGCTCCTATGTATAAATCACAGTAACCCCGTGACATTATATAAGATAATATAAACCGTGACACGACCACAAAATGTACTTTATAAAATAAATTATTTTAAAATTCCACCCTGCTTAATTATGTAAGCTATTAATTTCTTGAATCTTCATTTGCAAGACCCAAAATAATTTGTCAACTAATTTATTTGCTTCAATTAAATCTGCTAGAACCAAATTAATTTTGCTCGTAATCGAACCGGAAGCTCATTAACAGCAAGATTTACCAAAAACAAATTTGTTTACGGCAAAGCGTTCTCATTTTAAAAACCTGCGCAATCATTTATAGAGCGAAAGTTTTTTTATATGCATAAAAGAATTGAACTCAATCATGTCATGCGATATTTTTGGTCCCTTCTGTCCTTTTTGCTTATATTCGCGCATATATATCTTCTATTTTAGGGATAGGACACTTTTGAAGAAGCCCTAAATATCGATATATAAATTATTTAAGGATTGTTCTATTTAATATGTTGAACCTATGTAAGTACGATCATTGTTAGACAACTAGTACTACTAGAAATATTTACAAAAATGCAATAAATTAAATAATAAAATTAATTTATGACCTCTAAATTAATTAAAATTTGATTTATTTCCAGTTGCTTTAGGGCGCGTCTGAGACCACCTAGATGTCTCAGGGTACGCAGTTCGCCGATTAGCCGAGTTTTAATATAGATTAAGTTTATTTCTTATAAATAAATAATATAAAAAACATAACTAAATTTAGGTAATAAACTAATAGCGCCGAACACAAGCTCATCTAACCTAAAAATTTCATATATATATTTCACAAATAAATGAATATTTCCAGTTTTATTAATAATAATATACTAGCGTGCATGTATATGCTTAATAAAATTTGGAAAAAGCTAGATATATCTTAAATGTAGACCTGTGGTCATCGTGATATTATACTTTTTTATTGTTTTGTAAAAATAAAAAAAAACTTCACCTTCATATTTTTATAAGCTGCAAGTAAATTGAGATTAGCTGTCTATCTTTCACAGGAAAGATATTATTTACTTACATTTTATATAAACATAAGTTATGTATAAAAGCGAACTTAATGCCCTAGTAGGCATTATCTACCAGCTAACCTTAAATTAAATTATGTATGAGGTATGGTATCGTCATTTAATAAAATTTAACGATAATTTACAGTTTTTTGAAATTTCGTTCGTAATATCGATATCGATATTATAAATAAGTATTACTATAAATACATCACTAAAAGGCCTTCAAAATATCGTTTTCATAAATTGAAGACATGAATTCTGTGAAAATTTATTATAGTTATTTGACTCTATACTGTGCAACCGATATCAAACGATGATAAAACGAAAATAATATTGAAGAAATAATAAATAATACTTTGTTTGTAGATAATATATTTTTTATATTTATTTATTTCCAAAATAAACCTACATTTAACAATAAAGTATAAACTGAGTTATACAATATTCATACAAATATCTAAGTTAATACAAATTTTCAAATATTCAATCAGCTTCGTTTATTTTAGCTATAATTAACTAAAAGTAGATTACAACCGACCGGACTCGTTACCACCGCCTATACAGGTGAAAAAACCATCAAGTGACCTGGTCATGGTCTGGTTTATAATGATAATAATTAATATTTAAGGCATGTATATGGTTTTTATGTACATTTGTTTGACAACACCACTATAGTGCCTCGGAGAGCATGTTAAGCTGTCGGTCCCGGTTTTACTATACCAACTTGTGAAACTGTTAATAGATGGGTTATTGAGTTTATTCAAAAACATCGCGACGAGCTAGCCACTTGTTCGGTGTAGACACATACCATCGACTACGACGAGGTGAGATTAAAACCCTTCCGCTGAGTACCCTGAGGCCGTCTAGGCGGTCTCGGGCGCCGTAAGGCACCCGTGATGATACATACATACATATATGGTTAGTGGGGTTGTTCGTCTCGGTAGCACCCTTGTATGGAAGATGATAATTGGATGGTCAATGGAATCAGCTAACTACCTAGTCTCACACTAGTTTGTTATGTAGCATGCGTTTGGTTGGGTAGTTTTTTTATTTTTATTTAATGACACCTTTTAATAAATAATCTAAAATGGTTATATATATATAGCAGCCTAACCAAACGCACTCTAGACCTTATTGTTAAACTTTTTTTTTGACTATTCATAAATATCTGTAAAGATTTACAGGAAATATTTTTTTTTTGATTTTGATTTGTATTAGTCTGTGGGTTCACCGGTTTTCCAGATAAAACTAAATACTACATCGATTTTTGTCGAGGGGGTAGTCTTGTTGAAACAATACTCTTGTTGAAACCCCCTCGACTTGTTTTGTTATCTTACCATGAATGGTAAGATAACAAAACGGGCGCTTGATTTGATGATAAAGCAGCGAGGATATTATAATAGACTCGTAATGCAAATACGCCCATGTAGCCGCCCATTTCGTAACCGCATAATTTAGCCGGCATACTGGTAGCGATCAATATTGTTAATCAACAATTTATTGGTCGACCCTATTCATTGACCTTGTAGGTTTGCTTAAGATCAGATAGAAACGAAGTCGCATGCCGTGCTCCAATAAAAAAAAAACTACAATACATACACATAATAATAGTTTTAGTTACAATAAATAAATATAAAAAAAAAAAAAAAAACTAAAATATTAAGTACCTAATAAACGTATAACGTACCATGCTTTGTACCTTGCGGGCGGCGTCTCAGGGTACCCAGCGGAAGTGTTTAAATTCCCAACTCGTCGAAGTCGATCGTATGCTGAGTTTATACTAAACAAATGGCAAGGTTATCGGTTTTATAAACGAATAATAATTATACAAGCTGGTATAGTGAAACTGAGACCGATAGCTTAACGTGCTCTCTGAGGCAATATAGTGTTGTCAAACAAATTAATTAAAATTTTGTGATGTTTTTAAGTATACTCGTATATATATATATATATATCATCACGGGTGCCTTACGACGCCCGAGACCGCCTAGACGGCCCCAGGATACCCAGCGGAGGGGTTTTTAATCCCACCTCGTCGTAGCCGATGGTATGAGTCTACACCGAACAAGTGGCTAGCTCGTCGCGATGTTTTGAACAGACTCAATAACCTATATATAAACAGTTTCACAAGTTGGTATAGTGAAACCGGGACCGACAGGTTAACGTGCTCTCCTAGGCACGTAGGCGTGTAGTGGTGTTGTCAAACAAATGTACATATTTTTTTTAATTAAAAACTCATTGGTACACACCGGGATTCGAACCAGGGACCTAAGTGTTTTTAAGTCCAAGGTCTAACCAACTAGGCCACTACGTATATTATATACGTTTTTAAATCTACGGTTAATAATTACCTACTTAATATTTTGTCCGCACCTACCCATATTAAATTTTGAGAAGAACGATAATATTATTGTCATTTTAGGTAACAGCAATAGAAAATATATAAATGCCATTAACAGCAGGTATTCCGGTCCGAATTTGTGCCAAGAAATAAGGTTCAAAATCGTAAATCAAGGAGGCCGTTGCAGCTAAATGATTCACTAAATATATAATGCTACTTCTTTAGTAAGCGATGTGTATTTTAATTTGGCATATTCTTATTTTGACGTAATGGTCTAAGATTTAGATAAACTTAAAAAAATAATACTCAGTTTTTTTTTGATCTAGCGAAACCTTTTTCAGTCCACAAACACCATTGAAATGGTTTTCTATGCCATATATTTTGTTTACTATTTAAAAAAACATAATTTTCACAGTTAAAACTAATTTCAAAATCGATAAACCTGGAAAGGTTCACGTTAAAAAGAATGGTATACAATAACCGAAGTGTGTTATTTACAAATAATTAGCGTAACATTTATTTAGTAATTGTTACTGTTTATAATATTTATTTGTTAACTTTATCCAATGAGGGATTCCAACATTCGAATTCGGACTTTTAGTCCGATTTTTTAAAGAATTCCGTCTACGGTTAATAAAGTTTTCTCTAAAATACTTATTTCTAATTAACTGCAAAACTATATAAACAATAAAGTAAATAAATAATGTGAACCCTAAGCTGATAAAGTTATAGCTATTATAAAGTTATTAAAACTAATAACTTTCATAGCCTAGCTACATTAACATACTAGGATAGCTATAGGAATTTAAGCACGGTTCTAAATACATTTTTTAAGGCGCATAATGGTGTTATAATGGCTCCTTAATAGAATTTTCTTCCATCTAGTCGCCATCTTGGTTCAAGACCAGATTTTAAATGGTCTTAAATGAGATTTCAGGTCCATTTTAGAAGCGGTGGCGATAAGCGTATTTTACACGTTTAGGTTAAATATTTTCTTGGTATATTAAATTATATTATCATCGGCCTACTAAATTAGCTCCAATGTTTTGAATTACGTCATAACTTGTGAATTTGCATGACGGCTACACGATGCGGATACGAAATAGGTGGCGACAAAGACGAATTTGCATTACAAATACTGTGCTTTATCGTTTAATCAACTTCATAACCGCACCCTGAAAGAAGACTACCATCTCGACAAAAAATCGATGCAAATTCTGTAGTCTCAAGTAGATTATGTATCTTTTTAGCAACAAAAATAAATATGCGTAAAGAAACAAAACCTATTTGAACTAAAGTGTTCTTTAAGGACTCAATAAGTTTTTTTCAGTAAAGCCTTAAGACTGAAACTGACCTAGTCATTCACTTGATGGTTTGTGCATCTATATGGGCGAATGATTAATTTAACTCTAGATTTAGAAAATAGAATTTCGCCAATGTGCTTTAAGGTCAATTCACATTACCGCGTTTATTTTCGCGGCGGTTTCGCTGATATGATTCTGGGAAAGAAATGTATATTTCAAAAGTTATCTCCAACGATTTCTCTGTTTTCGTTTGATTGATATATTATTATATATAGGTATATCTACTTACGAAATCAGTGTGAATATTTGTACATAAAGAAATACGACTGTTGACAAGGCAAATGTTAAATACGTTACATGTAGTAAAGACATATTATGATACTCGGTTGTAACTTCCTACCTACCCAGAAATTGTTAGCCTGTCATGAAGATATATAAATAAAATAATGTTTATTATTCGTTTGGAATAAATTTTAATAAACACGTATATTAATACCAAATTGTACAATAATTTCATAAAGGGTTTTTTCCAAAACTTTTTTACTGAAAGATATACATAATATATAGTTTAATAAAAGTACACTAAATATAAACCTTAATAAATATTAAAAAATCAACAACATTCAGACGTTTGTAGACATTCGAGTTCGCGAATCCATTTCCTGGCTTCTTAAGAAAGCGTATAATAAAATATATAACGTGTAAATCTGTAAAAATTACGTCCTCTATCGCGGTAAATGCGTAAAAGTATTACGCCATGATTTATTCTCTGCTTAACGTGGAGAAGCGTAATTTTAGATTACGCAGACATTTATGTGTTTACCGTGGACCCATATTTTTGGGGATACATTATACGGGTTCTTATATTTGCTTCTCAATTTAAAAGCTTCGTAAATAACGTACGTCTACAATGCTCGATTGTCAAAGAAAAATCGATATATTTTAAGATATCTAAGTATTTATTGTTACTTAGGTTTTTTTAATTTTCTTGGAACACGGCATGTGACTTTGTATATAACTGATGGTAAGCAGACTTGCAAATAATATAAATATATTGTTGTTTAATAATAGCATTGATCGTTCCAATTATCCGGTTCAATTATGCGATTACGACACAGGCCACAAAGACGAATATATAAAATAAATCAAAAGCCCCCCAGGTAGCATTTTGACGTCCCTATGACGTTAACTTAGTGTCATTCTCGACGTAATTGACGTCGTAGGGACGTCAAAATGCTACCTGGGCGTTTCGCAACTGTACCCTGAAAGAAGACTATCACCTCGATAAGAAATCGATGCAGTAGTCTTATGAAAACGCTGTGATCTTACTGACAAAAATCGAAACATGACTAGGTCATTTTGACAGTTTTTACATCTGTATAGTATTTTTATGATAAATAAATAAATATAATCACGCGTGCCTTAGAGCGCCCGAAAACGCCTAGACGGCCTTGTCGTAGCAGATAGTATGAGTTTACACCGAACAAGTTGCTAGCTCGCCGCGATGTTTGGATAGACTCAATAACCCTTCTACAAACAGTTTCAAGAGTTGGTATAGTAAAACTGGGACCGACAGCTTAACGTGCTCCCCAAGGCAAAAGGAAGAGAATATATTGTGTATATAAGTTTAAGAATTGTTCGCTATTCCTTGTAGTTAAGGATTTAGCCTTGAAGGCTAAATCCTTAACTAAATAAATGCGTAAATAAATGGTCTTGAGGAAAAAATCCCCTTCTATGTGTATAAACCTTAAATTAACCCATCACTGGGTTTAATAGTAATAATATGTAAAACATTAAAATTTTTACGCATATTGCTTTTATAAGAAACTAAGCTCCAGGCTTGTACTATGTGTACTAGATACATTGATATTAATATATGTTTATTTAACTTTAATTTATAATGGTATACCCTGTAGCCTATATAAGATAAGCCATATAGATGTAAAAACCGTCAAGTGACATAGTCATGTTCCAGTTTTAGTCTGTAGATTCACCAGTTTTCAAGAGATTACGGCATCGATTTCTTGTCGGGGTGAGGGGCAGCAAGTATATTAAAATATACTCGTAATACAATTTGTCGGACCCATTTCGTAATCGCATCATTTATCCGGCATAGTGAGAATGATCAATTTTTTCAAAGAAAAATTATTGATCGACTCCATTCATGGGCTTTGTAGGTCTGCTTACCACCAGGTAGATACCAAGTCACATGCCGTGCAACAATAAAAAAAAAAAAAAAACCTATAAAGCGGTGGTCAGCACCGCTGATAAGCATGTTGGTAAGGGAGAGAGACAATGTTCTTAGCTATCCATGGATTCTCCGTGTGGGTGCTGGGCCCACCATATGGTTGGGAGACAGGGGAGTAAACTGTGCGAAGTGTTCACGAACTTAAGACCGTGAACGAGGGTTAAAATTTAATATATGTTATACAACTTTGCATTAACAATGTTTAAGCAAAATATTTACATTCATAATTTAAAAATAACTCATTTTTATTGTAAAAACAATGTAACAAAAAAATAATAATTGAGTTAGCTGTAAGTGAAACGCACTGAAAAGGCTAACGGGCTCGCAGTGTTGACATTTTTCAGTGGTGAAATGGGGCATTGTCCATTGTTCTAGGGGTAGGAAAAACAATTTACCGACTGCTTTTTCCGCGAAATCTAAATAATAATTTTAGGGAGAAATATTTTTTTATTGCTTTGTAAATAATTTGCTTAAACATTGTTAATGCAAAGTTGTATTACAGTAACTTGCAATTTATGGTAAATTAGTAACTAGTTTTTGTTGATTAA
The DNA here is from genome assembly GCA_947458855.1 of Monopis laevigella. Classification (NCBI taxonomy): domain Eukaryota; kingdom Metazoa; phylum Arthropoda; class Insecta; order Lepidoptera; family Tineidae; genus Monopis; species Monopis laevigella. The sequence continues at coordinate 9,673,905 of OX381581.1, read as the reverse complement.
TAATGCAGTTTGTTTAATAAATACATACCACGTCCAAATCTACAATTGTTCCCCGTGAATTATTATTATAAACCCTTGAACCCCTTAATATAAAAAATAATGAAACATGTGTCCGTTAGTTTTATAAGTGTTTGATGTATATAGATGTACTTACATTAATAATTAAAATAATAATCCGTAGACTAGTGGTTGCGCCTTTGGCGTCGTATCCGGTGGTCGTGGGTTCGATTCCCACCCATGGCAAAAAATATTAGTAAGTTTTTCTGTACACCCATAGTCTGGGTGTTTATAAAATATAATATGTATTATATCGTTGCTTCTAGTACACATGGTACAAGCCTAGAGCTTAGTTTGTGACCAGAGAAATATGTGTAAATTGTCCTACAGACTCCTACATATTATTATTATTATAGAGGTTGCGCGGATCAGCTAGTATTATAATAAATTTTGCTATATTTCGCACATTTTAAAATAATAAAAAATCTAACTATTTACTTACCAATTTAGCCTTTGAAATTAACCTTTGGTTCCACGATATTAATTTTCGTAAAAGATAACTTATTTGCTAGTTTTACCTCCTTTGGGTTGTATTTTAAAAAAAGGTTCGTGGTGGGAATTTTTTAACAGAAAGCTACTGTCCAAAGGTCATTGGGCACTTAAGTATGAAAAATTTACCCACGACCTACAGAAATTAATTGATGTGGGATGTTTCGACATATATCTCTGGTTTACGAATATATGGGTCGCAATAAATATCTTCAACTTTTAAATCACTTGTAATATTTTATTTAAAAAAAATGGAAAGTGGGATATACCTTATTAATTTAAAAGTAATTTTGTTTCTGTAGGCAAACCTTCACAAATTGGGTCGGATTGTGCCCAATGACCTTTGTTCTCCTTAGCTTCAGTAGATATATATATATATAATATATCATTAGTATTATTAATTATTATATTATTATGAATTATAGTTATAACTTATAAAACCTTCACGGGTGCCTTTTATATTTGGTTCCCGAAAAATCTTTTAAACGGTCTCACCTTATACTACAAAACTATGAATATAATAACTTATAAAATAAAAATAAAAATAAAAATAATATTATATTTATTGTTATTATAAACAATAACAAATTTTATGTACTAAATATTCAAAGTACCAACTGTAACGATTTTACACCCAGCAAGCTTTCAAAGTAAGACAAACTTATAAGTATGTGTATGCAAGTATATCAAATGCAAATCTAACTTCGAACTGAATTTCATCAACTTAAGCTTAAAGCTTGCATGTCAAAAACCGTTCATAATTATCCCAATGAGCTTAAGTTAGTCGATTTGTGTACCAACTTCAGGGTGTTTGTTCGACGAAAGCTCTTCGAGAGATGCACTAAGTTTCAATTCTAGGAAACTTAAACTGCTGCTTGAGTTAGTCTGTTTAAACGTCAGACTGATCAGCGTAGCTTTTTAAATTTAATTGTAAAAGATTATTTTACTATTAAATTTCTTTTTTTTTATTAGAGCACGATTTGTTTCAACCTCATGTTAAGCAGGCCTACAATTCCATAAGTGGGGTCGATCATTACATTGTTGTTTAACAATATTAATCGTTCCCAGTATGCCGGCTAAATTATGCAGTTACGAAATGGGCGGCAACATGGGCATTTTTGCATTACGAGTCTATTTTAATATCCTCGCTGCTTTATCGTTAAATCAATCGCCTGTTTCGTAACCGTACTATGAAAGGAGATTACCAAATATATATTTAGTTTATAAATAAATTAATAGTAACAAAGCTTTAGGCCTGTACTATGTGTACCAGAAACAACGAAACTAATATATTATAAATACCTAGACCATGAAAAACTGTACAGAAAAATTATTTTTTTTTTTTTTGCCATGGGTGGAAATCGGACAGTTTATTTATTTAAATTATGTATTGTACTAAAATATTTGTACAAAGGAAAGCTTAGGCATTGTTTATCAGCTAACCTTTAGGAGAGTAAAAATTTAAAATTTGTAATTTAGGATGCACAGAGTTAACTAAAATAAAAAAAAAAATTTTAATAAATTTAAGCCACAACCGCTTTATACAACGAGGCTATTTCATCATAAACACCGCAACAAGCTCGCCACTTGTTAGGTGTTGCCTCCGAATACCATCGGCGAAATGAGGACGGGTTAATCCCTCCGCTGGGTACCCTGAGGCCGTTTGAACGGTTCTCGGGAGCCAAATAGGCACCCGTGATGGCATTTATTTTTTTAAGCCACACAGTTCTACGGTAATATTCGGTCGTTCGATTCCCACGTGTATTTTTTTAACAATGTCAGTAACTGCTGTACCTTTTTCGTGGTAGTCTCCTTTCAGGGTGCGGTTACAAAATGTATGGTTTAATTAACGATAAGGCAACGTGTATATTAAAATATATTCGCAATGCAATTCTACTTTGTCGCCGCCCATTTCGTAATCGCATCATTTAGCCGGCATAGTGGGAGCAATCAATGTTGTTTAAGAACAATAAAATGATTGATTGACCCCATTCATTGATTTTGTAGGTCTACTCACCACCAGGTAGATATAAAGTCACATGCTGTGCTCCTATAAAAAAATTAAAAAAAAAAACGTTTTAGTTATTTAATAAATTTACACCGCGCTTTTCTGTAATTTGCTGCAAAGTGTCGCAAGAACAGAAATCTGAAATTAAAACTAAAAGTTTGGCGAACAAAGATTTGTGCAACTGCAACGTTAAGTCACGTTGGCCAACTAACTTACGTTTCTAAGTTCGGAGGAATTCTAATTCTGTTTTAGTTTTTGGTGCAAGAAATAATATATTTTACAAATGTGTTTATATTTCTATTCATTATATACGATCTAAATTTTAATAATACTATAAATGATTTTTGACGACTTGTGCCTTAGTTTCTACCTGATGGTAAGCAGGCCTATTTATACCATAAATAAGGTAGATTAATGCATTGTTTTTAACAGTTTTTATCGCTAATAAAAAACGCAAAAAAAAAATCTCCACTATGCATGGCATTGAATTGTTTTTGATCTTATTAGTTTTTTTTTCAGAATTTATTAACGTCTCCTTTATATTTGAAAAATACTGAAAAAATTTTCATTTTAAGATTTACAAGCAGAATGTCTTGTACTCGCTGCCTATATTTTTGTCGGTTTATTAAAAAATATCACACATTAAAAGTATAAATCGATATGAATAATATGGGCTAAATTCGCCTAAATAATGCATTTACGAAACGGGCGGCGTCGTATGTTCTTTTCTTCAATAATCCCCGAAAAATTAATAATTACTTGAACGTCTATATTATTATGGTTAAAATTACTCCAACAAATACTTATTGTCTTCGTATTAAGCAAATAAAATACCTTAAGACAAGTGGCGGGGTCTCAATCGTGAATTTATTATAAAAGTAACAGTGATTGTAGATTTTTGTACTTTAAATCATTTTATCTTAATGTTTTTGCTTTTAGTGTCGCTCAGACACTAAAAGAAAAATACGTGTTTCATTATTTTCATCGCAGATCACAATATACAAATTTTTACACTGTGCCAAAAAACACCCAGTATTTTTTATTATTTCCATTTTTTTTTTAAATATCATACAAAATCCCTGACCAAAATCATAATCCTTATGTCAAATAAGCAGTTTATTTGCAAATAAATCATGGTGTAGGCGCCAGTGATCCTTTGTAGAGCTCCTGAAACGTTAGCCCATTCGGTTAAGCACTTTCCCGACGAGAGCTTTATGGTCCATTAACAAAATGTGTCGCTCGAACTTCGGTAAAAGTCAACCGGGGCTTATATATTGGTGGGCATACGGAACTAGGTGTAATGGCATTCGGAAAAAATATCAACAGAAACTTTGTAAGGTTAAGTAGTGGAACTTATAAAATGCTGCTTAAAGCCATACTTTTTTGTGAATATAATGTTATATATTTTGTTAACTTGTATCGCTGTTAGCTTTGTAATAACCGTGGACTTAACAATAAATAAATAAAAATAAAAAAGCCTTTTTATTATTCCTTATTAAAAACAGTTTGTTATACATTTACATTTACAGTAAAAAAACAAAAAAAACTTATTTTTTAAGGACCCCTCTTTGGGTGAAAGCCTCCTCCATTTTGGACCATTGTTCTCTGTTAAGGCTTGAACGCATCCAGTCAGCGCCAGCTGTTTGGACTATTTCATCGCACAATCTTTCTGCTGGTCTTCCTCTCTTCCTCTTTCCCTCTGGGCCTTTCCAGAAAGTGGCTGTCTGAACTTAACCTAGTATTTAATTGATGTATATATATTACTTCTATCCGTTTAAACGGATTTTCATTTATATAAGTACAACGGGTGTCCGTGGGAAGATGTTGGATACTATAACACAGGGAAACCTAATCTACTATCCAACGCAACGTGTGTTTTAAATTTACTTAATATTAATTACATTTGACAGCCTTTGTAGACTAGTGGTTGCGTCTTTGGCGTTGTATCCGGAGGTCGTGGGTTCGATTCCCACCCATGGCAAAAAATATTAGTACGTTTTTTCTGTACAGTTTGTCATGGTCTGGGTGTTTATAAAATATAATTTGTATTATATCGTTGCTTCTGGTACACATAGTACAAGCCTAGAGCTTAGTTTGTGACCAGAGCAATATGTGTAATTTGTCCTACATATTATTATTATTATTATTTATATTTTTACTACCTATATAAACAGCAATATGTGTAATTTGTCCTACATATTATTATTATTATTATTTATATTTTTACTACCTATATAAACAGCATTTGTAATAGTTTGTAAGTAACGATTGTGATGTTTGTCTGAATAAACTTATTATTATTATAAACTTATAAAATAATAAAAAAAAAAAAAAGTATGTTAGTTAATGTTATAGTTGTGTAATAATAAGCACTATAATTTATATATTGCAAATACTTACCTTTTCTCCGTGGACTTACCTTTTTTGGACTCCGTAGTTCGATTCTAAAAATAATAATAGAAGGAAAGATTAAAGAAAAAGGGGGGAGAGGAACGTTGAGAAGAAGATACATAGACCAAGTAAAAGAGAAATTAAGTGTCACTTCGTACAGGGAGGTGAAGACGTTGGCCGAGAATAGGCAGGAGTGGTGATTGCTCCACCGACAAGAGCCTAGCTCTTAAATTTAAGAAGTTCAATTCCCACTATTGGCAATGGAAATTTTATTACGTTTTTTCTGTACGGTTCGCTATGGTTTGGGTGTCATATACAAAGGCGGACATAATGCCGTTAGACATTCTCTACCAGTCAAATCTTGGGGCAATCAAAGCAGTTAATCCGTGAAAAAGCTTAAGTGTGTGCTTAGTATGTGACAAAAACAATATGTGTGTATTTTAAAATTTTAAACACCTACTTACTGCTTAATACTTTTTAAAAGTTTGACTGGTAGAAAATGCAGCATAGCAGCATTAAGTCCGTCTTTTAAATTATTTTCTGCAATAAAGTTTTAAAATATAAAAAATAAATTATTTATTTATTTATTTTTTACTTGGTAAAATATATAAATTGAAGCTATAAAATTGTATTGCCAAATATTTCGCCTCTCTTGGAGTTATTTATTTATTTAAAATTCTTTATTGCACTAAAAGGTTTGTACAAAGGCGAGCTTAATGCCTTAGGCATTATCTACCAGCTAACCTTAGGAGAGTGAAAATTGTAATATAGGGTGCACAGAAAAATCAAAATACATAAACTGCAAAGATACAACTACATAAAATACATAAATAATATAACAAAAATAAATACATATATTATATGTTTAAACCAATAATAATGAACCAAGTATTTATTAAAACCGGTCCCAGCTTAGTGGTTAGGTTAAGTCACTGCGCAAATGATAACAACGTTAAGCAGATGACAACAAGGTCGTACCTGGGATGGGTGACCGCTTTATATAACCATCATAAACACAGCAACAAGCTCGCCTCTTGTTAGTTGTTGCCTCCGAAAATCATTGGCGAAATGAGGATAGGTTAATCCCTCCGCTGGTCGTTTAAATGGTTCTCGGAAAGTCAAAAAGGCACCCGTGATTGTATTTATTTATTTTTTAGTATATACGTGGTGGCTGAGTTGGTTAGACCTTAGACTGAAAAACACTTAGGTCCTTGTTTCAAGCCCCGGTATCTACCAATGAGTTTTAAATAATAAAAAATATGTACATTTATATAACAAAACCTCTATAGGTGTCGCGGAGAGCCCGTTAAGCTGTCGTTCCCAATTTCACTGTACCAACTTGTGAAACTATTTATCGATAGGTTATTGAGTCTATCCAAAAAACGAGGTAGCCACTTGTTCGGTGTAGACTTATACCATCGGCTACGACGAGGTGGGATTAAAAACCTCTCCGCTGGGAACTCTGAGGCCGTCTGGGCGGTCTCTGGATCTGCAGCGCACCCGTTATAATGTATATGTACATATATATATACAAAAAATAGTTATTCTGGAATGGAGTTATACAGGATGTATACTATAGAAAACTAATTAAAATTATAAGGGGTTGGTTTAGTCAATGATTAACTAATATTGGTTCCGGTTGATGGTAATTAAGTTTTAATTAATATATAATATTAACACTAGAGTGGACGCGTGGGCTAATTTAGGCCAGGTTGTAATAGCATTGTATAACAAAGAAATGCGTCGCGCTGACGCGTTGTTCTATAAGATTTTTTTTTGATGGAGAACGGCATATGACTTTGCATCTACCTGATGTTAAGCAGACGTACAAAGTCCATAAATGGAGTCGATCAATACATTGTTATTTAACAACGTTAAATATAATTAAATATCGTGTTTCAAGCGACATGGAAGTATTTGAATTACGAGTCTATTTTAATATACTCAAGTCAATAAAAAAAAGATAGAAACTAGAAATTTTAAATATTAAAGCATCACATTTTTAAAACTTTTTATTACGTGTGAAGCAGTGGAAAAAATATAGTATATAATAAGAAATAAGCAGTATGCATTTGATTTTAATAAGTGTCTTCCTAAACTATATTTAGTTGAAGGGTAATTTAATATGATTGTTCTTGAAACAATTAGTAAGCAATAGCTTACATTAGCTTGTGTATTGTTCTGTAGTAGATATAGGTCTATCATAATAGTTTCCTAATACAATAGCCATACAGCAATAACGTTGGTATTCAACTCCTCTAAAACATCGTCTAAGACCGCAAGGAATTTCATTGTTATCTTTGTTCACTGACATACGAGTAACAGCGACATAAATATTATTTGTACAAAAATAAAATATTTCCTGATTATTATATCAATTATTTTATTGTAATAACAAATTATAAAAGAAGGAAATGATTTAACTAAAAAGGAAATCATTTAAAATAATTTCCGATCTAAACAAATATAGTTATAGTTCTATGCAAGATTTGACAGTTCGAGGGTGAGGCAATATGTTATTCTACATGTAATTTCTAACTTTAAATTAGTTTATCTAATGGAAGTATATGTAATATTAACAATAATAATTAATACTTTAAAATCTTGCCTAACATATAATCTGTCAAATCCAACATCGACAAAAGTTAAATTATAGGTACATTTGTATGAATATCTTTCATATAAATAAACGAAACTCCTATATTCGATTGCATGATTTGTACATCAATTTACATTAAAATGCATTTTATAGATAATGTTGGGGTTATGTATCAAAATATCATATTTTGATAGCAAGTAGGAAAGATTATTTATGTTGTTATTAGATTAACGTCATGTAATCGTCAATGTCCCAGCTTTACATTTTTTTATTCGTTATTATAATAATAATACAGGTGCCTTTTATTCTCCCGAGAACCGTTCTAACAATTAACGCATCCTCCATTCGCAGATTGTATTCGGAGGCAACACATAACAAGTAGGAGCTTGTTGCGGTGTATAAGATGGTATAGTCTCGTTGTGAAAAGTGGTCACCCATCCCAGGTCCGTTGTTGTTGTCATCTGCTTAACCTTGTTATCAGTTGCGCAGCGACTAAACCACCAGGCTAGGCTGCTTTTTAATTAATATTATCATAATAAATTGATTATTGCTCTAAACTGGGGTTTAGTGGCCAAAAAAAGCGTAAGTCAGTTATTTAAGGTACGCAATACGCATATTGTGCCTTTATTAATAGGATATATATACAACGCAAGATAATGGATTTTGCTAAGTCATAACCTTCTGAACGTGCTTTGTCTAAGTGTGGAATATTAACAAGTAATTTTAAGGGATATCTCAGGTTTACATTACTATTAACATGTTTGAACTAATCTATTGGTATATCGTTAAATATTAAATGTTGATATAATCGTTTTCATTTAACGGTAAAATAATTTTGACATACATACATACATATCATCACAGGTGCCTTACGGCGCTCGAGACCTCCTAGACGGCCCCAGGGTACCCAGCGGAGGGGTTTTAATCCCACCTCGTCGTAGCCGATGGTATGAGTCTACACCGAACAAGTGGCTAGCTCGTCGCAATGTTTTGAAAATAGCATCTATAGACAGTTTCACAAGTTGGTATAGTGATATTTTTTAATAAAAAAAAATGAATATTTGTTTGACAACACCACTATAATGCCTCGGAGAGCACGTTAAGCTGTCGGCCCCGGTTTTACTATTATATAAAATAATTTTAAACGTAGATATTTACATTTTATTAAAGTATGCCATGTACGTGATTTTGTATCTACTATGAATGAGGTTGATCAATACATTATCTTAACAGTATTGATCGCCCCACTATGTCGGGTAACTCTTCCACAGGAAACCATTAATAATAATAATTGTTAGTGATCAAAGGCTCTACCATGGGTTTGCGCATTGTAGCTACGTAACGTATTTGTATACGTATACGTGAACAACAACCTATAACACAGGTATTTCACCTAGAATAGGATTTAGAGTAATATACCTATATCTGTCTTTTGTATTACTAGTTTGTGAAAAATTTAATAATAATATGTATTATTTTAAGTTTAATTGAAACCATTTATGTAATTAGATTTAAGTTTTCTTTGAATAAATTATTATTATTATTATAGGGCTGCTTTATTTCAGGAACCAACCCGGGTACTTCTCGATACCCGAGACCGCCTAAAGAGAGAGTCTTAGGGTACCCCCAGGGGCGCTTAAAACCCAACTACTAATACGTAAATTAATACGCAAATTGTATGATGAGGCATACACATAATCAAGTTCATTGCAGTGTTTCATAGATTCACAAACTGATCGCGCTACTTTGTCTACTTAACTTTAACCGTTTATGCAACGAACACAACGGAAGCTTTTATAAGGAATATTACTTTCCCGTAATATTTTTCATTGATACTCCGCTCCTTTTGATCCTAGCATGATGCTATAGCCTATAAATAGCGTTCCTCGATAAATGGACTATCCAAACCTTTTTTTTTTTCAATCGAACCTGTTTTCCTGAGATTAGCGCGTTCAACCAAACTAAATTAGGCTATATATAGGCTACATAACATCACGCTACAACCAATAAGAGTGGAATAAAATGAATGATGTTGCAAAAATAGGGAAAAAATACTATTTTTGGGACCGTACGCTGCGTAAACAGTTAAAGTCATGCAGACGAAATCCCGCGGCCTAACTAGTTATAAATACAAAGATAATTAATGAGGAAGTTCTCGTATTTCAAACAGACTACGAAATTTCTCTTTTGCAAACATTAGCTTAGATAACGCCCGGCCCATGCATGACTATTGATTTCCTCTAATGGAATTTCCGTGCAGGTATCCCACACTTTAGCTTAGTCATTATTCTGATGGAACACAAGCCAGCTAGCTTTTATGCTACATAATCACTTATACATATTACGACTAAAAGCTAAAGTGCGGGTACAATTAGGTTTAGTCGACTAAAACTAGTTGTATCCTAGGTTATAATGGATTGCTGAGTTTGAGTTTTAAATGTCAATTGACTTTCAAATTAATTATTTAATAACATACATAATAGATTAAATTTAAATGTATGATGTGCTAGTTTCAAAATAGGCTAAAAAGCAATAAAAAACGAAACAAAAAAAAAATTCGGCAACCTTAATAATATGGATCTTGGCCTTACAAGATCGGCCGTCGGAACTTTTATGGAACGTGTTTTAAAGATATCGCTAACAGGTTCATATAGTATTTGGTTGAATAGAGAGGGTAGTAAGCACAGTGCAGGGGAGAGTTAAACGACCTTTAACCCTACTTCGCGTTCTCAAGTCCGGGAAAGCTGCAGTTCATTCCCCTGCCTTCAACCACGCGATGGACTCGGCACGCGCACCGAGAAAGCATAGATAGCTAAAACATTGTCTCTCTCTTTAATAGTATAATATAATTTATAAACAGCTAGATACGTCATCAAAATAATTTATAATTACGCAATAATAAAATTTTGGGGAGGTATCTGAACCCAAGACCAATATTCGACGCCAATGGCGTAAACCTAGAGATGGGCATTTTATTTTTTAGGAGTAACAAACTTAAGGTATCAGCAGATGTATTGACGCCCATACAAACGTACTTAGCCATATCATAACTTGGCTTTTTGTCGTAGTTTGAATATAATTTTTATGTTGGTAATTGTAACTAAAAATCTTTCAGTTCTAATAAATACTTTTGTATTATTAATTATATTAAACAAGTTTTTATTTTGTATGATTTAAACAAATGTAAGCATAAAGATTTATCTTTTTTTAAGCTAGGTTTTACTAACTATACCTTGGTGTAGTCAAACTTTATCTTTTAGCAGCAACAAACTTAAACACATTAACGTAACTACTACGCATTTCGTAGTAATGTGTCTCGTAGCATAATTACTACGACCATCTTACTTCTGGTATTGAGGATTTTTATGCTTTCACCTTTTTTTATTCATCTAAGTATAGCAGGCTAAACCTAGGTATAGTCACATTTTTCCGTCCAGCAGTAACAAACCTAAATACATTATTGTAACTATCACTTTATTCGTAGTACATAACTCGTAGCATGTTTACTACGACGAGCGTAGCTTCTTGAACTGACGAGATTTGTTAATCATACTGAGACAGTCTAACTAAACCTAGGTTTAGTCAAACTTTATATTTCAGCAGTAACAAACTTAGTATGTTTATTATGGTCGTAGTAATAATTTAGCATATTTACTACGATGTTCGTGGCATGTGGCATGGCCAAGATTTGAGCGTTCGTCTTTAGGCGGTTTCTATTTCAGTAGGCTAAACCAAACTTTTTCCTTCAGGAGCAATATATAACAATATATTAAACACAATATTGTATTTTTTTTGTAGTTTATAGCTCTTAGCATGACTGGCATTGCTAATATTTGTAAATAATACGTCTAGTTTACATGTATAGGTACCTTTTATAATCATATCATATTAATGTATTTATTTATACAAAAATAAAATTCTATACTTTATATATATTTTGTTATTATACTATTATTACATTGCGTAGGTTTTTTTTTTGTATATTTTAATGTGATGACAATTTGTTATTAAACATACTTTAATATATTAATAATAGTAGATTTTACAACAAGTGCACAAATGAAAAATTTTTATCCGAAACTTTTAGATAGTAATGTCGAAGATAAAATGGTTTTGTAGACGAGTTATAAACTCTGCTTTTCACTTCGATTGCGAGGAAATAAAACAGTAGTATAACATAACATTTATTTAATTTAAATTCAAAGCAAAATTAGTACAGTTTTGAATACTGAAGGAAATTGTTTTATATCTGAAAACACATAAGGCAAATAAATTTAATTAAATATTATAAAATAACAAATTCTATATATGAACTTCTTATTGTGTTTGGCTGTATGGCTCATTTTCTTTGCCTTAATATAGATACATTTATGAGTTAATGCACTTGTGCACAAAATTCGTTTTTGTGCAGCCTATATCCTGCACAAATAAGCAATTTCAGAGCATGAGAATTGAAAAAGTATTTTATTATATAGTTAAACCTAACTATGTACCGAACTTAAAGAATTAATTAGGTGGGCAAGGAAAACCTATGTCAATATTTAAATTAAAACTAAACATTATCATACGAGTATATTGTTTATGTTAGACACCAAATTTATACTTCTCATCCCCAGAAGTTTTCAATTCAATTACGAGTCTTTAGGGGTTTTTAATAATACCTTTTTTTGATAAAATCATAAACCGGTTTCCCGGAAGATAATTTCGTCCCAAAATGATTAGATATCGAAGGCATAGTGGAGAGGTGACGTATAATAATATCCGGTCCGCAATCTGTCACTGCCACCGATGGGATTTGTTACTACGTTAAGACGTTTCGGAATTCAGCCTATCGATTGGTCGAGCATGGCTTGCTTGATTAAGATTAATAATATTATTATTTTATTTTATTAAGAACATACTCGTATTATGTATACGTAGAGGCCGAGTTGGTTAGACCTAAAAACGCTTAGGTCCTGGTTTAAGCTCCGGTGTGTACCAATGAGTTTTTAATCTAAAAATGTACGTACATTTGTAACAACACCACTATAGTGCCTCGGAGAGCGTTAATATATCGTTCCCAGTTTCACTATACCAACTTGTGAAACTGTTTATAGATGGGTTATTGAGTCTTACAAAACATCGTGATGAGCAGTGGCTTGCTCAGTTGTTGGGTGTAGACTCATACCATTGACTACGACGGGGTGGGATTAAAAATCCCTCCGCTGGGTACCCTGAGGCCGACGGAGAGGTGGTCTCCGGCGCCGTAAGGCATCCGTTTTATTTTTTAACTTAATACCACTATGCCCAACTGTGTTTATCTTTACTGTATCCATAAACACCTTAAAGAGCTCGACAGTTGTTCGGTGTAGACCTGCAATACCTTTGGCGATTACGAGATGCGGAATGCACAGTGCGCAGAAACATTTTCTTACGAAGATAATTTTTATCAAGATACAATAATACGTGATCGAAAAAATCTAAATCTGAAAAGCGCTGCAAGTTTGCGTGTACAGCTGTTGTTAAAATATTCAAACGAAGCGTGAACATCCTGCAACCGGCATAATGGAAACGTCTGGGAATTTTATCGGTAGCTTTTCACATTCTTGTAGCTGTAGATATAAATGTAGCATTATTGTAGTACGGTCTCTTTTCTTTTAATATTTTTGCAACATTTAAGTCAGACAGTTTTTTTATTACATTCTGTTTCATTGATTTTAAACAAACAAGTTAATTTATTTTTTGCTTGATGCAATGTAAATATTGTAAGTATGTTAAAAAAATAAACACTACCTGTCTAAAATATCATTCTCATATAAAAATCTGTATTGAACAGCAATTGAATAAATAATATAATTATTATTAAATAATAAGAAGTTTTAATTATTCTCTTTTTCTATTTATTTTAAATATCACTCTCTCAAAAGTTAGATGGTAAGGAATGTTAAAAGCATTGGACTTGTTTTTTTATGAAATAAAGATTTATAAATAAATGAATAAATACATTAAGAAATAAAAAAATAAAACTTTAATTCAGACACCAGTTACTAAAATAATATTTTATTTATTTGCCAACAAGTTTTCAGTATTAAAAATAATTAAAAAATATTTACGTCAGTTATCATCACAGATGCTTCATTTCTCCCGTACCTAGGGATTTAATTCAGACTCGTTCTGAATTTAAATCTATTATTATTAAACACTACAAAATATGATTAAACCTATTCAGAATACTGTTTCTGTTGCTAATGATTTTAATAATGAGGCTGATTATAAAAGTACAGTCAATAAAACTGTAATATAAGCGACGGCGGCTGAGTTGGTAATACCGTAGATTTAAAAATAATTAAGTCACGGGTTGAAATCCCGGTATGTAGGTACAATTAGTTTTTAATTAAAACAAAAATGCTCATTTGTTCGACTACCACCTCTATAATACCTCGAAGAGTACCTAAAGCGTTTTCAATTTCACCGTACCAAAATAAAAATAAATCAGATATTCAACAAGAGTAAAAAATAATTGTATGTTTTAAGATTAAGGATTTGTTTAGGCTCTTGAATATTAATTCAAGAGCAAAAGTGTTGTACTTTATATTACTTTATTACTTTTTATTAACCTTATATATGACATCGAATTTGTGGGACGTGCTTGCCACATAATAACATCAATTACAGGGAACTGGGAATAAATCCCTTATGCTGGGTACCATGAGGTCGTCTAGGTGATCTTGAGCACGTAATACAATTGTTATTGCAAACAAAAACACATTGGATTATTTCTGAAATGTAACAAGAAACAAATTCTATTGATCATCTTTAAGTGCACAAAAAATGGTTTCGCGAACTCGAAAGTCAAAAAACAACAAATTGTATTATAGTTTTTAATGATACTAAACGTTTAAAAAAAAAAGAACATGGGGGTGTAGATTTGACATACTCAGTCCAAAGGTCATTGGGCACAATCCGACCCAATTTGTGAAGGTTTGCCTACAGAAACAAAATTACTTTTAAATTAATAAGGTATATCCCACTTTCCATTTTAAGTTTTTTTTTTAAAACCATGGGAATAAAATATTACAAGTGATTTAAAAGTTGAAGATATTTATTGCAAAGAACAAAATAGAATTTAAATGAAGGAATTGTATTAAAAAACACCATGCGTATGAGTACTCGGTCTGGCGGCATATATAATGCTATCTCTCTCGCACATTAGTCAGGTTGAAACTGGTTTCAACACGTTCAAATTCAAACGAAATTCTTTACACTATTTTATTTCTGTAGATTCTGAATATATATTTTTTTACTAAGTGAGATAGTACGATTGCACCTGTAGATATTAATCAAGTTGAAAGAAACCTCAGTATTTTTTTTTCTAAGATACAGAATTTCATTTTCTGTCTGATTCCCATTATTTGTGGTAATGCGACCCATATATTCGTAAACCAGATATATATGTCGAAACATCCCACATCAATTAATTTCTGTAGGTCGTGGGTAAATTTTTCATACTTAAGTGCCCAATGACCTTTTATAGTTTCTGTAAAAAAAATCTGTTAAGTTTTAAATTTACAACCAAAGTAATATTTTTAGAAATATAAATCAACTTTGTATAAAGACACTATCTAATTAGGAACGAGTAAGGATTTTTAAACCACTACGTTCTCTTGATATCACTAAAAACAACATTTAGACGTTAGACTTCGCGAATCCTTTTCCTGACTTCTTAAAAAGTATCTAAAATAATTTATTGTATGTCATGCTAAACTTAATAGAACAGGATAGAAGATAATATTAATGGCAAATGAATGTACCGGAAGGAGATAGACGAAGGCGGATATTAATTGTGACTGAATAAGCGATGCGAGCTTCCTGCACTTGCGTCAGAGGTTTTGGAAATAATATTAAGTATGGTTGAGTGAATGATAATTTACACACATTTGCAACAAGCTATACATTTAAAATCATAGACTTTCGGTGCCTGTACATTAAATATTTTTGTGAAAAAAAGTACTGGTAGACGTGAAAAATAATTTATAAAAGTTGTCTGTCGGTTGATTTGTTTAGTAGTAAGATGCGTATATAGAAGTAAGATGTATACAAGAGTATATCTGTAGTTATATGTATATATGTTTAAAAAAAAAATAGAGGGTAAAGAAAACATATTGTGAAAATTTTGTCTGTCGGTTTGTTTGTTCGTAGGTGTAAAAAGCACTCATTGGATTTAAAAACGAATATCTAAACTTTATTATTATAATCTTTATAATAATATTGCATCAAATTACATTTTCACGTCATAAGTTAACCTATACTGTATATCGATTGATTGAATAACAGAATCCATATAAACTTAAAACTTAAAATACCTAGACGGCCTCAGGGTACCCAGCGGAGGGGTTTCTAACCCCACCTCGAAGCCGATGATATGAGTCTACACCGAACAAGTGGCAAGCTCGATGCGTTGTTTTAGATCGAGTCAATAACCCATCTATATATAAAGTTTCACAAGTTGGTATAGTGAAAACTGGGACCGATAGGTTAACATGCTTTTCGAGGCACTATAGTGGTGTTGTTAAACAAATGTACATATTTTTTTAAATTAAAAACTCATTGGTACACACCGGGGTTTGAAACAGGGACCTAAGTGTTTTTAAGTCTAAGGTCTAACCAACTCGGCTACCACGTACCTATATAGGTAACATGTACATTTATATACGAGTATATGTGTGGTTATATGCATATATGTTTATATGCACAAAATATTTCTTGCAAAAGTCGCTAAAATAATATCATGACGTAACGCTGTCACTGAGTTTGAATTGTAAATGAAAAGCAAATATTTGTGCTTTGAAGTTTGTGTCGCATTCATATGAATGTACCAACTAGTTTTGACTTACTAACTTTGACTTCAGTCTGAAGTTAGTATACATAATGTCAATAATAATTATTTTAGACACTTTATTATTCAAAATATACGTGGTGGCCGCGTTGGTTAGACCTTGGACTTAAAAACACTAAGGTCCCTGGTTCGAATTCGGTGTGTACCAATGAGTTTTTAATTTAAAAAAAATGTACATTTGTTTGACAACACCACTATAATGTCTCGGAGAGCACGTTAAGCTCTCGGTCCCGGTTTTACTATACCAACTTGTAAAACTGTTTATAGATGAGTTATTGAGTCTATTCAACATCTCGACGCGCTAGCCACTTGTTCACACTTGTAGACTTATACCATCGGCTACGACGAGGTCGGATTAAAAACCCCTCCTCTGGGTACCCTGGGACCATTTAGGCAGTTTCGGGCGCCCTAAGGGACCCGTATGATATGTATGTATTAGGGTCTTGTTTAATTTATAATTTTAACAAGAAGCAAATAAATAAATACTAAATACTATTCAAAATAAAAATAATATGCTAATATTCATAATATTTGACCGCCTCCGTGGACTAGTGGTTGCGCGTTGAAGGTTGTATCCGGAGGTCGTTTCCCACCCCTTGGATCCCGAGAACCGTTTAAAAGGCCTCAGGGTACCCAGCAGAGGGATTACCCCGTCCTCATTTCGCCGATGGTATTCGGAGGCAAGACCTAATAAGTGGCGAGCTTGTTGCGGTGTTTATGATGCCTCGTTGTATAAAACTAGTTGTCATCTGCTTAACCTATCGATTTCCACTCATGGCAAAAAAATATTAATACGTTTTTCTGTATGTCATGGTCTGGGTGTTTATAAATTATAATGTATTATACCGTTGTTTCTGGTATACATAGTACAAGCCTAGAGCTTAGTTTGTGACCAGAGCAATATGTGTAAATTGTCCTGCATAGTATATTATTTCTTTATCATCACGACTGCAATCAGCAAGGTAGTCAAAATAAAATGAATAAATATCATCACGGGTGCCTTACAGCGCCAGTGACCACCCAGGCAGCCTCAGGGTACCCAGAGGAGCGGTTTTTAATCCCACCTCGTCGCCAGGGACTGTTATGTAGTCAGAGGCCGTTTCGATTAGTCTATAATAGTTTTTTTTTAGTATTATAATTTTGAATACCTATTCTATTAAATATTACACTATGCTAAAATAACTTTTATTTTAAGTAAGTAATGTAAAGTATGTACTTTTTTTATAATAACAAGTCAAAAATTAATTATATTTTCTTAGGTGGGAGGAGACCTCTATAAATTCGTTAGACCGACCGACCGGTCTCATTATATATATAATAATATAATACCATCACGGGTGCCTATTTAGCTCCCGAGAACCGTTTAGACGGCCTCAGGGTACCCAGCGGAGGGATTAACCCATCCTCCTTTCGCCGATGGTATTCGGAGGCAACACCTAAAAAGTGGCGAGCTTGTTGCGGTGTTTATGATGAAATAGCCTCGTTGTATAAAGCGGTCACCCTTCCCAGGCCGGCCTTGTTGTCATCTGCTTAACCGTGTTATCAGTTGCGCAGTGACTTAACCACTAGGTTGGGGCCGCTTTTTCGGTCTCATTATACAGATGCAAAAATCGTGAAGTGACCTAGTCATGTTTCGGTTTTACTCTGTGGGTTCACTGGTTTATAGAATACTACTGTATCGATTAATTGCATCTATAAATTTAAACCCTTCAGGGTGCAATTACAAAACGGGCGATTGATTTGTCGATGAAGCAGCGGTTATATTAAATAGATTCGTAATGCTTATAGGTCTTTGTTGCCGCCCATTACATAACCGCATCAATTAGCCTGTATAGTGGGAGCGATTTATATTGTTAAACAACAGTGTATTGATCGACACCATTAATGAACTTTGAAGGTCTGCTTACCATTAGCTAGGTACAAAGTCACATGCCGTGCTCCAGTATAAAAAATAACTTAAAAAAAATATTTAAATAATACCTACAATATTAAACGTTACTCATTATAACAAAGCACATTACGCTTAATCTTTTGATTCACCGTCACAATAAGTCACTATTTAAGACACAACCCAGTGGTGTAATAGGACCATAAACCAGGATTAGCTTAACGCTAAGTCTTAAGTGGTCCCAAGAAATAGTGCAATTCACTTGTGCATTACAGCTTAGATGCAGCGCCTCTGCTGCTTGATCACACTGGCTTATACTCTTATTACGAATAGCTTGGGAACTAAAAAGCAGCTGCAGTGCTAAAAACAGCAAGTGCCTCGGAGATAATTATTGTGAAGAAGGCCACTGCTCTTTCGCTGACTTATTTATTTTATATTTTTTTGTCGTGATTGCAATGTTATCATAAATTAGGTCCAATAATATAAACTGTAGGGTTAAGGCATTTTTTTTATATATTTACGTCACAAGCTAAGCTTTAGACTTGTACTGTGTGTATCAGAAACATCGATATTATATTTTATAACAAGATATTATATTATATTTTATAGACAGCCTTCGTAGACTAGTGGTTGCGCCTTTTGCGTTATATCCGGAGGTCGTGGGTTCGATTCCCACCCATGGTAAAAAATATTAGTATGATTTTTCTGTACAGTTTGTTTCTAAAATAGAATATGTATTATATCGTATGTATTATATGGTACACATAGTACAAGCCAAGAGCTTAGTTTGTGACCAGAGCAATTTGTGTAATTTGTCCGACATATTATTATTATTATTATAAACACCCAGAACATGGAAAATTGTACAGAATAATTTGCTAATATTTGTCATGAGTGCGAATCGAATGCCCTACCTCCAGAATCCATACTAAAGACGCAACCATTAGACTACGGGGTGATTTATAATAACTTATATAAAAAGTTTTATATAAAATAGTTTTATAACAATAAAATACATAATTGCCATTGTTGATTTTTTTTTTTTTTTTTATTTATTAAAACTTTTTTTTTCAATAATAATTATTATTAAAATAGAGTGTAGTATGTTTGATTTGATGAGTAGATCCTCATATTAGCCCAAAGTACAACCTATCAAAGTTGTTAGAAAACATTTCTATATTACCAACAATTAGTTTAACTAAATATTGACCTCGTATTTTGTAACGAAATGCAGGTTCATATTTGAGAAAACAATTTATTAAATAAATAAAAGGTAATTAAAATTCCGGCGGGTCCAGAACAAAGCGAATACACCACAAACACTTGGACTGCACAAACTCGGCGGTTAAACTTGTGCTTTGAACTCGATATAGTCTAGGAGATTGCATAGTTTATGAGCTAAACCAAGTTATGTAATATTACATTAGAATATCTTTATTCGTTACAATTTTAAACGTCTACTTCAGAGTACAAACAAGGTTGTTCTTTGCTCAAACAAGGTTGAAACAGAAAATGGTAAATGAAAAATAGGTACTTTATTTTGTTCAGATAAAGTACCTATTTTTCATTTACCATTTTCTGTTTCGGTATATTAATATTGTTTAGTATTGATTTTTTGTATGTATATACTATATGTATTATATTGTATTTTTTATATAAGTTGTATATGTATTGCAAGTATATTTAAGTATTTACATGTAATATATAAGTAGTTTATATACTATTCGCTAGATGTCCTTTAAATTGTTATTTTATTTAATTTTGAAAGATTAACTGGTAAAAAATTTAGGCACTATGCTTGTCTATGTACAATTTCATTTTGTAATTTTGTACAATAAGGTATTGTTATTTAAATTCGTTTATATATAATAATAATATGTGGAACAATTTACACATATTGCTTTAGTTACAAACTAAGCTCTAAGCTTGTATGTGTATCAGAAACAACGATATAATAAATATCATATTTTATATACATCTAGACCTCGACAAACTGTGCAGAAAAACGTACTAATTTTTTTTTGTGGATGTGTGGGAATCGAACTTACGACCCCCGGATACAATGGATATGTATTTATAAGATATTTATGTACCATCACAGAGCCTTAGAGCTGCTGATCATCTTGGCTCAGGGTGGAGTTTCATAACGTTATAATAACTTATTGTTACATACAATAAAATTTATAATATCTATAAATTAATTGATTTGAAATTGTATATATTTTTAGTAAGAATAAACTTTTTACAATAAAAAAAAATACAACCTATTTGAATTCCAAAACTTTCAAATTGATTTAGTGTTATGAATATAAATAAATATCAACACGGGTGTCTTACAGGGCCCGAGACCGCCTAGACGGCCTCAAGGTACCCAGCGGAAGGGTTTTTAAACCCACCTCGTCGTAGCCGATGGTATAAATATATTTATTGGATAATAATCCTATTATTATATACGTGGTGGCCGAGTTGGTTAGACCTTGGACTTAAAAATGCTTAGGTCCCTGGTTCGAATCCCGGTGTGTACCAATGAGTTTTTAATTAAAAAAAATATGTACATTTGTTTGACAATACCACTATAGTGCTTCGGAGAGCACGTTAAGCTGTCGGTCCCGGTTTCACTATAACAACTTGTGAAACTGTTTATAGATGGGTTATTGAGTCTATCCAAAACATCCATCAATCATCATCATCAATATAATCCTATTACTAAAATTCACGCCAATAACCTGTTTATCCAACTAAAAAAACAGCGTGAAAATAAATGCACATGGTATCTTAGACTATAACTCATATTATCACGAACCTTGCTGGTCTGTGGCTGTATTCAACTCTCGGTTTATCTGAATTTAATGTTATTAAAATAGATAGCTTTTGCTAGCAGTTCTGCTTTAGTCTCCAAAGTTTCTATCATTGTAATTATTAGGAATTAATTTTGGTCACACTTGAATAGTTTAGTTAGAATCTGTAATTATTCGTTAAGACCTTAATATTATATAGTTTACAACAGTAATCAAAAATATCTCTATATATATAACATTTTTAAAATGGAATTCTTAAATTGGAATAAATTTTGAATGACATAATTTCAAATGTCAATCAGTCATAAGAATCATGTACGCTAAAATTTATAGTTATTCAAAAATACCGATCATAATAATAAAAAAAATGGCGCCTATAATTAAGATTCGTATATCCACTAATTTATAAATATTCTAAACTTTAATTTTCTATTTCAAATTATTTTTACAAAAATAAAAAAAACTGTTAAATTTTTAAAGATAAAATTGCAATGAAAAAATCCTGGTGGGCGGGACTCGAACCCACGAACCTCGCTTTCGCGGCAAGGCGCTCATTCGCTGAGCCAACTTCAGTCACCTCACACGAATTTTGTCATTGCTTGTTATCTACTTATACAGAGACGCCCTATTAGCTTTCTTCTAATAACTCTATACGAGTGAAGTTAGAAGACCTAGTTTCTAATACTAGATGGCAGAGGAGTCTGTTTTTATTTTTTAATAAATAAATAAATACCATCACGGTGCCTATTTGGCTCCCAAGAACCGTTTAAAAGGCTCAGGGTAGCTAGCGGAAGGATTAACCCGTCCTTATTTCGTCGATAGTATTCGGAGGCAACACCTAACAAGTGGAGAGCTTGTTGCGGTGTTTAAGATAGTATATAAAGCCTTGTTGTATAAAGCGGTCACCCATCCCAGGCCGGCTTTGTTGTCATCTGCTTAACCTTGTTATCAGTTGCGCAGTGACTAAGACTAGGCTGGGGCTGCTTTTTTATTTTTACTTTTTTCACAATTTATATTAATGCATTTTTTTAAAATCCTTATTAGGATAATCTTATACTATTTTTTTTTAAGTAAAGAAAAATATATATTTAAAAAAAAAATGCTTAAATCTAATTTTATTTATTGTATTCTCCCCTTTTTGTTGGTGTACGGAGCCACAAGTACGCGAACAGAATTCGCACTTAACCGCATTTTATAATAGCAATAAATTACTGTCGGAAAGGATATTATGAAAACGCGTACAAAACCTAGCTATATTTTAAAGGGGACCCATATCTACATGCTGACAGCGGTGTTCAAAAACTCTTTCAAATGATTTAGGTTATATTATGCGAATCGATAACAAATGATATAATAGGGTGAATTTGAATCTTTGTATTTTGGGCTAATATGAGGCTCTACCGATCAAATCGAATAACTTTTCCCATAGAACCATGTGACACAAATTAAAAAAAACTAGTTTCATGGTTCCATAGGAAATGTTGTTCGATTTTATTAGTAGAAAATTATATTTATATTAGTCCTT
The DNA here is from genome assembly GCA_947458855.1 of Monopis laevigella. Classification (NCBI taxonomy): domain Eukaryota; kingdom Metazoa; phylum Arthropoda; class Insecta; order Lepidoptera; family Tineidae; genus Monopis; species Monopis laevigella. Next base: position 9,651,275 of record OX381581.1, on the reverse strand, counting down.
ATATTAGTCCAAAAAAAAACTTTTTTAAGTCAGCCTGTATATGGCAATATTAATAAAAAAAAATATCCTTAAAGAAAACTTTAGTTACAATAGGTTTTGTCTATTTTACACATATTCATTTTGATTGCTAAAAAGAGACAAAACCTTATATAACTAGGTGTTCTTCAGGACTCAATAAGGTGATTATTAGGTAAGTCCTAGAAAAAAATTGCAAGATTACAAATTATAGGTCTCCGGTCCAAACCACAGTGTGTACCAATAAGTTGTATACCTAATATAGTTATATAATAAAAAAAAAAAATTACAACACCACTAAGTGAGGTAGTCTCGGGCGCTAATACTAGTACAAATAGTAATTTTAGTAAAAGTAGTTAAAATACCGAATTAATTACTAAAACGTTCCATTTTACAAAACGCCTTCTTCGCATAAACAAAAATGTAATAATTAGAGAGACAGTTTAATAGAGAAACAGTGCGAATGTAATTAAATTCGTTGGCAGACATCCTCCCGAAAACACAAACTAATTTCATTAGAACGTCCGTGTGCGAGACAATAGCTAGGACGCCGTGTATAGACCGAGAGCTGAATACACAAAATATTTGAAGCACGATACGGCAAAATATTTATTTCAATAGGTTATAGTAAAAAAAAGATTAACCAAAATACGAGCCTACCATTGGTTTCGCGCTTCCACTTCAGGTCACTTACCATATAGATATAGTTATATAAACCATATAGTTTTAACACAGATGGCACGGATATAGTGTTAAGAGGGCTCATAAAGCAAACCTTAATCTCCGATTATAATAATACCGCAAACCCAATAACTATATTTAAAAAAACATAGCAATAATGTTAATTTGACTTTTGACTTAGCAATTACAATATATTTAGAATTAACTGGTTTTTGAAAAAGGTAATAGCATTAAGTCGCCTCGATAAAAAAAAAATCGCAAAGTTACGTCTATTTTTTATCGATATTTCCTATTACTTTAATATAGAGTAGATTATAAAGTCATGATTTTTATAAGGTATGTATATGTATAAGATCTAGTGTATGGCCTAGCATTTTTGTAAAATTAACAAAATATTTTTAAAGTTATAGTAAAAAACTGTATTTTTTCCAAGATTTCCGTGCGAGATTTTATTTGGTTTTATACGCCCTCTTAAGACATCGATGAATAATGTTATTTAGGCGTGTCGCTTATTATAAAGTTATTATATTTGCATGGTGGCCGAGTTGATTTTAAACACACCACAGTTTTTAAGTAACAGGTGTGCTAAAGTGAGTAATGAAAAAAATTAAGCTACACCAAAGAGTTATAGAAGAGGAACACCACCATAGTGCCTAGGAGAGCAGTTAAGTTTTAGTAATTGACTTGTAAAACTGTTTATAGTGTTATTAAGTCTCTACAAACATCACGACGAGCTGGCTACCTGTTTGGTGTAGACACAAAATATCGTAAGGTACCAGTGATGGTTCAAATAAAAATAAATTTAATAATACTGTTTCAGATCTCGGTATATAAAGAAAGAAGTACCATCGTCTTAATTGGCTTAATTCTTCTAAAGCACACTCGATAGTAACTGTCGAAAGAAAATTTTGGTAATCAAACTCATGTAACAAATCGGACTTCCTTTGTACTTTAGGTAGTACCTTCGCATTTTCAATTAATTATGTTATGTTTATCGTACCTACTCCTAGAAAAAAAAATACTCGAAGTACCTACCTATTATTTTTTGTGAATTTAAATAAAATAATATAGTTTTATGAATCCAGCTGATTGCAAATGTAGACGGCATAGTGGGAGCGATCAATATTGCTTAAGAACAATTATTGATCGACCCCATTCATGGAATTTGTAGGTCTACTCACCACCAGGTAGATACAAAGTCACACGCCGTGCTCCATATAATATAAAGTGTTAAAGTTAGTGAGGTTGTACTGAACCGATTCTGAAAATTCTTAGTGTTGGATAGCCTATTTATCGAGGAAGGCTATAGGCTATATAACACCACGCTAGGATGAAATAGAGGGGAGTATCAATGAAAAATGTTTGGAAAACGAGGAAAATTTGTTCCTTTTGAGAGCTTCCTTTCTTTTTAGAGCATGCGCTGCGTAAACGGTTAAAGTTCGGGTCAGCTAATAATTATATAACTTCTTGTCTGATGAGTCAATTCATTACCTATCTATGTTCATGTTATATAGAATATACTAAAGTTTATTTAAAAAAAACTACTAACTTTTGAGGGCCGATTCGATCAAAGGAGGGCATTACTTATACTGGGGATAGTAATGTCAAATTCCATACAAATATTTATTTAATAAAACAATATTTAAGCTAAAACTAAAAAATAGAAACATTAAGAAATATACATATACTTAAAAAAAATATAATAGAATAATAACTACACAAAACAAATAAAAACCTACTTAAAAAAAAAAAAAAAAATCCCTAACTAAACATGCATATCCACTGCATCCAAACTCCTTCCGGGCTGAACGTACCCATAACACTGGCCACGTTGCCTCTTTGTATCGCCAGTGATATGCGTTGCTTAAAATAATATCCGGCCCTGGGATCACCTGATGTTTCATTTAGGAGAGCACATAGTCTCTTCCCAAAGTTCTTGGCTTCAGAACCCCAGACTCCAGTAGTCTCCACCGCAAATGGGACGAAAAAGTAATCATTTTTTAAATTTAAATATTTAGCATGTTTAGCTTTAGCAGCAGCCTCAGCAGCCGCCCCCGATGAGCCTATGCAAGCATTTAGATGGGAAGCCGCAAATGTGTCGACACAGGTAACGTCCCAAATGAGACTACGGCCGCTCTGCCAAGGTACTAATGTCAACCCATCTGGGCGTTTCCCATCTAATCTACTCAACCCATGGGGCTCTAAAATACTGGGAGTATTTGTAGAGGAAAGTGCGCGACGAACAATATCATTAAGGCTATGGTGACGAGATAACCTCCCTGCACTTCTATTACAACTTAAACCATGATGACCATTCGCTAAGACTTGCACACCGCATACGCACATATGTTGCTGGCAAATTTCGGCCCCTAAACGTAATGCAATAGCTATTCTCAGCGACTGATCATCAAGGAACGTCCCCATATCAGGCAGGCAGGGAAGTGACTCTAACCATAGCCCTAACTCTGGTAATGAAATTGCTTTATATCTAGCCAAATCGGAATTTAAAAAAGTATCGAAAAGGTAGTTTTGTGTTTTTTTTATTTTAATTAGGTCCCATTGGCGTTGAGAAGATAACTGGACTGGAAGTAGACCATCTGAAATGTACTTAAAAGCCTCTACTGCCTCCGAAAGGTATGGGATCTCAGAATTTTCACCTAAATTTGGCAAAATGGTAGTGATTAAATCTGAGACGCCATAACATGAAGCAATAAAAGCTGGTAAACCCACATCAGATACTCTACGAATTCCAATACCACCAAACTTAACAGGAAGAGACGCTTGAGTCCATTGACATTCTGATAATCGGATATTCAGAACTAGTTCTACTGATGACTTGATACAAAAATCTATAGAAGCGACTAAGTTCGGGAATTTCCATATTGGAGTGGTTCTTATAATATATGTTAATTTGGGGATTGCAAAACAAAATTTAAGTAAGGTGAAAGCTACATGTGAATGAAGACTATGTAAATGATTATGAAGTATTTGTAATTTACAAATATTTTTATTAATAATAATTTCGACTGAATCCAAAGTAACTGGTGCCCCCAAAAGTTTAAAATTTTGATTATTTATAATATTTATTCCAGGAAATAATTGTTTAATTTGATTGTTTGTATCTGAATTACAACTATATATTTCGGATTTCTTTACATTAATTTCTAGTCCAATTTCTAAAAAAGAAGATACTATTTTGGCATAATCTGAAGCAACAGAATTTATGTCTCCACCTAAAGTCCCATCGTCAAGATACCAGATATTTAATTCAGAGCATAAAGTTGTAATTTTAGGTTGTAATATTTATTTGTAAATTAAGTTATTAATACTCAGAATAATTATTTGTTTGTGTTTTGACATTACTAATCTCAGTATAAGTTATACCCACTTTTGGTCGAATCGGCCCTAAATCAGGCGTTATTTTGCGGAATTCCATTATTTTATATAATAATATTGATATAATATTTATACTTAACTGTAAATAACATTAGACGAAAACATAAACTTTGTATTAAAAAAAAAAACATAATATAATTCCTTAGACTATTATATTATATATTTATATTGGCGCTAACAGGATCATATAGTATTTGATTGAGTAGAGAGGGTAGTGAACACAGTGTAGGTGAGAGTCAAAGGGCCTACTTCGCCGTGTCAAGTCCGGGAACGCTGCAGTTTATTCCTTCCAACCACGCCATGGATCCGGCACCACACGAATAATCCATGGATAGTTAACAATATTGTCTCCTTCTATAATTTAGTTTTATTATTATTTTATATTTTGATTTTGCTGAAGCTCTCAGCTTTTGTGATATACTTTGAAGTATATCACATGCACTGAGTATAGATAAGTATAGGTTTATCTGCGATATTATCATTGTAATATTAGGTACATTTCAATATTTGCGTAATAATCCTTCAGCTGTATTAAATACTTTTGTATTTAATTTTTTTTTTTTTTTTTTTATTTTCCTCAACCAAAAATAAAATTAAATTTTTTTTTTGGTTGAGGAAAATTTTTAATTTTACGACAAACTGTAGAGAAAGCTCATTTTATATGGGGAACGCAGTCTTCGCAATCGCGAATGGAGTGCTCTTAATGAGATTCTTCACCAATAAAATATACACAACGTAATATTATTATTAATAATCGACAAGTAAATTATAACTTTATTATAAACATGAGAGGGACGAGGATGAATTGCGTTTAAGCCTTATTTACCTATAACAGAGTGTTTCAGTAGATTGTGGGGTCTACCAAAGATAAAATACTTATTGTATTCGAGGAAACAGCCCCCTTTGAGGGCGGTTTTCCTCTCTTCTTTGTTGAGTACTTTGCCTCTTTTTCCCTTTTGTGTGACAACGTTTTGGGAATGTAAATAATATAGTATCATCTATAAGTATACGTTTGTTGAATAAAAATCTGGTTTGTGCTCAAATCTTCTATTTTTTTAAATTATCATTGTGAAATCCTTGGGGATTGAAAATATATTATTAATACCTAATTTAGCAATTGTTATATTAATTATATCTAATTCTGTTTTTTTTTTTTGGAAATCTTCTTTATTTTCAAACACACATTTTTTAAATAGATATATCAGGAATATAATATTCAATTTAACGCTTTCCAATTTATATACACAGCAAGTAGACACTGGCAAATGTTTATTCATCCAATTTTTCCATTATATCAATCAGGAAATACAATTTATATTCCTTATTTGTCGGAGGCTATTTCCACGTTTGACTCACTCTGCCCTAATGCTACACATCCGCTAATCCTGACTTCTCAGCGCGCATGGGATGCGAAATTTGTCAACCTCATACATGCACCTGTGGTTGTCCAGTCAATAGTGACGGCTATCATGGCAGGCATACTATCACGGCCTTAGTTGCAGGCATACTAGGTACTTTTAGCCTCAGTAATAGCTGGAACATAGAGGAATATTTTTTTTTTAATTTTAGTTTTAGCTTTATTTATATTTATTTTGTTATTTTTCTTTTGTGGAGATAAAAAATAATATTGGCACAAAAACAATTATACATTTATATTGTATATTTACTCAATTCCCATACCGTCAATTTAAACTTTTTGTCGAATATTGCTAGGCGCATGTCAGATATTAATGTATTAGGTACATCAAAAACTAATAGAAACCCCTAAATCTTTAAACTTACGCTTTTTCAATAGATGAATCAGGAACATATTCAAATTAACTTAAATTAATAAAAATCATCACAGGTGCCTTACGAAGCCGGAGACCGCCTAGAAAGCTCTAGGGTACCCAACGGAGGGGTTTTAATCCCACCCTTTCGTAGCCGATGGTAAGAGTCTACCTGCACCGTAAAGTAGATAACTCATCGCTATATTTTTATAGACATCATAACCAATAAACGGTTTCACCATTTGGTATAATGAAACTGGTACTGACAGCTTAATATGTTCCCTGAGACACTATAGTGGTGTTGTCAAACAAATGTACACACATTTTTTTAACACCGGGGACCTACTGTAGTATTTAAAGTATAAAGTCCACTAACCAACACTGCCACCACGTAAACAAAAATTTAAAACACAATAGACAACGCTAAATCTTTTAGATTTTCAACCGTACATTCTGGCAATAGATCAATCAGAAAAATATTCAATTCTCGGTCGCACCGTGAACCTAATCGTTCATATCTAATTTAAACTTTTTATTGGATATAGCTGGAAGCTGGGCGCGTGTCAGACATTAATTTCCCCAGGGACTTAGACGTCATGTAGATGGATGACAAGGATTTTATCTGACAGCAAAAATTCTGGAGACATTTTCATGGATTTCGTTAGTTTAAGAAGATTCGTGGAAATGCTGTGTCTGTATGTAATAATTTGATTAGGGAATGTACCTGTAAAAGCGTCTACAGTTAGGATTCCACCAATGCGGAATGTTTGTTTATATCTTCAAGAAAAATAAGATCATCTTATTGGTGGAAGTTAACGTCTGTACATAGTTTTCAAAACTCATTAAAAAAAAAACAAAGCTACTGTGTGCTTATATTATATTTGTACCTTAACTATCTTCGCATATTCTTATTCTATAATAATTGATAATTATTAATTGATAAAAAAAAACAATAATTAATAGGAAATTTTATTTTAATAATAAATTACATACTGTCATATACGTTCTTTACACCTACTTTCTATATATACAATAATAGCCCGTTTCGTTTCGTAACGGCGCCCTGAATAGAGACTACCACCTTCAAAACGAAATCAACGGGACTTAAAAACAGATGAACCCACAGACTAAAACCAAAGCCTGACTAGGTTACTTGATAGTTTCGCATCTGTTTGCTTGCAGGTTCATATCAAAATATCAAACCATTTCATAAAAATTGCACCACATTTTTTTTACGTATTAGCACCATATAAATCACAGAGTGGTTGCAATATTAAACTTAACCTACCTTTCCATCCATTATACAGACATTAAAAAAACAACCTATTAATATAATTAAAAAATAATTACTGCAGTGTAAAACAGAATTACATTTAAATAAGTAGTTTAATTTAAAACAAGTTCTATGCACAAGGTTTAATTAAATTAATTACTAAAGCAAGATCAACAGCCTTTAACCACAAATTCAGTGCTTACAAAACAGGCCGCTAACTAACACACGAATAATTAAACAGCCTAGTTTATAATTATAATCATTATTGTTAAGGGTATACCGACACTCAATGACCTTCCTTAATTATTTATCGGGGTGAAAATTTATGAAAAGGTTTGTTTTGCAATTAATATTATACTAGTTGACCCTTGCAACTTCGTCTACGTAACTTTAACTGTTTACGCATGGCACGCAAAGGTAGCTTAAAAAGAAAATATTTTTTCCCCGTTTTTGCATATTTTTTCAGTGATGCCCCGCCCTGTATATTATAGCATGATGTTATATAGCCTAAAGCCTTCCTCGATAAATAGGCTACCCAAAAATACATGTTTTTTTTTCAATTCCAACGAGTAGTTCCAAATATTAGCGCGTTCAACCAAAAAAACAAACTCTTCAGGTTTATTATATTAGTATATTAAAGTATGTGTATGCATATTATATATTAAATGTATATATATATCCTGCCTGACAACTCTCTAATTAATAACTTGTTGATGACTCTCTTTTTTGACAACTACCTAATTGTTCCAAATTGCCTGGTGGTTGAATGGTCCGCCGTTTTGTAATAGTGTTAAAAAAATATAGATACATAAATATAATGGTAAGAAGATACTTATAATACCTAAGATGATTATAAAATATATTTATAAAATAGTGAAATCCAAGGCTAAGGTAGAACAACGGTTCAATTAGCAATCAATATTCCACCACCAGGCTTTGTTCGCTATCCGACCGAAATATTCTCCAAGTCTTAGACCGGGAACAAAGCGCAAACCTCTTTGTCTGGTATACGGTTATACGAGTATGTCTAGTGCTGGCATTCACTAAACCCTGTTTTCATACAGCCTGAAGCTTCTGTAATATACTTCAGCAGCGCTATTGAAAAATAATTTGTTTGTCTAAATAAAATGTGTTTTAAAATTGGATGGTAAATTTTATACATTAAGATCAGTAAGGTTCTGCATTTTAAATTTTACTTAATTGGCTTTTTATAAGAAGGACTATTAGATAGCGAATGAAATGTATTTGTTTATATACCCCCTTAACAAAAAAAAATGCATAGGTACTTTTAAAACATATATGAGAAGAAAATTGTATATAAAAGGTAGGTGCTTTTTAAAGAAAATACAATAGTTTTGTATATTTCCATTATTAAATCTCGGGAAGATTGAAATAAAAATAGAACCAAACAATAAAGCAAAAAAATATAATATTTTATAGTTTCTAGGAGGTTCTCACAAAGAGGAAGGTGTTTTATGCTCGACAAACATTCCCCTTGGGAAATTAAAGAAGAATTACGTTTCATTGTCCAGAAAAAGAACCTTAAAGGGGGATAAAATATGATTGTTGAAAAATAATAAAGAGACAACTATGCAAATGATTTTTACAATGACAAAATGTAATACAATATAAACCTTATTACTAAGACATAGATAATATTTTTATCATTATAGTCCTACGATTTTAGAACAAACTACGGTAGCCCGTACTGCGTGTTACTCAATGAACACACTTCATAAAGTATTTAAAGTTTTGGTGGCATTCTAAACTGCGTGCGTTTTCTCAAGTCTAAATTATGTCTACTATGTCTGTTTGAGAAGAAAAGTTTCTTAAGCAGACATAGTGGAATGAACCAATAGAATCATTCCTATTGTTGGTTAAGATCACTCTTGGACGTTAAATTTCCACTTACAATAAGGTGGATCACGTAGCTACGTAGAGGCAGATAAAGAATAAATAGTCAATACCACACTAATTATCTATGTCACTTGCACAAATATACATCATATACAAATAAGTAAATTCTCGTATCTTATATTCAGACTATCACGTCAATTCAATGCGAGCGAGGGTCTGCAGTGAAATAGTGCGGGAGTGACAGAGTTAAATAGTTTCTTAACATTGTCAGAAATTATGTTTTTTTTACTGCGGCATGTGACTTCGTATTTAACTAGTGGCAAACAGACCTACAAAATCCATGAATGAAGTCGATTAATGTATTATTGTTTAACAGCATTGATTACTCCCACTATGTTGGCTAAATGATGCAGTTACGAAATGGGCAGTGACAAAAACGAATTTGCATTACGAGTCGACTATACTAGACATGCTGCCACTCTAAAAGGAGACTACCATCTCGATAATAAATAGATGCAATAGTCTCCTGATAAACCGATGAAGCGGTTAAAAATATTATAAATAAAATAATAAATAAATACCATCACGGGTGCCTATTTGGCTCCCGAGAACCGTTTAAACGGCCTCAGGGTCCCAGCGGAGGGATTAACCCATCCTCATTTCGCCGATGGTATTCGGAGGCAACACCTAACAAGTGGCGAGCTTGTTGCGGTGTTTATGATGAAATAGCCTCGTTGTATAAAGCGGTCACCCATCCCAGGCCGGCTTTGTTGTCATCTGCTTAACTTTGTTATCAGTTGCGCAGTGACTTAACCACTAGGCTGGGGTCGCTTTTTCATAATAAATATTATACGGTGGCCTAAAATAGTTTTTTTTTAATATGTAGGACAATTCACACAAATTGGTCACAAACTAAGCTCTAGGCTTGTACTATGTGTACCAGAAACAATGATATAATACATATTATATTTTATAAACACCCAGACCATGACAAACTGTACAGAAAAACGTACTAATATTCATTTGCCATGTGTGGGAATCGAACCCACGTCCTCCGGTTTTAACGCCAAAGGCGCAACCACTAGTCTACGGAGGCTGTCGTAATTATTATTATACTTAACTAAGGTTGGAGAAAGGTCTCTATACTTGGTATTATAACTTAAAAACCGTCAAGTGACCTAGTCATATTTCGGTTTTTGCCTGTTTTTAAGAAGATTATTGAATCGATTTCTTGTCGAGGTGTTAGTCCTAAAAGAGCAGCAAAGACTCGTAATGCGAATAACTTCGTTGCCACCCATTTCTGCATCATTTAGCCGGCACAGTGGAAGCTATTAATGCAATTTTTTTATTAAAGCTCGACATGTTACTTTGTATCTACCTGATGGTAAAAAGACCTTCAAAGTCCATGAATGGGGTCGATCAATACATTGTTGTATAACGATTTAGATCGCTCCTACTGTGACGGCTAAATGATGTGGTTACGAAATGGGCGGCGACAATGATGTAATTACATTACGAGTATTCTCGCTGCTTTATCGTCAAATTAATCGCCCGTTTCGCAACGTCTTTAGCAATAATGTATTAAGTGACCCCATTCTTGGATGTTGTAGGTCTTAACATCAGGTGGGAGCAAAACCTGTATTACTCTGCTAGGCCGACCATCAAAAACCTGCATAAAACCTACTCATGCTTCGGTTTTAGTCTGTGGGTTCACCGGTTTTCGGTGAATGTACGAGTATATTAAAATATACTAGTAATGCAATTCGTCATTCTCGCCCCCCATTTTGTAATCGCATCATTTAGCCGGCATAGTGGGAGCGATAAATATTGTTTAAGAACAGTTATTGATTTACCCCATTCATGGACTTTGTAGGTCTGCTCACCACCAACAGGTAGATACAAAGTCACATGTCGTGCTCCAATAAAAAATAAAAAATAAAACCGTCAAGTGACCTACTCATGTTTCGGTTTTAGTCTATGGGTTCACCGGTTTACCTGACTGGGACTACTACTACATCGATTTATTGTCAAGGTTGTAATCTGCTTTCTTGATGCGGTTACGTCTTTTTCGCCGCCCATTTCCTAACCGGATCATTTAGCCGGCATAGTGGAAGATATCAATGCTATTTAGCAACGTTGTATTAATCGAATCCATTCTTGGATTTTATAGGTTTTACCATCAGGTGGAAACAAAGTCACTTGCTATGCTCCAAAAATAAAAATAAAACCTTTAATTAGTCGTTCAATAAACTTCAAAGCGATAATCCAATACCCAATAGGTCAGCTAGAGCATTACTACATTTTCAGCTATTATGTCATTGTAAATTGAAAAAGCCATTGCAATAATAACTGCTCTGAACAAAAGAGTTACTCTACTAGAATTGATTTAAGCTGTTCAGGAATTCTTTATAAAATTCTAACGATAATCGTTAAAGTGCTTTGTATTGAAAACATATTATTATCTCTATAATAACCTATTTATTACTGCAAACTAAATGTCTGTTTAATCAAAATCAAAATTATTTATTTCATGTAAATCTTTACAGATATTTATGAATAGTCAAAAAAAACAAAGAGGTCAGAGTGCATTTGGTTCGGCTGCTATTTATTACCAAAAGAACGACGAATATTTTTCATTAGCTCGATATCAGATTTAGAAATTAAACGCGCAGTAGTATAGAAATTTTAATAATAATATGAAAAATACTACCGAACCGAACACATGCTACATAACCAACTAGTGTAAGACTAGGTGGTTAGCTGATTCCATTGTCCTGCCAATCATTATCTGCCATTTAATTTTTAACATATAAATTTTATAAGATTGTATTGTTACCTACGTAATTTTATATTTTTTTACCAAGAGAGAATATGTACATCATGAGTGCCTTACGGCGCCCGAGACTGCCTACTTGACAGCTTCTATTTTCAACTCATCGTAGCTGATTTTTTAAATGAAGAACGTTAAAAATGAAGCAAATCGTTTTGACAAGCAATTCAAAGTATAAAAATGAATTATATAATGTTTTAATGGACTTAAAAAAAATTGAATTTGAGTAATTTTTTTTGGGATCTATTAACGTATATACATATTATTATGTTTTTTATGATGTTTTTTTGTTTTAAGGCGCAATTTGTTTTGATCGATTAATTTTACTACTTCAGTGCGAGAAAAAACAAGACATCAAGGTTAAGCAGATGACAACAAGGTCGGACCTGGGACCGCTTTATACAACGAGGCTATACCATCATAAACGTCGCAAGAAGCTCACCAAACTTGTTAGGTGTTGCCTCCGAATACCATCGACGAAATGAGGACGGGTTATTCTCGTTTAAAAAAACGGTTCTCGGGAGCCAAAAGGCCTGTTATGGTATTTATTTTATTTCTATTTATTTATTCAGTGACGACGAAGCTTGCGCATTTCTTCGTTCACTAGCATCATTATATTGGTTTTCAGGAGACTACTGCATCGATTTCTTGTCGAGGTGGTAGTCCCCTTTCAAGGTGCGGTTACGAAACGGATGTTTGAATTTACGATAAGGCAGCGAGTATATTAAAATATACTGATATATTGAAATATGTATGTAGTATATTAAAATATACTCGTACTTCAAATTCGTCATTTTCGCCTCCCATTTCGTAAACGCATTATTTAGCTGGCATAGTGGGAGCGATCAATATTGTTTAAGAACAATTATAGATTAACCCCATTCATGGACTTTGGTCTGCTCACCATCAGGTACATACAAAGACACATGTCGTGTTCTAATAAAAAAATTAAATGAAAAATATATAACTACTACCTATGTACTAGCAATAGCTACTAAATAATTTCGGAAAACAATCTTTAGATAAGTTAGTAACATCAGATTCGGGAATGGAATTTCATCATGCACAAATAGTTCATACACTTCAGTAACATGAGCACAGAAAATTAGTTTAGATACAAAAGCAAGGTGAGCAAAACGCGCGTGATATTACCCTGACATATATATCGGTGTGCTAAGAACACGATGAACATAGGATATTTTCTTGGCTTATTTTTAGACTTTTAGATACTTCAATAAATAAATAAATTAATAAGCACATTATGAAAGGTCCAGAAAACCTTAACTATTCTATACTAAAAGTAATAATAAGTAAAACGGGAAAATGCTCAACGTGGCATTTTTTGTCATTAAAATAATAAATAGAGACAGGATTCCAAGCTATTTTTTAATATTTTTTCTTATATTAATTAAGAAAATATTTTTGTTGTTGTTTAACAGCGGCCCCAGTCTAGTTAAGTCAGTGCGCAACTGATAACAAGGTTAAGCAGATGACAACAAGGCCGGCCTGGGAGGGGTGACCGCTTTATACAACGAGCTATTTCATCATAAACACCGTAACAAGCTCGCCACTTGTTAGGTGTTGCCTCCGAATACCATCGGCGAAATGAGGATGGGTTAATCCGCTGGGTACCCTGAGGCCGTTTAAAGGGTTCTCGGGAGCCAAATAGGCACCCGTGATGGTTTTTTTTAAATTATTATTTTAACGGTATTTTTACAAAGTAACAGGCATGTAAATATGTAAATTTTACCTTACTGCTGATATCAAAGTCAATCAGTGAGCATTTTACATATTATTAGTTTTTAGCTAGTTAAAATTTTATTATTTCTTTGAATATACTGTAAATATTACTAATAGTAGTGCAGATGCAGAAGATAATAAAATGACGGTGATTACAGCATATGTTTTATCACTCTCATACTATTAAAAAAATACTCGGTCGCACGGAATTGGCAGAAGATTCGTGCGGGTACGACAAACATTATTATTTATAAAGTAAAGTTCCAGAAAGAATAAAAGCATAGTAACAAATTCAGTCGAATAAAGTATTTATATATTTAATCACCTCCTTTCTTCTGATTATTCATACATACGAGTATATAGTAAAAACAAAGCATGCACGATTTTTAATAGAGGCAATACTATCTATTTGTTAATCTGTGATCACAGACGTGTTACAAACACATTCCGTGACAAACAATTTCAGTGGAATCTTTGTTCTGATGGAAGGCCTTCCTTTACCTGAAACATTTCAGTTGTGATGTGGGTGGAAATACTGAGAATATAATTATTAATATTATCTTGTGCAAATAGTTTTGGTTTATTTTGTTGAAATAGTAAGTTCTTCATATTATTATAATAATATTTCTATATAGGATTTTTTCGTTGTATAAAATATTTCCCTGATCAATATATATGACTAACTGATCCGCGCAACTTCGTTTGCGAACTTTAACTGCGCACGCTCTCAACAGGAACAATTTTTCCCCGTTTTTGCAACATATTTCATTGATACTCCGCTCCTATTGCCTACCACACCTAACCCTACTAGGGTTATGTTATATATAGAGAATATAGCCTTCCACAATAAATTGGCTATCTAACACTAAAATATTTTTTTAATTTGAACCAGTAGTTCCTGAGATTAGCGCGTTCAACCAAATCTTCAGTTTTATAATATTAGTATAGCAGTAAAGATTAACATTATAATTAAAGTAAATCTAATTTTTAGCAGGTATAGTGAGAACAACTTACAAACTATTGTTAAGTAACACCATTGAAATATGGCCTCACTATAATTCGGATGACATTAATATTAATTACTGATGATGAATATTAATATTCATAAGATGAATTCATATATTAAGCTGTAAGCTCTGGATATATTAAAAGTAAATTTATTAATCATTGATGTTATATGATTTTCTCTTGAGCAGAATATTATCAAGTACGACAGGGTATTATCCTGGGTACCTAGGATATAATCCCTTTGCCGAGCATACTGAGGCCATATTAGTAGCTCTATAGGTAAAGATATAAAAAGTAACAACCCTACATTTAAAATCGATTCGATACTTCGAACTATTTCGATTCTAACGATACGATATTCAAATGCAAATATGCATTCTGAACCACTATTATTACATCGTTAACGTGTACAGAATGCATGCATTTTGCGAGTGAATTTTAACGAGTTTCGGAAGCGAGAGATATCATTGTAGTCATTATGGAGTCTCCACATGGATGCCACCCATCACGTGGAAGAAAAACACTGCGATTTTCATTTTTCAATGTGTGAATATGTTTGAATCTGAGTGTTGAGGTTTGCTTTAATTTTTGAGGGCTTTTAATCATTTTTTTTTGTTATGAGGTTTGGAAAGCAAAAGTTATTGTAATCATTATGGGGTCTCCGCATGGCTGCCACCCATCATGTGGAAAAAAAAATCACTGCGATTTTTATTTTTAATTTGTGCATATGTTTGAATCGAAGTTTGCTTAATTTTTTAAGGTTTTTTAATAGTTTTTTTTATTATGAGGTTTGGAAAGCAAAAGTTATTGTAATTATTATGGGGTCTCCGCATGGATGCCACCCATCATGTGGAAGAAAAAATCACTACGATTTTTATTTTTGAATTTGTGCATATGTTTGAATCGAAGTTAGCTTAATTTTTTAAGGACTTTTAATATATTTTTTTTATTATGAGGTTTGGAAAGCAAAAGTTATTGTAATCATTATGAGGTCTCCGCATGGTTGCCACCCATCATGTGGAAGAAAAAATCACTACGATTTTTATTTTTGAATTTGTGCGTGTTTGAATCGAAGTTTGCTTAATTTTTTAAGGACTTTTAAACGTTTTTTATTGTTATGAGGTTTGGAAAGCAAAATATATTGTAGTCATTATGGAGTCTCCGCATGGTTGCCACCCATGTGAAAGAAAAAACACTGCGATTTTTATTTTTGAAACTGAATATTTGTATGATATGAATTGGAGTTTGAGGTTTTGTTTATTTTCTATGAACTTTTATATACATGGTGACTTTGAAAGGATGTACTTTGGGCTAATATGGGGTTCTTCTACTCATCAATACGAACAACTTTTCCCATGGAACCATGTGTCGCAAATGAAAAAAAATATTGCCTTCTCCATACAAACTAGTAATGTTATAATGTCCAATTTGTATAGGGAAGCCAATTTTTTTTTCATTTGCGACACATGGTTCCATGGGAAAAGTTCAATTTGATCAGCAGAACCTCATATTAGCCAAGGTACATCCTTACAAATTCACCCTGTATATATATTTTTATTACTACAGAAAGAAGGCGAAAGATTTCATTATAGCTAGGCGAAATCTCCATTAAGGGTACTGAAGTCGACTTGGCTGTTGGTCGAAGTTTGTGGGTACTTATTTTTGTATTATATTATATCATCATATTAAAACAGTTTTTTTTCCGAATTTCGAAACAAAAATAAAAACAATGACCCAACACAGAAAGATTAATAAATACAATGACCGGCAACAATATTATTTTAATTCTTCGACAAACAGCAATCGAGTATTATTGAAAGCCTAATTTTGTATGGAGAACGTTCGCGATTACGAAGTGCCCTTAAGTTAAAGTTTTTTTTTTCAAAAATCGGTCTGTTAACTCTAATTATCTAATTAACTAAACAATAGCAAAATATAGCTTTATCCTAAACTGATTATTTGACAAAAAAAAATAATTATTTCTACCTAGAGTCTTTTTCATCTACGCACGTACCATCACGGGTGCTTACGGCGCTCAAGTCAGCCAGACTGCCTCGGGGTACCCAGCGGAGGGGTTTCATACCCACCTCGCCGTAGGCGATGGTAAGAGTCTACAGCGAAAACAAGAAGCTAGCTCGTCGTGATGTTTGGATAAAATTAATAACTCATCTATGAACAGTTTCAATAGTTGATATAGTGAAACTGGGACCGACAGCTTAACGTGCTCTCCGAGATACTATAGTGGTGTTGTCATACAAATGCAGTACATAGGTATTATTTTTAAATTAAAAAGTCATTAGTACAAACCGGGATTTGACCCGAGGATCTTAAGACTGTAGTGACTACAAAAAATTATGAGTCCAAACCCTATTTTTTTTAAATCAAAAATGGGGTCGATTAATACATAATTTTTTAACAGCATTGATAACAGCATGATGCCGTTATAAAATGGACGGAAAAAAAGGCGAATTTGCATCCATATGACCTTATTCATAAAAAGTTATTGAGTCCTTTAAGAACATTTGATATAGAGGATTTGTCTCTTTTACACATATTCATTTTTGTTGCTAAAAGAACGAAACAAATCCTTCTATAAAACAAAAGTGTTCTTTAAGGACTCAATAAGTTTTTATGAATACTGGTGTTTTTACTTAAAATAATATAATTATTTGATATTATATAAATATTAAGTGGCAACATATCCGATAAAAATAACAGCTTTCTTATGTATAAAAACACTATTTATTTTCTTTATTTATACAAACACTAGTTTCATAAAACGGCTTCCTTTAAAATATAATACTACTTTTTTTTTAAATCAAAACTTTAAAAAATCACTACAATGAGCAAAAATGATCATTGATGGACAAAGTCTTTTTATGTTACCTACTTTATGATTTATGTTGCCAGCAATAAATTATTATTTTGCCAACAAAATATAAATACGGGGTTAACAGCTCAGTAATGGACTGCAGTGTTCTGCATTATTTAGCGCCCTCTCTGCAACTTTAGTATTAATTTAAAATTTTGATAACTGTGCAGATTTAAGTTGGTATACTGTTAAAATATTTTAAGCTTTATTTAACAATATAGCTTAAAATAAAAAACGCTGGTTGTTTAATTTTGATTTGCTTTTAAGTCAACAGTGAGATTTTTATTTGTATATTTATTTTATTAAGGCATGGCATATATTATTATATATTTACCCGATTGTAAGCACCTATAACGACCTTAAATAGGTTCGATCATATTTTTTTGTAATGCATTAATCGCCCCACTATGCCGGATAATTGATGTAGTTATATTAATGTGCAAAACAAAGACGAATTTGCATTACGAGTTTACTACATATACGTGGTGGCCGAGTTGGTTAGACCTTGGACTTAAAAACACTAAGGTCCCTGGTTCAAATCCCGGTGAGTACCAATGAGTTTTTAATAAAAAAAAAATATGTATATTTGTTTGACATCACCATTATAGTGCCCCGGAGAGCACGTTAAGCTGTCGGTCCCGGTTTCACTATACCAACTTGTTTATAGATGGGTTATTGAGTCTATTCAAAACATCGCGATGAGCTAGCCACTTGTTCGGTGTAGACTCATACCATCGGCTACGACGAGATGGAATTAAAACCCCTCCGCAACAACACCCGGTCCCAGCTTCACTATACCAACTTGTGAAACTGTTATGAAGTTTATATATGTAGGTTATTGAGTCTAACCAAACATCGCTACAAGCCTGCCACTTGTTCGATGTAGACTCGTACTATCGTCCGCGACGAGGTAGGTGGGATTAAAAACTCCTCCGCTGGGTACCCGGGGGCCGTCTAGGTGGTCTCAGGCGCCGTAAGGCACCGCGGTCGCGGACGATAGTACGAGTCTACACCGAACAAGTGGCAGGCTTGTAGCGATGTGTGGTTAGACTCAATAACCTACATATATAAACTTCATAACAGTTTCACAAGTTGGTATAGTGAAGCTGGGACCGGGTGTTGTTAACAAATGTACCTACATGTTTTTTTTTTACATTAAAAATTAATTTAAATACATCGTTTTAATTTTCATTTGTACATATATTTTATTTTTGTATTACTTTTATGTAAAATTATGATTGTTTTTATTATTGTTATTTTGTAATTTGCTGTGGATTTTTGTTTGGTTAAACAAATAAATAAAATATCAAACGATAATAATAATTTTTATTTACAAGAGAAATTGATAAAATCACTTTACGCAATGAAAATAAAAGAAGCTATTCTATTATATGTTATTATTAATTTTCTTTTATTTGACACATAGACGGTTATTGCGAAAGAGTTCCTGTGTTACAAATAAAATGTCGCAGGTGAGATGTCTTGTCTGTTTGTCACGGATTTCATCTCCCAAACAGTCCTTTGACGATATTTCCTTAGATTGGTTCGTATACAAGGACGCAATTTACTCCGATTATTAGGGTGACCATAATTTTATTTTATGTTAAAACCAAAAAAAAACTACCTAGCTTATTTCATTTTGATTTGAGTAATAATTTACGCGTATTTTTGTATGCTGGAATCGAAAGTATTCCTTTTACGTTTTTTCATTAAATTATTTATTTAAACTCTGAATATTTACAGTTAAATTAACGTAAATATATTTAAGATACAATAACTATTGACAAATTATATGCAAGACAATAATAAATTATAAAACTAATATTATCTATCTATATAATGATTCATTTATATGTAAATAATTTTGAAGCGTTATGTACCAAAAGCAGTGATTGTATATTATTTTTTTAAAGATAAAAATGCAATGAAAATAAATCCTGGTGGGTGGGACTCGAACCCACAAACCTCGCTGTCGCGGCAAGGCGCTCAACCGCTGAGCCAACCAGGTTCCAGTCACCCCTCACGAATTTTGTCATTGCTAGTTATCTACTTATACACAGACGCCCTCCATTAGCTTTCTTCTATTAACTCTATACGAGTGAAATTAGAAGTCCTAGTTTCTAATACTAGATGGCAGAAGATTTTACATTTATGCGTTTTTTATAAATTCCTTATTAGGATAATCTTATATAAAATTTTTAAAGATAAAAATGCAATGAAAAAAATCCTGGTGGGTGGGACTCGAACCCTCGAACCTCGCTATTGCGGCAAGGCGCTCAACCGCTGAGCCAACCAGGTTCCAGTCACTCCTCACGAATTTTGTCATTGCTAGTTATCTACATATACATAGACGCCCTCATAAATACATAAATATAGTTTTCTTCTATTAACTCTATACGAGTGAAGTTAGAAGAGGAGTCCTAGTTTCTAATACTAGATGGCAGAGGAGTCTGTTTTTTTATTTTTACTTTTTTCAGTATATTCGTGGGTTCGAGTACCACCCACCAGGATTTTTTTCATTGCATTTTTATGAAAAAAAATATGGTGACAGATGACAAAAGTATCAACGCATGTGGTTAGGTTCTATTTGTTTTTGAAAAGTTACTTTTGAATCCTCATTAATTTGTCTATATCTATTAAACGATTCATTATAAAAAATATATTTCATAGATACAAAAATTATATAGGGGCTTTTAATATAATTAACTGCTTATATTATTTAAAAAATAGCGGCCCCAGCCTAGTGGTTAAGTCACTGCGCAACTGAAAACAAGGTTAAGCAGATGATAACAAGGCCGGACCTAGGATGGGTGACCGCTTTATATAACTATCTTAAACTCCACAACAAGCTCGCCACTTCTTAGGTGGTGCCTCCGAATACCATCGGCGAAATGAGGACGGGCTAATACCTCCGTTGGGTACCGTTTAAACAGTTCTTGGGAGCTAAAAAGGCACTGTGATTGTATTTATTTTATTTTTATATTATTTTTAAATATGTATAAGAATTTGTGGTCACAATAACTATAAGCCAAGTCTCACAGCGTAACTACATATTTTTATTGTGTTATCACAGTTTTGTCCTTCGATATATTTGTCTCTTTCCTACGGAAAATATCAAACTGTTTTCACTTTATGTGAAAAACATTTTTTTTTTGTATGTGACTTTGGGGTGTAGTTTTGATATGTTTTCTATATAGCGTTAGGTATAGATTTATATTTTTTATTCAATAAACTGGCAGATATTTTGCAAATAAATAGTATACATATATCTAATGTTTTTTTTTTTTTTTTTATTGTGGCTTTATATCTGCTTTATGATGAGCAGACCTACAAAGTCTATGAACGGGTTCGATCAATACATACATATACAAACAGTATTGATCGCTCCCACTATGCCGGCTAAATGCGTAAACAAAGAAGATTTTATATTAGAAGTATATTTTTATATTCTCGCGCTTTATAGTCAAATCAACTGAGATACCCTTTGTCGGGGGCAGGGCAAATAGCGAATTTAGGGAACTGCATCTTGAAAGGAGTCTCTTTATAGGGTACAGTTCCACCTCTTCAAGAAATCTAATAAATGTATTATTAAATTAATTAAGTCTTACAAAGGAGATCCGGCCGCCGCCATACGAATTTGGCCTAGTATATTATACCGAATCATTTGGTATGTAGGGTTGAAGATAATATTTTTAGAATGCTCATTTAACGGTATTTGTATGTTTCAGGAAATGAGAAATACGGCATTACAAAATATTTACAGTAGCAATACTTGTGCATTGCTGGTATCACTAAATGTTTCGTTTCACAAACTTTTCTCAAGCTTATAAGTTATTGTCGCTATCGGTATATAACTTATTATGTAATTTGTTAATGATAAATTAAGCCAGAAGTAGTATTTAAATAAAAATCCTAATTAAATTAGGTGTAACAAAAAAAAATTATGTTGGTATATAATAATAATATAAATCACGAACTTTCATTTTTGTGTAAATAGGAACGTGCTGGGATGTCAACTATATAGAGGTGTTCAAAAATAGGTAATATGTAAATATAAAATGTAAATATTCCTTAACATAGGATATTGGTTAAACAATTATAATTCTGTAATAAATATTCATTAATTAAGATTTTTTTATTTTGATTTTTAGGTTACATAAATATTAAATATAGCTTTTAACATATTTTTTTTCATAATATATAAGCAAAGGCCTTTAACACCTTTTTTTTTGGCAAAAATGGTTCAATTTTTCTTAATTTTAAAACTTTTTTTCTTAAAAACCCGTATAGTTTTAATTAATTTAATAATTGTTTTATAAATAGATTCTAGTCAAGTATTTTTTTATTATAATTTGATCCCGGTACAATTGACTAGGCCAAAATGCAGGTGTCCTTTTAATAAAAAAAAAAGAGTATGATTATTTGGTACCCTTTATCGGAGGCAAGGGAAAATAGCGAATGTTAAGGAACTGTACATTAAAAGGACTCTCGTTCCAGGGTATAGTTCTACCTCTCCAATTAATCGAATAAATTTATTATTGAATTCAATGAGACTTAAATATTTTTAAAGGCAAAGTATTAGGAACCCTTTGTCGGAGGCAGGGGCAAATAGCGAATGTTATGGAACTGAACCTTGAACCTACGCTGGAAAGAGACTTATTCTTTCCAGCGTACAGAGTCACCTCTCCAAGAAATGTTATAAAATTATTACTTATCAAATTAAATAAGACTTACAAATTTAATATTCTAAAACAGAGTATGATTATTTGGTACCCTTTGTCGGAGGCAGGGGCAAATAGCAAATGGTTAGAGACAAATTAAAGTTTGGTTAGGACCTCTTCAAACGCAAGCGAGGGTCCGCCGCTATTCGAACGGCTACTAATTTCAACAAATTTACACTCAAAAACAAGTTAAATAGAATTTTAGCTAGCAGAGCAAGTGGTAAAATAACACTAGTAGAAAGGTTAGTTAATAATATAAAGTTTAATTAGTGGGCTGAATAAATATCTGACCCACCATAAAACTGCTTCATAGTCAACCTAATAAAGTTAAATTACTAGACAAATACTTTATCTGTAATTTGCATATATGGGGTTAGAAATTTATAGTTGTGTATTTAATTAAAATATTTTACACTTTTGCTTACTGTGTAGATATTTTTTATATATAACGGATAAAGGATTATTTTTCCTTTTGATTAAATTAAAGATTCCTCAATTAAAACAAAACAACTAAATCGATGAAGATTTACAAAAAAATGTAGTAGGTTTGGCGAGGAGACTTTATTATTAGCTATACATACTATGGTTTCTCCGTGAGGGCCCGGAGAATCTATGGGATACATACATTATCCGTGGGGTTACCGGGTTCATCGTGTGGTTGGGAGGCCAACTACAATAGTCTTCGCTGTCGTGAGATCGGGAAGCAGGTTTAGAGTCCTCTCATTTCAACTCTCCTTCACTGTGTTTTCTACCCTCTCTACCCGACGAAGACAATCGTGTCATCTTGAAAATACTTCCAAAAAAGTTCAAAGGGCCGATCTTTGAACCCCAAGATCCTCCAAAAGCGATGCAGGAATTCCTTTTCACCGAGAACAACATAACGTAGCATAACGTAAGTAATAAACCCATTTCCAGTAATTTAATTCGTGATATCAAAGTATTAATTTGTTCGGCTTGATTGTATGGTCCTTTGGAATGTTTGTTTCCCATGGTAAGTTCCATGAGTATAACTTTCTTCTATCACCGAGAGTATACCAGTATGTCTGGTCTATAGGGTGAACGTGCCAGTTCATTTGGACTTTTGTAATGTATTTTAGTAATATTACATATTATGCATTAATACATTTTATGCATTATTTTACTCGTACCGAGATAAATAGTATATTATCTCGGTACGAGTAAAATAATGCATAAAATGTGAACCTTAACAAACTTCATAGCTAATAAGAGATCTACCGTGCATTCGACTTAGATGTTTTTTTTTATTTTGCTTCAGCGCCACTAGACGAATGCATTATATTCACTATTTTTTATTAACTTGATTGGTAATTTGGTAAAAGCTACCCAATCGATTGTACAGTCAACGGCAAGGTAACGTATACGTTTTAAAAGCAAATTGACCCTTAATACAAAGGCATAGAGTGCATGGGTGTATATTACCTTTACCTTGCCGTTGACTGTACGATATATGAAGTATCTGGAATCATCTCAGGGCTCAAACTATCACGAAGAATACCGAATGCTTGATTACAGCGTGTATTTTCTCATTGCGCGAAACTCTAAAATGAATGTATTTCTCTAAAAATATTATGAATTATAAAATAATAATTAGGAGTTATATTTTTAATTTTTCTTTGTTCAATATTAACTTTATTTACTATGACTTTGACTTTGATTTATGCCATTATAACTGCATAATATATACAATTAGCTATTAGTTCGATATTTTGTCGTTATAATGTAGTTAAAAACAATAATTTTAACATTTATTGTTTTGAAACTTATAATTAGCATACAATTAAATTTAATAGAAGTTCTATTCTCCATACATGCATATCGCCCAAAACCGCCTAGACGGCTGGCGGCCCCAGGGTACCCAGCGGAGGGGTTTTTAATCCCACCTCGTCGTAGCCGATGGTATAAGTCTACACTACACCGAACAAGTGGCTAGCTCTTCGCGATGTACTATCTGATTTAACAAAGTGAATAGACTAATTTTGATTAGGTCTCTTAACGCTAGCAAACTGCTCAATATACCAATATATGAATATTTACAGTAATAGGTACGTAGGTTGGTGCCATAAGTTACCGCCAAGGAAGGACGCTTCATAAAGGCGAAATGCACAATGAATATACGGAAATATACAGTGTGCAATATAATTAAAGTAAAAAACGGACGCACATCATACGTAAAATGCTTAACATATACACAGAAATATACAGTGTTCTATATCATCTTTACCATGAACGGACGTTGAAAGTTAGTGAAAACTTTTCTTAATTGAATATCCCCATATTTAATATAAATAAAATCTTTAACTAACCAATGCATTTTTATTCAAAAGATATAATAGTATTCACATTCTAAATCATTAAAAAGATTACGGAAGTGGTGGATGCAACAAGTTTTGACAATAAAAAGACGCAAGAAGTCTTCTGCGATTTAAATATATATATATATATATAGGGTGCCAGAGAACCATGTGAATAATTGGAAAAAAAAACCTCCTCCATACAAACTATTAATGTTAAAATGACCAATTTGTATGGAGAAGCCAATTTTATTTTTCATTCAGCAGAACCTCATATTAGCCCAAAGTACATCCTTTTAAATTCACCCCGTATATATTTCAATACCATGTAAGAATATATATGGTTTTTTTTTTCAGATGATAAGTACATAATTGTAAATAAAATTAAAAAAGAGACTTTTTAGATTTTTTTTTTGTACATGGATAAATCGAAAATAATAAATGGAATAATGCTAAATCGACTTCAAAAAAGAAGAATTTTGATGGTTTTTGCTTCATTTAAAAGGCATGCTGCGCCATGTTGGTTCATTATGTAATGCTCGCAAGAAATATTTCGGAACTGTATAGTGAAACTCTTCATATTTTAAGTACATGTCTTTTCACAAATATCTGTGGAATGGATTCCAAGGTTTGTCATTTTATTTTGAAGAATGTATAATGCAGTTGGTCTCGTAATATTATATTACATTTATTCAAAATTTACAGAGCTTGTTTTATTTTATACGTGGTGGCCGAGTTGATTAGATCTTTGTCTTAAAAACACTAGGTCGTGGTTCGAATCCCGGTGTGTACCAATGAGTTTTTAATTAAAAAATGTATGTACATTTGTTTGACAACACCACTATAGTGCCTTGGAGAGTACGTTAAGCTGTCGGTCCCGGTTTCACTATACCAACTTGTGAAACTGTTTATAGATGGGTTATTGAGTCTATTCAAAACATCGCGACGAGCTAGCCACTTGTTCGGTGTAGGCTCATACCATCGGCTACGACGAGGTGGGATTAAAAACCCCTCCGCTGGGTATCCTGGGGCCGTCTAGGCGGTCTCGGGCACCGTAAGGTACCCGTGATGATATGTATGTATCTCCACTTCTTTTCACTAGATTTAAGTTTGTCAATGTAAATAATAATATTGAAAGCTATTGGTGAAAAGCAACAGCCTTGAAATAGCCTAACATTATACTGAAGAGCATCTGTGAACCAATATTTATTTGTAATGAAAAACTCTAAGTTCTTATAATAATTAGCAATTATATCCATGATCACTGTTGGCTTCTCAATAGTTATCATGTAATTGCTAATTATTATATTATACCATTTTGGGGCAACTTGCAGCAATTTATACTTGACCGATCCAAATGCATTTTCCAAATCAATCCAGCAGACACTCAATTGACGCTCGTGCACCCTGGCATCCTTCAAAGATTCCGCAAATAAGGTGTTGTGTTCCAGGCAACCAGAAATTCCCGGGAGAAATCATTTTCCATTTGGTGCTGGGATAAAAAGTACTTGTATGTGATCATACACCTCGACATTCTTGCCTGAAGTAAAGAAAATAAAATTTTAAACATAGTGTTGGTTAACACAATAGGACTCTTTTATCTTTCTATCTATATTTAGGGTCAGTAACCTCAGGCTTTTTAGGTGTAAGAACAAAATCTGCTTTTCCGAACACAGTCGGCAGTTGCTTGCTTGACCATATTCTACGGTAGATGTTATGTAAACACTTGCGAATGTGAGGACACTTTTTTATACAATGTAGGGTATGCCATCCGGACCTGGCGCTGACTTTACGCTTTTCTTCTTGACTTGCTCCTCAGTCTCTTCAATGCTTGGTGGATTGCATTAAAAGTCTTCTGCAGGATTATGTGGTCGTGTTGAAGGTGGATCCGGGTATGCTACCTCTCTTTGTGGCATTGTATAAGTCTCACTGAAGTGTTTATAGATTTGTTCTTTGGTCAGCGAAAGTCTTCCACACGTTTCATTGAAAATCTTTTTAGCATAAATAAAGGGGTTTTTGTCGTATCTATCTTCATTATGGGCTCTATTAAATTGATTTTTATTATCCTGTATCTGGAGACGAATTCCATGGATTAATTTGAGAATATTTACGTTGGTTGCCTCCTTACTTTGCAAGAGCGTGCTCGTATTATAGCTGCTTCTACCCGGGAGTCAGGTTTATGGCTACAAGCGTTCCCATCTGCATCTATTGATACATTTCTAGTTGGAAATTCATTAACTTTCGTCTACTCCTAGCGCAAGAGAGTCCATGGTGTCCAAACTGACGTAAAAACGAGACGTAAGTATACTGTTTAGTATTGTTCATTCCCAGTAAATTTATTGATGAGTTTGGACACCATGGACTTCCTTGCGCTAAGAGCGCAGGACGCCTTTCCCGTCACACTGCACTCGATATAATATGCAGGGCTCTTTTCACCGCTGGCGTTTCACGTGACGGCTTAACTGTTTGTCTGTGGAAATTGAGTAGGTTGTTGTGAGATATACGTTAGCTCCATTCCACATCCGATCAACCTCAAAAAACGCGGGGTCGCCGGTTTCTGATGCGGAGAAAGTCAAAAGGCATAAATATGCTAACCTTAATGGAGGTTACACATTTACGCCGTTCGGTGTCGAGAAAATGGGCTTCAGCCATAAGTTTCGTCAAAGAATTATTAAAACGTTTACTTGAGGAATTATTCGAGAAGCTGTAAGTCTCAGTATTGCCAGAAAAGAATTATCAACAAATGAATTTTACTTTTGTAAAGGAGAGACCACTCAAAAAAACGTAAAGGAAACCTTTCTCAATCCTAGACAAACTTTTGAAGTTTTGCACAAGACTGGAAAATATAAAATATTAATGGATACATTCAAAATACATTACAAAATTCAGCACGCAATAAACCCGATATCCGCATGAAGAGTCTATGGATAGCTAAGAACATTCTCTCTCTCTTTCTCTCTTATTCGCATACAGTAAAAACATGTTAAAAGTATTGGTTATTGAGTAGAATTGCAGAGAATTATTAATTATTGAAAATAAATAATTACAGAGAGTGAAGATGAGTTTTAAAGAAGCCGTATTAACTTTTTTGAAGTGAAAGGGGAAGATTCTTCCAGAGTGATGCTGCGGCTACTGTAAAATAATTTGTATATCTGGTCGAAGAATGCATAGGAATAGCAAGAAGGTTATTTTCGGTAGACCTCAAGTCACGTTACCAACAACAGATGCAAAAACCGTCAAGTGACCTAGTCATGTTTCGGTTTTAGTCTATGGGTTCACTGGTTTCCCGGAGACTACTGCATCGATTTATTGTCGAGGGAGTAATATCCCGCTTGGTTCGGTTATCAAACGGGTGGTTGATTTGATGATAAAGCAGCGAGGATATTAAAATAGACTCGTAATGCCAATACGTCCATATCGCCACCCAATTCGCAACCGCATCGTTTAGCCGATCAATATTGTTAAACATCATGTAGTTTTACAAAGTCCATGAATGACCACATTCATGGACTTTGTAGGTCTGCTTAACATCAGGTAGATACAGAGTCACATGCCGTGCTCCAATAAAAAAAAACTATATAATACATATTATATTTTATAAATACCCAGACTATGACATACTGTACAGAAAACATACAAATTTTTAGTTTAATATTTCCCTCTTCTAGTTCCTCGTTAATACGATTCACCGTCACGTTCATTATGCGACCAGCCAAAAAGAAGTCAAAAATCACTAAATACTACTATAAACAAAAACAAGCCACGCGGCCGGCGCGTGACCCCCGCCCCCCGTCCTTTTCGTCTTCCCTTCCCCGCAAATCGGACGTGACGTAAGATACTAATGATTTCAAATTGAAAAAAACTTTGCAATATATGGAAGTATTATACGCGATTTAATAGATAAAAAATTAAGAGAAATATATGCAGATAATATACACCTAGAAGTAGCGACCTCCAAATGACGGCACGGCAACTCGTGGAACTAAAAAATACGCCAAAACTCTTTCCGGTGATCAAAATACGTCCACGCCAATTTTTTGCCCAAACATTATACTAATGTTATGGAGTCCACTGACTGAAAATGAGGGTGGGTCAATGATGGAAATATATATATATATATATATATATATATATATATGACGCAATTGAAAAAAAAGTGTAGTGTGAAAATGAATTGATTTGATTACTTCGTCATATCTAGCGCTAACCCAATGCTCGTGCATATTATATGAAATTATACCTATACACTGACTTTACTAGTATATAAATTCTCCTCCGTAGACTAGTGGTTGCGCCTTTTGTGTTGTATCAGGAGGTCGTGGGTTCGAAGGCAAAAAAAAAATAGTAGATTTTTCTGTACAGTTTGTCATGGTCTGGCTATTTATAAAATGTAATATTTATTATTATAGTTGTTTTTATATTAATATTGTATTTTTGTGTTTTTATATACAATTATCATTTATATTATTATTATTGTGCTTTTATTTAAATTGACATTTATATTATTTAGCATTGCATACGAGATAATACTTTCCCATTTATTCTACTGCCTTTTTTATTTATTTTTATTAGGATATAAATTTTGTTTTTCTCTCAGTCCACGGTTTCAGTAAAAGCATCTCTTTACGCACAAACGCCTAAATTATCAGCCATAAAGGTTACGACTGCAATACAACATGTTTTACTACCAGTTTTATTATGGGGACCTATTAAAAAGTATTTCATTCAATTTTAGACGAGTCTTTTATATTTAAAATTCTTGATGTCGACGCTTAAAGCTTTTGAGATCTTCAAATGAAAAATTTTTGGACGTAACTCTGCAATTATTAAACACAATATAAAATAAATATTGATTGACACAACATCCATCGCACTCCCATGTCTAAGATAAATTAAGTTATACGAGTATCTTAAGTTGACCCTAAGAATGACATTCCTACTAAGGGCTGATTTTTCAATCATCAGATAAAGTTATAAAAATGCAATGAAAAAAATCCTGGTGGGTGGGGCTCGAACCCACGAACCTCGCTATCACGGCAAGGCGCCCAACCGCTGAGTCAACCAGGTTCCAGTCACCCATCATGAATTTTGTCATTGCTTGTTATCTACTTTTAAATAGACGCCCTCTATTAGCTTTCTTCTATTATTAACTCTATACGAGTGAAGTTAGAAGTCCTAGTTTCTAATACTAGAGGAGTCTGTTTTTTATTTTAACTTTTTTTAATAAAAAACAGACTATTTTTACTTTTTTAATAAAATAAATTTAATATAAGATTATCCTATACAGGAATTTATAAAAATGCATACAGATAAAGTTATTCAACAGATAACTTGTATGGAGAAAGAATAAAATTGACAGTTCTTCATATAAGTTATTTGTCGAATAACTTTTTCTGACAATTGTAAAATCAGCCTTAAATATCCTAATCGATTCAGTTGTTTACGAACAAACCATGACATTATAAACATACTGAATTTCATGCAATAATAATAATAACAATTTTTGATTTTAGTAGAATTTTATTTCAGAAAAAATATTTAATTATTATTGGTTAAAGCGGCTGTGCCTGAATTCTCTCAGTCTTTAGTGGTCTTATTCCTTGATTATTATAATATAAGATTAAAATTAAAGGTAATACAATAGGGAATATGCATGTAACGCTAATTATTATTATTTTAATATATAATGTTCCTTTTATGTCTTTGATCATATAATCTATTTTTAAATACTTTTTGAAAAATCCATTTTTTTGTAGAAACGGAACGCATTTCTAAACGCTCCGACATTAGCAAACACTTCATGTGACGTCATTCGCGCACTAACAAATGTCAACGTGTGTTCTTTAGTCTACAGTTTCTTGTTTTCTCGGGTATTTATTGTCCTTTATTACGATAATTTGTTGAAGTAAAACACATATCACAAGTGATATTTTGATGACTGTAGCGTGTTTTTTTTTGCTCAATAAAAAAATCAATACCAAAAAATATTTACGAAGAACCCTGGCGCTGCAATGTGAGTATTGCATGTACAGGTAATCCCCCAACCCATATATACTGGCTACGCCCATGATGTGTAAGTCTAATGCCCGATTTCACCAACGATCCCTAACTCTAAAGGAACCCCTAAATAAGAATTTTGACATATTTACTATGAAACAACTGTCATCAATTGTCCCTTAACTTAGTTAGAGAGGCTTATGCCCGATTTCACCAACTCTGGGGTCCCTTAGAGTTGGTGAAATCGGGCATAAGCCTCTCTTTAAGTATAAAGTGTGATATAGATTGTTTTATATATGCTTATTACGTTAGTTTCGTATTTAGGTACTTAGATATTTAGAATACCAGTAATTACAAATCATCAACTTAAAAAATTACGTCTTCCGTAAAAAAAAAATCACTAAAAACTTTCTTAGTGCTCATGAGACGTTTTATACGGAACTTCTTTGCAGTATTTCATGCCTCTGGTACAGTTTAAGCGGTGGTAGCTTAGTCTGTACGTTATCATCAATCA
Organism: Monopis laevigella; assembly: GCA_947458855.1. Lineage (NCBI taxonomy): Eukaryota > Metazoa > Arthropoda > Insecta > Lepidoptera > Tineidae > Monopis > Monopis laevigella. Next base: position 9,620,290 of record OX381581.1, on the reverse strand, counting down.
GTTCGTTTTCGTATGTTTTGTAGTTTGTCATGGTCTGGGTGTTTATAAAATATAATATGTATTATATCGTTGCTTCTGGTACACATAGTACAAGCCTAGAGCTTAGATTTCGACTAGAGCAATATGTGGAAATTGTCCTACATATTAATATTAAGTTTATCATATTGCGCTTGCGCAAAAATGTACCCACACTTTAAGATAAATTATTATTTATTGTTTTAGCCTGTGTAATAGGCCGAATATTTGTATCTATCTTTTCTTACGAACATAGCTGCCTCGTGGGAGATTTTAACGTAACGTTCATGAATAAATCATATATAGGGGAGCAAAAGTCAAAACATGTAAAATGAAACTTTGAGATGTGAGATACTTGCTCGAAGATAGAATAAAGAGGATGCGAAGGAGCATTGAAGCATATTAATATAATTTCAACATTAGGTAAAATACGTCATGTTATGCCCTGATCCATAAAAATATATATTACATTGACAATTATTTGTAGGCGCCTAAACACATGGCAAACGAAACACTACACACAAAATTAACAATATAAATTAACTATCTAGGTTATTAGCGGCCGCACAATTTTGACTCAGACCCGCACATCTGTCAGTTTCTTTTTTTTTGTGTCAAGAACGTAAAGGCAAAAGGGTCTTTTGCCCACAGCCTTAACAATACCGAATAGATGCAAAAAGCGTCAAGTGACCAGTCATATTTCGTTTTAAGACTATATAAGGTATACCGATTTTTAGCAGCCTTATGAATTGATTTCATGTCAATGCAGTAGTCTTCTTTCAGGGTGCGTTCACGAAACAGACTGTTTTTCTTAAGATAAAGCGAAGAGGATATTAAAGTGTATACGTAATGCAAATTAATTAGTTTTTGTCTAGGCCCATTTCGTAACTGCCGGCTTAGTGGGAGTGATCAATGCTGTTAAAAATGAAAATCATGACAAAGTATTTATTGACCTCATACAGACTAGATTTTGTAGATCTGCTTACCTACCATCGGATAAATACAAAGTGGCATGCCGTGCTTCAATAAAAATAAATAAAATACAAAATACGTTAAGGGACTTATCCCTATTAATACATACATTTCAGGTGAGCCCCTAAACGTGTTACAGCTGGTTTTACGATTAAAAATAAAAACGAAGTAAAATCCGACATATGTTTTGTTTTATGACGGACAGTAAGTTCGGAATTAGGTAAGGTATATCAATTTATTTCCCTTGTTATTTTGTTGTTTTTATTATCTTTTTGATTAAGACTTAACTTTTATCCGCAAGTAAGTAAAGTAAATTCTTGATTGTAAACAGAATATAACTTAATTTGACAGTTTCTAAAAGTGGTTAGATAAATAAAGTTATTTTTTATTGTTGCCCTACGCCTGAGCAAACTAATTTCAGATTAAATAAATTAATATCCATTTCAGCTGACGCTAAAAAAACAATATCGTAAAAATTGCGTGAAGTGACCTAGGTAAATTTTAGTCTGTGGGTTCACCGGTTCCCAGGAGATTTATTACATCGATTTTGTATTGAGATGATAGTCTCCTTTTAGTGTGCGACTATAAAACGGGCAGTTAATTTGTCGTTAAATCAGCGAGGCTACCAAAGTAGACTCGTAATTTATATTCATCATTTAGCCGGCATAGTGGGGCCGATCAATGCTGTTAAACAACAATTAATTGATCGACCAAATTCTTTTGGTCTGCATACTACAAAGCTATATGCTGTGCTCCAGTAAAAAAAGGTAACATTTTTAATTTACTTATACGGTAAGTAAATATAGTAAATTTCAAACAGAAGTTGTAGTCAGAAAATTTCAACAAACTTCACATTCAGGTTCGCGTTGAAAGTAATGTGAACCAGCAAAAAGCACTTAATAATTTACGAAGTTGAAGCGTGCTGATCAAAAGTGCCTCGAAGGTGCCTACGTCGGTATATCCTAACGATTCATCATTAACGTCATGCCGGAAGAGATACTACTTACACAATAACTTTTAACTGAGCTTTTTTTTAAAAATAAAAACCCATAGAAAATAAAAACATTGGTTAACAAACATTAAATTTTCAATAAGTAATTGAAAACAATTGATACAACATTTATTAAAATACACACATAAAATCTAAAAAATATACCTATTTAATAAGTAAATATAGCAGATTTCAAACAGAAGTTGCAGTCAGAAAATTTCAACAAACTTCACATTTGGGTTCGCGTTGAAAGTAACGTGAACCAGCAAAAAGCTCTCAACAATTACGAAGTTAAAGCGCGCCGAGCACAAGTGCCTTGAAAGTGCTTACGTTGTTAGATGCTAACGATGCTTCAGTTATGTCATGTTAATTTATGCATCAAGAACCGGTAGAGATACTATTTACATACAAATTTTTACTAAACTGATTTTTTAAAAGAAAATAAAACATTGTGTAGCAGTTAAAAGTTTTCAATCAATCATTGGAAAGAAATCACGCAACAATAAAAAAAAATGCACCCAAAAAATCAAAAAAACTACTTGTTCAATAAGTAAATATAGCAGATTTCAAACAGAATTTGCAGTCAAAAAATTCCAACAAACTTCACAATCGGATTCGCATTGAAAGTAACGTGAACCAGCAAAAAGCACTTAACAATTACGAAGTTGAAACGCGCCGAGCACAAGTGCTTTGAAAGTGCTTTCATCGTTATATCCTAACGATGCTTCAGTAACGTCATGTTAATTTATGTATCATGAACCGGAAGAGACACTACTTACACAATAACTTTTAACTGAGCAGATTTTTTTAAATAAAAAAGCCTTAGAAAATAAAACATTGTTTAAGAAACATAAAGTTTAAAATAAGTAATTGAAAACAAACCATGCAACATTTTAAATGTGTGCATTTGCACACATAAAATCTAAATAATATACCTATTTAATAAATAAATATAGCAGATTTCAAACAGAAGTTGCAGTCAGAAAATTTCAACAAACTTCACATTCGGATTCGCGTTGAAAGTAACGTGAACCAGCAAAAAGCACTTAACAATTACGAAGTTGAAGCGCGCCGAGCACAAGTGCCTTGAAAGTGCTTACGTCGTTAGATCCTAACGATGCTTCAGTTACGTCATGTAAACTTATGCATCATGGACCGGAAGAGATACCGCGTAGACACTTATTTTTACCTGAGCCTAAATCGTTTATTATAATAGGTATGTCTTTTTCAGTTCGGTTTCTTAAAAAGAAAAATTACTAAATTTGGTTAAAAGAATAATTAAATCAGGTTGTATTGGAAATATGCACGATACCGCCTAGACGGCCTACCTACCCAGCTGTGGGGCCGTGTTCCTACCACTCCGTAGCTAAAGTAATTCTAAGTTTAAACCTAACAAGTGGATAGCTCGTTGCGGTGTTTGGATCATGGACATATATATAGGACGCCGCCCTAAGGCCTAAAACCGCATTTCCAATCCTGAGAACAGAATATGGCGGCCACGAACGAATATGTTGTTTGACAGTTCGTTTTATAATCGATTTTAGGACTTAGGACGGTTCCATATATTATCTTAGATTCATGGTTTGGATAGGCTCAATAACCCATCTATAGGTAGTAGTTTCACAAGTTGGTATAGTGAAAGAGCTGACATCTTAACGTGTTTACCGAAGCTCAATTATAGTGGTGTAGTAAAGAAAGATTTTTTTTTGTAAATACTTGTTGGTACACTCATGTCTAAGATATAACCAACTTATTTAGGTACATAAATTATATAGGTACTTTATAATAATATGTAGACGTAAAACGAGTGTATAAAATTGAGAAGGTAAATGATGTCACTCGTATTTATTTCCTACTGTTGACTTCACAGCTGTATAAAATATCTCGTAACATTAGAAAAACGATGCAGGTTTTAAGAGTAGGTAAGTAAAAATAAAAACAAAGTACCTACTTAAGTTTTTAATTTACCCCTCAGTCCGTGGTCTAGTGATTTCGCCGACGGCGTTGTATCGGAGGTCGTGGGTACGATTCCCACTTGCACAACAATATTAATACCTACGTTTTTCTGTAGTTTATCTTGGTTCCAGTGTTTATAAAATATAATATATAAAATAAATAGAGACCGTTTAGACTCTAGACGTACCCAGCGGAAGGGTTTTTAATCCCACCTCGTCGTAGGTGATGGTATGAGTCTACACCGAACTTGAAGTGGCTAGCTCGTCGCGATGTTTGGATAGACTCAATAATCAATCTATAACCAGTTTCAGAAGTTGTTATAGTGAAACTGGGACCGACAGCTTAACGTACTCTCCGAGGCACTGTAGTGGTGTTATTAAACAAATGTATATAGGTTTCTAGATTAAAAACTCATTGGTACACATTGTTTTTTATTATAATTTTATTATTAAATGGTTTTCATAATAAATATAAGCCATATTATTAGAACAAAAAAAAAACAATAAATCATTTTTTTTTTTTTAATAAATACTGGCCTATTACTTTCACTGCTTTTAGAATTGGTAAAAAGCCGAAACCAATTCAAATCAAAAACCCTTTCGGCCGAACCAATATTTCATTCAAAACTTCTTTCGAAACGAATTCGATTTATTTTTTAATTCACATACAATAATACGAACTGAATCGTAAATCCATTTCGACGTCCGGTCCAATATTCTATTTCATTTCATTTCTTCAATACCTTTGATAAAACATTTGCCTCAGGCGTTGGTTTGGGACTTTTTTACCCTTTAGTAAATTTGTCGTTCCAGAAAACTTGGCTAGAATCCAGCGGCCTCGCCTGTCAGAGTGATGAACGGGGTTCAGATAATTTAAGAACAGATAGATGTGGTGAGTCCAAGCATTCGACTCTACAATTTTTAGTTTTATCTATGACAGTAACAGTACTATTTTCTTCTGTTATATTTATGGTTCACTTCGTTAAAAGCTATTCTTAGTTGTGATTTATTTATTTTAAAGTTGTATCATCACGGTTGCCTTGCGGCGCCGAGACCGCTTAGATGGTCTCAGGGTACCTAGCGGAGGGGTATTTAATCCCACCTCGTCGTAGACGATGGTATAAGTGTACACCGAACAAGTGGCTACCTTGTGCGATGTTTGGATAGACGCAATAACCAATATAAAAACAGTTTCACAAGTTGGTATAATAGTGAAACTGAGACGGAGCTTAACGTGCTCTCCGAGGCACTATAGTGGTATTGTCAAACAAATGTACATATTTTTTTTAATTAAAAACTCATTGGTACATACCGAGATTCAAACCAGGGACCTAAGTGTTGATGGTATAAGTGTACACCGAACAAGTGGCTACCTTGTGCGATGTTTGGATAGACGCAATAACCAATATAAAAACAGTTTCACAAGTTGGTATAATAGTGAAACTGAGACGGAGCTTAACGTGCTCTCCGAGGCACTATAGTGGTATTGTCAAACAAATGTACATATTTTTTTTAATTAAAAACTCATTGGTACATACCGAGATTCAAACCAGGGACCTAAGTGTTTTTAAGTCCAAGGTCTAACCAACTCGGCCACCACGTATACAATATTATATTAAATTATTTTTAAGTTGGCATAATAATCAAGCATTTAAAATAATTTTATTTTAATTTCAAATACCGCATGTAACCCTCGGCATGCCTAGTGGAAAAAAAAAGTTACGCGGCATGCCTGGTAGGTCTGTCAGACCCGGATATTTAATCTCCTATTTCACAAATATGATAATAAATAAGTAGGAGGAGTGTGTCTATACATTTTTTAACTTCGTTAGGCCGTCCGACGGTCTCTTTAGCACCACTCATACATATGCAAAAACCGTCAAGTGACCTATTCATGTTTCGGTTTTAGTCTATGAGCTCGCCGGTTTTATATATATGTAGGAGTCTACTGCATCGATTTATTGTCAAGGTGGTAGTTTTATTTCAGGGTGCGGTTACAAAACGGGTTGTCGAATTGATGATAGGACAGCGAGGATACTAATAATATATACTGGTAATACAATTCGTCTCTTTCGCCGCCCATTTCGTAATCGCATTGTTTAACCGGCCGGCATAAAAATCAATCTTGTTTTACAATAATAATTGATCGGCCCTATTCATGGACTTTGTAGGTCGGCTCACCAGGTAAATACAAAGCCATATACGTGTTGCAATAAAATAAAAGAGAGAATTTGAAAAGGTGAGTCTGACAGACCCTACCAGGCATACCAAGGGTTAACTTTTAATTTATTTTATAGAATTCCAAACTTGCTAAGAGAATGAGTAACTTATTTATTACCGACAGATTTAACAAAATTATATTATACAAATATTACACACATACATACATAAATTTATCATTTGTATTCACTATTAACATTTGTTGTATGTGTGTGTGTATATTTTTTACTATATGTGTAAGTTGTATCGAAGCTTATGTATAAGTTGTGGCTTCGGTCATACAAACTGAATAAGTACGAGTAAAAGCGTACCTCATTACTTTAAAATTTCACAAACTCCGAAACTGCAATCAAACTAAATACCTCTGACCCTATTGCGACCAAAAGTGATTGTACAGTTAACGATACCACAATTCTCCTGACTACATAGCTTAGAAACATAGTAATAAATAAATTAAGGAACAACCAGACTACAAGAAGGCAGATAAAGCTTAAATTCCATTAGCAAAGTTCCTAAAGGAATGTAGTAATAATTGTAATGAAAGGAATGAGTAAACCACTGATTGACATCTGACCCAGAGTTCTCACAAAGTTTTAATGTTTCTCCATAATTTTGAAGGCTGAAAGGCTTCAACTAAATTAAGACACAAGTTAACAATTTCTCTTTACGCGTCAGTTGGTTGAAAATTGAAATCGGCTCGGGTTTGTCTGAATGGTCATTTATGATAAGATTTATTTTTAGGATTTAATTTACTTCGTAAAAGTTAGTTGATCGAAGTTTAACAGTTAACTTAATCAAATTTCACCAGGTTTAATTGCTTTAAAATGTTTGTAAATCAAACAAGAAGAATCTACAAAGACTAATAATACACTTTTCAAGGAAAATTTTAATATAAAAATTGAATGAGAAAACGCTTAAAAACAAAGTTTAATAATCTCATCTCAAGAGTCAGAAATCGGCACGAGGTAAACGCAATCTGTCTCTACCAATAAAGGTTATTAAATTTAGCAGCACCCTTAGAGATGTCAACAAGGGACTCAAAGGTCGTGCTCAGTTCAAATGGTCGACGTTAATTCAGGGTTTAGGCCTTCCAAAACCACAAGTTGTCAAGTCAAACCCTTCCGTTTATTAACTGCCCCTGTGATTCGGTTTTGATACTTTATGGAGCAGGTAAGATTGGAGCTAATTTATTTATTTTATGTCGACCCATTTAAGTTTAGTGTTTTACTTTAATATATTTTGCTACCCAAATACTGAGTGTTTCAGTGTACAATAAGGTAAAATAAATACGCACTTACTTGAATTGACTTTACAAAATTAATTTAAGTTTAATATGGGTAATAATCCTTTCTCTAAAACGTTAACTTAATCAGCTCAATCACTCGGGCACTATTTATTAAACTGTTTAACGAGTTGAAAGTATATTTGTGCGCCAAGTAATATGAAATTTATTCTTTCTTTGCCGTGTCCAAAATTTAGTCATATCATCAATAGTCCATGGTTGTCACTGGCACTTGAATTGTTGTTTTATTTGTAGATAGTTTGAAAATACTAAAATTATAGATATCCGAATAAATTGTTGATCCGCTTTAGAACCTTGACAATAAATAAAATCTAGTCATGTGTCTGTATTAGTCTACGGATTTACCGGTTTTCGGGGTCTATTGCATCAATTTCTTATTAAAGTAGTAGTTATCTTTCAGGCTAAGGGTACGAAATAGGCAAGTGATTTGTCGATAGTAGCGAGTAAATAAAGCAGACTCGTATTACAATTAAGTTTTTCTCGTCGCCCATTTCGTAACCTCATCAATTAGCCCACATAATAGGAACCACCAATGTACTGATTGACCCTATTTAAGGACTTAGTAGGGTTGCTTACCAACAGGTAGATACAAAATCACATTGCGTGCTCCAATAAAAAAAAACAAAAATATTTTTTGTTGCTCGCAAATTAATATTTTTGACTGGTAACATTTATCAATGGTCAATGATATATTCCTTTGACTGTACATTTTTTGATTAGAATTCCAATTTCAGGGATAGAAATGCGACGTTTTATTTTTGCCCAGCAATCAGACGACTCAGACACTTTGTAGACATAGAAGTTTAATTAAAATTTGTAATTAACTCGAAGCCTGGTAGCTATATGATATATAATAAAAAACAAGCAATAACTAGGCATGCGACCCAATTCGTACTACCAACTAATCTACCACAAGGTGCAGACTCAAAGAGGGAAATTGCGTTTTGAAGCCTGATAAAACAAAACTCAATTATCGGCCTCACCGTAACTATGCATATTAGGTACATAATTATTAGTTGATGTATATTTTTGTTTGTATTATAATAGTACACTGATTATTAGAATTTCTGGATCTTTATTAAAATACAAATTAATCTCTTTCTGTGGGGACAGAGACCACTTCATAGGGTAATCTTTTTGCCTTCTCCAAAGTTTTTTATAGAGCACGGCATGGGACTTTGTATAACCTGATGGTAAGCAGACCAACAAAGTCCATGAACAGGGTCAATGCAGAATTGATTGCTGCCACTATGTCTGCTAAATGATTCGGTAAAAATAACCCGGCAAGTGTACTAATGCATTGGTCGGGTTATTTTTTCGTAATAATTATTATGGTCGTGGTCGAGTTGGTTAGACCTTAGACTTAAAAGCACTTCGGTCCCTGGTTTAAAACCCCGGTGTGTACCAATGATGTTCAATTTACTTATTAAAAAATAAAATATTTATGAAAATGGACAGAGAATACCTTGAAGTTTGTATTCTATTGGCATGTGTCACAGTACATAAAATTCTTTGTAAAAATACTTCTAGTTTGTCCAAATGAGTTTTTAATCTAAACAAATATGTACATTTGTTTAACAACACCACTATAGTGCCTCAGAGAGCACGTTAAGCTGTCGGTCCCAGTTTCACTATATCAACTTGTGAAACTGTTTATAGATGGGTTATTGGGTCTATTCAAACATCGCGACGAGCTAGCCACTTGTTCTGTATAGACTCATACCATCAGCTACGACGAGGTGGGATTAAAAACCCACTGAGTGCTCTGAGGCTGTATAGGCGGTCTCGGGCGCCGTAAGGCACCCGTGATGATATTTATTTTTAATTATTATATTTCGTTAAATATTTTGATTCTTTTATTGATCGTAAACATTTAAATATAAGTCAAGAATTATTTATAGACATATAATAGAATCTAAGTTAAAAAAGTTGCGAGAAATAGATCGGTGTTTTTTTTGTAGATACTTATCTACAAAAAAAACATTAAATAAAAAAAGTTTTATAATAAGCAAAGTTATAGCTTTTTTGGACCTATTTCACCTAAGTTTATAAATAATTTTTGACTTATATTTGAATATATGGTCAATAAAATATTTATCTATTTCAAATTTCAAGTAAATCAGACCAGTAGTTATAGTTAAATTATATGATGCGGACAGACACACGGATACCGGAGTGTCACCATAAGGGTTTTGCTTTGCAAACCAAAAATTTAACAACCGATGTTTTCTTTTGACAATAGTCAGTATTTTTTAAAGTACGTATCAATTAACTGAACCTTTAAGAGTCACAATAGCAATTATTCTATAAAATAGATATTGTACTGTGGCGGTGTGACCGAAGATATGTTAATTTAGATTTATTTGGTCACCGTACCCAATTTCCTTAGGGTAACTCCTCCAGATGCTTCTTTAAAAACAACTTAAAATACCTCTATAATCTTTATATTTGCATTTTTTTTCATTTCCCTACACCGAATACATCGTCCCTGAAAACCTACACAAACAAAAACAGTGAGGATTAATCGCGTATCACTCGTTTCCTAATTCATATTTTAAATTAATGAATGAATGAATGAATGTTTTATTTATTTCACTTAACTTAGCCTAGGTACAATTAATTATACAAAATTAACATAATCCGGCATAATGATGCCCTGCAAAATAAATGCTATATAAATAAAAATATGTATAACCAATGCACATAGCCAAATAATTAGGTAAGCAACCAACCACTAAACTAGGTAACTAACGTTAGCCTGTATCTCAGTGGTTGGTTTCCTTTCCTCGAACATATATAGATCATATTATAAGCTAAGTAATGACAGAAATATTAAGATAATGGAAGGTACTGATTGCGTTTGTATGCAAGTATGTGTGTCTTAGTGTGTGTGTGTGTGTGTGTGTGAATGTGTGCTGCGTGTGTGAACGTGTGTGTCTATGTGTGTATGAGAAGTTTATGTATTATGTGTATATATATTTTATCATATTTTTTTTGGTTAATTTACTACCCTTAACATATTTTCAGTTTCATTATATGATTTAGTGTTTAGCCATTTTTTAAGCACAGTTTTACATTTAGTTTTGGTAGAAGAGTATATTTTTAGATGTTTATTTATTTTATTATACAAGTACACTCCTAAGAAGGGATAAAATTTTCTCATAAAAGAAGTTTTGATAGGTGCATCGTAAGGGAATATAAATGGTTTACGACTTGTCAATAATTTAGGATCATATTGAAGCTCAGAGTGTTTTTTCAGAATTGTTTTCTGTATGAATAGTTGGCGGATATTTAATACTTCACAGTCTTGGAAGAGTTGGTAGGTAGGATATCTAATTGTTCGATACGTACTTACTTTAAGAATTGCTCTAATAGCTCGGTCTAATGTCAGGATGGTTGAGGTGTTTGATCCTCCCCACACTGAAATACAATAAGTCACTAAAGACTGACATAGGGCAAAATAAATAGTTTTCAGTAGCTTGGGTTTTATTAAATCTCTTAAGTTTTTGAATAGATAAATGAGTTTACGAATTCTTTTAGTTAAAGCGTTTATGTGAGAGCTAAAATTTAGATTTTGGTCAAGTATAATGCCTAAATACTTTGTCGAAGTAGCTTTTTGCAGTGATGGACAGTTGCATAATCCACCATTATTATTACATAAATGAGCCTTTATTTTACTTATAGTTGGTGCTGGTTGGGAATTATTTCTAATAGAAAAAGTCATGTAAGTGGATTTGGATGGGTTCAAAGTAAGCATATTATGGTTTAGCCAATTTAAAGTAATATTGAAACCTTCCTGAGCCATTCGAAAAACATCAGGCCATGATTTTGCTTGAAAGCATAATGCAGTATCATCGGCAAAAGAAACAATCCTGGTCTGTCTCAGCGAAAGTCGACAGAGGTCATTGATATAGACCAGGAAAAGCGTAGGTCCCAATATACTGCCCTGTGGAATTCCATAAGTAACTGGTAGATCAGCACTGGTATATTCATTAATTTTGACGAACTGTTTGCGGTCAGTTATGAAATCTCTCATTAATTTTAGTTGATTGCCTCTAACCCCAAAGGTCTCTAGTTTGTTAATTAGGAGGGGGATGGAGACTGTGTCAAACGCCTTGGCTAAATCCAGAAAAATAGTCAAGCATTTATTACCTGAATCTAGACTCTTAACAATGAAATTTGTGAGATCATGTACAGCGTCAGAAGTCGATCTATTGTTTCTAAATCCATATTGTTGGTCTGAGATTAAATTAAATTTTTCTAAGTAGTTTATTAGTCTGGTATTGATAATTTTCTCTAATATTTTGGATAATGAGGTGAGTATAGCGATTGGGCGGTAATTATTGACACAACCTCCATCCCCACCCTTATGGATAGGGCGTATAAGGGATCTTTTAAAAGCATTCGGAAATGTACCAGTAGAAAGACTTATATTACATATATGTGTAATAGGCGGGACAAGTATGTGTTTGTATAGTTTTAATATGTTAGTGGAGATTCCGTCCCAGCCTACTGCACAGTCTCTCTTAAGGGACATGATTATTTCCTCTACTTCTTTTTCATCGGTATCTTCGATGACAAAAGAGTCGCTTATGGTAAGATCAGATAAATATGTTGAAAAAGATTGTGGGGTACTCCTTATTTGCTGAGCGAGATTTTTACCAACTTCTGAGAAAAAACTATTAACATCATTAACTGATTCTACTAAAGTATCTTTAGATGTTAGTAAATGAGAGGCTTGATCTTTAGTTTTATTTAGGTATGTAATAGTTTTAATGGCATTCCACAGTTTTTTGTTATTGGAACCAGCATTTCTTATCTTTTCCTGGTCATGTTCTTTTTTTAATTTTTTTATTAATTTGTTACAGAAATTTCTGTACCTATTATATATTATTTTGGAGTTGATATCTGCAGGGGATTCTTTAACCTTTCTATGTAGTCTATCTCTGTGTTTGACGCAGCGTAGCAGCCCTGGAGTCATCCAAGGCTTTAATAATCTCTTTCGCCTAGTAACAGGTATAATGGAGGTATTTTTGTTAATTACTTCTAGCAACATATAAACGAATGAGTGAGCTGTTGTATTAGCATCATTCGAGTTAAGTATATTTGTGAAATCTAGTGAAGCTAATGAATCAGAAAGGCCTTGAGAATTAATAATAGTTTTAGTTTTTTTATAATTAGGTTTACTTTTGTGACAATTAAGAGATAATAATACAGCTTCATGGTCGGTTACAGATGAAGTTAATACCAGGGTTTTCGAGTGAAATTTAGTCTTTAGCATAACATGGTCTAAACAGCTGTTAAGCCTGGTAGATATTTGGTGTGCTGGCAGGAGGCCGTGGAAAGCAAGAAGATCCAAATAATAAGAGGTTTTTGCGTTATTTTTATTTATATCTATGTTTAAATCGCCTATCAATATTACATTCTTAAACTTCGACAAACTAGTCAGCACATTATCAAGAGATTCACAAAATTTGTCAATATTAGTGTGGGAAGGAGATCTATATATTGAGATTACCGCAGTGTTTTTATTAAGTTTTAGGATCAAGCAATTGGCATTTGTAAAAGGTGGTTCTTCTATTATTAGATTTATTTCGTTTTTGGTGTAGACAATTATACCGTCATTTTGGTTGTAAGAACGTGTTGTAGAATGAGCGTTATAGCCGGGTATTTTCGGTAGAATTGTGTGTTGACTAATCCAACATTCAGTAAGAACAACAAGATCACATTCAAGATTAGTACGTTTGAGTAATGTAAGCATACTTAAGAAATTGCGGTTTATACTTCTTATGTTTTGGGTTATGATGTTAAGACTAGTTTTATGATTAGGTATATAAGATAGGCAATTTTCAGGGGAGCAGAGGTGGGATTTGGATACTGATATGTTATCAATATCATGTATTATAGTTTTAAGAGAGCTTTCTTTTATATTTTGTAATCATAAAAAACACATTTTTAGAAAGACCGAAAGATAATGCTCTAAAAATGTTAATGTAAACTGTCGTTGCAATGATTACTATATTACAGTAAGTTGTTATTTTTTTAATAAATTGTATAATTTTAGTAAATTTAATGGATTTTAATAATTTAATGTAAGTTAGAAGCGTGTGTAAGTATATAATAATATAAAGTTTGTAATTATAATGTATGTATGTAGATATGGATAAACAAGCATGTGTAGTATACGACATAAAGAAATCAAATAGTTTGAGAATCCTACGGTTCTTATATGGAGCGTGTAACACGTATTCATGGATTTTTGAGACTATAGCTATTTTAATAAAGTTATTTGTTTTAATAGTATACTGTGAAAATGAGTTTGATTTATGTGTAGAAAATATATGTGTGTCCATATTAGGTAATATGGGTGAATGCTTATAGGTAATTTTAAATTTATTTTTTAAGTATAAACAAGTTATTGAACATTTTTTTATATAAAGACAGGAAATTAAGTTAATTTTACAATTTATCAACTTATTTAGATAATATATTAATTTTAAAGTAGACAATAATGCAAAACGATTATTAAATAAGTGTTTATTTAATAGTCATTTGGATACTTTTTGTAAGTCAGATTCGTTCTCAATACGAATTGGTGGTGCACCTTCAGCTTTACGTAGGTAAATTTTTCCGTGAGTAGTCCAACAATACCTGTAACCATTCTCTTTGGCGTAGGTACGAGACATCGAAAATAACTTATTTGTCTTAGCCGTTAGATTTTCAGTAATATAGATTGGCATTTTATTCTCACTTAGTGACAAAGTAAAAGTATTAAGTTTGTTGTCCTTATTCTCCCTATTATATTTTTTTAAATTATGCAGTAGTTTATCCCGTGTGATAATACTATTTAACATGACCACAACTGGCTTATTTGTGTCAGATTTGGTGTTCACACGGAAGACGTCACGTATATCTGATTGGTTAATAGGAGTATTCAATAATTTGCCTGTTTCGATAACAATCGATGATAATTTGTCCTTATTTTCAGACTGCTGAACAGGTAGATTTTTAATTTCGATACACGTAGCACTTGAAACACTTAATACTTTACACTTGAAACGTGTGCCTTTTCTGATCTGCCATCGAATCTCTCTTCTTTCGTTTTGTACCATTTCCTTCATAAATGTCAGATTTGAATGAAAAAAAAACCCTTTTTTTTCAATGAGAAAACTAATATATACAAGACCGGTATAAGCCTTACTCTATATAATAGAGAAGGTTTACAGTACTATCAGGTTTTAGGGCTAAGCGTTGCATACACGTAACTCAATCCCAAGTCGCTCCAATAAATTCCAAGTGTCAGAGCTAACGTCAAGCCAACGATTATGATACGGCACCATGATCATCCATCTTCACGCAGCTTCCCTTGCAGGAGTAAGCTATCCTGCAGAACTATAACTTACGAGTAGGTATATAGTTCTACCCCACGGTTTCACCAGGCGTTTAATTTCTCGCTTGACTTTTAAGGGACGTAGCGATGTTGGCCTATATATAACCTTCTTAGATTTTTTAGCTTGGTGTGCTAATAAATACAAAATAAAATCTTAAGAATTTGTCATCTATGTCATGAATCTATACATCTAACTAAATTGCCTTTGTACTAAATTTGTGCAATAAAGTTTTTAAATAAATAAATATAATATATTTTTTTAATGGAGCAAGGCATGTGACTTTGTATCTACCTGATGTTAATCAGGCCCACAAAGTAAATGATAGAGTCGATAAATACATTGTTGTTTAACAATCTTAATCACTCCCACTATGCATCCTAAATAATAAGTTAACGAAATGGGCGGCGACATGGACATGTATTTCCATTATGGTATAATTTAATATTCTCGCTGCTTTATCGTCAAATCAATCGCCCGTTTCGTAGCCATACCATTAAAGGAGACTCCCTCGACAATAAATCGAAGCGGCAGTCTCCGAAAAATCAGTGAACCCACAATATCTGTGCATTGATTTTGAAATTTTAAAAAATGCTATAAATCTGAACTCCCTATATGTATTATAAAGTATTATATATTAAAATAGACTAATAATTAAATCAATATTTTACCCACAGAGCTAATATCTATTTAATAGAGAAACAGCATATAAATCGTTCTAGTAGTTTTTAAATTATGCCTCGACAAACAAACATAGACACACCAATTCTAAAAATGATAGATTAATCACTTTTAGAATTCGTTATCGGAGATCACTTGTAAATTACTGGACCGATTTATATGTGTTTTTCTTTGTTAAATAGCTGTGGGGGTAAAATAGGGTATATTATATTTCACATAGTTTTAATAGTCTCTTAGGAAAAGTTTTTAAATACACTAAATAAAAAGAAATATTCTATGTAGAAAGGTTGGGTATATTTAAATGCCATAAAACTGCATTAAACAATTTTCAATTTAATTTTTAAGTAAATTTATTTTTTTCGTATAAAGTTGATATGTCATCTGATTAACAACTATAGTGATTGGTTAGAAAAACAATAGCAATTAGTTTTTCTTTTAAAATAAATATTATTATAAATAATAATAATATGAAATAATTTACAGAAATTGCTATGGTCACAAACTAAGCTCTAGGCTTGTACTATGTGTACCAGAAACAATGATATAATACATATTATATTTTATTAACACCCAGACCATGGCAAACTGTACAGAAAAACGTACTAATATTTATTTGCCATGGGTCCACCAGTTGTATTAAAAATTAACATGCAAATTAAACCAAAAATAAAATATAAATCATGTTTATTTATTTAGTTTTCTTTGCTAATAAGATGTAAGTACAAAAGCTCTATGTGAAAGGGCCTTAGCCGAAGGGAAGCAATAAGAGACCCGACCGGAAGCTCACCACGTCGCTCCATTTTGTTTTATTTCAACACTCTGCTTCCATACCACCACTGCCTTTACTAATATTAGCTAAACCAAAAATACGATTTTAAACTTTAAAAGCTCTACGACAAAGCTTAAAGTTTAATGGAGAAGAATTGACATTTATCACCAACTGTGGTTCCTGGACGGACAATGTTTTTGAAAAATTCTTAGTCTTTTACATTATATTTTTTGTTGTTTTAGGAAGGAAAAGGATACTTGGTTTTATGTTTTTATTATTGTTTAATTTCAGAGAGAAGAAGACGATTTTTTCTATTAAATAATTCGACAAATATTTCTTATATTTAATTTACTACACATTAATAATTCTACTGAAATTCACCGCAGGATAAAGTCTCTCCAAGCCATGCCGTCCATATTAATGGCTTCTACATCCATTTTTTTTAAAATGGTTTCTTAGTGATGTAACCACCGAAAAATCATCGAAATCTACCATAAGGGTCGATTTTTCAATAGTTAGGTAAAGTTATTATAATATTATAAGTTAACTTGTATGAAGAACTGCCAAATTTATTTATTCTTTATACAAGTTATTAATTTAATAACTTTTTCTCACGATTGAAAAATTCGAACCTAAATCTAGTAGGTAATTAATACTTTCATTTGAATAAATAATATGCATAATTCAAGCAGATAATTCAATCGTTACCTAATTTTAAGGCAGACTTAATATTAGTAGTTATAATGCCGTAATTGAATAGGTTGATAAAGATCATATGCTATTTAAAGACGTTAAGTTTAGTACGATAGCTTTCTTAAGGCCAAAACCTCCTAAATGTTGTTCCAAAAAACATCTTGTAACTTAGGTATATATTAACAATAATAATTCCATTCCTTTTTGCCTTAATATTACAAAAGTATAAGTTTAATGCATTTATAAGAAACTAGCTTACCCGCGCAACTTTGTCTGTGTAGCTTTAACCGTTTACGCAGCGCACGCAACGTAAGCTCTCAAAAAAGACAAATTTTCCCCGTTTTCCCAATATGTTTCATTAATGCTTTGCTCCTATTGGTAGTAGCCTGATGTTATATAGCTCCTAGCCTTCTTCGGTCTCTAAATGGGCTATCCAACGCTAAAATAATTTTCAAAATCAGTTCAGTAGATCCAGATATTACCTTCTACAAACTCACAAACTTTACCTCTTTATAATATTATATAGTATAGATTAGTATACATTAATAGTAATTTGAGAAACTTATGGAGGTGTGTATAACATGAATGAAAAACAACTCTATAGGTCTCTGAAGCCATCATAAAATTTAATATATAAAAAACGTACACAATGCTTTAAAATTAATTTTTAAGCTTTATATAAAAATATAAAATATATTATAAAATAAGGTTTTATATTACAGGAGAAATTACTTTGTTCACATAATAAGCAACATGATATTGTGTAGTCCGAGCATTTGCTTTGTAGTTTATACTATGATCACACATGAACAAACAGTTTATCTACCTATGTTAATATGTAGCTCTTTATTCTATTTAGATTATTAAAAATAAAAAATAAAGTACTTAAGTTATTTAGTTTTAGTGAGTTTCTTACTGACTCATTCATCATAAAATGTCAGACTTCAAAAGAAAAAAAGAATCATCAAAAAGTAAATATAAATTCAAAAAAATTTAATGCAGTTTTATATGCCCAACTTTGCTTCAAAGTCAATATTTTGTATCTAAGGTTTTTTAGAATATTTCCTAAGTGACTCTTAAAACACGAACACAAACCCGTATATCTCAACACCAGTGTGTATCTCGAAATGTTATATATCCTAATAGGATTCAATTAACCTTACATTTACAAAAATTTCATCAAAATCAGTTCAGCAGTTTAATCGTGAAAAGGTAACATGCATTTATAATATTAGTATGGAAGTATAAAAGTACGTAATGGAAGTATGAATAGTATAGAAGTATGGTTATGGATATAAATATGGAAATGTGGATATTAGGATCGTGGTAACAATGTAAAAAATGTCCTTATCTATTTAACTACCAAATTAAGCCAATTTAAGTATTTTTTATTATTACATTATATAATGAATACTCATGTGTATCGGGCATGCGTGTAATGTCCTCAGATCAGATTCTATCCCTCATCTTATAATATGAAGTGCATACACAAAGACCGTTCACCCACGCGAAATCATTGTTTACCTACTACGTATTACATTATTACCAACTTTATTCATTTCTATTAAAGTTATTTAAAATTTAATATTCTATATAAATTTTGCTGTTAGATAATTAGATACTATAGTATCTAATCTCCTTTGAAGGTCATTGCAGGGGTGGCGCGTGTGCCGGGTTCTGGTCTGCACCCTAAGGGCCTGGTTGAGCAGGAGGATGGCTGACACATATGTTACGTCCGTAATCGGGTGCTGCTGTGGGGGCCTTGGATCTCCGCTGGACACGCATAGTTTAATTATTATGTTAAAAGCGGAGGTCTCCAAAATTGTCGGTAAGACTGGCGCGGGCATCGGGGGGCTATAGTGTTTTGTGATTCTGTACCTACTTCTATATTGTAAAATGGTTTATCTGCTATGGGGTGTTCTACTCGTGCTCTTCAGCAGGGTGAGGGTAAATAAGCATATCTCTTGATGGTCAGGTATATATGTGGAACGCCAGAGTTTTTTACTTGCTGGTACCTTTTTCTCCGGGGTATTTCTGGGGGACCAACAAGCGGTCAGTGTTTGCGCTCTGATTGATACATTTTTGTACTTTTATATTAATTATTACTTATAATGGAACCAGCTAACCACCTAGTCTTACACTGGTTGGTTATGTGGTGTAATTTGACATTATAATCAAAATATCAAAATAGTATTTTTTTTGACTATGCATAAACCTGTAAAGGTTTACATGAAATAAATATTTTTGACTTTGACTTTGAATACCATCGGCGAAATGAGGACGGGTTAATCCCTCCGCTGTGTACCCTGAGGCCGTTTAAACGGTTCTCGGGAGCTAAATAGGTACTCGTGATGGTATTTATCTACTACCGTCGAAAATATGACACCCTGTATCGATGTCTGTATTATAATCGCTATAACAATCAATTTAAAATTACGAATACCCAACCATCACGGGTGCCTTTTTGGCTCCCGAGAATCGTTTAATCGGCCTCAGGTACCCAGCGGAGGGATTAACCCGTCCTCATTTCGCCGATGGCATTCGGAGGCAAAACCTAAAACAAGTGGCGAGCTTGTTGCTGTATTAATGATGGAATAGCATTGTATAAGTCGGTCACCCATTCCAGGGCCGGCCTTGTTGTCATCTGCTTAACCTTGTTATCAGTTACATAGTGACTTAACCACTAACACCTCCACAAAACATTCCGATTCTTAGGTCAGACTGCTAGACGAAACTGCACTGCAGCGGCGCGATGCGACGCGACGCGGCAATATATTCTTTGTAAGAGATAAGACGCAAGGCGACTGCTCTTTTTTTCAATTGACAATAGGCTATTTGACTACTTTTTGAAACTCGGTTTATATGATCCTTCATTACATTACATTACACTACATATTACGGGGTGTTTGCTCTATTATTAATAAAAATCAATGTTAAAGTTTGAATTTCCACAATGGCGCTAAAAACGCTGTGTCGGTAATGGCGCAGAGTGTGACGTCACACGCAAGTAAACAAACAAGCACAGATTAAATAAATAGAGAATACATAGAACGTAACATTAATCAGTCGAGAAAACTGTGATATAATCTGTGTATTGTTTACTTGCGTGTGGCGTCACCAGTCGTCAACCAATCAAAGATGTTTTTTTATAGATAAAATTGTAAAAAGTATTCAATTTTATTTCGTGTAATCTACAAAAAATATACATAATTTAGTTTAAATTAAAGTGAAATATGTTTTTTACGTTATTGTCTGATAGTATGACCACAATATAGTAATTTTTAATGTAGTCAAATAGCCAATTTCATAATAGTCGCGTCGCTCCGCTGCAGTGCGATTCCGCATAGTGCGGTTGGACCTTTATGTCAGCAGCTCGTCAATGGAATTTGCTTCCTCACTCTATAAGGCAGGCTCCAACCATCGGTGTATTTAAACGTCTACTCACCACTCATTATCTGAATAATTAAGTACCTGTTTTTGGTAATATTGACTGCAATAGTACATATCAATATAATACATATATTATGTATTATATTATATGATTTATATAAGTAGTTTAATTATGTATTGTATGTATATTTAAGTATGTTTATGTAATATATAGGTAGGTACTTACATGGAATAATTAAGTAGTTTATATAGGTACTATTCGCAAAATGTTCTTTAAATGTATGTTTTATTTGCTCTAGCACCCGAAGCATCATTTTCACTTTTTCAAAGGTAGAATAGGGAATATGCATGTAACGCCAATTATTATTATTTTAATATATACTGTTTCTTTTAGGCCTTTAAACATATTTACAGTAATGTATGATATTTTGATTAGCAAATTTTTTTAAAAATACGATTTTTAAAATCCATTTTTTTGTAGAAACGGAACGCATTTCTAAACGCTCCGACATTAGCAAACACTACATTCGTGCACAAACAAATGTCAACGTGTGTTCTGTAGTCTACAATTTCTTGTTTTCTCGGGTATTTATTGTCCTTTATTACGATAATTTGTGATAAACAAACCTTTTGACTAACTTTTGAGGTGCAATAACATTAAACTAATATGCTATTTGAGCACGAATGACGTCACAGAATGGCGGCTAATGATGTACCGTTTTTTACTGCGGTAGTGGCAACAACCCTTTAAAAAAATCATATTTGTTTTTAGGGTCTAATGTAGTTACTCTATCAAGTAATGATATAAAAAAAAAACATGCATATTCCCTATTGCTTAAGGCATTAAGTTCGTTTTTCTTAATTTAGTGCAATAAAATATTTTTACATACATTTCATTATATTACGTACTAGCGGCCCGTCCCGGCTTCGCACAGGTTTGTATAACTTTAACTATATGCTCAGCGCACGCCACGGAAGGCCTCAGAAACGATACTTTTCCCCCGTTTTTAAAACATTTTTGGTTACTGCTCCACAACTATAGGACCTAGCGTGATATTATATAGCCTATGTTACTTCTGAATAATGCAGCTTTCTAATGGTGAAAAAATTATTGCAATCGGTCCAGTAGTTTTTGAGTTTATTCATTACAAACATACAAAAATACAAATCTTTCCTCTTTATTATATTAGTATAGATTAGTATAGATTCACGGAATATCATTATATTTTCTAATACTATCTGGTATTTATATCATATTTTTCTAAACTATATTTTTTAATGGCCAACTAAAAAGATTTGTAAAGACATGCTGTTTATCGCATGTAAGACATGTTTATAGCTTATGAAGTGAAGCTTGTATCATATCCAATTCTATGTTACCTCATACAATAATTACTACAAAAATGTCCCTTATTTTTTAGCTTTTACGGTTTATTTTAGACCGTTAATATGGTAAAAATGTGTGTAATGTAATGTGTTGTCGTGCGAACAACAGGGAACTTTGTACAGGCTCTTTATTGGGTCATAATTTATTTTTCGGAACACCCCGCTAACTTTGGACATAAGAACTCCACAGTATACTTTATTAAATTTTGTAAAATTTTCATTAGCTTTTATCATCACTTATCTGTGAGCCCATATAATATTTAAAAAAAACATTTTATTAATCAAATTATATAGGTACCTAGTGTTTTATTTAAATTTCAATTACGGGTATAAATTACAATAATTATTATTAATTTATTATACCATAAAAAAATGTTTATTCGTAAATTATACATGAGATCTCACCTTAAATAAATCAATATATTATAACAAATAAAATGTATGAAATTTATTTATAAAGTTAATATATAATGACGTTATATAACAATAATTTAAGGAGGTAACGAGGGATCAGAAAATGTGCCATTAGCATTAATTTTTAACATTTTTTTAATATTTAATAATTTTTAATTAATTTATTTAAATGACTAGACAACCATATCTAGTCTCTATCTAGACATATTGTATAGATATATATAGTTGTAGAGATATAGACTAGAGACAATTTGTAATAGGTGTTCTCTATGTAGCCTTCAAAAGACCTGGCGAGTAGAAGTTTAAAACGTTACGAAGTCTACTTATAGGTGATCCTAAGTCTGGCAAAAGGATTATATTGGATAGAGACTAGAGACAACTTCCGCATTATCTATCCTAGAAAAGAAGACTAATTAAAAGTTTAAAACATAACAATGTCGACTTATAAAGTTATAATTAAAATTAAGAATAAAAACATATGAAACAAGCATTGGTATTGTTTTTATAAAACAAACTACGATTATTAAGACTAAAACTGTATTAATTAAAATAACTTAAGACTTAAACTTTAGCTATAATCTCTATTCAGGATACAGTAAACTTTTTTTATCCTGTGGAATATAAGTTTTAAACTTGGTATCGCTTAGTTGCTTACTAAGTTGGCAGCCACGCTTTGTTCGTTACTTATATTAAGTAAGTTTACGGTACCTAAGTTTACTTAAGTCTTATAAACTTAAGGTAATTATATTAAGGTTTTTGGGAACACTTAGATTTGAAAATTATTCATAATGACTTACGCGGATTCGTACTAAAGAATATTCATAATTCAGGACGTGCTACTAAATTAATATTCAATTCATTAAGTGCCGATTGAATGACTGTACATTTATTATTATTTTTATTTTATTTATTTTTATATTAAGATATATATTTTATTATGTATAGGTTATTTATATTTACATATTTATTAAAATATACCTAATAAGATTCATTGGGGGTGGACCAAAGACTGTAGTCGCGTGTTAGTATTATATTTTTATTCTTAAGTTTATAGGATATTATTGTGCAAAAAATGGACTAATTTTGTATAATAATCTACCCGCACTAGATACACATACATATCTTCACTTGTGCCTTACGGCGCCCGAGACCGCCTAGACGGCCCCAGGGTACCCAGCGGAGGGGTTTTTAATCCCACCTCGTCGCAGCCGATGGTATGAGTCTACACCGAACAAGTGGCTAGCTCGTCGCGATGTTTTGAATAGACTCAATAACCCATCTATAAACAGTTTCACAAGTTGGTATAGTGAAACCGGGACCGACAGCTTAACGTGCTCTCCGAGGCACTATAGTGGTGTTGTCAAACAAATGTACATAATTTTTTTAATTAAAAACTCATTGGTACACACTGGGATTCGAACCAGGGACCTAAGTGTTTTTTTAAGTCCAAGGTTCTTTATTGCGCAAAATTGTACACGCTTAATGCCTTAGGAATTTTCTACCAGCTAACCTTTGAGAGTTTGAATTATGCTTAGGGTGCAGGCAGAACTTTTTCGAAAAAAAGAAATAGATAAAAAAGTAATTAATACTAATAAAAATAATTATATGTGTTTAAAATGCTTTTAACCGCCGCCTCCAAATTACTTTGGAACGCACTAGGCAGATTTCCCTTTTCCTTGGTGCGATGATAAAAAAAAAGAAATCTCTTGACATAACCTAAAATTTGTTCATAACTTGCACCACCTTTATTATTGTTTATTTATTGTTTTTTTGTAGTAATTGCTAAGTAATTGTAACGAACTAGTGCCTATGTAAATTGTGATTGTTTGTAAAGTATTTACTTTAAATTATTGTGTGTACCTTGGATAAAGTACAATTGAAATTATAACCGGCGCGGACGCCGATTTTGAAACTTTGTTATTGAACAAAAGGACGAAGGGTGCTCTTCCAGGTCATACATTCGCCATACTCACCACTATCACATACACACATCCATTTACACTCCTGGTTGGGTATACCTTATATTCATGGCTATATGGACATAACCACATATCAAGGTCGGTAACTATTTTTGTTAATTATTTTTTAGTTTAATTTTTTGTCCCGTGTTACTCGCGGGCTTAGCGAGCGTAGAGGCTCGCTTTTCTGGATTAAGAGCAAGATTGCGCATCACAAACATATGGTAGCAGAGCGTGGTTAGGTTAATATTTACCCTATCCATTTGTATATATATATATATTTTCTTCTATTGTTATATAATAATATAAGCAGGCTAGTATATTAGTGTTGTTAATTTTGGGTAATTTAACCTCGTTTATAAGTTACCTACAGTTTAATAATAAGTTTAAGTTTAATTTGTTATATAACTTTTGTTAAAAATCTGTACTGAATCATTTTTCAAAATGTCTTATGTATCCTTTACGGCTGAAATAAGTTTAGTTTTAAGGTGGTTGGCCTCTGCAGTTTTGCTGGCAGATCTGCCAGATAAATTAGAAGCCTTTTTGGCTAGGGTGGAAAAGCTGGATGGTTATATTAAACGTTTGGAAACTGCCTACCAGAAAGCCCTGACTTGTCTTCCGGAATAAGGTCATGCCGAGGTCTTGGCTGATTTAAATGCAGAGTTCGATCAGGCTTATAAACTCATAGATAAAATTGAAGGGACAGCCTTTGTTCGTTCCAGCAGAGGTGCAAGTAAGGAACTGCTCGCTCCCAAAATAGAGACTTTGAATATTTCCCACCTACCTACACAAAATTTGACCGAGTTTTCAGGTAAGCTCGAGGAATGGGTAGGGTTCCACAATTTGTTTGCAAGCTTAGTTGACGGTCGGACTGATTGAAGTCGCGACGCGTCGTCACGCGAAACATATCGTAGTGAAATATTATAAATTAAAATTATTCCAAAAGCATTAAAAGTTATAAAATAGCTTAATATATTTGTATCAAAGACTAATTTATTGCCCTAAGTGTTATTTTGAAGTGAATATTAACTATAAACTGTGATAAATACAAATTTGAAAAACTACTTACATAGTGAATTAAAAACATTAAAATTTATCTATTACTAAACTGTGTATTTTAGTGACTATATTGTTTAATTTGTATTTTTAAGTAAACTCTAAAACTGTGCTTATTGGTGACTATATATTTTTAATTGTGTAATTATATAAAATCGTGAAAAAACTAAATTGAAAAAAATAATTTCGCATTGTTATACAGATTCAAATCTGTTAACGGAATCGTAACTCGCTGCGCCATCTATCCGAATCAAATGGTACCGCGTTAACCCAGATAAGCGGGCCGCTCAATTCTGCGCAGGCGACGGCGAAACCTTACTGCGAATAACACTGCGACATCTATCTGCACAAAATAGTACTATGTTGTATCATACATAGCGACTCAGTCCTTGCGCATACGACAAAAACTCTCCTGAATTTTTAATTAAGTCACGTAACCAACAGATGGCGTCTCAATGTGCAGGTTGCTTACAAAATTTACCGATTAGGGAATTTCTTAACTGTTCACTTTGCCATAAGAAATATGACCTGGAATGTGCAAATGTTTCCAGCAAGCGCTTTTACAATACTATGACTAAAGACCATAAAAATAAATGGGAGTGCCAGTCATGCCTTTGTAAAAAGCCAAAGGGAGATAATACAAACACACCAGTGCGACGGGAACACCAGCTACCCCCAACCACGCAGCAAGAGGTCTCTCCCCAATACTCTGAAGACAATAATGTAACCATCAGGAACAAAAGACAAACGAAGGACGACACCATGGACTCCGATGTAGACCCCAGTATAATAGGCGACACACTAAATTATAATAATTTTCCAGAGACCGAAGAAATTATATCACATAACGACCACAGATGCCTCAGCAAGATTACATTTAATGAATTAGAAGGTTTACTGGATAGAAAATTTGAACACTGCAAAGAGACGATATTAACCGAAATAAAAACCACAATATTTGTCGAAATAATAAACCAGTTAGCCCAATTGAAATCTAACACTGCCGAAAATTTAAAAACATTGACACTAGAACAAAAAAACCTAAAAATTAATTTAGAAAATTTAAATGTAAAAATTATTAATATGGAAGAAAAACACCTAGAACTACAAAGTGAATTACGACACTTACAGACGTCACTTACAAAACAGTCGACTAGTTCTCAACAATCTTCAACATTAAGCGAAAGGAACAAAAACATTGACAACTTTGAAAATTGTAAAAAAATTATACTTTTTGGTTTGGAAGAATATCAATGGGAATCCGAACACGAGTTACATGATCGAGTGATTTCTGTCTTTGGTAATATACTCAATTTGGATCTGACCGGATACATTGAAGAGCTCAAACGAATAGGTAAGAAGGGCCGACGGCCTATTGTCATTGAGTTGATTAGTAAGAGAATGGTAAAGCACCTACTTAAACACTCTTCCTTTTTTAAACACTCTGGACTGGCTATCGCAGAGTTCTTAAACGAGCAATCACTAAAACACCGGAAAAACCTGAGAGAACAACTTTTTGAAGCACGACGACAGGGAAACCATGCAGTAATAAAACACAACAAACTAGTAATTAATGGAAAGGAAATCGAAGAAACCTATTTTATAAATACCTCACCAACACGCGAATCTACACTTGACTCGTGCACCCAAACGAACGAAATATTCTACACAGACAAATTACCTAAAGCCGTCAATGAAGTCTCATCCCATTCTACTAGTCATACTTTTCGTTAATAATGTAAATGCCTTGTACCAGAATATCCGTAGTTTTAAGAACAAAACCCACTTAATAGATTGTATAACTGATAAATATAAAGATATACATGCACTTTGTCTTACAGAAACTTGGATAAATAATACCAAACTAGACCTATTACGCTTGGAAGGGTATAACCTGGCATCCAAGTACTGTCGACAAAACTATGAAGGAGGCGGTGTTTGTATATTTTTAAAGGAAAACCTAAATTTCATTGAACGTAAGGATATTGTAAACATGTCAAATGAATTCATATTTGAAGTTTGTGCCATAGACATAACAAGTTTGAATATTTTATTATTTGTAATTTATTGGCCACAAAAGAATAGGGAATATGAAACATTTTGCACTTCATTGGAAAAACTCCTGCAGGCATTGATAAAGAAAGATATTAAAAAATCTATAGTTTTGGGCGGAGACTTCAATCAAAATATATTATTGAAGGATAAATCAACAAAAACCTTCTTAGACCTTATGGCAAGTTATAATTTCTATCAACACATAAAAGAACCAACTAGGACAACAATTAAAAGCGCCACTTGTATAGACCTAATATTCACAAATTTTCAAAATAATAATTTTTCAACTTCACTTAAAGAATACGGATTATCCGATCATAAAGGCATTTTAGTATCTATTCCAGCAAATAAAAAAATAGAAAATAATATAAAATGGTTCATATATAAAAGACATTACAGTAAAAGTCAAATAGAAAATTTTTAATTACACTTACAAACTATAAATTGGAACGAAATATTATCTGATCAAAAAAATATAACTGAAAATTATAATTCATTCCAAATACTACTAAACGACATATTAAATTTAAACATACCTAAAACAAAATACAAAATAAATAATAAAACAAAAAAAACTTGGTTAACGCGTGGTATAAAAGTATCGTGTAAAAATAAAAGACTATTAAAACAACTAATTTCGCAAACAGATAATCCTACGCTAAATGAACACTATAAGAAATATGAAAAGCTACTAAAAAAGACTGTACTAAGATCAAAAAAACTATGTTACATACGTAATATTAAGAACTCTGAAAACATATCCAAAACAATGTGGAAAATAATCAAAGAGAAAGCAAATAAAATCACAAATAAAAATAAATCAAATATAAAACTAAATATCAATAATGTTCTATCAGATGATCCAATACAAATCGCAAATACTTTTAATGATTATTTCATATCGGTGGGAGTGGGCGCGGGCGATGCATGCACCGCCGCGACGTCAACCTCGGTGACGTCGCGCAGTCATAGTCGTTGCGGAGGCAGTGAGCCGTGCGGACGACCCGTCCTTGCACCCTCGGAAAACTCAATTTATATTAAACCAGTAGATGTTAACGAAATACACCGTATCATACGTAATCTAAAAAATAAGCGAAGTTTCGGTATTGATGAACTACCCCCAACCCTAATAAAAAAATGCTCCAACGAACTAACATTACCCCTAACGTACCTGGTAAGCCAATCATTCGCGGAAGGCGAGGTCCCGGACTATATGAAAACATGTATTATAAAACCGATACACAAGAAAGGCGATCGAACAAATTTTAATAATTACCGTCCGATAGCTCTTTTACCAACATTTTCTAAAATCTTGGAAACCGCAATGTCAAATCGCCTGCACTCCTTTTGTGAAAAATTTGAAATATTTAATAATAGCCAAAACGGTTTTAGGAAAAACAGATCCACAACATTAGCCGTATACAGGTATATACAAGAAATTTTAAATATAATTAACGATAAAAAATATGCTGTCGGGATCCTATTAGATATGAGTAAAGCTTACGACAGGGTCTCATATAATATTTTATTGAACAAATTGTACGGGATAGGCGTTAGAGGAGTTGCATACGAATGGTTTTCATCGTATCTTAAAAACCGTTCGCAATATGTGGAAATAGAGAATCACAACTTCCGAACCGGCGAAATAACACAAGTTAGGTCGCGAAGGGCAGACGTCACGCAGTCCATACCCCAAGGTAGTGTACTTGGTTGTATTTTGTTCCTTATCTACATCAACGACCTACCTACGGTGATTGAAGACTCGAGCATCTTGTTTGCCGATGATGTTTCGGTTGTTTTTCCGTGTTTGGACATTGTGGAGCTAAACACTCGACTAGATAGCACATTTACACGATTAATGGGCTGGCTAAACGATCACAACCTAGAAGTAAATTTCACCAAAACAAAGTTAATGCAATTTCGGCCACACCAGAAGCGTCCACTTGATATTAGTTACTCCATTATGAATATAACTTTAGAATGCGTAAATAACTTCTCACTTTTAGGTCTAATAATAGATACAAACGTGAACTGGTAGGCCCACATCGAGGGGTTGGCGAGTAAGATGTGTCGATTTACGTACGCTCTATACGAACTTAAGAAAGCCACGGACATTCAAACCGCCACTTCAGCCTATTATGCATACGCCCACGCATGGCTTAGATACGGTATAGTGTTATGGGGAAATAGTACAGAAGCACCTTATATATTTACTCTTCAAAAGAAATGTATAAGAATCTTAGCAAATATTCAACAAATAGATAGTTGCAGACCACACTTTAACAAACTTAAAATCCTAACTCTTACGTCCCTATATATTTTTGAGTTATGCACTTTTGCAAAAAAACATGAACACCTTTTCCCTAACTTAAACGAAACTTATAATAGACCAGCAAACTTAAGACCAAAACCAAGACTAATGCTACCAAATAAAACTTTAAAAATATTCGATACAAGCCCATATATAATGACCCTAAAAATTTATAATAAAATACCTGTAAATATACGAAATGAACAATTATTCAAAACATTTAAAACTAAATTATCTAATTACTTAAAAGAAAAAGCATATTACACGTTGCAGGAGTTTTTACAATAGTTTTTACAATAGATATACATATATAGGTATATATACCTATTTTGATTAATGATGTATAAATTTGATTGATAATAAAATATTATAATAAATTTTGATTGAATATTTTAATAATTAAAATTAAATTTAATGAAATGTAATAATTAATTAATGAAATAACGCTATGATTTACCTAACTAATTTATATGTACACAATATAAATTATTTAATACAAAATAAAGTTATTTTGCAGTGCCCTAGCAGGGTTCATATTGTAAACTATTATATTACTACTAACCACCTTACTAACCACAATATGAGGCAATAAAGAATTTGTATTTTGTATTTTGTATTTTGATTTGTTGCTGTCCCAAAAACTGTGCTATTTATTATCTTGTTTGAGGGTGGAGGCCAGAGAACTTGTACAGCACTTGCCGCTCCATAATGAAAATTATGAAGTGGCACTGCATATTCTAAAGTCCCGATACCAAAATATTCGGCGAATTACTGACACACATGTTTCTCAAATTCTAAACTTGCCTGTGATAAACCGGGCTGTAGACTTGAGGGTATCCTTATTAAACCCCCTGTTGGTGGCTGCCAACAGTCTTAAACGACTGGACCTTCCTGTCCAGGAGTGGTCCTATATGCTAGTGCATATAGTCCTTACTAAGATCCCTTTTGCCCTCCGGGAAAGGTTTGAACATAGGTATGGCGGGGACTCGGCTACCTACTGTAAGATGCTTAAATAATTAAAACAATATGTTGATGTATCTAAATAATTTATCATTAATTATAGTTTAAAATTAAATAATTTAGTTATAAATCATTACATTTGTTGATTAAGAAGTATGTTAATTGATTATACATTCGCCACCAGAGGGCGCTGTATATTTTCTGACAAACGAGGGACTTCGACGACGACATTGTGTGAAATGGCGTCGTAGAAGTGAGTCGTTGATTGTAACGATTTGTCGAGTTCTGTAGAATCTATTGTACTTTCGATTCATTAATATATTAATGTAAACAGTTTGAGTTTTATTTAATAACCGTAAATAATTAAAGAGCTAACAAATCAGAAGTGAGATCGAAACAAGCACGTGCCGACAAAGAGTTCATTATTGTCTACAAATTAAGATAAAGGACTGAAATTGACATGTCAGACGATGGCAGATTATGGAACATGGTGGACAACGTGAATGACACGTTAGCGTATTCATATCCATGGCCTCGGACGCGGTGCTCTACACGGACGTGGCGCTCTGCACGGACGAGGCGCTATGCATCGCTACGATGACTTGCACGGATGCGGGGCTCTACACGGACGTGGCGCTCTGCACGGACAAGGCGCTCTGCATGGCTGCGATGATTTACACGGTGGCGGTGTTCTGGATGTCCACGGCGCACTGTGTGGCGGCGACGTTCCAGATTGGCAGCGGGCCAACAATTGCTGCCAAATTGTAAAAGGTAGTAAAATGATGAATCAGACAATGGGTACTTGGTTTTTTGACACATTTAACAGGTCCTTACAGGCAATCGTTACTGTTAGTTATGAAATACACTTAATAAAATTACATCGTTATCTCGAAATTTATCCAAATTTACAAAAATATAAGTAGGTAAAGATTTGATTGAACAAGGCTAATAAATGCTCTTTAAGATTATTGACATAGCTGAGACATCAGAGACTATCGAACCATTAATAATAATTATTTGTTTAGTAGTTTATTTTATCTAGGTACAAAATATTCACAAACATACATTAGATAATTCGTAAGAGAGTAACAAACTGACATTCGTGTACCCTTAAACAAATCCATATAATAATAATAATAAAAAAAAGAAAAATCTAGGTAACATAAAGTAAATTAAGAAGAAACAAAATTATAAGTTATAGGGATAATAAAGCTACAAATACTAAATTCTGCAAATTATATGTCGCCAATGGCTTTCTTTGTTCTGGAAAATATATCAATACTGTGCGTGTTTTTTTTGTAGTTGTCACAATTGCGTCAAAAATATATTAATTTGGTTTACTTAGTGTAACAATGTTTTATGTAAAAACTGTTTTGAGAACGAGATCATGTTCGCGCTACTATAAAATTATATTTTTCTAATAAAGATGGAGAATCAAGTATATTTTTTACAATTTTACCCAAAAATATGGAGCCAAAATAATAATATAATCTACGGTTTTGGGATATGTTTATGTCGCCTACTATTATATTATTTAGACGTTATTAGAGATTAATAATAAAAATAATTTATACGTTTATTAATCCAAAAATATTGAACAAAATTAAAGTAACAAAATATAATGAAGTGTTAATTATGTTCCTTATTTAATAAATTATTTTTATTACATAAAACAGTATTATGTGGTTTCTTAATTTAGAATTTAAAATACACAGATGAAGGTATGGACGGGAGATTATCTTTAAATAAATATACTTAATTATCTGGGATTTACATGTTTAGGTAATAGTAAAAAGAAACATAAATATTATTAAAACAGTTTTATTAACTGGGACAATACGAATAACGCATTAGCATTACCAAAATTGGTAGGTATAGCCAAACTGGTATAGAGGTTAGGTTAGGACATAAGACATCACAGGAGAAATGCCAAACTAGGCAGAAATGCTAAGGTTGACTTTCACGACATTATATAGATACGATTATGAAATATATTTTTTAAAGCTTAAAATTGTTTACACTAAATAACATTATTTATTGCATTTTCAATAGCAAGTAGCTACGTGAATATTAAACATGGTTTATTTCACTAAATAGCAAAGTTAGGATTATTAACTTTGTCAGTGAGACAATCGCTTTTAGGGTTATTAGAATATATTATTTTAAAATCGCATTTTATTAAAATGCCTAAGAGCATTTATTAGATTAATAAATATGATTTAAGTTGTTATGCAATCGCGCGTAAACGTTAAAAATGATGATGTGTTTGAGATGAAATGTGACGGAAACTTATATTAAATTAATTACTATTGGATAAAATTTTAACATTATATTATAATAGGTTTCAATAAATTTAATTAAATAATACTTATTATGGTATGGGTAGAACTTGGGCAGAGGTAATACTCGGATATAGATTGATAGGTTTAAAAGAAAGCGGATATTGGTTTAGACATAGATGAAAGCGTCGGTGTGATGAAGGATTAACTAATATAAGATCGGAAGTAAATGTACAAAATCTCAGGGGAAAACAAAGTGAAACATTTAATAAAAAATAGGAAGTCTTGTCTAAAATATCAAATAGCAGATTTAGTACGGGTCGTAAAACCTACACACACAATTGGTAAAAGTACGAAATTAATACCTAAATGTTCTGGACCGTATCGTATAACTAAAGTTTTAGATAATGATAGAAATAACAGATACCCCAATAATAATGAAGGGCGGTCACATACACGTGACCGCCCTTGCAGGAGTATTTTCGGTTGATAAAATATATCTCTGGCTTTGCTACAAACGCAGTGATAGTGGACAATCTTCCGACACAGAAGATGATTCCGAAAATAATAATGACGAAATTAAATAAGACACAAGAGAATTTCATTAATTGTAAATATATTAATGTCATTATGTCAATAATATTTTGTCAGGGTCTTGTTAAATGTGATGGATTAATTTAGAGATTTACTTATAATGAAGGGTACTATTTTTAATAAGTCAGTTTTTGCACAATTGCTGATGTGACTAGTGTTTAGTATAATGAAGGAGGTGCAAGATTAACTTATAGGTCGACACATTAAGTTCGTTTATGTACAACAGTTGGCAAAATAAAGAATTTTCATTAATTTATTAATTTCTTCGCACAGTGAAAGATTTGCAACGTTGGTCGAGCACAATGAATGGTGTGCAATTGTAATAAATATTGAGAGCACAATGAATGGTGTGCAACGTCAGTTTATAGGTCGGCACATGAGTGTCGAGCACAATGAATGGTGTGCAACGTCAGTTTATAGGTCGGCACATGAGTGTCGAGCACAATGAATGGTGTGCAATTATAATAAATATTGAGAGCACAATGAATGGTGTGCAACGTCAGTTTATAGGTCGGCACATGAGTGTCGAGCACAATGAATGGTGTGCAATTGTAATAAATATTGAGAGCACAATGAATGGTGTGCAACGTCAGTTTATAGGTCGGCACATGAGTGTCGAGCACAATGAATGGTGTGCAATTGTAATAAATATTGAGAGCGCAATGAATGGTGTTAAATATTGAGAGCACAACGAAGGATGTGCATAATGTTTTGTAACAAGCGATGTGCTTTGTTATTGTGTGGAGCACAACGAAGGATGTGCATAATGTTTTGTAACAAGCGATGTGCTTTGTTATTGTGTGGAGCACAACGAAGGATGCGCATAATGTTTAGTAACAAGCGCAATGGATGTGCTTTGTTATTGTGTGGAGGTGTGGAGTACATTAAAGGATGTGCGGTGGTATTATCAAATGTAAATATATAGCACAATGATGCGTTTTCTAAATATTAACCTGTGCAGAATATGCATTTTAATTAGCACTATAAATGACGTACCTACTATATTTATTTTATTATCGACACATGCGTCGAACACAATGGATAAAGTTTATCGTTTTAAATCAGTTAAATATATTATGTGATGTTTAAGTTATTATCGATGCCATGTATCGAGCACAATGAGTCTAGTGTTCTAGTTGTTAGTAGTTGGTTCTGTAATAATAACAATGAAGATTGTATACACCTTAGCACAACAGCATCGATACTCTCGATACAAATCGACAAAATCGATTTTATGAATTCATTCTTAAACTTCATTATACCGACTGTCAAATTATATCGATGTGGTTAAGTTAAGCCCGTCTAGCATGTTTGTTTTATTATCGATACATAAGTTATTTGGCAAATTAGATTGTTGGTAACATCAAAAGTGTTTGTCATTAACCACCCAAACGTCCGCGGATACTTTAGTATCCAGTACACTTAAACAATGCGGCATTGCTATAAGCATCATCTAGTGAATTACGTCGTCTCTCTTTAGTTTGTTGTTATAATATCACAGACAATGATATTACTTCACTAAATAATCGGTAGATGGCTAAATATAAAGATTATTTTATGACAAAAAAATATAAAAACTTTATTTTCGTACTATTGCATTGGAATTAGAATATTGTTGAAATATATCTCGTAAATAATATTTCCTGATATTATTAAACATCAAAATGATCTTGAGGATTTGTTTTTTAAGATTACAGCTATATTTTATTGTATGTAATCCTAGTCTAAATAGAGGGTCACAATTATAGATATTATTAGGACGAGAACAATGGCCGGTTTTGACTGGTTTTTTGTGTTTTACAGTTTACTTTACATTCCTTTTAATAAAATAATATCACAAATATATAATAGTTCACTATTTCCATAACCATATACTTATATTATAGAAAAGTATTAAGATGTACAATATCTCAATAAAAAAAACGCATGAAACTTGATACCGCGACCGAAATTTGAGAACAGATATCATGGTTTATATTCTTCGCGTTCCGACCTCAGCATCGCTGCCACGGATCGCTGGTTTTTTTAGCCAAGGTCGTTTCACCGCGCGAAAATGTTAGCAATTCAAGTTACCATCAATCGTTCCGCGAACAGAAATTTTAACACGAAAAGTTAGCCTGGCTACTTTTTGACAGATGTTTGTTTACATGTGAATATCTATCTACGAATTGGAATTTAATTAATTATTTTATATATTTATATCTGTTTTAATTTTAAAAGTTCG
This sequence comes from Monopis laevigella, assembly GCA_947458855.1. Classification (NCBI taxonomy): domain Eukaryota; kingdom Metazoa; phylum Arthropoda; class Insecta; order Lepidoptera; family Tineidae; genus Monopis; species Monopis laevigella. Next base: position 9,584,676 of record OX381581.1, on the reverse strand, counting down.
ATTAAACCAAAAAAATAAATATCGTGTAACTAAATTCAGCTTTGGTATGTTTAGTTTGAGGTTGTTAATTAAATTAATATTGTGATATTATAAAATTATTGTATTTAAATAATAGTTAATTAAAAAATATTGATTTATTTTATAATGATAATATTTTTAATTTCAATTATTTAATTCAAAATAGTGCTTCTTGTCAAAAAGTGACATCGAAAATCCACATCGATCGTTTCCGAGCTGCATTTTAGCATCGCTAAAAAAAATTACATGGCTGTTGAAACGGGCGGTTTTTGAAGTCAGCACGAAAAACTGCCCGCGCTAGCTCTCGGAACGCAGGGATTATTAAAGTATCGCGCAAAAACGGTTAGCGTATGACCGCGCGAACCTCGGATGTTAGCTATTTTGGTTTCGCGCGCTGGAAGTTGAGTGGTTAACTACTGATTTAATTTATTAATTTGGAACACCGACGAAAAAATCAAGTAGATATTAATAATTTGTTAAAAACTAATACTTACCTGTATAATGTTTTGGTGTTTATACCATGCTGTAATTATAGCATACATAATATTAATTATTACAGCAAAATTAGTTATGTAAACCTAAATTTAATTAATAAAATAAGATTATACCTAAGTAACTTGGACTGGATAGTTGAGTTATAAGTTGTTTAGATAAATGACAAGATATTCAATTTTAACACTTTTACATCCATAGATAAACAAACACTCGCATCCAAAACAAACATACATGCATACACACATACAATCACTCACTAACCCAAAAGCACGAATACATATATCGCGCGCCTTACAGTGTTAAATTTATGGTATTGTAAAATTAAAATTCTACATGGCTTAATGTTTTACTAAAATATTTTGTAAATATGATGTGCGAAATGCTGTTTAATTAAATAAATAAACAATACATACATAGTACGTACCACGTATATAAGGCAAGGCATATAATTACTTAATATTAAGTTCACGAGGACGTGAACTTTTGTCAGGATGGACGAGCTGTAAGATGCTTAAATAATTAAAACAATATGTTGATGTATCTAAATAATTTATCATTAATTATAGTTTAAAATTAAATAATTTAGTTATAAATCATTACATTTGTTGATTAAGAAGTATGTTAATTGATTATACATTCGCCACCAGAGGGCGCTGTATATTTTCTGACAAACGAGGGACTTCGACGACGACATTGTGTGAAATGGCGTCGTAGAAGTGAGTCGTTGATTGTAACGATTTGTCGAGTTCTGTAGAATCTATTGTACTTTCGATTCATTAATATATTAATGTAAACAGTTTGAGTTTTATTTAATAACCGTAAATAATTAAAGAGCTAACACTACCTACCTACCTTTGCGGACCTCATCACTTTTTTGGAAGATGAGTGCCGATACCAAGATAACACTGAACCTGTCCCACCTAGCCCTGCGGCTACGGTACAGCGTAGGACTTTTCAGTTGGACTCCAGACGTTCTGGAGCCCGACCACGACAAACTTTTGCTGTTTCAGCTGTTGAATGTGGTTACTGTGGGCATACAGGCCACCTTGTAGCTGCCTGTCAGGCTTTCAGGGAGCTGAATACTTTCTCTCGAAAGCATTTTGCCAGAACCCGAGCTCTCTGTTACGGTTGTCTGGGTAAGCATTTGTACAGGGACTGTGCTAACCAGAAACCCTGTAATTATTGTCGTGGGCGACATATTCCAAAATTGTGTGCCAATCGCTCTGGTGAGCATTTTTCAGCTCTCCAGGCGCGCTCTTCTAATATCCAAGGTCCCCCCACGGGCAGGGGAGGTGCTAATTTTGCTGCTCCGGTGGACACTTCACCACGCCGGTCTAGAAGGCCTCGGAGTAGGCTTGCAAGATCTTCAGGATCTAGCCGAGGCTCAGCCTAGCAGGAGTCCGGTGTTTCCGACTCTGTGACCCGTAGGCACCAATCTAATACAGAAGTTCCTGGCACTTCTGGGGACAGAGTCACTACCAGGGGTAGATTCTCTACTAGGGGTAGAGTCTCATCCGAATAGGATGAGGATTCCCCAACCTATATCCAACATTCTTCCAGCGGCCCAGATACGGTTCTCTTACCTACAGCAGTTGTTGGTGTGTATGATAAGTTTGGCGTTGCTCATCAGGCGCGCGCTCTCCTGGATACTGGGTCGCAGGGTTGTATAGTATCAACAGACTTAGTTGATAGGTTAGGTCTGAGTATAACTCCCCATGGTGGTCCTATACGAGGCATTGGTGGCCTACAAGCATTGGGTGTTTTAGGTCACATTGGTTTCACTTTTGGCCTTAGTGGCAATCTTGGTCCTCTAGCATCACTAAATGCAATTGTTATGACCAATATCCTAGACCGACAACCTGTTGTTTATCTGCCTTTGTCAATCCAGCGGTTGACAAAACACTTAACCTTGGCCGATCCAAGTTATTATATTTCCGCACCAGTCGACCTGTGACTAGGAGCTGATGTTCTGGGAAATTGTATAGTTGGTGAACGCAGGGTATTGCAACCAGGGGGTTTGGTTGCTCTTCGTTCCATCTTTGGGTTTGTTGTTTTGGGGCCGGTACTCCGGGAACCCACTGATCATTTTGCACGCTCCGACTACCTAGGCCTGTCGTTGAGCGACGCGGTTCAGCAGTTCTGGCGCATGGAAGAGCCACCTTCTGTATCTAAGTCTGATCCACTGCATCACGACTGTGAGGTATTTTTTGTGGAGAACACCACGCGTATGCCATGTAGTCGTTTCATGACCAGACTGCCCTTTTTAAGTATTCACCCTCCATTGGGCTTGTCTCGGGCCATTGCAGAAAAACGGTTTAATGCAATGGAACGCCGAATGTCTAGATGTGCTCGCTTTCGAAGCAAGTACGTCGATTTTATTCGGGAGTATATAGACTTGGATCACATGGCCATTTCTCAAATCGACTGGCGCTCTGGGGAGCATTATTATATTCCTCATCATGCCGTCTTCAAGGCGGGTAATGAGAAAATTTGGGTTGTTTTTGACGGGTCGGCAACCACAACTTTGGGGGCTTCATTAAATCAATGTTTGCATTCAGGCCCGAAGTTACATTCTGACATTTGTTATGTGTTGACCAAATTTCGTCGTCATCAGGTGGTTTTTGTAGCTGATATTCGAATGATGTTTCGTCAGACATTGATACATCCAGAAGATCGGAAGTATCAACTTGTTCTGTGGAGAGAGGCTCCCAGTGAACCACTGATGACGAGTTAAAAACAAATACCTATGGAATTAGGTCTAGTCCATTCATAGCCATTCTTTATTAGAGCTGGCTAAACGTTTTAGAGTTACGTATCCCCGAGCCGCTGCTATCTTGGAATCCGACATCATATGTCGATGATATTTTGACTGGTGCATCTAACGTGCAAGAGGCTCTACTAACCAAGCGCGAACTTATTGACTTGTTGCAAACCAGAGGCTATGAGTTGAGGAAGTGGGTGTCAAATTTTCCAAGTGTCCTCTCCGATCTTTCTCTGGACCACTGTCAGGATACTCATTCTTTTGAGAATCCTGATTCTCCTCATACTGTTGCTGTTCTTGGCATTCAGTACCAGCCATCTGAGGATCTATTTACCTATAAAGTAGAATTTCCTCCTTTATATAGCAAGCGGTCGGTGCTATCAGTAGTGGCTCGTATCTTTGATCCCAATGGTTGGGTCTACCAGTTGTTTTTTGGGCCAAATGCTTCTTACAAAAGCTTTGGTTGGCTGAGCTGTCCTGGGATGATTCCCTTCCCGCTAATTTGGCCAATGAATGGGAATCCTTTATTCTGAACGTAGGTGACCTCAGTAAGGTCGTACTACCACGTATTCTAGCGCCTAGCGCTCCTGTGCATATTTCCTTACACGGGTTTTGTGATGCTTCCGAATGTGGATATGCCGCAGTTGTTTATTTAAGAGTTGTTGATGGCCGTGGTGAAGTCCGTGCTTCCTTGGTGCTGGCTGAATCTAAAGTTGCTCCCATTCGAAAAAGGGTAACAATTCCGAAGCTTGAACTGTGTGGAGCCACGTTGCTTAGTCGGCTTTTGAACCACACACTTTGTGTATTGTAACCTTATTTTCATTTGAATGAAGTGTTTGGCTGGTCTGATAGCAAGATTGTTTTAGCTTGGCTAAGGGCATCAGTACATACTCGTACTTTGGAAGTATTTGTTGCCAACCGAGTTACTCAAATACAAGGCTCGGAAGCCCCCATTATTTGGAGACACGTCCCAGGAACATTTAATCCTGCAGATTGTGCATCGCGCGGCTGCGATGCCCCAACATTAGTTGTTCATCCACTTTGGTGGGGACCCGAGTGGCTTGATCGTTCGCCGTCAACATGGCCTGATGGCAATTTATGTGTCCCGGAGCTGATTCAATTGCCAGGATTACGTGGCCTTGCTGCTCAAGTTGAGTCTGTTGACCGAGACTTCCTCCTAAACCGTTATAGTTCTTCGGACAAGTTGGTTGCTGTAACTTGCTGGATACAGCGTTTTATCTACAATTGTAGAAATAGGTCATCTCGATTGTCGATTTCAGTAGTCTCTACGGACGAACGGCAACAGGCACTCCTTTTGCGCAGACTGAGCCTATTTTTGGATGATGACGGGCTTCTCAGGGTCGGCGGCCGACTCCGGAACGCGTCTTTGCCATTTTGCCATCCTCTGCTCCTGCCAAGGCATGGGCATTTTACAGAACTTGTAATTCGAGATCGGCACGTTAAAAACTCTCATGCTGGTTGCAATGCCTTGTTGGGTACTTCACAGCGGGAATTTTGGATTCTTGGAGCCCGACGGGCTATTCGTTCGGTAATATATAAATGTATGCAGTGTTATCGGACAATGGCTCCCTTTTATTCTGTATGCAGCTTAAAATGGGTGATTTGCCCAGCGATCGGGTTACGGAAGCTCGCCCATTTGCTGGATGTGCTACTGACTTTTGTGGACCTTTTCATCTCAAAACCCACAACCTCCGAAACCCGAAGGTTGTAAATGCTTGGGGCTGTGTGTTTGTTTATTTGGCGACGAAGGCTGTACATCTTGAATTGGTTACTTCACTATCTATGGAAGCCTTCATTGCAACTCTGACACGTTTTGTTGCACGACGTGGCCTACCTAGTCCGATTCGCTCAGTTTGTGGTACCAACTTCATTGGTACTAATAACTATTTAAACGAAGTATATAAATTCTTGGCAGAGAAAGAGTCTGATATCGGAGTGAAACTCTCTCAGTCAGGAATTACATGGCGTTTTAGTCCTCCAGCTTGTCCACACTGGGGTGGAATATTTGAAGGCGCGGTTAAATCGGCTAAAACTCATTTGAAGCGCGTTGTTGGGGAAACCACTTTGACGTTTGAGGAAATGGCCACCGTCCTCTGTAAGATTGAGTGCGTCCTTAACAGCAGACCCTTATGTCCTATCTCTTCGGATCCAAATGACCTGGAGGTATTGACCCCAGGCCGTTTTCTTGTTGGTCAGCCACTTAATGCGCTACCAGGATATCCTTGGCAGACTGTAAATTCTAACCGGTTGTCCCGGTTTCAGCTGCAGCAGTTATCGCAGAACTTTTGGCGTCGTTGGTCTTTGGAGTACCTGCACATTCTCCAGCAGCGCGTTAAGTGGACTGACATAGCTGAGCCACCTCGGATAGGTGACTTAGTTTTATTGAAGGATGCCAATGCTTCAGCCTTATCTTGGCGTCGCGGACGCATTATAACTTTACATCCTGGAAGTGAAAGATGGCATACCTCGCTTTGCTGAGGTTTTAACAGTAGGCTCTGTCTTGAGGCGGGCTGTGGCCACTCTCTCCTGTCTCCCTTTGCAGTAATTTGTTTTTTGCTGTGTAATGGACTACGTTCCTTTGTCCAGGGCTGGGGGGATGTTTAAAATGCTTTTAACCGCCGCCTCCAAATTACTTTGGAACGCACTAGGCAGATTTCCCTTTTCCTTGGTGCGATGATTAAAAAAAAGAAATCTTTTGACATAACCTAAAATTTGTTCATAACTTGCACCACCTTTATTATTGTTTATTTATTGTTTTTTTGTAGTAATTGCTAAGTAATTGTAACGAACTAGTGCCTATGTAAATTGTGATTGTTTGTGAAGTATTTGTTAACTTTAAATTATTGTGTGTACCTTGGATAAAGTACAATTGAAATTATAACCGGCGCGGACGCCGATTTTGAAACTTTGTTATTGAACAAAAAGACGAAGGGTGCTCTTCCAGGTCATACATTCGCCATACTCACCACTATCACATACACACATCCATTTACACTTCTGGTTGGGTATACCTTATATTCATGGCTATATGGACATAACCACATATCAAGGTCGGTAACTATTTTTGTTAATTATTTTTTTGTTTAATTTTTTGTCCCGTGTTACTAGCGGGCTTAGCGAGCGTAGAGGCTCGCTTTTCTGGATTAAGAGCAAGATTGCGCATCACAAACAATATGACTACCAATTAATAATTAATAGTTATTGAGTGTATATGTGTAAGTGAATCCTATTTATGATTGTGTGAAATATGTGTGTAATGTATAAATAGTTTTTTAATTTTACAGTTTTTTAATTACCTTTTATATATTAGCGACCCACTCCGGCTTCGCACGGATGACTAATTATATATATGTTACATAATACAGGTTCTGTAAGAAATTATTTAAATAATAGTGAAACCGCATCAAAATCCTTTGCGTAGTTTAGAAGATTATAAGCGTACAAACGTTGAATGCGCCTTAATTTTTTACTATGTATAAAAAAATAAAAAAAAGTTAATATTTTTTTTTTTAATATTTATAAAAAATATATTTTAAATTAGTGTATATAATACGGTATGTAATAAATGTTTATCTACGCCATTTTTTTATTCTACTGTGTAGGAGCATAAAGAATCTATATTAAAAACAAAATTCTTTTTAGTTTTTCAAATTTCAGTGGTCAGATACCAATCTATCGATATCTTTCAAAGCATTCCAATGAAAATAGTTTTGATTGCATTTGGAAACGTGTTCCAAATTCAAATATCTGCTGAAAATTGGCAAACTAGCAGGTTCCAGAATGGCTGTACCAAATATTATATGTACAACTCTAATCCCCGAGTAAAACGAAGAGCCATTCGCGCAATTTGGCACTCGAGTACAAGCCGAGTGTTGAATGACAGCGTTTTGTCAGCGTCGACGCCTCTGCATTTCGCTTGCCTACGGATTCTCGGAATACCTATTCGCTTTTCAAAAATTAATTCTATAATTGAATTTAAGTGACTTTATTTTTAATTGTACTATTTTGGACACAAATTGTTTGAATTTCTTTGTAAAAGGTGATGACCTATAAAAAAATAATATGGGTTTTATTATATAATTACTGACCGAAAAACTTAGCTCCTCCAATTTGGATTTATTAAAGGATCACCAAAAAAAGATACATTATCTTTTATATTAACAATTATTATTTTAATTTAACAAGTTGGTATAGTGAAACTGGGACCGACAACTTAACTTGCTCTCCAACGCAATATAGTGATGTTGTCAAAAAAAACATATATTCATTTTAAAATTAAAGACTCATTGTTACACATCGGGATTAGAATCCGGGACCTAAACATTGTAGTGTTTTTAAGTCTGACGTCTAACCAAGTCGCCTTATCATTTTAATATTAGTAACATTTAATCAAATTGAATAAGATATGCACTAAATTAATAAAAAAAAATACAAAAAATGTTTAAGTAAAACATTTACTTTTTACTTTTTTTTTTCTTGTACAAGTTTTACAATATCACTGCAGGCTTAATGTTACGCAGACTTCGTAATTCAAAGGGCAAATAAATACATGTGGACCGCAACGCATTTGCATGTATATTGCCTTCAATGTACAGTGGCCATACGTTGTGCTTTATTAACTGACATTCGTTTTTGTTACATTTCGATGTAAACGATATCAGCAAATGAAAGCTTAATTGGATACTAACTTAATGGAATTCGAGTTGCTTATTTTATTTGTTTTTGGAATGATTGTTTCACATGTTTTACATATGTTATGTAAAACATGATTTTAAAATTGTGTTTACATGATTGGTGTTAAAGTAGTACCTTACCTTAAGCTTTCAGTTTTCATCTTGTCTCATGAAAAATTGGGTAGTCTTTACAAGTCATCTTTTGTAAGTTTCATGTTTATTTATTATGTTAATTTATTTATCAAAGATGTAATCAATAAAAACATAATTATAATTACCTATAAATTTAAAAGCTATATAATAATAATAATAAAAATTAAATTAATGAATATAATTCATTGAGTTCCTCTGGAGCCGCGCAGGTGCCGAGATCTGCAGCCGCATTGCCTCTTTGAATTTCTAGCCCTATGCGTTGGAAAAAGAAGGCTCTAGCACGTCGATCACCTGATTTTTCTATTAGCAATTTTCCCAATGATTGAGAAAATGCTAAAGCATCAGGTGACCAGGGGCCTAAAGTTTCCACTGCAAAGGCCAGAAATTCAAAGTGGTCTGTTCTTATTTATCAATATTATATAACAATAATATATCATCATCATCACGGGCGCCTTACGGCCGCTTAGACAATTTGGATTTATTAAAGGATCACCAAAAAAAGATACATTATCTTTTATATTAACAATTATTATTTTAATTTAACAAGTTGGTATAGTGAAACTGGGACCGACAACTTAACTTGCTCTCCAACGCAATATAGTGATGTTGTCAAAAAAAACATATATTCATTTTAAAATTAAAGACTCATTGTTACACATCGGGATTAGAATCCGGGACCTAAACATTGTAGTGTTTTTAAGTCTGACGTCTAACCAAGTCGCCTTATCATTTTAATATTAGTAACATTTAATCAAATTGAATAAGATATGCACTAAATTAATAAAAAAAAATACAAAAAATGTTTAAGTAAAACATTTACTTTTTACTTTTTTTTTTCTTGTACAAGTTTTACAATATCACTGCAGGCTTAATGTTACGCAGACTTCGTAATTCAAAGGGCAAATAAATACATGTGGACCGCAACGCATTTGCATGTATATTGCCTTCAATGTACAGTGGCCATACGTTGTGCTTTATTAACTGACATTCGTTTTTGTTACATTTCGATGTAAACGATATCAGCAAATGAAAGCTTAATTGGATACTAACTTAATGGAATTCGAGTTGCTTATTTTATTTGTTTTTGGAATGATTGTTTCACATGTTTTACATATGTTATGTAAAACATGATTTTAAAATTGTGTTTACATGATTGGTGTTAAAGTAGTACCTTACCTTAAGCTTTCAGTTTTCATCTTGTCTCATGAAAAATTGGGTAGTCTTTACAAGTCATCTTTTGTAAGTTTCATGTTTATTTATTATGTTAATTTATTTATCAAAGATGTAATCAATAAAAACATAATTATAATTACCTATAAATTTAAAAGCTATATAATAATAATAATAAAAATTAAATTAATGAATATAATTCATTGAGTTCCTCTGGAGCCGCGCAGGTGCCGAGATCTGCAGCCGCATTGCCTCTTTGAATTTCTAGCCCTATGCGTTGGAAAAAGAAGGCTCTAGCACGTCGATCACCTGATTTTTCTATTAGCAATTTTCCCAATGATTGAGAAAATGCTAAAGCATCAGGTGACCAGGGGCCTAAAGTTTCCACTGCAAAGGCCAGAAATTCAAAGTGGTCTGTTCTTATTTATCAATATTATATAACAATAATATATCATCATCATCACGGGCGCCTTACGGCCGCTTAGACGGCCCTGGAGGTTTATAATTCCACCTCGTCGACACCGAACAAGTGGCTAGTTCGTCGCAATGTTTGGATATAATCAAAAACTCATCTATAAACAGTTTCACAAGTATTTTGAAACTGGGACCCGTGCACTCCAGTGCACGGGTCCCAGTATACGTCGGCACTATAGTGATGTTGTTAAACAAATGTATATACATTTATAAATTATAAACTCATTGATACACACCTGTGTTTGAACCAGAGACTTAAGTGTTTTTTTTTATTTGTTTAAGTGTAAGGTCTAACCAACTCAGCCACCACGTATAAATAATATTAAATAAATAGTTTTCAGTCAATTGAATAAACAGTTTTTAAGATAGTATTTTTGGGCTAAAAGACAAAAGGAACAAAATAGACTTCTAACATAAATGTTTCCTTTAAAAAAATTGCCACTGCATTCGCAATAGCGAAGTCTGTGTTCTTCATACAAAATAAGCTTTCGCACTTCCAGTAATATTTTTGTAGTTCATTGTATTAATTAATCTTTATGTGTTAGTTAAAAAAATACTTTTTTAACTTTTGTAATCGAAAAATAATACTTTTTTTTATCATAATACTAAAATATTTATTACCCATGACATAATTATTTTTACGTACAATTACCATGAAAAAATTAAATTGAACTTTGTCTAAATAGTACTTTAGAGCACAACTGCAGAGCCTTTGATTGGTCCTCAAGACTGCCAAACAGCTGGAGTCACTAGTCAAAGCCTCAACGACTTGTGTGGTGCTGGCACTGAATTTTAAACAAAGCTTTGTTCCCACTTTGTTACCTTCGAAGTTGACGCGAGTTTTCTGTTTTTTACTTCGAAAGATAATTTTGTGATAGATGCTTAGTTTTGAGATTCAATAGTGTAAGAACCTACCTAAGAGCAGGTAATTCAATTCTTAACTTAACAAAAATAAAAATATTCAAGATATTTCAAAAATATATTAAATCTGGGAAAGGTGCTGATTCCAGAGATACAGTTCATACTACTAAAAATAAAATAAATACCATCACGGTGCCTATTTGACTCCCCGTTTCAGCAGTCCTCAGGGTACCCAGCGGAGGGAATAACCCGTCCTCATTTCGCCGATGGTATTCGGAGGGAAAACCTAACAAGTGGCGAGCTTGTTGCGGTGTTTATGATCAAATAGCCTCGTTGTATAAAGCGGTCACCCATCCCAGGCCGCCCTTGTTGCCATCTGCTTAACCTTGTTATCAGTTGCGCAGTGACTTAACCACTAGGCTGGGCCGCTTTTTTCATATTATTTATTTAGTTCATACTAGTTCAGTCATAATTGTATCAAATTGGATGAATGAGACTGTCCCGTTTTTTGCTACCCCGTCCCGGTGTCCCCGAGGAAAGTGTTGCGACGCCGAAATGTCCTGTTTTCAGTTTCGTAAGGGTCAACACTAATGAAAACTCAAAATCTCAATTATAAAATAACCTTTTCCAATTGTGTCATCGTCGTAAACACATAAAAAAAAAATAGCATAGCTTCTGATTTCTGTTCTCAAAGCCATGTTGATAACGAAAATGAATTTGAGAAAAAAAAATATTTAAAAAAAAGTTTCATTATTGTATTTGTCTCTATAGCTCCACCAGTGACGGAACCATGGGTCTTTTTTTTGCTCATTAATGAAAATGGAAGGAGATTACATATTATAATAAGGGAAAAATGGAAACATTTTTCTATTACTCCAGAGTTTTTTTTTTTTGCCATAATGAAATCCTGCATCCACCCATGAATTCCACAATGTGCCGTTTTGAGTACAAATAAATATAGTGACCTTAACTATAATACAAGAAGTATTTTAAAATAATTTAAATACACGATATCTACACAGTATACATTATACGCACGTACGCCTAGACGGCCTCAGTGTACCCTGTACACCAAACAAGTGGTCTGCAGCCCGTCGCGGTGTTGGATACTTTCAATAACACTAACAATTTTACAAGTAAGTATAGAAACTGGGACCAACAGCAAAACGTGCTCTCTGAGGCACTATAGTGTTGTCAAACAACTATATATATATATTTTTAAAATTTAAACTCATTGTTACATACGGGGGTTTGAACTCTGGGGGGGGATATTAAATGGAATATTAAACACATGGCCCTGCTGGGTGATTACGCGTCTTAAGTTAGCTCGCTTGTCAATCGCGATGTCGTAATCTTCTAAGATTTTTTTGGAGCCATTGCTAAGAAGCCAAGCTTGATCTACGTCAAAATGACGTCATAATGATTGGCGTGCGAGCGAACTTAAGACGCGTAGTCACCCTGCGGGTCATAAACTATTATATTTTATGAACACCCAGAGCACGACAAACTGTAAAAAAAAATAGGTACTAAGATTTTTTTTTTGTCATTAGTGGGAATCGAACCCACAACACCCGGATACCAATGGGATGAATCTGGAGAAGACATGTACTATAAAATATTATTATCTGGAACAGACCTCTTCTATAGAATTCCGAAGCTCAAAAATAAGTGTTAACTGATAAACACAAGCTTGTTAAACCTAACGACTATTTGCCACCTGTTCCCCAAGCCAAACCTCAATTCGGATACTTAATGTACAGTAATTCAGAATTCGTTTATCCAACGTATACATATGAAAAAACGGACGTCAACACTAAAAAAGTGACACAAATATCCATTAGCATTCGAAAAAAGAGAGTGGAATATAATACAACTGATATAAAGAACAAACATCCTTTTATCCACTACCTATCAAATATAATAGGTACCTTAATACAAATATAGGAAACACACTGCCACACACATTCATATAAACATATACACACACATCAACACACATTATTACATATAAAAACACATCTTCTTTCTTATTTAACTTTATACTTTCTCTCTTTTATTCTTCTCTTATTTAACTTTATACCTAAAATTATATATATTGTTGGCGCCATAACTATGCAGACTGATTGTCAATGCATTCGCTGAGGAACGAAACCGTTCCGAACGCAATATTGTTGCCGAGACAAGGACCGTATGTCCGGTAACTAAGAGAGTCGCTCACTACCGCTCGTCGAGACAAGTCGATCCGCTACAAAAACCGCTCCGAGCACGCGTCTCAACCGCGTGTATCCGCATCCGCTTTCCGCCGCTTTATACACGAAAGAAATCCGCTTTATAGTGCTATTGTAGTGCTTATGACCGCTTTGCTGTGCCCAACAAGCTACGTGGTACAGTCTATCGCAGGAGGTTCGAGTGGAGTAACTTGGTGAGTTGCATGTAATTTATCAGCTTTGTATAGATTAGCCCAGCATCGCCAGGACCCGCTCCTCCTTTTTCCGCTCTTATTCCCGCTGTATATTTATTTTAATTAAGAACCAGCCCCGTCCGCTTAGGGTGGAAGCTGCTCGCTTTCGCCCCACCATTTTTGGTCCTTCGAGCCGGATATTAATCATATTACATCCTTTTCTAGTAGGATATTATTTATTTAATTAAAATAATCAATATACTGGTCCTTCATGAGTCGCTTTATTATATTTAATTAAAATCATATTTATTGTATTTAAAGAAAATCATATTTACTATATTTAATTAAAATCATATTTAATATATTTAATTAAAATTATATTTATTATATTCTATAAACCGCCCCCGCTACGCTTATCATAGCGTATACTACCACTTGTACTTGCTACGGCACCACGTGTGTAGCCGCTCCCGCTTTTCCGTAGTTTAAAACGTCAGTCTGGATGCCTACGATCCTGTAGCTAATGTTCGTTTTAACTATTCGCTAATTACCTTTAATATTATTTTTTTTCGTACAAGTACCTACCTACCTACGACGTTTATTATTTTTTGTCTTTCGTTTTTATTATAAATAAATAATGGCTAATAACAGCGAAAAGCTCTCATTGGAATCGTTACTTTTAGACGAGAAACGCAAATCATACTTTAACCGCATCCAAAGCATCTATGATTCCCGCCCTCGTAGTAGTGATGACCCTGGAGTGGACATGTTCATCATGAAATGTAGTTCGCTTGATTCAATGCGTATTGAATTTACGAATATTATCGAGAAAATAAACCGCATTGACCTTCAGATAAATCCTAATGCTATACCTTCTTATGAAGGGTTATGGTCTTTTGAAGACCTATACAATAGTATTCAGTTTATTTGCAAGAAATATAATACCACCGCCTTCACATTCTAGCCAGAAAACCGCTAGTAGGTCTAACATCAAGTTAGAAAAGTTATGCATCCCAGAGTTCCATGGAGAGATAGAAAAGTTTCCCATGTTCCTGGAATCTTTTAATACTATGGTGCATAACAACCCTGACCTAGACGACACTCTTAGGGTTAGATATGTAGTTTCTAAATTGAAGGGTAGGTCTGAAAATATCTGGTTAGGTATAAACCCCACCGCTGAAAACTATAAACTTATCTATGAAACTCTTATAGATAAATACCAGGATAAGAGATCTATCGCTGTGTCCTATTTTAATAAAATTTTAAATATAAAACCAATTACTAAACCCGCTTCTCAGGATCTAGAAAATTTTATTGATTTATTTTCTACATCTATCGCCGCCCTAAAGCAATATAATAATCTTTTATAAATATTGATAATCTTTTAGATTTTATTTTCGTTCACTTAGGTTTAACAAAACTAGACACAGAAACCGCTAAGTTGTTCGAGATGAACATACGCAAACAGTCGATGCCTAATTACGATGAGTTTCTTTCTTTCATACGTGAGCAAGTGAAAGTAATTAGGAGGTCGCACTCCGAACCCGCACCCGCTAGCTACCCCCAACGCCAAAACAAGTCCGCTAAACCGCAACAGTTCACACACACTTTTGTTGTGAACAACAATAACAACAGTGAGGTTATTTGTGTATTTTGCAAATCACCATCACATAATAAACTATATTTTTGCAACACTTTTAAAACTTTAACACCGCAAGAACGCTATAACTTTATTGTCACTAATAATCACTGCCTAAACTGCCTAAGTACTAAACATCCATCTAATAAGTGTAAGTCATTAATATTGTGTAAACATTGTAACAAAGGACATCATACTTTGTTGCATACGCCGAACTTAATGCGCTCCGTAGTACCTAACACCGCGCACCCCTTCGAGACTCCTGCGCAGGCGCCGCAACCTCCGCCCCACTCCGTGCCTTCGCCACCGCGACGCGAGCGCCACCAAACTACCGCAGTTAACACGGAGGTCGAAAGTGTCGCTGAGACGCATGATCATGTTGTCTCATTATGTAGTAGCTTAACATCGAGCAAACAACTAAGAAAGACAGTGTTATTAGGTTCCGCTATTATCCATTTCAAAGATAAGAATGGATTCTTTAGGTATATTCGCGCGCTAATTGATATGGGTTCACAAAACAACTTTATATCAAAACAATGTTGCAAAAAACTGGGGTTAAAAATAGCTCAAAACAGCAATAATATTTTAGTGAAAGGTATAGGAAATAGCTCACAAACAATTCTAGGTTTAACTAACTTAATATTGTACTCGCGCTACGATTTAAGTTACTCCTTACCTATTCAACCGCTAGTACTTAATAAGATCTCAGATAACTTACCTGAGAATGAGATCGATTGTAAGTCGTTAAATTACTTATCTTCGCTCGCGCTCGCTGATACAGAGTTCCACATGCCAGGTTCTGTCGACATGTTACTTGGATCTGAAGTCTTCGCCGAAATATTACGCAACGGGAAGATATTAGGTCCGCCGGTTAAACCGGACGCCATAGAAACTGCATTTGGTTACATAATAATCGGATCAGCTGATTTATTATGCAACCATTATAGTAATAATAATATTAATACCCGCGCATTTCTGTCTGTTAATAATACAGACTCGCTTGATACGTTAATGACAAAGTTTTGGGAAATGGAAGAAGTCCCTTCTCAAACATTTTTGTCGCCCGCTGAAAAACAGTGTGAATTGTTTTATACAAAAACTATATGTAGAAACAATTCCGGCCGCTATATCGCATCCCTACCATTTGACAGGGAATCTACCAAGTTAGGAGATTCTCTGGCTACTGCTACCCGCCGACTTAATGCTTTAGAATGTAAATTTGATAATAATATTAATTTTTGCCTACAGTATGACACTGGAATAAAAGAATACCTAAACTTGGGAATCTTGCCTTTAATTTATAATAATGAACTAGGTTCTTCCTATTACGAACCTCATCACGGTAGCAGTCGTGATGATAAATTATCTACAAAATTATGCGTAGTGCTAACCGCCAGTGCCAAGACTACTTCTAGTTTGTCACTGAAAAACTGCCTACACGCAGGGCCGAATTTACAACCACCCGCTATTATTTTTAATTTTCGCTTACTTCCAATCGCTATTTCCGCCGACATTAAACAAATGTTTTTAAGCATAACTGTTAGGTCAGAAAGTATACGATATTTACGCATATTTTATGGTTTTCTAGAAAACTGTGACGTCACAGCTTATGAATTTAACCGAGTCAGTTTTGGTTTAAAGTTCAGTCCCTACTTGACAATGCAATCTGTTCGGCAGATTGTCATGGATAAGAGATACCTGCTCGCCGCTACAGTGACTTCGCACGATTTGTTCGTAGACAATTTAGATACTTCTGTTCTTTCAGAAGAGATAAGTTTCTATCTCGCTCGTGACATGATCAACTTACTCAAATTAGGAGGTTTTGGCTTGGTTAAGTTTATCAGTAGCTCTTCCGACCTTCTCGCTTCTATTCTAAACTCGCTTCGCTTGATCTCTAGAAAGGAATCTGATAAATGCTCGATAGACGACATACTATCGATACCTATAGAATTCACCCCCCAGGTTCGCATTAAAAGTAAGATGTTGCTGACAACCACCGGGTTGTGGTACATCTACGGATTTTATGTTTTATTTCTTCTATTTCATATATTTAGTCCGCTTATACTTGTAATAACTTCTTGGAACAAACGTACACCGCATAATATTCATACCGCATACGCTAATATTCACTTTCATCATTTGACAAAACCGCTTCGTATGGGGTCACCTGGAACCTCAACCTGTTAAGCGCACCACACTTTACTCGTGTGGGAGGTACAAACGTTTGTAGTGTTAAATTATATTTAGAATACGCTATAGGTATAGAAACACTGTTCACGTATGTAGAACTACTCATCGTTCTTACGCGGATTGGATGTGTATTAAACTCTCGTCCGCTCATCACTCTTAGCTTGGATCCTAGTGTTCACACTGCTATCACACCCGCTCACTTTATAAACTTTATAGTAATAAAAAACTTTCAGGCGCTTAATGACTTAGATTATTTCTCGCTTATCAAACACAAACCAGACAATTTGGTAAATAGTATCTGGCCTCGCTGGATTCGCGAATACTTGTCAAGCCTACAAGGTCGTCAGAAATGGAACACCCACTCAAATCCTATTAAGGTAGGATCTGTAGTGGTGTTGAATACCGACAACGCCCCGCCTTTACAATGGCCTTTAGGTATCGTAGATGCTGTCCATCCCGGTTCTGACGGAATCGTTAGGGTGGTTACATTGCGTACACGTTCCGGCAAGTACAAGCGCCCGGTAATTAAAATTTGTCCATTACCGCTTTAATTTCTTACTTTACTTTTACATACCGCTTTATTTATGTATTTATATGTATTTTACCGCTCTCTAAGTCCTTACCGCTTTATACCGCACCTTACCAATTTACACCGCATCTTACCGCTTTCTTCCGCATCTTACCGCTTTATTCCGCATCTTACCGCTTTCTTCCGCATCCTACCGCTTTCTTCCGCATTTACCGCTTTCTTCGGCTATGGCTTTCCTTTCCTCTTTAGAGAAGCTTAAAGCTCCTCTAGGTGGGGGGGATGTTGGCGCCATAACTATGCAGACTGATTGTCAATGCATTCGCTGAGGAACGAAACCGTTCCGAACGCAATATTGTTGCCGAGACAAGGACCGTATATCCGGTAACTAAGAGAGTCGCTCACTACCGCTCGTCGAGACAAGTCGATCCGCTACAAAAACCGCTCCGAGCACGCGTCTCAACCGCGTGTATCCGCATCCGCTTTCCGCCGCTTTATACACGAAAGAAATCCGCTTTATAGTGCTATTGTAGTGCTTATGACCGCTTTGCTGTGCCCAACAAGCTACGTGGTACAGTCTATCGCAGGAGGTTCGAGTGGAGTAACTTGGTGAGTTGCATGTGATTTATCAGCTTTGTATAGATTAGCCCAGCATCGCCAGGACCCGCTCCTCCTTTTTCCGCTCTTATTCCCGCTGTATATTTATTTTAATTAAGAACCAGCCCCGTCCGCTTAGGGTGGAAGCTGCTCGCTTTCGCCCCACCATATATAATATATATATATTTATATATATTATTACCAAATTTTCCATATTATCTATATATACCTTCTTACTTACTTATGTTATAAAATTTGTTAACTACAATTGTACGGAAGAGCGGGACACTCCTAATACAGGTGCACACACTTAAATGGAGTGTCTCGACCCCTTGTAGCTTTTATAATGAGATATAATAAATATTTTTGTATTTTGATACATGTATGGCATGGTCAATCAAGAGGACTCAACCCCCTTGCTGTGTTAGGTTCCGGCTGGGGAATATTCCCCACTGCCATGTGCAGGTCGTCTAAACAGCGCTAAAAATGCGTCTAAATAACTATTTGCTTACTCTGTTAAATATTATGCAAATAAAGTCCAACACATGCGAAAACATTAAATGAATGACGAAGTACAAACTGAAAGAAAGAAACCCTTTTTTCTTTCAGTTTGTGCTTCGTCATTCATTTAAGCGACAAATTAGAAGTGGAAACCCAAGATGATTTTTGGATAATATTAAGTTAATAAAGACTACGCCTAGAAGCTTCGCAAACCATTATTATATAAAGCGGTCTCAGTAACTTATCCCTTTTAAGGCAAAGCTCATGTTGGTCAATTCTTTGCTTCTCCCTATCATTGATTACGCTGATGTCTCCTACCCTGATGTTACTGAAGATCTACATAAACTTGACCGCCTCCTTAATATGTGCATAAGTTTTGTCTTCGGTCTGCGTAAATTTATCATGTTACCGAATACCGCAAACAGTTGGCTTAATATCCGGTCTCGTAAATCAGTACATCTGCTGTCCTTTAATATTCTATATGACTATAAGATCAGCCCCTGCCATCGGAGTATTTAAGCGTTTGCTCACAGCTCATTATCTGAACTCTTAAACCAGATCCTCGTGGCAATTTATGTTTGGTATGGTATGTATATTTATGTATTACATTAATTATATAATATACAGTATTAAAGTAGTTTAAGTATTGTTATGCATCATTGTTAAAATTATATCTATATTCTTTTATCGAAAGTTCTGCATCCTAAGCATATTTCAAGAACCGTTTCAGCGGTCCCCAGGGTACCCAGCGGAGGGAATAACCCGTCCTCATTTCGCCGATGGTATTCGGAGGGAAAACCTAACAAGTGGCGAGCTTGTTGCGGTGTTTATGATTAAATAGCCTCGTTGTATAAAGCGGTCACCCATCCCAGGCCGCCCTTGTTGCCATCTGCTTAACCTTGTTATCAGTTGCGCAGTGACTTAACCACTAGGCTGGGCCGCTTTTTTCATACTATTTATTTAGTTCATACTAGTTCAGTCATAATTGTATCATACTAAAATGCTATTTAATGATCCATAATATTGTATTGTGGCAAATACGTATACATACATCATATTTGACCGCCTCCGTTAGCTAGTGGTTGCGCCTTTCTTTGGTAACTGGAGTTTCAAGTGTGGATCCTTCCTTCTGTTAAGCTGATGATAAATCGCCTTCGTTGCAACAGTCTCAACGTAGCATACGTTGAGACTGTTGCAACGAAGGTCGCTTACAGAGACTGCTGATAATAATTTTTATTTTATTTTAAAATACTTTATTGCACAAAATTGTGCATAGGCGAGCTTAATGCCTTAGGCATTTTCTACCAGCTAACCTTTGAGAGAGTGAAATATGTTTAGGATGCAGAACTTTCGATAAAAGAATATAGATATAATTTTAACAATGATGCATAACAATACTTAAACTACTTTAATACTGTATATTATATAATCAATGTAATACATAAATATACATACCATACCAAACATAAATTGCCACGAGGATCTGGTTTAAGAGTTCAGATAATGAGCTGTGAGCAAACGCTTAAATACTCCGATGGCAGGGGCTGATCTTATAGTCATATAGAATATTAAAGGACAGCAGATGTACTGATTTACGAGACCGGATATTAAGCCAACTGTTTGCGGTATTCGGTAACATGATAAATTTACGCAGACCGAAGACAAAACTTATGCACATATTAAGGAGGCGGTCAAGTTTATTATGTAGATCTTCAGTAACATCAGGGTAGGAGACATCAGCGTAATCAATGATAGGGAGAAGCAAAGAATTGACCAACATGAGCTTTGCCTTAAAAGGGATAAGTTACTGAGACCGCTTTATATAATAATGGTTTGCGAAGCTTCTAGGCGTAGTCTTTATTAACTTAATATTATCCAAAAATCATCTTGGGTTTCCACTTCTAATTTGTCGCTTAATTGAATGACGAAACACAAACTGAAAGAAAAAAGGGTTTCTTTCTTTTAGTTTGTGCTTCGTCATTCATTTAATGTTTTCGCATGTGTTGGACTTTGTTTGCATAATATTTGACAGAGTAAGCAAATAGTTATTTAGACGCATTTTAGCGCTGTTTAGACGACCTGCACATGGCAGTGGGGAATATTCCCCAGCCGGAATCTAACACAGCAAGGGGGTTGAGTCCTCTTGATTGACCATGCCATAGATGTATCAAAATACAAAAATATTTATTATTTCTCATTATAAAAGCTACAAGGGGTTGGGACACTCCATTTAAGTGTGTACACCTGTATTAGGAGTGTCCCGCTCTTCCGTACAATAGGGAATATGCATGTTTTTTTTTTAATTTCAATAATTGATAGTGTTCAATAGTCACATAATTCGTTTGTTTGCTTCATTATTTCATTTATTTTATTTTAACTGCTTTGCCCTTTTTTATATAAATGCATGACGCTTTTTGCAACGCCGACGAACGCACCTCAATCCGAACTGCTGCACGAACGCAGCCGTGAGCTGTCACTTCTTACTAAAACTTTTGAAACAAAACGAACAGCTGAGCTGATTTTCAAGTTCACCAAAGTTTTTACGTATTTCCGAAAAGAATTAACAATAGCAACAAAGTCACGGATCAGCACCAGCTCCAAGAGCATCGAGGGGCCCCTACGTCTTCGACGGTGAGGCAGTTTTCGAAAGGTTAGTGAAAGTTGATTGCATTTCTCATTTATCATCTCATTTTCATTATCATACCCATTCTTTGCACCTAACATATTGATCTTCGAACCGAATTATGCTGACTTTGATTTGTTGTTGATTAATTCTCCAACTTTTGGTAAAAATTACACGAATTCCTTTACATTTCTTACTTACCCTCTTCGAGGTACTATTTTACATTTTCCATATATTCCTTGCTTTATATATATATATTAGGCAGTGGACATACTTACGTTGGACCTTACTATATTATTTAATAACATAATATTTTAGATTTATTAAATTAAACTTATTAATGGCCTTATATTAAAATACTATAACTAACTATAAATTTGTTAGCCGTAAGTTTACCTGAAATGTAATAAATAAATAAATAAATAAATTTAAAAATATATATATTTTTTTTTTAATACATACTTACTTTTTTTCAATTAATTATTTTTGTATCGAATTTTAAAAATGGATATAGAACAGTGTCTATTTGAAAGAAACATCATATTAAATGATTTACAGAAAATGGCAGATTGTTCCCGAAATGATTCCGTTCAATTTAAGTATAGGTTAGGAGACTTGAATCAAAATAAGAAAGAATTTTTCAAGATTCAAATAAAAATTGAACGGCTATATGCTAAAGCTGGTACCTTTGACCATGACAAACAAAAGGAACAGTTTAATATTAGAGAAACTTATGATACTAATTATTATGAAATTCAAGCTGCTGCGGATGCTCTTAAACAAAACTTAAGAAAAAATAGTTCGTTCATAACTACACAAAATAATAATAAATTGCATTCAAAAGTAAAATTACCACCCTTAACATTACCTGAATTTCGCGGGCAACTCACAGAGTGGAACGCATTTTATGATCTGTTTAGGTCGCTTATACATGATAATGATACATTGTCTGAAATTGAAAAGTTTAGGTATTTGTTATTGTCTCTTAAGGATGAACCTTACAATTTAATTAGTTCTTTACCTATTACTTCCCAAAATTATATGTGTGCATTCGACATTCTAATTCATCGCTATGATAATTCCAGAATGATAGCAACCAAGCACTTAGATAAAATTTTGGATTTAGAGTGTGTTAATGATAGGTACCAAGAGCGTTCGCTTAGAATATTTATTAATAATTTTACAGAAAATATTACTGCATTAAAAATGCTAGGTCAACCTATTGATAGTTGGAGCTTTATTTTGCTTAACATATTACTACGTAAGGTAACTCCAAGTATCAGGAAAAGGTTTGAACTTTCTCTTTCTTCTTCTACTGAGATACCAAGTGTGGATGTACTTATTTCATTTCTGGAAAAGGAGCTATCAGCTGTTGGGGTCATGAATAGTGCGTACCCACGCACATCCACAGATTCTGTTCCCCGTTACCTTCCTCCACGGCCAACTGCACCTGGACCTCGTTTCACCAATAATACTCGGCCTGCTACCAGCAGCTCACGACCAATGTCTATAACACGTCCATCCACTTCTAGTATGCATGCATCTATTGATCACAAGAATGAGTCACAAAAGAAAATTAAATGCCCGTATTGCAAGTCACATCTTCATGTTATTAGACAATGCGATGCATTTTCGAATTTACCTCTTACAGAGCGTAAACAATATATTAGTTTGAACAAAATTTGCCCAAACTGTTTAAGTGTAGGTCATAAAGTGGATACTTGCATTTCAAAATATTCTTGCCAACATTGTTCACTCCGTCATCACACTACTTTACATGAACCTAGTGAAGTTGTTAACACACATGAGTCCCTCATTTGTGTTGATCAACCTAGAACTTCAGCAGCTAGCAATGAACATTGTCTGACATCTACAATATCTACAGAGTCTTTCACGGTCCTTCTTAGCACGGCGCTAGTAGAGTTACATCCTTCTAGCACTGAACCATCTACTCCAGTACGAGCATTGATTGACCAAGGTTCACAGTCAACTTTTATTAGTGAAACATGTGTACAAAGACTTGGTCTACACCGCTATTGCTTAAAAAATAATATCTCCATAACTGGCATTGCTAATCAAACTCAAACTACTCGTGGTATGGTGTCATTTACATTATCACCACATAATAAAGTGGTACCAAACATTTTTATTGAGGCTTATATTCTTCCAAAAATTACCAATTATTTACCAAATGTATCAAACTCAATCGGGACATTACATCATTTGCGAGACCTACCACTTGCGGACCCAGAACTACGTTCTGCACGTCCCATTGAATTGTTGTTAGGCTCCGATTATACAGATTCCATACTTTTGCATGACAATGTCATTGGCCCTACGGGCACCCCGGTTGCCATTAACAGCATTTTTGGTTACCTCTTGAATGGAAGGCTTTCAAAAACTTTAAACCAACACCATCGCATTAATACATTACATGTTGACATACAGTTGGAAAAGTTTTGGGATTTGGAATCAGTTCCAGATGCAAGGCCGCTTACAGCGGAAGAAATTCTGTGTGAGAATATTTTTATAGACACTCATACTAGAGATAGTAATGGTCAATATACTGTATCGCTACCTTTCAAACCTGATGCACCATTACTTGGTGAGTCACGTGACATAGCTCTTTCACGTTTTTATAAACTCGAGAAGCGTCTTGAACGTGATCCTGCTCTACGAGAGGATTACAACAAGTGTCTTAACGAGTACATTACTCTTGGCCATATGGAGTTAGTTACTGAGGCATCATCTGAAAAAAATATTCCTTACTACATTCCTCACCATTGCGTGGTGAAGTCTAGTAGTACCACTACCAAACTTAGGTGTGTATTCGACGCATCTTGTAAGACAAGTAGTGGTCGTTCCTTGAATGATAATCTTTTAACTGGTCAGAAATTACATCAAGATATTTTTCAAGTTTTGCTTAAATTCAGAATGCATAAAGTAGTCTTCACCGCTGACATTAAAATGATGTACCGTATTATTAAGGTCCGTACAGAAGACCGAGATTATCAGCGGATTTTGTGGCGTTCCCACCCAACAGAGCCTGTACGCGAGTATCGCTTGTGTACCGTCACTTTCGGTGTTAGCTCTGCCCCATTTTTGGCATTACGCACATTACGCCAACTTGCCCTTGACGAGGCTGGTCAGTTTCCTCGTGCCTCTCAAGTACTTCTTCACGATGTATTTGTGGATGATGTGGTTATGGGAGAAAATTCAATTGAGGAAGCCCTTTCATTACAACGCGAGCTTATCGCTATATGCAAATCAGCTACTTTCGAATTACGAAAGTGGACAAGTAACCATCCAGCTCTTCTACAATCAGTATTGTCTGATCAGTCTTCATCTAATACTGATGGGTTGGTCATGTCAAATCTCGACGGGGACGTTTCAGTAAAGGTTTAAAGTGGAACCCGATGAAAGATAATTTTTCGTATGATGTTCATCATTCACCTCGTGAATGCACCAAACGTAACATGCTTGGTGATATAGCCCGGATCTATGATCCATTAGGATTTCTCTCCCCCATTACATTGTTTGCAAAACATCTATTACAATTACTGTGGCTCTCAGAGGTTGGCTGGGACGAAAGGCCATCCCAATCTATTCAAGATTCTTGGAATAAATTTGTTTCAGAACTTACAATTCTAAAATCTATAAACTTACCAAGACTTGTTATATGGGACCACAAGTCCATACAACTGCATGGTTTCTCTGATGCTTCTGAGAAAGCCTACGCAGCTTGTGTCTACCTTCGAATTCATCATAACGATGGTAGTGTTTCTACAAATTTACTGGCAGCAAAAACTAAAGTTGCACCATTAAAAAGAATATCGCTGCCTAGGCTGGAGTTGTGTGGTGCACTCTTACTAGCTAAACTAATCGAAAAGGTATCTGCAGTTTATAATGCATTTCTTTCGAATGACAATGTTTACGCCTGGTCAGATTCTTCTATAGTCTTGGCCTGGCTACGTTCATGTTCGCATGAGTGGCGTGTTTTTGTCTCTAATCGTATTACAGAGATTACAAATAGAGTGTCGGCCGATAGATGGCGACACGTTCGTTCGGTAGATAACCCAGCTGATCCAGCTTCCAGAGGGTCATTACCTTCAGAACTTGACCTAAGACTTTGGTTTAATGGCCCTTCGTGGCTACAGACATGCGAGATCGACTGGCCTATTTCGTCCATAGATTTTGTTACTGATGAAGAGAGACGAGTCCATACGATGACCGTATCTAAAAGTGAACCTTATGACTTGGGCTTTATTTCGAAGTTTTCTACATTGTACAAGTTATTAAGGGTGTTATCGTATGTTCTCAGATTTATAAATGTATGCCGTGAACGTAATCAACGATTAGAAAAGTACATTACTGTTTCCGAATTAAAGTACACAGAAGGTTTATTAATTCGTTTAATTCAACATAATGAGTTTTCAGATGATATTCTAAATATAAAGCTATCACGTAACTGTTCTAATCGTCGTCAAAGGTTGCGTCCTTTTCTTGATGAATCTGGTTGTCTCAGGGTCGGCGGCAGGACTCAAAATTCAAACTTACATTTTGATGCTAAACATCAAATAATACTTCCAAAGAGTCATCACTTCACCAACCTTATAATTGAGCATAATCACATTGTGCATCTTCATGTAGGTCCCCAAACATTGCAAAGTTTATCGTATTATTTTGCAACGGTATTGGATTATTTCCGCTCGCCACGTTATTCGTTCGCGTATTCATGGTTGCGTTCGATGTTTCCGGACGCGTCCTAGTGCACCTCAACCTTCGATGGCTCCTCTTCCAGCGGTCCGCGTTCGTTCCTTGCGACCCTTTCTTCACGTCGGGGTTGATTTTACTGGTAGTATACAAACACGCGTTACCAAATTGCGTAATTCTAAAATTACAAAAGCTTACGTTTGTATTTTCGTGTGCATGTCTACTAAGGCAGTTCATCTAGAATTAGTTCCAGACTTATCCACGCAATCTTTTCTTAATTCCTTACAACGTCTAATTTCTCGGCGTGGATTGTGTTCGGATATTTACTCTGATTGTGGACGTAATTTCGTGGGGTGTAACAACTACCTTTAAGAACTTCAAACTTTTCTTAATGATGAGGCTACTAAAAGTCAGATTAATAACTTTTGCTCCACTTCGGGAATAATCTGGCATTTTAACCCTCCATATGCTAGCCATTTTGGAGGCATTTGGGAAGCGGGCGTCAAAAGTTTCAAAACTCACTTTCTTCGCGTCGTTGGTGTACAAATATTGTCTTATGACGAACTTAATACTTTGCTTACTCGTATAGAAGCCGTTTTAAACTCTAGACCGCTTTGCATATTAAGTAATGATTCTAGAGATCCATTACCTCTTACGCCTTCTCATTTCTTAATCGGTGCACCATTAACAGCTCTTCCTGAGGCTGATCTACCGGATACGCCTCCAAATCGTTTGGAAAGATGGTACCTGCTACAACAAGCAGTACAACATTTTTGGAAACGTTGGAGTAATGAATACCTCAACCAGCTCCAACAACGCGGCAAATGGCACCGCGATTCCAAACCATATAACATTTCCGAGGGGACGGTGGTAGTCATTAAGGACGATAATTTACCACCTCTTCAATGGCGTTTTGGTCGTATACATGCTTTGCATCCTGGTGCTGACGGAATCTTACGTGTAGTAACAGTCCAGATAGGCAATAGCTTTTCAAAACGACCCATCGTTAAGGTGTGTCCACTACCTATTCAATAATCTTGCATTTTATTTATTATTATAATTTCTCCATCCTTCCTTTCCTTTCCTTGTCTTATTACATTTGCTTTAGTTTTATATCGTTTCTTAATATCCTTAAAATAATCAAGTTATTTTAGGTCGGCGGCATGTTCAATAGTCACATAATTCGTTTGTTTGCTTCATTATTTCATTTATTTTATTTTAACTGCTTTGCCTTTTTTTATATAAATGCATGACGCTTTTTGCAACGCCGACGAACGCACCTCAATCCGAACTGCTGCACGAACGCAGCCGTGAGCTGTCACTTCTTACTAAAACTTTTGAAACAAAACGAACAGCTGAGCTGATTTTCAAGTTCACCAAAGTTTTTACGTATTTCCGAAAAGAATTAACAATAGCAACAAAGTCACGGATCAGCACCAGCTCCAAGAGCATCGAGGGGCCCCTACGTCTTCGACGGTGAGGCAGTTTTCGAAAGGTTAGTGAAAGTTGATTGCATTTCTCATTTATCATCTCATTTTCATTATCATACCCATTCTTTGCACCTAACAGATAGGGTAACTACATTAGACCCTAAAAACAAATATTTAAAAAAAATTAAAGGGTAAAACACAAAAATAAAAGGGTTTAAACTTTATCTGCCACTTCCGCAGTAAAAACGGTACATCACTCCGCCGCCTTTTTATGACATCATTCGTGCTCAAAAAGCATATTAGTTTAATGTTATTGCACCTTAAAAGTTAGTCAAAAGGTTTGTTTATCACAAATTATCGTAATAAAGGACAATAAATACCAGAGAAAACAAGTATCTGTAGACTACAGGACACACGTTGACATTTGTTTTTGCACGAATGACGTCACATGCAGTGTTTGATAATGTCGGAGCGTTTAGAAATGCGTTCCGTTTCTACAAAAAAATGGACTTTTAAAAACGTATTTATAAAAAAAATAGCTAATCAAAATAAAATAGATTACTGTAAATATGTTCAAAGACATAAAAGGAGCATTATATATTAAAATAATAATAATTGGCGTTACATGCATATTCCCTATTGTAGTTATTATTTATATTAATTTTAGGTATAAAGTTGAATGAAAGAAGATGTGTTTTTATATGTAATAATGTGTGTTGATGAGTACTGCCACACACATTCATATGTTTATATGAATGTGTGTGGCAGTGTGTTTCCTATATTTGTATTAAGGTATGCGCCTATTATATTTGATAGGTAGTGGATAAAAGGATGTTTGTTATTTATATCAGTTGTATTATATTCTGCTCTCTTTTTTCGAATGCTAATGGATATTTGTGTCACTTTTTTAGTTTTGACGTCCGTTTATTCATATGTATACGTTGGATAAACGAATTCTTAATTGTACATTAAGTATCCGAATTGAGGTTTGGCTTGGGGAACAGGTGGCAAATAGTCGTTAGGTTTAACAAGCTTGTGTTTATCAGTTAACACTCATTTTTGAGCTTCGGAATTCTATAGAAGAGGTCTGTTCCAGATAATAATATTTTATAGAACAGGTCTTCTCCAGATTCATCCCATTGGTATCCGGGTATTGTGGGTTCGATTCCCACTAATGACAAAAAAAATCTTAGTACCTATTTTTTTTACAGTTTGTCGTGCTCTGGGTGTTTATAAAATTTAATAGTTTATGACCAGGGCCATGTGTTTAATATTCTTCATATTATTATTATACGTGGCTGAGTTAGGCCTTAGACTTAAATCACTACATTTTTAGGTACGGCGCCCCTCCCGGTTCAAAACCCCGTATGTAACAATGAGTTTTAAATTTAAAAAATATATATATTTGTTTGACAACACTATAGTGCCTCAGAGAGCACGTTTAGCTGTTGGTCCTAGTTTCTATACTTGTAAAATTGTTAGTGTTATTGAATCTATCCAACACCGTGACGGGCGGCTACAGACCACTTGTTTAGTGTACAGGGTACCCTGAGGCCGTCTAGGCGTACAATGTATACTGTGTAGATATCGTATATTTAAGTTATTTTAAAATACTTCTTGTATTATAGTTAAGGTGACTATATTTATTTGTACTCAAAACGGCACATTGTGGAATTCATGGGCGGATGCAGGATTTCATTATGGCAAAAAAAAAAACTCTGGAGTAATAGAAAAATACTTCCATATTTCCCTCATTATAATATGTAATCTTCTTTCATTTTCATTAATGAGCAAAAATAAGACCCATGGTTCCGTCACTGGTGGAGCTATAGAGACAAATACAATAATGAAACTTTTTTTAAATATTTTTTTTTCTCAAATTCATTTTCGTTATCAACATGGCTTTGAGAACAGAAATCAGAAGCTATGCTATTTTTTTTTTATGTGTTTACGACGATGACACAATTGGAAAAGGTTATTTTATAATTGAGATTTTGAGTTTTCATTAGTGTTGACCCTTACGAAACTGAAAACAGGACATTTCGGCGTCGCAACACTTTCCTCGGGGACACCGGGACGGGGTAGCGAAAAACGGGACAGTTTCATTCAAAAAGGGACGTTAATTATAGTCCATGTATGAGTAAGACAGACATATTTGTGAATTATACTTTACTAAGGTCCTTAGAGCAGGAATTTCTCTATTAGATTTCAATGTCTTTAGGTAACCTGTGTTTAATCTGGGTCATCTAGTGGTGGTCTTGATGAAGGGATTGTCAATATGGGTGCTCCAGTCTTTGTCCATATATAGGTTTCTGTTGTTAGGTAAGTTAAAATTAGATTTGACAGCCTCCGTAGACTAGTGGTTGCGCCTTTGGCGTTGTATCCGGAGGTTGTGGGTTCGATTCCCACCCATGGCAAAAATATATTAGTACGTTTTTCTGTACAGTTTGTCATGGTCTGTATGTTTATAAAATATAATATGTATTATATCGTTGCTTCTGGTACATATAGTACAAGCCTAGAGCTTAGTTTGTGACTTGAGCAATATGTGTAAATTGTCCTATTATATTATTATTATTATTTAGTCGTGATTTAAAGTGTTTATTATTACTTTTTTTTAGTAATTCAATAAATAAATAAAAAACATATCGCAGGGATGACTGCTCGATATGGTTTGCTTTTTGGTATTTAAAAAGTAATTAAACAACCCTCTTTTGATTTTAATTATTAATTTGAGTGTTTAAACATTGTTCGACCTGAATCGTTCTAGACTCGGCCCTTGTAGACTAGTGCCAATCAAATTTAAAAATAGGGTCGGAAAATTTGGGTAAATTATAAAGACAAATAAGGAAAACTCAAGATGACTCAGTAAAAGTTGCGGAAGTTGATGGGAGGACTAAAAACACTAGCAATGTAAAATATCTAAAACTTTTGAATATATTTTCTGAATAATTTAAAAACTATCACGAAAAACGCAAATGCTAAAGAACGTTTTTTTTTTCTTTTATTTTTTTTATGGAACTTGGTGAAAACGATCATTTTTATTTATGACACATATATGATTTAAATATTTTCCAAGCTATATATTTGTTTATAGATAAGAAGTTAAATTCAAAAATAAAAGCCAACTTTTTTATCGTAAAGGTTTTAAAATTTACTTCTTTTTTACTTTTAAATCACGACCTCCGGATACAATGCCAAGAACGCAACCACTAGTCTATGGAGGCAGTCAAATAAAAAAAAAATCAATAATTTCCATACAACATACATACATACATATCATCACGGGTGCCTTACGGCGCCCGAGACCGCCTAAACGGCCCCACGGTACCCAGCGGAGGCTTTTAATCCCACCTCGTCGTAGCCGATGGTATAAGTCTACACTGAACAAGTGGCTAGCTCGTCGCGATGTTTTGAATAGACTCAATAACCCATCTATAAACAGTTTCACAATTTGGTATAGTGAAACCGGGACCGACAGCTTAACGTGCTCTCCGAGGCACTATAGTGGTGTTGTCAAACAAATGTACATAATTTTTTTAATTAAAAACTCATTGGTACACACCGGGATTCGAACCAGGGACCTAAGCGTTTTTAAGTCCAAGGTCTAACCAACTCGGCCACCACGTATAATATACATACAAAATGTTTTAAATTTTTCCTATGATTATGCAGTTAATGTCCAATTTAATAAACATGAACAAATCAGGTCTATACGAACGATAAATATAATATTGTCATAGTACTATACATCATAATAGCATCTTCAAATGACTTAGTCACGTTTTAGTTTCAGTCTGCAGTCTGTGGGCTAACCAGTTTTCAGGACTTTCTTTTCGAGTTTGTTGTCACCTTTTAGGGTGCGGTTATGAAACGGATATTAAAATGGACTCGTAATGCAAATTGTTCATTGTATTATATACATGTAAATATAAAAAATATACGCCCATTTGGTTAATATTAATATCCCTGGTTACTATAAATATAATAA
Source organism: Monopis laevigella (assembly GCA_947458855.1). Lineage (NCBI taxonomy): Eukaryota > Metazoa > Arthropoda > Insecta > Lepidoptera > Tineidae > Monopis > Monopis laevigella. The sequence goes on along the minus strand of OX381581.1, from coordinate 9,553,439 downwards.
GTTTCTATTTAATATGATACTTTGGTATAAAAATAACATAATTAATATTTTTCATTGAATTACTGATATCAAAAACACAAAATATTCAGATTTTATTAATAATTATCTTTTTGGTTAAGAAAATTTTTAATTAACTTAAGGCTGTATTCTGAAAATCTAGAACTACAAAACTAAAAATGTTTGTTAAAGAAATTTACTCGATACTCACAGACAACTATTATTATGCAAATAGTAACTCTTTAACTTAAAATGTATGAAGAGATTAATATAGTCTCCCATATATTATTTCAATAAAAAATGTATTTATATTTTCCAAAACATGAAAATTTTGTACTTTTTAACATCTCTGCAAGCGACAAAACTACAACAATTTATAGAGGTAAAAAAATAGATATCAATAGTTTATTATGTATTCTAAAAATGTATAGAGAGATTTTTGCAAGTTTAATAGAAAATTATTAATAAAATAATTACAAAAACTTGCCAGACAGAAATCTTCATACAAAATCCATCACAGGCCGTCATTGTGCGGGCGATCCCGTCTGTGAAAGGTGGCTCCGCGTCGCTTTTTTCTATTTCACTATCGGAACACTAAATATTTACTGTTGGGAATTTTATAAGACAAGTACATATTTATTTTGATTATATTCTATGTTTTTACACCTTTTAACACGATTAACTACAGATTCAGCTAAAATAAATATGCAATTTTCACCAACTGTCACTGTCAGTATAACCTTACAAAAAAAAAAGACAGACTGTCTGATGAAACTAAAAGTACACAACAGCTATTTATTTTGGTCGCTTTTATATTTTGAATAAAATGTATCGTCGGGCGCACATTATTTTACAATAATTTTTAAACATATTTTACCTATTTATTTTAATTGTTATTTTTTTAAAATTTATTTTAACATAGCACTGGATACAAGTCCATCGGCCGCATTCATTATATAATAATTAACAGAACATTAAATTATTTCCAAAAAAATATTAAATTCTAGGTTTTTTTTTTTTTCATAATGGTCCTATAGTTTTAATAATACAATCATATAAAGTATTAAAACAGTTTTTAATTGTTATTTTTTTTAATAAAGTATTTTTTTTATATATGTCCATAGCAAAGCTCAATAGGGTTCCATCCATTATCCAAAACATTATTTTTATAAATGGCAGAGTAGTTCAACAATTTTATTATCTACCTAGCATTTAAATACTAACATAATAATGCATTGTCTTATTTTATAATCATTAATATTATTACAAAATCAAAGTTTTATTTTATTTTAGCATGTGTGACTGTTTGTATCTAACTCATGACAAACATACAATATTTATGAATAGGGACCAATACGATGTGATTTCTATAGAATTAGACCGATTTACTATGGCCGGCCAAATGATGCTGTTAACAAATGGGCGGCGATAAAAAAGAACAATACGAAATAATAATAAATTATTTCTAGCATAGAATAATTCGAACTATGTTTGTATTGTATGTCACTGGCGGTGGGCAATTTCTAGAACATTGTTTGAATTATTTTACGCTAAGTATAAAACTAAAATACATATTGAAAATATTACGCTAAAAATAATTATTATCATTCCACATGATTGGTGGAATGCCAGGTCTCTGAGTTTTCAACAAATTAACTGCTACTGCGTTTTATAACTACCTACACCATGAAAGGAGACTACCGCCTCGATAATCGAAAAATTCCACGCCACGCCATTCCATTCCAAATCATAATTAGCGACCGTTCTCTATAATCAATCTTTATTTTTTGACGGATAATGAACCATGGTAACTACTAAAGTACGGATAGTTTATATGATATTTGTCTGTATATGTAAATAATCATTTTTCATGTATTTATTGGTGAGACCACCTACTAAGTATGACAATACTTCTGTTAGACCGAGAGCTCTTGTCCAATACAACTATAATAGTAACCAATATTTATTTTTTAAATAGTGACAGCTGCTTTTAAAAAATAATTTTGCATTTTTACAATATTTAAATAAAAAACATTTTCTAACGCTGAAAAGATTTAATTATTTATTTTTTACAATTTTATACATATACCTACCAGCGGCCACATTCTGTTTCTTATAACGCTCACGTTATAAGAAACAGAATAAGTAATTAAAGTTTATAAGAATTATTGATAAAAGTGTATGGTAGTGTATGGGTGTAATATGTGTAGTGCACGTCTGTGTGTGTTGTGTGTATGGTGCGTGTGTGTAATGTATGAAGAGTATATTTTTGTAGGCTATGGTGTAACAGTAAGGTCAATTTTATGATAATATATTATGTTATGTCAAAAAAACGATAGACTAATTATTGAGAATGGATAAGGTATAATATCTAGGTGATCAAAATCGGTAAACCGAAGATATTTTGTAAAATGAAAGAACGTGATACTTAACTTGCATAATTTAGTACGTGCAGATTTTAAATGTCAATATTTGTTTCATATTTTCCTACGTATCTTTTTATATGTAAGCTTTATGAGTGTTAATTAGAGACAAGTTCAAAACAAACGGACAGATAATTGATGTATAATGTAGAGATTATGATTGCTTTAAATACCCTGAGTCTGGGTACCCTGAGGCCGTGTAGAAGTTATGTATATAAATTTAAATGTACGAGTGTGTATCTAAGTTATTTTACTATAAAAAACTAATTTATTAAAAATAAAATATTTTACATAAAATTATTCCAATTAGGTAACTCCAGAATATTTTTAATGTAGATAGATGGGTAAGTAGATTTAAGTGACGCAGACCCCAATCCTTAGTAATGTCAATTCATATGACAGCATTTTTTTAAATAAATACTTAGACTGGCTGAATTAGTCCAAAATAAAAAAAAAAGTTTTGTTTAATATAAATAGTTTATTACGGAGCATAGTCTAGTAATAGTCACTCTTACCAATGCCTTATTATAAATTTAAACTGTTAAAATTAATATATATTAATAAAATGTACCGGTAATATCACACTTTGTATGCATGTCTGGAAATTATAGTTATACATCAATTTTATTGAAACATTAAATCCTCGCATATAAAATTACATTACTTGACTATTTCGACAATACATTACTTAAAATAAAATAGTAAGATTTCTAAAAGTAGATATCTAAAATAATAAACTGTCACACTCCATACAATGAAATTTCAACAGAGTGACTTTTGGGCTCAACTGTCCACAGTTAGAATAAATTGAAGAAATAATCTCAAACATTTTTGAGTGAAATCTGACAGAAGGTGATGACGTCACATATACGAATTCCCCCTTAAGGGGGAATTCGTATATGTGATCATATACAGACAAATATCATATAAACTATCCGTACTTTAGTAGTTACCATGGTTCATTATCCGTCAAAAAATAAAGATTGATTATAGAGAACGGTCGCTAATTATGATTTGGAATGGAATGGCGTGGCGTGGAATTTTTCGATTATCGAGGCGGTAGTCTCCTTTCATGGTGTAGGTAGTTATAAAACGCAGTAGCAGTTAATTTGTTGAAAACTCAGAGACCTGGCATTCCACCAATCATGTGGAATGATAATAATTATTTTTAGCGTAATATTTTCAATATGTATTTTAGTTTTATACTTAGCGTAAAATAATTCAAACAATGTTCTAGAAATTGCCCACCGCCAGTGACATACAATACAAACATAGTTCGAATTATTCTATGCTAGAAATAATTTATTATTATTTCGTATTGTTCTTTTTTATCGCCGCCCATTTGTTAACAGCATCATTTGGCCGAAAATGTTTGAGATTATTTCTTCAATTTATTCTAACTGTGGACAGTTGAGCCCAAAAGTCACTCTGTTGAAATTTCATTGTATGGAGTGTGACAGTTTATTATTTTACATATATATTTTTAGAAATCTTACTATTTTATTTTAAGTAATGTGTTGTCGAAATAGTCAAGAAATGTAATTTTATATGCGTGGATTTAATGTTTCAATAAAATTGATGTATTACTATAATTTCCAGACATGCATACAAAGTGTGATATTACCGGTACATTTTATTAATATATATTAATTTTAACAGTTTAAATTTATTATAAGGCATTGGTAAGAGTGACTATTACTAGACTCCGCTTTGTAATAAACTAAGAATTTATATTAAACAAAACTTTTGATTTATTTTGGACTAATTCAGCCAGTCTAAGTATTTGTTTAAAAAAATGCTGTCATATGAATTGACATTACTAAGGATTGGGGTCTGCGTCACTTTAATCTACTTACCCATCTATCTACATTAAAAATATTCCGGAGTTACTTAATTGGTAAATATTTTATTTTAAATAAATTAGTTTTTTATAGTAAAATAACTTAGATACACATACATTTAAATATATATACATAACTTCTACGGGGCCTCAGGGTACCCAGACTCAGGGTATTCAAAGAAATCATAATCTTTACATTATATATATCAATTATCTGTCCGTTTATTTTGAACTTGTCTCTAATTAACACTCATAAGTCTTAAATATAAAAAGATACGTAGGAAAATATGAAACAAAAATTGACATTTAAAATCTGCACGTACTAAATTATGCAAGTTACGTATCACGTTCTTTCATTTTACAAAATATCTTCGGTTTACCGGTTTTGATCACCTAGATATTATACCTATGTCCATTCTCAATAATTAGTCATAGTCGTTTTTTTGACATAACATAACATATTATCATAAAATTGATCTTACTGTTACACCATAGCCTACAAAAATATACTCTTCATACATTACACACACGCATCATACACACAACACACACAGACGTGCACTACACATATTACACCCATACACATTCATTTTTATCAATAATTTTTATAAACTTTAATTACTTATTCTGTTTCTTGTAACGTGAGCGTTAGTCAAAATAACGATTTCTGTTATTAGCGCGATCTCCTCCAATCAGAAAAGGTTAACAACTACTCTGATTGGAGGAGAACGCGCTAATAGCGGAATTTGTTATTTTGACAATCTGACGTTCGCGTTATAAGAAACAGAATGTGGCCGCTGGTAGGTATATGTATAAAATTGTAAAAAATAAATAAAAAAATCTTTTCAGCGTTGGAAAATGTTTTTTATTTAAATATTGTAAAAACGCATTATTATTTTATAACAGCAGCTGTCGCTATTTAAAAAATAAATATTGGTTACTATTATAGTTGTAATGGACACGAGCTCTCGGTCTAACAGAAGTATTGTCATACTTAGTAGGTGGTCTCACCAATAAATACCTGAAAAATGATTTACCGACAAATATCATATAAACTATCCGTATTATAGTAGTTACCATGGTTTATTATCCGTCAAAAAATATAGATTGATTATAGAGAACGGTGGCTAGTTATGATTTGGATTAGGCGTTGATTTTTTTGATTATCGAGGCAGTAGTCTCCTTTCATGGTGTAAGTAGTTATAAAACGCAGTAACAGTTAATTTGTTGAAAACTCAGAGACCTGGCATTCCACCAATCATGTGGAATGATAATAATTATTTTTTAGCGTAATATTTTCAATATGTATTTTAGTTTTATATTTAGCGTAAAATAATTCAAACAATGTTCTAGAAATTGCCCACCGCCAGTTTCTAAAACATAGTTTGAATTATTCTATGCTAGAAATTATTTATTATTATTTCGTATTGTTCTTTTTTATCGCCGCCCATTTGGTAACAGCATCATTTGGCCGGCCATAGTAAATCGGTCTAATTCTATAGAAATTACATCGTATTGGTCCCTATTTATAAATTTTGTATGTTTGTCATGAGTTAGATACAAACAGTCACACATGCTAAAATAATAAAAAAACTTTGATTTTGTAATAATATTAATGATTATAAAATAAGACAATACATTATGTTAGTATTTAAATGTTAGGTAGATAATAAAATTGTTGAATTACTCTGCCATTTATAAAAATAAAGTTTTGGATAATGTATGGAACCCTATTGAGCTTTGCTTTGAACATATATAAAAAAAAACTTTATTAAAAAAAAATCAATTAAAATAAATAGGTAAAATATGTTTAAAAATTGTAAAATAATGTGCGCCCGACGATACATTTTATTCAAAATATAAAAGCGACCAAAATAAATAGCCGTTGCGTGACAGACTGTCCGATGTAAGGTTATATTGACAGTGACAGTTGGTGAAAATTGCATATTTATTTTAGCTGAATCTGTAGTTAATCGTGTTAAAAGGTGTAAAAACATAGAATATAATCAAAATAAATATGTACTTGTCTTATAAAATTACCAACAGTGAATATTTAGTGTTCCGATAGTGAAATAGAAAAAAGCGACGCGGAGCCACCTTTCACAGACGGGATCGCCCGCACAATGACGGTCTGTCATGGATTTTGTATGAAGATTTCTGTCTGGCAAGTTTTTGTAATTATTTAATTAATAATTTTCTATTAAACTTGCAAAAATCTCTCTATACTTTTTTAGAATACATAATAAACTATTGATATCTATTTTTTTACCACTATAAATTGTTGTAGTTTTGTCGTTTGCAAAGATGTTAAAAAGTACAAAATTTTCATGTTTTGGAGAATATAAATAGATTTTTTATTGAAATAATATATAGGAGACTATATTAATCTCTTCATACATTTCAAGTTAAAGAGTTACTATTTGCATAATAATAGTTGTCTGTGAGTATCGAGTAAATTTCTTTAACAAACATTTTTAGTTTTGTAGTTCTAGATTTTCAGAATACAGCCTTAACCAACCTACTAAAACATTCAAAACACACGTGAACTCTAAAATAACACGGTAAAATTATGTTTGAATTTTCACACTATTACACAAAGCCGGGGTTAATTTAACAGCAAAATATATGATCTGTACGAAATGTTTATTGCGCGTATAAACGGCCTGATCAAGTGCTATGACAAAAAGGTTAAGAATATATAAAAAATGTAGCTTCTACATTTTTTATTGGAGCACGGTATGTGATTTTGTATCTACCTGATGTTAAGCAGACCTAGAAAGTCTATGAATATAAACGAATTAGCAACGACGATTTAAATGAAGTGCTATGACAAAAAGGTTAAGAAAAGAAGCTACATTTTTTATTGGAGCACGACATGTGACTTTATATCTACCTGGTAATAAGTATACCTATAAAGTCTATGAATGAGGTCGATTAATACATTGTTGTGTAATAATATTGATCGCTCCCATTATGCTGGCTAAATTATGCCGTTACGAAATGGGCGGCGACATGGACATACTCGTATTTTCGTTACGAGTCTATTTTAATATCCTCGCTGCTTTATCAAATACAAAGTACAAGAATCGGATCGATATTTTTTTTTGTTTAATAGTCTGCATAGGTCGCTATGCTTGCTATAATGCGGTTACGATAAAGGCATATGCATTACGAGTCTACTTTAAAATCGTCCTTGCTTTATCGTTTATATTCATAGACTTTTTGGGTCTGCTTAACATCAGGTAGATACAAAATAACGTGCCATACTCCTTAAAAAAAATATAGTAGGTATACAGGGTGTCTTTGAAAAGATGCTTACTTTGGGCTAATATGAGGTTCTGTTGATCAAATCGAACAATTTTTCCATGTGAAATTCATATTATAGTCCCATATGAAAACTTGTATGGGTAATCCAACATTTTTATTCATTTGCGACTAATAATAGACCCATCAGAAAAGTTGTTTGATTTGATCGATGGAACCATGTGAAATTCATTTTGTGTCGCATACAAAAAAAAAAGCCTTCTCATTATATGTCTATATTATATTTCTATGCCATACAAGCTAGTAATGTAAAATTACCAACTTGTATGGGTAAGCCAATTTTTTTTTCATTTGCAACACATGGTTCCATAAGAAAAGTTGTTCGATTTGATCAGCAGAACCACACATTAGCCCAAAGTACATACTTTCAAATTCACCCTGTATATTCGTATATATAATGCCTTTTATGTATGTAATATAATAAAATAACTACTGCGAATAAAAAATAGAAAAAAAAAGATATAATATTCTTTTATAATATACTAAACAAAATTGTAGGTAGTTGTTAACAAATAATAACACATTATATACTCAATGTTGTCATCTAATACTAATTTTAGAACCTTTCAATAATAATAAAAATTATATAAGTATATTGAAACAACTGCAATACAAAAATTATCTATCAAACTATTTGTTAGATAAATTGCCTTAATAATTTAAAGTATATAAAAATAGATAATACTAAATAAAAAATAATAAAGTATACTTGATATTTTTTATTATTATTTCTATAGGTACATATATTTTACATTTTAAATCTCAATCTACATACCTTTTTTATTAATACTTATTACCCACCAAAGGTAAACGAGAAAAATTGCCTCCCAAATGTAAAACTAATTCATATTAAGTAATGCCAAAAATAGGCTTTGAAATAATGCTTTCAAAAAAGGGCAACACATCAACAAAAATATATAAATCCGAAACCACAAACGTATCGCCCCCAAATCCCGGCATCTTTCCGGGATAAAAGCATTTATTTGTTCATACTAATGCACATTTTATGCGGCCCCAGATCCTTATGACTTACGTGACGAAATATCTTCAGGGACCAGGATCTTGGGAAGAATGGGCCTTCTCGTAAATTCGTTCTCGTAAATATGAAATTGTGTACTGCTTTCATCCTCCATGTTTGTGGTGCAAATCATTTTTTCTTTGTGTTGGATTACAATTAGTTATATAGCCATTTTTACAGCTATCTATTTAGGTCATATAATAGTTATTATAGCTCTTTATTAAGACATTATTAATTATTATTAATAATAATAATATGTAGGACAATACACTTATTTCTCTGATCACAAACTAAGCTCTAGGTTTGTACTATGTATACCAAAAACAACGATATATATTTTATAAACACCCAAACCATAACACACTGTACAGAAAAACGTGTTAATATTCTTTAGCATTGGTGGGAATCGAACCCACGACCTTCGGATACAACGCCATGGGCGCACCCACTAGTCTACGGAGGCGGTCACTGTACAATTAAGTTATTATAATATGTTGCTATTAATAATTCATATTATTTTATTACCTATTAAAATAATTTTATGTATTTTAGATTAAATATAAGTAATATAAATTGAAGCTAAATAATAAAGGATTATAATATTACAAATTGTAAAATTATTTAAAAAAACCTTTAAAACATTGGTTTTGTTTTATACAAATATTTTTATTTTTATTTGATGTTTAAAAATATATAGAAAAAAAAGATACTTAGATTTTAGACCTAAGAGTACCAATCGAAAGAGTTTATTACCTCGCCGTCGACGCGACGATGGTATTCTGAGTCTACACCGAAGAAGTGACGAGCTCGTCGCGATGACAAATATAGTTTTTTTTTTAATCTACATATTGCATACAAAGGCGGACTTAATACCGCTAGGCATTCTCTACCAGTCAAACCTTTGGGATAATCAAAACAGTTAATAAGTTAGGTAGATGCAATACAGTAACAGAGTATTTGTTTAACTTATTGTAAAACATACCAAAATATGTCACAAACGAATTAAAAATAGTATACTTTTATTAATAAAAAAAACTCATAGAATAAAGAAAAAACAATAAGAGGTGATCTCACTTATATAAGATGGTTATCAAATTAAAGGTATTAAAAATAAAATAATAAATACCATCACGGGTGCCTATTTGGCTCCCGAGAACCGTTTAAACGGCCTCAGGGTACACAGCGGAGGGATTACCTAACAAGTGACGAGCTTGTTGCGGTGTTTATGATGAAATAGCCTCGTTGTTTAAAGCGGCCACCCATGCCAGGCCGGCCTTGTTGTCATCTGCTTAACTTGTTATCAGTTGCGCAGTGACTTAACCACTAGGCTGGGGTCGCTTTACTAAAGGTATTATTTTATTAATATTAAACTATTTATATCTTTTGGTAAACACTATAAAATATACCTTTAAACTCACTAAGTACACGTAATTATTATAAAAGAAGTTAACAGTAAATTATACAAAGGTTAGGTATGCCGAGCTGAAATGAAAAATGAAAAATTCAGACAGTAGTAAGGAAAAGCTAATATAATTCTCTCGTTCATTTTTCGTCTTTCCATGAAATGTAAACAGGACCTACATTAAGTAAAGAAGACATATTGTCAATTTAAGTTTCGCAATATTTTCTTGGCCACAAGAAACCAAAGTTATGTCTACCGAGACACTGCACTTTCATTAAACGAGCTAACTTAGGGTTGGAACTTTTTTTTTTAATTAAATATATTATTTTTGAAATCGAGATGATTACAATGTGACTTTAGGAATATATTTCTAATGTCAAAATCATTTAGTGTTTTAAAATTTATTAACAGATCTAGTTTATTTATACTTAATATTATTGACATTGTTTTATAACCTACAAACTTACAAATTGTATTAAACTGTATTAAACACTGATTTTGCACCCCTTATGGATAAATTCTGATGAATATTTTTTTATTTGTTTTATAGCGTACCTTTTTTTAAACGGAAATGTATTTTATTTCTGAATAGCCAACCTTTATTTATCTGAAAATAACACACGTTTTGCCCTCATATCAGATATGAGGGCAAAATAGCGCGCAGTGTAAATGAACTTCATTCCCCTCCCGACTCTCCAGTTTTCTAGTCTAATCTACCGTAACAAGTATTCCAACGCTCAACTTGTGAAACAGATTACTAGAAAACTATACAAACACCGCGACAAGCTTGTCACTTATTCAGTGTAGATTCAGAATAAAATAAAATAAATAATTTGAATACCATCGACTGACCATCGAAGATGAGGTGGGAATAAAACTCTTCCGGACGCCTAGGCGGTGTAGAGCAACTCCAAAATTATAAGCGGAAGAAAATAAAAAATATAATTTTACAAATAATTAAAAAAATATTTTCCATTAAAAATATCATATTATTATTTATTTTTAATTTATTATGTAGTTCTGACAACCCTGATCAATGCAATCGAGTTCGACGTTCAAGTCGACTATTTCTCTTATTTTTTTATTCAGTAAACTAAAGTCGATACTCACAAGTTAAATAAATTCAAAGAAGTATTTTAATATCAACAGAAATAAAGTAATATAGTTTTATTAAGTTTACTTTGCAACTAATAATGCAATGCATTTTTTAAAATAAAATGGGCGTTTATTCTTACTAACACTTTTTACGCGAACCATAATTTCGGGTGAACATGAAGCAATTTTTATCATTAATATTTTCACAATATTAAACAATAACAATACTCTGAAAGGAAACCTTGCAGGAAATCGGTCCTCGTTTCGTATTAGTTTCGCAAATATGGTATAGGTAAACTCAGAATGCCATCGCTACGACCACCCATGCCTAGTTTGTATAATCGAAAAAAAATCCTAGTTGGGACAATTTTTGTCATTGATTCATGCAATTTGTCCTTTCGAACTAGGAATTGCAAGAATTAGTAATTGTAAACACTAGGACAAATAATACTCATTGTGCGAACTAGTATTTTTATGAGATTGTCCAAACTAGAAACTGTACGAGCTAGGCATGAACGGCTACGACGAGGTGGGTATAAAATGCTGGGCTATCATCATAAGCTAACCACCTAGTAGGAATTTTACGAGCTAGGTATGGCTACGACGATGTTGGAATGAAATGCTGACGCCCGTATTGCTGTTAAGAGCGCCGTAAGGCACCCGTGATATGAAGTTTTTTTTTAAATATGTTTATTGAAGCACGGCTTTGTATCTACCTGATGGTAAGCAGCACTAGAAAGTCCATAAATGGTGTAAATAAATTATTTATAATTAAAAAAAAAAAATCACTCCCACTATGCCGGCTAGACGGTACAGTTACGAAATGGGCGGCGATGAAGACGTAAGTACTTATATTATAAAATTAATAAGAATGCAGAAAATAAGAAATAAATAACTAGGTTTAAAATGCAGGAATTTCATTATACAATCTTTATTAGAAGAGAATACACAAGTAGAATCTAATAAACAAAAAAAGTTCGCTTAGAATCGAGTAATTAAACTTTTTATTTAATTCATACGTTAGCGCGGTCAGGTAAGGTTGAGTTATATTTCAATAAACAAACTGAAATCCCAGCAATTTTCTTTAACTTCTCAATAAGTATTTCAAACCGCATTTTCAGTCTCAACAGTAATTGAGGCAATTTAAACTTTAGGTTAATGTGGTAGGATTTAGTTTAGTTGATTTTAATTGTGGTGTTTTTACTTTGAAAACATTGGCGAGATATTTATAGTTGCAGGATAAAGTTGAATTGCAACTGTGGCGTAGGTTTTTTTTACTCGTTCAACTTTGCCCAACAGTGGGCTTCGCATGTTCAACAGTCGATTAAAGTTGTGATGTTGAATCCATTTGCAATTCCATTTTCCCTTTGTTTTAGACATTTAAGTTTATTTTTGTTTAGTTATTTGAGTTTATTTTTCCTTTTACAATTTGGTCTGAGTTTGTTCAAATAATTTTGATTGGTTTTATTGATGGAGATGTTTATTTATTTAAAATTCGATACAAGTTTATTATATTAATTGGTTTCTGTTTTAATGGATAATAAATAGAAAATTAATTTTATTATTTATTTAGCTTATTTAAACAAACCTAATAATATTTTGCTATAAATTATGTTTTTTTATTAATTCATTTTATTGTTGGGGCCTTATTAATTAAATAAAATTAATACTAACTGTATAAATATTAAAAGGAAAGAAAATTTGATACGTTTGGTATGTTTTTTTTTTTAATAATTTATATATATATATTAGCCTATACTGTTGGGCAAAGGCCTCCCTTCCCTCTATTCATCTCTCTCTATTTTGGACCAGTGTCCCTCAAAAAGGTAACCATGAGTTGGTTATAATAATATATTATAAAAATAAATACAAAATATATTATTTCTAAAACTCTAACTAAAAATAACTGGTCTTTTATATTTAAAATGTGTTCTAATATTATTAAGCGTGGTCCCTACAAAAAAGCCAATTTTGTAAAATTCTTAACTTCTTAAATATACAATGAATGCAATGATGGCATCTCCAAACTTTTCACATTATCTCTTCCCTTGTAGATATATTTTGTAATTTATTTCGAAATTACATTGTTTTAAACTTAATTTTGGTTTAAAACTTAATTTTGGTTTCTTACAACTTTATATGCCATGAGAAAAAATAAATTTTGTGAATTTTGTGTGATTTGTAAAGTTGTTTATGATAGGCTTTTTTATATTCGGTAAGTATTACGGATTTTTTATTGTATTGTATTACTAGAAACGGTTTTAAAACTGAACGTTATGCAGTGGAAGTCGGTGCAAGAGGAATTTCAGCAAAGTATTTTCATGGTTTATTGAAGGATCTTAGCCTTCGATCGGAACTTTTATGGAACGTGTTTCCAAGATGGCGCTAACAGGATCATAATATAGTATTTGGTTGAGTATGGAGGGTAGTGAACACAGTGCAGAGGAGAGTTAAAAGGCCTATCTAACTTCACAACTTCACGGTCTCAAGCCCAGGAATACAGTTCAATCCCCTGCCTTCCAACTACGCGATGGACCCGGCACCCGCACGAAGAATCCATAGATAGCTAAGAACATTGTCTTTCTTGATTTCACGATAAAGCAGCGAGGTTAATAAAATATACTCGTAATACAAATTCGTCTTTGTCGCTGCCCATTTCGTAACCGCATCATTTAGCCGGCATATTGAAAGTGATTAATATTGTTAAACAACAATGTATTGATCGAACCCATTCATGAACTTTGTAATTCTGCTTACCATTAGATATTAAAAAAATCCTTTAATACAGACTTCTATAAGCAAGGCGTGATTAAATATCTGAAGCTGTTACAGTGCACTAAATGTACCATAAACGGTTTTATATTGTTTTTTTTTATTTTTATAGTTAAAATGCAGTGAAAAAAAGACTGGTAGACAGGACTCGAACCCACGATATTCGATTTCGCGGAAAATTTCGTGAGGGGTGACTGCAACCTGGTTGGCTAAGTGGTTGAGTACATCGCGGGCGGGGATCGTGGGTTCAAGTTCCGCCCTGCACCAGGAATTATTCATGCATTTATCTTTAAAAAATCAATATAAGATTATACAGATAAGAAATTTATAAAAATATTTAAACACTTGGTTTTTAAAATTCCTGGACTTTTCATTTCTACTTAACATCAGGTGTATGCAGAGTCATATTTCTTACTTTTAGACTCAAGGTGTAGCGCATTATCTATACCTACCGTTGAATGATTAGTTTAACAGTGAAACATCCACTTTAAGCCATTTTTTCTTGTTGTTTTTTTATTATTACTGAAACACGGCATGTGATTTTGCATCTACTTGAGGGTAAGTAGCGACCTACATAGTCCAACAATGAGGTAGATCATACATTGTTGTATTGTACGCTCCCATCATGCCGGCTCATCATAATGGGCGACGACAAAGAGGAAATTGCTTTACAAGTCTACTTTATTATCCTCGCTGCTTTTTTATAAATTCAACTGCTTTTTTCGCAAAGCTCTTGCTTTAAAAAGCAAACTGCCACCAGCCACAACAAATCGATGTAATAATTTCATAAAAACCAGTGAACATAGACATACACCGAAAGATGAATAAGGTCATCTTTCGGTTTTACGACTGACTGGCGATTTTAACGCAACCGGTTGATCGGCCTAGCGATGTTAATTGTATGGAGACGTTCCTCCCACCAAAATTTTATATTAATAGTATACGGATGAATGCATAGTGTTCTTCACTATATCTACTACTATACTTCTTCATCGTAAAATCTGGTTACCATTTCCACCAAAGAAAGTAGTGATCTCAAAACATTAAGATAAATTTATTATAGAGTAGTAAATGAATGCAATAAATAGTCAACAGTTTCTCAGTTAAAATACCTAGTAGAATTAGTCTTTAAAATCGACGTGAAGAAATCCCTTAAGAATAAAGTGGAAATTGCAGAAAACGATCAACATAAAGTAAATATAATTTATAGCTACCGTGACGACAAGGTCCTGCCTTGATTCTAAGTCAAACGCTATATCAAAATAAAAAATACATAACTGGAATGGAAAAAAACTAAGTCTTACCAAGCTTATTGTTATCCAATTTATTTAGTAGTACCCATGATAGATACAGAATATATAATAGGAATATGTAGTTCTGGTTCTTTTCTGCAGATGAATAATCTCTTTTTACCATTAAAAACTAATCATTACAGATCTAACAGTTAATAATACACTGTTATAAGGATTTACAGATAATATAAGTACCTACTTATTATATACGTGGTAGCGAAATTGGTTAGACCTTAGATTTAAAAACACTTACTCGTAGGTCCCTTATTCAAACCCCGGTGTGTACCAATGAGTTTTTAATCTAAATATTAATGCACGATTTGAATTGGTGATTGCCTCTCTATATACTAACAACCTTATTGTTTTAGATACTCCACACAGTAAGTATTTTGGTGAGATATCCTCCGCCCTCTCGGAAACTCTTATCGCCGACTTCGTCGTATGATCCCTGGAAATAGATTTAAAATGATGTTGAAAGGCTTTCCGAGTCAACTGAAAGAGACGAGAAATAACGATAACTTTTTGAAAAGTTTCAATTTTTGTGATTTGTTTATTTAAGTTACAGATTTTGCTATATTCATAGTAGGTATTATACGTGGTGGCCGAGTTGGTAAGACCTCAGACTTAATAACACTACACTTTTTAGGTCCCCGGTTTAAACTACAGTGTTTACCAATTAATTAAAAAATAAAATAAAATAATGTTTAACAAGTTTATAGTGTACGTGTCTTGGGGAGCACGTTAAGTTGTCAGTCCCAGTTTCACTATAAAAACTCGAGCAACAACGAGCTAGCCACTTGTTCGGTGTAGGTAGACTCATACCGCCGGCTACGACGCGGTTGGATTAAAGCAATCTAGGCGTTGGCGGGCGTTGTATAGGCCCCGTGATTATACAGGGTGACTTTGAATGGATGTACTTTGGGCTAATATTAGGTTTTGCTGATCAATTCAAACAACTTTTCCCATGGAACCATGTGTTGCAAATGAAAAAAAAATTGCCTTCTCCATACAAACTAGTAATCTTAAAATTTCCAATTTGTATGGGGAAGCCAAAATTTTTTTTCATTTGCGACACATCCATGGGAAAATTTGTTCGATTAGATCAGCAGAACCTCATATTAACCCAAAGTACATCCTTTCAAATTCACCCTGTATATATTTTATTTTATAGTAGGTAATATTAATATAAAACGTTTTACATTTATTGAATTGGACCCAAACTAAACCTAATTGTTTTTATAATATATCTATTATAATAGGTAATTAAATAAATGTAAATGTTAATAAGTATGTCTGTTGTTCAGTTGGTAAAGTTAATTTATTTAAGCTAGTATTGAAAAAATCTGCAGTTCTGAAGAAATGTTAAAATGGAAAGATTCATAAAGAAGTTGCCAAGTAGTAGTCAGAAACGTCTGGCGAGTATTATGGGTGGGTCTTGTAGGATTTCTTAGACCAATTGGTTTTAATATTTGCAGGGTCGGCTGTACAAAGTACAGCTAAGCGTCGTCGTAAAGCAACATTGGTCCTTTTCTATTACTAATCCCTGGATGTTGTCGAAGATTTTAGTGCATTTAATCAATTTGGTGACATATATACCTCTGCCATAATTGTTTCGTAAGATTCAAGAACGAGATGAACGAGACCGGATTCCAATTATCACCTTCTTTTGGTGTTTAACTTTGTTTTTACAAAATATTGTGGGGTTTAAGGATTGTCCGGTCTTACTATTAAAAGATTTAGGGAATCAAATGCGCATAATTCTATTTGGTATAGAATACAATTGCCGTAGATGGAGGAAGTCAATAAGTGTCTATTACCATAGAATTTATCAGGCTAGAAAGTATCGCAGCAGCATAAGCAGATCGGCGCGTGGTCGTACTACGATAAACATATCAGGGAATTATGTGAAATTCAGTGAATCGTTTAAGTTTTATACAGTAGATACAACATTATTCTCCGGCAAAGTATATGTTCGGTATTGATAACACTCTATGGACGTTAATCTGTGGTCATGACATTTACAGTGCTGTTTGTGTGAAAAAGATGGTGTTTTTGTTCTGAGATAATTTGTGTAAAAAGGGGTGTTTTGTTCCGAGATAATTTAATTTGTGAAGTTTGCTATTTATTATTTAATTTTTCCACTGTAGCATTGTTAACAAATCGTAATTGCGTGGCATGTTAGTGGTTCAAGAACGAAGATATTGCATTCCTTGGGTACCCAGGGAACTCGTCGCTGAAGCTACCACAAGAGCCACCATTCAGTAAGTTATGTTTAAACTTATATAGCGGTGCGTAACTCGCCCGTGTGAGAATCCTGGACGAGTTTTGTTTCCCCGGCTTCTCGCCCAGTATATATAAAGTAGTTTCGAAATAATAAAAATTATATATACTTTGTTGATACACCATAGGACTTATTTTTATAAACTTTTAAATTTTGGAAATAGTGTCTAAGGGCTGTATTTTCCATCGATAAATGAAGCTAATCGACAGTTAACTTATATAAAGAACTGTCAAATTTATTAATACTCCATACAAGTTGTGTTGAATAACTTTATCTGGCGATTGAAAAATGTAGACCTAAGTTCCAAATTATAAAAAAACAGTTTCCATGTAACTTTTATAAATGTTAGCGTTCATAAGCTTAATAACTATTTTATATTACTACTAGCTGACCCGCGCAACTTTGTCTGCGCGTTTAAATTTAACCGTTTACGCAGCGTACGCTCTTAAAAGGAATAATTTTTCCCCGTTTTTGCAACATTTTTCTTTGTTACTCCGCTCCTATTAGTCTTAGCGTGATGTTATATAGCCTATAGCCTTTCTCGATAAATGGATTATCCAACACGAAAATATTTTTTCAATTCGAATCAGTAGTTCCTGAGATTAGCGCGTTCAAACAAACAAACAAACAAACAAACTCTTCAGCTTTATAATATTAGTATAGATTAAATCGAAATAGGTGTTTTCCAGTAATTTATGCGGATAGATGGACAGACACCATAATTTGTTCTTTGTTGTTTCTTTTTTCGTAATTTGGGTAAGGTAAAATTATATAATTTTTACATTTATTAAAAAAAATACTGGGATTATTTTTATAACTTGCACATGTTAAGTTTTATATACGTGTACCAATTAATCGTTTAAACTTTAACTTAAATCTTTAATCTCTATATAACGACCAAGCTCGAATAAACTGTATTCTCAAATATATATTTTATATTAAATTTGATAAAAATAATTTACTATCTAAATATTTGAATGGAATATCTTCAAATAAAACTTATATTAGTTTGATTGTAAACTTTATAGTTTTGATTTATTTATTTATTTAAAATTCTTTATTGTACAAAATTGTACATAGGCGAGCTTAATGCCTTGGGCATTTTCTACCAGATAACCTTTAAGAGAGTAAAATATGCTTATTATAGGTCTCGCAGTATATTCTGTCTATCTAATGTTTTAAGTCTCTGGCCCTTAGCATAGATATTGTAGCGTCCTCACAGTTACGTCAGTCACATTGTAGACAAGAGCAATATTGCTTTTACCTATCTTCTGCCCCACAATACTTTCAGATCATGAATATGACACATCAAAAAAAGCGCTACCAGGTTAAATTTCTATGTATCATAGGTTTACCCAAAACATTACATTTTTAAAAAGTATTCTGGTAATAAAACCGAGGGCGTTTGCTGGGCACTTTGATCGTAGGTGGCTTCGGACATCTTCTTCTTATTCATGGTGGGTCTATTTTTCCGCTAGGTATTAGCCATGAGGTTAGGCCTCTTTGCGTAAATCGACTATAATTTTCTAGCCAAATCAGATCCTTCCAGATTGTTGCAAGAAGTCTGGGGCTTCATCAGGCCTTCGGGCGCAAGTTTACGGAGGATTTCCGCCTATTGTAAAGCTGCCCCGGCGCAATAGTTTTTCTTCGGCTTCTATACAACCTCTAATATGACTGTTGTTTTTTTTTATCGTGGATCATGGCATATGACTACCTGATGATGCCTGTTAGTGAGCAGATCTATAAAGTCCATGATGAGAGTCGATCCATTGAATGTCCTTTAACAGTATTACTCACTCCCTCTATGCCGGCTAAATTATACAGTTACGAAATCGGTGGCATCTAAGCATCATGAATTTTTACATTACAAGTATCTCTCCTATCCTCAAATGAACTGTCTGTTTCATAATCGCAGTCGAAAGTAGACTACCACCTCGACAAGAAAACGATGCAGTAGTCTCCTACCGTATAACTGGTCACTTATCGGTTTTTGCAGAATTAATTATAGAGTTCATTGGGGAACACTTTATTAGGTTATATGTACGTCATCCTAAACCAATATTTACCGGCAAAAAAAATATATAATAAAATTAACGATATTTGCTTACCTAACATGCCTCGGAACGAGCGACGCAAACATTTTCCGGAATCGAAATAAAAGCTAAATATTTTCATAAGAAAATATGGAATAAAGTTGACGGTAATTAAAGGCTTCTTAAAGGCTATAATAATATGGTCCAATGATCTTACGAATATTAAAACAAAACCTCATGTAACAAAACATGCCTCAGTAACTCGAAATATCTTCATAAAATATCCAAGAAAATTGTTTCGAGTTAAAGCGTTCAGGGCGATACCATCAAAATTTTGTTTTTTTAATTTTCAACTTTGAACCCTATTTCCTGAAAGGTTAGACTGAAAATATGTAGTTTCAGTTATTATTAATGACGTTGAGAGTTTCACAAATATTTCCAGGTAAGATAAATTACCGTCTGAGTTCTAGAATTAATAAAACTTGCCCAGGAAATAATATTTAATGATTAATGACATTTAAAATAATGCTTGCGTTGTTTCATCATTATTTTTTAATTTATTTATTAGGTTTTTTAAATGAGTCGTATTTTTTTTATCCTATAATAAATATAATTGTAATTTAATAGAATTCGCCGCATGATGTTGTTACGAAATGGGAGGCGGCAAATGCGTATTAGCATTACGACCCTACGAGTTTATAAAATAAACTCACTTCTTATTAAGTTATAATTAACTTCCCGTTTCGTAACTGCACCTAAAAAGAGACTATCACCTTGAAAATAAATCGATCTAGTTTATTACATTTTCAGTGATCCCAAAATCAGTGAAGTTACTGCATGCATTGATTTTCCATGATCAATTTACGGTTTTTGTATCGGTATGACCTAAATAATTTATGGACTTCCTCTCACTTTTGGCTAATCTTGTATTGTATTGTCTTAAAGAATAACTATTGTAGAACATTGATATTTTTGTAAGGTTTTTTTATAAAAACTACTCTTTTGTTCTATTTGACCGCCTCCGTAGACTAGTGGTTGCGTCTTTAGCGTAGTATCCGGAGGTCGTGAGGTCGATTCTCAGTTTCCCACCCATGGCAAAAAAATATCAGTAAGTTTTTCTGTACTGTTTGTATGGGTGTTTATAAAATATAATTTGTATTATATCGTATATACACATAGTACAAGCCTAGAGCTTAGTTTGTGACCAAGGCAATATCTGTAAATTGCCCTACATATTATTATTATTTATCAAAAAAAACACAATTAATCTTAAGGCGAGTAAAAGCAGATTATTTATTATGATTACTTTATTTATTTATAAAACAAAAATTAGCTGGAAATTTAAGCGACCCCATTCTACTAAATGAACTGGATATCAACTGCACGTCAAAGTTAAAATTTGACATATTTCCCATACAAAATGTGTCAAATTTTAACTTTCATACGACACAATTGATTTAGTAGAATAAGGCCCCAGGTTTATTATCGATGATGACGTTGTAGTTAAACAACAAAATAAACAAACAGATGCATCATTATCATTGGCCCATCGTCATCGGTTTATTAAATCAAGCTACAACAACATTCGCACATAATATCTACATATAGACTGGTGGTTGCGCCTTTGGCGTTGTATCCGGCCGGAGGTCATGGGTTCGATTCCCACCCATGACAAAAAAATATTAGTACGTGATTCTGTACAGTTTGTCGTGCTCTGGGTGTTTATAAAATATAATATGTACCTATTATATCGTTGTTTCTGGTACACATAGTACAAGTCTAGAGCTTAGTTTGTGACCAGAGCAATATGTGTAAATTGTCCTACTTATTATTATTAATATTATTCATGGATGTTTGGTTACTACTGTAACTAGTCTTGAATGCACCCTTAGTTAATTTGTCTCTTCTTGGTATATAAGATCTATCTGTAATGATAATGCCTAAAAAAAATTATCTGTACCACTATTATGAAGAGAGAAGATTTGCATTTTTGTTTGTAACGAATAGACTCAATAATTACTAGATCGATTAAAAAATATCTTTCTCTAATAGAATTCTACATTATCACGGAGCTTTTTTTTTTAATTAGGGGTCCTTACGAAAGCCTCGAAAATGTAACGCAAGGTGTAAAGAACATACCTATAAATTTATTTACATTGCGTGCGCTGCGAAAACTGTTGATGATGGATAAATTATGTACTAAAGATTTAGAGAACATTATTAATAACTACAAAAAAACTTTAAGGTACCATATGTCCAACTATGATAGTTATCACTATAACAACTTCTTTATGTATGAAAAGTTAATAGAAATGACAGTAGAAACTAGACCACGGTTTTAGTACCTTTGTATTATTCTTATCCAAATTAATCACCTCGTATTCGAGGTTATTTTAGTACATATGGAATACTTATTGAATTATTGAATTAATTGGGTGGTGATAAAAATATAGAAATAAAAATCAATATTTTTGACAACAAAAGTGCCTCACACCTTAAGCTGTCGGTCCCAGTTTCACTATATCAATTTATGAAACGGTTATTGAGTCTATCCAATCACCGGTACGAGCTAATCTTGACTTGTTCGGTGTAGACTCAGCATAAACAAATTTCCTGAGGACTGACTGGAACCTGGATAGCTCAGTGGTTGAGTATCTGGCCAAGGGTTCGAATCCCAACCACTAGTAAATTTTTCGTTGCAATTTATCTTTAAACATCAATATAATATATCTAAAAAAAAAAGGTGTACCTATGGAATCCATTCCCTACCTACCCATTATATTTGTTAGTGAGGATCAGTGAAGAGGAGACTAGGGATCCTGTTACACTTCGTTTTCTGAATATTGAATGGAGCTAAAACAACATTAGGTTAGATCTACATAAGTTAGGTATTATCTGTCCATTTATTCTGGATCCATGGATATTTGATTAATACTATCGTTAGCCTTGAAGCAGCATTAAACCTTAGTTACATTGCCGATCTACGTTTCAAAGATCCATCGTTATCTAGGTTTAAAAAAAAAAATCCATAAGAATTACAAAATTAACTTAAAATGGATAATATCAAAATTAAATCTAGTACTTCAGTTGTTTGACAAGGTTAGAAACTACAAATAATAATAATAATAATATGTAGAACAATTTTACATATATTGCTCTGGTCACAAACTAACATCTAGGCTTGTAGGTACTATGTGTACCAGAAACAATGATACATACTTATTATTTATTTATTTATCTTCAAGCCAGGTCCCTTACGGGGTAGGCAGAGATAACCGAGCGCCACTTGTCTCTATCTCTACATTCTTCTTTTGCCTCGTCCACAGTCATAACTCCTCGCATACATGCACGCCGATTTCGGAGACTTTTAACTGCACCGTATTTTAGAACCTTTTCAATCTGATCATGGTAAGTGTGTCTTGGTCTCCCACGTTTACCCTTATTATACATACTTATTATATTTTATAAACACCCAGACCATGACAAACTGTACTACAGAAAAACATGAATAATATAGGTACATACACAAACAAAAAATAAATAATTTCACAACAGATTGACAGCAGACTGTTGGCTTACTAACAAAACACAATATTATTTACTATTTTTATTAATTATTTATGTAAATCATGTGGGTAGGTAAATAAGTAAAAGTTGTATTTGTCGGCCGGCGATCTCTGTAACCAGCTGTGTATATGCATTTGTAAAGGAGAGGTACTGTCCGATGGCATTTATACAGTATACATACATACATACATACCATTACGCCTGTATCCCTGTTATGGGGTAGGCAGAGAACAATGTACGCCACTTCGTACGATCCCTACATTCTTCACTAGCTTCCTCGACATTCATACATCTTTTCATGCAGGCACGTCTATTTCGGAGACTGCGAATTTGTCCCTGTCTCAGAATATCTCCTATTTGATCGAGATAAACGCGCCTTGGTCGACCACGTAACTCACTAACATTCTCGATTTTTGTTTTAAAAATTGTTTTAGTTTATCGTTCATCACTCATACGTTTAACGTGGCCGAACCACCTTAGCATACCTCTTTCAATCTTCGATACAACATCGTCTTCCGTTCCAATTCTCTCTCTCTCAATAATTTCTAATCCGGTCTCTGAGGGTCACACCACACATTTTTCTTATATATACAGTATTATGTTTATATTATTGTATTCATTAATATTTTATTAGTTTTGTTTACTTTTTTTTTGTACATTTATTTATTTTTAGACGTTCCTTGATTTCCAACTCCTGGAGTATAAAATTGTTCTTGCAAATTTATATCCACGATTTAGCATTCTTTATACCAGAATTCTAGTGCATCTAGCACTACAAATCTGGTATTGAAGATTTTCCTTTTCTTGGTTTTTCTTGTAGGGTAAACGTCTCCACAGCGTGGAGGAATATGGGAAATACTAGCGCACCAGTCGAATTGAATAATACTACAACTAGGTACATTAGTATAGATCTACATATGATAAGCGTTAACTGACTAATTATTCTGGTTCCATAGATGTTCGATTAATACTAGCATTAGTCTCCAATGCATTATGAATGACTATGGCTCAATATATGATTTATCGCAATGTGGATCTAAATATATAAGACCAATCGCTTAAATTAACGATAAAATGTTAAAAGAAATCGAACCGTGGTGTGATAATATTTGGAGAGTGCCCCATAGATACATGGTCGATAAAGCGTAAGCATTAATTATGTATACAGCCGAACTTGTTACTGATATTTGTATTACAATGAGACGAGGATCCATACATATACGACCGTATTGCAGGAATATTATCTGTATCATTACGGATACCTTAAAGCTCCAGAGACTGTGTAAATGACTTACTAAATAACAACGATGTGTAGGATATTTCAGTCATATATGGATGAGATTCTTCAATTGAGCAAATATAACGCAGAGAGATTTGACTCATTTGTAAATAAAAATTGTTGCTCCTGTGAAAATAAATTACATTTATCGGATACCGGATCTACTTTAACTTATTCCAGTGTGACTCTTCCAAAGGACATCACTAACAATAACTTACTACTCACAGATATATTTTTCACTAATAAACAATTATATTTTTCACTTAAAACAGCAATATTACAAAAAAATGCAAATATGTTAGCATGCTTTGGTTAGCGTAATCAGTGAGGGGAACGTTCACGTCCAGGATTCTGTTTTCCTGGTCAGTTCTGTAGTTTAGTACGAAACCGATTTGTATGAAATTTTGTACACCGGTTGGGTAATATCTCATGCGATATATAGACTATTTTATATTTCGAGAATTACCGGAACATAAATTCAACCAGTTCATGTATATTTACTACGTATTACCAGCTTTCGTAGACTAGTGGTCTTATATCTTTGGCGTTGTATCCGGAGGTCGTGGGTTCGATTCCCACCTTTGAAAACAAAATATTAGTGCTATTTTTCTGTACAGTTTGTCATGGTCTGGGTGTTTATGAAATATAATATGTATTATATAGTTGCTTCTGGTACACATAGTACAAGCCTAGAGCTTAGTTTGTGACCAAAGCAATATGTGTAAATTGTCCTACATATTATTATTATTATTAAATTCAAAATTCCAGGCGAAGGAAATCGCGGTCAATAACTACTTATACATAATTATAACTAGGTAGATAATAATGGGGAAATTTAACTAGAATTGCCAACCCAAAGGCAAAAACCCAAACAGCCTAAAATCAAACCTAAAAAGTTAGAACAACGTATTTACATTTCAAAATTACAACCTGTTAGAATTCCCAAACTAAACCAACATAAACAAAATTAGTTCGGCGAAATCAAAGCCTCGCCTCGAGTCGAAGCGTAAATAAATAATATTCTGTCAGAAGATTATAATTCGAAGAATTTAACATTCGCGAGAATAAGACAAGAAACGTAGACGAGTGAGTGCAGCCAAGCACTTAAGCTGATTATAACTGTAACTAGATTAACGTGGAAACGCCAAGATGTTAGGGTTCTTGTACATTGAGAAAAATGAGATTAATAAAAAAAAAAAAAAAAAAAAAATGCGGAGGAGAAAGAATTTCGTACGATGACATTATAGTAAACAGTTAAGGCAAGAGATAATCAGTATTACTACCAAGATCGGTTGTCGGAACTTTTATGGATTGAGTTTCCAAGATGGCGCTAACAGGATCATATAGTATTTGGTTGAGTAGAAAGGGTAAGTGAACACTGTGAACACCGGGGTGAGTTAAAAGGCCTACTTCGCGGTCTCAAGTCCGGGAATGCTGAAAGTTCAGTCCCCTGCCTTCCAACCACGCGATGCACCAGCACGGATAGCTAAGAACATAGTCACTACTTGTGCGCGAACGACCGAAATAGGTAGGGAGTATTGGGGAGTATTGCTATAGTAGATAATGATAATAGTAAATATTTACTAAAAAAAATACATACATAACCAATAATAATAATAACGTATATTATTATTATCATGACAATAAACGTAATAACAATCGTCATACATCTATATATGATGATGAAGTCAAAAGCAACAAAACATCTCGCTATGTGTATCAAAAATGTGTTTAAAAAAAAAATTACGCACCAAATGTAGAACAGCCTTAATCAGTATTAGTAAGTAGTTATTCAGGACCCAAAGGGAATCTCATTATAAAATAATTTTGGTTCAACATGAATATTTTATTAATGCATTCATATTGAAATTTTATTCTGAGGAAAATATGTATCATATTAAATTTAAATTGTACAGAATTCATTCTTTAATTAATAAATTAAAAAATATATTAAAATAATTTTCATGAAGGAATTTAGTGTTATGTTCGATAATAGACTTTTGTACTAATGAATGATATACGTGGTGGCCAAGTTGGTTAGACCTTGGACTTAAAAACACTTAGGTCCCTGGTTCGAATCCCGGTGTGTACCAATGAGTTTTTATTTAAAAAAAAAAAGTACATTTGTTTGACAACACCACTATAGTGCCTCGGAGAGCACGTTAAGCTGTCGGTCCCGGTTTCACTATACCAACTTGTGAAACTGTTTATAGATGGGTTATTGGGTCTATTCAAAACATCGCGACGAGATAGTCACTTGTTCGGTGTAGACTCATACCATCGGCTACGATGAGGTGGAATTAAATCCCCTCCGCTGGAGTACCCTGGGGCCGTCTAGGCGGTCTCGGGCGCCGTAAGGCACCAGTGATGATATATGTACTAATGAAGTCCCCCGGTCTCAGTCGGGTTTATGGATTTTTTGACATCCGTATCTTTGTTATTGTTTTCGATTTGTGTATATTTTTTGTTTCCTATATTAGTTGTTTATGATCAATGATCCACTCATATATACTTTATTGTAATAAAAAAGATCTTTATTATATATTATTATTTATACTAATGAAGTCCCCCGGTCTCAGTCGCGTTTATGGATTTTATCATATCCGTATCTCTTTTTGTCATTGTTCTCGATCTAAGTACCTAATTATATAGTTTACCAGGTTTATTGATGTTTATGTTCAATGATCCGCTACAGTAATATACTGTATAATAATAAAATTAAAAACAAATATTGAAAACCTTTAATGAATTTGTTAACACAGAGTATATTTTTCTACATTTGTTACAATTTTAAGCCCCTACTCCTTGATCATCTTAATCTTTACTCTTAAAGACGCTGCTTTCGTAAATGCGAAGTTCTCGCGTTCTCCATATAAAATGAGCTTTCGCACTTCCAGTAATACTCGATTACAGTTTATCGTAGAATATAAATAATATCTTTGTCGGTCATTGTATATTAATCTTTGTGTTGAATTTTTATTTTATATTTTTTTGAATTCAGAAAAAAAAGCAAAAATATTTATTACATACGAAAGATAATAATATTAATATGTAGAACAAATTACACATATTGCTCTGGTCACAAACTAAGCTCTAGGCTAGTACTATGTGTACCAGAAGCAACGATATAATACATATTATATTTTATAAACACCCAGACCATGACACACTGTACAGAAAAAAACGTACTAATATTTTTTGCCATGGTTGGGAATCGAACCCACGATCTTCGGATACAATAACGCCAAAGGCACAACCACTTGTCTACGGAGGCTGTCTGACCTATATCAAAGATGCATGAATTAGAGCAGTTAAGCGGATTAGGTATTGTGCTATCTATTGTAATAACTTGGCCACGTTCCATAACTATATATTATAGTATATATACTAACCTACATTTCACGTAAGAGCTTAATATCTTACATGAGCCTCTGAAAAACCTCTGTGAGGGCTCCGCGACTATACTGATCATAATACAGACAGCCTCCGTAGACTAGTGGTTGCGCCTTTGGCGTTATATCCGGAGGTCGTGGCTTCGATTCCCACCCATGGCAAAAAAATATTAGTACGTTTTTCTGTGCAATTTGTCATGGTCTGGGTGTTTATAAAATATAATAGTACAAGCCTAGAACTTAGTTTGTGACCAGAGCAATATGTGTAAATTGTCCTACATATTATTATTATTATTATTTCTATTAATGCAAACTAAATAGTAAAGGGATTGCACAGAAAAATAAAATCTATCTAAACATTTAAACATAAACTAATGAAGAATAAAAATATTTATAAAATAATATTTGATTACTAGGTAAAATTATTTTGTACAAACTTATTTTATTTATTAGGGTTTAGATTATTATAGGCTAATTTATTGTAATGTACTTAATTAATTATTTGCTTTTGTGCCTAAGTGGACTTAGAAGTGCATGAAAGGAAATAACTGGTGTTTTTTTTATTGGAGTACGGCATGTGACTTTATATCTATTTATTATTATTAATAATAATATGTAGGACAATTTACACATATTGGTCTGGTCACAAACTAAGCTCTAGGCTAGTACTATGTGTACCAGAAGCAACGATATAATACATATTATATTTAATAAACACACAGACCATGACAAACTGTACAGAAAAAAACGTACTAATTAATATTTTTTTGCCATGGGTGGGAATCGAACCCACGACCGACCTCCGGATACAACGCCAAAGGAACCACTAGTCTACGGAGGCTGTCACACAGTCCATGTATGGGGTCAATCGATACATTGTTGTTTAATTTATTGCTATTTATAATTTATCTTGTTATTGTTTAACAACAAATAAAGAATACGCATACACGTATGTAACACTCTATAACACAATAACAGTTTTTGATTTTTTAGGGCTTTGTTAAATATTTCGCTTTCTAAAAGTTTTTCGTCACCAATAAAGTATAAGAACCGTTGAGGTAGTTAAAGACTTTCCGTGGTTTATTCTATTTTATTTCTTAAAAGACTTTTGCTCTTGTGCCTTTGTGCCTAAGTGGACTTAAAAGTGCATGAAAGGAAAGAACCTGTATTTTTTTTATTGGAGTACGGCATGTGACTTTATATCTAATGTTAAACAGACCTACACAGTCCATGAATGGGGTCGATGGATATATTGTTGTTTTATACCATTGGTCGCTCACACTATGCCGCCTAAACTATTGCGTAAACGACATGCATTGCAAGTAACTTGCATTACAAGTGTACTTTAATTTAATTTCTTCGCTCATTTATAGTCTAATTAAACTCCCCGATTTGGAAGGCACCCTAAAAGTAAATTACCACCTCGACAAGAAATAGATGTAGTAGGTTTCTGAAAACGGTGAACCCACACACTAAACCCGAAACATGATAGGTCACTTTAAGTGTTTTGGAGTTATTAAGTAATAAACAACTGTTTACATTAGTATAGTTAATATGAAATAGTATTGACATTCTTGGCAGAAACAGTACAATCTTAGAGCTTTGTTTGTGACCAACCTGAGCAATATGTAAATTACCCTATATAATTATTAGTTATAAATATTGCATAATAATATATAAAATTTCCAACGAAAACTTACTGTATTAAATCTATAATTAAAATAATATTAGTGTCTAGTGAATTTAAATAAAAAAACTTAAGTCTTGGAATCCAGAGGGCGATGAACCCAAAATTCTAAGGACGCCTGCGACGTTTCCTCGTTGGACGGCAATATTGATCCTCTGAGTAAGATATTTCTTGTTCAAAGGATCACCTGTTGCCTCCCTAATGTGCACACTTAAGTCGCGTATTAATAATTTAGCGTCCTCAGACCAGCGGCCCATCGTCTCTACAGCAAACGAAACAAAATGGTAATGATTTACTAATTCCGTGTATTTGTTCCGTTTACTGTTTGCAGCTATTTTGGCCTTTTGGTCGTTGCTCCAGCTGTTTTTGGGTCGCGCCAACACGACTAGGACAAAGGTCGTTGCATCCCTAACCAATGACTTATCCTGTTTATAGGGTACAAGGGTTAACCCATCTGGTAGTCGGTTCTAATATTGATAGGTATTAGCCGAACATAATGCTTTCTGAATATTAATGTTTAAATTTCTATGGCGAGTGAAACGATCTGCACTTTTTATGTATAATAACCCATGATGAATCAATGGGTCAGCTATTTCGCCGCAAACACACTTATGGATTCATATACCTGACAACCTAGTCGCAGTGAAACAGCAATGCGAAGTGAGGTGGGGTCAAGTTGCGTGCCCGTATTGAGTGAGGGTATAGCTCGCAATGACTCACTAATGCAAGATGTTAAAAGACAAGATTAATCGGCAATTGATTTTTTTGTATTGGAATTGAAAATTAATTTTACTATTGATTTGTCTAGTTTATGTTGAGACCCTGTACTCATGGGTAAATCTGTAAGAGTAGATTTTGTCCTCCATAGAGATTCTTATTAAACTTCTTATTGGGGTTTAGCATACCCACATCGATACAATTTGTTAGTCGATAAAATGAAGTTTATGAATGAATCATTCATTCATAAAATCGATTTGTATCGATTTTGGCGATTTATCGAGCCTATCAATGCTGTTGTGCTAGGTATAATTCAGTACTGTTATTTTTTAACAATATGGATTGACAAAGGGATTTGACATTTTAGACAGTATCATTATATGACGGTATTGAAAGAACAGCCCCCGTAGACTAGTGGTTGCGCCTTTGGCGTTGTATCCGGAGGTCGTGGGTTCGATTCCCACCCATGGCAAAAATATTAGTACGTTTTTTCTGTACAGTTTGTCATGGTCTGGGTGTTTATAAAATATAGTGTGTATTATATCGTTGCTTCTGGTACACATAGTACAAGCCTTAGTTTGTGACCAGAGCAATATGTGTAATTTGTTCTACATATTATTATTATTATTATTGAAAGAACTGAAACTTCTCTCACACCTGAGCCTCCAAATATTACATAAAATTATGTAGTCTATATATATATATATATACCATCACGGGTTCCTTACGGCGCCCGAGACCGCCTAGACGGCCCCAGGGTACCCAGCGGAGGGGTTATTAATCCCACCTCGTCGTAGCCGATGGTTGAGTCTACACCGAACAAGTCGCTAGCTCGTCGCGATGTTTTTGAATAGACTCAATAACCCATCTATAAACAGTTTCACAAGTTGGTATAGTGAAACCGGGACCGACAGCTTAACGTGCTCTCGGAGGCACTATAGTGGTGTTGTCAAACAAATGTACATAATTTTTTTAATTAAAAACTCATTGGTACACACCGGGATTCGAACCAGGGACCTAAGTGTTTTTAAGTCCAAGGTCTAACCAACTCGGCCACCACGTATATAGTCTATTAGGTATAATTTTATTTTAAATAAATCAATAATTATAACAATAGATAAGTACCAAATATTATTCATTATAATTAAATCCGTGAAATTACAAATCAAAGCAATCAGAAATATAATTTATTAACAATTAGATAAACATGTTCCACTAACTCTGTATTACAAGCTGTACACAATAATGCAGTGTCACGTATCAAATTAGAGATTGAATGGAATATTGTATGGTTAATAAACTTGAAATTATATCTAACTGAAATTATATATAAACTTGAAATGGAAACGACCAAAATGTTAGCTTTAATAATAAACATAGATATTTTAAAGTTGTTACACAAATCATAATAGACTTGTAGCGTACCTCAAAAAAACGTTACATAAACATAGAATTGGATTTATTATAATAAAAAAATATATATATATGAAGCTAAAAATATAAAATATTAAATTAAATATGGTAGCTCTTCAGATCGTTGAATCTAGATTATCGTTGAATATAGTTGAAAATAGAATGTTCCTAACGTACCGGGAACTGAAGTGGTATTACCTCGGTGAATCGCCAGACTGATATTCATACATAAAAACGAGAGAGCCCGGGCGTAGTTCAAAGCTTGATTCAGTGGTGAAATTATATTACAAATGCCTAAGTAAATTTGTCTGTCTGTTTGAAGAAGTGTCACGTATAAACTAGTGAATCGATTTTGATGAAATTGCGTGGGAGGTAAATTTAATTCCGGGGACAACATAGGGTATATTAAGAGAAATATAATTTACCTACAGGGGCTTCAGAAGTACAAAGTAAAAGGTAGTGTTTTGGTAAATATGAGGCTCTACTGATCAAATCGAACAACTTTTCCAATGGAACCAATGTGTCGGTCGCAAATTAAAAAAAATTTTCGCTTCCCCATATAAAAAAAAATACCATCACGGGTGCCTATTTGGCTCCCGAGAACCCTTTAAACGGATTAACCCGTCCTCATTTCGCCGATGGTATTGGTAAAATATATATTGGTAATTTTAACATTAATAGTTTGTACAGAAAAGGCATTTTTTTTCATTTGCGAACCATGGAAAAAGTTGATCGATTTGATCAGTATAGAACATCATATTAGCTCAAAGTAAAACTTTTTAAAGTCACCGTGTATAAACAGTTTTTATTTATTAAGTTGATATAGCAAGAGTAAGACCGATAGCTTAACGTACACTTCGAGGCAATATAGTGGTGTTGTCAAACAAATATACATACTATATATATATACCCATTGTTACACAACGGGGTTTGAACCCAGTATATGAACTGTAATGTTTAAAGTCTAACCAATTTGGCACGTATATAAAATGTAACATGCCACCAAATATTTACGATTAAGCAGAAAACGTGGGATCGATTGAACAAATTCGGGAGCAGGTGCGCGAACTAAATTTCTATTTGCTTTCGTTCGGCAACCGACCAGGCTATGGGTAATTTTGGTTGATTGTATTATCTACGTTGGATCTCTACTCTACTCCAAGTATCTACCTGATAGTTAATTACATTTTAGATATATTTTTTTACTAGACCACTTACTTTGTATCTATCTCATGTTAAGCAGACCTACACAGTTCATGAATGGTGTCGATTAGATATCCGCTAAATAATGCGGTTACGAAATGGTCGGCGACAAAGACAAATTTGTATTACGAGTCTATAATATACTTACTTGCTGCTTTATTACCAAATCAACTTTCTGTTTCGCAACCGCTGCTCAAAGAAGGCTAGAAATCGAAACAATAGTCTCTAAAAATTCAATTCCTCCAACCTAAAAAAATAATTAACACATTTTAGTATCAGTCTGAATATAGAGGAAATTATTGTTTTGATTACTGCCTGAGGATATTCATAAAATAGACCCGTCATGCAATTTTGTCATTATCGACACCCTTATCGTAGTTAAACACAAAAATACAAAATAAAATTTTATATAATATAGGCGAATTTAACGCCTTAGGCATTTTCTACCAGCTAACCTTTGAGAGAGTAAAAGATTATGCATAGGGTGCAAAATCTAATAAAATAACAATTTAAAGGAACATTGCTGTAATTCACATCCTCTTCATCATCATGGTGGGTCCACTTTTCCGCAATTGGCCTTTTTGCGTGATGTAAACGTCCGGCTACTCTAGCCAGCCCAGCTCCTTCTAGAAGGCAGCAAGAAGTCCTGGACTCCTACAGGCCTCGAGGAGCGACCCCGGTGTTCCGAGGATTTCAAGGTTGCCAAGTCACCCTGATGCAATGAAGCAGCACGTGGGTAGGTGTTTCTTCTGTTTCCATGCATCCTCTATATAGAGGACTTTTGGTGATACCTAGAAGGGTACGGTGTTTGTTTAAAGAAAAGTGTCCGGTTAGAGTACCCACTACCATCCGCAGGTTACCTCTGTTGAGATTGAGATTGCTGTATGTAGTTAAACAACTTTGTAGGTATTTATTTTCATTAAGAATTTCCCATTTTAAAGGTTAATTAAAATAAGCTTCTAACAAAATTTCTAGTAAAAGGTATATCATCCTAAAATGACAGAAATATTATATTGGCTCAGATTCCTTTGCCGTCAGCCCGAAATTTTTGATTTTATTCACGTCACGTCCTCAACGTGTGTCCCTTGGACCCTTTCGAGAAGTAAATTTTGGTAAATTTCATCAGATGTAATTCTGATTTCAATTGAAATATATTGCTGACGCGAGTTTCATTTGTTTTATATAGCATATATTTTCTATTTTATATCCGGAGATAATGCCAAGAAACAAAAAAATATTAACATATTTTTTTGATTATGACCCTTATTTATTCCAATCTATTTAATTTTTTTTTGGTATAATAATATTTAAATAAATATATAAATATTCCTTATATATATTTTCTTTAATAAATGTATAAGTACTTAATTATTTAGTAAAATATAAATTTTTGTTTTTTTTATTTAAGCATGTGACTGGTGGTGAGCACCAGTCACATGCCTAAATAAAAACCTACAAAGTCCATAAATGGGATCGATCAATAATTGTTCTTAAATAAAATTGATCACTGCTACTATGCCGGCGATTACGAAATGGGATGAATTTACGAGTATTTTTTAATATACTCGCTGCTTTATCGTCAATTTAACTACCTATTTCGTAACCACACCCCGAAAGGAGACTACCACCTCGACAAGAAATCGATGCAGTAGTCTCCCGAAAATCGTTGAAACCACAGACTAAAACCAAAATATAACTAGGTCACTTGACGGTTTTTGCATCTGTATGGTTTCAGTAACTATATTTAATTTTATTTAAAATATTATATTACTTACTTCTTTACGAATGTAACGTAAAATTTCAATAGTATGAATGAAACAATTACTTATTATTAAATAATTACTCACAATTTTTTTTTTTTACCATTGCATAATCATAAAGAATTGGAACGACATAATACACATTGGTATAAGTACAAGTACTCAAGATTGAACTAACATTTTCCTAATAACATCGGGTTATCAAAGAGAACGTGGCTCGAAAAGCAAAAAACGAATGATTTGTGTGATGCATTAGTGCTTGTCTGGTATCTTACTTATGCCTTTACTTCTTTTTTGATTTGGATTTGCACACATACCCATTTCATTTGGCTTTTAATGAACTTTGCGGCTCTAGCTAGATACAAGTCAGAACATAAATAATATTATGTAAGATTTTGTTTAATAAAAATATTATGTAAGATATTATATTTACATAATATATCGCCCTGGTGGTAAACAAAGCTCTAGCCTTTAATTATGTGTACACAATAATACTAATACATTTTTTTTTAAAACCCAGACTAAGGCCAAGTTTCTTGATAGATAGTCATCTCGACTAATTGTTAAATAATGACAGTTATGGCGTCTTTTACAAGAATTTGAAATATGTTTTGACAAAAATCTCATAGAGCACCCGCCATTTTTAACAATAGTAACGTAAACTATCCGTCAAGAAACCGGCCCTAAGACACTTTTATGTTGCTTTTTTTTATAAAGCCTTTTGACACAAGTATTGTTTACCTATTAGAAGGCCTTAAGCACTTTATATAAGTTTGTAACTTGTAAGAAATGAAATAAACGATTATTATTATTATATAACAAACTATACAGAAAACCACGACCTCTAGATACAACGCCAGAGGCGCAACCACGGAGACAACCATCTATTCATTTTACTCAAAATTAATACTTAAATAAAACTAATAAATATCATCACGGGTGCCTTACGGCGTGGTGCCTTACAGCGTGGTGCCCGAGATCGCCTAGCTAGACGGCCTCAGGGTAACCAGCGGAGGGGTTTTTAATCCCAGATCGTCGTAGCCGATGGTATGAATCTACACCCAACAAGTAGCTAGCTCATTGCAACGTTTGGATAGACTCAACAAAACATCAATAAACAGTTTAAGCTGGTATACTGAAACTGGGTTCGACAGCATGACGTGCTCTCCAAGGCACTAATGTAGTGGTGCTGTTTAATAAATGTGCATATTTTTTAATTAAAAACTCATTGATACACACCGGGGTTTGAACCAGGGACCTAAGTGTTTTTAAGTGTAAGATGATAGTTAGTGTACACACACCATGCTAAAACCTTCCAACAAGATATCTCTCGAAGCATAAAGTAAAATTAAAATTAGGGCGGGAGACGAATGTCCATTCTATTTATCAAGTTTGGGGTGTCCAAGACACTTGTATCACGGTCAAATTGGAAATGTTTAAAACAAGAACAATTTGGAATAACGACAAGAAACGGTTTCCAAAACTGAAACTAAAGGGGAATAAAACATAATTTAAAAAAGAGAACATAGTGGAATGGATCAAAAATAAACATGAACCTACTTGTCGAGCCTTACAATGGAGCAACAGAAAATGTCTAGTACAAGCCGGAACATGATTTATAGGGGTAACAACTAAGACAGATGCGCGGCTTACCGCGGAAGGTAAACCGATTTCGCGCTTCACTTTTTCCTCATAATAGAAATAGGGCCCATTTATTGTAACAACAAGTGACGTAAATAGTTTTGTTTTGGGGACATTACATTTGTGGTGTACGTCAACTTAGTACCTACCTAGTTAGTCTGTTCTGACCTTTAGGTTTGTGGATAAGATACATTAATTTAGACTTTTTATGCATTGGTCATAAATTTGGAAATGGAGCTTATTTATTATAACAACGTGTGATGTAAATAGTAATGCGTGGTCTAGGCAGCTTAGTAATTAGTCTGTTCTGCGGCCAAATTATGTTTCTTATAATGGAAACGTTAGCTTGTCAAATTAACGAATTCTTTTATAAATGACATTAAACAATCTGCAACCACATTAACTATAAAAGACCTTATTCCTTTGTGTTACAGGTTCTTTTGCTTTGACAGTTTTTAACAATCCTTGTGGTGACAAATCGTTATCTTGACAATCTAACGTTATAACAGAATGTTGCCGCTGACCTGGAGCTGGTGGATAAGAAGAATTAATATAGAATTTATTTGCATTTGCCATACATATTATAACAACATGTGACGTAAATAGTAATGTGTGGTGTAGATCAGTTTAGTAGTTTGTCTGATCTGAACTTCTGACCTTTAGTTTTCTGGATAAGAAGAATTAATTTAGACATTCTATGCATTTGCCTTAAATTTGGAAATAGAGCCAATTTATTGTAACAACAAGTAAAGTAAATAGTTTTGTTTAACCTTTAGCTTTCTCGATAATAAGAATTAATTTAGTTTTCTATGCATTTGTTATACATTTGGAAATAGAGCCCATTGATTATAACAATATGTGATGTAAATAGTAAAGCGATAGTAATTAGTATGTTCTGACTTTTAGCTTTGTGGATAAGAATTAATTTTGGCTATAACAGCATATTGTGACGTAAAAAGTAATACATGGATGGTGTAGGTCACCTTAGTAGTTAATCTGTTCTGACCTTTAACTTTCTCGATAAGAATATTTAATTTAGACTTTCTATGCATTTGCCATAAATTTGAAAATCGAACTTATTTATTACTAGCGGCCCGTCCCGGCTTCGCACAGGTTTGTATAACTTTAACTATATGCTCAGCGCACGCCACGGAAGGCCTCAGAAACGATACTTTTCCCCATTTTTAAATGTTTTAAAAACACATTTTTGGTTACTGCTCCACAACTATAGGACCTAGCGTGATATTATATAGCCTATGTTACTTCTGAATAATGCAGCTTTCTAATGGTGAAAAAATTATTGCAATCGGTCCAGTAGTTTTTGAGTTTATTCATTACAAACATACAAAAATACAAAAATACAAATCTTTCCTCTTTATTATATTAGTATAGATAGTATAGATAGTATAGATAGTATAGATTAGTATAGATAACAACATGTGAGGTAAATAGTAATGCGAGGTGTAGATCTGTTTAGTAGTTAATCTGTTCTGACCTTTAGCTTTCTGGATAAGAAGAATTAATTTAGACTTTCTATGCATTTGCCATAAAATTTAAAATTAAGCCTATTTATTTTAACAACATGTGACGTAAATAGTAATGCGTGGTGTTGATCAGTTTAGTAGTTAGTTTGTTCTGAACTTTTGACCTTTAACTCTCTGGATAAGAAGAATTAATTTAGACTTTCTATGCATTTGCCATAAAATTTAAAATTAAGCCTATTTATTTTAACAACATGTGACTTAAATAGTAATGCGTGGTGTTGATCAGTTTAGTAGTTAGTTTGTTCTGAACTTCTGACCTTTAGCTTTCTGGATAAAAAGAATTAATTTAGACTTTCTATGCATTTTCCAAAAATTTCCAAATTTGTTGTTATTTACCTATACCGCAGCTTAGTAATTATTCTGTTCTCACCTTAAGCTTTGTGGATAAGAAGAATTAATTTAGACCTTCTATAGCATTTGCCATAAATTTGGAAATGTAGCCTATTGTAACAACAAGTGACGTAAATAGTTTTGTTTTGTGGAAATTAGAAGCGTAGAATTAGATAGGTCGGCCTTAATTTTAATTTTACGATTTTTAGTTTTACTAATAGGAATAATAAATATATATGTCTTTATTTTAAAAACTTATTGAGTCTTTCAAAAATCTTTAGTTATACTCGTAAAAGGATTTGTCTCTTATGATAATATTTATAGTTGACTTAAAAATTAAAGGTATTATTTATAGTAATAACAAGTGACGTAAATAATTTTGTTTTGGGGACATTAGATGCGTAGTATCTTATATTTAGTCGTTCTGAACTTAAGTATTGTGAATAGGAAGACTATATAGTAATATAACACTCTTCGTATTTGCCGTAAAGTTAAAGTTTGATAGAAATGGGCCCATTTATTTTGATATAAGTGACGTAAATAATTTTGTTTTTGGGGACATTAAATGGTCAGCCGTATAGTCAATTCTTTTGACCTTTAGCTTTGTTGATCCTAAATTATAAACTCTTTATGCCTTACAATGTATTACTAATGGGCCCATTTATTGTAATAACAAGTAACGTGAATAGTTTACCGATCCAAAAACCGTCAAGTGACCTAGTCATGTTTCGGTTTGAGTCTATGGGTTCACCGGTTTTCAGGAGATCACTGCATCGATTTCTTGTCGAGGTGGTAGTCTCCTTTCAGGTTGCGGTTACGAAATGGGTTAAATTGACAATAAGGCAGTTAGTTTACTTGTAATGCAATTTGTCGCCACCCATTTCGTAATCGCATCATTTAGCATAGGGGGAGCGATCAATTTTGTTTAAGAAGAATTATTAATCGACCCTATTCATGGACCTTGTAGATCTGCTCACCACCAGGTAGATACAAAGCATCACATGCCGTCCTCCAATAAAAAAATAAATTAAAAAAGTATTTATATTTGTTAATTAAAGGTGAGCTTAGTGAGCGTAGGCATAATAAATCTTTGTAGCAGAGTGCCAATTCAAATATATATATATGTACATCTTGAATTAAAACACAAAGAGTACGTATGGAATGTGGACCGAGCAAACTATGTCAACTGACGTAATTTTGTTAGTTTGCAACCATTGTTCTAAAAGCTATTGGCTTGAGCACTGCACATAGGCATAGCTTGTAAAACATTCTGCGCGATGTTTTTGGTTTATAGTATTTTTTTATTATTATATCTTTCTAATTTTATAGTTAAAGTGTTTCTAAAGAATCAGCTCGGTTATGTTATTGTGGATAGCGTGTAATTGTATCTGGTCCAGTTTTTGATAACAATTATAGAGAATGTGCCCTAACTTTCCTGTTTTTGTTTTAATCTAAGATAATACGTACGCTTCAGGAAGATTGTCGTAGCGCACAGTATGTGACTTTGTACTACCTGATGGTAAGCTGACCTACAACATCCATGAATAGGGTCGATCAATACATTGTTGTTTAACAGCATTGCTCCCACTATGCCGGCTCAATGATGTAGTTACGAAATAGGCTGCCGCACAAATTTGCTTTCGTATCGTACAATTAATATTTGTACATAAATAATAAAATATATAAATAAATCGAAAAAAAATCGGTCTCCCTGTGCCTAAAAACACAATAAGACCAAAAGAGATTACGGACAAAATTCACATATATAGCCATTAAAACCGTAACTGCCCCAAGGATCACTGAGGGACATTGGAAAACGCTCTGAATATCTATTTCCTAGACTAAGAGAGAACGTTTTTTTTTTACTAATAAATAATATAACAATAATTATATTTACGATACCATTTAAACACATATTGCACTAGTCACAAACTAAGATCTAGGCTTTGTACTATGTGTACCAGAAACAACGATACTAATACCTATTATATTTTATAAATACCCAGACCATAGAAAACTGTAATGTACTAATATTATTTTGTCATGAGTAAACAAAACTACGACCATCGTATATAGCGCTAATGACGTAATCACTAGACCAAGGAAGCGGTTATACTACATTACCAACAAAATTACGGCAATATATTGTTAGTTAGCCATGTTTCGGTTTTAGTCTATGGGTTCACCGGTTTTCAGGAGATTACTGCATCAATTCATCTTTGCCGCCGCTCATTTCGTAATCGTGTCATTTAGCCGGCATTTAGTGATCAATGTTCTTTAAGAACAATTATTGATCGATCCCATTGACTTTGTAAGTCTGCTCACCACCAGGTAGATAAGAAGTCACAATAAAAGCTCCAATATTAAAATAAAAAAATGAATGAGTACAGACAGTGAAAAAAAAAATGCATTAACTCCTAGCCTATGAGCTACGTATGTTTTCTGACGAAGTGTTTACTTCCTGGAGGTTGAGAAGGGTTCCCGTATTTATCAATGTCTAAACTTAGCCAGCACATAGGGGATTCCCCTTTTCTTTTCAAACAGGATTTGAATATTCATATAACGTTGTTTCACTTATAGGACCGATTTCTGTTTTCGTGTAAGCCTGTGTCTCACCTAAGTGCTTTTTGTCAGCTGCGGCTATGGCTTTTAAAACATCATTTTAGGGCTTGATAATACAAAGTCCATTAGAGAGAAGGTGTACTAAGATTTAGATTGGCTCAGTCAATATTTTTGTAATAAAAATGATGATTTGATATTTTAATTAAATATAATATTTAAATTCCTTTTAAAAAGCTTTTATTGGCTTTCGAATTTTTTCGAATTTATTATTTTTTAAGCTTAAAATTACTATTTAGATTAGCTATTTTATGGAAATATAATACGTTAATTTTTATTTAAAATTAAATTGTCGTTTATAAAAACCTAGGCATGGTTAAAGATTTTTTTTTAATCCTAAAAGGTACATACCGTAGGTTTTTCTTACATAAAATATGTATTAATTTTGTATTTTATTTCGCTTTTGTGCGATTGAAACCATTTTATTATTATTATGAAAGATTAATCTAAATCGAAGATATCGTATATCAAAAGCTTCTTTGAAGTAGTATTAAACCAGGTATTATTATTTGATTCTTTCCATAGTATAATTTTAGGCATACAATAAGTCTTAATCTGAAGTACTTTTCCTTCACAAAATTAGATTTTGGCCACGGCTTGGCACGCGTTAATAAAACTTTATTGTAAAAATATTAACAAATCGTATATGCTCTCTTTTTTATAGTACCTATGCTAAATTTTATCCAAATGGTTTCAGTAGTTTGAATGTTAATCTCTCACAAACAGACATACACACTTTCGGATTTAATATTTGTACAAATGGATATATTTATTTAATGTCATTCTTTTAAGTATTGTATTTTATTAGTATATGTGTTAATTTTAATAATAAAATTATATGTTAATAAAAAATAACTGCTTAATCTACTAACTTATGAACCTGTTTATAGATGGGTTATTGGGTCTATCCAAACATTGCGACGAGCTAGCCATTTGTTCGGTATATCATCGGCTACGAAGAAGGGTTTTATCTCCTCTTGGTATCCTGAGGCCGTCTAGGCGGTCTCGGGCGCCGTAGGGCACCCATGATGATATATATATATAGCTAACCAAAATTGTATGTACTAACTGTGCCCCGCGGTTTAATCCGCTATTTAATTTAAATGAAGAAAATAAAATATAGCCCATATTGCTGGCTGATAATACAGCTTTATATCGGTAAAAGATTTAAAAAAAAGGTTTAGTAGTTTTTTACTTTATCCATTACAAACAAAAATAAATCGAATCGTCCCTCTTTATAATATTAGTATAGATAGCGTCGATATATTATGAAGTTATAGCCGTCGGTTAGGGTAACTCACGTTAATTTACAAATTATAAACGTGTTCTCCTACTACTCTACAATACTAGTAGTAATGACAGCAGTGTTTACGGATCAGATAATCAATACAATTTTATCACTTTTACTCTTCCGTTAACACTAAATCAATGTAAACCAGGTGTAAGATTCACAACACTAATCCCGCTTAAAAGCATTTCTGTAACCGTATTGATTCAATTTACATACACACAGGGTGCTTCTAAATTGCAAAATATTTTAGATACCTCTATTTATTTAGACAGCCTCCGTAGACTAGTGGTTACGCCTTTGGCGTTGTATCCGGAGGCCGTGGGTTTGATTCCCACCCATGGAAAAAAAACGCACCCGTGTGAGAATCCTGGACTAGTTTTGTTTCCTGGCTTCTCGCACACAATTAGTACGTTTTCTGTACAGTTTGTCATGGTCTGGGTGTTTGCTTCTGGTACACATAGTACAAGCCATAGTTTGTGACCAGAGCAATATGTGTAACTTGTCCTACATATTATTATTATTATTCATAACAAATTTAAACATTACTAGTTTATATGGAAAAATGAAAAGTTTGTAAGTCTGTAAAATAACCTATGTACAGAAATCACGCAAGCCAAAAATAGGTATTTTAAGCCTTGTTTATGAACTAGCTGACCCGGTGAACTTCGCATCACCTATTAAGATGATAGCTTTGACAGATTTACTACTCCCTAAAATTAGGGCTATATGATCGAGAGATCTTTGCCTTGTCAAAATGGTGAAAGAATAAAAAAAACAAAAGTAGCGACATATGGCAGATCAATATAAACAGTCGCGTAGTGTACGGTACACTTCGCGATTGTTTATTTTACATATAAAATTACTTTATATATTTTTTTAGTTTTTCTTTAGGATTTTTTCAATTTTTTTTTTTTTTACAAACCCTGCATATAATATATAAAGCGTTATAATAACCTGTTTTTAAGTTTTAGCGATACTAACGAACAAAAGAAAACAATAAATATTCAAATCGCCCAACCATATATAAGTTTTCCTAGCGAATGGCGATTAATTTTTATACATACAGATAAGCAAAGTATAATGTTCATTGATACCTATGTATTGACTGCTCATTACCCAAACCAAAATACTGAAGCTAGGGACATGAAATTTGGCAGTAACTTTGTTGTATATACTCTTTAAGAAGAATTTGTTAAAACTGAATTAAGGGAGTAAAAAGAGGGACGTTTTTTAGAAGTTAATATCGAGGTAAAAAAAAGTGCTACTAGCCTTAAAAATTGGTACATTTATACTCTTCTTTAGAAATATATTTAAAGGAGTTTCCCTATTTTGTGAAAATGTTTATGGGTGGGTTATTGAGTCTATTCAAAAACATCGCGACGGCTTAGCCACTTGTTCGGTGTAGACTCATACCATCGGCACGACGAGGTGGGATTAAAAATCCTTCCGCTGGGTACCCTGACGTCCTCAGGGCATTCATAGGGATTTTAATCCCATCTCAACGTGGCGGGTCTATATCGAACAAGAGGCTATATGTGCACAGTATGTTATATAACACCTAATCATAAATAGCCATTTACTTAGTTCATAGACAGTTTATAATTTTGAGTTAAATCGGAAACACGCTGTAAATAGAACTATCAACGAATGAAACTAGTGAGCAGAACGAATGAATGAGTGAACGCGATTGCTAATGAACGAAACTAATTATAATAAACCATTCGAATTGATGATCGAGCGAGCGTAAACACTACTTTGAAGAATAATTATACATGTGAAGAGTTTTGAAACTTGGGTCTTTTGAAGATAAAGAACATCATTAACCAGAGCAATGGGGGTTTTTTATCGGGTTGCAATGGGTTTTTATCTTTTTTAATTCAAATTAAAATAGTATTTATTGATTAATTTATGTTATACTAGCTGACCCGCGCAACTTTGTCTGCGCGTTTAAATTTAACCG
Source organism: Monopis laevigella (assembly GCA_947458855.1). Classification (NCBI taxonomy): domain Eukaryota; kingdom Metazoa; phylum Arthropoda; class Insecta; order Lepidoptera; family Tineidae; genus Monopis; species Monopis laevigella. Next base: position 9,509,559 of record OX381581.1, on the reverse strand, counting down.
TTTACGCAGCGTACGCTCTTAAAAGGAATAATTTTTCCCCGTTTTTGCAACATTTTTCTTTGTTACTCCGCTCCTATTAGTCGTAGCGTGATGTTATATAGCCTATAGCCTTTCTCGATAAATGGATTATCCAACACGAAAATATTTTTTCAATTCGAATCAGTAGTTCCTGAGATTAGCGCGTTCAAACAAACAAACAAACAAACAAACAAACTCTTCAGCTTTATAATATTAGTATAGATATGTTTTTAGGTGGGATGAAAGTCTCTATAACTTCACTAGGCCGACCGACCGGTTTCGTTACCACCACCCAAACAGATTCAAATGTCGTCAAGTAACCTAGTGATGTTTCGGTTTTAGACTGTGGGTTCACCAGTTCAGATTTATTGTCGAGGTGGTAGTCTCCTTTTGAGATGTGGTTACGGAATGGGTTGTTAATTTGACGATAAAGTATAGTAGACACGTAATGCAAATTCGTCTTTACATATAATTCGAAAATAACATATTTATTATATTGTTTGAATATAGTGATTGTATAACGAGTATCAAAATAAAAAAAAACTATAAGTTTAAACCCCTGTCGGACAATTACTATCTAACCAGTGTCTACATTCTCCAAAACGGTTACAAAGCAAAGGTCCTTTAACTCCAGAGGCTCTACCATGGGTTTGCGCATTGTAGCAACGTAACGTATTTGTATACGTATACGTGAGCAACAATCAATAGGGCTTTATTTTTGGTAACAGGATTAAATAAAGCTGCCCTATTGGTTGTTGCTCACGTATACGTATACGTTACGTTGCTACAATGCGCAAACCCATGGTAGAGCCTCAGCACTAGAGTCTATCCTACGTATGCTGATGTTATAATAATGCTTCTACCAACATGCAGCATTTCAGAGAAAATTATCGAGAATCATTGAACCGTCATGCATCTCAAATTTGACATAATGCATTGTTTGAATATAGTGACTGCAGGCTTCGCTTCTCTCATAACTACTTTAGTTCACATACTGTGCCAAAATTAGATTTGGTTTTAAAAAAAGTTTTAGTGTAACAGTGACATTATTATACGTGGAAAATAAAATAAATACTTGAATAATAATAATTTATGTAGGACAATTTTACACATATTGCTCTGGTCATAAACTAAGCTATATGCTTGTACTATGTGTACCAGAAACAACGATATAATACATATTATTATATTTTATAAACACCCAGACCATGACAACTGTACAGAAAATGTACTAATTTTTTTTTTGCTATGGATGGGTATCGAACCCACGACCTCCGAATAATATATGCAGGGTGATTTTTTAAGTGCGTAAGCAACACTATCAGCTGGTGCAATAATATAGATGAGTTTTTTTTTCAAAATCAACCAGCTAGGAGAATATTTTTTCAAGAATCTAATGATGTAGTTTTTTTTTTTAATCAAATCGGCCCCGAGACACCTTTTCACATTTTTATTATATTCCTTGTAGGTTAGGATTTGGCCTTGAGGGCACATTTGAAAAATTCACTCTGTATATATATATCATCACGGGTGCCTTACGGCGCCCGAGACCGCCCAGACGGCCCCAGGGTACCCAGCGGAGGGGTTTTAATCCCACCTCGTTGTAGCCGATGGTATGAGTCTACACCGAACAAGTGGCTAGCTCGTCGCGATGTTTTGGATAGACTCAATAACCCATCTATAAACAGTTTCACAAGTTGGTATAGTGAAACCGGGACCGACAGCTTAACGTGCTCTCCGAGGCACTATAGTGGTGTTGTCAAACAAATGTACATAAATTTTTAAATTAAAAACTCATTGGTACACACCGGGCATTCGAACCAGGGACCTAAGCGTTTTTAAGTCCAAGGTCTAACCAACTAGGCCACCACAACTAGGCCTTCACTCTGTATAGATACTAATATATTATTATTTAATAATAAGCCAGTGTGTTATCGTTTTACTTTTAATTTTTCTTAATATTTTTATTTTCCTATTTTATTTTTTTTCTTAAAATAATAAGAATAATAAGAACCAAAACTTTTGTGAGTTGTTCACTGGTCAATAATATCTGGTTAGGCGATAATTATTAATGTTACATATTATGGAAAACCTACGGAACCAGCAGCTTGCGAAGGCTACTCCGCTTTCCAAGTAAGTCCTCTTAAAATCCATCACTTTCTATAAACAGAGGTAGGTATAACGGTTCGTTGTCATTCATGGTTTCATAAATCTGTTTACCCCTAGTTGGATACAGAGTAACTTTAGAATAGATAATCGAACCGACCCGTTTTGAAAGCGTAATTTGAAAGCGAACATGATTCATAATAGGTAAGTTCTTAGAAACATGATTCAACAATAATATTTAATATTTTATTAAGGTATATCTATTCTTAGAAACATGATTTAAATCTTAATCTAAAATATATTTACATACAATTCGCTGTTAATACCTATAGCACTTTATTACAGCTAAAAGCATTTCGTCTGAATCTATTCTAATTGCTCTGAATTTGTTAACTTTATCTTTTGTCTACTGAATTACTAAAGATTAATATAAATGGAGAAGCTGAAAAGTATAAACAAGGGTGATTACCGATTGTTGAAAAAAATATTTTAAAAAATGATTCTATTATTTTATTTTTACACTAGGCGCCTAATTGTACTAAATAAATAATAATGATAATATTACACAATACATACATATGCATATCATCACGGGTGCCTTACGGCGCCCGAGACCGCCTAGACGGCCCCAGGGTACCCAGCGGAGGGGTTTTAATCCCACCTAGTCGTAGCCGATGGTATGAGTCTACACCGAACAAGTGGCTAGCTCGTCGCGATGTTTTTAAATAGACTCAATAACCCATCTATAAACAGTTTCACAAGTTGGTATAGCGAAACCGGGACCGACAGCTTAACGTGCTCTCCGAGGCACTATAGTGGTGTTGTCAAACAAATGTACATACATTTTTTTAATTAAAAACTCATTGGCACACACCGGGATTCGAACCATATAATATTACAATAGGACAATTTACACATATTGCTCTGGACACAAACTAAGCTCAGGCTTGTTCTATGTGTACCAGAAACAATGATGTAAAATATATTATATTTTTACAAATACCCCAACTATATATTTTGTTTGCCATGGGTGGGAATCGTCGTGGGTTTCTCTGGATATAACGCTAAAGGCGCAACTATTAGTCTACGGTCAATTGCATATGAAAGGCAAAATTTGACATATTGTATATCAGAAAGATGGTATATATAAATATGACTTACTAGAATTAAGAGGTCGCTTGCGGCGCCACGTCTTGTATCTTCCCATGCATACTTCTTTTGTCTCGATCACAGTTATACCTATTCTTATAAAGGTGTCTCATTAAGAACTTAAATTTAAAAATATATTTTTTAATTTAAAATTCAAGTTCTTAATGAGATACCCTTTACATACACGCCAATTTCGAGACATTTTCTGAAACATTTTGCACCTAATTATTCAATGTATGAGTTAAATTGGTATTTTGTTGTATGTGCATATTTTGGCCAATATTTTGCTTAATAATATAATAAATTAGTTTTTTAGATAAATAATTATCATCGAATAAGGTTAATTATTAAAAATCGCACACATTTTTTTCCAATACACAAGAAATAGTTGCAGTAGTCTCCTAAAAACGAAGAACCCATATATTAAAAATACAACATGACTAGGTCAATTGTAATTTTTTGCCAATGTATGGAAACCGGTGGGTCAACCAAGCGTGGTTATATGGGGGTACTGTCCCACCTAAATAGAGTTTAAGAATAACCCTCTTGTGTTAGCTAAACTAAGATGGAGCTGGTTTTAATCTAGATTAATGGTGAGTCTTTTGTAACAATGATTTTTACAGCTCCCTAGCTGCGGGTGCCCCTGGGCTATCTAAATGACAGCCTACTGAGAATTTGTTTTACATCTACTTTTAAAAATTTAATTTCTTAAAGTAAGAGTTCTCTAGAGATAACATAAATTAATTAAAGTAGGTACTGAAGTATTACTTTCGTTTCACAAGAAAATTAATTTATTTGTTTCTTGGAATATTACATTTAAATCTTAATATTTTTTTTTTATACTAAGGTATATAAAAATATAACAAGGACCTGAGGCAGTTTCATATCTCACTTCGTGAAAGCCAAAAAACGTGTAAAAAAACAAAGTTTTGATCTCTTACTTTTTTAACACATTTTTTTACATAAAACGAATAAAATTTATTACTTATTTATTTGCAATTTTAATTCGTTATAGTAACTTTATTTACAATAATTATTTATTTATAAAGAAGTATTAAAATATATATATTAAAATTATATTAAACAAAATTTATATACACAGATAATATACGTGGTGGCCGAGTTGGTTAGACCTTGGACTTAAAAACACTTGGGTCCCTGGTTCGAATCCCGGTGTGTACCAATGAGTTTTTAATTAAAAAAATTATGTACATTTGTTTGACAACACCACTATAGTGCCTCGGAGAGCACGTTAAGCTGTCGGTCCCGGTTTCACCATACCAACTTGTGAAACTGTTTATAGATGTGTTATTGAGTCTATTCAAAACATCGCGACAAGCTAGCCAGCCACTTGTTCGGTGTAGACTCATACCATCGGCTACGACGAGTTGGGATTAAAACCTCTCCGCTGGGTACCCTGGGGCCGTCTAGGCGGTCTTGGGCGCCGTAAGGCACCCGTGATGATATATATATATATATAGATAATATTTTGAGTCAACCCCTGAAAATGGGAAACACGATACTTTGCTTGACTCACAAACGTTTAATGTGCTCTCCAAGGTCCTATAAATAATTGGTACACACTGGGGTTTGAACCCATGACCTAAGTGTTATTACGGTTTCCTCAACTCGGTCTCCATGTAATTAGGGCGAGGTGAGCTCAGAAATTGAGTCGATATTCTGAATTTTTCAAGAAAGTGACTTTTTTATACGAACAGATTTTTTTTTTAATCTGGAGGATATTAATGATTAAATCACTAAAATCCTCCAGATTCTGTTGAGTCAGAAACGTAAAATAAAATAACAATAATAATATGTAGGACAATTTACACATATTGCTCTGGTCACAAACTAAGCTCTAGGCTTGTACTATGTATACCAGAAGCAACGATATAATACATATTGTATTTTATAAACACCCAGACCATGACAAACTGTACAGAAAAAGCGTACTAATATTTTGTTGCCATGGGTGGGAATCGAACCCACGACCTCCGTATACAACGCCAAAGACGCAACCACTAGTCTACGGAGGCTGTCAAAATAGTTTGTTCGATAGAAATAAATCGTGAAAATAGCTCTAAAATTTTTTTTTCCATGTTTTATGACATTACTATAAATGTTTAACACGACTTTCTTATTTATTTATAAAAGTGTACCTATATGATAAATAAAACAAATTTTGTGTAGTTTTTTAAATAAATATTTATTTTTTTGTGACTTACGACATTTTGCTTCCGTGCGATATTTGCTAGTCGACGCTGCTTACTCTCGTCAGAAACCGTACTTACAATACTGATATAAAACATAAGAATTCGAAAAATTGGAATTAACATATTTGCAAGTAGATACAAATACGTAATTTCACTGTCGAGCATACCTTGCCTTAAACCAAACAAATTAATTAAATCTCTTGAAATGAAATTGAAACAAATTACCTACCCGACACGAATACTTTGTCGGGTAGGTAATTTATACCTACTAAGCATGACTGCTTCATATATCTATAGACTGATCGAGAAGTAATCTATCTTCGTTCATACGACGCGACGTGTTTAGGTACTTGTCGCGTTCCAAAATCACAATTAGGTAGGAAACGTAGCCCGCACAATTGTTTTCAAGACACGAACGAAATTATGCTTGGCCTGCAAGTGACAGGTAAATTTGCGCGTACCACTTTCTATTGAAAGGAATTTAGGTAGGCAGATAGAAATTTGTTGGAATTTTCAAGGTTAATGGATATCATTTTAAAGTTGCCGTAATTAATTTTAAATGTCGAATAAATTAAATAGTGTGATGACTGCCTCCGTGGTCGTTGGAGTTATATCCAGAGGTCAGGAGTTCAATTTCCGCAAATAATATGAGTAATCTATTTCATCATAAACAACGCAACAAGCTCGCCACTTGTTAGGTGTTGCCTCCGAATACCATCGGCGAAATGTGGATGGGTTAATCCCTCCGCTGGGACCCTGAGGCCGTTTAAACGGTTCTCGGGAGCCAAATAGGCACCCGTGATGGTATAAAAATAATAAAAAAGTAATTTAAAAAAAATTTAAAAAAAATGAGTAAGTGCGTTGTTCTGTACAGTTCTGTCGTCTCGATGTATATAATATACTAGCTGATCCGCGCAACTTCGTCTGCGTAACTATAACCGTTTACGCAGCGTACGCTCTCAAAAAAAATATTTTTTCCCCGTTCTTGCAACTTTTTTCATTGTTACTCCGCTCCTATTCGTCGTACCGTAATGTTATGTAGCCTATAGCCTTCCTCGATATATGGGCTATCCAATACTAAACAAATTTCAATTCGAACAATAGTTCCTCAGAATAGCGCGTTCAACCAAATAAACCAACAAACAAACGAATCAACTTTTTTATTATTATATGGTATAGATTTACATTGTTTTTTTTTATAAATGAAGATCAGTACGGCACCCATTATAAAGCTCAGAAAGGTACCCATATGGATAGTATCGTTGCTTCTGGTACATAAAGAGCAAACCTATAGCTCCCACTATGCCGGATGCGATGATACGGTTACAAAATGGGTGGCGACAAAGACATTTGCATTACGAATATCCTCTCTGCTTTATCGTTAAACTAATCGCCCGTTTTATAACCGCATCATGAAAGGAGACTACCACCTCAACTATATAAAACCGACACATGGACTAGGTCATTTGGCGGTGGGCCTAGCAAAATTACAGAGGCCTTCCTCCCAAAAAATGATTGCTCAACACGCTATCACTTAACATAATTGATTGCTCTTACTATGCCTGCTAAATAAAAATAAAATATTTTAGGCAATAATATTAACGTTCAGAAATAACTTTTCACTTGGGCGTTCTGAAAAATAGTGGCACAAAAAAATAAACAGCTCAGTATTTATTATATTTGCTCAAATAACGTAGTCGAAAGGGTCGAAAATGACCTAAAGATCGATAGGGGTTGTGCGGACGAGGAGTCCGGTTTACATTGATTGATTACCATCTTATATTTCCTTCTGCAAATTCTCACATTTGTCAAATGAAAATAAGTAGTAACATGTCCAAAATAACCCACGTGGTATATTTTTTGTGGGTTATTTTGGGAATAAAGGGTTTGTTAATTCAGAAGTATAAAATTAAAGTACGATGAACGATAATAGTACTAATTTAGTATTTTTTTGTAGACGCTTTAAGCGCTTATTTTCCTTCTGAAATTTCTCACATTTGTCAAATGAGAATAAATAGCATGCTTTTAGTTTATAAAAAAGTCATATAGGTAGTTTATTTCAGAGGAATAAAATTAAAGAAAGATGAAGGATATTTATATGATATTTAGTATGATTTTGTAGACGCTTTAAGCGCTTTGAAATCGTTAAAATTATGTTTTATGTTTGCAGGCATTTGCCTATGACAGGATACAGCATTAATAAGCGCTTAACCTTTAACAGTGGACGTGGAGTCTCACAGGCTCCGCGGTGTATACCATTTCTTAGTTTCACATACTACCCCCAGCTCCCCGCGATCAAACGGCTCAGTAGCTTCAGTTTTAGTTATGAATCAACCGTTAAGGGTGGAGGTTATGTTGTTGGATGCGTAACATGTGAGTAATCATTATCGGAATATGACCGGAGCCTGTCAGGCTACACGTCCATTATTCCCAGACAAATGTCTTTTGAAGAACTGGTTGTATTGTTGTTAGCCTCGGATCATTCTAATAATGAAGAAGACGTAGCAGATTCTTTGGTAACTAAGCACGGTGATGTCAGCCGAGGAACCCGAAGGGCATGTAGAATATGCTCGGCAAAGAAACACAGAATGACAACTAATGTATGTATTGGATGCAACAAACCCGTGTGCCTACAATGCTCTCGTCCTCTATGTTCTGACTGTCAGTATTTTTCTCTATTTTGAACTGTTGTCATTTTTTTTTTTTTACCAGAAGTGGATGTTTTGGTTTTTAGTTTCTAAATATGCTGTAATTTACGGAAAATTTACTGGTTTTGTTGTGTAAACAGTTCTAGGCACTTTAGATTCTTAAAAGTTAAACCCTAGTTAATTTAGCCAAAGAAGTGACTTATTTTTTTATTACTTAAATTTACATAACATAATCAATAAATGTTGAATACATTTTCACATAATTTTATTCGTAGACACCTTACTTTTGATATTGAATAGGTTTTAAAGCGATCTACAATCATTACCCCATAAAAATATGCATGTCAATGTAGGACTCCACGTCCACAGTAGTGAAAAAAAATATTGACGTCCACAGTTAAAGGTTAAAGCGACCTACGTGAACACGCCTATTTTATTAAAGTCGAATAGTAAGATAATAATAAATATATTTCTTAAATCGAACTTTATCATTCTCTCCCTTATTTTTCTTTTATATTAGTATTATATAGGTATGTAAGACAATTTACACATATTGCTCTGATCACCTCTAGGCTTGGACTATGTGTACCAAAAATAACGATATAATTTATACGATATAAATAATATACATATTATATTTTATAAACACCCAGATCATAATAAACTGTATAGAAAAACGTAGTAATATTTTTTTGCCATGGGTGGGATACGAACCCGCGACCTCCGGATACAATGCCAAAGGCGTATTTATCCAAATTTGCGTTTGCTAAATCTCCTAAATTTATTTGGCATCCTAAAAAAATATTTTATACTAGCTGACCCGCGCTACTACGTCTGCGTAACTTTCCCCGTTTTCGCAACATTTTTTATTGATGCACCGCTCCTATTGGCCGCAAGCGTGATGTTATTTTTAAATTGGCTATCTAACACTTAAAGAATATTCAAAATCTGTTCAGTAGATCCAAAGATTACCCCCTACAATCTCACAAACTTTACCTTTTTATAATATTAGTATAGAAGATAGTACAGATGATAAAAAAAAGTGCCCAACTATTACTATACCAATTTAACATTTTGGAAAAGCTTTGATTGTTTATAAGATATCGTATTTACAGGAACTAGTGAATTTTCTTGGAGAAATATGTTTTGAGAGAAAAGGCTTACCCGCTACTTATTCAAGAAACAAAATATCGATCGAAGTTACAAGCAAAATCTCTTGTAATAAAACACATTATTCGCAAGAATAACTCATTCGATAAAAGCGAATACTTGTAGAATTTATTATTATATATTTTTACTATAAATTCGAAGCTCGATTCGAGGGTTAGGTTATGAACTAAATTTATTGTCAATTTTCCTAGAGTTGGGAGTCTATTGGATATAGCGGCAGAGATGAATGGAACGCATTTTTTTCTCGTCATCGTCCCGCTTTCTATTCGCTTCGATATCTGTGTTTTAGTTGCGATGTGGTTTGTGATAGTTCTTCTTACAGTTATTAAATATACCTACTACTTTGTGTATTTGTCATATTATCTTATATTATATTTTTTAAGTTAAAAATGCAATGAAAACATTCCTGGTGGGTGGGGCTTAAACCCACGGACCTCGCTATCGCGGCAAGGCGCTCAACCGCTGAGCCAACCAGGTTCCAGTCACCCCTCACGAATTTTGTCATTGCTTGTTTTCTACTTATACACAGACGCCCTCTATAAGCTTTCTTCTATTAACTCTATACGAGTGAAGTTATATTATTATTTTTTCTACACTAATAATATAAAGCGCAAAAAAAAAAAAAATTTGTTTGTTTCGAATAAACTCAAAAACTACTGACCCTATTTAAAAAAATATTTCACCTATATAAAGCTTTAACAGCGAGATTATCTTTTTGGATTCGATTTATTTTAATTAAAACGGCGGGTGTAGCTAGTCTAGAAATAATTTTGTAATATTTATTATAAAAATATCTAGTAAATTATTAATACAAAAAAAGTACTAACACAATTATAGACACACAGTTGAGCTTAGTAGGGGTAAGCTCGCGCAGATATTAGTGAATAAAATAATATTTCTTATTAGAGCAATCGTTTGAGAAGTACTGCGCCTATATTTTCTTTGTAAATATAATAATTTCTTGTCGGGAAATATATTTATTGTTGACGTCTATTTGATTTTTTCACATAAATTTTGAGCTTATGTGAAAAAAAGTGTAAATAGAAAAGTTATAGATCTTTTAATTACCTACAACTTTGCCATTAAACTTTTTTCCAAAGGAATTGCAATTTTGCCGAAAATCGAGATAAACCGTTTTTACTATGACATATAGACCAGGGTCGTCAATTTTTGAATACGTTCTTTATTTAAAAACATTAATATGGATTTAAAACTCAACTTTATGCAGTGGAAGTTGGTGCAAGAGGAATTCCAGCAAAGTCTTTGCACCGTCTATTGAAGGTTCTTGGCCTTCCGAGAACAGCCGTCGGAACTTTTATGGAACGTGTTTCCAAGATGGCGCTAACAGGATCATATAGTATTTGGTTGAGTGGAGAGGGTAGTGAATACAGTGCAGGTGAGAGTTCAAAAGGCCTTTGAACCTACTTCGCGGTCTCAAGTCCGGGAACGCTGCAGTTCATTCCACTGCCTTTCAACCACGCGATGGACCCGGCACCCGCACGGTGAAGCCATGGATTGCTAAGAACATTGTCTCGTCTTTCAAGTAAACAGGTATAGAAAAAAAAACAGTCAGTTAGTGAGTCACTAGTAGTCTACTGGTTAGCTCCCGCCTTCTTGACCTTGACATGGGGAACTATATCCAGTCTACTTGCAAGAATAAGAATGGTATTTCACGCCTAGCAGACTGTTTATTTAACAGTCCGAAATTTAATAAATTGCCTAATGATTTATTAAATTTATACTAACTAGTCTTAGTTAAATGTTCTTTAACTAAGACTAGTTAGAGAACTGCCTAATGATATATTGAGAGTGTATTCCTTATTTAAGAACACATTATAAAATTAAACAGGTATTAACAATTAAAAAAATATTAAAAAATTAAGAAAATTATATAAAAGTAAAACTTAATCTAAAACGCGTAAGCTACGCCTAATGATTTATTAAATTTTGGACTGTTAAATAAACAGTCCGAAATTTAATACGAAATTTATACTAACTAGTCTTAGTTTGTAGCGGGGGGGTTTTAAGAATTTAAAATGAAATGAAAGATTAAGTTGGTTTAATACAAGTTTATTTAAAGTATATTTACAAGTTAAGTTGGTTTTGAGTACAGTAACTATGTAAGAGACCTACCTAATAAATGTTGGCCCTGCCTACAATGGATATGCCTATTATAAACTAAAACTCTGACCGTATAGTATGGGAAGATTGGAAGGACTGACGAGGGACAGGCTCGAGGACTGGCACGTCGACTGGCACGCAGACTGGCACGTAGACAGGCGACGGCAGCAGATGTAGGCAGGCAAGCAGGAAGGCGGCGGCACGATGGCAGCAGCAGCAAGCACGCACGACTGTAGCAGCCGCACACGATGAGGCAAGGCCTCGTCTCTCAGGCTGACGCCTGAGACGAGGACTCAGATGGCCTCGACTCTCAAGGCTCTAGGCCTGAGGTGAGGTCCGTGAAGCAGTGGCTTGCGGCACGATGACGGTAGCAAGGGGAGGCGGCGGCACGACGGCAGCACGCAGACGGCGGGCGGCACGGCTGTAGAGGCAGCCGTACACGAAGAGGTGAATTCCCGTCTCTCAGGCCAATGCCTGAGACGAGAAGTCAGATGGCCTCGTCACTCAAGGCTCGAAGCCCGAGGCGAGGTCCTGCAGCACAAGGAGGTTCTCCAACCCTCAGAGCAGACGCCCGAGCGAAGTGGAGTTTAGGCAAATCCCGGAGGCCGCAACTCCAGAATCCGGAGTCTTCAAGGAAGTGTGACAGGATCGGGCCTGGTTCTCGACGTAGCAGGTTCAAGGTTTCAAGGATGAGAACCAGTCGATCACTGCCACTGTAGCTAGACTTCTTCTTCTTTCTTAAGCTTCCTCGAGACTGACGAAAAATCGCCGGTCCGAGATATTTAAAGACGATTTTAGAGCTCTACGATTAAAATTCATATTTAGTTTTAATTTATAGAGTGCCAGTATTTTTTGGGTTAGTATGGGAACTTTTGAAGCTACCTAGCGGTCAGAGGAGAAGCTAAGATTTGGTGTTTTAAGTGTCTAAAAATGTGAAAATACCTAAAAAATATGTTTTAATTTACAATATCACCTATGTATTAGTTTATATAATAAAAATTTAAATTTAAAATGTTAGGAATCTGATTTCATAACCAAAGCCTAACTTTTCGTGAAAACTAAATGAAAAATTCTGGAGTATTACATACAAATATTAACCAATTTAACCACGTTTTTACTACCTGGAATTTTCCCTGAAAATGGTGTATTATGATACATTTGGTGGTCATTTTAAAAAAATGTATGAAATGATATGAAGACAAATAAAATAAAATACTTAAATATAATATGGAGCGGTTGTAACGTGACATATACCCCCATTTCCCCATAAAATTTTTAGGCTTCCCGAAAAATTTTTCAAGAAGATATAAAAGATAATAAATAATTTAGATAGATATGGTACAAGAAAAGTTCTTGACACAGTAGTTGTCGGCTAGGCTTATTTGATAAAGGAGTTACCGTATCCGCTCCTGTATTTATAGCACCCCGCCCTGGGTTTAGTCCCCAGGCGCAAAGTCAAATACCCCGCCCTGGGTTTAGTTCCCAGGCGCAAAGTATAATACCCCTCACCAGGTTTGTAGCAAACGGCCTGGTGGGAGTTTTTCAAGGAGAAGGGTACTTTCTACCAAGGTTGTAGCATAGGTCTTGATAGAAGTACATTAAGAAATTCAGAATATTGTGTTACTCAAAGAAGGTAAGAAACACAATACCAACGTAGGCTTATTTATAGAGTCGTTGTCATCCGCTCTTTAAAAAATATAATATAATATAATACATAAATATAAGGGTGATCGAACAAACATACATAAAATAATAATATCATTGACGACGTAAGGCATATTTAAGGAGTTGTCATTCCGCTCCGTATAAAATAAATATAGACATACATAAATTAAGATAGAAATAGTGCCAAAAATTAAGAAATATATGGATTTAATGAGGTTAATGAATCATGAAAGTAAAATAAAATATTTCATGTTTTAAAAGTTTGTAGCAGTCAAAGGTTCTAGGTTCAAGGTTTATTAGATAAAACATAAAATATTATGAATTATTTAAGTTAAAAAAAAAAAAATCTTTACTTAAGCCAAAAGTTTTCTTTTTAGATTATTTGCATAAGGTTTAAGAAATGTTATTATGGTCTACAACCACTGGTTAATTTGTCTACTGCGTTTACTGGGTTTCTAGCTATGATTAAATAGATATTTTAGAATAAAAATAAAACACGTCTTGCTTGCAATTCTACCTCATATTTATTGTAAAAAAGAGACAACTACATCCGAAGAACAGCGAGATGTCAAATATGACAAATCACGTTCCTTTTCAAGCAGAAACGCTTTGCGTTCCGTTTCCATATTTAACATAGACGCCCCATTGGCATTTTTATTAGAAAATACAATACGAAATTAATATGGAACCCTAGTACTTGAAAGGAACTTACAATAATACTCTTTAATTAAAATTCTCATTAATTTTAAGCAGCAAGAATACAATTAAGTTATTGTCCGTTTAGATACCTACATTATATAAAAATAACTAAATAAATATTTAAGTACAAATATTATCAAGCTGCAAAATGTTTTCTTAAATTATAAATAGGCTGCATGAATTTAACCCCTTCGACTTAAAAATCCCTTTGCCTATATTATTTTTAATATATAAAAAAAAGAAATAACCTAAAAGTAAGTAAACAATAGAACAACTATATTATGATGAAAACATGAAATACAAATAAAAGTCCTAGTCTTTAATAATTATTACAGTTTAACTTCACATTTAATAAGTTAAATGAATAAATCTAAATAAAGTTTAGTATGACAAAATTAAAAGAAAGATTATGTATGCAAGCTTTCAGTTTCAAAAACAGCTGATGCCTACCTCAAGCACAATCCAAAGGCAATGGAATTACCTTTGTAATGGGCTTGGTGTAGACACCATGCATGGTTTTGATAGAAACTGATCTTACATGACCATCCTTTCCTGGAAAAACTTCAATTATTTTGCCTAAAGGCCATGAAAAAGGAGGAACATTTTCATCCTTTATTAAAACTACAGAATTTATTAAAAGATCTTGAGCTTTAGAATGCCATTTATACCTCATTTGCAGTGAATTCAAATAATCAGTCTTCCATCTTTTCCAGAATGTCTGTTTATATTTGTTTATTTGTTCATATAAATTAAGCCTTTCAACAGGAATATCTAATACACTTTGTTCTGGAAATGATGCAAGACTGTCTCCTATTAGGAAATGAGCTGGAGTTATGCATTGAGGGTCAGCAGCATCATCACTGACAGAAAATAAGGGCCTAGAGTTAATAATAGCCTCAATTTGAGTTATTAGTGTATACAAGTGTTCATATGTTAAAATGGTATTGCCTAGTACCCTTTTTAAGTGTGTTTTTACTAATTTCACATTTGATTCCCATACTCCAGCCCAATGAGGCGATGAAGGGGGTATGAAATTCCACTCCATCCCCTCACCGGTGCTGAAATCGTGAATTATATCTTTATCCGATTTAAACATATGGAATAATTTATTAAGTTCATTGCTTGCACCTCTAAAATTTGTAGCATTATCACTATAAAGTTTTGAACATCTGCCACGCCTGAATATGAATCGCTTCAAAGCATTTAAAAACTCCTTTGTGGAAAGGTTTGATACCAATTCAATGTGAATAGCTTTAGTGCACATGCACACAAAAATACAAATATAGCCTTTTCCTATATGTGACCTACGGATTGAAGACTGTTTGACTGATATAGGTCCACAAAAATCAAGCCCAGTACACAAAAAGGGGCGGCGGGGTGTAACCCTATAGCTGGGGAGATCAGCCATAATTTGAGATGCCGGTTTTCCACTAAATCTAAAACACTTAATACATTTAAATATTATATGTCTTACCCTACTGCGGCCACCAAGTGGCCAAAAATATCGCCTTAAACTGGACAATGTGGTCTGGGTTCCTGCATGTAGGAGCCTATGATGTTCCCTAAGTATTAATAAGTCAGTAACATGACACTTAGGCAACAGTAGAGGAAACTTATGATGTTCCGGTATACTGGAATGTCGCAGCCTACCACCAACTCTTATCAAATTATCAGAATCAATAAATATATTTAAATACTTTATATGGTTAAAAGTAATTTTTTTTTTTTTTATTTAACTTATCAGAAACTAATAAATTATATTCATTTTTAAAATGTTCATGCTGGATTGTTGAAATTATAAAATTCATAGATTTTATTATTTCATCATTGGTTAGATACCCTACAATTTTGTTATTTTTATTTTTTAAATTATGGACAAATCTTAAAACATAACCAAATGATCTGCAAAGCCTGTTCCAGTTTGAAAATTTATTAAAAGAATCAGACACTAATTCTACCACTTTATGTTGGACACAATTATTGTTAATAATTTTACACTCAGGAATGTCACCAAGGTCAAAATTTGGTACTGAGAAACAATTTAACTTGTACTCTGATAGCCAAGAAGGTCCATTAAACCAAAATGAAAATTTAGGTAAATTTTGTGGTTCTACACCCCTAGATACAAGGTCAGCGGGGTTTGAATCACCCTTAACATGAAACCAATTCTGACCTGGACTGAGTTCATGTATTTGTGCCACTCGATTAGCAACAAATACATTCCACCGTGATGGATCACCCTTAATCCAAGCCAGAGTTATAGTGGAGTCTGTCCAATAATAAATGTTATTTTTATTAATTTTAAGAATAGTGCTTACATTGTTCATTAACTTGGATAGTAATAGTGCAGCACATAATTCGAGCCTTGGAAGAGTTACATGTTTTATGGGAGCAACCCGGGATTTTGCACATACAAAGTGGACTGTAACATTATTATTAAATATGGAGCGAGCATAAATGACGCATCCATAAGCCTTGGTGGAGCTGTCGGCAAAACCATGGAGCTCTAAACTATCTCTTCCAGGACTAAACATAAGGCGAGGCACAACAACAGAATTAAGTGAAGGTAAGTTTTTACAAAAGGACTCCCACAATAGTAAAATATTATCAGGAATTAAATTATTCCAAGAGAGCCTCTCCTTCCAAATTAATTGCATAATTATTTTTGCATACACAGTTACAGGGGCAATGAACCCTAAAGGGTCAAATATTTTAGCAATATCAGCTAAAACATTGCGCTTAGTGCAATCTTGAGAAACAATATTGTTAGGTACATAACCTGAAAGAGGTCACTATTAGGATCCCATTTTATACCCAAAGTTTTAAGGGAAAGCACACTATCACAAAATAAAAAATTACAACTTTCTCTTTTATTTTCAGGTATTAGCTGCAAAAGATTTTTATTATTAGCATGCCATTTATGAAGATCAAAGTGGCCCAGATTCATTAAATTTATTAATTGTTTCATAGTTTCCATAGCAAGTGAAAGATCATTATGACCAGACAAAATGTCATCGCAATAAGTATTTTCAATTATAGAATTACAGGCTAGAGGGTAATTTTTGCCCTCATCCTCAACCAGTTTAATAAGTGTTCGAGTAGCTAAATAACTGGCAGGGGTAGTACCATAAGTGACTGTATTGAACTGCAGACATTTAAGGTCCTCATTGGCATGATCTCTCCACAAAATACGCTGTAGTGGTTGATATTTAGGTTTAATTTTAACTTGCCTGTACATTTTTGATATGTCACAAATAAATACATAGATAAACATCCTAAATCTTAATAGAATTGAGAATAAATCAGGTTGTACAACTGGACCGGTATAACAAATTTTATTTAGGCTAAGTCCAGTAGTAGTGCGAGCAGAACCATTAAATACAACTCTTAATGGAGTAGATGAAGAGTTGGGGTTGAATACCGCATGGTGTGGCATGTAATACTCATACTGACACTTGCCTGGGAAATCACTTATCCACTCAGCATGCCCTAGTTCAACAAATTCATGAATAAATTTGGAATAAGATTTAAAATATTTTATGTCCTTTAAAAATCTTTTTTCTTGATTTAAAAAACATTTATAGGCAAAATTAAACGAGTTACCCAATTTAGGCAAAAGATCAGTTTTGATAGGCAAATCAACTGCATACTGACCTGTCAACTTGTTTCTAACAACAGAATTTATAAATATGTCTTCATATAACTCCTCATGTGGTGATAAAAATTTTTTAATTGGTAATTGTTCAATGTTCCAGAATTTATTCATTAATTTATTAAGGGAAAAATTACAAGTAGGATTAGAGGATGCAAATACTTTATTTGAACATACATAATCTCCACAAATAACCCAACCATAAACTGTGTTAAACAGACCAGGTAAGTTTGTTCCCAATTTTATAGTACCGGGTTGTAAGCAACTTATGAACTCATCAGCGCCCAGAATCATATCAATATCTCTGGTAACATTGAAATCAAAATCAGCCAGTGTAACAGTGGAAGGTATATTAAGTATTTTTTTAGGAAACTCCACTGTAGGCAATGACTCCGTAATTTTTTCCATAACACCACAATACACTTCACGCTTGTAAGTATAATCATAAGAGGATATAGTGCATTTTATAATTTTAGAAAGGGATGTGGTCTGGCCACCAACTCCACTAACACACTGGTTCACAAGGCTTTCATAGCAGTGACCAAGTTTATTAACTAATTTTGCACTAATATAATTTTTTTGACTACCTACATCAAGTAGAACACGGCAGCAATGACTGACACCTGCACCATGAATGACAAAACACATAGCAGTAGGTAACAAACTTATGGTTTGAAGAAGGTAAGTACTGCTATTTAAAATGACCGTATTATCATTATTTGTCAATGAGACAGCACTATTATTTAACCTACTACTACTATCTACTTGAACATGCAGCAAACTATTGTGCTTTTCATGACAATACTTACATGACTCCTTTCTCGGACAATTTTTTAAACTATGATGCAAAAAACAATTAGGACAATTATTATTCTCATTTACCCATTTGATTCTGTTTGGAATAGCTAATTTTAGAAATTTGTAGCACCTAAAGGTTAAGTGATTTTTACCACAATAAGTGCATAATTTAGTATTGCTAGTGACGGGATGTGCAAAATGTTTCTGTTGTCCTACATGGCTCTTTATAGGAGTAGAAAATTCATCTCTATGAATCATGTCCAAGGCGTGGCAGCGCTGCGTTAAAAATGTAGTAAAATCATTTAATGAAGGAAACTCATCCTTTCTATTTAACTCATAGTCCCTTAAAGTACCAAAATCAACTTTATTGCATAAAATATGTATCAGCAATAAATCTGAGAGTGTTGGCACTTCAAGAGATAACAAGGAATTATAATTTTTAATAAAGTTATTTAGTAGTTCTTTTAACTGATATGACTTATTGACTTTAGATAAAGATAATATATTTTTTATATGATTATTAGCTATGAGAACTTTGTTGTCATACCTCTCTATTAACATATGCCATGCTTTAATAAAGTTGCATGGAGTGCAATCTAGCGTTGACACTAATGCAGCTGCCTCCCCCCGCAAATAAGTTTTTAAATAATAAAGTTTTTGAACTTCACTCATTGGTGAATTGGAAATTACACTTTCGAATAAATTTTTAAAGTTCCTCCACTGTGAGAATTCTCCGTCAAAGTAAGGTAAATTAATGTTGGGTAAATGGTTACTGTGTACTTGATCTGCCGTTAAAGTTTTTTGAGTACTTTTTATAGCTTCAATACGTTTATTTATTACTGATGTCATTTGCGTGTACCTGTTGTCCATGGCCAATCCCTCCTGGGTATGGCTAGGGTCCATTGACTCCAATTCCATGGACACATCTTCAATTTTTGTAAAAATTTCTTGGAGCCTTTGTAATTTTGCGTTGAGCTCCGTAATTGAATCCAATTTTTCGACATCTAAATTATTTTCAAAATTCGTCAAGCGTCCTTTTAAATATTTTCTTTTATTAATTAATTTTTGCTTGGTATCATCCTCGGTAGCCATTTTTGGTGCCAAGTCAAACGTGATATTTTTAAAAGCTAGAAATACCTGAAAGCTGAAAAAAAGAAACGATCTTCCCGGCTCGCTGGACCATATGGTTAATTTGTCTACTGCGTTTACTGGGTTTCTAGCTATGATTAAATAGATATTTTAGAATAAAAATAAAACACGTCTTGCTTGCAATTCTACTTCATATTTATTGTAAAAAAGAGACAACTACATCCGAAGAACAGCGAGATGTCAAATATGACAAATGACGTTCCTTTTCAAGCAGAAACGCTTTGCGTTCCGTTTCCATATTTAACAACCACGTTAGAACAAGTATTTGACTCATAGTTGTCAAAAAAACTATAAAATTAACATTTTATAAGTTAATTCAAGTTTCAAATCATTAAAAGTTAAAAATAAATAATCCTAAGAACAATTTATTTAAGTTCTAGGTATAAGTTTAAGATTATGTTCTAGGATGTGTCTATAAAATAAAGTAGTAATTCTATGACTAAAGTTTAAAATATATGTACAGTTTATAAAGAGATCTAGGCGATATTTACAAATGTACATATAAAAATATTAAAGAGTTATAATTAAAAACAAAATTAATTAAACGTATTTACGAGTTTTTTTTTAATTAAAAAAAACGGTTTTAAGGGTTAGGTTTTTTAATTTATTTTAAGAGATTTAAAAAAATTCGATAAAAATATCTATGACATAATAGTCTTATAGAAAATTATTTTTAAGCAAAATAATTATATTAGGTTTTAAGTAGTGTTTTTTTTTAAAGATTTTATAGCCAATTTAAAGCGAAAATAAACAGGACGTTATAAGTCATAGACTTTATAAGTCATTTTAGAATTTAGAAAATTACTCATTAGTTAATAAAAATATACATATTTCAAGAAAAGTATCAGAAATATTAAGTTTTCGCCGTAAAAGTAAACTAAAAAACTAATTACGAAAACAAAAAGTTACATTTTAAAATCTTTAATATGCCATCTGCCTAAATTTTTACCAGTCATATCAACAAGTTCATACACTAAAGGGGATATTTTAGATTTTATTCTACATTTTAAAAATTTTGGTGCTAATTTAGCTGAAAAATAACGACCAGCGTCACTTAAATAATATGTTCTTTTCCAAACAATATCTCCTACATTAAATTCTTTAAAAGAACGGCGAAGATTATAATGAGATGAATTTTTAAAATGTGCATAGTATAAAGCTGACTGAACTTTAGAAAATGTATCAGAAAGTAAACCCAAATTTTCAGCATAAATATTCCGAGGTAAAAATGTAATTTCATCATAATTTGAACAATGACTATAAAGAGATCCACAAGTTATTAGTTCTCTACCAAATACTAAATATGCAGGGGAAAATTTTGTAACATGATTAACCGTACTATTTATAGCAAATTGGACTTTTGGGATATAAGTATCCCAAGAACGATGATCATCTTGGACTAAAGAACTGATTGCTGTAATTATTGTTTTGTTATATCTTTCCACTGTATTAACTTGTGGACAGTATTTAGGGGTATATAATATATTAGGTATATTATATTTTTTAAAGAATAACTTCATATCTTTGCTAATAAATTGTGAACCATTATCTAAAATAATTGTTTGAGGTATTCCATGTACTAAAAATACATTATTTTCCAGATAATTTATAATATTCGGAGTTGTAGCACGTTTTAAAGGAAACAATAAACAATATTTGGAAAAGCAACAAGTTATAACTAAAATGTATTGATTTTGTTTTTTGGTACAAGGAAGGACACCTACAAGATCTATTGAAATACTTTGAAAAGGTCTAGAGTAAATTTTAGGTTTACCCATTAAACCATAAGGAGAATGATTTTGGTGTTTATAAGCCAAACAAGTTTCACAAGTTTTTATAAATTTCGCTATGTCCCTGAACATACTAGGCCAAAAATAATGAAGATATATTTTTTTGTAAGTTTTAAAAACACCAAAGTGAACATCTGAAGAAGAACCATGATGATTTTTTATAATATTAAGTCTAGAATCGGGGTGAACAATTTTTTTCCAAATAAAATCATTATTATTAGAGTTTGTTTTCTCTATCTTTATAAACAATTCATTATTATTAATAGAATAGTTAGGAAAATTGTGTGGATTATTATTACACTCAGAAAATAATTTATTATACCAATCAATTGGATTTGAAAGTGGGGAAACGAATAATGAATTAATATTATTAATTTTTTTACAAGTTCTAGAAAGAATATCGGGTACTATATTATCTTTGCCTTTTTTATGTTTCAATTCAAAATTAAAACATGACAGTCTAACAGTCCATCTAGCCAATCTACCCGTAGGATTCGATAAGTTTATAAACCATTTTAAAGCTGCATGATCTGTGTAAATAATAAATTTTAAGCCGTTGTCCAAATAACAACGCCAATGTTCAATAGCGGTAATAACTGCTAAGGTTTCACGTTCTGTAACTGAATAATTTTGTTCCTGTTTAGAAAGAGATTTGCTCATATAGGCAATAGTAACTTCTTTATCATCTATTTGTTGAGAGAGCATGGCTCCGATTCCATAATCAGAAGCGTCGCAATGTACAGAAAATGGTAAATTAAAATCAGGACATGAAAGAACTGGAGTGGTAACTAATGCTTCTTTAAGTTTTAAAAAAGAATTATCACACTCAGGTGACCATGAAAATTTAGGAGAGTTTTTAGCAGATGAAGTAAATTTGTTTAATGGACCAGCTAAATCACTAAAATTAGGAATAAACCGACTATACCAACTAGCGGTACCTAAGAATTTTCTTACTTCTTTTCTTGAACAGGGAATAGGAATTTCTAATATAGCCCGAACCTTTTCAGGGTCTGTTCTTAAGCCAAATTCGTCTACTATGTAGCCTAAATATTTAAGTTCTTTTTTAAGAAAACAACATTTATCAAAATTTATCATCAAATTTGCGTAAGTTAATTTTTCGAAAACTTTCTGCAATAAATGTATATGTTCATCAAAAGTGGAGCTAACTATAACTATGTCATCCAAATAACAAAATACTTTATTATCAAAATCAGGTGTAAATAGAATATCCATCAGTCTTTGCTGTGTAGCTGGTGCATTAGTTAATCCGAATGGAGTGACTATAAATCTAAACATTCCTTTACCAGGAACATAAAAAGCTGTTTTATTTTTATCAGATTCCTTTAATGGAATCTGCCAAAATGCTTTAGCAATATCGATACTAGAAAGAAATTTTGCATTTTTAAGATTATCAAGAATTTCGCTAATAAAAGGCAAACTATAAGCATCACGCTTAGTAACAGAATTAAGTTTACGGCTATCTAAACAGAATCGCCATTCTCCATTTTTCTTTGGAGTTATTAAAACAGGTGATAACCAAGGACTTTCACAAGGTTCTATAACTTGCCATTGTAACATTTTATCAATTTCGATAATTAAAGCTTTTTGTTTTTCAGGAGAAAGTCTATAACAACGTTGCTTAATAGGAAAAGCATCCCCAGTATCTATACTGTGAGATATTAATGAAGTACGACCTAAAATACCGTGACTATTAAAAGAAAGTTTGTTAAATTTAGAAATTATATTATCCACAATAAGTTTTTGATTATCAGCTAAAGATGAGTAAGAATGGATTTGTTTATTATTTAAACAACAAACTTTAGGAGATTTAGTGCAAATTTCATTTGAAGAGAATAATTTGGGGGTTAAATTAAAAGTCTTCCAAAAATCGATACCTAAAACTAAAGAAGTAGTAATTTTTGGAAAAACAAAAGCACGAATTATATGAGTTTGGTTTTGAAAAGTAATTGGTAAATTAATGTAACCGATTGATTTTAAATTTTGACTACTAGCTGTAAAAACATTAATAAATTGAGATGATGATAAAGAAAAACCAAGTTTTAAAACATCTAGGTGAGAATTATTTCCTAAAATTGTTATAGAACTACCACTATCAAGTAAACCACAAAAGTCAACATCATTAATTGAAATATTTAGAAAAGGCCTGACATTGTCTTTTTCGTCATTATAATGGATCACAGATATTTTATACGTATTTAAAAATTAATTTAAGAATTTTAACCATAAATTCCAATCATTGGATTTTGAATTGCTGTGATCCAAGCTATTTAGTTTTTTGAATTAGTATTTATATCTGAAATTTTGGGGGATTTAGATTTAAATTTTAAGCAATCAGGACAGTTACTTATTTTGTAGTCTTTTTTACCACATTTGAAGCAGATTAAATATTTAGGTTTAGTGCAAGTTTTTAAATTATGCCCATTAATATATATCTATAGCAAAAATCATTATTTGTTTTATTATTATTATTATTTACAACGGCTACAGAAAAGTTTTTATTTGGATTAGAGATTTTGTTATATGAATTAAGCGGTTTATAATTAATGGGAACCTTCGGGCCGGGACAGAGTCGGGACATAGTGGATATTTAATTTTTTTTTATTATGTAGTAATTAATGTTCATCACAATATTAGTTACCAACCGTATAACCTATATATTAAAATCTTTGAATAATTCAGAAGATGAATTTTGAGGTTCTTTAAAAGATTTTTCTTTATCTAAGTATTTATCATAATTTTTACAAATGTTAATAAGTTGATCTATAGAAGTAATATTATATTGAACTAACATCAATGAGTAAGATGGACGAATATTTCTTAAAAGAATTTCAAGTTGTTCATTTTCTGAAGGAATTTTAGAAAGTCTGTTAAACATACTAGACATTAAAGAAATGTAAATTATTATATTTTCATCAATACCTTGTGTACGATGCCTAATAGATTCGAGTAATTTATAATCATAATCATGACTACCAAAGTCTGAAATTAATTTTAAAGCTAGGCTTTGCCAATTATTTACTAAATTATTATTCTTTATATACCTAAACCAATGTAAAGCATTATCAGTGAAAAATTCGAAACCGTGATTGAATAATTCATCATCAGAAATATTTCGTGATATACTAAATTCTTTAATCTTTTCTAGGAAAGACCTAGGACATGTATTTCCATTAAAAGTAAACTTTTTAAGTTCTGCTAAGTTGTTTTTGTTACAAGAAACTATAATATTTTTAGAGTTAATAGATAGTTTATCATTATTTATTTTAGAATTAGGGTTATTAATTGTATTAAATGTTTGGCATAAATTTTGGTATTTTATTTCTAAAGATCTGTAGTTATCATTAAGATCAGAATGATCCGTAAGATAGATCAATTCTTTTTAGTCTATAATAGTCATGGTTAAGAAATGAGTTTATTCTTTTAGAATTATTAATTTCAAAATTGTTCTCTAAATTGGAAATTTTAATTTCAATATAATTTAGAGTGGAGGCTAATTCAGATAAATCAATACTAGGTTCAAAAGTGGAATCAATAATATCGTCAGATGGTAATTTCTCAGATAAATTTAAAATTTGTTTTTTAAGGTCAACTAAATTTTTAGAAGGTTCATCATATCTGATAGATACTTCGTATGTTAATTCTGATTTATTGAGAAAATGAAATTTTATTATTTTAGTATCCATTTGGCTTAAGTAAATTAAAGAAAATTAATTTTAAAAGAAAATTACTAAAAGAAAATCAAATTAAGATTTTTTTTTTTTAAAGAAAATTCCAAATAATAAATTGGAAAATCAAGTTTTTTTGTTTCAGAATATTTACAAAACAAAAAAAATATATTTACAGTTTTTAAGTTAAAATACTAAAGAAATTCCTAAGTTAAAAATATAAAGAAGGTGTGTACCTAGGTGAAAAGTGTAGTTATAGGAACTGTACTCAACCACGTTGGGCGCCAATGTAGCGGGGGGGTTTAAAGAATTTAAAATGAAATGAAAGATTAAGTTGGTTTAATACAAGTTTATTTAAAGTATATTTACAAGTTAAGTTGGTTTTGAGTACAGTAACTATGTAAGAGACCTACCTAATAAATGTTGGCCCTGCCTACAATGGATATGCCTATTATAAACTAAAACTCTGACCGTATAGTATGGGAAGATTGGAAGGACTGACGAGGGACAGGCTCGAGGACTGGCACGTCGACTGGCACGCAGACTGGCACGTAGACAGGCGACGGCAGCAGATGTAGGCAGGCAAGCAGGAAGGCGGCGGCACGATGGCAGCAGCAGCAAGCACGCACGACTGTAGCAGCCGCACACGATGAGGCAAGGCCTCGTCTCTCAGGCTGACGCCTGAGACGAGGACTCAGATGGCCTCGACTCTCAAGGGCCTGAGGTGAGGTCCGTGAAGCAGTGGCTTGCGGCACGATGACGGCAGCAAGGGGAGGCGGCGGCACGACGGCAGCACGCAGACGGCGGGCGGCACGGCTGTAGAGGCAGCCGTACACAAAGAGGTGAATTCCCGTCTCTCAGGCCAATGCCTGAGACGAGAAGTCAGATGGCCTCGTCACTCAAGGCTCGAAGCCCGAGGCGAGTTCCTGCAGCACAAGGAGGTTCTCCAACCCTCAGAGCAGACGCCCGAGCGAAGTGGAGTCTAGGCAAATCCCGGAGGCCGCAACTCCAGAATCCGGAGTCTTCAAGGAAGTGTGACAGGATCGGGCCTGGTTCTCGACGTAGCAGGTTCAAGGTTTCAAGGATGAGAACCAGTCGATCACTGCCACTGTAGCTAGACTTCTTCTTCTTTCTTAAGCTTCCTCGAGACTGACGAAAAATCGCCGGTCCGAGATATTTAAAGACGATTTTAGAGCTCTACGATTAAAATTCATATTTAGTTTTAATTTATAGAGTGCCAGTATTTTTTTGGGTTAGTATGGGAACTTTTGAAGCTACCTAGCGGTCAGAGGAGAAGCTAAGATTTGGTGTTTTAAGTGTCTAAAAATGTGAAAATACCTAAAGAATATGTTTTAATTTACAATATCACCTATGTATTAGTTTATATAATAAAAATTTAAATTTAAAATGTTAGGAATCTGATTTCATAACCAAAGCCTATCTTTTCGTGAAAACTAAATGAAAAATTTGGAACGTTCACAGAAGGGAAATTTCTAGGTGTCAAAATTCTGGAGTATTACATACAAATATTAACCAATTTAACCACGTTTTTACTACCTGGAATTTTCCCTGAAAATGGTGTATTATGATACATTTGGTGGTCATTTTAAAAAAATGTATGAAATGATATGAAGACAAATAAAATAAAATACTTAAATATACCTAATATGGAGCGGTTGTAACGTGACAAGTTAAATGTTCTTTAACTAAGACTAGTTAGAGAACTGCCTAATGATATATTGAGAGTGTATTCCTTATTTAAGAACACATTATAAAATTAAACAGGTATTAACAATTAAAAAATTTTTAAAAAATTAAGAAAATAATATAAAAGTAAAACTTAATCTAAAACGCGTAAGCTTCGCCGTGTCTCTTGTCTTCAGTCTTCACGAAGTGCGTCGCCCTCTTGCGGACCCTGTGTACAAAAATACTGTATTTACATAAAACTAGGTTTAACACTGTTTTTAATAATATTAAAGGTATATTTAACTACCATAAATTAATTTTCATTTGTAATTCGTGCATAGGTATACATAGGTTTGCAAAGTTTCTCAATATACCAAGCTTATTTATTTTTAATTTAGGTTTAAGTATTATTTAATAATAATAATATGTAGGACAATTTTACACATATTGCTATGGTCACAAACTAAGCTCTAGGCTTGTACTATGTGTACCATAAACAATGATATAATACATATTATATTTTATGAACACATAGACCATGACAAGCTGTACAGAAAAACGTACTAATATTTTTTTGCCATGGATGGGAATCGAACCTCGACCTCCAGATGCAACGCCAAAGGCGCAACCATTAGTCTCCGGAGGCAAATTTAAAAAATATTATATAATTTCTTACAAGAATGGGAAGTCTTTGCAGGAGTTTGGGAGATTTGTAAATATATTGAGTTGAAAGCATTTATTTGTTCCTCCTAATGTATATTTTATGTGACAACAGCCGCCCTCGGCAATGGATTGTAAGTCGTCTCCGTAGATATATAGATATAATATATTATACTTTTTTGTGCTGTTAAGTATCTTCTTTAATAAAATTGTGGAAACCCATAAATATTTTCAGTACTGGTGAATTATATTACAATGCAAGTGAATCAGTATTTACAGCGTAATTTTTTTATAAGTTTGGTATTTTGCTTTACAGACATATAATATTATGTAGTTACATAAACGCTTACACAAAACTATACTCACACGCATACACACACACACACACACCCTTATACACTCCCATTTATACCCACACCCACTCGCACCCACACATTACTACTTTCAATTATTAATAATTTTATGTTAACTTAAATAATATTTTCATAGAAAGTCCTTCAAAATCTTTAAACTCGTTGATTATATACACATTATCACGGGTGCCTTACGGCGCCCGAGACCGCCTAGACGGCCTCAGGGTACCCAGCGGAGAGGTTTTTAATCCCACCTCGTCGTGGCCGAAGGTATGAGTTTTGCACCGAACAAGTGGCTAGCTTGTCGCGATGTGTGGATAGACTCAATAACCCATCTTTATACAGTTTCACAAGGTGGTATAGTGTAACTGGGACCGACAGCTTAACGAGCTCTCCGAGGTGTTGTTAAACAAATGTACATTTTTTTTTAGATTAAAAACCTACGAGACAAGCTTGCCCAGTGTGGAGATACAATTTACCTTGGCCCTGAAAAAAAAAATGTATTCATATAGCTACACTTTAGGTCCCTCCTAAAGTATAGAGGTGTCTATAACTTCGCTAGACCCGTTTCATTGCCAGTACAGATGCAAAAGCCGCCAAGTGATCTAAACAGGTTACGGTTTTAGCCTATGGGTGTTTTAATTCGAGGTGATTGACTCTTATGTCAGTGTGCGGTTACGAAACGCGCAGTTGCTTTAACGATTAAATTGATATTTGTTACCGCTCATTTCGTACCGTATCATTTAGCCGCATGGGGGGAGCGAGCAATGTCGCTAAGCAACAATGTATTGATCGACCCCATTCATTGTAGGTCTGCCTATCATCAGGTAGATACAAATTCACGTGGCGTGCTTCAATAAAAAAAATAAAAAATATAAATTATGTTATATCACAATAAATTAATCTGAGTTTTTTAGTAGGTATATAATTATTATTCGATTGAATAAAAATACGTTAAACTATTTTTTTTTTCTTCCTTATATTCCTTCAACTCTATTTCGATTTTGCTTAGTTTGTCATTAGGGTAATGTGTGTAAAAAAAACATACATCATAATTATATTATATATGTCGGCAGGATGGGTGGGCTTTCGTTGCCGGACTGGTCGTCTTCCATTATGGTAGACGAAAATAAGACTCGATATCCACTCGGTATAAATAATTAGATTAGTTTACTCAACAATCATCTCGAAATAATCACACAGGAATCGGATGGATACGGATTACTATTGGAACGCGGCGAGGTCGGAACGAGGTTGCGCCACGTGCGTTCAGTTCGATGTCTAATCACAAAGTGCGCGTGAAAATGGCGGAATCTTCAATGACAGCACAGTGTTGCCAACCCCCGTTTCCGAATACGCCCAAGTCGATTCAGTTCGGCTTGACGTTTCGTTTCGAAATCCACGACACGGCCATCATGACACGTCACACGTCTCTGTGTGATGTACCTGAAAACAATAAAATTCAACGACAGTATGAGATAGCCTCGTCTCGGCCTATCCTGCTTATAGTTAATTGACGGGGCTTTACTTCAAATAAACAACATTCATGTTAAAGAATAACTCTATTCTTAATTAATATCACTCAAATCTTTTAAGGAACATCATAATTCATGTTAGACAATTTTGAACCGTTGACCCATTAAAACATTGAATCATTGAAACAATGAACTATTGAAACATTGAACTATTGACCCATTGTACCATTGAAACATTAAACCATTAAACCAATGAGCCATTGAACCATTAAAATATTAAACCATTGACCAGTATTCAATCACTACATTTGGCAGTTTGCTCTGCAAAATCTTTACATAATCCTTCTTAGTGACCATACATTCAAAAATTAACTCCGCTTGCTACGAATAGTTTCTCTCTTTTTTTTTCATCATCCACGCCTCTTTCAGCGTCAACTGGCGCCATTACCACCTAAATCGAGTGATAACAGCCCATGCCACCTCCATCGAGTGACAAACATCAACTTTCCATTACCACCTAAATCGAGTGATAACAGCTCATGCCACCTCCATCGAGTGACAAACATCAACTTTCCATTACCACCTAAATCGAGTGATAACAGCTCATGCCACCTCCATCGAGTGACAAACATCAACTTTCCATTACCACCTAAATCGAGTGATAACAGCTCATGCCACCTCCATCGAGTGACAAACATCAACTTTCCATTACCACCTAAATCGAGTGATAACAGCTCATGCCACCTCCATCGAGTGACAAACATCAACTCTCGCCATTACCACCTAAATCGAGTGGTAACAGCTCACTATTCTAAGCAAGTGAGACAAATCAATTAAATCAAAATCAACATCTGACTACCAAATACTGGTCAATGTACTATAGACTTTTCACATCACTAAACTCTATAGGAATATTATTATAGGGCATTAGTCTTAAACGGTCGTGGGCATACTTGCGCGCGTATTGTTTAATAAAATTAACATAGTCAGCGCCTCCAATTTGTAGAACTGATAGGACTCTGCATTGGATGTTCGACGACTATAATACTAGACATAGTGTAACTCAGCACATACCTTTTGTAGCATCGCTCCTTAACGTTCATCACTGGCGTCAGTATAAATTTCAGTCGATCGCTCAGTATCAAAAACACGGTACTTATACAGCCCGCCTACGTGTTTCCAATTTTACCTATTCCGGAATTCCGGATCTAAACCCCCTTTTTTTTGTGAATCAGTACCTTAGCATCAGTGCGGAAAAGCTTAAGATGCCTAAAGGAGATTCCCAGCTCAATTAATTGTAAAAAAATCGTTGCTATAGTAGAAACTGTATTAAATTCATGTTTAAATCTAAACTAAGAATATTCACTGTAATTATATTTGGTTTATTTTACCAGCACCTAACAATCTCTCATATCCTTCGTATTCAAGTATTAAGAAATTAATATTTAGACAAAACCGAAGAAATTTCTGTTAGATAAGCTATGAAAGCAGTGTTTTATTTACTGCAGCAGCAGTCCTAGATTATTTTATTATGAAAGCACACAACCGAAAACGATTTAGTAGTTATGATCATTCGGTACACCATTAAGAAAGCAAAAGTACGTGCCGTCTAGGGTCACGAACTATCTAAATGACTAATTAATGATAGCCACTACTCATATCCAAGAAGATTTATTAAGTGTTCATTTACTCTTGAATTTGATTATAAATAGGAGAAAGTGTAAAATGTCAGAGACGGTATTACAATTAAATTTACACTATAACGCATGGTCTATCGGTATTTTGATAAATAAGTTTATTCTCAGTCTAACCGAGGTTGTATATTCCGAAAACTACTTGAATTCGCATTTCAGTAGCGAAAGTAACGAGTTTGTCTTAGTAACAATGTCAGCACCAAAAATGTTAAAGCATGTTTATTAAACTTCATGGCAAATTTTCACTGAAAACACCAATTAAATTAAACGATTCCAATCTGGGTATTAAATGATAGGAAATCATCATGATCGGCATGAAATGATCATTCAAGGGAAAACCCCTGAAACTACAATCAAAGCTTGTAAATACGAATTTAAGTTATTTTTACTTAAACCTAAAATCATAGATTGCGTTTACTAAAAAATCATTATTATTATTTTTCACGAACACTCAGCACCCTAATCAAAATAAAATGAAAACTTCTCACCCGAGTTGTGTAGATTCAACTTAGCTGATTATCAGGTTATCTCTCACGATGCATTATTATGGCTTCAGCTATCTGTGGTTCCTGGGCACAGGGTAGCAATGTGATTCAGCACATTAGATCAGCAGGTTAGATCACAGAGCGTATCACTGTAGTTTTTCTTTGACTATTTTGAGTAACTGAAATAAATGCTGGTAGGGATCGATTAGCATTGCCGCTATTGTTGCGGTGCCGCAATGATATTCTACAACACGATGATACACCATTCTACACTTGTAATATTACTTTTCATGCAACCGGGGCTCGAAACTTTTAGTGAAATCGTCATTCACTATCATTTGTTAAATTTACTATAATTGCCAATGGTTCATCAAAATTTCCCATCACTTTATTGGCGTACCTACTAAAATTAACATTTTCCTATTTGATTGTATCATTCATTATTTTTAATTAAATTTCACCCGGTATTTGTATTGTAAAATCGAGATAGGAAAAGTTTTCTTAATTGTGGCCAAGTAACACCAACAAAACTAGTTTTAACTAACAATGACTCGGCCTTTTTAATGTAAGGCTAATAGATAACAACAATTAAATTACCTATACAGTATGGTTAATTTTATTGCAAACATAAATCGACCATATGCTACTATTATTAGCAATCGCTATCCGCGATATATTGGAAACATTCCATTAAAACGAATTGTGATTCATTTTGATTTGGTTCTCAACCAGGTTTAACTTTATTTTTTTGGTATTAAAATAATGGTAACAGAGACACTCACTTTTCGAAATTTTCACACTGACCTTTGGTTCTTACTCACGTTGTCGACATATTTTATTTTGGGTCCCACTTCTGATGTCGGCAGGATGGGTGGGCTTTCGTTGCCGGACTGGTCGTCTTCCATTATGGTAGACGAAAATAAGACTCGATATCCACTCGGTATAAATAATTAGATTAGTTTACTCAACAATCATCTCGAAATAATCACACAGGAATCGGATGGATACGGATTACTATTGGAACGCGGCGAGGTCGGAACGAGGTTGCGCCACGTGCGTTCAGTTCGATGTCTAATCACAAAGTGCGCGTGAAAATGGCGGAATCTTCAATGACAGCACAGTGTTGCCAACCCCCGTTTCCGAATACGCCCAAGTCGATTCAGTTCGGCTTGACGTTCCGTTTCGAAATCCACGACATATATATATCATCACGGGTGCCTTACGGCACCCGACACCGCCTAGACGGCCCCAGGGTACCCAGCGGAGTAGTTTTAATCCCACCTCGTCGTAGCCGATGGTATGAGTCTACACCGAACAAGTGGCTAGCTTGTCGCGATGTTTTGAATAGACTCAATAACACATCTATAAACAGTTTCACAAGTTGGTATGGTGAAACCGGGACCGACAGCTTAACGTGCTTATATTAACGTGCTCCGAGGCACTATAGTGGTGTTGGCAAACAAATGTACATATTTTTTTTATTTAAAAACTCATTGGTACACACTGGGATTCAAACCAGGGACCTAAGTGTTTTTAAGCCCAAGGTCTAACCAACTCGGCCACCACGTATATTAAATTATTATTATTAATTATATTATTGTTATTATATATAGACAGCCTCTGTAGACTAGTGGTTGCGCCTTTGGCGTTGTATCCGGAGGTCGTGGGTTCAATTCCCACCCATGGCAAAAAATATTAGTACGTTTTTTCTGTACAGTTTGTCACGGTCTGGGTGTTTATAAAATATAATATGTATTATATCATTGCTTCTGGTACACATAGTACAAGCCTAGAGCTTAGTTTGTGAACAGAGCAATATGTGTAATTTGTCCTACATATTATTATTGCTATTATATACTAATGGCCTTATTCATAAAAACTTATTGGAGCCTTGAAGAACACTTTAGTTATGGAATGTTTTGTCTCTTTTACACATATTCAGTTTTGTTGCTAAATAAAAGAGATAAAACATTCTATAACTAAAGTGTTCTTGAAGGACTCAATAAGTTTTTATGAATAAGGCCATAAGACTCTATTTTTTCTCTGACAATTTATACGGAACAGAAAATATATTTATAACCCGGTTTAGGCTTAACCTGTTTTAGCGAAACTTTTCTAAGCACTATCATATTTTAATTTAAACTGAGGGTTAATAATTTTAATAAATATTGGGAAGTGTAAAATTAAGTTAATTAAATTTAATGAAAATGAATGAAATTTAAGGATAACGTGCCATTGTTTGAATGGAAATTTTAGTATTACATTGATGAAAGCGTCAGTCATGGTTATAATGTGGTTTATTCGATGTTCTATTAGTACAATCTTTTACCGAATAATTTGATCATACTTTTTTTAAATGTAGGACAATTTACACACATTGCTCTGGTAACAAATTAAGCTCTAGGCTTGTATTATGTGTACCAGAAACAACGATATAATACATATTATATTTTATAAACACCCAGACCATGATAAACTGTATAGAAAAACGTTTTTTTTTTGTCATGGTTGGAAATCGAATCCACGACCTCCGGATACAACGCCAAAGGTGCAACCACTAGTCTACGGAGGCTGTTATTAACTACGGAGGTTGTTATTAATATTGTTAACTCTATAACCTCTGTTTGTTCTGTCCAAATATTTTTTTGATGAGTTGTATGTTATCTCTTTAAATATGTTAAGACAGTGTCATATAAGGTTAAGCATATGACAACAAGGCTTAAGGATATGTACAATTTTGTGCAATAAAGAATTTTAAATAAAAAAATAAGGCCGGCCTGGGATGGGTGACCGCTTTATACAACGAGGCTATTTCATCATAAACACGCGAACAAGCTCGCCACTTGTTAGGTGTAGCCTCCATCAATACCATCGGCGAAATGAGGACAGGTTAATACCTCCGCTGGGTACCCTGAGGCCGTTTAAACGGTTCTCGGGAGTCAAATAGGCACCCGTGATGGTATTTATTTATTTATTAGTGTCATACCTCAAATCGCATAAAAGTAGAATCTTTTTACGCTGAGTTATACCCCTTGGAATAACATTGCAAGCTTAAATAAAATTGTGTAGATAGATAAGAATATGCAAAATAATTTACCGAAAAAATAAAAAATAAAAGGTTTATAAAATTCCATTTGAAAAATCAAATATCACGGAAAACAGCATTGGAAAATAAATTTCACGTCGTAGTACTCAATATTTTGTGCGGTACCTACTTTTTTTTTTTCAGAATTAATTATATTTATTATTATACTAGATTATTAACCAGTTACAATTTTTATTAAACATGTATTTATAATAACATAACAATAAAACTAGTAAAAAAAGAGCATAATAAAAAAAAATCATCACGGGTGCACGGATTCTAAATAGATAACATTTAATGACAAAATTCGTGAGGGGTGACCGGAACCTGGTTGGCTCAGGGGTTGAGCGCTTTGCCGCGAAAGCGAGGTTCGTGGGCTCGGGTCCCGCCCACTAGGATTTTTTTCATTGCATTTTTATCTTTAAAAAAATTATATAAGATTATCCTAATAAGAAATTTATAAAAGTACATAAATATAAAATAGGTACTAAAAATAATAAAGAAAAACACCTTGAGTCTTCGTCGCGAAGCTAAAAATACTAATTAAATTACGTTAATGAAAAATAGTTAAAGATAAATTAATACAAACTCATGCGACTGTAAGATTTAAGGGCGCTTTCGAAGTCAGGGTTCCTTACAGAAGGGAAACGGTTTATATTTTACAAAAGAAAATTTATTCATAAAGTGACAATAACGATATGAATATGCAATGACGGAACCGTCCTAATCTCGGAATTACTCTAATAATAACTTACTTAGATGTTTCAAGATGGTGCATAAATTTATTGAAAATTGAAAGCCTCTTAGATTGTTTCATTGAAATGTTACGAAAGCTTTTTTTAGTATAAAACAGATTAAATTATAATTTTTGAAGCAATATATAACTTTATTATGGAATTTAGTTTTTCAGATATATTTAATAAATATTTTATTTTTTCATGTAGGTCTGACATGAAATTTAATAAATTCTATCAGTAATAGAAAGGTAGTTAATAAATTTGATGGGTATATATATATATATTTAAGATATACTTACAATATTATTTTGGGTGTATATTCGTAAAAACCAGGTAGTACTGTAGGTAGTCTACTTTCAAGCAACAGACTGTTTATTTAAGGAAAAACCAGCGGGAATATTAAAGTAAACTCATAACGTAAATTCTTAATGTTAGCCCATTTCGTAATCGCATAATTCGGTTGGGAGCAATTAATGCATTAAACAACAATATATTGGTCGATCTCATTTATATAATTTTTAACTCTGCTTACCATTGGGAAGATACAAAGATGACTGAGCTTCAATATAAAAATATATAATATGTATATTAAAAATAAAACTAATCCTGAAATTCATGATATTTTGTAATAAAAATATGGAGGTTTATATTGACAAGAATGTTATTTTAAAGATAAGAAAAAGAACATTAAATTTGACATTAATATAAACTTCATAAATCTAAAAACTAATATAACTTCTATAAATAATTTCACTGAAAATAAAATACATCAACTAAGTCAAAAATAAAATATGTTATTAGCTTTTCGCTGAAAAAGATTTTATTAAAACCTCTTTTTTATTGGAGCACGGAATGTAAATTTGTATCTACCTGGTGGTGAGCAGGCCTACAAAGTCCATGATGAATGGAGTCCATCAATAATTGTTGTTAAACAACATTGATCGCTTTCACTATACCCACTAATGATGCGATTACGAAATGGGCGACTATTGCATTACGAGTATAGTTTTTTATGTCTTCGTTGCTTTAACGCCAATTCAATCACCCGTTTCGTAGCTACACCCTGACTGAAAAAATATATTTATAATTATAATTAACTGAACCGGTCGATATACTGTGTCTTAGCGAGACATTTCATTTAAATGAACGAGAAATAACCCAAACAAAAAGGTAGGTATATATATATATATATATCATCACGGGTGCCTTACGGCGCCCGAGACCGCCTAGACGGCCCCAGGGTACCCAGCGGAGGGGTTTTTTAATCCCACCTCGTCGTAGCCGATGGTATGAGTCTACACCGAACAAGTGGCTAGCTCGTCGCGATGTTTTGAATAGACTCAATAACCCATCTATAAACAGTTTCACAAGTTGGTATAGTGAAACCGGGACCAGCTTAACGTGCTCTCCGAGGCACTATAGTGGTGTTGTCAAACAAATGAAAAGGTAGGTACGACCAAAAAATAAACGTCCATTCTTCATAACGAAGAAAATTATAACAAATTATCAGCATTTTATAAGTAAATATAAAATTAAAAATTTATGTAATAAACGCCTTGTTTGCGGTACCTTACCTTATATATTTTTTCATTAACTTTCCTTCAGGGTGCGTGATACGAAGTTAACAAAATCTCACGACCTTTTGCATGTTCAAATTAATCTACTTTAGTAATTTTAAAGCCATAGACTAAAACAAATTGGAACACTCTAAATAAACAAATGACGGTATATAAGTTTTATTGTATATTTATATTTTTTGTGTTTGTATTTTTTGTAACTTAAGTATATTAATTTGAACTTCAACTTTGTAAATAAGCTACATTTATTAAAAAGCCTTTGTGCACCCGTGCTGTTTATATTATGCGAACAAAGAATTTGAAATATTATCTAACCTTGTTTTTTATTGTTACACGGTACCGTGTTTTAGTATGTTTTGTCACGAAAGCGTTATGCATAAAATTATCTAATATTATGACTAAAATCCGAGTAGTGGCTGTATCTATAAATATAAGTATGTTTATATATTAAAATAAAATAATATATACGTGGTGGCCGAGTTAGTTAGACCTTGGACTTAAAAACACTAAGGTCCCTGGTTCGAATCCCGGTGTGTACCAATGAGTTTTTATTTAAAAAAATTATGTACATTTGTTTGACAACACCACTATAGTGTCTCGGAGAGCACGTTAAGCTGTCGGTCCCGGTTTCACTATACCAACTTGTGAAACTGTTTATAGATGGGTTATTGAGTCTATTCAAAACATTGCGACGAGCTAGCCACTTGTTCGGTGTAGACTCATACCATCGGCTACGACGAGGTGGGATTAAAACCCCTCCGCTGGGTACCCTGGGGCCGT
Source organism: Monopis laevigella (assembly GCA_947458855.1). Taxonomy (NCBI): domain Eukaryota; kingdom Metazoa; phylum Arthropoda; class Insecta; order Lepidoptera; family Tineidae; genus Monopis; species Monopis laevigella. The sequence goes on along the minus strand of OX381581.1, from coordinate 9,472,163 downwards.
CTAGACGGTCTCGGGCGCCGTAAGGCACCCGTGAAGGTATATATATATAAAATTATGAAACGCATATACATACAAACGAAGTGTTTTTTCTTATTTTCGAAAATATAAAAAAACTAGCTTCGCACACATCAATAATTCTTTAAAATTATAATTTAACAATTGTTAATTTTTCGACTTTTATAACTATTTAATTTTATTTGAAACGGGTAAATATTTTAATAGAGTAATTATATTATTAATCGGTAGTTAACTTGTTTAACTGGCTACATTAATTTTTTCTCTATAAATATCTGGAAATTAATATAATATAGAGACATTGATATAAAAAAATATTCGAGCTAATTCGCCCTAAGGGTAGGTAGCTGTCGGTCACATTTTCACTATTCCAACTTTTAAAACTGTTTTATCTATATATTTTAATGGAGCATGCCATGTGACATTGTATCTACATAATAGTCATTGTTCAACTACTTTAATCTCAAGAATTACTAGAAATGGTTTTCATACCCAACTGTATTTAGTGGAAGTCGGTGCAAGAGAAATTCTAGCAAAAGTTTTCCATCGTCTTTTGAAGGATCTTGGCCTTCAAAAGATGATGGACTGCAGATGATGAGAACTATGTAAAAAGCGTTTCCAAGATAGCGCTAACATATATATTTGGATGGGTAAATTTAGAAAAGAGGACAGTAATATCGGAAAGCGTCTTCAGCCTATTTCGCGTTCTCAAGTTCGGGATCATTGCAGTTCACTTGCCACCCAACCATGCTATTTGGTCTGCAATTGTTAGTCTAATATCCAGTTTACATTGGTCAAGCGTTTAGTAGGTATAGTATAACCCATCTATAAATAGTTTCACAAGTTGGTATTGTGAAACTGGGACCGACAGCTTAACATGCTCTCCGAGGCACTATACTGTTGTTAAACAAATGTACATATTAAAAAAAAAACTCATTGGTACACACCGGGGTTTGAACCTAAGTGTTTTTAAGACTAAGGTCTAACCAAATCGGCCACCACGTATATTATACTATGTACATATATACCACGTACCTATATATCTTAATATCTATATGATATTATGTATTGTATATCTTAATATGAAGATTATCATTAATCCATGTGAGGGAAGGCCTCTAAAACTTCTCTAGGCAGACTGACCAATTTTATTACAACATGTTTTGTATCTGTGGGTAAAGTATTTAGTCATGCATTAGTTTTGGTATGTGGGTTCACCGGTTCTCAGGATACGCCTGCATCGATATATTGTCGAGGTGGTAGTCTCCTTTCAGGGTGCGGTTTAAGCAATTGATTTGCCAATGCGATGTTATCAAAGTAGTCATTGTCGCCCCCTATTTCGTAAACGCATCATTTAGCCGGAAAAGTGGGAGCGATCAATATTATTTAAGAATAATTATTGATTGACATCATTCATAGACTTTGGAGGTCTACTCACCACCAGATACACCAGACTGTCAACCCTCACCTTCGACTGCGTCTCGGCTCGGGTAGACATTTGTCGGAACTCTTTGCAATGACAGGCTTTCCGCACTCGTAATGAAATATACTATTTATTACGACGATGAAAGGATATATTTACTTAAATTTAATTTAGTGCACCCTGAAACATAATTTATAATGCTGTTAAACTGCATTTTGTTTGAGTTAAAAAACTTAAAACGTTAACTTACCACTATTTTGTTTATTGAATTTGAACCATATGCTGTTATTTTTAAGTTGAGATTCCAGCAAACGTTATTTTTATTTTGTATAGCTTGAAACGTTGCTTGACTGAAAGTTTTACGTCTAGTAGAACAAGTTAGGCTCTGTGAAGTTCAGTACAACATTTTCTAAACTTTAACAGAGTTTCCAGTCAATTTGAAAACTACTAACAAATTGTCTTATATTTATGTTTTATAATATGAAAAGAATTACATATTATATTTCTTTTAAATTTTTGGTCGAGGAACACCAAGACATACGTAACATTTCTATTGAATTTTGAGGTGGTAGTATGATTAATAATTTATACACTGAGCAACTATTTATTAATAAAAACCCTTTTACAAAACTGAGTCGACCACCTTAAACAAAATCTTATAACCACAGACTAATACAATTTTTATTTTAAACTACGCTACATGCAAAGGAACCTTTCATATATATAGTACAAAATTATTTTTGTTGCTTTTTTAACAATTTCGATTATTTGTCGAGGTGGTATGTAGTCTCCTTTCAAAGCACGGGTACCGAAACGGGCGGTCGGATTAACAATAAAGCAGCGAGGATATTAAAATAGACTAGTAATATAAACTCGTCTTTGTCGCCGCCTGTTTCGTAATCGTATCATTTAGCGGCAAAGTGTAAGCATACATACCGTGCTCCAATAAAAAAAAAACACCATGTAAAAATAAGGCATTAAGCTCGCCTATGTTCAATTTTACTTTATGTGCAATAAAGCATTTAAATAAATAAACAAAACAATGGAAGGTATTAGGTGGTGGAATTAAAGACTTTATCTTAACACTATTGTATGGTAGTCAGACATGGGTTTATCAGAAGAAATTATTATAGTAGAAATATGCTCATTGCGACGAATGTGCGGTGTTAAAATAATAAAATGAATCATAACGACAGAATAGGCATGAAATTGAAGGTGTAAGAACAGTTAAAACTGTGGTCGGGGCAAAAAGTTTATTTATGTAGAGGTAGCGTTAAATTTTCTCTCTACCCCTTAAGGGAACTGGCGTAAAGATAAATAATAATAATTTAAAGCGTTAATTTTCGTCCTCTCTTTCCATATATTTATATAGTCGTAGACATCAGCAGTGTTGGAATAAATATAGTTTATTCCTTTACTAAATCCTTTTGTATAATAGGAAATACGCTGCTCTTTAGCTAACCAAGGTTTGATTATTTCAATAAATACATTTGTTTTTATAATTAAAGTTGTTGTTTGGTAGAAATAAAATAAATTAAATGAGGTTTGCAATCTATATATAAAAATGAATCCCTATTTCCCTTGGTCACGGCATCACGCGTGAACGGCTGAATCGATTTCGATAATTTTTTTTTTGTTGTGTTTTTTATTGTCTGGAGAAGGTTCTTATGAAAGAAACAAAAGAAAAAAACGAGGAAAATTAGAAAATTCAAGAAAACTTAACCACCATATTAAATTAAAAACCGTATTGCTTTTGACATTGAAACTTTTTTTTTGTTGTCTTTGTTATTTTCAGGAGAAGGTTCTTATAGAAGAAACAAATAAAAAATTGCGAGGAAAACTAGAATATTTAAGAACACTTAACCACCATTTTAAATTATTAACCTTGACCAAATTGAAATATTATTTTATTGTTGGATAGCCCATTTATTGAGGAAGGATATAGGCTATATAACATAACGCTATGACCAATAGAAGCAGAGCATCAATGAACAATGTTACAAAAACCGGCAAAATGTATTCCTTTTGAGAGCTTCCGTTGCGTGGGTTGCATAAACGGTTAAAGTTACGCAGACGTAGTTGCGAGGGTCAGCTAGTAAATGATAAAAGTTGATAATCGGTTAATTTTAGACACTATTACCAATTTCTTCAATTTAAACTTGACGAAATTCAAGCAATTTGGTTAGTTTTCAAAACAGGATATTTTTTTTGACGCAATACTATTGAAATAATATCTTTTTTTTTTTTATTCTTTATTGCACAAAATTGTACATAGGCGAGCTTTAATGCCTTAGGCGTTTTCTACCAGCTAACCTTTGAGGGAGTGAAATATGGTTACGGTGCAAACTTTTCGAAAAAAAGAAGATATAATCTTAACAATGATGCATAACAATACTTAAACTACTTAAATACTGTATATAATATAATAAATGTAATTTTGGTCAAAAACTAATATCGACATACATAATAATATTAGCGTAACGTATTTGTAACAACCACTGAAGTAAAAACCTTTAGTATATTTAAAATTGGAGCAGAATTATTAATATTGCATCCAGTTCCCTAAAAGCGTGCCACTTATCCTCATTTCTGTCTTCCAGACTCTTCCAGCTTTCCTCTGCAGATCATTAGTTTTGCCAGACCACTTCTCAAGGACTGTCTACTCGGACCATAGATATAAATTTGTGAAAAATTCAAATAAAAAATTTGTTTATTGATATCAAACGAAATACATTTAAGTACTATTGACGAGGTAGGTAAGTTAGAGGTGTGTTAGAAGTTTGGTTCCTTGTCCTCGTTCTAGGTTAACCTGTGAATTAATAAGAACTACGTGCCTTGAAGATATGTATATGTATATTATCATTATCATTTTGACAGCCTCCGTAGACTAGTGGTTGCGCCTTTGTCGTTGTATCCAGAGGTCGTGGGTTCGATTCCCACCAATGGCAAAAAATATTAGTACGTTTTTTTCTGTACAGTTTGTCATGGTCTGGGTGTTTATAAAATATAATATGTATTATATCGTTGTTTCTGGTACACATAGTACAAGCCCAGAGCTTGGATTGTGACCAGAGCAATATGTGTAATTTGTCCTAAAACAAAAAAAAAAAGTAAACCATCATAAAAAGTTACTATCTAGGTTTAGTGTAAATATGTCAATAATTGTCTGTATGGTAAACCAATGGACTCTAGCAAAATATTATCACTAGACCACTATAAAAATACTACAGGTTTTTAAACAGGGGCAAATCCAGTATTTTTTTATTTGAGGGGCTTTTTCAGAGATTTTTTTGTAAGAAATAATATTTAAAATACATTGTTACGGTACAAATTTGTTCATCGCGCAGCTGTCCTGACCATTATATAACCTAATAAAATTTGAAAAAAACATATGTTATATTTTGGTGACTTCGTCCCAGGCATTACTATTAATAACTGAGTTCCTATTGGGGCTTAACCCAGTACGATGGGGTTTTGAGTCTATCGAAATAGCGCGACCAGCTGACCACTTATTCGGTGTAGATCAGAATACCATAGGTATCTGTCCAGGCACGCCGTTAGTCCTCCGTGTTGATACAAACAGAATAATGGCGTAGCATCTGCTACGATATCTAGCATCGTAGCAGATGCTAGCACACAACAATACCACGAATTGTAAAAATTGCGGTTCGGCTAGCGACTCACGCCACCGTTGGAAACAGATAATGCCCCTTAAAATCAAAAAAATATTTATTTCATGTAAATATTTACAGATATTTATGGATAGTCAAAAAAAAAAGTTTTAGCAATAAGGTCTAGAGTGCGTATGGTTAGGCTGCTATATATATAACCATTATAGATTAATAAATAAAAGATGTCATTAAATGAAAATTAAAATACTACCCTAGTACTAGTGTAAGACTAGGTGGTTAGCTGATTCCATTGACAATCCGATTATCATCTGCCATATAAGACTATCTGTATTAGTACAAAAAAACAATGCGGTATAAATATTTCCTGTCTAAAAACAATTATATAACTCTATAACTCAAAATTCTATTTATTCTATTTTACTATAATTCCACCCAATCAAAATCGGTTTTAGCTGTAAAAGTCCCCAAAAACTGCAGAATTTTCAAATCGAAGCAATGTTCTAGAACGAACTGACTTAATGAGCGAACTGCTAAATCCTTCGCTAAAACATAAATGTAAAGTTTTAATTGCTGCCCATGTGGAAAATCTATCACCGTTAGTTTTGTACTACGAATCTGAACTCTATTTCTTGGGCTTACGTTTGGTTTTGTTTCACAGCATTTAGGACAACAATAGCTTCGTTGAAAATTGAAATTGATTTCGATGTATTATTATTGTTTCATGGATTTATATAATAGGTGCTTTAGATCCTGAAAATTTGAATGGACTTTTAAGTACCTATAACATGGTAATTAAAACTTCATAGTAGAATTCACCCAATTAAGTTGCGATATTATTTATTGAATGTATATTTAAAATTAATTTAGGTATGTGCATATTTTATAGGATAGGTATATTATTTTTATTAATAGCTTTTTGGTGTCCCAGCTTTTCCCGTCATATTATTTGTCTATCAATCAATAATAAGAATGAGCCACTTCCAAATTATTAAACACTGAAATGCCGGCTCAATATATTTTATAGAAATACAGGTTGAATTTAAAAGGATGTATTGTGAGCTAATATGAGGTTTTCTTGATCAATTCGAACAAATTTTCCCATGGAACCATGTGTCGCAAATGATAATGTATTTTTTTTTCTTTTTAGTGTCGTCCATACAAAAATATTAGGATAAAATCACTTAAAGTACAAAAAAGGTACACAAATCACTTCAACTTTAACACTTAACTCACGATTGAGACTACGCCACTTGTCTAATGGTGTTTTATTTCCTTCATACAAAGACAATAATGTATTTTTTTTAAGAAAAAAATCCTACTTTTTTTATTTTAATGTTTATCCAGTGTTTTAATGTTTTGCGATAAATAAAGTTTCTCTTTCTTTCTTTATTTAAAAAATACATTATTATACGGTTTTATAAGTGATAATATTATCATTGTAAAAAAATATACAGTATATAATAAAGTAATAGGCATATAACAATATATATTTTTTTATTATCAAGAAAATATAGGATTCAGTAAGATCTCTATGTAAGGGTATTCTAAAGAATAAAGATATATTTTTATATAACAAAGTAAACCTTACAATGCAATGTAAATAATTTATACTGTATTTATAAATTATCCATCGAAACATTTTTGGATTTTCCCCAAAACCCTGAAGCAAACTGCCGATTTCTGTTCCCATAATCCGAGGCAGCTTTCGCAATATCCTTGCCAGCCTAAATTCGCTTTTGATACCTTTGCCGCGTGTAAGAGCGCACGTTCGACGATGTGACATACACTTATATACACGTGACGTATTTACAGGGTGCTTCTGAATTAACGCTAATTTTGTAACTATTACTTAATGAATTTTACGCCAGGCTTTTACGAAGTATGAAGATACAGCTAAGCATATCTTTTTATCACTACATACTGCTTTTTCCTCGTACAAAGTTGATCATCATTGTAACGTTCGTTCTCAAAGGAATAATTTTTACACGTTTTTGCAACATTGTTCATTATTACCCACTTCTTATTGCGTGATGTTACCTAGCCTATAACTTTCCTCAATAATGGGCTATCTAACATTTAAATAAATTTTCAATTAGAACCAGTTGTTTCCGAGATTAACGCGTTCAACCAAACAAACTCTTCAGCTTTAAGTATAATATTAAGTATAGATACATGAGCGCCGATAATTAATTTTACTTTTTTCACAGGTGCCTTCCGACGTCCGAGACCGCCGAGAAAGCCACAAATAACCAAGCGGGAATTTTAATTCCTACCTCGTCGTAGCCGATAGTATTTTGAGTCTATAGCGAACAAGCGGCAAGCAAGTGGCGGCGATTGTATAAACCTAGAACAGTTTCACAGGTTGGTGTAAAGTAAAGCTCGCCAAGGTAAACTATAACATATATACAAGGTAACTATAGTTGTGAAACAAATATACTTTTTTTTTCATTAAAATGTCATAAAATAGCTACGCCCGGTGCGTAGCTATTATATTTCAACTCGTGAGTTGTAAAAACTTTAGTATTTTTAATTCTACGGTCTAAACACCAACTCGGTACTACATATATAATAATAATATAAGGAACATTAGACACATATTGCTCTGGTCACAAACTAAGGTCTAGGCTTGTATTATGTGTACCAAATTAACGAGACTAATATATATTATATTTAGAAAGATCCAGATAATGGATGGAATACAAACTGTATGGAAAAGGGTGCAATTATATTTTTGCCATCGGTGGGAATCGAAGACAAAACCTCGGGATATAATGCTCAACCACTAGTCCACGAAGGTAGTCGAATTTTATTTAAGTGCAGTTAAATATTTTTGATCTAATTTGTGTAGTAGTAAAATAAAAAATTGCGAAATATTTGGCAATAAAATTTTATAGCTTCAATTTATATATTTTACCAAGTAAGAAACACATCTAACACACTTTATTTGTTTCAGATAATTCTTATCGTTCATACGATTCGCCTACCTGTCGTCGGCGCGCTCTTTGCGCTACGTAGCCGACACAAGCGAGGGCGGGGAGGCTACGCTGTTCCCGACACCGTGCGCCTTCCTTTTTATAAAGATTAGCTTATTTATATATGATTTATTTTACATTACACCGGGAATTGATCCGAATTGTGCATGAGGGAGATTATTAAAAAAATCGACTTTCATGCTCACAAATTGGCGCAATTCTTTGGTCATTATGAGTTTTTGGGAGAATGTCTTAAATATGGCATAGCTCCTAAAACTCTTATACACAGTGTGCCACTGGATGCCATACCTCCTGATGTGAGACAACCATTTACTGACTTACAATACATACATGCTTTACAAACCACACAATTATTACACACACAATACTACTATCTGTCCATACATCACAAAAACAACTTAGATGACACTATACAGGCTTCGTTGCTAGCTTTTCCACATCTAAATAAAATTATAAGTGATATCTTAAATAGAGCTAGAGGTATACAAGTCAAAGATAGACAAAGATTACTATTAAAATTTTCCAAATTAATCAGATCGTATCGAAATGAAAATATTCCGATTCCATTTCATAATCAGATTTCAACTCCTTCCTTTTTAAATCTTAAACCAACAAACTTGTCTAGTTTATTTTGTATGCCTCAAGCTATCCGTACGTGTAATCAACAACAACGATTAGTACGGACAAACACAAATAACGAAAGTAATTTAATAAATTTATCATCTAAAATTCTTAACTCCGCAGAAAAGTCAGTGCTATCTAAGGGACTGACATTCTGCCCGACTAACAAAATTAATGTTTTCGAAATTACTAAAGATATATTAACATTTGGTCGTAACTTAAAATGGAAATATTTTTGGCATAATCGCGTACCATCTGGCAATAATAGTAATGGTTTGCATGAGGCATTGCAAAAATTTAAATTACCTTCGGGAAATGAACCACCTCCGTTACCGGCTGGTCATCCCATCGATACATTTATTAATCATATTTTACATAAAATTTCGGATCCTAACTTTATAAATTCCCTTCAAAGTAGTAATCAAAATTTATCCATTAGCGAAAAAATAGCTTTATCAAAATTAAAAAATGATGAATCAATAATGGTTTTACCAGCAGATAAGGGATCTACTACAGTAATACTTAACAAAACTGACTACATTAATGAGGGTCTAAGACAACTAAATGACGTGTCATTTTATACAACTGTTACAGCTGACCCCTGTGAACAGTTAGTTATTGAAATTCAAAATTATATTTACATAAATGCGTCCGATGAAGGACTTTCTGACAATGATATTTCGGCCTTAATTCCTTCTAATCCGAGGACACCACATTTTTACATGTTGCCGAAAGTACACAAACCTGGTAATCCAGGTAGACCAATTGTAGCTTCTTATGATTGTCCTACCGAAAGAATATCATCATTTGTAGACTTTTATGCGCAACCTTTAGTAAAAAATTTAGATTCGCATATTAAAGATACTTACCACTTTTTAAATATTATAAAAAATATTCATATTCCAAATTGTAATGATATTTTCTTAGTAACTATAGATGTTGTGTCCTTATATACTAATATACCACATGACGAAGGATTGTATGCCCTAAAAGAGTATTTCGATAGCCGCCCAAACCCGCGTCTGCCTTCTTCAAAATTTTTACTAGATTTAGCAGAAATGGTTTTAACCAATAACTATTTTACTTTTGATAATAAATTCTATCACCAAGAGAAAGGCACTGCCATGGGTACGCGCATGGCACCTTCTTATGCAAATTTATATATGGGTTCTCTCGAAACAAAATTTTTAAATAGTCAAATTCTCAAACCTTTAACATGGTTAAGATTCATAGATGATATTTTCATGATTTGGCCTCATAGTTTACAAACTCTTAATACATTCCTTAGTCAACTAAATTCATTTAGCAGTCTAAGATTCACTCATGAAATTTCTAAAACTAACATAACATTTTTAGATGTAGATATTACTTATAATAATCATAATATTTCAACTTCTGTTCATTTTAAAGAAACCAACAAGTTACAGTATCTGCATTACAGTAGTTGCCACCCGTCGCACACAAAACGGTCTATACCACATTCACTTTCTATCCGCGGTAAAAGAATTTGTAATAATTCAACATCTTTGGCTAAATATCAAGGCAAAATCTTCAATGGGTTATGTAGGCGCGATTATCCCCCAAACTTTTTACACAAACACATGAACAGGCCTTCTAACACTCCAAACGCTATACACACACAACAACAAAATTCCCTTCGGCTTATAATACCATACTTCCACGGGGCACACAAAATTCAAAATTTATTAAAGGATAGCTTCTCTATCCTTAAAAATAATAATATTACACGAAATCTTTTGGAAACGTGCCCTAGTGTAACGTATAAACAAAATCAAAATTTAAAAGCTATTTTGGCAAAAAATAAAAATACACGGAGCAATAACACATTGTTAGGTACACACAAGTGCAACCAATCTCGTTGCAAAACATGTCCCATAATAAATTCCGATATCAATATACAAACTCATCATAACCCTGTTGTCATCAAAATTCAAAATTTCGCACAATGTACTACTTCTCATTGCGTATATATGCTGGAGTGCAGATTTTGTAACAGTTTTTATGTGGGAGAAACTACGACACCCCTTCGTACTCGCATGAATGGACACAGACATTCAGTAGATTCTCAAATTAATAATATTTTACCTGTGCCCACCCATGCGCGTATACATAACACTACCTTTAACAATTGTTTCACAGTAAGAGTATTAAAGAGTTTTCCTAAAACTATTCGGTCTATTGATTTAAAAACATGGGAAAGCTCTTTTATATGGCAGCTTGGTGCATACTATAGCCCTGGTCTGAATGTAATGCATTAGGTTTTGTCTAACTTGTTTTGTAAATTTATTAATATCGAACCAACAATGGACATAACATGCTGATGATGTTTTCCATGATGGGCTAGGTGGTGATGATATTTTTCTAAAAAATAAATACAAAACTGTATAGTGCATTGCCTTTACCATTGCTAAAAGACATAAAATTACTTCTTCAAAATTTATGACAAAGACCTTCAGTCACTGTCACTGATGACGCCGCTCCATAGAGAGGCGAAATATTTGGCAATAAAATTTTATAGCTTCAATTTATATATTTTACCAAGTAAGAAACACATCTAACACACTTTATTTGTTTCAGATAAAATAAAAAATTGAAATTTATTCTAATATATTTTTCGTTAGTTTGGAAACACGCTGTATGTATAAAGTGAACAGCAGGGGCTGGAAAAAATGTAAAAATCATTAACATGGAGATGTCGCATTAAGATATCCTGATCTTCTTAAAGTTGTATGTAGAAAGAGTAAATGTCGTGATAAGTTTTATTCTTCTTTAGATTTTGGCATAACGAGAGAAGGTTTTTACATAACGTCATTTTAGTGACAAGATAACATTTTAGTGACGTTAGTGATTCATTTAGTTTTATTGGTACCTTTTTTAAATGAAATAACTACTAAGGGGCTTAGCATAACCACATCGATATAGTTTGACAATCGATAAAATGAAGTTTATGAATGAACATTCATTCATAAAATCGATATGTATCGATTTTGTCCATTTATCGAGACTATCTATGCTGTTGTGCTAGGGCCCCCCAAGTACAAGTAATATACAGGGTGAATTTGAATGGGTGTACTTTGGGCTAATATTATGATGTTCTACTGATCAAATCGAACAACTTTTCCCATGGAAACATGTGTCGCAAATGAAAAAAAAAATTGGCTTCACCATACAAATTGATCATTTTAACATTACTAGTTTGTATGGAGAAGGCAATTTTTTTTTTCGTTTGCGACACATGGTTTTATAGAAAATGTTGTTCGATTTGATCAGCTGAACCTCATATTAGCCCAAAGTACATCTTTTCAAAGTCACCATGTATATAATAATAAATAATTCTATATTCAAAGTTCCAGAAAATATGACAAAAACCGCCTCCGTAGGACATTAGTGGTTGCGTCTTTGGCGTTGTATTCGGAGGTCGTGGGTACGATTCCCACCCATGGCAAAAAAATATTAGTACGTTTTTTCTGTACTATTTGTCATGATCTGGGTGTTTATAAAATATAATTTATGTATTATATCGTTGCTTCTGGTAAACATAGTACAAGCCTAGAGCTTAGTTTGTGACCAGAGCAATATGTGGAAATTGTCCTACATATTATTATTATATAGGGGGGAAATGTTACCGTCCACAAATAACTTTTACTTCTAATTGGTAACTATTAATATAATAAATAAATAAAAAAATTAAGAAAAATATTATGTTTTTGACCTTTACATATCGTATTTTTTTTATGATTAAATTTGTCATAACACTAATAGGTCGGATAATTTGACAAAGATATTGACCACGTTCGCATACTGTTATTTTGTTTCGATATTTTCAATATAAAAGGCCAAAAGAACCATCTATTTAAAATTCAAAACTTGTTTTTGCAGGGGTCTAAAACGCATATAGATTCACAAAAACCCGGCTGACTATTCAAATACTACTAGAATCGAAACCGGAACAAACCCTGAATGGACAAACGTGCATAAAATTTGAAATTTCATGGAAACTCGCTATGGATGCTCGATCAGCTGTTACTAAATTTTGCATGAAATTTTACCTGATTTACTTTTATCAACGTAGAATATTTTATTTTATACTTTTATAGACGTGTTGGTTGTTCCTTAAAAATAATTAGATTATCTACTAGACTTTCTACATTTACACTAATTTACACTAATATTTCTACATCTACAATATGTTATAAAAGGAAAGATTTGTATTTTTGTTTGTAATGAATAAACTCAAAAACTCATCAAACCAATTTGAATAATTCTTTAACTAATTATTATTTCTATTATCTTAGATTAATGGCGACAACATAAAACGCGTATAGACGCGTGCGCATAATTTTATAAATGCCGCAACTTAACGATTAAAAGTAGATTTAAAAAAATCGAATATAAAGTTAAAGTGGGATAATAGGATGAAAAGGAATAGGGAAAGGACTAGGTTAGAATTAGGTACGGCCATATGACCGTATGCAAACATACGGTATAGTGTCAAGTGAAGAGGAAGAAAACTCAACGAAAAATGGGTACCGCCATTTTACCGTAAATTTTTAAGGGATTATTGAGATAACACTAACACTAAGACACTGCGAAAATGCTACACTTCTCACACTTAAGATCACAACGGAATGTTTATTCTACAAAATTGGTACATATTTGAACAATAATATCCTATAAACTTAACTATTAAATATATAACAGTAACACACGTCTTCAGTCTTCGGGCTACCCTCAAGGAATGAATCTTTAACTAATATAGTGCTACGTTATTATTGAGTAATATATACATATCATTACGGTTTTTATCCCACCTCGTCGTAGCCGATGGTATAAGTCTACACCGAACAAGTAGCTAGCTCGTCGCGATTTTTTTTTAATAGACTTAATAACCCATCTATAAACAGTTTCACAAGTTGGTATAGTGAAACCGGGACCGACTGCTTAACGTGCTCTCCGGGGCACTATAGTGGCGTTGTTAAACATAATGTACATATTTTTTTTAAATTAAAAACTCATTGGTACACATAGGGATTTGAACCAGGGACCTATGTGTAAGTCCAAGGTCTAACCAACTCGGCCACCAGGTATATATAAAAAAAATGTTGATACATTTATTTTGTTTGTAAACATTGCCACAGAGAGCACTGTAAAAATGTTAATTCTATACAAACACAATGACGAGGTTGTTGCCTATTCTGTGTATACTCAAAATGCCATCGGCTACCATGAGTTGGGTATAAACCCCTCCCCGGGGTACCCTTATTTTATACTTACCCTTTTATTTTATACGTGTTGGCCGAATTTGTTTGACCGTAAACTTAAAAGAACAAGTTTTAAGGGCACGGGCTCGACCCCTGTTGTGTAATAATGAGTTTTTAATATAATAAAAAAAACAAATAATTTTGTTTGACTACACCTCTATGCTGACTCGTAGAAAACGTTAAGCAGTCGGATATATACATTCAACGGAGTACGGATACATTCAAATGGATAAAATCTACAGTTTAGCTCTATTTCTCTGGGGCATTAAAACCCGAAAAAATAAAAGGTGGATTTACTCCCGATAGGGAATCACTTTAAATGTCTGGCCCTTATTGTTGAAAGATCAGGCACATGTCATTTGTACCATTTTTTTTTATCAAATGTCTGGGAAAGTTATCGATAACTACTTTGTGCAATGAATAGGGCTACAAAATTCAAAGGGACATCGCACTTGCATTTCTTGGCCTTAGAAATATTTAAGAAATATTAAAAAGAAAACTATTTATTGAGTTTTTATGAACAGTTGTAATGATACAAAAAAAAAAAAATATACGTATGTTTTTATGAAATATAATAATATGTAAGTACTTATTATACAGGGTGAATTTTTCAAGTGCCTTCAAGGCCAAATCCTAAACTACAAGGAATATCGAAAAATGCTCAAAGAAGTCACGGGGCCGATTTTGATAAAATCTAAAACTTCATAATTAGTTTTTTTTTTAATAATTCTCCTAGCCGGAAATCGAATGGATTGATTTTGAAAAAAAAGTCATGCTGTGTTATTGCACCAGCCGATAGTAACCCTTATAAATATCAAATTGTGGTAAGTTTAATTAAACGGTTAACTAACGGAAAGTGATAATTTTAAAGATAATATGTTAAAAAATTGTTCTGAATGCTAGGAGTTTTTTTTTTTAAAATCTAATGATGCAGTTTTAGTTTTTATAAGCGACACTAACAGCTGGTGTCATAAGGCATAACTTTTATTTTTCAAAATGATTTTTTTGTTCGTTACTATCCTGAAAAATATTCAAGTCATGATAAATCTAAATTGAAATACTTTGTTTTATTGTGTTTAGGAAGACTATCATCTCTCGACACTGTTTTACCCATTATTCTATTTAGTTGTATACTATTTAGTTGGACTATTAAAAAAAAGGTATATTGTATTTCCTTTATATACAATAAATTATTGTACACATGAAAAAAAATTGTCAATAAAAATCCGACCAGAAATGTTGTATCTATCTATATAGAGTAATCGTACGAAATCAAATTGAAGGCGTTATTTATCGACAGAACGAGGGCGGAATGGAAGGGATTAAAAGTGAAATATTGACGAAAGTTGCGTCAAATAAAATGGGATAAAATTTGATTTAGAAATCTGGAGCCGTCCTCACATAATCTTATAAAGATAAGACAATATTTTCTTATTTTCGGGATTTTTTTTATTATAATATCCCATATTTTGCAACAATTTGATTACTTTTATAGGTTTTCAATTTATTTTAACATCAATAACACTTCTGCAAAAACTTAATAAACGTGGTTAATATATAACATGTAGTATGGGCTAACATTAGGTTCTACCGATTAAATTGAACAACTTTCGCCATGGAACGATGTGTCGCAATTGAAAAAAAAATGCCTTCCAATCTAGTAATGTTAAAACGACCAATTTGTATAGGGAAAACAATTGTTTTTTTTTCATTTGCGACATATGGGAACAGTTTTTCGATTTGAGTTTCATATTAGCCCAAAGTACAACCTTTCAAATTTACCCTGTATTAAAATGCTTCAATAAGTTAACTTTTACATAAATAAACTCTTCATAAAGTAAAATTAAGTACCTGAAAAATATAAAAACTGACTCCGTAAAACAAAATTGATAAACGTTCCAAAAATAAACCCCGAAAAAGTTCGAAATTCAAACTATTGAATTTGGAAAAATAAACTTATGAGGCCTTTAACATACCTACCTTTTACCCAATAAAGCCTTCTCAATAGCATCAATTTAAACGGCCATCAGAGCTGAGGCTGTGCCAGCACGCTGCGAGCTATACGCCACGGCCGTTCGAAGCTAAATCAAATTTCATAGCCGTTATTTATGGCTACAGCACGTCCAGCTTCAAATAAATTAAACGTTAACAACAGAACTAATTGTACAATGAAATTTGCTGAATAATTTCACGTACTTGCTTCTGTATTTTATTGGAGGCAATTTACATTGATGGCTTCTGGCAAAAATTCCGGAGATGTTTTAGATGCAATTATTTCTTGGTAGAGAGAATAAGAAGATTATCTATAATTCAGGAAGGTATTAAGTGAATTAATTTAATTAATAAAATTAGGCGTTACTTTGCAGAAGTTTATTTTAAATTAAATAATTAATCTTTATTTTTCAAAAAATAATTGATTTCTTCTTGGTTACTTTTTTTTATATGTAGGACAATTTACATATATTCTCACTTCTTTAACTATTATATCAATAGTTAGTTAATATGTAGCGTTATATTAAAATAAGTTATTTTTATATTTTAAACATATTTATTTGTACTCTTTATTAATCTTTTTATTGCAATCTTCCGTATTTTCTTGTCAATTATTTAATGAAAGAAAGCAAATATTTTTATTAGAGCTTGACTTGTTGATTAAACCTTGAACTTAAAAACACTTAGGTCCCTGGTTTCGAATCCCGGAGTATACCAATGAGTTTTAATTTTAAAAAAAAAGTACATTTGTTTGACAACACCACTATAGTGCCTCGGAGAGCACATTAAGCTGTCGGTCCCGGTTTCACTACACCAACTGTGAAACTGTTTATAGATGGATTATGGAGTCTATTCAAAACATAGACTCGCGAGAGACACGCGACGAGCTAGCCACTTGTTCGGTGTAGACTCATACCATCGACTACGACGAGCTGGGATTAAAAAACCCGTCCGCTGGGTACCCTACGGCCGCTAGGCGATCTCGGGCGCCGTAAAGCACCCGTGATGATATGTAGGTATGTATGTTTTTGACTTTTTTGTGGGTCGTTCCATAAAAATGGTTGAGATTCTTCAATGGTTATGATATAATTTAACTCACACCCGTGAGATAAATCTATAGTGTTTTAGTCTAAGGTCTAACTAACCCGACCACCACGAATATTGTATAGGTATATAATAAAATTGTATAAAAAAAATACCACCAACTTAGTCACACCTAAAACGTTCCATATAATGTAGAGGCATTCGATCCTGCCAAGCAATAAAATGGCGCGGGTGTTACAGATTTATGTGCAGCCTCCAAGACCCAAGTTTTATGTGCAGTGGAACCTTATGACACTATATTACACGTTTTGTAACCTAACTATGTATATTGGCCGTTTCAATGTTATTAAACATCTTGGGTTCAGCTTCTTGAAATGTAACATGTAATTTTCGGTACCTTTAATTTTATTGAGGTGTATTTTTGAATCTCCAAATTACAATTTTTTTTGTAAAATCTGTGAAAAGGTATAGAAGTTATTGATACTGAAAAAATATACTTTAAAACCCTTGTCGAATGACGAAGCTCTATTCCATTCACTGTGATAGATCTAGTTAAATTTAAAATATATGTTAAAAAAAATGAACGTTTTTTTGGGTTTTGTATTTTTTATTTGGTACATTTATTTGTATAGAACAGAAATAAGTGTCTAAACCACGTAAAATATTCTAAACCACCTTGTCTAGAAGAAAATATAATATCTTTTAAAGTCTACCATTTCAGGACCCCTGGCCCCGTTTTCTCCATAGTATCCATATTAAATATTAAGATTTTAAATTTTGATATATCCGTGGCGGTTCATCTTACGAATGCACCAGAAGATCAGCAGTTAGAAGGTAATGGCGACAGTTTAAGCGATCACCAACAGGCATCAAGGGCAAAAGCAGTATCACAATATCAGTCTTAAGAACACAGACAAAGAATAATATAAGGCATTTTTTTTTTCTGACGTAAGTTATAGAATATATTACTTATTATAAATTCTACAAACTTTTTAAATAAAAAACTTAAGTGTGATTTGAATGGAAACAAAAACTGCTTGTGTCTTTAAGTACTGATTGTATCAAAGCTTGGCAGAGAATCATTATATTGAAAGATTTTATTTTACCCAAAGAGATGCAAAAAACTATCTTAATAAATCTGTTGGTGGACCAATGTTGTTAAACAGTAATATATCTGATATCGGACCACATTTATGGAATTTGTAGGGCTATTTACCATCAGGTAAATACAAGATCACATGCCATGATCAAATAAAATAAATCTCAGTTGGTTTTTAATATATAAAATTAGAATTTAGATATTGTCGTATATTATTATCTTACATTTTGGCTTTGTTATTACATCAACGTAAAAACAATTTAACAAAAACCTAAATCATGTTTATCGCGTTACAGCGCCTCATGTCTTGTTATTATTCATAGAAAAACAAATATAAAGTGTTACCATATTGAAATGTTCAATTTACATTTTCGCGTGAAACGAGAAAATTTGAAATCCGCATGAAAAGACGGCAGCGGTTTTTTCAGCGATATTTTTGTGGAAAATTATTAATATGTTTCGTTTGTTTTCACACACAAGCTTTTGTTTAGCTTTTCGTGTTTCTCTGATTATTGTTTTTATTGTGCACATGTAGTTATTTTGTATATTGTATTCACTGGTTTTGGATACGAAAATAAGTTTTTTTTCTACTTTTATTGGAGTACGACATTTTACCTCGTATAGACTTCATGGTAATAAAAACTACAAATTCCATGAATAATGTTGATGTATTTTTGTTAAGGACATTCGTACTCACGAAGCCTGCGTTGTACATGCATAATAAGCTTACGCATTTCCAGTAATTACTGTTGGTCGCAGAATTAACATAATATTTTTGTCGGTCATTATATTTATTAATCTTTTTGTGTTGGGTTTTTTTTCGAAATCAGGAGAAAACTTTTTAAATACAATAAAAAATCATTTATTACGCATAACATAAATATTTTTACGTATAATTACTAACACAAAAATAATAATCGAACTAACAGACAAGGTGTAATATTTGAAGTACGTTTGTATGGGTCAAGTCGACTACAGAGCCCTTAATAGCATTGATCGCTACATTATACCAACTAAATAGGCGGCTTAATTAACCAAGTTACTTTCTACACATACATACATACATACATATCTACACATACATACATACATATCTACACATACATACATACATATCTACACATACATACATACATATCTTCACCGCCTAGACGGCCCCAGGGTACCCAGCGGAGGGGTTTTAATCACACCTCGTCGTAGCCGATGGAATGAGTCTACACCGAACAAGTGGCTAGCTCGTCGCGATGTTTTAAATAGACTCAATAACCCATCTATAAACAGTTTTACAAGTTGGTATAGTGAAACCGGGACCGACAGCTTAACGTGCTTTCCGAAGCACTATAGTGGTGTTGTCAAACAAACGTACATTTTTTATTTATTAAAAACTCATTAGGAACCTTAGTGTTTTTAAATCCAATGTCTAACCAACTCGGCCACCACGTATACTGTCAAGTTACTTTCTGCCGTAGATATTCACTAGATAGTTATGGTCAATCCTGCATATAGACTAACACACTATCAAATGTATTGAATGCAAATAAAAAAACAAAATTCATTTTTTTAATTAAAATAATTTATTCGAAGTAACATTACAAGTCAAGGTCAAAATCAATTATTTCATGTAAAATCTTTATAGATATTTATGATTAGTCAAAAAAATTAATAAAAATAGTTTAACAATGAGGTCTTAGAGTACGTTTGGTTAGGCAGCTATTTATTAACCAAAAGGACAACAAATTTAATTTATTTATTATACCTCGATATCAGATTTAGAACTTAAAAGCGATGGATTGTAAATCTAAATATGATAAATACTACCGAACCGAACACACACTACATAACCAACACACACTACAAGTAAATACCTAGGTGCCTACGTATATATTATTTAAAATAAATTAAAGAAAGTAGTCAAAGGGGCGCTACTTGGTAGAGTACCTAATACGCTGGTAGCATTGCCATCTTGTTTGCTAACTGTTTGTTTTAAATATTCATAACTTTTGGGGTCTCCACATTCTAGAGATCATTTCCAAGGTCCTGAAAATATCCGCGGACCTCAGATCCCAAACATCCAGATGTTTTGACCCCAAATTCTCGAAACATAGTGGTAATTTTATAGTAAATCCCTGTACTTCAGCCGCTTCCGTGACTCAGCCATGCAAGCGGCTGAACTAGGGAAGAAGTAACCGAAATATATGATTGTGCATAGGCGTCTACGCAGGTGGCGTCTCATATCAGCGATTTTCCCTAAAACCATGGTATTAGTGTAAGGCCACCCGTTCATAAAATAACAATTAATTGTAAAGTACCTCACCTTAAAATTTTGACTTCCCAATTAAAATATAAATTGCCAAATTACTCCCATAACACCTGCAAAGATCAAATAGTCCTACCATGTAATAATTGTTCCTTTTACGCTTTTATCGCATAATAAATCTTATACATGAGAGCGCACAACATAATTTGCTTTGCTTAATGGCAGTTGTTTTAAACTTTAATGGGTAATTATTGAAACATGACGCTTCACATTGCGAAGAAGTATGGGCTGTAAGATAACCGATATCTGAGATTTTAAATCGCAGTTATAGTGAGGCTTAATCAAAATAATGGGCTCTAGGTTGAAATATTTCGTTTGGCTAAGCGGTTTTATTTGTGAGAAATAAACTGGAGCTTTCTTGGTTTTATTCCAAATCGTTTTAAGTTTATTGTGGAGCAAATAAGACAATACAATTCTTCAAATATATTATTGTGTTACGTATTATCATAAGTATACCATCACCTTTTAAGCTTCCGAGAACCGTTTAAACGGCCTCAGGGTTCTCAGCAGATGGATTGACCCGTCCTCATTTCGCCGATATTATTCGGAGGCAGCACGAGTGGCGAGCTTGTTGAGGTGTTTATGATGTATAAACCTCATTGTATAAAGCGGTCACCCATCCCAGGTCCGGTATTATAGTCATCTGCTGAACATTGTTATCAGTTTCGCATGACTTAAAACCACTAGGCTGGGGCCTGTTTTTATTGACATAAGTGTCATATTTTATTGGGACTTTATTTCCACCTTGTGGTAGTTAGTTTTTTTGATACCTCACACAACTTATTTTTAATATATGTTTTTTTTTTTATTTGGAAAACTTCAGATACGAAGGAACATTTAAAATGTAAATTCAAAATTCCGAACAATAAATCGGACCAGTCCTTGAGATACATTCAGACGGGCATAACTGAGTGAAATATGAAAAAAAAAACGGTACAAACATAGTATCGAATCCATTGGTACACACGTATCACGGTGTGTACTAATGAGTTTCTAATTTAAAAAAAAAAATACATTTGTTTGACAATACCACTAGTGCTTCGGAAAGCACGTTAAGCTGTCGGTCCCGGTTTTACTATACCAACTTGTAAAACAGATTATAGATTATTTATATAGGTTATTGAGTCTATTCAAAACATCGCGACGAGCTAGCCACTTGTTCGGTATAGACTCATACCATCGGCTACGACGAGGTGGGATTAAAACCCCTCCGCTGGGTACCCTGGGGCTGTCTAGGTGGTCTCGGGCGCCGTAAGGCACTCGTGATGATATGTATATGTATGTCAACTGTAATACATGGATATTGTACGTGGTGGCAAAGGTCGTTAAACCTTGGGCTTAAAACTTGAACTTAATAAGTCTGTACACTCACCACAAGGAGGTGGCCACTTGTTCCATTTGGATTCATAATACCATCGCCTACTACGAGAAGGGTACTCCACCATAAAAGGAGAGCGAAAGAAATCTTTAGATAGCATACTTTTTTATTACAATATTATTATAAAAATAATCAAATCGCCGAAACAAGAATTCTTATTGTGAAGCCTGGCGAACCTGAAATTCCTGTAAAAGAGACTTATGCCAAGAACTGACGGCACACAAACAAACGCAAGTGTCAGCCAACCTAGTCGTGAATGGAATACTGAATTTAGTGCATTGAGAAACTGGACTAAAGCGAAAACTGTATGAAGACAGCTGTCTCCGATCTTTATTTATGTTTATTGGCACTGGCATTTTATTAATAGTGCTCTAAGAGATCGGATTTTAAAAAGTTTTCAGTAAAATGCTTTCAGGTTAATCCGAGTTAGTTATTTTATTTTTTCTTTTTATTCTTAACAGTAATCCTGAGCTTTAAAAAAACGTTTTAATTTTAATTGTGAAACTAAAAGCTCTAACGGAAAAGTTGACGTCATTACTTTCAGCTTTTAATATTAAAATTTAAAACTCTGTAATTATAAAATATTTTTGTAAAAATAAAAGAGGTTGAATTTTAAATTAAATAGTTATATTGAACATATTATTTACGTTTTAGTTTAGGTTAAAATGTTAATTATATATTAAAACCACTATATACATAAAATCATATACATTTCACTTTATGTTAAATTAATTCTAAAAAAAAGGATACCTTAATAAAACAAAACATAATATTATAAACTAAATAATAAGCAAAAATATGATAATAAAATAATATATAATAAGCTAAATTAAATAAAAAATTTCATTAAAATCCTCCGTTGCCGCCGAAGCACATGTCCCTAAAACACTAGCGGCATTGCCGCGTTTTATTGATAAATATATTTTTGATTGCGATTTTTTATTATTTTTATTTTATTAATAGAACACAAATATATTAAGGTGTTTATTTATTAAAGCACGACAAGTGACTTTACATTAGACCTACAAAGTCCATAAATTCGGTCGAATGATTGTTATTTAACATTGCATTGGCCACTCCCACTATAATACCGTTACAAATACTAAAATTAAAATATATCTATACTATATTACTAGTACTAAATAAAATTTATTAAGCTATAATAAAAAAGTTAATAAATCAAATAAGTAATTAAATAACATATAAAAATTCAATAATTGTATAAGATATGTAGTGTGTACTACATATTTAAGAATCACCTAACTTGCTTATTTATTTTAGTGTTGTGAAAGATAAGTACAATATAATAACAGGCAAAATTTATTAAAAAAAAATAATAATAATAAATTATATGAAAGAAGAAAGGAATGGAACTATTTAGGTAGGTTTACCTGAATGGTTCAATTTATTTTTATATAAAAGTTGAAAATTTAACTTATAACTTATATACCCATCACGACTCACTCATGCACATTCATAATCGTATACATACAAAAGAACAACAAGAATTTATACATTTTATTGTAAACTGTATTCAGTTAAGATGTCTAGTTTTTTACTTAGATAAATCATTGTGTAAGTGAAGAGCGGTGACTCCCGACACAAGTTTTTACACTTAATGGGAGTCACCGGGCGTTTGTTATTATTGTGTTCTATTTGTTCTGAATACATATTTTTTTTTTTTTTTTTTTTTTAATTAGGCGGCGATAAAGTCAATTTTGCATTACGAGTCTACTTTAATATCCTCGCTACTATGTCGCCAAATCAGCTATTCATTTCGTAACCGCATCTTGAAAGGAGATTATCACAATATACTTTAATAATAGCTAAGGCTTTTTATTTTTCTCATCGCCCTCGCCGATGGTATTCTGAGTGCACACCGAACAAGTGACGAGCTCATGGCAGTATTTATTTAGACTCCATAACACACATGCAAACAGTTCCACAAGTTAGTATAAGTGAGACTGGGACCGACAGCTTAAGCTTTAGTGCTAATGCCAAGTTATTAAACATATCTAAATGCTATGTCATGTCTTTCACGCGCAAATCAAATTTTGTAAATGCAACATATTATGTTATCCATATAATCTACCACTTAGTAGAGAATATTTTATGAAAGATTTGGGACTGATTCACTCATTGATAGAGAGTTGTTTTCCGATTCACACATTGATTATATTGCTAAGAAGGCAAATAAATATCTTGGTTTCAATATGAGATATATGTAAACCGTTTAGAAACATGAAAACTATTAAAATATTATATTCTGCATATGTGCGTCGACACTTGGAATGTGCTTCTCAGGTGTGGAATCCGTCCTATAAAACATATATAACAAGATTAGAAAAAATACAAAAAAGATTCATTCGATATTTAGAGTTTAAATTCAGGTTACCACAGAGACAATATTCCGATATGTGCTTAATTTACATCTACTACCACTTGTTACTCGAAGAAATGTGACTGATTGTATATATTTTCTAAAAAATATTAACAGCCCTATAGATTGTCCACAATTAATAGATAAAATTGGGGTTTAAGTTCTTAGAATTAATGCCCAAAATCCTTCTTCTCTTTTCGAAATATATATAACTCAAAGGTGACTGACTGACTGACTGACATAGTGATCTATCAACGCACAGCCCAAACCACTGGACGGATCGGGCTGAAATTTGGCATGAAGGTAGATGTTATGACGTAGGCATCCGCTAAGAAAGGATTTTGATAAATTCTACCCCCAAGGGGATAAAATAGGGGATGAAAGTTTGTATGATAAAAAAATAACTATTCCACGCGGACGAAGTCGCGAGTACGGCTAGTTTCTTCATATAACTAATGCTAGTACAAACTATAGGCATTCATACATTCTACGCGTTTGTAGGTAACCTAACACTCCCAAATACCTCAAGGATAGTTTTACATCCCTCGGCTCGCATCATGATAGACTCCTTCGTTCTGCCTCTAACACAACTCTTTCTATACCTTCTCATCATTCTACCTTTGTCTCGAAATCTTTTTCTGTTGCTGCTGCAAGACTCTGGAATGATCTACCGGTGGACATTAGACAAGCTCCTAACAGGGGTATCTTTAAGAGACTAGTGTATAAACACTTTCTGAATGTGTGAATGTGTCTTCTTTTTATTATTCGTTTGGGCTCGCTCTCTCTCTCATCTCATCCTGTGTTTCGCTTTAAATAATTATTGTGCTGTGGGTAGTGCTATATTGTGCTGTTGCTGTAATATTTAGTATTTTATTATTATGTATGTATATTATTAATATAGTTTATGATATGTATGTATATGTAGTCAGCATTAGTGTGTATGTATAATATTTGTATACTCTATTTCTTAAATATATTTTACTGCACCTATTTTACCTACTTACTGCTTAATTTCTCCCAAAAGTTTGACTGGTAGAGAATGCCTAGCGGCATTAAGTCCGCCTTTGTACTAAATTTGCAATAAAGTTTTTAAATAAATAAATTATCTTATAGTACACCTTAAAATATATCTGTTTACCATTAGCATTGCGGTTTTGCGGACACAAATGACAGTTCAGCCTATCGTATTATCGGAGGGTATTTATTTAAATCTTTATTGCATACAAAATACAAAGGCGGACTTAAGGCCGTTAGGCATTGCCTACCAGTCAAACCTTCGGGACAATAAAAGCAGTTAATAAGTGAGGTAGGTACAATACAGCAACTGAGTATATAATCCAGTGAATATTATATAAAATACTTACAATCTAATGTACTCTACTTGAATATATCTTATATAGGTATACTTATATAAACTACATACTGGGTAGTAGAAAAAAATATATTAAAAAAATGTATGTATGTGTGCATTGTGTACCTACCTATGCTATACTATATTAAGTGAATAAAAATATATATACCTATATAGTTGTATCCGGAGGTCGTGGGTTCGATTCGCACCCATGGCAAAAAAAAATATTTATAAGTACGTTTTTCTGTACAGTTAGTCATGGGCTGGGTGTTTAAAAAATATAATATGTATTATATCGTTGCTTCTGGTACACACAGTACAAGCCTAGAGCTTAGTTTGTGACCAAAGCAATATGTCTAAATTGTCCTACATATTAAATATATATATATATGTGGAATAGTTTAAAAGTAATAATATAGTTAATATACGTGGTGGCCTAGTTGGTTAGACCTTGGACTTAAAAACGCTTAGGTCCCTGGTTCGAATCCCGGTGTGTACCAATGAGTTTTTAATTTAAAAATTTATGTACATTTGTTTGACAACACCACTATAGTGCCTCGGAGAGCACGTTAAGCTGTCGGTCCCGGTTTCACTATACCAACTTGTGAAACTGTTTATAGATGGGTTATTGAGTCTATCCAAAACATCGCGACGAGCTAGCCACTTGTTCGGTGTAGACTCATACCATCGGCTACAACGAGGTGGGATTAAAACCCCTCCGCTGGGTACCCTGGGGCCGTCTAGGCGGTCTCGGGCGCCGTAAGGCACCCGTGATGATATATATATATATAGTTTAAAAGTATTTTAATATAGTTGGCAGTTTTATTTGATTGTTATTTTGCCTACTATAATTTAAAAAAATATTAAAAGTCAGATTGTCTTAGAATATTTTTCGAAATGTAACTCAGCGAAATTATTTAATAAAAATTAGCAAATAAAACCTATTTGTTTGCATTAAATCCATTCCCACAACTTTTGGGGGCTCGTCCGGGATGGATTATTATTAAATAAAATTGTTTAGTGGAGTTTTCACGACAAAATATGAAGAAATAATAGATGACGCAATCTCACACGCCGCTTTCAAGGAAGTATTTTTAAGATGTTTAATGAGTTTTATGAAAGACTTTAAGACGAAAATAAATAAGAAGCATAAAATAAATATTTTACAACGAAGTTAGGTATATGAAGTACCAGAAGTAAAATAAATAAATAAAGTTTTAAGATTGTAATTCGAGAGGTTATTTTTCACCATGTTTAGAAAAAAGTATAAAGATGCAAAAGATGACTATGACGACGACGACGATGTTATTTTACAGGAGAGCAAACAAGAACCTGAAAAACCTGAAATGATAACCAAAAGTCTCCTTTAATGATATTGAAAAGTCAATATTCCCTTTTACTGGTGACAATACCTACCCTATTATCACCTGGATAGAAGAATTTGAAGAAATATCTTCAGCTATGCATTGGACTGAAATAGAGCAAATTATTTATGCCAAAAGACTCTTGCAGGGAACTGCTAGGCTGTTTTTACGTTCCCAGGGTACTGTAAAAAGCTAGGGTTCGCTGCAGAAAGGCCTACTGAAAGAGTTTGGCCCACAGACTAATAGTGCAGTCATTCATAAAAAACTTTCAAAAAGAAAGTACCGTTCAGGAGAATCCTACCAGCAATATTTCTTAGAAATGAAGGAGATGGCACTGCATGGAAATATAGAAGACTTGGCTCTTATTGAATATCTCATAGACGGGATTCATGATGAAGAAGCAAACAAAGTTATTTTGTATGGTGCAACCATTCTTTCGGAATTTAGAAAGAAATTGGATTTGTATAGTGAAATGAAGGCAAGGTCAAAGGTCACTCCACCATCTACGCACGCAGGGTTTGTTCCCAGAAGACCTGCAGTAAGGAAGACCCGCTGCTACAATTGTGGTGATATTGGTCATGTTTCTACAGTTTGTGTGAAGGGTCTTAAATGCTTTAAGTGTAATAACTTTGGCCATAAATCAAATGAATGTAATACTAATGAACAAAACAAAACTCTCAATATTAAAGAAACACAAAAGACAAGTGACATACCTTTTATAAATGTTAAAATGAATGATCATGTTGTGAAGGCCTACATTGACACAGGCAGTGATGTAAATTTAATTTATGAGTCAAAATTTAACTTAATTTATAAGAATAAAATTAATTTAAATAATGAATATTTGAACATATCTGGAATAGCTAAAAATGAAGTTTTAACCAAAGGCAGTTTTACAACAATATTAGACATTCAAGAATGCAGTCTGAGTGTTGTTTTGCATGTGGTCTATGATGATGTCATACCCATGGATATTATTTTGGGAAATCCAATACTGAAAGAAGTTGAATTAAGTTTTACTAAAGATGGAATTAAAATTAATAAAATTAATTGTTTTACATGTTTATCAAAGAATATTAATGAAGTAGAAGAAAAATATGATATAGAAGATTTTAAATACAATAAGTTTATTAAAGAAAAGATTGATAATTATAAACCTATCGGGAAGAGAAAGAGTAACATAGAGTTAAAGATAACCCTTACAGATGAAACCCCCATTTACCAAAATCCAAGAAGACTCTCCTCGTTAGAAATGAATATTGTTGAAGAACAAATAGACCAGTGGTTAGAAGAGAAAGTTATTATACCCAGTAGATCAGAGTTTTCTAGCTCTATTGTTTTATGTAAGAAGAAGAACGGAACCTACCGGTTATGTATAGATTTCAGGAGATTGAATACCAAAATAATAAGAGAACGTTTTCCACTGCCCTTGATAGAATACCAAATTGACAGACTTAGAGACGCATACTATTTTACTACCCTGGATCTAAAAAATGGTTTTCTCCATGTTAATGTTAATAAGGATAGTCAAAAGTACACCTAATTTGTGACACCAAGGGGTCAATACGAATTTACTAAGATGCCATTTGGGGTGTGCACAGCACCAGCTGTTTTTCAACGGTTTATTAATAGATACACTATTAATAAACCGTTGAAAAACAGCTGGTTCCATGATTTAATATTAAATGGAACTGTTTTATCTTATCTTGATGATTTGAATATACCATCATTTACTGCTGAAGAAGGAGTACAGAAATTAGGAATAGTTATGGAGAGAGCGGAAGATTATGGTCTTGTATTTAACTGGAAAAAATGTCATTTCTTGAAAAAAGAGATTGAATATTTGGATTATATAATCAAAGGTAATGATGTAAGACCATCTACAAATAAAGTAAAAGCAGTTGCCAGATTCAAAGTGCCATACAATTTAAAACAATTGCAGTCATTTTTGGGTTTAACAGGCTATTTTAGAAAATATGTTAGAAACTACTCACTGATTGCTAAGCCTCTGACTGATCTCCTTAAGAAAAATACTAATTTTATCTTTGATACTGAATGTAAAAACGCCTTTGAACAACTTAAGAGTATCTTAACACAATCACCTATTCTACAAATTTTTAGTCTTGACTTAGAGACAGAGGTGCATACTGACGCCAGCATGGAAGGTTATGGAGCGGTTTTGATGCAACGAAAATCAGGTGATAACCAAATGTATCCTGTTTATTGTATGAGCAAAAAGACTAGTGAAGCTGAAAAAAATTATCATAGTTATTATTTAGAAATTTTAGCCATTGCAGAGGCAGTTAAGAAGTTCAGAGTTTATTTATTAGGAATCAAATTTAAAATTGTTACTGGTTGCTCTGCCCTAACTATGACCTTAAAAAAGAAAGATTTGTCACCTCGTGTTGCCAGATGGGCACTTATGTTAGAAGAATTTGATTATGAGATAGAACATCGTCCTGGAACTAGAATGAAGCTGATGCTCTGAGTCGCTATCCACTGAGCCTTATTATCACAGAAACTACATTAAAAATCAAAAAAGCTCAAGGAGAAGATTTACAAATAAAAGCCATTAAGAAAGTTTTAGAAAAAGAAGAATATGAAGATTATTCAATAAGAAATGATATTGTGTATAAGGAAGTAAATGGTGAAAAACTATTAGTTGTACCAAGAAAGATGCAATATGATATAATAAAGAAAAATCATAATAAAGGCCATTTTGGAATTGTTAAGACAGAAGAATTGATAAAAAGAGATTACTATATGGAAAACTTAAAAGATAAAATAAAGAATGTAATAGATAATTGTGTGAAATGTATTTTAATATCAAATAAGAGAGGAAAGAAAGAAGGTTATTTGCATCCGATTGATAAAGGAGATACACCACTATCAACATACCACATAGATCATCTGGGACCGCTGACATCATCCAGTAAGAATTATAAGTACCTATTTGTGATTGTTGATGGCTTTACTAAATTTACATGGTTGTATCCCACAAAGACCCTTAGAAGTGAAGAGGTATTAGAAAAACTACAAAGTCAGCAGCAGACTTTTGGCTCACCTGCCAAAATCATTACAGATAGAAATGCTGCTTTTACGTCAAATGATTTTACAAAATATTGTGAAGATGAGAATATTTGTCATTATAAAATTACTACAGGCCAGCCAAGGGGAAATGGTCAAGTGGAACGGATCAATCAAATCATAATAAATGTTTTAAGTAAATTGAGTGCTGAAGATCCATCAAAGTGGTACAAGTTTGTTAGTAAAGTCTAGAGATGTATCAATTGTACATATCAGAGATCAATAGGAATGACAGCCTTTGAATTATTACTTGGAAGAAGAATGCTAGGTGGAGAAGATGATAATCTAAGAAAGTTAATAGAAGAAGAAAATATAGCACAGTTTATGGATAAAAGAGCAGAACTAAGACAAAAGGCCAAATATAATATACTAAAAATACAACAAGAAAATATAAAAAGTTTTAATAAAAATAGAAAAAAAGCTACAACATATAAAATTGGAGACCTGGTCGCCATTAAAAGAACACAGTTTGTCCAAGGATTCAAACTCCATCCTAAATATCTGGGACCATATGAAGTTATGTCTGTACAAGCAAACGATAGATACAGCTTGAGAAAGACAGATTTAGTCTGCGAAGGGCCTATAAACACCTGTAGTTCTGCTGACTTAATGAAACCATGGTGCGTTGGCGAAGAAGATAGCTTATCCGAGGCGGATGAGTCTCAGGATGGCCGTGTGGAATAGTTTAAAAGTATTTTAATATAGTTGGCAGTTTTATTTGATTGTTATTTTGCCTACTATAATTTAAAAAAATATTAAGTGTCAGATTGTCTTAGAATATTTTTCAAAATGTAACTCAGCGAAATTATTTAATAAAAATTAGCAAATAAAACCTATTTGTTTGCATTAAATCCATTCCCACATATATATATAATACTAGCTGATAGTTTTCCAATACTAAATAAATAAGTAAATGTACAAACAGTTTTAAATAAAAGAACACCTCTAAACACATCAGTGATCGAGCCCGTGACCTAAAAACTTATAGATTAGTGTAATTAGATCGAAAACTTTATGTATTATGTATAGTTTACATTTGTTTTAATTATTATTATTGAAGTTGTCTCCGAAGTAGGAGTTTGATTCATACTAAGGTAAGGTAATATTAGTAAGTTATTTTCTATACAGTTAGTCTGTGTCTTTATAAAATTATTTATGTATTGAGTGTCATTGTTTCTAGTACAAATAGTACAAGCTTAGTCAATAACGTTGTTGGTGACCAGTGCAATATAATACGAGTATTATATATATATATATATAATACTCGTATTATATATATATATATATATATATATATATACGTGGTGGCCGAGTTGGTTAGACCTTGGACTTAAAAACACTTAGGTCCCTGGTTCGAATCCCGGTGGGTACCAATGAGTTTTTCATTAATAAAACATTATGTACATTTGTTTGACAACACCACTATAGTGCCTCGGAGAGCACGTTAAGCTGTCGGTCCCGGTTTCGCTATATCAACTTGTGAAACTGTTTATAGATGGGTTATTGAGTCTATTTAAAAACATCGCGACGAGCTAGCCACTTGTTCGGTGTAGACTCATACCATCGGCTACGAAGAGGTGGGATTAAAACCCCTCCGCTGGGTACCCTGGGGCCGTCTAGGCGGTCTCGGGCGCCGTAAGGCACCCGAGATGATATGTATGGTATGTATTATATGAAAGTTTAATTCAATTTAATTTAGTCTTAGATGTTTGTAACTAAACCTTATCTCTATGTTAGTAAAAATGTTAATATTAAAATTATTATTTTATATTATTTATTTATATTTTTTCATACAAATAAAAATTATATTTTCAAATCTATTATATTATTTTATAATACTGTATTATGGTGAAGTTATTTAATGTAATACATCCTATTGCATTACTTTTAGTAATAATTATAATGTCTTACATAAAATTCTATAAAAAAATGTGCGTCAAAGCCCTTAATAATTAATAAATTATTTTATTTATTAAGAGCTGATTTTTCAATTGACAGAGAAAGTTATTCGACCGTTGTACTTAAACTTGAATGAAGAACGCTCAAATTTATTATTTCTCCATACAAGTTTATAATTTAATTTAAGTTTTTAATTTAGTTTTAAATTTGTTTTATTTATCAATTTTAAAACAATGCACAGTTTTTTGATAATAAATATAATTATTAATAAAAAAATATCAAAAAAAAAGTTATATGTTGAATAATTTCATCTGATGATAAATAAATCAGCCCTTAGTCAACCGTGTAACCATCTGGGCTATCACATCCAATTTATTGTCTATTTAGGTGTATATAATATTATTTATTTACCATAGATTAGTATTAACTATATCACATCAGCCCTAATTGTGGTAATAACAACGATATATCACAACAAACGGCTAACGTTATCTTAGACATAAAGTGCTACACATATAGATATAATCATATTAGATATGTCGTGCATAATAAACATATGGCATAATTGTCGATAAAATTGTGCAACTTTCAGGTAACTTAAAAATATTTATTAATTATTAACAACTGTAATTTTAAACTTTCCATTATTTTTTTAAAAGCGAAACCGATTTTGGATCACTCAGTGCGGGTCTAATACCAGAACCATATTTTAAAAACCGTTTGAGGTTAAAAACTGATATTTGGAGTACCTAGCTATAGATCTTAGGGTCGGATTAATAGTCGTTGCTAAAGCTTAGCCAATGCTTCGGACTGCCAAACTGCGTTTGAAAAAACTACATTATGACAGTTCCAAGCAATGGGTCAGGCTAAGCAACGACTATTAATCCGACCCTTAGTGTCTTAATTGAATGTTTTAAAAAATATGCTTCCAACAATTAAGTTATGTACAAATAAAGTGGTTAATAAAGCAATGTGCTTAGCGCTTATCTATCCATCGCATGGTAAGGAGGCAGGGCTGGGATATAGTGTCCCTAGACTTAAGATCAAGAAGTAACATTTCTTAATATGAACTTTTCCCTTCACTGTGTTCAGTACTCAGTCTGGGTCCAATCTCTGTCAACCCAAATACTATACGATCCTGTCTGATATTTTGTAATAGTTCCTACTGTCGATCTTGGAAGGCATCCTTCAAAGACTATTATAAGACTTTACTGGAATTCCTATATCACCATTTTCCACTGCATAAAATTGAGTATCAAAACCGTTTCTAGTAATTTCATTCGTGGGACCACAGTATTTGTTCGATTGGTTGGTCCTTTGAAATGTTTGCTTCTCACAGAACGGTCAGTTCTACAACTTTAGTATTAATTTATTTAGGCATATTGGTATGTCCGTACCAATATGTCTGCTAGCACGTCTGGAAATTGGTAATGTGTTTTAAATGTATCCATGAGTATTTTTTAATCTGGTTCATTATATAAAGAAATGTTTACTTTGAGTTGTCCCTGCTTTACAAAAATATTTAAAACCTAAATAAGCGAATATCATTAACATAAACGTCTTTTCCAATCTTCTTATCCAATTTTTTTAAATAAATTCGACCAGATTATATTAGATACTATGTCAAAAATATTTAACATAAATTTTGAGGATAAAACATGGACTCAGGCTTCCCTACCAATAAGGTTTGGGGGCCTGGGGATACGCAAAATTTCCAGTGTCGCTTTACCTGCTTTTCTTTCCTCGGTTCATAGCACTCGTCCTCTCGTTGAGTCAATCTTGACGTGTATACATAATGTAGAGGTAGCAGGCTTGCCTGAGGCAAGAAACAGCTGGTGTTTGGCTTGCCCTAACACGGATCCACCATCAAACTCTTCCTCTCAAAGGCTTTGGGACGAGCCACTGTGCAGCCACATTCGGAAATGTTTATTAGATATATCTACCGATGCTGCAGAGTTGGCTCGTCTCCATGCCGCGAGTTCATGGGAGTCTGGTCAGTGGTTAATGGCCTTGCCTTCATCAAACCTTGGTACACTCCTCGACAACACCAGCTTCAGATTAGCCACCAGCCTCCGACTTGGTGCTAGCACTAATGCCCCTCATCGCTGCCGTTGTGGGGACTACGTCAATGAACTCGGTCACCATGGTCTTTCTTGTCCCTTTAGTGCGGGTAGAGTACCTCGACATGCCACCTTAAATGATATTATCCGTCGGGCGTTTGTCGCCGCCGGAGTGCCAGCAGTTTTGGAACCTAGAGGTTTATCACGCGACGACGGCAAACGCCCAGACGGAATGACGATATCACCGTGGAAGATGGGAAGACCCCTCGTATGGGACGCAACCTGCGTCGATACACTAGCGCCTTCTCATCTTCCAAATACGTCAGTTAAGGTTGGTGCAGCGGCTCTTAAGGCAGAAAACCTCAAACGGCGCAAATATTTAAATCTAGGTACAGATTGCATATTTGAGCCGTTTGGGGTAGAGACACTCGGACCCTGGGGACCGGGTGCTCATGGTATATTCAAGGAGCTGTCTAAAAGGCTCCTCGAAGTTACCCGAGATCCGAGGGCTGGTGCATTCCTTGCGCAGAGAATTTCCATTGCAATTCAACGAGGGAATGCTACCAGCCTTATGGGGACGTTTCCCTGCTCCGGCAGTGATGTAGATTTTGCGTTTTAATGTTTTATTTTATTGTCAAAGTTCTTAATAAATTGTAACGTCTTTTAAAATATATAACACAACATACATAATATTATACGTGGCGGCCTTGTTGGTTAGACCTTGGACTTAAAAACACTTAGGTCCATGGTTCGAATCCCGGTGTGTACCAATGAGTTTTTAATTAAAAACAATATGTACATTTGTTTGACAACACCACTATAGTGCCTCGGAGAGCACGTTAAGCTGTCAGTCCCGGTTTCACTATACCAACTTGTGAAACTGTTTATAGATGGGTTATTGAGTCTATTCAAAACATCGCAACGAGCTAGCCACTTGTTCGGTGTAGACTCATACCATCGGCTACGACGAGGTGGGATTAAAACCCCTCCGTTGGGTACCCTGGGGCCGTCTAGGCGGTCTCGGGCGCCGTAAGGCACCCGTGATGATACATAATATTAAGTACTTAATTTTTTTACTTATGACATATCTACAAATTTAAATGTTTGTCTACATGCATACTAACTAAGGGCAGTCATTCACTGAACCCCACAGAGCATTGTATTATCTCTGCTTAAATGTAGTGAAATTGAAAGTAATGATTATAATACACAATGGCGGACATTGTGTCTCCAAGACGCCCATAATTCCTACACCAAAACCCAACATGTCATAATAATGGTATGCATCTATCATATTTATTTCGCTCGCAGGGTTTTTGGGGTTTACGGCATTTATTTTAAATGCCTTTGTTTTTAGGGTTTTTTTTTCAATAAAGAAACCTGTTATAGAGACTCGTGTGTCCTTCCGTCTGTCTGCAACAATATTATGAGAACTTTTGGTCCGATTGACTTGTAATTTGGAATATTTACAGGTTTTATTCATCTTCATATTTACTAAATGAATACTATTTATATAATCATGTCAAAAAGGGTCTAAAAAAATTGTAACAAATAAATCTTAATTTTTTTTTGTTGTATTATTTTACCTATTTATTAACACTGTTGTTAAATTAAAAATAACTCTTTGAACAAACCGGGATCCCGTTACCTAAAACTGTGTTTTTAAGTCTACAAGTAATATTATTTAATCTTTGGTCTAAAATCTTTCAAATTCGGCCACCCACCCATCTATGTGACCATGTAATGACCGTTTATAAAGGTACGAGTACTAGCTGATCCTCGCAACTTCGTCTGCGTA
Source organism: Monopis laevigella (assembly GCA_947458855.1). Lineage (NCBI taxonomy): Eukaryota > Metazoa > Arthropoda > Insecta > Lepidoptera > Tineidae > Monopis > Monopis laevigella. Next base: position 9,436,428 of record OX381581.1, on the reverse strand, counting down.
ACCTATTGGTCATAGCGTGATGTTATATTGCATATCTTTCTCGATAAATGGGCTATCCAACACTAAAATTAAATGACTGAGGATTTCAATAAAGTATAACCAACAGAACAACTTTTAGCTCTATTACGGTTATAATTGCCGCTGTTATAAAACTTTAACTACAAGTTCCGGAGCCTTATTTTAAACAAAAACAATGTAACTAACAACGGAGCAAGAAAGTTTGTATTAAAAGAAAAACAGAATTTTCTTATTTCCAAAGAACTTAATAAGAAAAATATCTAAGTATATTTAACACAAACGAAGCCTGTTAGAATACCTACAGAGTCTTGATTACCTTTGGTACGGAAAGCGTTCGCAGTTTCCGGTTTTAGGGTTCCGGAATCCTTTTATTAAGAAAAAAAGTTTATGGTATGGATAGTCATTGTTTAGCCGATGCTTCGGACTGTCAAATTGCATATGAAAAAACAAAATTTTGACAGTTCCAAGCAATGGCTCAGGCTAAGCAACGACTATTCATCCGACCATTAGTGTACTTGTATTTATGTGTGTGTGTCCAAAGCGATATATCAAAAACCATAAACCTCTAAAACGATCTATGCAGGCAGTTGAAATTTGACATAGTAGTAAATCTAAGAGTCTTTTCAAAAGAAAAGAAAGAGCCTGAAGTATCAAATTATAAAAAAATAAGTTGGTCCACATTTTTTTTTTACATTTCTTATAAAAACTAATTATTTATTTATTTATAAACAGAGTGTTCGTTTGACCTCAATGATAACCAGAGTGTTCGTTTAAGCAGTGTGTTTGTTTGACCGCATGACGGAAGCAGCGATAAGACGCTTACTATGTAAAAAGGAGACTACCACCTAAAGAATAAATCATTTCAGTACTCCCACGGAAACCAGTAAACCGACAGACTAAACAGAAACATGATTTGACATCACTTGGCAGTTTTTGCATCTATATAGGTACCTACAGGGTGAATTTGAAAGGATGTGTTTTGGGCTAATATGAGGTTCTGCTGATCAAATCGAACAATTTTTACCATGGAACCATGAGTCGCAAATAAAAAACATTTTAGCTTCCCCATACAAATTGGTATTTCCCAATATGGTCCCCATTTTAACATTACTAGTTCGTATGGAGAAGGCATTTTTTTTTCAATTGCGACACATGGTTCCATGGGAAAAGTTGTTCGATTTGATTAGCAGAACCTCATATTAGCCCAAAGTAAATCATTTTAAAGTCATCCGGTATGTATTAAATATTATCTCGAAAACTAAAATTCCGAAATTAAAGGAAGAACAAAATATTCTCTCTCAACTTTTTAACTGAAATAGTTACTGAGATAATATATTTCTGAAATCAAAACCCTTTTTCGGTACGGAACCCCAAGTGCGCGAACTTGGCCGCTTTTTTCCATCGCATTTGAAGTTGAACCACGACTTTTCATTGCGATAAGCGAAGAGCCAAATGAGCATAAATTCGATTTAAATGTAAACGGTTCCGTAATTATTAGCACATGTTTTTAGACTAATGGCTAAAGTAAATTTTAATTCCAGTTTTTCTTTAGTTAAAATTTCAAGCAACTTTTTTATTAAGCAGGTTCTTATTGTTTTCGGGATCTGTTGTTTTTAGCAGTAAAATATGCATGCACAGTTGTGTTCAGCATTGTATGATTCATAATGTTTAAAGAATCGTAAAAATATACTATAAGTAAAGATGTTCAAGTTGTTCGATGTGTTCTTAGGGATTTGTTATACCGTGGTAGAGTGAAGATTATTTCACGTTCGCTTTTATTCCATCTGAATAGAAATAGGGATGATTTTAGCTATTCTTACATCGACTGGGCTGGCCTTAGAGAAAATACAGGCAAGGCGACATGTCACGTCGCCTTCATTTAAAAACCTATGGATTTTAATAGGTGACAGCGTAAATCACACCTATTTGTTCAGACTATCAACAGTCAAAATCCAATCTTTTTTGACTGAGGTGACGCGACATGTCGCCTCGTCTGCATTTTCTCTAAGGCCCCTGGTTCCGTGTACATTCAAGGGCCTTAGAGAAAAACCACTCCATTCCCTCCATTCCATCAATGGGATCGCCCTCAGTCTAAAAATAATGGATTTTGATAGTTGACAGTGAACGTCACGCCTAGAAAGCCGTCTAAAAACTGTCAAAATCCATATTAATTTGACTGATGGCGATTCCATCGATAGAAATATCTAAATGTATGTAAGACATGGTATATCAAATCCATAAGAATGAACCCTACAAAATGGTATTGTTTATAGTATATTTTACACGTCCTCATATCTTTAAATGAACATGAATCATACAATGCCAAACCTATCTACTGTAACGGTTCGTCCACATACCCCTCGTATTTTTACTAATGAAACTTTTCTATATAAAATTTATTTCAAGAAGTATGTAGCAAAAGAGAGAAAAGGGATCGCATTAGTTAGGAAGGACTTCGCCGGGCTTCGGGAATAATCGGAACTTTTCGTATTTCTTGGGGCGGTTAGGAGAGATGGGCGGATACAAGCGCAGAGGCAGGTATTAAAACTGAAGCGGGCGACAAATTAGGGACTTGCATATTAAAATTCAATGAGTACACTACTAGCTAGAGGAATTAATGATTGATTATTTTAAATTCAGTGGAAGCTGTAAATTTAGTGGTCGCTGTTAGACTTGGGTGAGTGATTTTAGTTTAACATGTATATAACTAACTTTTGTCCACGCGGCGTGATGATTCTACGTTTTATATTATAAATTTATTTCTTCACAATTTAATTTATAACATATTGTAGATTTTGAAATTGATTGTATCTCCTGTTTTATTGTGTGTTTAACGTGTTTTAGGTCATCGTGCAAAGGTAGGTTTTATTATGTATTTATTTAAACTTCTCCTATATTATACTTATGTTGCTAAGTATTATTTATTAAGTTTCCAGGTTAAATGTTTTAATAGGGCTCTTCGTACAGACTATCGTTATTGTAGGTATCAATATTTTAATAGAGTAAGATTTGCTAGGTTTAAAAAAATAGGCACATTTATTTTTTAAGTAAATAATATTATAGGGAATATTTCTCATACATGGATATTTTATTAAAACAACTAGAATTAACTGAATAATAATCACTTATAATTACATTTTTATGACTCGCCGTTAAATATTTACCAATAACTACTTAACATGCTATGAACTATCTAATACTTACTTCTGTTTATTTATCTTACCATTAAAGGTGGTAAAATAATAAGTATACATCTATGACGATTGTCTAGTTGATCAATCTATTATAGAATAACTAGTTGATTATTGTTATTCTTGTGATTCTTCCGATAAATAATATTATTAAAACCTTTAAATATCTGGATTATTAAGGTGTGTAAGTTGGGCTAGACTTGGCTGTTGAACTTTTATTTTATCCTTTGTGATTATATGCTTTTCTGATACCTTCAAGAAGTAAGGGTAGTACAGGTGCGCAGGAATAGTATTCAGTATACAGAGATGCAGTGGGCTTAGGGGGTGCGGGGGCGAACGTTACACTACCCAACCAATTACAATAATATTTTTGGCGCCATCTTTGATTATCATAAAAAATCCGACGGCTGATCTTAAATTAAACATTCTTCGAAAACGACTTAAAAATGTGCATGACGGAAAGCACGATGAGAACGAATTTAAGTACGCTTACTTTGTAAGTGACTATTAACTCGCAACTTAAATATATCCAGATTAAAATTGTTTGGAAAGACATATACTGGGAAAGGAAGGGAATTCCTAATTCACTGCATAAAAAAATGATTTAATCGTTGAGTTAAAGTTACTTGTAGTTTAATTTGTAAGATCATTATATTTGCTTGACTTTATTTCTAGATTTTTAGAATGTTAGTTTTAGGTAAAAATATGATGCTATATATATTTTTTTTCTATATTTATTTTCTTTCTTTTTTTTACTAATATTTACAAATAGTAATCCAATATAAGTTAAAATTAACGGGACTATAAATAGTCTGAACCGAAATTAAATTATTCCTTATTGGCAAAACTGTACAGTACTTATTAGCCTTCAACTAATAACTTTTCCAACTATCCCACAAGTTGGTTTTAGTGGAATCAGTACCAACAGCATAACGCCCGCAGGCATGAAACTATTCATAACTCTGTTTAACTTAATTTGTAACTTTAAAAGCTTCCTGAAATTTAACTTTCAGGAGAATATTTATTTAATATTACGCCCGATCCTTGCCAACACAGAAACTATAAATAGACTAACGTTTTTAATAATTAGCCTATCGGATAGTAAACCATGGTTACGTAAAGAAAGATATGGATTATTATTATAATATGGCCGTAAGTCTTCTCTATTTCTTTAAATTTTATTTTTTTACATACTCCTTTCGCTTCTTCCACTGTCATAACTCTTCTCATACATGCACGCCGATTTCGGGGACTTATAAAGCAAACCTTTCCAATTTGGTGTGTCTTGGTCTCCCTCGGCCACGTTTACACTTGACCTAGCTTTTATATATCTGGTACATCAGTCTTTCATCACTCATTCTTTCTATATGCCCAAACCAGCGGAGCACACCTTTTCTCATGTACGAGTGGGAATTTCAGTCCCACTCATTCTCGAATTAAGTCATTGTGGATTCGGTCTGTTATTTTAACACCGCACATTCATCGCAATGAGCGCATTTCTACTGCATTTATTTTGCTTTCATCTTTATCCTGACATACCCATGTCTGACTTCCATACAATAGTGTCGGGACAAGCACTGCGTTATGTATGTCAAGTCTTTCTTTTTGAGTTATATTTGACCTACCTATCATAGAACGCAGTGCTCCGTTAACACTATTGCCTGCATTCACTATCCCAAGTGAAAACACTACCCAGATATATAAATTCAGACACTTGTTCTAGTTTCTCGTTATCAACCATAATTGTCGCATTCGTTATCTCATTTCTCTTAAATATTAATACCTAATATTATAATAATAAATAAATACCTTTACCGGTGCCTATTTAGCCCCCGAGAACCGTTTAAACGGCCCCAGGATACCCAGCGGGGGGATTAACCCGTCCTCATTTCGCCGATGGTATTCGGAGGCAACACCAACAACAAGTGGCGAGCTTGTTGCGGTGTTTATTATAGCCTCGTTGTATACAGCGGTCACCCATCCCAGGCCTTGTTGTCATCTGCTTAATCTTGTTATCAGTTGCGCAGTGACTTGACACTAGGCTGGGGCCGCTTTAATAATTTAATAATAACATTATTTTATTTTTTAATGTACATTTGCTTAAATACAGATTACATAACATCACTTCTGCTTCACGTAATTGATTTAAGTTAAACTATCACCTTGTGAAACTGTTTCTATATTTTACGTATACTGTAACGAGCTGGCAATATTTTCAATGAAACCTACGACTACGTTTTAGGTGGGAGGAAGGTCTCTATAACTTCGCTAGGCCGACCGACCTATCTCGTTACCACCGCCTATATAGATGCAAAAACCGTCAAGTGACCGTCATATTTCGGTTTTAGTCTGTGGGCTCACCAGTTTTCAGAAGACTACTACATAAATTTCTTGTTGAGGTGGTAGTCTCCTTTCTGGGTGCGGTTACGAAATGGGTAGTTGAATTGACGATAAGGCAGCGAGTATATTAAAATATACTCGTAATGCAATTCGTCATTGTCGCCCCCCATTTCGTAATCGCATTTAGCCGGCATAGTGGTATCGATAAATATTGTTTAAGAACAATTATTAATTAAACCCATTTATGGGCTTTGTAGGTCTGCTCACCACCAGGTAGATACAAAGTCACATGTCGTCCAATAACAAAAAAAAAACAGCGAGGTGGCTATAAAATAATTCCGGTGTTTCCTTACTATCCGTACTACGAGTTTGTTTCATGTTAGAGCTTTGCCTACTAAATGAGACTGCCGAATCCTAAAAGGTATAAGGTAAAAAATATCTTCGTTAATAATTAGAATTCACGACACGTTCCCGGAACTACGTGTTAATCTTTTTAAGGAAATGGGAAAACTTGGCTGTTTTATTTTTATTTTCTTTGGTAAGTATTTTCGGCCTCATTATTGTGAAGATGATTATTTTCCTAAATATCTACCCAACTTTCTGAGGTTTTATTATATTTATTATTAATGAAGATGAATGAAAACGTTTTGTTTATATTTAGATAAAATTACTGTTATGTATTAAATTAAGAATTCGGTTAAAATTAAGAAAAAATAAATGCAAAGAATAGTACTTAATTAGTCTTAATACACACTATGTTTAACAATATTTCTATAATTTAAATAATATGCAGGATAAATTACACATATTGCTCTGATCACAAACTAAGCTCCAGGATTGTACTATGTGTACCATAAACAACGATATAATACATATTATATTTTATAAACAACCAGACCATGACAAACTATACATAAAAACGTACCTACTAAATATTTTTTTGCCATTGTTGGTGGGAATCGATCCCACGACCTCCGGATACAATTTATATAAATATATATAAATAGAAATATCACTACGGGAGCCTTATGGCGCTCGAGACCGCCTAGACGGCCTCAGGCTCGATGACAGCCTCCGTAGACTAGTGGTTGTTGCGCCTTTGGCGTTGTATCCGGAGGTCGTAGATTCGATTCCCACCTATGGCAAAAAATCATTAGTGCATTTTCTCTGTACAGTTTGTCATGGTATGGGTGTTTATAAAGAATAATATGTATTATTTCGTTGCTTCTGGTACACATAGTACAAGCCTAAAGCTTAGCTTGTGACTAAAGCAATATATGTAAATTGTCCTACATATTATTATTATACCTATACAGTATTAAAAGTTTGTATAGTGAAACTGGGACCGACAGCTTAACGTGCTCTTCGAGGCACTATAGTAGTGTTGTTAAACAAATGTACCTACATACATTTTTAGATTAAAAGCTTATTTATATACACCGGGGTTTTAACCAGGGACCTAAGTGTTTTAAAGTCTAAGGTCTAACCAACTCGGCCACCACGTATACAACCATTTGTATCATCAACTATTTGTACGAAAATCATATCACATTTCTAATTAACTAATTCTTCACTTGTATTAATACAAGTCCGGGAACACTGCAGTTAACTCCCCTAGCTTCCATATTCGCAATGGACCCGGCATCTTCAAGGAGAGTCCATGGACAGCTAAGAAAATTGTATCTTTGTATAAAGTACTAGCTGACCCGGTGAACTTCGTATCACCTTCAAGTTGTTTTTTTTTTTTATAAGAGCCCAACATGTAACCTTGCATCTACCTGATGTTAAGCAGTATGCAATGTCCAGGAATGATAGCAACAAGCGGATGCATACTGGTGCACCGCTGGTTGCCATCATTATGCCGGCTTAAGATGCCTATTAACGCTTCGCTTAAAGGACTCTAGGTTATAAGAGGAAGGAAACACGCAAGCTGGTAGAGCATTCCACAATTTAATAGTTCGGCAGTTGTACGAATCTCCAAAACGTTTAGTACGAGTTGGTACATCCGCCACGGTATACATATGCATTTTGAAACCAGTGCGTGTTGTCCTGTAACGGAAAGAGGAAAGGGAAATAAATACATCATTCTACGACGACTTGAAGACCAAAAATACAAGACCTACCAATAAAGACCATAAAATGCAATATTTCTTTGTGATTTTTTTTTTGTTTTTCCTTTAGGTGCTAGAATCAACAGGCTGCTCCGCATGCTTACTCTGAAGCAGGCCTTGTATAACTGACCGTGTCAAAGGCAGTTCTCCCTTAAACCCCTGCTAAATTGAGATTTTGGCCTTGAGATTTATTTATGGTCATGGCAAAGCAGACGTTCATACAACGTTCAACTTCATACAGACGTTCAACTTATAAACCTCATTTCACCCTTTTAGAGGTTGATCCTAAAATATATGTTTAATTATTTGTTTTGAAGAGTATGTATATATATCAAGATTAAAAGAAAAAATATATACAAATCTGCGAAGACGTTTGTGAGTTTTAGCGACTATAATGAAAGGCGATTAATTTATATAGCTATATATATTATTAAAATAAATTAATACTTCTCCAACCCCCCCATTGAATTTTCTAAATATGGTACGAGTACCTATCACATTTAATAGAAACCGGTAATAAAGTAGGTAATTAATTTACCAACTGTCAAAGTTAATATTATTTGCAAAGGTCTACCGTAATATCTAAATAGCAATTACAAAACTCTTGGCTGTACATCATAAAACTAGACAAACAAAAGTTACGCAAAAGGCAAAATGTACAATAAAACAACCCTCAGGGAGTCATCGACAACAAAGTTGTAATCACAGGTCAAATTAACCAGGGAGAATTGGGACCAAAATGTAGGACAATATAGGAAAAAATATTTGTTTTTAACCTATATTAATATATCAACAAGGGATATTTATTATATTCTTCATCTAATTAATAACTATGTACCTTTACTTGAATAAATATATTATTATTATATATTTTATTTTAGGAATTTGGACTCAATGTAAACATTGATTAAACAAAAACGCTAATTACATCCAAAAAAAATACCAGTACAAAAAAGCATGCATTTAAATAATAATAGTATATAACAAGTAAAACAAATATTTTTTCAAATATTTAGGCAGTTTAATAACAAGTGACCCCAGAAGCAACCATGACATAATCACAAGAATTTCAATAGCAAAACAAGTAAGTATTTTATTTAAATTGTATCCGGAGGTCGTTGGATCGATTCCCACCAACAATGGCAAAAAAATTTAGTAGGTACGTTTATATGTATAGTTTGTCATGGTCTAGGTGTTTACAAAGCAAATCTTTTTAGGTCCAAAATTTAAAATAAAATTAGGAAAAGGTTAATCAAAATGTATAATACAGAAATATAGGAGGAAGCTGGAAGTGTTTGAAATGCAGTGATGGAGAAGAATAGAGAAAATAAGCTGGACAGAGAAGAAGACGAATAAAGTAGTATTAACAATAGTAAACGAGAGAAGAACATTATTGAAAATAATAGAATTAGTAAGGGGAAAGATGCTAGGACACTTGATACGGATTGACACTAGACAACACAAAATAAAAGATTAAAGGAAATATATTTTTAAGAGAAAGAGGAAGATTAAGGAAAAAATACATACATCAAGTGAAAGAGAAAATAAGTATCATTTCGCAGAGGAAGGTCAAGACATTGGCCGAAAACAGACAGGTGTAGAATTTCTCCACCAAAAAGAGCCTCTCCTTAAGTTTAAGAGAAATAACTATTATGTTAAAATCACTCTTAGGTCCATATAGTCATTAAATTTCAATTGAGATCAAACGTTATTATTTTATTCTTTAAAGATATTAAAGTATGCTTTTCAGAAGCCTACTATGAGTATATTATCTTGTAAATAAAAAGAAATTTAATACCATAGATTATTTTCATCATGCGGTTATGAAATTGGCTGTTGATTTGACAAAAAAACAGGGGTTATAAAAAAATATATAATAGAAGCTAATGAAAGTCAAAAGGAAAATTAAAGAATTCTACAAAGCTGTGAAAGAAATTCACAGATTATTTTTAGATGGGAGGGAGGTTTTATATCTCTAGGTTAACTGACCGGTTTCAATACCGCCTATACAGGATACAAGTGACCTTATTATGTTTCGGTTTTAGTCTGTGCTTTAACCGGTTTTCAGGAGACTACGGTATCGATTTCTTCTCGAGTCTGTAGTCGCCTTTCAGGGTGCAGTTACGAAATTGGCAGTTGAATTGGCAATAAAGCAACAAAAATATTAAAGTAAAGTAATAATGAAATTTAGTCTTTGGCGCCGCCAATTTCGTAACCACATAATTTAGCCAACATAAAGTTTCTGCTGAAACCATGCTGTTAATCAATAATGTATTTTTGATCGTCATGGAATTTGTAGCTCTGCCTACCATCAGGTAGATACAAGATCACATGACGTGCTTCAATAAAAAAAAAAAAATATTTACCATAAAAATGTTCCCTTAAAAAAAAATTTAATGGCTCGCACATACCACATCGGAGTGTCGATTTAGATGCATAAAGAGCGCTAGTTTCCGCTCCATCAGTCGCTATTGTGCTGTCCATCCGATTCTAAGTGCAGTCAAAATGCAAAATGCGTCAAGCCCGGTACAAAATACTAAATTTATCTTTCAATTTTGTACGCAAAATGGACATTGTAAACTATTTGACTTTATTTATGAATCGATTTAAATCTAGATAATAAGTTTGCCCTCAAAAACTACCATTAAATAAAAACTTATTCATTAAATGACATCTTATTTATAATTAGTGTCATAAAGAAAATAATAAAATAAAACTTTATGACACTAATAAAATAATTAAATAAATTAAATATAAATATCATCACGGGTGCTTTACGGCGTCCAAGACAACTTAAACGGCCTCAGGGTACCCAGCGGAGGGGTTTTTAATCCCACCTCGTAATAGCCGATGGTATGAGTCTAAACCGAACAAGTGGCTAGCTCGTCGCGATGTTTGGATAGACTCAATAACTCATCTATAAACAGTTTCACAAGTTGGTATGTTGAAACTGGGATCGAGAGTTTAAAGTGCTCTCCGAGGCACTATAGTGGTGTTGTTAAACAAATGTACATAATCTTTTAGGGACTATATTTGTGTTGTTAATTAAATGTAGGTACATTTTTTTATTGATTTAAATCTCATTGGTACACATCGGGATTTGAACCAGGGAAGTGTTTTTAAGTCTAAGGTCTAGCCTGCAACTCTGCCACTCGGTATATTAATTAAAAAGTCACACTAAAGAAAACGTACATTTCCATATATTCATATAAATGCTATGATCTTACAAACGCATTTGCTAGAAACAGTTTTGCGAAGATGGAAATAGGTGCAAGATTAATTCCAGCATAGTCTTTGCATAATCTTTTGTATGCTTTTATTATATTAGTCCAAAATTGGTTTCCATAACTTTCATATTATTTGGATTTTATAATATTTAATTGGGAATAGAGATAAATAATTCTATATTATCCACTACAATCCACCCTTGTAGTGGATAATATAGAATTATTTATTTTTAGGTGGGAGGAAGGTCTCTATAACTTCGTTAGGCCGACCGACCGGTCTCGTTACCACCGCCAATACAGATCCAAAAATCACCAAGTGACCTAGTCATGTTTTGGTTTTAGTCTGGGTTTAACCGGTTTTCAGGAGACTACTGCATCGATTTTTCGTCGAGGTGGTAGTCTCATTACAGGGTGCGGCTACGAAATGAGTAGTTGAATTGACGATAAGGCAGCGAGTATATTAAAATATACTCGTAATGCAATTCGTCATTGTCGCCCCTCATTTCGTAATCGTATTATTTAGCCGGCATAGTGGGAGCGATAAATATTGTTATATAAGAACAATTATTGATTGACCCCATTCATGGACTTTGAAGGTTTGCTCACCACCAGGTAGATACAAAGTCACATGTCGTGCTCAGAAGAAGTGTCGTGCAGTAGAAGAAATAAACCTATTTTCCATTCACAATGGGACACTTCATTCACTCCCCTGCCTCACTTCCATACATGGTTCCGGCATCCGTGCGTTGAATCCATAACTTCAGCTTAGTAAGCTTAAGCATCTGTACCTACAGACATGCACATTCCACTGGAAGGTAAATTTAACCTTATGTACTGTATAAGGCTTAAGGCAAGGTATACTTGACAGTAAAATTACTTATTTGCACCTACTTCCCTATGTTTTATCTCAGCGTTATAAGTACGATTTCTGATGAGAGTAAGCAGCGTCGACTATCAAAATTCGCACGGAAGGAAAATGTCGTAAGTTACAATGCATTTAAATATTAAACTAAGGAAAATTATATAAAAATTGTAAAATACATATTATTCAACAATATTTTTTAAAATTTATCATATACACATTTATAAATAAAAAAAGATGTTAAATATTTATAGTAATATCATAAAATACAGAAAAAGAAAATTCCAGAGCTATTTTCACGATTTATTTCTATCGAACAATGTATTTTATTATACGTTTCGGACTTAGGAGGATATTTGTGATATAACAACAGTTAATTCAGAAATTGCGTCGATAGTTCCGATTTTTTTAAGAAAGTGTGTTTTTAGACGAACAGAAAAAATATTTTCTTAATCTGGAGGATATTAGTGATATAACAACAGTTATAAAAAAATATTTTCTTAATCTGGAGGATATTAGTGATATAACAACAGTTATAAAAAAATATTTTCTTAATCTGGAGGATATTAGTGATATAACAACAGTTATAAAAAAATATTTTCTTAATCTGGAGGATATTAGTGATATAACAACAGTTGATAAGTTTCATCAGTATCAAGATCAGTATAACTGTTGTTATATCACTAATATCCTCCAGATTAAGAAAATATTTTTTCAGTTCGTCTAAAAACAGACACTTTCTTAAAAAAATCGGAACTATCGACGCAATTTCTGAATTCACCTCGCATTAATTTGCAATGTTTTTTTTTATTTTATTTCTGACTAGGCCTCAATTATAATAATAATATAGTTATTTATTTTCTCATTACAAAAATATCAATACAATGAAATATAACAGAATCCATGTGAGACTGGAGCCCGAATTAGGATTATGACTGTATCTCGAGTCTCCAGGAACCCACCTAGCATTACAAAAATATTTTACAATAAAAGATTATTTAGCAATGATTTCTTTATATTATAGCCACAACCTGCCCTTTATGTTCTAAAAAGGATCTTACAGTAGTAACAAAAGTTGGTAATTGATAAAAAATATATAGAAAACGATAATTCTTATAATTGACTATAATATTAATTTGATGAGATTTAATAAATTATGTTGCAATAATATTAAAAATAGTTTATTTTATTAGAAAAATCACAATTGCAACATGACTCGATTGTAGTTTTAAGCAGAGCAGCTGGCGGTGTCAGCTGGCTCTGCACTTCCAAACATAGTAACTATTTACTGCGTGAGAGATCATCACAGATATTTAATATTATAGTACTTACCGTAGGTACTGCCTGTCCCCCGTAACACAGGGCGACCTAGCACGGGGGACTGAGAACCAAACTTTGTAACACATACTTACCTACTATTTTGTTATCAACATGTTTTTATGTGCATTGTCCATAGTACGTATGTATTATATTACATACTAGCATTAACTGTACGCTCTCAAAAGAAATATTTTTTCCCTGTATTTTCAAAATTTTTCATTGTTACTCCGCTCAAGTCCGCTCCTATTGGTCGTGGCGTGATGTTATGTAGCCTAATAGCCTTCCAATATAAATGGGCTATCCAACACTAAAATAACATTTCAATTCGAACCACTAGTTATTGAGATTAGCGCGTTTAACCAAACAAACTCTAAGCTATATCATATTAGTATGGATTATTATTATTATTTTGTTTGCTATCAATAATAATAATAATAATAATATGTAGGACAATTTACACATATTGCTCTGGTCACAAACTAAGCTCTAGGCTTGTACTATGTGTACCAGAAGCAACTATATAATACATATTATATTTTATAAACACCCAGACCATGACACACTGTACAGAAAAGGCGTACTAATATTTTGTTGCCATGGGTGGGAATCGAACCCATGACCTCCGGATACAACGCCAAAGACGCAAGACCACTAGTCTACGGAGGCTGTCTATCAATAAACAAGTTATTTATTATATTAATTCATACTAATTAGATATGATCTATGAAATAAATATCCATCCACTTCTCTATATAGTTAAACAAAATAAAAATAGAAGTAGGTGTGTGCGTGTTTATGTGGGCGTGCGATTGCGTGTGTGTGTCTATTGTATATGAGGGTGTGTACGTGCCTGTATAAATGTTATGTGTATAAAAATATAATCGTTAAGCTACATCATATTGTATTTGTTAAGTGTTTTATTAATTAATATTAATTATTTATTTTAATTCCTATTAGGTATTATTCTTCTTCTTCAGTCTTGTAAGATTTTAAAATATTATTTAAACGCATAAAATATTATTTAAGCGTTAAAATATTGTAAACAAAACACACGAAAAAGACAATCTATTCTTTGAAACTGTTTATTTAAACAACATCAAATCCAATTTGCATTTTTAAAACGTATTGAACGAGTAGAGAACGGCACAATATTTCAATAAAAGATTGGGTCCGTTCCGATGACATTTGCGCATATTTTGAGAGGTAAAGCAATTTTGTATATTCTTTGAATCTCACAAATTCTTTCCTTTTGTGTCCATTCTATTTCCGATTTATTTATTTTAAAATACAATTTGGCTTCGAATTTGTGTTCCAAAAATTGGTTTGGTTTAAAAAACAAAACACTATTTTTCATGCGGTGTTTTATTTGGATATAATATCATTTGAAAATAAAATTGAGGAATACAATTTTATTGTTAACCACGGCTATCACACATGTCGTTTTTATATAAAATACATACATACATATCTTCACGGGTGCCTTACGGCGCCCGAGACCGCCTGGACGGCCCCAGGGTACCCAGCGGAGGGGTTTTAATCCCACCTCGTCGTAGCCGATGGTATGAGCCTACACCGAACAAGTGGCTAGCTCGTCGCGATGTTTTGAATAGACTCAATAACCCATCTATAAACAGTTTCACAAGTTGTTATAGTGAAACCGGGACCGACAGCTTAACGTGCTCTCCGAGGCACTATAGTGGTGTTGTCAAACAAATGTACATAATTTTTTTAATTAAAAACTCATTGGTACACACCGGGATGCGAACCAGGGACCTAACTGTTTTTAAGTCCAAGGTCTAATCAACTCGGCCACCACGTATATAATTTTTATATAAAATACTTTTATAATATCCGTTTAAATTATTAATTTTAATAAAATAATATGTAGAACAATTTACACATATTGCTCTGGTCACAAACTACGCTCTAGGCTTGTACTATGTGTCCCAGAAACAACGATATGATACATATTTTATTTTATAAACACCCAGACCATAACTAACTGGACAGAAAAACCGTACTTATATTTTTTTTGCCATGGGTGGAAATCGAACCCACGACCTCCGGCTACAACGCCAAATTAGTGAATAATAAAACATATTTTTTTTAGGCCTCTATAACTTTGCAAGGTAGATCGACCGGTGCCGTTACCACCATACACTGATACCGATGCATAAAAGTGTCCTAGTCATGTTTCGGTTTTAGTCTTTGGGTTCACCGGTTTTCAGGAGACTACCGCACCGTTTTCTTGTGGTAGTCTCCTTTCAGAGAGCGGTTACGAAACTGAGGGTCGATTTGACGATGAAGCAGCTATTATTAAAATAGACTCAATGCTAATTCATCCTTATTGGTTGCCAATTCGGAACCGGATCATTTAGCCCGGCATAATGGGAGCGATCAATATTGTTAAATAATCATTTATTGATCGGCCCCATTCATGGAATTTGTAGGTATGCTTAACTGAAAAGTCTCTATGAAACTCCTATTAAAAAAAATATAATAAAAAAAGTAATATATTTACTAAAAAGTTTATTCGGGCTCCGAGAAATATTATTATTTTAAACTCTGTTCCAGACTAATAGACAAACAGACCGACGGACGACACGAGTTACACCATAAGGGTTCTATTACACATAGTACAAGTCTAGAGCTTAGTTTGCGACCAGAGTAATATTTGTAAATTGTCCTATACATTATTTTTGTTTTCTTAAAATACTTAGGGAATCTAAAAATGTCCATAAATATATACGACACCAAAGACCTGTCTTTACTGTCGTATTCTATCTACATAAAGATATAGCTTTTGAAATAGGTATACCTACTAAATTAAATTTTGTTGCATAAAGTTCTAATTCGAATATTAAACAACATTTAAAATTCAAACTCGTGATTTCGCATGTCAAAGTACTCTTCAGATGAGATGAGGCGCTGTATAATTGATCAATTATTAACATGGAAATGACGTCATAATTTTACATGTTTAATAAGTTTAACCAACATCAAAAGTTTAGGCATAAGCTACATAATTTTAATGTAAGTAAATAACAGATATTTGATGTTTAAAATTTCCATAATATATGTAATTAAATATATATCATCACGGGTGCGTTACGGCGCCCGAGACCGCCTAGACGTATACCCAGCGAGGTGTTTTTAATCCCACCTCGTCGTAGCCGATGGTATGAATCTACACCGAACAAGTGGCTAGCTCGTCGCAATGTTTGGATAGACTCAATAACCTATCTATATATAGTTTCACAAGTTAGTATAGTGAAACTGGTACCGACCGCCAGCTTAACGTGCTCTCCGAGGCACTGTAGTGGTAATATTTTTTTGATTATAAACTCATTGGTACACACCAGGGTTCAAACCAGGGACCTAAGTGTTTTTAAGGCTAAGCTCTAACCAACTAGGTCACCACGTATATTTAAATTTATACCTACTATACATTATTACAGTTTCATTATACCAACTTGTCAATCTATTTATAGATGGGTTATTGAGTCAATCAACACATGGCAACGAGCTAGCCACTTGTTCGTTGTAGACTCATAACATCGGATTATGGTAGTTATACCATCGACGGGGTGGGATTAAAAACCCTTGAGGCCGTCTAGGCGGTCTTGGGCGCCGTAAGGCACCCGTGTTGATATTTATATTTTATTTTGATATTATAGTATTTATATGTTATACACATATATAGTAATGTAAAAATAAAAGCTACAATATTATGTTACACTCAATTTCTGTGGTCAATAGTCTATGGCAGTCGGAAATTACACCTACAGCACTCATATTTGGGTTAACAACAAACGAACTTAGGCAAACACTTGGTATGATATCAATAGCTATTGAAGATGTCTGTTGCTAAAGGCGACACACGACATTTTATGTCTTACTTGCGCCAACGTAATATTATCTACCATAATTTTGTACATATTTAGATAGATATAATAAGTAAATCTTAGTCATTATAGGAATATGATTTATTTAATTATTATTTATTAAGTTATAAAACAATAATACGAAGTTAAATACTTCAGGAGAAAAAAATTACGCGTCGTATGACTTAGGTGGTGTCGTAGGTGTACATAATATTATATTGTTTTTTTATGTATGATATATATTTTAATACTTTTACAATAAAATTAAGTCGTTTCATGAACACAATTGTAACTAATACTTGTTTTCTTTGTTAGATGTTTCACTTTTAATCTATATATTTGCCAGTAAAAATTAAATCCAAAGAATAATTATTAAATGAAAGGTGAAATAACAAGTTCACAGATATTTTTGTCATTTTACTATTTAAAAAAAATATATATTATATGTCATTGACCAAAGTTTAAACTAGAGTTCTGGAAGAACTCTAATTAATATTAAAATCAACAAAATGTATGTGAGTTAGTGTTAACTACTACTATTATTTATCTTACTATTAAATAATTAATATATTTTTCTTTAACTGACTGTATAGAAAAAAATATACACAACATCGAGCCTGGGGGCCGATTCTACTAAATGAATGCATGGCCAAGTTAAAATTTGACATATTTCCCATACAAAATGTGTCCAATTTTTACTTTCTTAAGACATTGATATACAATTGATTCAGTAGAATAAGGCCCCAGTATCCATGTTAAGGGATCAATAGAGAATAATCTATGCCACTTTGCATGATCTCTACGCTAGATTTGCAATTTAAATATATTATGTCGCATAAAATATTTTTTGTCGGAAATTGTATGTAACATCTTAAACCATTCCCCTAACTTGATTATTGAACGAGACGTGTGAAAATATTTTCCTAACCGCTCAATGTTATTCTAGTTTTTTTTTCTGCGCCAGGAAAATATCATCATAAAATATCAGCTTGTATTTTTCTTTACTTTACTTTATACATAAGATTACATTCTGTTTGTTTGGTTTTAGACTTTTTTTTTTGTTTATCAACACCCACGTTGATAAAAAAAGAAAAAAGTCTAAAACCGGAACAAACAAGTTATTTATTGTTTAAAACAAATACTAAGGTTTAATCCCGTTCAATACATTCACTAGACATTTTATTTTTCGTGTATTAGTTAAAAAAAAAAACAACCGACTTACAAATAAAAAAACAAGAATTCTCAAAGAAAAATCAATAAATAAATTCAGGTAATAGTCGATGGTTAAATGTGTATTTAACGATCGACTGTTTATTTTTATCGACAGTTATTTAATTTTAATTATATAAAATGAATGCGAATAAGAATTTTAAGGTTGCTGCACCAAAATGAACTCTCTGTAATTGTAACGAATAATGTTAAAAAAGGCTTGAAATGTACCAATTTTATTTTGCAGTTCGAATGACATCTGATACCTACCTATTGACGCCATTTTTAACGACCCCTAGGCTATATATCTAGGTAGCCTATGCTTAAATGTGACACTGTTTGTTTGGTATAGTACCTACCATCGTTCCTGGTACACATACTTCTATATTAGCCTAACTTAGTTTGTGATGAAGGCAAATTATCTAAAATGGTATTTTTTTTAAATAATATATAAATAACCACTTTCTTATTTAAACTACTCAGTAATCAGGAACCTTAATATATTGAAAGTAATGTGTAAAATTAATAGTCAATAGAAACATTGGAAGTGAGTAAAATATGCATTTTGGATTTGCTGAGGACCTCGACTGTTGTAAGAGATTATAAGTTTAAAACTTCTTAATCAACTGCTATTAGGCCATCGGCTACGACGAGGTGGAATTAAAAAACCCTCTCCTGGGTACCCTGGGGCCGTCTAGACGATAGATAGGATTATATGTATGTATGTATGTATGATAATTAATTCAGTAAAACCAGCTTTAACATAAAAAAACGAATCGAAATCTATCTACATGTTTAAGAGCTATGACGCCACAGACAAACAGACTAAGGCCCGGATACTCAACCGACACGGCGCGAAAATTGACATAACGTTTAACGTTTTACATGAAAAATCGAAATACAGCGTTCACAGTTATTACAATATATAACAAATTAAACCTAGAATAATAATAGTAATAATGAAGGACATTTCAGACACATTGCCCCTGGGTAAAAATAAGTGGTGGCCGAGATGATTAGACCTTAGATTAAAAAATTTTTACTTAGGTCCCTGGTTCGAAACCCGGTGTGTACCAATGAGTTTTTAATTTAAACATTTATGTACATTTGTTTGACAACACCACTATAGTGCCTCGGAGAGCACATTAAGCTGTCGGTCCCGGTTTCACTATACCAACTTGTGAAACTGTTTATAGATGGATTATTGAGTCTATTCAAAACATCGCGACGAGCTAGCCACTTGTTTAGTGTAGACTCATACCATCGGCTACGAGGTGGAATCAAAACCCCCCGCTGGGTACCCTGGGGCCGTCTAGGCGGTCTCGGGCGCCGTAAGGCACCCGTGATGATATATGTATATGTATGCCCCTGGGTATAATCATACCTTTAAGCTTGTTCTATGAACTCTAAAACTAATTTTATTTTTGATAAATAAATGATTTGTATTTATATGTGTAAGTACCGAAAATAACGATGACAACAATTGTTAAGTTTATTTGTATTTCTTTTGTTAATTTTTAAATAAAAAATATTTGTTTCATAAACTCCTAGACCATGATAAACTGTACAGAAAAACTTACTTACATACGAGTGTTGTTTTTGCCATGAGTGGGGTCAAACTCACGGCCTAAAGTGCAATCACTAGATTACGGAGACAGTTTAAAATTTATTAATACATGGTAACAGTTGAATATTAGTTAATTGTATCCATTCATTTCTCTTATAAACTGATTTTGACTACGACTAGCAATTTAACCGCTACCACGCTTTCAGTGCCTAGCTTAAGTGCACCAGAGTTAACTCGCAGGTCAATTGCAACAATAATTTTTTAACCTATTGTGAAGAAGCCAAGCTTGAACTACGTCAGAATGACTAAATTAACCCCCAGGACTCGAACTAAAGGGTCAAAATAACACCCATCTATTTCATAATATACGTGGTGGCCGAGTTGGTTAGACCTTGGACTTAAAAACCACTTGGTCCCTGGTTCGAAAACAGGTGTGTACCAATGAGTTTTTAATTTTTAAAAAAATTTACATTTTGTTTGACAACACGACTATAGTGCCTCGAAGAGCAAATTAAGCTATCGGTCCCGGTTTCACTATACCAACTTGTGAAACTGTTTATAGATGGATAATTGAGTCTATTCTAAAAATCGCGACGAGCTAGTCACTTATTCGGTGTGGCTACGACGAGGTGGGATTAAAGACCTCTCCGCTGAGTATACTGAGGCCGTCTAGGCGGTCTCGGGCGCTGTAAGGCACCCGTGATGATATGTATATGTATGTGTATATTTCGTCTAGGGTTAAATTCAAAATTCGAACACTTCCTCTCTTGCAACACTGTACACATACAGATAATAATTATTAGTAGCGATCAGACTATTCAGGCGCCTGTCATCTGAGTTCGGGCGTAGGTTAATAGCCACGGTGGGAGGTCTGAAGATTACAGCCTGCAAATTCTACTGTAATCAGTCACTGTCATTGCCAGGTACATTGACAAACATGTGCAATTATACCTGGGCACGGCGCTTATGTGTTTGCGTATATTACATTACTTAATAGATGCTGAAAGATTATAAGGCGAGGTGATTTATGCAACATTTTTCTTAATAACAATAATATAAAAAGTTTTAAAATAAGTGAAGTTAAAATTTCTTTAGATCTTTAGAGTCAGGTTGTCGACTATAAATCTATTTTACCAGAGGTATATACATTTTTTTTTATTGAAGCACGACATGTGACTTTGTATCTTTCTGTTGGTGAGCAGACCTACAAAGTCAATGAATGGGGTCAATCAAAAATTGATCTTAAACAATATTGATCGCTCCCACTATGCCGGCTAAATGATGCGATTACGAAATGGGGGGCGACCACTTGCATCACGAGTATATTTTAATATACTCGCTGCCTTATCGTTAATTCAACTACGCATTTCGTAACCGCACCCTGAAAGGAGACTACCACCTCAACAAGAAACCGATTCAGTAGTCTCCTGAAAACCGGTGAACCCACATACTAAAACCGAAACATGATTAGGTCACTTGACGGTTTTTTAATCTGTATGGGCCGTGATAACAAGACCAGTCGGTCGGCCTAACGAAGTTATAGAGATCTTCCTACCACCTAATACAATTCTTACATAAGTTTGGTTATAATATAGGGGTCATTATATTAAGTCCTATTACAATTTCAAATCCGGATATAAGATCGGAAAGACAGCCGAGTCCCACCTTGGAAGCCAGGAAATGTATTCCCGAACTGGGACGTTTAATAATATCTCAACGTTGTTTATTAAAGTATTTTTGGGGTAAAAAATAAGAACGTGGAGGTGTAGGTTTTACTTACACGATCCTAATTATATAACCTTTTTAAATACATACATACACATACACACATACACATACATACATACCATCACGCCTATATCCCTGTTAAGGGGTAAGCAGAGAGTAATGTACGCCACTTCGTACGGTCTTTACATACTTCCCTAGCTTCCTCCAATCCATGCACCGATTCATACAGGCGCGGCTATTTTCTTATTTCAAAAAGGACAAATAATAGCCTCATACATATAGCCTCTTTACAACTTTAATATCACTAAAAACAACGTTTAGGTGTTATTTCAGGATGGACACCGTGAATACATTTCCTGTGCTGAAAAAAAAGACTTCAAAACCCTAAAAAAATATAAAATTACTATATTTTCAATTATAGTGATTTTATATATTTTTAGGATTTTATAATATATATTTTTTTATAATTATGGTTTAATTTGATCGGTTGTCAAGAAGATCAAATTAAATCTTAAGACCAAAATTTTATCTCCTAAAACTTACCTAAACTTAGATGGTACCTGAATTACGTCATACAGACAGAGTACGATTTTTATCCTTATTTCTTATCACTAATTCGGTCCGAAAAACCACCAGTTAAGGTTGTTTCAGTACCAATAAATTACTTTATAAATTATTCAAATAGGACATACGATTCATAAGATATCATTAATTAAAAAAAAACGACAAGTGCAGTACGGGTGTAACCTTTCTCTAGCTAGTATAATAAAAATAAAAATGTTGACAATTTTTTATTAAGCTGTCCGTCCATTAGAGATAAAAGTTCTCACTTGTATATATATAAAGGCTTTCCAACGCTAACAAAGATATATCTTGGCAGCACAACGCTGTAAGTTGCATTGTGCATTCGTATGAGTTAAGCTCAAATGAGATGTCTCTCCCAGAGTGTGGTTACCACAGACCTAACTTTGGGCGAAACCTCATGTATCATCACGGGTGCCATACGGCGCCCGAGACCGCCTAGATGGCCCCAGGGTACCCAGCGGAGGGGTTTTAATCCCACCTCGTCGTAGCCGATGGTATGAGTCTACACCGAACAAGTGGCTAGCCCGTTGCGATGTTTTGAATAGACTCAATAACCCATCTATAAACAGTTTCACAAGTTGGTATAGTGAAACCGGGACCGACAGCTTAACGTGCTCTCCGAGGCACTATAGTGGTGTTGTCAAACAAATGTACATAATTTTTTTAATTAAAAACTCATTGGTACACACCGGGATTCGAACCAGGGACCTAAGTGTTTTTAAGTCCAAGGTCTAACCAACTAGGCCACCACGTATATGCGAAACCTCAAATACCTATATACGGACGCAATGCTGTTATTATGTACATATTCGTACTGACATATTATATTAGTTTTTGTATATGTATAATATATAATATACTGGGTGGTTTTTATATACAGCGGAAAAATATTTATATTGTGTTCTTTGATGAATTGACTTACGTACAATTACAAATTGGTCTACAAAATCATTTTAACTTTTTTACTAAACTCATGTACTTATCTAAAGTTATTTTATTTGCTTCCCTAGCTTCCTCCAATCCATGCACCGATTCATACAGGCGCGTCTATTTTCTTATTTAAAAAAGGACAAATAGTAGCCTCATACATATAGCCTCTTTACAACTTTAATATCACTAAAAACAACGTTTAGATGTTATTTCAGGATCGACACCGCGAATACATTTCCTGTGCTGAAAAAAAAGACTTCAAAACCCTAAAAAAATATAAAATTACTATATTTTCAATTATAGTGATTTTATATATTTTTAGGATTTTATAATATATATTTTTTTATAATTATGGTTTAATTTGATCGGTTGTCAAGAAGATCAAATTAAATCTTAAGACCAAAATTTTATCTCCTAAAACTTACCTAAACTTAGATGGTACCTGAATTACGTCATACAGACAGAGTACGATTTTTATCCTTATTTCTTATCACTAATTCGGTCCGAAAAACCACCAGTTAAGGTTGTTTCAGTACCAATAAATTACTTTATAAATTATTCAAATAGGACATACGATTCATAAGATATCATTAATTAAAAAAAAACGACAAGTGCAGTACGGGTGTAACCTTTCTCTAGCTAGTATAATAAAAATAAAAATGTTGACAAATTTTTATTAAGCTGTCCGTCCATTAGAGATAAAAGTTCTTACTTGTATATATATAAAGGCTTTCCAACGCTAACAAAGATATATCTTGGCAGCACAACGCTGTAAGTTGCATTGTGCATTCGTATGAGTTAAGCTCAAATGAGATGTCTCTCCCAGAGTGTGGTTACCACAGACCTAACTTTGGGCGAAACCTCAAATACCTATACACGGACGCAATGCTGTTATTATGTACCTATGCGTACTGTCATATTATATTAGTTTTTGTATATGTATAATATATCATATACTGGGTGGTTTTTATTTACAGCGGAAAAATATTTATGTGTTCTTTGATGAATTGACTTACGTACAAGTACAAATTGGTCTACAAAATCATTTTAACTTTTTTACTAAACTCATGTACCTATCTAAAGTTATTTTATTTGCTTGATACAAAAATAATATGTATTTGTTGGAGTAATTTTAACCATATAGGCGATATAATAATTAATTTCCGGGTTTTTTTTTCAAAGAGAATAATTAACCTAACTTTTGTGTTCTATAAGTGATACTTCACGCAAAAAAAAAGCCGCTGTAAAAAAAACATAGCACATTATATACTTACCGTAATATTAATGTTCTATAAGCAAAAATCTCTGTCATGTCAGAAGTTTAGAGACAAAATAATAAGCAAACATATTTTTAAACATTAATATTATGATAAATATACGTGGTGGCCGAGCTGGTTATATCCTAGACATAAAAATACTACAGTTTTTAAGTCTCCGGCGTCAATTAATGAGTTTCAATGTAAAAAATAAAAATAATGTACGTTTTTTTTACAACGCCTTGGCTGTCCTTTTAACTATAACATCTTGTGAATCCATTTAATGGATAAATTGTTGAGTCTATCCAAACACCGCGACGTGCTGGCTACTTGTTCGATGTGGACTCAGAATACTATTGGCTACGATGAGGTGAAGATAAAACCCCATCGCTGGAATCCCTGTGGCTACTCAGGCGGTCTCGGTTGCCGTAAGGCATTTGTGATGGTACATAAAAAATTTTGACGACCTAAATCATTTATAATATTATTATGATGATAATGATTATATCATCATGCAAGCCTTTCGCATGTCCACTGCTGGACATAGGCCTCCCCCAAGGATCGCCACAACGACCGGTTCTGCGCTGCCTGTAGCCATCGGCTTTCCGCGACCTTTTTCAGGGCGTCGGTCCATCTTGTGGGGGGCCTGCCTCTGCTGCGTCCTCCGGCACGCGGTCGCCACTCGAGAACCTTAATGCCCCAACGGCCGTCTGTTCTGCGAGCTATGTATAATAAGCAATATTAAATAAATACCCACAATAAATTAATAGTCAGTAGTTATTTATAAAGGCAATTAAAGTATAAAAAAATAATAAAAAATCATCGGTTAGGTGTCTCCATCAGGTTGCGCCGACTTTACATGGGTCATTTATAAAACTACTACCATATTTATTTTATAAAATCTTTAAAAAAATATGTTTTTGTCAAAACCGCCCACACGGTGATATACCTACTTCGTCATCGCGATATCGCCATAGAACAAGGCGACCTCGTAGTATTTACATAGACTAAATATCCCATATTCCCGTACAAACAGAAAGCTTTTAAATATAAGTCATACAGGAACAGAGAGATAACGATTTGTCGGAGGCACTATAGTGGTTTCATCAAGCATAGATTTTAAGCTAAAAACTCATACATACATACATACTGGAACCAATGCTAAACAAATAGTAAAAACAGTTACATTAAAAAATGCCCAGTGAATAGCAACCCTAATTTCCTTGCAGTACTTAACTACTCGCACATGAGACAGATTTACGACTGCTTTGTCCTGTTCTCCTGGTACTTATTTACACTTCGCACGTGTAAAAACACCTCTTACTTGGCTTTTGGAGTGTAAGTTATATTAAACATTATAGAAATATTTTTTAAAATGTTTTTTTTTTTAATTGAAACACAAACAGTACCTAAAATGAAAATTAAAGTCATACATATTAGGTATAATTTAACATAATTTCAATTGAAAAATGCGACCTCTTTCTAGAAGTTTATTGATTTTCGAACTCAATAAAAAAACATTTTACTTGAAGTACATTTTAATAATAACAATATATAGGAAAATTTAGATATATTGCTCTGGTCACAAACTAAGCTCTAGGCTTGTGCTTGTATTTTATATTTTATAAACACCCAGACCATGAAAATCTGTACAGAAAAAACGTATTAATTAATATTTTTTTGCCATGGGTGGGAATCGAACCCACGACTTCCAACGACTATTGGTTTCGCCCTTTGGATACAACGCCAAAGGCGAAACCACTAGTCTACGATATAATGATTGATTACCTACCTTTGTATCTTTTACACTATTATAATTATTTTTTCTATATCTTAATAAATTATCTTAAATTTATGCGTAAGGTATTCATTTTCTATTTATATTTATATATTTTGTATTTATTTTATGTAATATTTTATAAGTTTGAAATTTTGTGTTATAAATTGTGGATGCCATTCGGTTTTTTTTTTATTATATTCTGCGTGCATCCCTAATAACAGCTAAATAATTATAAATAAAATGAAATAAAAAACGAGTTTTGGTCAAAAGCACCAAAACTCGTTTTTTATTTCATTTTATTAATAATTATTATTACACCGAGAATTAAAAATAGTATTTTTATTTTGTTCCGCTAAATTAATTAAATTTGTATTTAATAGTTAAATGAACTTACATTCAAAATGTTCTGGGCCCTACATATACAAAAATAATTTCGGATCAAGTATATATCTACATTCGCTTCACTTATTCACTATTGGTATCTAAAATATTTTTTCAGATATAATTAAAATTACTGAATAATAGTGTTATAGAACGTTATTTAAAATGCTTAAATAAAATAGTATTAAACATAATAATAATCGTAATTCCAAATAATTAGTTGTTTTCCCAAATAAATATTCAAAAAAATATATTAAAAAGAAAGTTTAATTTGTTAACAATACCAATATTCACTTGTTACGTTTTCATTTCATTTATAAAGACACAATGAAAAATTGTATTGCTGAAAAACGACAAGGTTTTTCTAACGCCCCTGACATTTGTCAACGTTTTTTGTCAAAACGTCATTTGCAATGCGTCAATTCAATCCATCATAAACGAATTCATGTGAACGAATTTGAATGAATAATAGAGGAAAGAATTATATTTATTCCGGGTAGCAAACAACAGTCTTTTGAATATTTTATTTTGCCCAGTTTTGAGTTAATATTATCTATCTATACATATAATAAAATTGTAATAGGCCGATGTCTGTACATTACAGATATAAAAAAAAATTAAAGGGGTCTTTATTGGAGCAACAGATGTCAAAACCAGTTTTTTAAATGTCTGTCTGTATGTTTGTACAAGCATCAAGCTAAAACTACTGTATGGAATTGAATGCAGTTCTCCACGACATATTGCTAGATATATAATATAGCGTATACTTTAAAATGTACCCTTTAACATAGGGTACATTTTAAAGTAAGAAAATATTTATAAGAAAATATTTTTGGTATAGTGTTATTCAGCGCGGAAACGCCTCCAATGTCATGTGTACATGTCATGAGCTTATGATAGGGACCTACTATTCTAAGCCCTCTTATTTTACTTCGTACCCCTTTTAGTTATATATTTAAGTTTTTATTTAATAGGTTTATTTTAGTTACATAATTTTTCTTTTTACCTTTTATAATATTTTTTCTTGAATAAATGACTTGTACTTTATAAGAAAAACAGCTGTTTTTCTTTATTTTCATTACATTATTTTTAGTGGAGTTAATAAAGTTTTCAATCAATAGCTAATATAATAAGATGATACACTTTACGTGGTGCCCGAGTTGGCAACACTGTAGATTGCATTTTGAGTCCATGAGTGGCCTTTAAAATAAAAGCTCACGTTCTATATATATTGCGTTTTTTTGCAAAAATCTTTAATAGTTACAAATTTATTATAATGTACCTAATATATAATACATAAAAATGTTATTTATTTTAAAAAAATCTTCTATTTTTCATAGTATCAAAACCTCCGTAACGGGTAGTAAGAGCCACTTTATAGAATGAATAATGATTCTATGTTCGCTGAACTGACGCGACACCATACGTATGGAAACTCGCTCTCATTAATGTGCTAAGCAATTAATTATACACTGTACCCCAAAGGAAACAAGATACAATTTCCTATAAATTTGTTTGATTGTTTTGACAATGTATTAGCGGAGATTTTAATTAAGTTTCATTGTCTTATGCATTAGATTTATTTAACGGTATTTTAGTTTCATTATTATTATGTTAGGCATGATTAGACATATTTTGTTTAATATTTTGCAGAGTTTATGAAAAAGTCACTTCTAAGCACTGAACCGATTTTAATGAAGTTCGTTCGGAAATTGATTTGCATCGAGGCAACATAGTATTCTTTTTTCGGTTCATTTTTCTCAAGATAGAAAAGGAAGGTCTCTAAGGACCACACATATTGCACTGGTAACAAACTAAGCTCTAGGCTTGTACTATTTGTACCAGAAACAAAGATATAATACATATTATATTTTATAAACACCCAGACCATGATATACTGTACTGAAAAAAAGTACTAATATTTTTTGCCATGGGTGGGAATTGAACCCACGACCTCCGGATACAACGCCAGAGGCGCAACCACTAGTCTACGGAGGCTGTAATATATCATATAGCACGAAAGTATAGAATACATTATATTTTAATATATTAGCAGGGAGTTGAAATATAGATTTAAGTAAAATAATTTTTGTATACTGTAAACATCTGCCAGTATGTATATAAGCTATTAAAGTAAGTCTTATTTGTCTCATGAAAAGAAAAAAAAATGCCGATGACATTGTCGATATACATCAAATAATTGGCCAGCTCGTCGCGTTTGTTTGCATAAAGGCAGAAACAAAGTATAATTTTTTTTTGGTTTGGTTTTCTCAAAATAGGGAAGGCAAACGTCTCTATGGATCAAACAGCCTAATGAAATGTAGGATACATTATATTTTAATTCGATGGCATTTTATTTCCACGTTGTCGTAGCCAATAGTTTTTGATCAACATCAAAAATAAAAAGTGGACATCTCGTTGCGGTATTTGGATATACTTAATAACCCATCTATAAAGATATTCACAAGTTGACAGAAAAGACTGAAGTTACTTGATTAAATGTCAAATATGAGATACCTATATCTATTAAAGACACTGCATTAGCAATCGCGAAGTCTGCGTTCTCTATACAAAATGAGTTTTCGTAGACTTAAAAACACTAAGGTCCCTGGTTCGAATCTCGGTGTGTACCAATGAGTTTTTAATTTAAAAATTTATGTACATTTGTTTGACAACACTATAGTGGTGTTGTGCCTCGGAGAGCACGTTAAGCTGTCGGTCCCGGTTTCGCTATACCAACTTGTGAAACTGTTTATAGATGGGTTATTGAGTTTATTCAAAACATCGCGACGAGCTAACCACTTGTTCGGTGTAGACTCATACCATCGGCTACGACGAGTTGGGATTAAAACCCCTCCGCTGGGTACCCTGGAGCCGTCTAGGCGGTCTCGGGCGCCGTAAGGCACCCGTGAAGATATATATGTCGTGGATTTCGAAACGGAACGTCAAGCCGAACTGAATCGACTTGGGCGTATTCGGAAACGGGGGTTGGCAACACTGTGCTGTCATTGAAGATTCCGCCATTTTCACGCGCACTTTTTGTGATTAGACATCGAAGTGAACGCACGTGGCGCAACCTCGCTCCGACCTCGCCGCGTTCCAATAGTAATCCGTATCCATCCGATCCCTGTGTGGTTATTTCGAGTTGATTGTTTATTTAAAAAATGTAATATAATGAATTGAGTGGATATCGAGTCTTATTTTCGGCTAAAATAATGAAAGACGACCAGTCCGGCAACGAAAGCCCACACATCCTGCCGACATCAGAAGTGGGACCCGAAATAAAATATGTCGACAACGTGAGTAAGAACCAAAGGTCAGTGTGAAAATATCGAAAAGTGAGTGCTAGACGACATTGCTACCCTGTGCCCAGGAACAACAGATAGCTGAAGCCATAATAGTGCATCGAGAGAGACAACCTGATAATCAGCTAAGGTGAACCTTCACTACTCGGGTGAGAAGTTTTCATTTTATTTTGATTAGGGTGCTGAATGTTATTGAAAAAAAAATAAAAAAAACCTAGTAAACGTAACCTATGATTTTAGGTTTAAGTAAAAATAACTTAAACTCGTATTTACAAGCTTTGATTGAAGTTTAGGGGTTTTCCCTCGAATGCTCATTTCATGCCGATCCGGATTAGTTTCCTATCATTTAATAAAACGATTGGAATCGTTTAATTTAATTGGTGTTTTCAGTGAACATTTACCGTGAAGTTTAATAAACATGCTTTGAGAATTTTTGTGCTGACTTTGTTACTTTAAGACAAACTCGTTAGTTTAGCTATTGAAATGCGAATTTATGTAGTTTTCGGAATTACAACCTCAGTTAGACTGAGATTAAACTTATTTATCAAAATACCGATAGACCATGCGTTATAGTGTAAATTTAATTGTAATACCGTCTCTGACATTTTACACTTTCTCCTATTTATAATCAAATTCAAGAGTAAATGAACACTTAATAAATCATCTTGGATATGAGAAGTGGCTATCATTAATTAGACATTTAGATAGTTCGTGACCCTAGAAGCAAAAGTACGTTGCCTTTTTAATGGTGTACCGAATGATCATAACTACTAAATCGTTTTCGGTTGTGTGCTTTCATAATAAAATAATCAAGGACTGCTGCTGCAGTAAATAATACTCTGTTCATAGCTTATCTAAAAAAAAAATCTTCGGTTTTGTCTAAATATTAATTTCTTAATACTTGAATACGAAGGATATGAGAGATTGTTAGGTAATGGTAAAATAAAACCAAATATAATTACAGTGAATATTCTGAGTTTAGATTTAAACATGAATTTAATTTAGTTTCTACTATAGTAACGAAATTTTTACAATTAATTGAGCTGGGAATCTCCTTTAGCCATCTTAAGCTTTTCCGCACTGATGGTAAGGTACTGATTCATAAAAAAAAGGGGGTTTAGATCCGGAATTACGGAATAGGTAAAATTTGTAAAATCCTAAAAATTGGAAACACGTAGGCGGGCTGTATAAGTACCGTGTTTTTGATACTGAGCGACCGACTGAAATGTATACTGACGTCAGTGATAAACGTTAAGGAGCGATGCTACAAAAGGTATGTGCTGAGTTACACTATGTCTAGTATTATAGTCGTCGAACATCCAATGCAGAGTCCTATCAGTTCTACAAATTGGAGGCGCTGACTATGTTAATTTTATTAAACAATACACGCACAAGTATGCCCACGAGCGTTTGAGACTAATGCCCTATAATGATATTCCTATAGAGTTTAGTGATGTGAAAAGTCTATAGTACATTGACCAGTATTTGGTAGTCAGAAGTTGATTTTGATTTAATTGATTTGTCTCACTTGCTTAGAATAGTGAGCTGTTACCACTCGATTTAGGTGGTAATGGCGACAGTTGATGTTTGTCACTCGATGGAGGTGGCATGAGCTGTTATCACTCGATTTAGGTGGTAATGGAAAGTTGATGTTTGTCACTCGATGGAGGTGGCATGAGCTGTTATCACTCGATTTAGGTGGTAATGGAATGGTGATGTTTGTCACTCGATGGAGGTGGCATGAGCTGTTACCACTCGATTTAGGTGGTAATGGAAAGTTGATGTTTGTCACTCGATGGAGGTGGCATGAGATGTTATCACTCGATTTAGGTGGTAATAGCGACAGTTGACGCTGAAAGAAGCGTAGATGACGAAAAAAAAGAGAGAAACTATTCGTAGCAAGCGGAGTTGATTTTTGAATGTATGGTCACTAAGAAGGATTATGTAAAGTTTTTGCAGAGCAAGCTGCCAAATGTAGTGATTGAATACTGGTCAATGGTTTAATATTTCAATGGGTCAATGGTTTAATGTTTCAATGGTTCAATGGTTTAATATTTTAATGGTTCAATGGCTCATTGGTTTAATGGTTTAATGTTTCAATAGTTCAATGTTTCAATGATTCAATGTTTTAATGGGTCAACGGTTCAAAATTGTCTAACATGAATTATGATGTTCCTCAAAAGATTTGAGTGATATTAATTAAGAATAGAGTTATTCTTTAACATGAATGTTGTTTATTTGAAGTAAAGCCCCGTCAATTAACTATATGCAGGATAGGCCGAGACGAGGCTATCTCATACTGTCGTTGAATTTTATTATTTTCAGGTACATCACACAGAGACGTGTGACGTGTCATGATGGCCGTGTCGTGGATTTCGAAACGGAACGTCAAGCCGAACTGAATCGACTTGGGCGTATTCGGAAACGGGGGTTGGCAACACTGTGCTGTCATTGAAGATTCCGCCATTTTCACGCGCACTTTTTGTGATTAGACATCGAAGTGAACGCACGTGGCGCAACCTCGCTCCGACCTCGCCGCGTTCTAATAGTAATCCGTATCCATCCGATCCCTGTGTGGTTATTTCGAGTTGATTGTTTATTTAAAAAATGTAATATAATGAATTGAGTGGATATCGAGTCTTATTTTCGGCTAAAATAATGAAAGACGACCAGTCCGGCAACGAAAGCCCACACATCCTGCCGACATATATATATATACTCTCCGGTTTTTAACCTAGGCTTTTTAGGGGCTAACAGCTGCCAAATTCTATTTCTTATAACGAAAACGTTAGTTTTAACAATCAGCTAAATAACTAAAAAACGGCATCTATTAATTCCCTTGTGTTACAGGTATTTTTGCTTTGTCAGTTTTTAGCATTCTGTCTAGTGACAATTGCACCTAAAGGATTAGGTTATTTTGATAATCTAACGTTACCTCTAAAAGACCCATTAATTTGTCATTAAAATTGTATTAAAACCCTCCTTATAAAAATTCTTATACAATAAAAACATCCAATCTTGTTACCTGTTATATTACCTGACTTTAATCATTTTCACTTTCATAATATTATTAATTGATTCCAAACAAGAATCAAAGGATGTGGCTTCATAAAAGCGAAGAAATTTTTGAATCTCAGAAAGACAACGTCTCAATACATATTACTATGAGTAGAAAAAAGACACAACTATATATAGAATGTAAGGGTGAACTAATGAATAAAATGAGACCAAAATATCATCCCTTTACAATACGACCATGTAATGAAATAAAACGTCATTTAAATAATATCGACGCTAAGTTATTGCAATATTAATGTATTGTATAATAATGCATTGTTTTTTAACTATTAAATTTATACTAAATAAATAAATAAAAAGCTGTCAAAATAGAAATTATGAAACTATAAAATTTTCTTTTTTTTTTTTCCGTAAGCAAAGTATTAAAAAATATGAATCAAATTGGTTAAGTCGAACTTATTTTCATATAATATCTAGTGCAGTTTATGATAGTAACGATTGTAATAAAAACACACAATAATAAGACAATATAAGTCTGATTGCAGACCAAAGATTGACAGTTACGCTAGGTAATTTATCATTTTTTCACTTGCGTTGACACATTTGCAGCATCATAACTACAAGCCTGTGAGCTCTGCAGGAGCAGCTGTTTTTAAAATTATTAAAATTTAAAAACAAATTATTTATATATCCCATTCGCTGTGGAAACAACTGGAGCTTGGGGTTCCGAGGCAAAAAAAAATGGAAAAAGGTTATGTGCTCATCTAAATGAGACTTCTAAAGATTCTCGGTCAGGGTACTTTTTCAAACAAAATTTTTCCCTAGCAGTCCAAAGGGGAAATGCGGGGAGTGTGATGGGTACCTTCGTGCCGGGACGGGCCTTGTTACGGGACTAATTTTTTTTTTTTTATTTAGTTTTTTTATTCTATGTCTTGTAAGTTTCTATTATTATTATATACTATACAATATCTTTTATTTTTTTATGTTGGACAATTTACACTAATTGCTATGGTCACCAACTAAGCTCTAGGCTTGTACTATGTGTACCGGAAACAATGATATAATACATATTATATTTTATAAACACCCAAACCATGACAAACTGTACAGAAAAACGTACTAATATTTATTTGCCATGGGTGGGAATCGAACCCACGACCTCCGGATTCAACGCCAAAGGCGTAAGCACTACTACTAGTCTACGGAGGCTGTGATATAAGCGTTTAGTGACTTGCAATACATTGCATGTGCTGCTAGAGCATGTGCAATATGCATAGCGGGTAATCTAACGTGTAGACGAAAGCCATTCTCTATGAGAATTAAATCACTAGTCGAGGATATTCCCTAGAGTATCCTCGACGAGTAATTCAACCTATTTATAACGTTAAATTGAACCTATTTATAAAATTCTTACTTTAAAAGGTAAAAATCGCTTACACCAAGCCATACCTTTAAACATTAATCAAGGAGTTTCAGATAAATCAAAGAGACGAAACATCTAAAGAATTGAAGGCAAAATTTATTTATTACTTTTAAGGAATCTTCATCGCTGTGTTTGTTGTTCCAATAGCGTAATTGGAGCGTTAACAGTAGATATTCGCTATCGCTTTTAAATTAAGGATTTTTTGGGCTTTATTAGGATTAAGATCAGATATATTTCCGTAATTTATTATTATTTTGCGGAAATATTTAAAGAATATGATTTATTTTTATTGCTTTCAAAATCTATAGCTTTCATTTCTGAACCAGATAATTTTGATCTTTTTTTTTTTGCAAGGAGAAAAATATTCCTATTTGTAATTAAAAATAACATGAGAGATATCGCTGTGGTAAATATCGTATAGGAATTTCGCAGAAGGCGTAAACCTGAACTTTATAGGTCTGCTCACCACCAGGTAGATGCATAGTCACATGCCGTGCTCTAATACTTAAAAAACAGCCATATACTTAAATGCCTGTTTAGATACACTTCAGTTTATTTTATAACTTATAATTTTGTTAATCACTTATAAAAAATAAGTAAATAAACATTAATTGGCTTAACCAAGGCTAAATATGTTTATAAGTAATATTATGCCCTTAGCGATCAATAAACAATTACTATTATTAATTTAACAAAAACTTTTTTTTTATTAGAGCACGGCATGTGAGTCTACCTGATAGTCCTGCAAACTCCTTGACAAGATATCAATGCAGTAGTCTTCGGAAAACCGGTGAACCTACAGACTAAAACCGAAACTTGACTAGGTCACTTGACGGATTTTGAATCTGTATGGGTGGTAACGAGTCCGATAGGTCGGCCTAGCGAAGTTAAAGAGGCCCTTCTTCCACATCTGTAGTAGGTATATAAATAAATAAGTAGGTACAAAATAATATTAGTAAACTAGCTGACCTGCGCAACTTCGTCTGCGTAACTTTAAGCGTTTACGCAGCGCACGCAACGGAAGCACTCCAAAGGAATACATTTTCCTCGTCTTTGCAAAAAAAAAATTGATGCTCCGCTTCTATTGGTCGTAACGTGATGTTACCTTATATATATAACCTTCCTCGATAAATGGTTCATCCAACAATTTTTTTTTTTCAATTCGAACCAGTAGTCTCTGAGATTAACGCCTTCAACGAAACAACCAAACTCTTTAGCTTTTTTATATTAGTATAGATTAATAGTTAGTTAAAATACAAAAATAAAGGAACATACAAGAACATTAAACATAATTTAGAAACATAAAAGTAAAGTTAAAACTATTATTTAAAAAAATACTACCCCACCACCGTGAAGCGAAATTACAGGCATATTAATATTTTTATACTTTGAGAGAAAACGGTTATGTGTTTTGGCAACGGCTTTCAAACCGTAACTTGTTAGTTTTCTCGTTGTTTTCACTGTGTTACGGAATTTTATGCACAAAACACCAATATTTTTACTCTTTGTTACCGCTTTTGTGGGATTTATGATTATTAAAAAAAACTTATATTATGGCACTCAGTTGTTGTTGAGTTTACTTTTGTTGAGTTTTTACTATCACTAGTATATATTATATTTTTAAACTTGTATCTTGATATATTTTTATTTTATCTCATAGTTATGCACTCACATATCGTGCTATTGTAAAAAGAAGTCAAAAAATTAATATTAGCTTTTTCCCACGACTTATGTATGACATTTCACACATATTTAGCCATCTTGGTCACAAACTGAGCTTTAGGCTTATAATATGTGTACCAAAAACAACGATACTAATATATATTTTGTGGTTCTGCCTATCACCAGGTAGATACACAGCCACATACTCCAGTAAAAACAAAATCTGTAATAATACTACAGAAGGAAAAAAGGGATTTTTTCTTTTTTATTATATAAACATATAACAAAATTGTAAACGTAAACAAATCTGTACATTGATCTGATAAAAAC
Organism: Monopis laevigella; assembly: GCA_947458855.1. Classification (NCBI taxonomy): domain Eukaryota; kingdom Metazoa; phylum Arthropoda; class Insecta; order Lepidoptera; family Tineidae; genus Monopis; species Monopis laevigella. The sequence continues at coordinate 9,400,301 of OX381581.1, read as the reverse complement.
AAAATGGCGAGATGGACTCTAAATAGACCCTAGAGCAATAATCTATCATTTTTAGATTTCGTGCCAATCTGTCTGTTTGTTTTGTTTGTCGGGGCATCACTTAAAAACTATTGGATCGATTTATATAAGACGGTGCAAGAGGAATTCCAGCAAAGTGTTTGCATCCGCATGGAATATCCATGGATATCTAAGAACATTGTCTCTCTCTACAGGGAGTTCACATATACAGGATGTTTGTGTTTTATACCAAATAGTACAACCTGTGAAGGAAAAACTGAACTTTAGTATATTATAATGACGAAAAACTGCATTAAAATATGTTTAATTAAATGAGAAATTGTTGTTTTTCGTTCAAAGATAAAGTTGATATTTTATATAATCTTTTTAGCAACTACAGTATTTGGTAGGTAAGTACTTACTAAAAAATTAGCCATTCAACAAACCAGTCGTTTTTAGGTGATGCCCCAACAAACTAACAAACATAGAGACAGACACATACACCATACATACACATACATCATCACGGTTGCCCTACGGCGCCCGAGACCGCCTAGACGGCCTCAGGGTACCCAGCGGAGGGGTTTTTAATCCCACCTCGTTGTAGCCGATGGTATGAGTCTACACCGAACAAGTGGCGTCGCGATGTATTGAATAGACTCAATAACCCATCTATAAACAGTTTCACAAGTTGGTATAGTGAAACCGGGACCGACAGCTTAACGTGCTCTCCGAGGCACAATAGTGGTGTTGTCAAACAAATGTACATATTTTTTTTAATTAAAAACTCATTGGTACACACCGGGATTCGAACCAGGGATCCAAGCGTTTTTAAGTCCAAGGTCTAACCAAATCGGCCACCACGTATATACACATACACCAATTCTAAAAATTACAGATTATTGTTCTGTAGCCTATATAGATACCGCACATTTTTGTTTTTAATTAGATCAATGACATGTTTCATATGTGTCATAATGCTTGTAATCAGTTATGTTTTATTTTGTTATTTTTAATAATAAGTTGTTGATTCGTCAAACATGCTTATAAAATACGATTTATTAACCAGAATGATAAGAATATTTTAGTCTGTGACAAAATGTCTATTCACAAACTATAACTAATCTATGGTCTATAAGAAAAATATGGCGTAGCAACAAGTTTGCGTTAATAATGTTTTTAATGTTATTTTATTTTATTTTAAAGATTAATTGAATACAAACGACACATACAGATATTAACAGAAAACAGATTTTTAACATAATACATACATATGTGACAACAGCGTATTCACAGAAAGTTATACAAAATAAAAAGAAGTGTGACAGGACTGTTCTTATTCTTATATAATATAAATAAGCAATATAGGTACTTAGATAAGTAGGTATATACACATAACAATAAATAATATATAATATTTGTTTATATACTTACACATAATTATATACAGATTAGAAATAATATATAAACAATAATTAGATTGAAGGTTTTAGAAGATATTTTATTCCACTCTTATACTTGCCAACTGAGCTGTTAAAAATATCGAGGGTAACAAAGCGCGTATTATATACAGTGCACATATGGTGTAGTGGGGCGCGTAGACCGGCATTGGTTTGGCTTGGTTGTAGATGGAATAACGCTTGTGACCGTGTGTTGTGTTTAGGCACCCGAAAGTGCAGAAGTTCCAGAAGATCCGGACAGTCAATATTAAACAATATAATAAGAAGAAATTGAACAATATATAGAAGGTTGACTGGTAGAGAATGCCGAGCGGCATTAAGTTCGCCTTTGTACAATTTTAGTACAATAAATTAAAAAAAAAAAAACACCTGCGTATCATTTCAAAGCCATAACCTTAACACAGAAAGCTAACGTTCGTCAAAATGACGAGCACCCAATAATTATCTCCCTCTTCTTTACTTATGGTTTTAACTACGTAATTGCGGTTTCGAACCATGGGTTTCGCATGGGGGTCACGTGAAATCGGTAAGTAATTTTGTTTTTGAGTTACCTACTGTATACTGACGAATGGTTGTCTTATGAGCAACTTTTATATTGGTACTTTAAGTACTATAGACCCTATAAATACAAATAAACCTCATTAAATATAATAACATTTTAATAAATACACATATTAAACATGATCATCAAAAAATCAAATAGCTTATCATGGTAGTTTAGACACGTTAGCTATCTAGGGTTAAGGCCAGACCAATGTGAAATCAAGTCATTTTTCTTCATCATATTTGTTGCCTTAGCATTAAATTAAAAGCGCAAAAAAATACAGTAGACACGTTATATTATGAATAAAAATAGTAACCGAATAAATAAATAAAAAAAGTTAGGTTTCTGAAAAAAAAACAAAAAACTAGCGATAAATATCTTTAGCGACAACTATGCTTTTTTATTGGTATTATAATATACTGAAACATTAATCATGTACTTTATTTTATTAAGCTCATATTTTTTTAAATATTAATTCCGTACATTAAAACCGTATATTATACCTAGTCAAAATTCGTAGGTTTTTTTTAACCTATGAATTTCGTCTATAATATACGGATTTTTGTCACCCCACACAATGAATTTGTATGCGTGCAAATCAGTTTTTAAATTTCAAGTTGGTCCTCGCATTAAAAAAAAAACACAAACTACGTAAATGCTAAAAAGGCTATAGAGGACCTTGTGTTGTGTTTCACAGGTCAACCTCATTATAATAATAAATCCCTCTCTACATTGTGTAGACACGGCTTAACGTCGCCAACTTTTAAATCTAGTAAAATTTTCTCATTACGTCTCCCCGAATTAAGAGAGATTTTGCGTCAGTGAGAGAGGAGATTATGACCGTGTAGCAGCCATGTTTCAGCCTCTCTGCTTAAAAATGCTTAAAAAATACCTAGCTGTTTTTAAAATTATAAATTGTAATTTGAAATAAAATATTTAAACAAACTTCTAAACATGTTAGATTATTTTATATACTTAATTATACTGGGTGGTTTTTTAACCATGATAATATATTTTTTATGCCTCCAGTATTTTAGAACCCATTTAAAAAAAATAATAAAAAAAAAATTAATAATAATAATAAAAGTCTTTATTGCATCAAAAAAATTATGTTTCACAATACTTTTAGGTTGTCCTGATACCCGTACTAGGATAACCTGTATGACAGATATCAGTTTCCTTCCAGAAAAAGGTAGGTAAGTATTTTTTTCTTCAAAAAAAAAGTCCGAAATATAAATTATTATATGAACAAACGTCTATATGCTTAAAATTACTCCTACAAATACATAATAAATCTTCGTATCTAACAAGTAAAACACAATTACACAAGTTATAGGCATTAATTCGTGAGTTTAGTATGAAAGTTAACGTGATTTGTAGATCTTTTTTATACTTTAAGTTATTTATATTTATGTTTTTGTATAGGCACACTTCATTTTTTTCATCATAGAACACAATATTTTTTTTTTATCACTTTGACAAAACACTAATACAACAGTATAAATTATAAATTGAATAAGTACAATATTACCTACTTACTGCTTAATTTGTTCCAAAGGTTTGACTGGTAGAGAATGCCTAGCGGCATTAAGTCCGCCTTTGTAGTAAATTTGTGCAATAAAGTTTTTAAATAAAATAAAATAAAAATAAGAAGTATAAAATACGTGTTGGCTGAAATGTGGGAACATTACAGTTTTTAGGTCATGGGTTCAAACCCTGGTGTACAGTTATATAAAATAGTCATGTTTGCTGCGGAAATAGGCAGACACAGAGGAGCACATACACCGATCCTGTCATAACTCTCTCGCTTCCTTCATATTAACAACTCTCTTCATACAAACTCTACGATTATCACTGGCACTGCGAATACCAGCTGTTTTGAGAACGTCCCCGATTTGGGAGATGGAAAGTTATTTTGGGGCGTCCCCACTCCTTTTATTTATCTTAGATTTATAAATCTCTTTCGTCAATCTCTTTTCATTCATCCTCTCAGTGTACCCAAACCACCGTCACATTCCTTTCTCAATTCTTGTTACTACAACTTCTTTCAAATCACACATATCACGCACAATTGTATATGCTCAATTCTTTAATATGAAGCTTCCCACTTGTTAGGTGTAGATTCAGAATGCCATCAGTAACGACAAGGTGGAAACAAAGCCCCTCCGCTAGATAACCTGAGGCCGTTTAGGCAGTCTCGGTCGCCATAAGGCACTCGTCTGATAAAAAAATTAAAAAATAACATTATGTTCTTCATTTTCTGTAAAGTTTATAAAATTAAATATAGAGAATTGAAACAAATTATTTAGCACAGTGGAACCTTTGTAGTAGCTGAGCAAAATATCAGTGGCAAAACTTTTGGGTCTGTGCAAATTTGGCCAAAATTTTAGGGACTTCGTGACACGGACAAAATTATGTACGGTTTGACGTTTATGAAATAATTTGCTGCACAGTGGGTTGATACGACCGCAAATTACAGATTCGTACTAGGGTTTTGAATAAATTTATTATCCGTCGGAATTGTTTAAGTATTTTCGTATTTGATTTTGTGGTTAAAGCGTATTAGGTAAGTAAAAGTCCCCGGCTCAGTTAGCTTCGGATGGACTTTTTTTTAAATTGGAGCACGACATGTGATTTTGTATCTACCTGGTGGTGAGCAGACCTACAAAGTCCATGAATGGGGTCAATAAATAATTGTTCTTAAACAATATCGATCGCTTCCACTATGCCGGCTAAGTAATGCGATTACGTAATGGGGAGCGACATTGACGAATTGCATTACGAGTATATTTTAATATACTCGCTGCCTTATTATCTATTGAACTACGCATTTCGTAACCGCACCCTTAAAAGAGACTACCACCTCGACAAGAAATCGATGCAGTAGTCTCCTGAAAACCGGTGAACCCACAGACTAAAACCGAAACATGACTAGGTCACTTAGCTTTTATTTACAATAAATATTTAAGGCATGGATATGGTCGGTGAAGTTGGTCGCCTTGGTGGCTCTCTTGTATGGCAGATAATGATTGACAGGTCAATGGAATCAGCTAACCACCTAGTCTTACACTAGTTGGTTATGTAGTGTGTGTTCGGTTCGGTAGTAATTTTCATATTAAGATTTCCATTCCATCGTGTCTAAGTTCAATTAATATTTGTCGTTATTTTGTTAATGAATAGCTGCCTAACCAAACGCACTCTAAGACCTCATTGTTAAACTTTTTTTTTTTTTTTTGACTATTCATAAATATCTGTAAAGATTTACATGAAATAAATGATTTTGACTTTGACTTTGTCACTTGACGGTTTTTGCATCTGTATAGGCGGTGGTAACGAGACCGGTCGGTCTGCCTAGCCAAGTTATAGAGACCTTCCTCCCACCTAAAAGAACTGACTCTGCAGAAATTGAACGTTTTTTTACGGGATAATGTGACTTTGAATCTATAGTAAGGTGACAAGAAAGTGGTAAGAAGACTTACAAAGTCCATTAATGGTGTCGACCAATACATTATATTAATAACTCCCATATGCCGGCTATATGATGCGGTTAAGAAATGGGCACCGAATACCGAATAGGTTAGGTCTCGGAGCCCTCCAGACGCATCGGGTCGTCGGGGGGATTCCGGGTATATACCTCCCTAGAGGCCCTTAGGTCTAGACCCAGCTCACGTAGGTCTAGACAGCCTAAGTGTCTGGGTATTGATGCTACATGCATCCAATGTTTGGACCTAGAGAGTTGCCGACCAATCTAACGACGATTGGTATGGCGCCGGCCAACAATATTATTGTCGACAACTCCCTAGAGCCCTTAAATCACCCGAGGTACTGTTATACCACAATAACAGGACCTCGAGGGATTGCCCTTGTATGTGTTAGGATTTACTTGGGGAAAATTATGACACCAAGACATAATATCATTTATTATTCTTGTTGGGCTCAGAATCCAATTCGATTCTTCCCAGACCACTACCTTTTACATAGTAGGTCGTGGTGATACACATTACTTATAAGAATCATACCAGATTCATACAAAAAACACAATATTCATATAAGAAATTACACATTTTACAAAATTCTTATTATATACACAATGGGGATACCAGTAGGGCTCATATGTATTTTAGGGGTGGGTAGCAACATCTGCCTACCCCTAAATACCATTTTATATACATTTGAACATAAATATTGGTAATATTTTGATAATTAATTTAATTATTATAGTGCCACGCCCACTTATGCGATGTGCGTAGCGATACATGTTGTAATGGGCTCTCAGATACCCACGCATTTTATTATTATTTTATGACTTTATTTCGACCTATTTTTCATGTTTTTCAGCCGAAACTGAGTTTCCGCAACAATACCTATTATGGTGATAGTAATAATATATAATAATATATATTTTTAAGAAAATGGTTTTTAAGCACTTTTGTTATTTAAATCCCAACAACTGTAGAAGTATTCATTATACTGTTTATGTATTAATGTGTATATTATATGGTATGTAGTATATTGTGTATGTATTATATATATATATATATATGTGTGTGTATAATACATGTATTTGTATAGCATATAGGTATATAATATGTATTTATTTATACATAAATATATTAACTAATACTTAAAATTATTTTATTTTTTTGCTCACCTACCTAAACTTAATGTTCTAATGTCTCAAAACCTTTCAGATAATGCCCAACGGCATTAATTCCGCCTTTGTGTTGCAATAAAGTTTTATAAATAAATAAATAAACCCACAGACTAAAACTGAAACGTCATCATACTTGACGGTTTTCGTATGTGTGTGGTAAAGCGGTCGGAAAAACTTACAAAAGAAAACCACTTAAGGAATGATATTTTAAGGTATAACCTTGAAGACCATCTCTAATTTGTTTTTTACTTTAATACTTAAGTTGAAAGTTATATATATAATCATAAACCAACGCTAAATCATAAAAATCATTATAACAAGAAGCTAACTTATAGCCTCAAGCAAAATCTACAAAGCAATTACATTAGCTGGCCCAACGCTTTTGATGTGTCACTGGCCCTTATTTTAGTTCTTTAAGGTACGAATTGTATAATAAGACTCAATGTCGTAAGCCATTTTGATTTGAAAATTACTTCCGTTGAGAGATAAAAAATGCTAAAGATCAATCAAACTTAACTTTATCTATAACTATAATAATTAGATTACCACACAATTTAATGATGTAAGTACCTAAGTGTAAAATGTTGGATGATTCACTGTGCACCCTAGATTTAAATTTTCACTCTCCTAAAGATTAGCTTGTAGATATTGAATGTAAGGCATTACGCTCGCTTTGGTATAAATGTTTTAGTGCAAGAAAGTATTTAAATAAATAAAAATGATTATAATAGTCATTTTAATTATATAATTTTAAGGGTATTTTAATAAGTTTATTATGGCCAAGCTGTATCCCGCTATTTCACCCGCCCGCTAATTTATAAGAAATCCCAAAAACGTGGCGCTCTGAGGTTTTCTACCTTTTTATTTTGAAATGAAATATTACTTACAATTCTATTACTTATCTTAGTGTCTTCCAGTTTTTTTTTTTTTGTAAAAATCTTTAATGAACAAACACGGAAAGTATACGATTTTATGTACAGATGTATGTGTAATAATGCATCTAATTACAATATTTATTTGCCATGGGTGAGAATCGAACCCACTTCCTCCGGATTCAACGCCTAAGGCGTAACCACTAGTCTACGGAAGCCGTATCCACTCTAACTAGATAACATATTTGATTAAACATATTTAATAGCTAGATCAAACATTTAATAAACTCGCAATTTGCCGATTTATAACTTAATAGTTTTTGACGCGTCATGCTGATGCTTTCTCTGGGATTTATCATTGGGATTCAAACTAAAACTTTCATAAAAACCAATTTACCTAACTTTTTAGTTTTATTAAGTCTGACATAAGTCAGGTGAACTAAAGCTCTAAGTGACTCTATGAAAACTTTTGGGTAAGCCATTCCGGACTTAATCCTCAACTCTTTAAGGATATAAGTGACACATTTAAGGATTCGGTTAGGGCCTGTAACTTTTTTGTGTTGGGATAATGCTGATCATAGAATTTGATCTTTAAGAAGCCAGGAAATTGATTCGCGAACTCGATTGTCTAAAAGTTTTTTTAGTGATATTAAGTTAAAAAAAAACAATGTGGAGGTGTAAATATTACTTACTTACACATATCATCACGGGTCTCCGTAAGGCACCCGGTTCGAGTTCGCGAATCCTGAGACCGCCTAGACGGCCCAGGGTACCCAGCGGAGGGGTTTTAATCCCAACTCGTCGTAGCCGATGGTATGAGTCTACACCGAACAAGTGGCTAGCTCGTCGCGATGTTTGGATATACTCAATAACCCATATATAAACAGTTTCACAAGTTGGTATAGTGAAACCGGGACCGACAGCTTAACGTGCATCCGAGGCATTATAGTGGTGTTGTCAAACAAATGTACTTTTTTTTTAAATTAAAAACTGATTTGTACACACCGCGATGGGAATCAGGGACCTAAGTGTTTTAAAGTCCAAGGTCTAACCAACTCGGCCACCACGTAATATTACTTACTTGATTCTAATTAGATAGTCCTTTTATAAACAATCTATTAACTTTTAAAAAGACAACTATGATTTATGATTTTAAGAATATTACTATAGTTGTCATTTCAAAACTTATAAGAGATCTATAAATAAATTATGTAATTAAGATCAAATAAGTAAAATCTACACCTAAATGTTTTTCTTTTTTCATATTTAGATGTTTTTGAGGTTTGAGTTCGCGAACCCTGTGTACTTAATAGGTCATAGTAGTACCATCATGGGTGCCTTACGGTGCCCGAGACCGCCTAGATGGCACCAGACTACCGAGTGTGGTACAAATTTATTCGATATGGTAATCTGAGTCTACATCGAACAATTGGCCAGCACGTCGCAGTGTTTGGAAAGATTCAATAACCAGTTTCACAAGTTGATGTAGTGAAACTGGGATCGATTAGTTATCGTGCTCTCTGAAGCTAAGTGACGCGTTACGAATGAGGTGCAAAAAGGCGAAGTAATAATGTGTCACATAAGATATTTTACACATATTGCCTTGTTTATAAACTAAAATCTAGACTTGTACTATGTGTACTAGAAACAATGACACTATACATATTTTGTATTATAAACAAAATAGACCAACGCACAATGTACAGAAAAATCGTACTAATAAAACTTTTCCTTCAACTAAATGGTTAGTGCTACAATAACCCTGATGGGTATAAGTTACAAATTCATATTTTATACGCTATTTTATGTATTCATAGGAAATTGAATAATTTCATAATAACAGAGTAATTTTCATTCCACGCTCGTTTAGTGATCAAACCCTTCCAAAGTTGAAGTTTAAAATATTAATATTTTTCGTCGCAAATTTTATATTTTCCAACACGAGTGGAAATTGTAAATATTTTTAACGAATTTAATTAATCAATGTCATTATTCGCGACAGAAATTGCTTTTATTATCGCCATTGGAGCGCTTTCGTGCGACGATAAAGTTTAATATTTTATGTTTTTTTTTATAAACAAATGTTCCACATATTATTATTACCTATTGTTTAAAGACATTAATAGTTATTATAGGTAATACATAAAATATATCTACTACATAAATAGTCTATAAATAATTGTTAGTAATTAAAAAAAATAATAATACAAATAAATCTATAATTTAGGAACAAAAGGTACCCATGACGTTTGCAAACTTACCACGTTGAATACGGAAACCCAAGAGGAAACTGGACTTAAAGTCTCCTGATATTACTTTAATCTTTATACCTTAATAAAATAAAATATTTTTAGTTGCCTTAGACCAAGAACCCAAAGTTTCAACGATAAATGGGATGGGAAAATTAAAGAATTCGAAAGTTTTATTTTAATTGGTGAGTAGACGTTTAAAGTCCATAACTGGGCTTGATCCATATAATATACAGGGCGAATTGGAAAAGTTATACCTAATTTGGGCTAACATGAGGCACTAGAGATCAAATCGAACAACTTTTCCTATGGAGCCATGTGTCGTAAATGAAAAATATTTTTGGCTTCCCCATACAAATTGGTAATTTAAACATTTTTTATTATTTTATTTAAAAACTTTATTACACAAATTTAGTTCAAAAATTAAGTTAATGCCGCTAGGTATTTTATACTAGTCAAACCTTTGGGACAATAAAGCAGTAACTAGATACAATAGTTGCAGTAAAATATATTCAAGAAATAGAGTACTTATACAAATATTGTACATTTACATACTAATTACAAATATATACACACCAATACTTATGTTAATAATATACAATATAGTATACAACTAGTTTGTATGGAGAAGGCATTTTTATTATGATTTGCGACACATGGTTTCTGGGGAAAAGTTGTTGGAATTGATGAGTAGAACCTCATATTAGCCCAAAATAGAAACTTTTCAAAGTCACTGTGTATATAATATATTGTCATTTACCAGCATAGATCTCTGATTGATACGGTTACAAAATGGACGATGACAAAGGAGAATTTGCATTAGATAATGTACTACGATATACTCTTTGCATTATCATCAAATCAACCTCCCGTTTCCTAACCGCAACCTGAAAGGACTACGAAGAAATCCATGCAGTAGTCTCTTGAAAACCATAATATATATCCACATATTATTATTATTCCTATGCCGCACATGATTGGCTCTTTGTTATTTAACCTTGTGATTTTGCTCACCAATTTATTGACACACATAAAATACAAATGCATACATACAAATTTTGTACATAATTAAACATATATTTACATTTCAAAATAATTGTTGATCCCTGGTTCCTGTGCTAGGTTACCCTGTGTAATAAAGATAGACGTGTAATAGAAAGATAGATTGATCGGCAATAAAAAATACAGAGTATAACATGTGGAGATTTTTTAAATTTAATATGTAGGACAATTTACACATATTTCTCTGGTCACAAACTAAGCTCTAGGCTTGTACTAGGTATACCAGAAACAATTATATAGTACATAAGTAAAACCATACATTATATAAACGTAAATCAGTCTAAGAAAACAAAATAATATTAACAGATCAGAATAGTAACACATCGCATAATACACGCACGGAAATATAATACCGCAGTGCCCAAACAGCGAATTTGCGATAAAATTTACTAGCAATATTTACGAGACGATGTTTGTGCATGACGGCTCAATTAAATTTTGATGAATGATGCTCGGTAAATAACGCGGTATTCAGAATATATTAGCTATGGAGAACTAATATTAACACACTTAAGTTATTTTCATAATTATATAAGAGGTTTGGCATCATTTTACAGTAATCAAAATGTATAAGATTTTCTCTTTTAAATTGAATGCATAAAATTAAAATGTAATTAAATTATCGCGGGCTCTTTTTCCCGCTTACACTTTTTCATGCTGTCTCTTTTTCAAGGATTCTCGAAGACGGCTGACGACTTTCCTTTGTAAAATTATTTAATAAAAGAAAAAGGACTTATTAACGTCTTCAATTGTAGTAGTTTGCCTGTAATAATAAGTGTGTACAGAAAAAAGCTTACTTTTTTTTTTTACCATGGGTGGGAATCGAACTCAAGACTTCCAGATAGAACGCCAAAAGCGCAATCACTAGTCTACGGAGGCTGTAAAAATACAACAACATATGCTGCATCTTAATATACAGGGTCGGCAACTGTAACGTTCCTACCCCAACGGATAGTTGAACATGCGTTGAATTGTAAAAACATTTCTATTTATTCAGGGGTAAAACGGGCTTGTGACATAATGGGATTTTCTACTCTAAGTTTTTTTGGTTTTTCACTGACGCGCGTGGTTTGGAGGTTTATCTTCAGTATTTTTTAGCTCCAGTTTATTAATAAGAACACTTACGTACTGGTTTTAATTTGCTGCTTATTTATATATAGTTTTTTTTTAAATCATTAAAAATATGTACAAATTATAAGATTATTAATAATACAAACTATTGGCAAAACTAATTAAAGGACTGACCAAAAACAATTAAGGATTACTTGAAAAAGTACTCATAACACTAGCTGCGTTTCCACGTTGGATAGCTATGGATACTTTTTGTCCTAAAATTAATCTTGATCATGGATTCCCGGTCACTTTTTTAAGTCTTTTACCCAAAGAAATAATAAAAGTTTATGCTTCCTTGGACCAAAGACCAGTCGTCTCAACTCAACTATAAAAGGAACAAAATTAAATGAATGAAGTATTTGTGAATGTTTTTTATGTTTGTTTCGTGCATAGGCCTCAGCAGCAAAACCAGTTCTTGGTGATCCAGAAATATATGATGGAGTTAGAGTAACAACACCAGCAGGATCCCGCAGTAAACACTTTTTGTCTTGCCAAGAAATAAGATATAGGTATGTTAATAAATCAGCCTATTTTATATTAATAACTATACGTGTTGGTCGAGTTGATAGTCCTTAGACTATAGTTTTTAGATACGGGTTCAAACTCCGGTGTACCAATGAGTTTTAAAAGTACACATTTACATTTTTTTTAAAACTTGGCTTTGTTTAGCTTTCGGTCCCAGTTTCATTTATTTATTTATTCGTGGAAATATCAACAGCGATTCACAAATTCAAAAAAACGAACATTTATAAAAATATTACATATGGCCAATCATTTTGTAAACTTGTGTAATCAATATAGAAATGGGAGTCTAATCAATGAAATATGGCGCCAGGCTGGCCACTTGTTAAATGTGCTCTGAATACCATCGGCAGCGACGAGGTGAGAATAAAACACCACACGTATGAAAATTGATTGTGAATGTGTTATACAACATATTTAAAAAAAAAATTTTTTTTGATCACCAATTTTTTTTTAATTGTCGTGTTTTAGTTAAATCTGGACATATTTTTTCCGTTTTAAGCCAAAGTTTTAAAATGTCAAATTAAGTTTAAATTTTTAAGTTACTCTTCTCTTTGTGGAATTATTTCTTTTAGTGCGAAATTTATATTTTATATTTTTTAGGGTTTCTTAGTTGTCTAGTGGTTGCATTGTATTTGGAGGTCGTGGGTTGGAAATGAGTGGCGAAAGTTAAGCAATATTGGACTTTACCAAAGTGTTCATTAATTTTAGATCATATTTATTTTATGTTGTTTCAATTTAACGCTAAAACCTTTATAATATAAAAGATTCTGGTCTGGGTCTTTATAAAATATAATATGTGTTAGTATCGTTATTTCTGGCAATATGTCCTACATTTATAATAATTATTATTTTATTTAAATATAGTGCCTACTGGAACTGTATTCAGTTAGGTACACCTAATAGGGCTCGACCTAAATCAAGTTTTAATCCCCCGTCTATGTTCAGATAAACCATTTGATCTTACAGCTTGTGTTTCATGCATAACCTAGGTAAATATATCTATCAATTATATACAATTATGTAAAGTTTAAAAAAAAATGGAGTACGACTTAAGACTTTGTGTGTACCTAAAGGTAAGCAGACCTACCAAGGCCATGAATGGGGTCGGTACTGTGACCGAAGATATGATTTAATTCACTTTTCGGTCACCGTACCCGATTTCCTCAGGTATGTCCTCGAGATACTCCTTTAAAAATAACTTTATACCTTTTATACGTTTATTTTTATTTCTCTTTATTACCCTATAGAATATAATATCCCTGCGAAGCTATATAAACCTAAACTGTGAGGATTAATCGCGGTTTCTATTCGTTTTCTATTAAATTAATCAATCACATTTCCATCGTATGTCCTTCTATTGATCTCTCTTTCGACTCTTTTGTTCCTTCGATTTGTTATATTCCTGTCACAAATGTCATAAATACTCAAATAAGAAAACTAACAATATATATGGCCAGTAGTAGCCTTACTCTACAATAGAGAAGTTTATAGTACATTATCGTTTAACAACATTGAACGCTTTGATTGTCCCGAAGTTTTGACTGATAAGGACTGCTTAGCGGCATTAAAAGCAAAGGTGGGCTTGCACTTTAGGCAATAAAGATTTAAGTATATAAATAAATAACACTCCCATTATGCAGGTTAATTAATTAAATGGGCGGCATTACGAGCCTATTTTAATATATTTGCTATACCCATCCCATCTAAATTAACTGCAGCAGACTTATGAAAACCGGTGAACCCACAAACTAAATACGAAAATCCTGAATAATAATGTTTTTGTATCTGTATGGGCATTGGGCATCTAAAGTAACGAGACCGGTTGGTGTGCCTAGCGAAGTTATATAATAGAGACGGGGGCCTCTATTATATAACTTCGCATGGCACCCCACCTAAAAAACTTATATTTTATTATTTGTACTTTTAATCTTATATAACAAAAATCGTTTTATTGTTTATGATTAATAGACAATGGTTATCTAGATATTTATTTTTTAAACTAAAGTAGATAAAATTTTGGATCTAAAAACCACGTTCATCTAGAATAATTTAAAACTTCAAAGCTGGAACGAAAGTTAGTTAAGCCCTAAGTTAAGATTCTGCTCAAATTTAAAACTAACGAACGTTAAACTTTTAAATAAGATGGCTAAGAAGAAATCGCATTGGATTTGTATTCGAATTGCTTCGGTCTTGGCTTAAATATTTTAAAACCAAATTTCCTCCCACACTCGGGAATGGAATCCGCGACAAAGTGTAGCTTAGGAAGGCATTTTACATAAGACGATAAAGCCACGACAAAGTTATTAGATTTTTTGATTTCCTTACAGTTTTACTAGTACAAGGGTTGTGTCAGGGATGGTGAATAACATTTGCATATAATAATTATAATAGTTTATTGAATACGACATGTGTCGATACTCGAAAAGGGAATTAAACTAAATACAAATCTATCAAATTATGACATATTTATTCCTTTCGTAATAGAAACATTAGATCCTTGCGAATAATAATAATTGTATGTAGGACAAATTACTCTGGTCACAAACTACGAGTAAGCTCTAGGCTTGTACCATGTGTACCAGAAGCAACGATATAATACATATTATATTTTATAAACACCCAGACCATGACAAACTCTGCTGATCAAAAGCTGTAGAAATGGTACTGCTGATCAAAAGAATAGGACAAGTACTGCTGATCAAAAGAATAGGACAAGTACTTTTGACAGTTCTCTCTTGATGTCAACCTTATACTACTTAAAAAATTTAAGAGTCCAAAACAAGTGGTAATCTGAGAGTTGATAGTGATGGTAAATGCATCTACCATCGCAGCATACTTCGCAGCTAAGCTCTCATATTTTTTTCATAATGGCTAAAGATACTAATATTGATAGCAACCTAGACGCCTACGGTATTTATTTAAACGATAACTTTTTTTTCTGATATATATATATTTTCTTTCCTGACACCCCCTGTCAACAAAGAAAAATAAAAAAGGGGGCCCTTGCACCCTGCTGCCGGCGTATTGTTGTTTACTTTGCTTATTTTTAATAACACCCCTAGTCTAAAAACTTTAAAGAGCATTTTATTTTTAATAGAATTTTGTCTCTTTTTTACAAAAAAGACTTTAATAGAAAATAGATATATCTTCTATATATCCAACAATATCAATATATTTGATAAAACATAAAATGTGTGTAATGTTGCGATAAAATTGGATTTAAAAACCAACTTTATCTAAAATAAATTTAAACTTAAAATCAAGTTTAAGAAAATCTTATTTAAGCCTAAAATTAAAACTTTGTTAAAGTTTAAAGTTAAGTAAAGTAAGCAAAACTAGTATTTCTTAAAACATGAGCGCTAGGGTGTCAAAATAATGATGTCCGATATAAGCGCGCTCTCCTCTAATCTAGCTACTATAATCGGAGGTATAAGAAACAGAATGTGGCCGCTGAATACCGTGAGGTCTTCTGGGGGTCTTGGACTCCGTAAGGCAGTAATGGTACGTCCTGGGTTCTTTAAACGTTGCGTAAATTTGTAACTTAAAAGCCGACATAATTAGACTCCACCATGTCAGCGATGTATCTGTCAATTCTGGCGGTGGGGCCTATTGATGGGCTGCATAATCTTCTTACCATCTCAGAATTATGAGCAATCACATTACGTGCTATTATAAAAATAATATAAAACCGCTTTGTTATATATAGCAATTAAACGAAATTTATCAATGCCAAAGTGTGATTTCGTCAACGATTTTAATTTATCGTTTACTATCTCGCGTATGTCGTGAACGTAACGTGCGTTGTAAAGTGCATTTAGTTGAAATGTAAATAGACACGATGGGCGCTAAGGAAAGTTTTAACGAAAACGGTTTGAATTTACATTGCTTTATTTGGGTTAATTTGTACT
This sequence comes from Monopis laevigella, assembly GCA_947458855.1. Taxonomy (NCBI): domain Eukaryota; kingdom Metazoa; phylum Arthropoda; class Insecta; order Lepidoptera; family Tineidae; genus Monopis; species Monopis laevigella. The sequence goes on along the minus strand of OX381581.1, from coordinate 9,383,917 downwards.
GTTCGAAATCAATTCTATATTCAAATAGCCAGGGAATTAGGTGGGGAAAAGAATTAATGGGGACATCTTAAATTAGCTGTACTTATGGGAATGTCAAATTCTAATTCATTGAATGATAATATAGCAATCCTTTGAATGACTAATTTGTAACAGATCTATAAATTATTTTATTATTTTCTGTTCGTACATTTTATATTATTATTGGAGCACGGCATGCGACTTTGTATTTCTAATATGGTAATCAGATATTTGCCCATTTTGTTATAATATTTAAAAAGCTAAGTTCAGTTTACTACTGTAAGTAAGTTGAGTGGTGTTAAAAATTTATGAGAAAAAAATAGGAATTCCCCTATTTTATTAATATTGCAATTGAATATAATGAGAAAATAATATTGATAATATTATTATGAATATTATTTTCTCATTTGTATTATTCAACGTCATTTTATATAGATTATTAACGGTGTACATGTTAATTTATATATTTGATGAAATTATAATATTAAATATGTAAGACAATTTACACATATTGCTCTGGTCACAACTAAGCACTAACATAAACTAAAAGCCTAGAGCTTAGTTTGTACACATAGGTGTACTAGAAACAATTATATAATACATATTATATTATTAACACCCAGAACAAGACAAAATAATAATAAATAAATAAATACTATCCCGGGTGCCTATTTGGCTCCCGATCATCGTTTATACGGCTCAGGATACCCAGTGGACGGTTTTTTAAACCATGCTCATTCGCCGATGGTATTCGGAGGCTACACCTAATAAGATAAACTGTACAGAGAAACGTAAACATATTTTTTTGCATGGGTGGGAATCGAACCCACGCAAGACCTCCGGATACAACGCCAAAAAAGCTGCAGACAAAAGCAATCAAGTAACACAAGAGACAAGTTATTTTCGGTTTTAGTCTGCGGATTCGCCGATTTTCAGGAGCCTGCATGCACTGCTTTTCAAGGCGGTTATCCCCCAAACAGATAATTTAGCGATAGAGCACCGAGTATATTTTTAAATAGAATCGTGATGAAAATCCGTCTTCGGACCTCGCCCCGCCCATTTCACAACCGCATACGCATAAGTTGGCATAGTGCGTCAATAAAATGTCAATAATGTTTTTGTTTGAACAGTATATTGATCAAGATCCTATTCATGGACTTTGTAGGTCTACTTTCCATATTATATATAAAACGAACTATAAAACGTTAAAAATTTTCGCACTGAGAAAAATTTCTTAATTTAAATCTCAAAAAAATCTTTTTAACAAAAGGTTTCTTCATAACCACTAAGTATAACCCAGATAATTTTGTTACGAATCTCGTGAAAACAGCCCTCGCCCGGCATTTAAAAAAATTACCCAACCCTTTCGTAATGACGATAAGGAGTTCCCGAGAGTTTTATCATTAGAATATCTGTATAGCATGAACATCTACTTATTTATTTAATAATATTTAATGCCAAATAGCAATAATATTTAATGCCAAGTAAAAATGCATTAGGCATGCCTAGTAGATAATGCCTAGCTTGCTCTCGGCATTTCCTATCAGATAACTTTTAGGTTATTTATTTATTTAAATACTTTATTGCACAGTAAACAAAAGTTATGTACAGAGGCGTACTTAATTCCTTAGACATTATCTACGACCTTTAAGTTTGTGTACGAAGATGAGTCGGGTGCTTAACATAAAAAAAAACTAATACAAATAATAATAATATATTCAATGTATATACAAACACACTTAAATATACATAATACAGTTTATTTACACTATACACAAATAAAATGGAGAATAGATACTGATACATACCACACAAAATACCGAAATACAGGCTGGTTAATATTTTTTTTTATTGGAGCACGACAAGTGACTTTGTATCTACCTTGTGGTGACCAGACCTACAAAATCCATGCATGGGGTAAATCAATAGTTGTTCTTAAACAATATTGATCGCTCCATGGGGGGCGTCAATGACGAATTACATTACGAGTATATTTTAATATACTTATCTTCAATTCAACTACCTACATATTAGTTAAACAAAAAATATTCCTTAATTTCATTACATACATATCATCGCGGGTGCCTCAAGGCGCCCGAGACCGCCTAGACGGCCCCAGGGTACCCAGCGGAGGGGTTTTAATCCCACCTTATCGTAGCCGATGGTATGATTCTACACCGAACAAGTGGCTAGCTCGTCGCGATGTTTTGAATAGACTCAATAACCCATCTATAAACAGTATCACAAGTTGGTATAGCGAAACCGGGACCGACAGCTTAATGTACTCTCCGAGGCACTATAGTGGTTGTTGTAGACAGACACACAGACACATTCATACTTCCATTCTTACAGATATACAGACATTGGCTGTTTATAAAACCATCCCGACGAGACTTACGACGACATTTACTTGACATAATAATAAGACAGACAGAGAGACAGCGGACAGCTAGATTATAAGTAAGTGAAAATAAACAAGTTACCGAAAAGTGCTAGTTTTTATTCACCGAAGACTCCGACTCTTTCTAACAAAGTGGTCCTTCGAACATAAACAGAAACATCCTATGGAAAATACAATGGTCAAGACAAGAGGTATGACACGACCGACACGTCAAATACCCGACGAGGAAGACGACCAATTAGACACCGACAACCTCGAGAATGCATCGCCGACGGCAATGTACCTCCGACGACACGACCAGACCCTACGACTTCACGACAACCCTCTAGGAGTGCATCACCAGCACGATCCATAACATCCATCAGAAGCACAACATCGACAATCCGACGGCGACAACTACATATAGAACTAAAAACAGCCGAAAAACTAGCTGAAATTGAACGAAATCTAGTGAAAGAACAAATGCGATTACAAATGGAAGCCTTAGACGACGAAGAGCTCAATGACGCAGCATCACATGCACCTACTATCTGCTCTCGATGTAGTCCACGAAGAATAACAATGGATCCCGCGGCACCGACTTATACAAACGCCGTCGACACGGACCCGCAACATAGTGACAAACGACAAAATAATTCGCAAAATAGTGATCTAAATAAATTCCTAGCAAGACAGACGACTATAAAAGACTTACCAGAGTTCTCAGGCAACCCCGAAGAATGGATTTTATTCTACAACCAATTTGTTAGTACAACCAAATTATGTAAATATAGCGACGACGAAAATATTGCACGACTAACGAAATGCCTAAAAGGGAGAGCACGCGAGGCCGTTATTTCACTCCTGGTAAGCGGGACCAACCTAAAAATCATCATAAATACATTAAAACTAAGATTTGGCAGACCAGAATTCATAATAGAAACAATGTTATTGAAATTAAAGCGCATGCCCTATATACGTCATGATGACATAAACCAGCTTATAGAATTTTCGACTATGGTACAAAATATTTCTGCCGTAATGAACGCTACGAATGAAACCGGACATTTGACAAACCCAAGCCTTATTCGAGAAATTATAAACAAACTGCCATCTTCACTTCGTTATCAATGGAGTTTTGACATGGAACGAAATGTGAATGAAAATTCAAACCGAGATGTAAACTTAAATGACATATCCGACTGGTTATTGAATACCGCGCATGCCGCTTGCAGAATTTTACCTATACAACTTAACACGAGTACAAACAAAGATATGAAAAGTTATTCAACAAGACGAAATGTTCTTACTACGACCCGACGACCAAGACGGACCTTCTATATACGTAACTGCCGAAAAACTCTGCTTATCCTGCCTTACTTTCAAAACATCATATTAGAGACTGTAGAAAAAGGACAACATGTACTGAACCGCAATGCAATAGAATGCATCATGTGAAGTTACACGCTGCACCGCGCGAATTGACGAATGACGAGACCGTCAACCAGACGGTAGCTATAAATCAGTGCGACGACGATAATACCGGACTCATTATGAAGACTGTACGAGTTACCATCTCGGGCCCAAAAGGCGACGTGGACACTCTTGCGCTACTGGACGAGGAAGCTGCTATGACGTTGGTTGATTCTTCCCTCATGGATCGCATCGGCGTCACCGGACCGGCGAACACGCTGCGACTGCAGGGAGCTTCGGGCATGACGACAACCGAACATAATTCGAAAACGGTTTCTTTTAGTATTAAGGGTTTTCGTAATAATATTAGTTATAATTTATTGAATGCTAGGACTGTAAGTAATCTCTCTTTACCTATACACAAAGTAAACTATAAAAAACTTGTAAATAACTATAAATACTTACAAAACTTTACGAAACAACTTGACTTAAATTCATATAATGAAAAACCATTAATTTTAATAGGACATGATAATATAGACCTTATAGTGACTAGACAGGTCATTCAAGGTGATAAAAATAGACCAATTATTTCTAAAACTAAATTAGGCTATATTGTGCATGGGATATTATCTAAATTAATCTCTAACGATGTAAATATTAACCACATATGTTCATGTGACGAACTGACCGACATTGTAAAAAAGTTTTACAGGATAGAAGATTTTGGCACAAAACTGAACTTTGACACTTCTCAATCTCGAGAGGATTTAAGAGCTTTGGCTATTATGGAACGGACAACTCGCCTTGTCAACGGCAGATGGGAGACTGGCCTATTATGGAAAGAAGACGACGTTATTTTACCCGACAGTTACGAGCAAGCTCGAATACGACTAAATGGACTTAATAAAAAATTTAGAAACAATTTAGATTTTGCAGAACGTTACCGAAACAAGATTGAAGAAAATTTACAAAAAGGCTATATTTCAAGACTAAATTACAACGAAACACGAAAAAACACAAACAAGACTTGGTTCTTACCACACTTTGGAGTAATAAATCCTAACAAACCGACAAAATTACGCATTGTTTTTGACTCTGCTTCTAAGAGTCAATACAAATCTCTCAATGACTTTCTTTTACCCGGACCGGACTTCTTGACTTCATTGCCAGGTGTACTTTTAGGATTCAGAAGTCACAAAATTGCCATTAGTGGAGACATACAAGAAATGTTTCATAGAATTTTAATAATCGACGAAGACCGACAAGCACAAAGATTTTTATTTGAAGATTCTGAATATATTATGAATGTAATGTCATTTGGCGCTATTTGTTCACCATCATCTGCCCAATATGTGAAAAATTTGAATGCAAGACGATTTGAGACTACTTATCCTAAAGCTATAACTGATCACCATTATGTTGACGATTTTATATATTCTATAGACTCACGAATCTAAAGCTATAGACTTAGTAAAACAAATTATTTACATTCACGACCAAGGAGGATTTAACCTAACGAACTTTATTTCAAACTCCAAAACATTATTGACAGAAATACCTAAAGACAAATTAGCAACGATCGGACTGAAAATATTATCAGACAATAAAGAAGAATAACAAGAAAGAATACTTGGTTTATATTGGGATCCTGACAGCGACTGTTTACCATTTACACTGAAATGTAACACAATGATTGAAAATTTAATAGATAAAAACAAACGACCTACGAAACGACAAGTATTAAAACACCTTATGTCAATTTTTGATCCCTTTGGATTCATTTTAAATATTACAGTTAAAGGACGCATCTTACTTCAAGACATTTGGAGGACAAAGATTGGATGGGACGATGAAATTGAGACCAACCATTATGACAAATGGAGTTCTTGGATTGAGGAGGTAAACAAAATTAATACCGTAAAAATACCACGATGGCTGACATGCAACGACGACGACTCCAACCTTCCAAAAGAACTTCATATATTTTGCGACGTAAGTTCACAAGCTTTTGGAACCGTGGCATACCTACGAACGACCAGGACAAACAAAACCTTTATGGTATCATTTATTTCTGCACGAGGACGAGTTGCTCCATTAAAAGCGATGAGTATTCCACGACTGGAATTACAAGCTATTAGCTGCACGAATGGCGACTACTCTTTTACAACACCTTGACTATCCTGTAATAAAGACATATTTTTGGTCTGACTCCAGGACAACTCTTAGTTGGATTAAATCAGATTCTAGGCGATTTAAACCTTTCGTAGCCCACAGAGTCAGTGAAATATCAGACTTGACAAATAAAACTGATTGGAGATGGGTACCCACTCTCTTAAACCCAGCTGACGAAGCAACACGTGACGCTTCAAGTATGGACATTAATTCAAAATGGTTTAAAGGACCGGACTTTCTTCAGCAACTAGACTGTTACTGGCCTGTTGAAGAAGAACGAATTACTTCTAATCATATAGATGATAGTGAAATTAAAAATACAAGTATTTTAGCGATATCCTCAAAACCAAATTATCTTCCGAATGACAATAGATTTTCAAACTACTGGTGTTTAATTAGGATTACAGCATGGTGTTTAAGATTTTGCAATAATTTTATTAACAAAAATGACAGACAAATAGGTGAACTACGAATTCATGAAATTGAAAAGGCAACAAAACTTTGGATTAAGGAATCACAAAGGAGATATTTTAACGACGAAATTTACAAAATTAATAACCGACAACCTATTCCAAAAGACATCAAAATATATCAACTGACCCCCTATCTAGACGATGAAGGAATATTACGACTAAAAGGAAGAATATCGACTCCAAATATACCCTACGACACAAGAAACCCAATTATACTACACCCTAAAGACAGACTAGTAAAATTACAAAGACGTATTTCATGTTGGACGAGAACAAGTTCTTAATAATATTAGACAAAAATACTGGATTTTAAATGGCCGAGCTGCTGTAAAAACCTCATGGAATGAATGTCAAAAATGTAAAAATTATAGAGCTAGACCAATAGCACCAATGATGGGACAAATACCTGACATACGATGCGCTACATATTGTAGACCTTTCACAAACACCGGATTAGACTATTTTGGACCATTTACAGTAAAAATTGGAAGAAAACATGAAAAACGATATGCCGCATTATTTTGTTGTATGACTGTAAGAGCAATACATATTGAACTTACAAATGACTTATCAACTACGAGTGCTATATTAGCTTTAAGGCGATTAATTTCTCGACGCGGAATGCCAAAGGAATTATGGACCGATAATGCTACCACATTTAAAGGTGCCGACAACGAACTTAAGAAAGCTATTATAGACTTGGACCGTAATACTTTTCTACAATTCTGTAGCACAAGACGAATCGAATGGAAGTTTATTCCACCCAGGACTCCACATATGGGAGGTTGCTGGGAAAGACTAATAGGATCAGTAAAGACCGCATTAAAACAGACCCTAAAAACGACAACACCAGCTGAACAAGTACAACAACAATATTGGCCGAAACAGAATTTATGATCAACAATAGACCGCTAACGCACGTGCCAATTGACAATGAAGACGACCTATCCTTAACACCAAACATTTTTTTAATTCCTTATACTGCTGACATAGATTCTCCAATGAGCAGATTTGACGACGCCGACCTACTGAGACGAAATTGGAAAGAATCACAACGACTGAGCGACCTAACATGGAAGCGGTGGTTAAAGGAGTATTTACCTACCCTAACAAGACGAACAAAATGGTTCGCCAACACTAAGCCTATTGAGATTGGTGATATTGTGGTAATTGTAGACGAAAAATTACCACGAAACATATGGCTAAAAGGACGAGTTACTACTTTACATAGTGGACGTGACGGACAAATAAGAGTTGTTGACGTACAAACCATGACGGGTTCGTACAGACGACCAGTGACGAAACTCTGCAGACTTGATGTCCGAAATATTAGTTAAGTATTGTTCCCAATACTGGAGGTGGGAATGTTGTAGACAGACACACAGACACATTCATACTTCCATTCTTACAGATATACAGACATTGGCTGTTTATAAAACCATCCCGACGAGACTTACGACGACATTTACTTGACATAATAATAAGACAGACAGAGAGACAGCGGACAGCTAGATTATAAGTAAGTGAAAATAAACAAGTTACCGAAAAGTGCTAGTTTTTATTCACCGAAGACTCCGACTCTTTCTAACAGTGGTGTTGTCAAACAAATGTACATAATGTTTTTAATTAAAAACTCATTGGTACACACTGGGATTCGAACCAGGGACCTAAGTGTTTTTGAGTTCAAGGTCTAACCAACTCGGTCACCACGTATATTGTATGTAATTTCAATGTTTTTATTTTAAATTTCATGCTAAACATTTCTCGGGTATTTCTTATCCGGGCTCTGGTCACCTCTGTCTCGGATAATGGAACATCTGTGTAAAACTCCTAGTCCCTTTTTACAGGTCCTTTTACAAGTCCACGATTTTTTTATCTCGATCCTGACCCATGTCACACACTGTCAACTACACGTTTTGAGCTCCATAGCGGAGTGTTTTGAGGAGCTTTTAATCTGACTTTTGCGTCGGTGATATAATTTAGTAAATTTTTGTGTAGTTTTTTTTTCTGAAAAAGTTTAAATATTATCCAAATTTTTTTTTTATACATGGCCGAGTTGGTTAGACCTTGGACTTAAACACTAAGGTCCTTGTTTCGAAAACCGGTGTGTGCCAATGAGTTTTTAATTAAAAAAAATGTACATTGGTTTGACAATACCACTATAGTGCCTCGGAGAGCACGTTAAGCTGTCGACCCCGGTTTCACTATTCCAACTTATGAAACTGTTTATAGATTGGTTATTGAGTCTATTTAAAACATCGCGACGAGCTAGCCACTTGTTCCGTGTTAACACATACCATCGGCTACGACGAGGTGGGATTAAAAATCCCTGGGGCCGTCTAGGCGGTCTCGGGCGCTGTAAGCTACCAGTGATGATATGTATCTATTTTGTTATTTGTTGTCTACCAAAGATTAGCGGTAGATAATGTCTAAGGCATTAATTAAGCTCGCCTATGTACAATAGTTTTAAGCTTTTGTAGCGAGTTTCGTACATTCTTTTGCGGCGCTAGTAGGGAGAGCTTTGAAAATTTTGAATGATTATTGAATTATATATTCGTTACAAATTAAAGTTTATTCTTCACTCGGTCGAAAAATGTTACCCGAAATGTAACTTTCTTTATCGATCCGGTAATAAATGTATAATAGTATACCTAACTCCTCACTCATCTGAATTAGTTTAAAAGTAAAATTTGACATAATAAATCAATACTGTGCAAAACAGGATATTAACAAAGGAAATAATATTTTTAGGCATTTTTTTTGGAATTTTCCAGTTAACATCTACGTTGTGAGTGGAAAAATCGGTTATTTCCTTCTAATTTGTTTACAAATAGCAAGTGTTGGTAAAAATATCACCCGAATTAATTACTTATAAATCAAAACAGATCTTTGTAACAGCACTTTAATAAAAATATTTCACTCTCAAAACTTTGTGGCCTAAATTATTTGTAAAAATACTATTATGCACCATTTTTTTTTTAGGTGCAATGTGACCCTAATTTATTGCTAATATTTTAACTTAGTGAGAAGTTAGGTATACTATTATATATTTGTTAAAGTAGGTTTTGTCTATTTTTTGTAGCAACAAAAATAAATACATGTGTAAAAGAGGCAAAACCTATTTTAACTACAGTGTTCTTCAAGGATTCAATAAGTTATTATGATTAAGGCCATGACAATGTCATTGTTTTTCACAGTCAATATAGACTTTTTAACTCTTCCAAAGATATAATATACATAAAGTCTATAACACCTCGTTGGCAAGATGAACGGAAGTATTTCCGTTCATCTTGCCAACGAGGTGTTATAAGAGATTTTAGATTTAAGTCGCTCTTTTAAAAATCATTTTTCATAAGAAAAAAGTGCTTTGCAAGTATATTTAATAATTATTAAGAACTTATATAATTACGTTTTCTTTTTTATTAATATCATATGATGCATTAGAATAATTTATCTAAATATAAAACGCATCAAACATGACTAGAGCTCTTGGTTGGTAAAAATATCAACAAATATGAGACTTTGTATTCTTTATTTATCATATGTCATCTACCTGTCCAAAGTAAATAGGTACAAGTCCATCGTCCCTGATGACTCTAACCCACTTACATGGAAATTGACAAGGTTGATTCCTTGATGTCTTGGACCAAATTTTATGATTACCAAATAAAAGTAAAAAATAAAAAGACATCTTCTAACTAACTCAAATATACTATAATACTATTATTATTAGAAATAAATAATAAATAATAAATATTTAAATAATAATAATAATAATATGTGGGACAATTTACACATATTATTATTGCTCTGGTCACAAACTAAGCTCTAGGCTTTTACGAGAAACAATGATATAATACATATTATATTTTATAAACATCCAGACCATGACAAACTGTACAAAAAATAAATAGTTTAGATAGATATAATACAGTTAGTCATGGTCTGGGTGTTTATAAAAATATAATATGTATTATATCGTTGTTTCTGGTACACATAGTACAAGCCTAGAGCTTAGTTTGTGACCAAAGCAATATGTGTAAATTGTCCTACATATTATTATTATTATAATAAATAAACCTTTTTTATTAATATTTCTTCTTCTTCTTATTTTTTGGAGAATGGCAAAGGAACCCTCAATATGTGAAGGTATAATAATATTTAAATGCATTAAAGGTCCATTTCATGCGTTTAATTTCCTATAGTACTTACGAGTATATTCTCGTAGTTGTGAATTAAAAAAAAACCATTAGTCAATAAAATTACAGTTGAGTAGTTATCAAATAAATTGTGTCCAACAATTTTCAGAATTGAGACTGATAGCATCCCAGTGGAATTGATTGATTGGTATTTGGTATTTTTGATTCAGTGTTAAAGTTACATTTGAAATCATATGAGTCCACATTCAATATTTACAAAGGCGAGGTATGCTCGTCAGTGAAATTACGTATTTGTATCTACTTCCCTATGTTTTATCTCAGCGTTATAAGTACGGTTTCCGATGAGAGTAAGCAGCGTTGACTACCAAAAGTCGCACGGAAACAAAGGGTCGTAAGTCACAATGCGTTTAAATATTAATTTAAGAAAAACTAGATAAGAAATGTAAAATATGAATTAACAATCTTCTTTTTATTTATCATACACTTTTATAAACAAAAAAATCCGAAAAAAATAAAATTGAGTTATTTTCACGATGAATTTCTAACTATTTTATTCTACGTTTTTGACTTAACAATTATATCACTAATATCCTCCAGATTAAGAAAATATTTTTTCTGTTCGTCTAAAAGCAGTCACTTTCTTTTAAAATTCGGAACTATCGGCGCAATCTCTGAAAAACCTACTCGCGTTAAACCTACGTATGCATTTTTTTATTTTATTTTATAAATAACCATTAAAAAGTGTAGTTTTCTGAGAGCAGGATATGCTTACGGGGATGGGGAAAATTAAAAAAATACATGTATTTTCATCATAGAACAAAATAGTAAAAAAAAACACTGTGACAAAAAACACCAAGTTTAAAAAAAAAAAGAATATAATATTCCTGAGGAATTCGAACCGAAAACTCACAATGAGTTCCGTATACAAATAAGTTACCGGAATACAAGCAGGATAATATTAGTCTTAATGACTTAACGCATTTATAATTAAAACTAAACGACTGACACATCAAGTTTTAAACAATTAATCGATTAAGAATACGTGATCATGATACATAACAGTAAACTAGTAATTAAATAGGTACCATTTCATATAAATTGGTAAAATTGATTTTATTGTTTTAGTTAGTTAATTATATTAACACTCGACGAACATGTTTGCTTTAAAATTCAGTGTATTTCTCCTTGGGGTCAGCATGTGTATTGCTGAAGAAGGTAAGATTTTTTTTCATAGAAACTAGCAGGCCCTAAAGTGTAAGTTATATAGCCTTAATAAGTTCAAAAAACAGTTCCACATAATGCACACATACATACCCACATAGTACCCAGCGAAGGGGTTTTAATCCCACCTCGTCGTAGTTAGCTCGTCGCGTTGTTTTGAATAGACTCAATAACCCATCTATAAACAGTTTCACTTTGGCGTTTCCTTGCGGGATCGTATTCGAAACGATGAGATCCGCAAAAGGACCAAAGTAACCGACATAGCCTCTAGAATCGCCAAACTTAAGTGGCAGTGGGCAGGCCACATAGCTCGCAGAATGGATGGCCGTTGGGGCATTAAGGTTCTCAAGTGGCGACCGCGTGCTGGACGACGCAACAGAGACAGGCCCCCCACAAGATGGACCGAATTCCCGCGACCTGAAAAAGGTCGCGGGAAGCCGATGGCTACAGGCGGCGCAGAACAGGTCGTTGTGGCGATCCTTGGGGGAGGCCTATGTCCAGCAGTGGACGCGTGAAAGGCTGATATGATGATAAAGATGAAACAGTTTCACAAGTATAGTGGAACCAGGATCGACAGCTTAACGTGCTCTCCGAAGCACTTTAGTGGTGTTGTCAAACAAATGTATTTTTTTTTAAATTAAAAACTCATTGGTACACACCGGGATTCGAACCAGGGACCTAAGTGTTTTTAAGTCCAAGGTCTAACCAACCCGGCCACCACGTATATGTTGTATATGTTTAACACATATAATGGTTGTAGTTAATCTGACTTACCTAATAAAATCCGACTGACCGGATTAGACAGATGCAAAAACCTAGTCATTTCGGTTTTAGTCTGTGGGTTCACCGGTTTTTCGGAGACTACTGCATCTATTACTTGTCGAGGGAGTAGTCTAATGTCATGTTACGGTTACAAAACAGGCGATTGATTTGACTATAAAGTAGCGAGAATATTAAAAAAGACTCGCAATGCAAATACGTGCCTATTTCGTAACCGCCAGTTTCGCCAGCAAAGTATGAGCGATTAGTATAATTATTGTTTAACAACAATGTATTAATCGAATCCATTCATGGACTTTGTAGGTCTGCTTAACATCAGGTGTATATACTGATAAACACATGACGTGCTTCATTTTTTTTTTTACATCATCTACACATTAAGTTGATAATGTAATAAGACACTAAGGTAAAGGTATACTTTTTTTTTGTTTCAGTTCTCCTGCCACTAGAAGCAATGGGAGTTCCATTCTACGTTCCAAAACCTCTAGTGCACGCAATTGGCTTACCTATGGCGCCAGTAACTCCTGGATGCCTGGCTTGCATGTGTGAAACCATGTCTGGGTGTACTCCTGGCTGCGAAGGTGATACCTGCGGCATGTTCAGACTGACCTGGGCATTTTGGGCTGATGCAGGCAAACCAACTATTCCTGGAATGGGACCTGAACATCCAGATGGTAATGTATTCGAATTAATTATCCTATGGAGCCAAATCTCCTAGATGCCTCGCTTGATGACAAAAAAAAATGTACACCTGGCTGTAAAGGTGACCAGTGATATGTTTACAAGAGTAGGTACTCAGAAAGTAAACATGTACACTATCCCTAAAATATATGTCAAACCTGTTGTGATACCAGTGATATGTTTACAAGAGTAGGTACTCAGAAAGTAAACATGTACACTATCCATCAAATATAAGTTAAACCTGTTGTGCTACCAGTGATAATTATGTTTACAAGAGTAGGTACTCAGAAAATAAACATGTACACTATCCCTAAAATATATGTCAAACCTGTTGTGATACCAGTGATATGTTTACAAGAGTAGGTACTCAGAAAGTAAACATGTACACTATCCATCAAATATAAGTTAAACCTGTTGTGCTACCAGTGATATGTTTACAAGAGTAGGTACTCAGAAAGTAAACATGTACACTATCCATCAAATATAAGTTAAACCTGTTGTGCTACCAGTGATAATTATGTTTACAAGAGTAGGTACTCAGAAAATAAACATGTACACTATCCCTAAAATATATGTCAAACCTGTTGTGATACCAGTGATATGTTTACAAGAGTAGGTACTCAGAAAGTAAACATGTACACTGTCCCTGAAAATGAAGTTAAACCTGCTGTGATACCAGTGATATGTTTACAAGAGTAAGTACTCAGAAAATAAACATGTACACTATCCATCAAATATAAGTTAAACCTGTTGTGCTACCAGTGATAATAATGTTTACAAGAGTAAGTACTCAGAAAATAAACATGTACACTATCCATCAAATATAAGTTAAACCTGTTGTGCTACCAGTGATAATTATGTTTACAAGAGTAGGTACTCAGAAAATAAACATGTACACTATCCCTAAAATATATGTCAAACCTGTTGTGATACCAGTGATATGTTTACAAGAGTAGGTACTCAGAAAGTAAACATGTACACTGTCCCTGAAAATGAAGTTAAACCTGCTGTGATACCAGTGATATGTTTACAAGAGTAAGTACTCAGAAAATAAACATGTACACTATCCATCAAATATAAGTTAAACCTGTTGTGCTACCAGTGATAATAATGTTTACAAGAGTAGGTACTCAGAAAATAAAAATGTACACTATCCCTGAAATATAAGTTAAAACTGTGGATTCGTATTTCATGTGAGTGAGAAAAGCTATCATCTTGTATAAGTAGGATTGTTTCGGATACCCATAGTACAACCCAAAATTTTAGTTTATGATCAGGAAAATATTAGACATAATAATAAAAAAATTTTTCGTTAGTATTATTCGTTTAACTTTTTACAACAACTAAATATTTATTTATTTATTATTTAATTTATTTTGTTTATTAATTTAGTTTTTGTTTCGCGCATACCTATCATAAAATTGACAATCTATAATATAATTCAAGCGGCTTCACTGATTTAAGTTTTCGCCGTGTAATAAGCTCATTAAGTGCTTCTAAGCTCACCTGTTAACTTATTATATTAATAATGCACTTAATGTTTCTATATAGTACAATATCAATAGTGAGCTCTTTTGACACAAGTATTAATTTACTTAAAAAATGGCCCCAATCGCTGTGAAGAAATGTATCTATGAAAAGAAATAAACATTTTATTTATTATTAATTAATCGCTATCACTAGTAGTATATATATAATGTTGAATACTGGTTTGATTTCGCCACTGATTTATTTATCTCTAATAAAATTAAATTTGCTTTGACGAGCGATTTAACCGCGACTTACCACGTTTTTGGTAATTCGATTTAACTTTGTCTATTTAAATTGTGAAAAAAAAAAATTGTATGTCGACATAAAGCACTACTAAGTACCTAAGTCGGGTCTCATTACTACTTACAAATTAAAGCAAATTTTTATCGCCTTTAAGCGGCTCTAATGATCGTTTTATTTTGCACATTAAGAAAGGTTTTTTCTTAACGACAATGTGCTTAATTATAATAATAATGAGTGAGTTCTTAGTAATATCCCAATTAATGTTTATGAGACCCTAATACTGGTATTGCACGTATTATATTATATAAGTATATATATACTTATATAATATAATACGTGCAATACCAGTATTAGGGTATTATTATATAATACCTGTATTTATGTATGCATGTATGTAAGTTTGTATGTGTATGTAAATGTATGTACCTATAATATAGAAGGTATTTATTTATATTTTCTCTTTGAGTAATAGATGATTGAATATTACGATGTAATAAATGGTAGGAAGAGCCTTAATACAGATGTTTAACACTTAACAAGAGAGTCCCAAAACCTATAAAGGTAACCTGTAAATCACTTAATAATTATTTTTATTGCAATCTATTGCTTTACTATCATGCTTATTTAATGAATTTGTATATTTTTTTCAGCGTATCGTATTTGCTCCGAAGATTACAAGTGTGCTAGTGTCGCTATCCAAACTTATATGAGAAAATTTGCTCAGGTTTGTAATTTTAATTATGATTTAATATTTTATTAGTTATAAAATTAATAACCCTATCTGTTAAATATAAAATACTGAAAAAGTAGAAGTAAAGACAGACTTCTCTGCCATCTAGTATTAGAAACTAGAACTTCTAACTTCGCTCGTATAGAATTATTAAAAGAAAGCTAATAATTCTATACGAGGGGGCGTCTGTGTATAGGTAAATAACTAGCAATGACAAAATTCGTGAGGGGTGACTGGAACCTGGTTGGCTCAGCGGTTGAGCGCCTTGCCGCGATAGCGAGGTTCGAGTCCCACCCACAAGGAATTTTTCATGGCTTTTTATCTTTAAAATATATATATATATATGTTAAATAAATATTATAAATATATTTGACACATCAAATAAGTAGAACAAAAAACAAAACACATTCACATATATTTTAATTGTAAGGCTTTGGTTGGATTTAAAAAATTAAATAATAAATAATATATTCTCAATATAAATAAATAATTTTAATTAACATTAAAAATAAACTGACATATAAACTAAATAATTAAAAATATAAAAAGACCTAATAAATATTACAAAAGAACCCTAAATATAAAAACACTAAGAATATTAAATTAAATATAATATTTAATATATTTAGATGACGCAGGATATATTTTTGTTGCCATTTGTTGATTACTTACTGGTTATTATTTTTATTTATGTTATTTTCTTGTAACTTAATTATGTACGTTTTGTTATTTAACTAGCTTATGGTTATTTACATGCTTAGTTATCACTTAAAAAGCTATTTGAGGATACTTTACCTTACTCTATTTTCATATTCTTATTGAACTAATATTTATTGTATTATAATAAATAAATAAGGTCTCTATAACTTCGTTAGGCCGACCGGTCTTGTTACCACCGTCAAGTGACCTAGTCATGTTTCGGTTTTAGTCTGTGGGTTCACCGGTTTACAGGAGACTACTGCATCGATTTCATGCGGTTACGAAATTGGTACTTGAATTGACGATAAGGCATCGAGTATATTAAAATATACTCGTAATGTTATTGCATTGTCATTTTCACCCCCCATTTTGTAATCGCATCATTTAGCCGGCATAGTGGGAGCGATCAATATTGTTTAAGAGCAATTACTAATTGATCCCATTCATGGACTTTGTAGGTCTGCTCACCACCAGGTAGATACAAAGTCACATGTCGTGCTCCAATAAAAAAAAGACATTGTCCAATTCCACAAGAGCATTAGTCGATACGCGACTGACGGCATAACGATTTTTTTTTCTTGTAGGATTGTAACGGCGATGGTCTGATCAACTGCCATGATTACATGGCTATCCATACTCAAGGTGGTTATGCCTGCAAGAACAACATTCCTCTCAGACTCCTCGGCAGATTCGACGAATGCGTCATAGAAAGCACTAGAAGATCAATAATTGTCTAAATTTAAATTTTATTTCAATAAATATTTTGAGTTAATTTTTTATTTTTGTTATATTTAGAAACATTGAATGGCCACCGTTGCTCTTTTGGCAGGTATGCACTCTTTTGACAACTTTTTTTTAAATGGTGAAGGTGCCGCCGTGACTGTCAATCGTTACCGGGCCATGTTGATAGACTTTTTTGGCAAAAATTAGACGGAATTGACTTAAATAATTTAAGTCAATAATAGTCAATAAGTTGACTTAAATAATTTTAGTCAATTCCTTCTAACTCTTGCCAAAAAAAAGACGACGATAGTCACGGCAGCACCCTCATCATTTTCAAAAGAGTGCATACCTGCCAACAGAGCAACGGTGGCCATTTAACCGATATTTTGTTCCATGTGTAAAAGTCATTACTACCTACCTCCATTCATATTATATAAAAAAAAATGATAATAAAATATCAAATAAATATAGGTATATTTTAATTTTTTAAATTCAAGTTCTTAATAAGACACCAATATATAAATACATGTTTTACCTTTTAGTTTTAGATCCAAAGAATAGCAACAAAGGGACCAGGTAAGTTTATTTAATGGATTCTGGATTAAAGCACTGAAAAGAATTCAACTAGAACGACCAGAATAGCGGTTTAGTTCGGTGCGGAAGTGCCGAATTGGGTTAGTGTCGAACTGAGACAAATCCCCGCTCGACCGGCTATGGGGTCCAATGATCCGGAAAACGAAAACCCTGAAGCGAAAATTGTTGCATGAACTACTACGATTTTAGTTACCATTTTTGTTGGGTTTTCGGTTAAATATTTTTAAATGAACTGGAGAAAAATTGTAGTTTAGGAAGTTTAAGTGTGGTGGAGAGGTTTATAATTTGGCTAGTGCGACCGAACAGGGATTTTTCGTTACCGCTAAATATCATGTGTGACTCCCTCAAAAGCCGACTCTAGACTAGGGGTTGCGCCTTTGGCGTTGTACAGTCTGCCATGATCTGGGTGTGTAGAAAATATGTAAGGGTACCTTCCCATTTGTTCCGGTTTTAGTCTGTGTGTTCACCGGTTTTTTCAGGGTGCGGTTACGGATGATTGATTTGACAACACAGCAGGAAGACATTAGCATGTATTCGTAATGCAAATTCGTCTTTATTGCCGTCTATTTATAGTGAGGGTGATCAATGTAGTTAAACAAGAACGACCCCATTCATGGATTCTGTTATGTACTTACCATCAGGTAAAAAACTACATAACGTGATCCAATTTGAAAAAAAAACTGATTACGTCAAATATTATGATACTTAAAGTTTTCTAGAAATATATTCTGTTAGAAGGAAATAGTATATTTTGATGTGATTTTTCTCTTCTGAACTATTCTTCCTGTGATTGTGGATACGTTCTTAAAATGTCTGTGCTTGAAGTAATTCAATTCAAAAAAGTTAGAACTGGAAATATAAATCTTCATAATAATGCAGTTCACTGTAAGTTATGATACCACTTTTTCCACTTCGTAGATTTCCACTAATTTAAAATGAAAGTTTTTTCTACATTAATTAACTTGTAACTTAAACTTTATTTTATTTTATAAAGGAATAAATAAACTTTTTTACGGCACGTGACTTTGTATCTACTTGATGGTAAGTAAACCTGCAAATTCTTTAAATAGGGTCGATCAATACCTTGTTTAATAGCAATCGTCGCTTCTACAATGCCGGCTTAATGATGCGGTTACGAAATAGGCGGCGACAATATACCTCGATAATAAATTGATGCAATAGGCTCCTGAAAACCGACGAACCCACAGACTAACATCATAAAAAGATTAAATAAGTCACTTGTCGGGTTTTGCATAAGAGGCTTTACCACGAGTTTTTGCTTCGCATTAATGTCTTAACGAGCTCTATCCTTAATCTAAGTTTTTAAATATTACTTAGCGATTGAGTTAACTATTTTTTTTTTAGAAAATAGCACAGCGTCTCAGCCTGCAATATTGGTAACTAAAAATGCGAGCGTGTGATTGGTAAAAACTTTTGAGTATAGTTAACTCTAAAGTAAACGTTAAAAAACTCACACTACTGTACGTGAGGACCACCCATAGGTCCCAGCTTTAATTTTGAAATAGGAAAAATAAAGTGATCCCATTGGCCGTTCCCCACGTATTAACGTTACGCTAATACAATTCAAATACTCGTGGTTGTGCCTCTGTTTGGGTGGAGTTAATAAAACCAGTCGGTCGGCCATGCGAAGACTTACTGACTTAAGAGGAGTGTCTGATGAGGCTCTTTGGTCATGCTGATTCAACTGCAAAGTATTACCTCTCTCCGCGCATGACGATGAATCGGTATCGCTACCATACATTTATGTCAACCTTTCCTCCGACCCTCAAAAAGCGAAACAGCACGTATGAGATTATACATATAATTTGGGCAGCGATTTTCGTACCAAAACTGTTTTCTACCCCTAAACTATAATAGATTTTTAAAAAAAATGGTCTCATTCTTTGATCAATCGAAGGTCTAATTTTATTAAAAAGGAAATTAACGACGACTGTGTACGTTTTCCTCTTTTTAATTTTCTGTCTTGATATTTTATAGGAACTATTTTAATACGAGGATTTTTATAGCGATTTTAATCGAATTTCAGGGGTGATATTTTTTTACTATATTTACCAAATAAAAAAAAATTAAAAAAGTAAGAGCATAGATATCGGTCATATTTATAACGCCTCCAAAAATCTATGAATGTTAAGACCAAAAGGTTGCGAATGTATGGGAAATGTTTGATCAGACGCTCCTCTTAAGTTATTAAATAATAATTTGTTTTTAATTACAGTAAATTATAAAACAATTTGGTAACTTGTTTTTACGAAGGTAAAACTTTAAATCTGCTTGTTAAATAGACAAGTATTACAAGTTAAACATACAATTTTAACATTAATATTAGCACACTAACCTCCAATTTGTTCAATAGAACCGCGGCGATAACCCATACTATGACCTTACTTCTGTTAAGAAATTTCATTTAAATAGTTATTAAAATAAAACTTTAAATTTATAACATTTAAAAAAGCGGCTCAGCCTAGTGGTTAAGCAGATGACAACAAGGCCGGACATGGGATGAGTGACCAACTGACCACTTTATACAACGACGCTATACCATCATAAACACCGCAACAAGCTCACCACTTGTTAAGTGTTCTTCGAATACCATCGGCGAAATGAGGACGGGTTAATCCCTCCGCTGGGTGCCCTGAGGCCGTTTTAATGGTTCTCGGGAGCCAAAAAAGGCACTCGTGATGGTATTTATTATTATTATTTTAATAAGGTACAAAAAGCACCATAATCGTAACAAAAATGTTCCTGCCTCACCGCATCACAAGTTTCTAAGAATTGGTCTCGCTAAATCCTCAAGTGGGCTGTTCAGTCTGCGGATTCAATTATGGTGCGGGATGATGTTATGCAAAAGTTGCCAGCACAGAAAATTTACCAAGTCAGAAAGGCCAAGATGACACGTCATGAATGGTCTTAATACGATATATCAATTAGGAATTTAATTGTACCTAGTCGTTAAAGATAATTTTGCTTAAACTCATTATCAATAGTTAGATAGTGATAGGACTATCTACATGTTTATGTTTTTAAAAATCAATAAAGAGAGGCACACATAATTACTTATATTCTATTAAAGTAATAAAACAAAATAAAATAAACAAGTATATTATGACAATAACTAAATGAAAACACATCAAGTATATCTACAAGTTTTCCTTTTACACACATTTTGTTAAATACCTCTTTAAAATCATGTTTTGTAGTTAGCACCTTGCTTTATGGCACTGCCGTTTATTAAATGTTCTTTTAATTCATATATATTCACAATTAAATATTTTTTAATACCCAATAAAAATATTAAGAGTGGTGCTACACTTTTTAAATGTAATGACCTCGTCACGAAACCATCACACTCACAGCTCTCTTGAAACTAAAGTTGTCACGTACTATTTCATCTTAAGAAGATACGACCCGCCTGTCTACTGATTTAAGTCTATGGTTGCTATATTACCAGCTTTGAGAGTACTCTCATGATGGCGGTGACGGAACCGCTACATGTAAATGAGTGTAGGGGGTGGCTTTATAATGCTATAGTTAGCCTCGTTAAAGACTGTACGTTTATATTTAATAAAAAGTTTATAAACTAAAGTATGTAAAATTAATTTAAATGTTATTAGAGCTTGACTTGTAAAAACGATGCACGTATATTATACTAGTTAATCTGGGTGCGATTACAAAACGGGTTTAGTTTGACGAAGAAGCGGATTTTTTTTTCTTTATTTAACCAACAAAAAAAAAAAAAAGTATTTCCCTGCCAAACTATATAAATAGTTTGTCGGCAGATTGCTCTCGTTACATTTTTTGGTACTTAATTGTAACATAATTTTTATTTATCTTTAATAGACACAAAACAACAATAACAGAATGAAGCACAGGCTTAAAAACTGCTTACTTTGGAAGAAACAAAATATATTGTTACTTCCAGGTTGACTTCAATCTGATCAAACAATTCTTTTTTAACTTGTGATAGTGTATTTAGTATCCTAGGAACAACATATTGTCATAAATCATAAACTCATAAATCATTTATTTCTTCACGAAAACAGGTTTACAAAATTTTACAATTTCAGTTGTTAATACAATATTGAATAGTTCTCTATGTTCCACCCGAGAGCATGTAAATATTTACAGTGGTATTTTATACCTACCTACCTAACAATTTATTAACCAAACAATATAAGTCAATACAATAATTAAAATTCCCTTATACAAACATAATATAGTAGGTACTGTCAAAGCCATTAAAATATTTTTAATCGATGTTTAAATAATTAGCACAACCCAACATGAAACATTAATAGTTATCCATTTGCCATCACTTATTATATTCTTATTACCCATTATTATTGTATTAATAAACTAAAATAATTATATTAAAAAAAAACTAGCAGGTTTCTTATTTTATATTATAGTCTAGTAAGAAGCACACTGGAATATGGATGTCCTGTTTGGTCTCCTTTCTAGATTACTCATGTATCCAACATCGAACGTGTGCAAAGTAACTGCTTAAGGATCATTGCTTATCGTAACGGTCAAGGTCGTAGAGTGCCTAGTTACAGAGACAGACTTTCTACCTATCATGTCACCAGGCTGGAAGTCAGACGTCAACAGTACGACCTAATATTTTTGCATAAAATATTACACTCGGCAATAGATTCCCCTGTCCTCTTATCGTTAATAAATATTAATACTTATTATAGATCACGTGTTCCAAGTACTTTTAATTTGCAAGTTCATAAAAATAACATCTCCTACTTTAACCCTATTGTCAGAATGTGCCGTCTATATAACCTATTAGCAGAGGAAAATGAAGTGCTGGACATATTTAATCACCAGTTTTCCAAATTTAAAGGGATCGTCCAAAATGTCCTCAAATAGGTGACTAATCAAATTGTATTTGTATATTTTTACACTGTTATGTTAATTGTAAATATTTTTATATTGTTTTTTTACGTATCTGAGTGTTAAAGAAAAAAAAAATAGAAAAGCTGAAGAGATAGGGAAATATTTGTTGAAATAATTAATGATGTATACACGTCGATCATGCTATGTACACATGTTTTGAATGACAATTTAGGCTAAGCTATCTTTACTATATAAACAAACTGTATTTGATTGTTATTTGTTTTGTGTGCTTTATAAATAAATCATTATATTATTATCCTTATTTACTTTATATATATTATTATCATTATTATATTATTAATATAGAAAAGCCCAGATTACAAAATCATAATATTTAGTACACACATAAAACACATTAAATTAATATTTTTTTTTACAATATATATATTATAAAACTTCAAGAAAGTGTTTTTTATTATTAATTATATATATTAAGTAATTCATTTTAACATTATACAAATATTTAATTATTATTAACATTATATATTATTTATCATTGAAATTTGAAGTAAGATTCTATTTCCGATTTAAAGAAAAGAACATACCTGTATATAACTGCCAAAATAGTGAAGAACATAATAATATATAAACCATATACTTAACTAATATTATTATTACTATTAATATTATTATTATTTATTATTATAGAGTACACAATTACTAATATATAAAATAAGATATAAAATCCAAAATCTAAGTAAGATACCCATACAACATTTTTCTTTGGTAAATATATATCTATCCTAAGTTATTGGTAACAAAGTGGTACCCAAACATACTTCAATTTTCTTTCTAAACGAGGCTAGGGGGTCGCTGAAAATATCTATGGTGTTGTCCCTTAAAAATAACTAGTTATAGGAATTCATACTACGACGAAGTGAAGAATTACTGCCAAGATTAGTTCGACAAGGAGGGATGAAAAAAAATCTTCTTGTATGCAACCTAGCGTTATTTTTGGGGACAGACAGGGATATGTTGGAGACGACTTATACCAAAATGTATAAGTCGACTGGAGGTTACTCCACACAGCGATACTCACAAGTTCTATCTTTATATGCAAGATATCTACTAAAGCTACGCTGCACCTTCTCCAGATGACCTATGTGGTTTTGATAGGTAGGAGACCAGACCACCGACGAGTATTCTAGATTACTACGTACAAGAGCGTTAAAAAGAGTAATTAAAGCGTCAGTGGAATTGAACTCTCTGCAGATACGCTTA
This sequence comes from Monopis laevigella, assembly GCA_947458855.1. Classification (NCBI taxonomy): domain Eukaryota; kingdom Metazoa; phylum Arthropoda; class Insecta; order Lepidoptera; family Tineidae; genus Monopis; species Monopis laevigella. Next base: position 9,359,956 of record OX381581.1, on the reverse strand, counting down.
ACAAAACCGCACATCCTAGATGCCTTGGAGACGATGCTGTCAACATGCTCAACAAAGGAGATCCTTCCATCCATTTGAACTCCAAGATCGCGTACAGTCTACCTCCAATAGGACAGAGCCATTAATATTAAAAGTATATGGTATGACATAAATTTTATTTATAGTGAATTTGATATTGTTTATTTATTACAGCATCGAGATCCTCCTGCAGGAGCTGTGCATCATTAATACCTTCTATCCTTCTGTGTATTTTAAGATTATCATCAAATAGTGCATATTCGCTGTGAATAATGGTGTCAGTGATATCGTTGATAAATAGATTGAATAAGCATGGTCCAAGGACCCTGTGGAACACCAGAACTGGCACTATATGACTTTTCGGATCTATAACCACTGGTTACATGTTGTAACGTACTGGATAGGTACGATGCGAACCAATCCAACACTGGACCACCAACACCGTATTTAGAGAGTTTTCTGACAAGTAGCTCATGATTCACCATGTCGAAGGCACTGGAGAAGTCTGGGTATATAGAGTCCACCTGACTGCGATCATCTAGTATATTCGCTATGTATGTGGTGTAGTGAAGCAGGTTGCTGGTTGTCGATTTGTCCGTGCTGGTGAGGGGATATGATAACCTTTAGAATGTTAGCAATCTATGGTCGTACAAGTCATTCCAGTATTTTCGCAAAAATAGATAGCAATGAAATCGGTCTATATGTTTTTGCATTCGGAAGGATCTCTCTTTTTATATATCGGAACCACATTAGCTTGTTTCCAGTAAGAAGGAAATATACCTGACTTCAGTGATTTATTAAAAATAATTGTAAGCGTTATAACAAGACTTCGACCTACATGTTTAATAAAAACTGGAGGTATACCATCTGGGCCTGCACCTTTATTGATGTCTAGTTTATTTATACAAGAAAGAACATCTGATTTGGTAATATTTATTGCGGTTAAACTATTTTGGGGGAATATAGAGGGGACAAATTGGTTGTATGCACCTGTAGAATGTTGAGACGAGTACACAGATGCAAACTGAGTAACAAACAAATTGCAGATATCGACCCCACTGTACGCAACATCATCATTATGCCTCATATCAGAAGGAAAGTGATATTGTTTTTTTTTTTTTTTTAATATATTTTTTTTTGGGATTTGTGGATAAACTGTCTTGAACATCTACAATATATTGATTATAACATTTCCGCTGTAGTGTAACAGCACGTTTAGACACTAATTTAAACTCCATATGATTACGTAGACTCTTATGTTTTTTATAGCGTTTTCTCACTTTTTCCTTTTCTGATAATAAACGTATGAGAGCCATCAAAAACCAGTAAGGGAAGTGATTTTTTCGAGATGAAGACTTTGGTACAGTTTCATCTATAATAATTCTCAGCTGATCATAGTAATAAGCCAACTTATCATCGATATTGGAGCGACTCCCCAGCGGGCACGACCAATCTACGCGGCGCAGAGCAGCCTTAACAATATCATAGTTCGCTTTACGGAAATTATGAGTACCAAAACGTCTGGCATCAATAGTTGACCTCTTGCTCTGGCTTAAAGTCAACTCGAGAGCTGGATGATTTAAATCTAATACAGATAGAGGGTCGACACTTTCAGAAACATATATATTAACTCCCATATTTGGAGCAAGCACGAGGTCCAGTGTTCTAGAGTTAACATTCTTCACATTATTAATTTGATTAAGGTTATGTTGGGATAAAAAATCTAAGAAGCTATACCAAACCTCGCTTTGGTAATTTAATGGTGTGAGACGTTGTTAATATTTGCTTATCATTAAAAATTATTATTTTGGTTTTATTAATTAATTACATAATAAACTAAATATTATCGTTATTATTTATATATTAAGTATTGTGCCATTATCATTATTATTAGAATTATGAAGTTAACATTTATAGTAGAAACCAAGTTATTTAAGTTTTGTCAGCAAAAAAGTCATTTACTACTTTATATTTATTTAGTAATTTAGTAGCTTCTTGTTATCAAAAAGTTTTGTAATTTTTCTTTAAAATGTCTAATATCGCCAGTACCTATTACGTATGTCCTTTGGAAGTTCGTTGTAAATAAAAGGAGCCATGTAAAATACGCTCTTATGAAACAATTCTGTTTGATAAAACATTTAAAAAAAAACACAAATAAATTAAATTACCTATAAAAATAATAATAATAAATAAAAATACTTACCTAAAAAAATTATAAATCCTCACAGTTGTCGCGCGGCATAGTGCCCAGAACGCTGGCTACATTACCTCTTTGAATGATCAAGCTTAATCTTTGGAAGAGGTAAGAGCCAGCCCTCAGGTCACCGGTGACGTCAATAAGGTCTGATGATATATTTTTAATAAATCCTAATGTATTTGGGCCCCATGAGCCCATAGTCTCTACCCCAAACGGCACAAATATATAATTGTTTGCTATTTGACTATATTTGCGCCGTTTGAGGTCTTCCCGCGTCTTCGGCTGCGTTGCCAGCCCCATTCATGGTCCTTAGAATATGTGAAGTTGCTAATGTGTCTACACAAGTAGCATCTCAGACTAAACAACGACCCATCTTCCAAGGCACTAAACTTAATCCGTCAGGTCTCTTGCCGTCATCACGAAAAAGACCTTGTGGCTCTAAGATTGATGGAATATGTATGGCGGCAAGAGACCGACGAATCAAATTATTGATGAGGCTGTGTCGCGCAAAACGCCCTGCGCTCCTGGAACATGAAAGCCCATGGCGCCCAAATACGTCGACGTCACCTCCGCACGGACATCTGTGAGGTTCACAAAATGCGACTCCCAATCTCAGAGCCACGGCGATTTGAAAGGTTTGGTTATCCAATAATGTTCCTAAATTTGGGTTTGGTATTGCTTGAAGCCATTGTCCAGATTCTTTGGTTGAAACAGCTAAAAGACGAGCGCGTTCTAAATTACTGCTATTTTGCAACAAATTGGCATGGGTGGCTTGAACGATAGGAATGTCCCAATGTTTCTGTTTGTGACGTTCCATCGGGACATTTCCATTCGGGCAAGCCAGTGACCATGCTGTAAGGCTTTCATCCAAATAAGAAATATGTATATCCTGCCAATCTTTTCTTAAAATTTTGGAAATGATACCTGAGACACTATATATAGACGACAAAAAACCCGGGAGTGCAACACTATATCTAATTGGTAGAGTTAGCTGGGTCCAAGAAAGTTCTATAAAATTTAAATTAAACATTTTTTGTAAAATTTCTTTAATGGTGGCATCTAATAAACTCGTTAATTCAAAAAATTTCCATATCGGAGATGTGCGTAAAAGATACATAATTTTGGGAAATTCTGTTTTGTGGTTTATTATGCGCGTCCTCTCGCCGTAGTAGTTTTTGCGGGGGCTCGTTTCCACCAATTCCTTGTTTTTATTTCTCCGAGTGTTGAAGTTATGATTTTATACACACTATTGTCATACTGTTCTATTGCAATTAAAAATTTTACTTTTTCTTGTAACATAGTGTAAAAATATTTTTTCATAATTTTAATAATATCTTTGTTTAGTTTGTTTATTTACTAATAATTTAAAAAATCGAATTTGAATGTTTTAAATTTGGAATGCTAATTCATATTTATGACCAATTTGTTAATCGACCATGTTAATAGACTTTGTAGGTCTGCTTACCATGAGGTAGATATACAGTATTACCCAGTCACATGCCGTGCTCCAATAAATAAATAAAAATAAGTTGTAAATTTTGGTGTACTTTACTTATTATATAATAATTATATATTAAATTAACACTGATTGCTACCCTATTTCGGTTAAAACATGCCGTTACGAAATGGGCGGCGACAATAGTCGAGAGAAATTTGCATGTTTTGGGCATAAGTTTTTTTTTTCTGGTACACATAGTACAAACCTAGAGCTTAGTTTGTGACCAATATGTGTAAATTGTCCTACATAATATATATATATATATTATTTAAAAAAAAAAAAAAAATCTTAATTTTATTTTCTTTTATATAAAAAACTTCAGAGAAAGTAAATCAAAGTTCACTTTGACTACTAACTGAACTAATATACAATATGCCGGACGGAAAAGCAGTCCCGTGAGGCGAGGACGCCACGTTGTCAACCGTACTTTGATAATAATTACAAAGTCGAAGCGCACTTGTAAACACGGCACTCCCCTTAGAGGTTGGGTACCCAAATTTGGCTACAAGCATAAAAGAACATTCAAGAATATAACTAAATTAAATACTAGTTTGGCCTTATTCATAAAAACTTATTGAAACCTTGAAGAACACTTTAGTTATGGAATATTTTGTCCCTTTTACATATATTAATTTTTGTTGCTAAATAAAAGAGACAAAACCTTCTATACTAAAGTGTTCTTGAAGGACTCAATAAGATTTAATGAATAGGGCCATAGGTATATGGGAACTTCTTAAATAGGTAAGGGCAATTTAATTCCCCGTTTACTTTTTAGTAAAACATAAATATTTAACATAAAATATGAATTTATTGATTTTATGTTATAAAGTAAAGGTAAAATTATGATTTGCATTTATTTTGATTTAATTTTATTATTATTCTCTCTTCATGATAAGAAAAGTCTTAAAGCATCGTGCTTAGAAATGGGCATTTACAAATAATTGTATTTTTTTTTATTTTATTTTTTTTGACAGAAATTATAATCGGATTTGATAATAAGAAATCGACTTTTTGCGTCGACTATTGTTCTGTTATAGTTGATTTATGTATGTAAATAATTTATAATTCGCTTCGCATAAGACAATTTTCATTAATACCATATTTTTAAACTATTATACAGTTTTCTCCAAAGTTTGTCATGATCTGGGTCTTCCATGATTAATTCTGGTACACATAATACAGGGCAGTATGTGTGAAATATTTTTAATATTATTTTCATTTTTTCTGACTACATAACTAATGAATTGCTCATTCTTAGGACAGTAAAGGCTTTCAATGATTTATGGCTATCAAAATTTCATGCAATTCATTAATCCTTAGTTATCAGCAAAAACTATAGTTATCAATAGGTTATCTATCAATACTTAACCATTTGTTAAATATTTTGCTAGGAAATTAAGCAAAATTATAAATTTACCTCCTGCCTTCATTTTGTGTTCAGTTTCCGGAAATTTTATACATAATATACATTGGAATATAAAGTTATTTTGTTACCTTGTTGTTCGGCATACAAGAAAGGTTTAATATTATTTTATGAGCCACAGATATGTTTTATATTCTTCAGCTTGCTTCAGCTAGTATTGGAGACAGTGTTCCAAAACATTATGAACTTTTTCTTGAGTTAGTTAATTTATTTTTATTATTAAATTTATCACATGAAAGTTTCCCTCATATTATTGTCCTCTTAAAAAATATAAAATGTAGGATAGCACTTTACTTCACGTAAAAAAATATACTTGTATTATAAATAATTAATTACCTTATTATAGTTATTATACAACAATATATAAAGATATTTTAGATAAATCTTCTATTTAAAACATTTTTCATTGCAAAATCTGTTCTAAATCTATAAATTTAAATTTAGTATCTCTGCCATTTTTTTTTAGAGAAGGTATATTTTACATTCATTATTAAACAACAAACAAATTTATTTAAAAATAAAATAAAAAGATTCCATAAAAAAAAATTAGAACTTTATAAACAAAACAAGCATGTGATGTCCTTTGAGAGGTATTAATATGAATTGACATTATAGTATGTAATTTTATTAAGGTGATGCATGAATTTTCGAATTAAAAACATGATTGAAACATTTGTCAACACCACTATAGTGCCTCGGAGAGCACGTTAAGCTGTCGGTCCCGGTTTCACTATACCAACTTATGAAACTGTTTATAGATGGGTTGTTGAGTCTATTCAAAACATCGCGACGAGATATCCACTTGTACGGTATAGACTCATACCATCGGCTACGACGAAGTGTAATTAAAAACCCCTCCGCTGGGTATCTTGTATGTACGCGTGATGAATGTATGTATGTATGTAAATTAAACTCAAGTTTATTAAGTCGCTTGATCTAAAAGTTGCGTGTATGCTTAGGACTAGAGGTCATAGGAGACTAAGCTACATAATATAGGTATATTAGTTGGTCGCCCAGCAATATACGACGCGTATGCATAAAGTGTTGGTACCATCTATTATTAGTAAGTATAATAGTCTATGTTATATCTTAGAAGTATGATAGAGAGAGAGTATGTTTTATGTCTAAATAAGGTATCGTTAACTTTACATTTACGGACCGTGTAAAATTTTGAGTATAACATTAAAATAATGATTGTAGTTCTCGGGTAACATTTTGGAGAAAATAGTAATGTTTGTTAATAATACTAGAATTAAACTTTAGTTATTTGCGCCAAAATACTTTAAATTAATATTCATGTAGTCTTGTGACTCCACATTTGATTATTAAAAAAAATAATTAAGTAACACATTTGTTATACCGGGTGATTTTTGCACGATTAGGTACATAATATTGTCATTTATTGAGACATCTGTTTTATTATAGTCTGTTTTGTACATGTATAACTATTTTGCGCAAATTAAGTACAAGGATGGATTTTAAATTCGCTAAGCATTTTTTTTTTTAGTCAAATTTTAGGGACAAATTAGATATTAAATGGGTGCAATCAATAAAATAAATATTAGGTAAGTGTATACAATTATTAGACATATATTTTTCTCCCAAAGTATAAGTCTGGTGATTCAGAGGGGCAATGCCGCATCAGTTCTTGGCACGGTAGGTGTAATGTCGGGGATGGAGGAAATATTTTATCTTTTTTAGATTTATTTTATTTTTTTATTATTTATTATGGTTTAGGTTATTTTTAGTTATTAGTTTTATTTTTATTATGTACCTTGTAAATATGATTTTTAATGTTTTTTTTCAATAAAGATTATATAAATAAAAGAAAAATAGGTATAACTTAAAAGATCATGATGCATCTATATAGTTAGAAACTTAAAGCAGATATAGGAAAAAAACATAATATAAATATATTTAAAAAAAAATAGTATCAAAACTTTATGACTTTACATATTATTATCTCGGTATACTAATACTTACTACATACCATGCTACTACCCACTTCGTATACATGCATATAAATACCTACATTAATATACATTCATAAATAACATTTATGAATGTATATTAAAACAAATTTACATACAGTCCCTGGCCATATTATTAGACGCACTGTCATTTTTTATATTATTTCTAATAATTATGCTTTGAATATTATTATTGTGATTATTCGTAAAATTTATAACATTTGTAAGGATGCTTAATTTTTTTTTGTATTATTGAATTTCATATCTAATTTTTCTATGTGATATTAAATTATTACTTATAGAATAGAATATAGTTCTTAACACTTAGTGTATTCGAAAATATCAGAGGCCCTAGTGTGAATTTTGTAACGTTTACTATCCACTTAACTATACTACTGCGTTAATTTTGCCACCAATCAGATAAGCTTATTTTGATAGTCCAACAAAATAAGAAGGTGGAGATTTATCGATTAAGGAGATAGTAACGTAAAAAAAACTCAGGGCCTCTGATTAATACCTTCCAGTAGACTATGATAATAACTTTATATCACTTAGCAAAAATATATATAAAATTCAATAATAAAATTTGTGTACTAAATAAACGTTATAAATATTATTGTTAATCGCATCAAATATTGTACCTATTCAATATGGAATTATGTAAAAAAAAAATTGCAGAGTGTCTAATAATATGGCCAGGGACTGCACATGCATAAGTACACAAAATAATAAATCTACGATAATAATACTTACCATAACAATACCCACAGCACAATGATTAATGAAAGCAGAGACACGAGAAAGTGGGAGGAAAACGGAAATATCACATTTACACGTTACGAAAATTTGCATGTAGACCAGTCACAAGTTAAAAAAAAATCCCACGATGAAATTCTTTACTGTACGGATTCAGTAACATATTACAGGCGCCCAACATGAGCGCAATGTTATAGCGCGCTGCGTACTCCCGTAACCCGACGCGCGACGCTTACGCACACATTCTCAACTTGGGAGATCTCAGAGCGTAAAGCTGTGCAACATCATTATTTTTAGTATAACTTAGTTGTTGTAACTAAACAATTTTTTTCCTTGTTTGGTATTATGTTTAACAAATAAAGTAATATATAATTATTTAGGTGATAATTCCAATAATAATAATCATGGTTAACTTTTATTATATTAAACATCTTAAGTATAAAAACTAAAAATATATATAATAAAACCTACCTAATTAAATTAAATTAAAAATTTCATCAAACCTCTCCGATGCCGACGAATCACATGTTCCTAATATACTAGCGGCATTGCCGCGCTGAATTTCTAAAGAAATTTTTTGAACAAAGAACGCCCTGGCTCGATGGTCTCCCGACTTATCTATTAAAAGTTTTCCTAAGTTAAAAGTAAATTTTTTAGAGTCGGGAGACCAATAATGTATTTATTTTAATTAACACTAAGGAAAATAATACTAATCCTACATCGTGGATTTATATTATTACAAATTCACCCGGTTTATAAAAACTATTAATATAAAAAAAAAAAAAAATCAAACAAAATTCCAAATAAAGCTTTTTTATGAAATAAAACAGACAGAGAATCATTTTTATTTAGGGTTCCCTATATGTTAAAAATAAAATAAATATTTTTAATTGCTATGCTCAAACACTCCACTGCATATGACATTAGTAAATTGCATGAATTTGTTTTTAATATTTCTTGATGACACACAATTTTTATTTAAATAACAATAGCTTGTTGAATATTTTTATATTTAATTAAAACCTATAAGCTTTCTGATAAGTACATACGAGTATGGGTTTAAAAAGTCATGCAGACCGCTGAACCCCTTCATTTTTTTTTATTGACTGGTTGAAAAGTATTTTATATAAGTTAAATATTGTCATTAAAATAGATAAAATAATATATCTTATATATAGTATAGTAGATAAAAGTAAAAACTTAGAGCCGGTTTGACCAAAAGTTTGCCTATATTTTATACAGGAGATAGTAATGTAAAATTCCATACAAATATTTATTCACATATTAAATTATTAATCCTCAGAATATTTATTTGTTATTTAACGTTATTAATTTTGGTATAAGTTATGCCTTCTTTTGGTCGAACTGGTGCTGAATTTTTCTCAATATATATTTTTTAATTATCTCTATCCGATTATCCGAAATAATAATGCTTCGGAGAGCACGTTACTCTCCGAAGCATTATTATTTTGGATAATCTGATAGAGATAATTAAAAAAAAAAATTGCTGTTCGGTCCCAGTTTCTCCACTATATCAACTTGTGAAACTGTTTATATATGCGTTAATCCCACCTCGTCGTAGCCGATGGTATGAGTCTACACCGAACAAGTTGCTAGGTGGTCGCGATGTTTGGATAGACTCGATAACCCATCTAAAAACAGTTTCACAAGTTGGTATAGTGAAACCGGGACTGACAGCTTAACGTGCTCTCCGAGTCACTATAGTGGTGTTGTCAAACAAATATACATATTTTTTTTAACTCATTGGTACACACCGGGATTCGAACCAGGGACCTAAGTGTTTTTAAGTTCAAGGTCTAACCAACTTGGCCACCACGTATATAAATCTCTGATTATCCATATACATCCCAATAAATAAATGTAATAAGTAAAATATAAATCAGAACCCTCTGAGAGATTTAAGATTTCATACTTGTAGGATTTTTTACAAAATCTCTTTTTATTGTATACCACGGTTGGATGACCCAACCGTTTGATTCTTTGGGTCACTGGACACGAGTGTATAATATTCGACGCGTATTGAAGGGTAACTCTTTTATAGAACATCTTGAAGAAATTTAAATTGAATTTGTAGATAGGATCAAAGGGCAGAAGCGGTGAGCCTCGAGCGGTATTTTTTTATTATTGCGTTGATATATTGTTATGATATTTTTTTTTATTACCATGGATAATTGTATATTTATAGCAGAGGCTTTAATCTTTATTACTTGATATTTTTTACTGGATGAATATTTATTTTTGTATTTGTCAATAAATTGTAAAGGTTTTAGATAATATTGAATAGAATCCCTTTCTTTATTCTCTAAAAAATATTACAACAAATTATTTGTTTAATTTATTATAGAAATTTTATTTATTAGATACAATTAAATTAAAAAAAAACATAATACTTAAAAAAACTAAATTAAAAATAAAATCTAACTACAAAATAAAACCTATAAATTATAAATTTCCTCCAAATCGCTTAATTATATTATTACAGTAATTAATAAAAAATATAGAAACAAAAAGGTTTCCACTCAGCATAAATGTCTGATTACAATGCTATTTTACTGAAATCATAACAATAATAATCTTTTTTTTTAAGTCACACTCAAAAAAAAAACGGTCGACAAAGGCGAAATACCTTTGTCTAATATTTTTTGACGTTGCCTTTAAACAATGCGTTTAGGTAAACTTTAACTCAGCAGCATAGTTATATTGTCGAAAATTTGATTGTCTTTGCGTCTAGGTTACGTCGTCAAGATTTATTTTGTTTTAGTCACTGCGACATAGGTGGTTTACTATGCGTCAATGCCTAAATATGGATTTTGATGCGATTTCTTATTGAAGTGATGGTCTTCTTTTAGAGCGCGGTTACGAATTGGGCAGTTAATTCCACGATAAAGCATCTAAGGTACTAAAGTGTCTACTTTAGTAATTCAAATTCGTTTTTGACGTAGCCCATTTCGTAACCGTATAAATTAGCCGGCATAGTGGGAGCGATCAATGCTGTTAAACAACAATGTATGGATCGATTACATTTATGGATTTTGTAGGTCTGCTTACCACTAGGTAGATACAAAGTCATATGACGTGCTCCAGTAAAATAAAATAAACATATGCAATTATAAAAATATATACGTGGTGGCCGAGTTGGTTAGACTTTGAACTTAAAAACACTTAGGTCCCTGGTTCGAATACCGGTGTGTACCAATGAGTTTTTAATTAAAAAAAATATGTACATTTATTTGACAACACCACTATAGTGCCTCGGAGAGCACGTTAAGCTGTCGGTCCCAGTTTCACTATACCAACTTGTGAAACTGTTTATAGATGGGTTATTGAGTCTATTCAAAACATCGCTACGAGCTAGCCACTTGTTCGGTGTAGACTCATGCCATCGGCTACGACGAGGTGGGATTAAAAACCCCTCCGCTGGGTACCCTGGGGCCGTCTAGGCGGTCTCGGGCGCCGTAAGGCACCCGTGATGATATGTATGTATGTATGTAAAAATATATAGAAATAAAAGAATAAAAGCCTCACTTATTCAAAAGATAATTCTAGTAATATCTCGAAGCCTTAAGCTAAGGTCGTATTATTTCTTAGTGAATACACTTTCTTCATAAAATTTATGAAAAAGACGATGTTTGAATATTTTATCAGTAGAGTAATTACGTGATTATGGTAGGAAAAGGGCCGCAGGGAAATTGTTGAACCAAGGTTTTTTGGTGTAAACTTGTAGCCAAAATTTTAATTATTTTAATGGGCTAAGGGTTTTCTTTTTAATTAACTTACTGCCTTACTTACGTTAAGGTTAAATATGTCATATTTTTGGTTAATATACCATCACGATCACGGGTGCCTATTTGGCTCCCGAACACCGTTTAAACGGCCTCAGGGTACCCAGTGAACGGTTTTAAACCGTCCTCATTTCGCCGATGGTATTCGGAGGCAACACCTAACACGTGGCGAGCTTGTTGCGGTGTTTATGATGAAATAGCCTCGTTGTATAAAGCGGTCACCAATCCCAGGACCGGCCTTGTTGTCATCTGCTTAACCTTGTTTTCAAGTTGTTTGCGATGATATCTACTTTTTAAAAAAATCATGCCATTACAATTGAATCCGTTGGTGTAATCTATACTAATATTTTAAAGCTAAAGAGTTCGTTTGTTTGGTTGAACGCGTTAATCTCAGGAACTACTGGTTCGAGTTGAAAAATTGCTACATAACATCACGCTATGACCAATCGGAGCGGAGTAACAATAAAAAATGTTGCAAAAAGCTGGGAAAATTTATCCCTTTTGAGAGTGTACGTTGTATAAACGGTTAAAAAGTTCCGCGACGAAATTGCGCTGATCAAAAACTAAATCAAAAATTGCGTCTTTAAGTAAAAAAGAGCTTGTATGGAGACTCTTCTTATAGATAAGTTTTTTTTTTTATCGGGGTTTGCCAACGAGCCATGGAGCGCAGTATACTAGGCGTTAAACTTATACATAAGATACGGAACAGCATACTGCGGTCTAGGACACGAATAGCCGACGCCACTCAGAAAGCCACCATGCTCAAATGGCACTGAGCCGGCCTCGTGTGTTGAATGCCAGGCGAATTGTGGGCTAGGATGACCACAGAATGGGTGCTATAGGCCCGGAAAATACAACGCGGTAGGCCCTTGGAGGAGATGGAGAGACGAGCTAGACGCCTTTTCAAAAGATTGGTCCAGGACAGCTAGAGACAGGAAGAGATGGAAGGAGGGAAGGGAGACCTTTGCCCAGCAGTGGGACATAATAGGTTAAATAATAAAGATGGGGTTTTTCTAGTTCTCATAGTATTACGGAAGCAATAAAGCTATATGAGTAGTCTCTTCCTATAAAACTAACAGATTCGTGTTTTAGTTTATTTTTAAATTTCAATAGGAATATATGGGGAGCTCATTTAACTAGGTAGTTTGTTGTATAAATATTATGAAGGGTGAAACTGGGTCAAAAAAGGTAGTATAATAAAAATAAAAAATACATGACGTAAAATAACAAATATATTAAAAATCCTCTGTTTAATACATAATAAATAACGGCTGGATGGTAGTTAAGTTCTTTGTCTTTTTTGTAAAAACCATCCAAGCTGTCACTTTGTCAAATTCCTTCTCTTAGCCACGTTCTACAGAACAGAGGTTACATCGGCAATAATGTAATTATAATTTTAAAATAAAAATAAATAGATAACATGTAAATATTTGTTTAATTGAAATTTCCCATCATCTCCGCTTCCACACAACATCCCCATTAAAAGTAAATGTATATAAGGATAAAATTATAAATGTAGAGCTCAAAATTCTTGCGACCTGGTTATTATTTTATACTCCGGGGAAATTTCAAACACCAGGGCGGTTAATAATAACTAACTCTATAATATTAAGGAATATGTTTATAAAATATAATATGTATTATATCGTTGCTTCTGGTACACATAGTACAAGCCTAGAGCTTAGTTTGTGACCAGAGCAATATGTGTAATTTGTCCTACATATTATTATTATTATTATTATTATATTATGTAAAAATCTTTTATTTTTTAATGTCACGGTTGCCTTTTTTGTTGGCAATTTAATATTCTAAGATAAATATTAAATCGACGATGACTTAAATTACTTTCATAATTTTATAGTATTGTTCATGTAGGGATTTTTCAATCGCCAGATAAATTTATCAACATATAGCTTGTATGGAGAATACATAAATTTTCAAGTTATTAATTCAGACGAATGAAATTCGGCGCTAAGAATTTTAAATAAAATATATTTAAAATTCTTAGTGTCACGGTTGCCTTTTTTGTTGGCAATTTAATATCTATATGTTAATAAATTTATCTGGCGATTGAAAAATCCCTACATGAACAATACTATAAAATTATGAAAGTAATTTAAGTCATCGTCGATTTAATATTTATCTTAGAATATTAAATTCCCAACAAAAAAGGCAACCGTGACACTTAGCTTGGCGTCATCATTGTGACTACAATATATTAAATTTAACTACAATAACAGAATATAAGCAAAAGAAAGCAACCTAGCCTTTGATGGGCAGCATAACATTAGTCTATACCGAAGTATGGAACTACGATAGCGGAATATATACAGAAAATGAAAGCAACTTAACCTTTTTGTGGGTGGCATAGCATTAGTCTATAATAAATTATGGAACTACGATAGCGGAATACATACAGCAAATGAAGGCAATTTAGATTTTGGCGGGCGGCATAGCATTAGTCTACAACTAAGTATGGAACTACGATAGCGGAATATATACAACAAATTAAGGCAATTTAGCCTTTGGTGGGCGGCATAGCATTAGTCTATAACGAAGTATGGAACTACGATAGAGGAATATAATAATATATAGAAAATGAAGGCAACTTAACTTTTTTTGGGCGGCATAGCATTAGTCTATAATGAATTATGGAACTACGATAGCGGAATATATACCTACAGAAAATGAAGGCAACTTAGTCTTTAGTGGGCGGCATAACATTAGTCTATATCGAAGTATGGAACTACAATAGCGAAATGTATACAGCAAAATAAGGCAGCTTAACTCATCGAGGCGTAGCATTAGACTACAACGAAGTATGGAACTACGATGGCGAAATATATACAGAAAATGAAGGCAGCTTAATTCTTCACGGCGTAGTATTAGACTACAACGAAGAACTACGATAGCAAAATATATACAGAAAATGAAGGCAGCTTAACCCTTCGCGGCGTAGCATTAGACTACAGCGAAGTATGGAACTACGTTACGTCGTTTGGGGCTACAAATCTTTTGGTTGTTTTAGTATTAAACACAAAATGTCTTATTTCCATAATGACTTAATCCCAAAAGGTACCATTCCGAATTATTTTTATGAAAACAAAAATGGAAAACATAAAAAATTTGCAAATAAAATAAAACAGTAAGTAACAAAATTAAGTAATTCAATAAAAAAACACCACAAAACCCTTTATTATGGATTATATAAAGTAAATTATACCAGAAAAACTGGGCCGGTATTGTTTCAAAATTGAAAAACAAATTACAAATTTTAATAATAAAAATTTCAAGTCTTTTTAAATGGCCCCGGAGCACGTAATTGAAATTAATTAATGCGAAGAGAAAAACGGCAGGCGACTAAAATATTCAATAGAAAAATAAAGAAAAAGAACGAAACAAAAAACGAGAATATTAATCACTGAATGTTGGCGCATGCTTTATTTAACTAAAGTTAAGGAAGTGCTTTGACCGTTTAATATTAATTAATTATTATTCTAGAAATGAATTTAATAATTTATAAATAAACCTGTAGTTTATTTTCACAAAAAAATCTATAAAATTAAATTACTTTACCTTGTTTTACTTTTACGTTACCCATTTAGTAATCGCATCATTTAGCAATAGGTAGGAACCTATTAAATAATCCCATAAGGGTTAAATTTTTAAACTTCTACGGTACCCAAATTATCTTTTTTAAGGACACTGCATTTGTAATCGCAAACTCCTCGTTCTCCATGCAAAATGAGCTTTCGCACTTCCAGTAATACTGGATTACTGTTTGTCGCAGAATAAAAATAATATTATTGTTGGTCATAGTATTTATAAATATTTCTGGGTTGGGTTATTATTTTTATATGTAGGATAATGCACTGGTCACAAACTAAGCTCTAGGCTTGTACTGTGCACCAGAAATAAAGATATAATACATATTATAACATTTTGTAAACACCCAGACTATCGAACCCACGACCTCCGGATGCAACAACTTCGTAAGCATGTTAATAAAAAAATAACTATTTGCTATTATTTTTTAATAGATACCTATTATTACTAAGGTATTTATTTCTGAAGCTGCTAAAAAGATGATATAAAGTATAAACTATGTACGAAAAATAACATTTATCAAAAAGTAAATAAATCATTTTTTTGCCTTTTTATGTCATTACAACCCCTTTCATTTACTTATTTATTTTATTTTATTTATTTATTTAAAAAAGCGGTCCTAGCCTATTGTTTAAGTCACTGCGCAACTAATGACAAGGTTAAGCAAATGACAACAAGGCCGGACCTGGGATGGGTGACCGCTTTATATAACGAAACTATACCATCATAAACACCGCAACAAGCTCGCCACTTGTTAGGTGTTGCCTCCGAATACCATCGGCGACGAGTTAATCCCATGTGGCGTTGGTCAGGCCGTTTAAACAGATCGCGGGAGTCAAAAAGGCACCCGTGATGGAATTTATTTATGTAATAATAATAAATACCATCACGGGTGCCTATTTGGCTCCCTAGAACCGTTTCAACGGCCTCAGGGTACCCTGCGAAGGGATTAACCCGTCCTCATTTCGCCGATGGTATTCGGAGGCAACACCTAACAAGTGGCGAGCTTGTTGCGGTGTTTATGATGTAATAGCCTCGTTGTATAAAGCGGTCACCCATCCCAGGCGGGCAAATGTACAAAGGCGAACTTAATGCCTTAGGCATTATCTACAGCTAACCTTGCAAATTGTGTTAGAAGTTGGGTACTTAATTTTAATAAACTTATATAAATATTTTATTATGTATAGAATATATATAATTATTTAAGTAAGTTATTTTAAACAATCTATACTAATCTATACTAATATTATAAAGAGGAAAGATTTGTATTTTTGTATTTTTGTATGTTTGTAATGAATAAACTCAAAAACTACTGGACCGATTGCAATAATTTTTTCACCATTAGAAAGCTGCATTATTCAGAAGTAACATAGGCTATATAATATCACGCTAGGTCCTATAGTTGTGGAGCAGTAACCAAAAATGTTTTAAAAACGGGGGAAAAGTATCGTTTCTGAGGCCTTCCGTGGCGTGCGCTGAGCATATAGTTAAAGTTATACAAAAATGCTCTATGGATGAATTGTTCATCTTTAAATATAAATAAAACGTAAAACTATGTAAAAAATCTTAAGTCCCCCCGTGCGAAGCCGGGACGGGCCGCTAGTGTATTAATAACTAGGTATATATGTGTGTCTAACGACAGTGTGTTGGTCGCATAAAATTTACGTGTTTGCCCCAAAATATAACTTGTTTATGACATATAAAAATATCAGAGCTCGAAGCATCAGCTAAAAATTGCGGATGTCATTAAAAGAAACCAATAGCAATAAACCGCAGAAGGTTTTATTGGTCGAATAATTCAATCGACTGATTCCATTTTAAACCTTCTGATAAGCAGAATAAAGACTAATATTGAATGTTTGATCTTTTTAATTACGTTATTAGGTTTGTTTGTCGTGATTATGTTCGTCAATTTTTCTTCTGAAATTCATTGACAGTGTAAGCTTAAGTAATTATTTGCTTCCTATTATATTGGATTTAGTTTACTTTACTTGTTTTTTACATTAAGTCGGGGTTGCCCAATTAATTCGCTCATTTCCACTAGTTCTATTGAACTAGTTCAACGAAAAGAATTCCCACTAGTTCAACCGTTGAACTAGTGGGAATAATTTTCTCAGTAATTCGACTTTTTTACGGATGAACTAGTGGAAGGAAATTGTTGAACACATTAAATATTATCCTTGTAACAAAATAAAAATACCGACTTATAAAACTATAAAATTATGATAACTCCTTTTTAAATCAATAAAAAAAATGAATTAAACTAAAGTGAACTAAACTAAAACAAAAAATTAAGTGGAGTAAAGTGAAGTGAAATAAATTGTCAAAAGAACTAGTGGGAATGAACTATTAAATTATAGGTGGGGGAGTACTACACTTCTCTAGGCTAACCGATCGGTTTCTTTACCACCAGCGATACAAATGGAAGTTAAGTGAACTACTAATAATGTATATATCATCACGGGTGCCTTACGGCGCCCGAGACCGCCTAGACGGCCCCAGGGTACCCAGCGGAGGGGTTTTAATCCCACCTCGTTGTAGCCGATGGTATGAGTCTACACCGAACAAGTGGCTAGCTCATCGCGATGTTTTGGATAGACTCAATAACCCATCTATAAACAGTTTCACAAGTTGGTATAGTGAAACCGGGACCGACAGCTTAACGTGCTCTCCGAGGCACTATAGTGGTGTTGTCAAACAAATGTACATACATTTTTAAATTAAAAACTCATTGGTACACACCGGGATTTGAACCAGGGACCTAAGCGTTTTTAAGTCCAAGGTCTAACCAACTAGGCCACCACGTGTATAAACTACTAATAATGATTCGGTTTTAATCTGTGAGTTGACGTGTTTTGAGGAGCCTACCGGATCGATTGTTTATCGCGGTGGAGGCAATCTTTCATATTGAGTTGAGTTTGTTTCGCTCTTCTACGAAGCAACTTCAGTATTTTTATAATTTATTTAGTTAATTGAGATGGGGAGGAAATTAATATAATTCGTGGAGGAGAATAGTATATTAAACTATGAGAATGATGGTGGCATGATTGAACGAAAGTACGAAAATTGCAAAAGTAAATATACCTACCTATTTTGCTATTATTAGTACAACAGTATCCGCATAGCCAGGACCGATATCTTGAAACAGACTGATATCTCGAAAACTGATTGAGAAATACTATACCAAATTAAGTTTTTCCAATGAAACAAATAAATACTAAGTATTTTTTAGTCTGCACCCAAGAGATACTGCTAAGGAAAATTTTACAAATCTAATTAAAATTATTAATCATTTGGGTTAGAGAGGTAAAATTTGGAACGTTTATGTACATACATACATATTATCACGAGTGCCTTACGGCGTTCGAGACCGCCTAGGCGGCCCCAGGGTACCCAACGGAGGGGTTTTAATACCACCTCGTTATAGCCGATATATATGTTAGGCCAAATAATATACGAGTATATACGGGAAGGTTGGTGTGGTTTGTTTCTTGTTCTGTATTTCTTGATAAACTTATTTTAATACTTAATATTTAATTAATTCTATCTCGTAGAGAGACTCCGAGCATAGCCCTCTCCATAGCACGATGTGCTATTTTATGTTTGCTTACTGTGGGCCTTATTAGTTATTAACTAATAAGGCCCACAGTAAGAGACCACGTTTTAAAACACTACACACTGTCAAGCGCAGCGTAGGACGCCAACCCACAAGGTGGACCGACGACTTTATTAAGACCGCAGAAAATCGATGGATGCAAGTCGCTTCCAACCGGTCCTTTTGGAAATCTATAGGAAAGGCTTATGTCCAATGGTGGATATCATACGGCTGAATATGATGATGTTAATTTATTTCAGAAACGACATGCTTAGAAAGGGATAAAGAAGAATAGGTTCTTTATCCCTTTCTTGGGTTTTCCATGCAATCGGTTTTTATTATTTCAAATCCATCAAGGAATCAAACAGACCAGAGTTAATTTTATAAAACCAACCTACCCGTATAACTATTATGTGGCCATAAACCATTGGTACAGTCGTAAACACAACCATAAAAGTGGCCATTCATTTTCTCGCTCAGTTGAGGCCTGATGGATACGTACACTTGGCCTCAAAATATATGGCCGTCAATGGATGCGGATCCGAAAATTGCTTTGTAAAATATTACCTTATATTCTGTTTGTTGTTTTCAAAAGCCTTTGATAAAGAAATATAGCTACAGTTTTAGGATTAGGGTTGTTTTTTAAATCTTTTTTGTATTTTCTGTATTCATAAAAAAATCTCAAAAACCACTTATCCAAATTACCTCTTATGAATATTTATAACAAAAAATCGTATTAGGTACGTAATGCTGCAAGCGTATTAGGCACTCTACCAAGTAGCGCCCCTCTCAGTGACTTTTTCTCTTCAATTTCATTTTAATTATCTAACAAATGCTAACATTCCGTCAATCCTAGAGCCGCCAAGTCTAATTAGGAATGACGGAAAACGTCCAGTTAAACCTTCGCAAAAGAAACATTAGGCCCTTGGGTGTTTAGAATCAAAACTTTTCATTGAGAAACTAGGAAAAAAATATATAAGTTTCTGGAGATAGTCGGTCTAAAAATTATTTTAAATAAAAAAAATCAGTGTTGCAGTTTCAAAATTGCAGCAAAATTACGGTGGTAGAAATTCTTATCTGATATAATAATTTTGTACTATATAAAATTTAAATTATTTTATTTTAATTGTATTTACTTGTACAATTAATGTTACTTCCAATAAAAAATACTATAAAAAAAACTTCTTTTTTATTTTATTTTTATTTTATTGGAGCACGGCATGTGACTTTGTATCTACCTATTAAAAAGTGGACCTAGAAGGTCCATTTGGGTCAATCAATACATTGTGGTTTAATACTATTGATCGCTCCTACTATGCATGCTAAATGATGTGGTGACGAAATGGGAGGCGACAAAGGCGAATTTGCATTACAAGGCTTTATTATCCTGCTTAAATTATCATCTTGACTTCTCGTTTCCTTCACATGCGGCTTCTAAAAACCAATAAAATTAACCCATTTAAACTAAAACTGAAATATAGGTCTAGGTTTTGAAGGTTTATGAATCTGTTTAGGAGTTATTGTATAATGATATACGGATAGATGTCAAAATCAAATTAAATTTATAAACAATCTGGTAAAAATGTTTAAACAACAGACAAATAAAATAAGTCTTATGGAGCGAAGTTATATATGGTAGGTATATATATTTTTGTTATAACCATAAATTTGAAAGAAAGAAAGAAAAGAAAGAAAGAAAAACTTTATTTGAACACCACGCACAGAATACACACAAATAAAATTACATTATTACATAATATATAAATAATTAACAAAATACAAAATAAGTTAGAGGTTTGTTGCGCGGCGACAAACAGGAAATCAGCTTAGCACATGCTACAGCAATAGATTACTGTAACGCTGATTTTCAGCTGATGCCTTGAAGAGGACGTGCATTTGCTTAAAATTAGCTCCTTTAATGATTAGAGTTAAGAATAGGAACGCTAATTATATTTTGTTTAAAACCCTATTATTTTATAAAATGCTCTGATTTTTTTTTTAAATATGCTTTTCTGCACACCAGGATTTTATTCAGATAAAATTCTGGTGTGCGGGACTCTTGCGGGCAAGGCAACCACGGAGCGAACCAGATTTCAATCACCCATCACGAAATTTGTCATTGCCGCGAAAGTGAGGTTCGTGGGTTCGAGTCCCGTACACCAGGATTTTCTTCAGAGCATATTAAAAAAAAAAAAAAAAACAATTAGGAGTTTATTATAATATAAAAACCCTATTTAAATAAAACTTATAACCAAAATAAATATACTATACCATATTACAATAAATTATATCTGTTTCTGGTACACATAGTATAAGCCTATGGCTTAGTTTGTGACCAGAGCAACATGTGTGAAATCATCTACTATTATTACCTATTCCTATATTATGTAGGTCTAGGAGAATAATACCTAATAGATATACTAGATTCATGATTAACTAGACTTGTAAAATCCCATTATAATGTTGATAACTAGATTATGCATCCAAATTACCTATGGACGTCAAATTTAGTTAATCATTATATTGTTGATTGAAACCATTGTATTATCAATCGTAATAATAATAACATATTACCTAATTATTATTACGGATCTCCGGTTTTATCGTCGTCATCATAATTACCATTATCGTTCATTAGGACTATTTTGATGATTAAAAGACCACTGAATGTTTAAATTAAAACAAAAAAACACCCATTTTGTTTTAATCTATTGTTGTTTGAGTTATTTAAAAGCCAAACTACTAAACCAAATTTGATAATATACATAATCCACAAGAAGTTTCGGACACCAGCTAGTTAATAAAATAAAATTTTATTCTATAACATATTAAAAAATAAAATTGCCTATGACTACAAAAATGATTTTTCCTTAAACAATAATTAAATGTGGTATATTTTGGGAAAAGTTAACTAAATATTTAATAAAGTTGCATAATTTACCTAACGAATGAAAGATTTTGCGATTTTGGGAACCTAATAATGGCTTGGTTTTAAAATTCACAAAATAACCCACGTGGTATATTTTTTGTGGGAGATTTTGGGAATAATATATATATACCATAGATTTAAAAACACCTAGGTCCCTGGTTCAAACCCTTGAGTGTACCAATGAGATTTTAATCTAAAAATTGATGTACATTTGTTTAACAACACCACTATAGTGCCTCGGAGAGAATATTAAGCTGTCGGTCCGTCCCAGTTTCACTACACCAACTTGTAAAACTGTTTATAGATAGCCACTTGTTCGGTGTAAGCTCATACCATCGGCTAGTAGATACAAAGTCATGTGCCGATAAAAAAATAAACAAACTGTTTTAAGGTCCATAGACTCCAATCTTGAAGTGTTATTTGAACTGATTGTTAATTTCAAAGTTTTGGTAATTCAGTAACTTTGTTGGCTAAAACAAAACAATACTTCATTAATGTTCAACTACACTTCAACTGTGGAATACCAATGATATTGCGCCTAAACCAACCCTTATTGCAACCCTTTGGAGTACAATCGAATACAGAAGTTATCCAATTCACTATTCTTTTATTCCTGGCTACAAATGGCCGATTTATTGGTGAATTGGGCCACAAAAGACCGGAACTGTCTACCGTTGAGTGAAAAGTTTACCTAAGGAAACATTATCCCTTACACTTCTGTAGTGCCATTGTAACAGAATTTTACTTATAAATTCTGTTAGCGTAGGCTTCTATCAACTTCGATAAAATGTATTCGAAGTTGATAAAAGCCTCTATTATCTATATTATCTTCCCTTTATAAAACAAAGTCGTTATTTCTATCTGTTTGTGCTCTTAGTTCTATTAAATTTCGTAACATTGTGACCGCCTCCGTAGACTAGTGGCTGCGCCTTTGGAGTTGTATCGGTTCGATTCTCACCCATGACAACATAATATTAATACGTTTTTCTCTACAGATTGTCACGGTCAGGGTGTTTATAAAAAATATTATGTATTTTATTGTTATTTCTGGTACACATAGTACAAACATATATTTCTACTATATATTATACTACTTATACTAACCTCTAGGCTTAGTTTGTGACTAGAAAAATATATGTGAAATAGTCCTACAATGAAAGACACAAAGTTCTCAGTTCGTTCTAACCATGTATTATCCTTTCGAGTGCCGGGTCCATCGCGGGGTTGGAAGTCAGGAGAACGAACTGCAGCGATCCCGGACTTGTAACCGCGAAGCAGGGTTAAAGGCCTTTTAACTCTCACCTGCACTGTGTTCACTACCCTCTCTACTCAACCAAATATTATATGATCCGGTTAGCGCCATCTTGGAAACATTTTTCATAAAAGTTCCGACGGCCGATCTTGGAAGGCTAAGGTCCTTCAATAGACAATGCAAAGACTTTGCTGGAATTCCTCTTGCACCGATTCCCACTGCATAAAGTATTATTATTATTATTGTTTAATTTATGTTTTTATCTGTTTATGTATGTCATATTATGGTATATCGCTTATCCCATGTGTAGACACTCTCGCGCCAACTTACGTTTCTGGATCTAGTGATATGGCTGGATTTGCTTCAGAGACTTATGCCGTCAAGAAAATACAATAATATAGTCAAATTTTAAATAATTTTTCGTTTGTACCATTAGTCGTTGAGACTATGGTCCAAGGTAGCTAAAACACAAATATTTTCTATTGGAAAAAAAAACTTAAAGAAGTGACGAGAGATATAAAGTCAAATCTTATCTATATATACAGAAAGTATCCCTAGCAATTCAGAGTGGCAACATAGCTAGTGTTAAGGGTACTTTTCCAGTACCTTAATGTTATACAATTTAAATATATATACATACAATTTATATATACATACATACAATTAAATAAATATATATATATATTAAATTGTGATATTAATGTGTTTATGGTATATATATTTAACTCATGTAACATATATTTAAGTAATGTATATTATATTAGACTACCTGTGTCCCTCAGTTTTCCCCAAACACCGCTTAATTTATAATAAATCGTTTCGAAAATAAAATACAGCCGATGTTACTCGCTGATAATAAAGCTTTTTATTGGTGTTTTTTTTAAATTAATCCAGTACCTAGTTGTTATGTTTACCCGGAACAAACATCTTTAAACTTTAGGTGAAGGGTAGCTTGCAAAACTAACGCTTCGAAATTGACTTTTATTATATAAATAATGTCTGGATATTATATTAATATACAATATATACTCTTTAGAATTACCGTAACCTAAATAATCAGTCCGTATAATTAAAATTACAATCGCACGAAGTTGCGGGCAGAAAATAGTATTAAATAAAATTTAAATTAATTATCTAAAGACTCTAAACCTATACTGTCCCACTGTTGGGCCTCCCTTCTCTCTTTCCATCACTCTCTATATTTTTGCTATTTTGGACCAATCCCTCTAAAAGATGTCATTTCAACTCATTCCCCTATCTCCTCCTGGGCCTTCCACGTTGCCTCCTCCGGTCGAATGGTTATAAATGGCCTTTGTATTTTGTATGCAATAAAGATTTTTTTTTTTTTTTTTACTATCACGGGTGCCTATTTGGCTCCCGAGAACCGTTTAAACGGCCTCAGGGTACCCAGCGAAGGGATTAACTCGTCCTTATTTCGCCGATGGTATTCGGAG
Organism: Monopis laevigella; assembly: GCA_947458855.1. NCBI lineage: Eukaryota > Metazoa > Arthropoda > Insecta > Lepidoptera > Tineidae > Monopis > Monopis laevigella. Next base: position 9,335,455 of record OX381581.1, on the reverse strand, counting down.
GCAATACCTAACAAGTGGCGAGCTTGTTGAGGTGTTTATGATGAAATAGCCTCGTTGTATAAATAATAAATAATGTGTCCAATCTGTTATAATTTTCGGCCATTGATCGCCGGGCATACGGCTAACGTGGCCTGCCCAAATCCATTTAAGCATGGCGGCTTTTTGAGCGGCGTCTATAATTTGTGTTTTAGCCTCTAAAATAATACAAAAAAACTTTAGATTATTTCTGTCTTCAAAATAAAAACAGAAATAATCTAAAGAATATTTTTCATGCTTTCTGAACAAACATCAAGGAAAGTCTTGCTCAAAATCAGTATCATATTTGTATCGGGTATGTACACATATCTGCAATGGACAACAAAAAGGAAAGACAGTAGCACCGGGTATCACTTCATTTCCAAAAAAAAACTTAAAGAAGTGACGAGAGATATAAAGTCAAATCTTATCTATATATACAGAAAGTATCCCTAGCAATTCAGAGTGGCAACATAGCTAGTGTTAAGGGTACTTTTCCAGTACCTTAATGTTATACAATTTAAATATATATACATACAATTTATATATACATACATACAATTAAATAAATATATATATATATTAAATTGTGATATTAATGTGTTTATGGTATATATATTTAACTCATGTAACATATATTTAAGTAATGTATATTATATTAGACTACCTGTGTCCCTCAGTTTTCCCCAAACACCGCTTAATTTATAATACATCGTTTCGAAAATAAAATACAGCCGATGTTACTCGCTGATAATAAAGCTTTTTATTGGTGTTTTTTTTTTAATTAATCCATCCAGTACCTAGTTGTTATGTTTACCCGGAACAAACATCTTTAAACTTTAGGTGAAGGGTAGCTTGCGAGACTAACGCTTCGAAATTGACTTTTATTATATAAATAATATCTGGATATTATATTAATATACAATATATACTCTTTAGAATTACCGTAACCTAAATAATCAGTCCGTATAATTAAAATTACAATCGCACGAAGTTGCGGGCAGAAAATAGTATTAAATAAAATTTAAATTAATTATCTAAAGACTCTAAACCTATACTGTCCCACTGTTGGGCCTCCCTTCTCTCTTTCCATCACTCTCTATTTTTTTGCTATTTTGGACCAATCCCTCTAAAAGATGTCATTTCAACTCATTCCCCTATCTCCTCCTGGGCCTTCCACGTTGCCTCCTTCGGTCGAATGGTTATAAATGGCCTTTGTATTTTGTATGCAATTAAGATTTAATTTTTTATTTATTTTTTACTATCACGGGTGCCTATTTGGCTCCCGAGAACCGTTTAAACGGCCTCAGGGTACCCAGCGGAGGGATTAACCCGTCCTCATTTCGCCGATGGTATTCGGAGGCAACACCTAACAAGTGGCGAGCTTGTTGCGGTGTTTATGATGAACTAGCCTCGTTGTATAAATAATAAATAATGTGCCCAATCTGTTATAATTTTCGGCCATTGATCGCCGGGCATACGGCTAACGTGGCCTGCCCAAATCCATTTAAGCATGGCGGCTTTTTGAGCGGCGTCTATAATTTGTGTTTTAGCCTCTAAAATAATACAAAAAAACTTTAGATTATTTCTGTCTTCAAAATAAAAACAGAAATAATCTAAAGAATATTTTTCATGCTTTCTGAACAAACATCAAGGAAAGTCTTGCTCAAAATCAGTATCATATTTGCAGCGGGTATGTACACATATCTGCAATGGACAACAAAAAGGAAAGACAGTAGCACCGGGTATCACTTCATTTCCAGTCGATATGAGAAAAGTAAATAACATTTTTAAAATATTTCACTTGAATTTTGCTTTATTCTTTCTTTCTTTTTTGGATTATTAATTCAAATATGTATAACGACGGTTTCTATGTCGAGTTAGTTTAGAATATATAAAAATAAAATAAAAAGTGTAATACTAGTAAAGTTAGGTTTATGGGGTAAATTAAAATTACATAAAAACGCATTAAAATAATTTTGAAATTATATTAAACATTTTGTGGGATTTTTTTTATTTTCCTTAAAAATATTTTTGGCTACGTAAATGATTTGGTAGGTAGAAACTAAAATTACCTATACGTAATTTTTATAAAAATAGTAGTGAAGTGCTAATTCTTTTCGCACACTTTATAACAATAGAGAAAAAAATGAAGGATAGGAGTTTTATGGGGAAGTCTTATTACACAAATAATTTAATTTCGGCAACCAATTTAGATAGAAACTTACAATTTTGATTATTTTTATTATATATATTTTTTACTATTTTGTTACTCTTACTGTTTAATACGAAAAGCTAATATATATTATCTTATCTTATTGGTTTTTGGGGTTGACATCAGTCAAAAACAATTCGAGCCTTTGGGATCTTTTGTGTGTTCCCCATTCCTATTATCCACACACCTCAGTATCGTCCTCAAACATGTTGTTGACATATTTAAGGACATCACTAAGGTCGATTAGCCTGTAGCTTTCTGGATCCGGATAAGCCTGTCCCAGGTATTTGATTCTTTGGATGGCCCTAGCGTCACAGTCGCACAGTAGGTGCCGCATGGATTCGGGCTCCTTAGCACAGAATCTGCATGTGGGATCATCTCTTACTCCTATAGTATAGAGGTGTTTGTTGGTTGTATAGTGTCCTGAGAACACTCCCACCAGTAGCCTTATTTGACTTCTGTTGAATTTCCATATCTTATCCAGGCCTATTGCCCTCATACCAATGAATTTCTTGGAATGTATTAGGCCTTGCTGCGTTAACCACCATCTTGTGTGTTTGTCCTAATATATATTAAGAAATATTATTATGCTAAGCTATATTATTATGTGCATACTCGAACATATATAATAACAAGAAGATTCTTCGCAAATCACGCATATGTACATATCCACGAAACTATCTACACGTAAAATAAATTAAAAGCAATCAGACCAGGACGCTGTGCGAGTTTCAGGTGAGAACATTCTTGTACCTTAGGAATGTATCTGTCCTGTTAACTGTGAGTGTGTGATGCCAAGGATCGATACTCTATGAATTGTGAGACTTGAATTTGCATCTTCCTACGATACGGTTTACATTTAAAGAGATCGAACGAAACCTTACGGGAGTAGTTTTAAAACCAGAGGCTCTACCATGGGTTTGCGCATTGTAGCAACGTAACGTATTTGTATATGTATACGTGAGCAACAACCAATAGGATCGCTTTATACAATCCTGTTACCAAAAATAAAGCGGCCCTATTATTGGTTATTGCTCACGTATACGTATACAAATATGTTACGTTACTACAATGCGCAAACCTATGGTAAATTAAAACCCCGTAAGGTTTCGACCGATCTCTTTAGAAGTAAACGTATCCGTATCGTAGTAAGATGCAAATTGTAGAGCCTCAGAGGGTTTTAAAAGTGCTCCCGAAAGGTTTTGTTCGATCTTCTAGTCTATACACTTAAATAAAGATTTTAGCTAATCTTATACACATATAGAACCTGCTTTAAATAATCAGATACACATATAGAAACCTTTCCAATGTTTTTCAGAATCTATAAAACATTCATTAGACCACTTTTGGAATATAGGTTCCAAGTCTGGAATCCGTATTTTAGTAAGAAGGATATAAACCAGCTTGAGAGTGTACAAAGACAGGCGACGAAATTACCTTCTTGCGGAAAAGGACTTACGAAGAAAGGCTTGAGATTCTTAACATACCAACGCTGAGAAACAGCCGAGATTTGATTGAGACGTTTAAAATACTCACGGGGAAATATGACTGTCCTCACTTGGCTGAAATGGTTCATTTCAAGGATTCTATATTTCTCGTCGCGACAATGACAGGAAACTGTCAAGAACTCTTAGCAACAAACACAATGAATATTTAACTTTATTGAACATACTGCCACAGGATATGGTCAACTCCTCTACTGTAAACACCTTTAAGAATAAACTGGACAAATGAGTATTAACTAACAATTTGCATAACAATCAGATGTTGTTGTGAAAACATAAATAAAAAACACAAGAATGTGCTTTATCGAGGAATGTGTTGTTGTTTTACAGAATTGATCTACCAAATAATCAGAATACGTAATAAAAAGCAACAAATATTAAATTCAACAAATATTAAAACATTTGATTATTAAATTTTTATTATTATTAAAAAAGCTGAAGAATTTGTTTGTTTGGTTAAACATGAATGCGCTAATCTCGGGAATTATTGGTACGAATTAAAAAAATAATTATATGTTAGTGTTGGATAGCCCAAATATAGAGGAAGGAGTACGAAACAACATTACGCTACGACCAATAGGAGCCGAGCATCAATGATATTTTTTCCAAAACGAGGACATTTTATTCCTTTTGAGAGCTTCCGCTGCGTGCGCTGCTTAAGCGGTTAAAGTTAGGCAGACGCGGGTCAGCTAGTTAATTTTAAATGTCACGTTAATGAAATAGGCCCCACCGAGTACAACTGGACACAGGAAATGGATTCTCGAACTCGAATGTCAAAAAACATTTAAATGTTGTCAGTGATAATAAAGTTTTTAAAAAAAAAAAAAGAACATGTAGGTGTAAATTTTACTTACTCGATCCTAAGAACATAGGACCCCCCAGGGGGCCGACATAGGGAGTCCGATAAGAACCTTCCAATTCCTTATAAAAAATCTGTTAAGTTTTGAAATGACAAGTCAATAGTTTTTTTATAAAAACTCAATCTAATTTAGCAGCTCTACGGTATTTAAAAAAAACTAAAACTATATATTTTTATTGGAAGTTTTTAGACGTTTGAATTCGCGGATTCATTTCCTTATTTTTTTAAGTATAAGTTTGACCGCCTCCGTAGGCTAGTGGTTGCGCTAGTCTACGGAGGTCATGGGTTCGATTCCCACTCATGGCAGAAAAACATTAGTACGTTTTTCTGTACAGTTTGTCATGGTCTGGGTGTTTATAAAATATAATATGTATTTTATTGTTGTTTCTGGTACACATAGTAGAAGCCTAGAGCTTAGTTTGTGACCAGAGCAATATGTGTAAATTGATTTACATATTATTATTATATCTATATATTTCTTGATGCCTTGTTCGTATTTAATAATAATATTTATAGGTATACAATTATCATGTCGATTATGTAAATAAAATTTATTGTACGAATAAATTCCACAAATTCAATTAAAGTAAACCAATTTATATTAACTACACAACATAAAATTAAATGAATACAAATTATCAGATTTCATTATCCATAAATGGTTATATAACAGAACATTATGAATTACAACTAGCGGATGCAATTTGAAACGTCATTATTAGTGCATTCACACTCAGAGTTCGTTATGGAAATGCTCTCAATGCAGAGCAATAGAGTTTCGAATCACAGTTCGAATTGATTAGGCTATTTTGTTTAATAGAGCTTTCATATTGCGAATTTAACCCATTCTACTGGGTGAATTTGAAAGTTGTTCGTTTGGATCAGTAGAACCTTCATCCAAAGCCACCATGTTTTTTTTATTTTTTATTGGAGCACGGCATGTGACTTTGTATCTACCTGGTATTCATTTCTTAACTGCAACCTGAAATGAGACTACCACCTCGAGAAGAAATCGATGCAGTAGTCTGCTGAAAACAGGTAAACCCACAGACTAAGACTAAAACATAACTAGATCACTTGACGGTTCTTGCATCTGTATGGGCGGTATCTGTATCTATATTAAACTAGCTGTGACCCACGATTTCTTTCGCGTTAATTTGGTAAAATGACAAGAGCATCGCCTATCAAATTCTAGTATAAAATCAACCATATTCTCAACATAACAAATACTTTTACAGTTGTTCTTCAATCGGTCAAAAAATAACTCAAAAGTCAAAATTATTTATTTCATGTAAATCTTTACAGATATTTATGAATAGTCAAAAAAATATTTAACAAGGTCTTAGAGTGCGTTTAGTTAACAAAAAGAACGACAAATATTTATTATACCTCGATATCAGATATAGAACTTAAACGCGATGGAATGGAAATCTTAATGTGAAAAATACTACCGAACCGAACACACACTACATAACCAACTAGTGTAAGACTAGGTGGTTAGCTGATTCCATTGACCTGTCAATTATTATCTGTCATACAAGAGAGTCACCAAGGCGACCAACTTAACGGATCATATCCACGCCTTAAATATTTTTTACGGTTAAGTTGTTCAGAATTTATACCACCAATAGTAGACCGACTAAAACACTGTGCAGCGATGAGCTTTTTCGGCTCAGTATACCATAGGCTACGAGATGTACCTCACCGCAGGCTACCCTGAAGCCGTCTAGGTGATATCATGATGGTAGTACATTAATTTTATTTATGTTCCCGCACATGGCAAAAAAAAAAGTTTTTCTGTACAGTTTGTCATTATGGTCTGTCAAAGTGCGTTTATTAAATATACCTAATTGTCCATATTATTACACATACATACATATCATCACGTGTGCCTTACGGCGCCCGAGACCGCCTAGACGGCTTCAGGGTACCCAGCGGAGGGATTTTAATCCCACCTCGTCGTAGCCGATAGTATGAGTCTACACCGAACATGTGGCGATGTTTTAAATAGACTCAATAACCCATATATAAACAGTTTCACAAGTTGGTATAGTGAAACCGGGACCGACAGCTTAAAGTGCTCTCCGAGGCACTATAGTGGTGTTGTCAAACAAATGTACATTTTTTTTTTATTAAAAACTCATTGGTACATACCGGGATTCGAACCAAGGACCTAAGTATTTTTATATTTTACATATTATTATTCTTATTAATTGACATAAATTATTAAAAACTATTCTATACTTATATTTTATACTAATATTATAAAGAGTTAAGTTTGTGAGGTTGTAGGGGGTAATCTCTGGATCTACTGAACCGACTTTTAGTATTGGGTAGCCATTTATCGAGGAAGGCTATATATAGGCTATAACATCACGCTACGACCAATAGGAGCGCATTAATGAAAAAGTTGGAAAAACGGAGAAAAAAAAAGTTTTTTTTTGCAGCGCACGCAACGGAAGCTGCATGCGCTGCATAAACGTTTAAAGTTACACAGACAAAGTTGCGCGTAACAGCTAGTAAGTTATAACATTTTATGAATAAGCCATGATCTTCTAGTTCAATTACCCGTAACACCACATGATAAGTAGTAATAATGCTACTAAAAACTACTGATCCGTGTTACAATGTCGGTTTGCAGACAACATCGCGAATTGAAACAATAAACTTATACCACGGAATTGAATGCAAAACTCACCACAATATATCGAATCGCATTTAGTCTTTATCACCTGCATTACAACCATTCAATTATTTATGCTATACCGTTGTTTTAGAGCTTACTTCCCTTTGAAAGCTAGGATAGCCGTTTATGAGTGAAATAAGCAGCAATATAAGTTATTCATGTTCAATTATGGAAATCGCAGAGTTCGCTTAGAATATTCATTTCATACAATTATTTGGTTAATGGTAAATTAATGTATCGAAATAATAAAATACATGTTTATTTATTTATATAAAAAAACTACATTTCGTTAAGTCTTTTTTATATAATGATACATATATACGTGGTGGCAGTGTTGGGTTGTTCGGTCCCTGGTATTGTCCAATACATTTTTATTTTAAAAAAATATGTACGTTTGTTTGTCAACACAACTATAGGCCCTTGGAGAGCACGTTAAGTTGTCGGTCCTAGCTTCACTATACCAACTTATGAAACTGTTTATAGATGGGTATTGAGTCTATCCCAACATCGCGACGAGCTATAGGCACTTGTTTAGTGCAGATAAACTTATAGCATCGTCTCCGACGAGGTGGGATTAAAACCTCTCTGCTGGGTACCCTGAGTCCGTCTCGGCGGTCTCGGGTGCCGTAAGGCACCCGTGATGATATTTATATATTTTTTTGCTATCTACACTAATTGTGCATGTTGTGGTTTCTAAACGTGGAACATTTACCTTAAATTTGTATTTATATTTTAAGAAAGTATTAATGTATTTTGTATGACCACTGGTTGTCCTTAAACATATATAGCCTTCTTCTATAAATGGGCTATCCAACACTAAAAGAATTTTCAATTCGAATCAGTAGTTGAATCCTGAGATTAGCGCGTTTAACCAAACAAGCGATCTCTTCAGCTTTAAAATATATAGTATTTCATCAGTGGTTCCCAAAGTCTGGGCTACGACCGATCAAATACAAGTTTAACAAACCTATCTCTAGGAAATTTAACTGTTACGAATATGAATAAAGGACCTTTTAAATAACAAACAAAATTAAAAGATATTTTTTTACGGCCGTTGGCTCGGTCGGTTGGTCTTTCTACAGGCAGGGCCCACTCAAAATTCGCTCGCGACCCACCAGTGGGACGCGACCCATAGTTTAGGAAACCCTGGTATAGTTACTTGACTTGTTCGATTACTGTACTTAAACAAATCATACAAAACCAATCTACTTATTTCTGTAATATTATTCACATAAAGGTATCATTTAGCTAACATCTACCTTACGCCTCACACTTTTGTAGCTAAATTTGTTCAAAAGAGCTGAAAGCACTAGTTATAACGTCACCAAGACAAGACACCTGCTTGTTATGACTTATTGTTCTATGTTACTACTGTATGCGTGTTGGAAACTAAAAAATGTTGTTTGGTAAAACAAAAGGAACGGTTATTTTTTACAGTTTTTGCCATGCAATTTTTGTGCATTGTTGAGTCTTTAGGGTATTGGTTATGCTGGTTTTAAAATGCATTTTTAGTCTAGGAAATGAAAAATTCTTTCAAGGGTTTTAGAATCTGATGTTGCATATTGAAAACTTAAATTATGTTGTTTTTTCATAATCTTTTGGTTTTTACAAAAGGGATTTTTTTAACACTTTTTTTGCTAAGCTTTTTTTATCGTAGTTAGGATCCTGGTGCTCATGTTTATGGCCTGGTTTATGTACAGGGTAATATTTGTAAAAATAAATAACAATTAGTATATAAATTCTATTATGCAGTTACAAAACAGACGGCGACAAAAAATATATGTTATCGAATGAATGAATTATTCTTTATCCTCGCTGCTTTGCCACTTATGCACAAGCTTAGGTACTAAAATAAATGTACAATATTTTAATTGGTAGCTTCCGTACCATCTCCGTACACTAGTGGTTGCATCTTTGGCGTTGTATCAGAAGGCCGTGGGTTCGATTCCAACCATGGCAAAAAAAAATATACATTTTTCCGTACAGTTTGTCATGATCTGGGTGTTTATAAAATATAATATGTATTATATCGTTGTTTCTGGTACACATAGAAGCCTAGAGCTTAGTATGTGCTCAGGGCAATATGTGTGTCCTACATATGATTACTATTACAAAAATAATTTATTATTGGAGCGTTAGAAACTTAAAATTTGGTATATTAAAACAAAACAGAAGAGTTAGTAAGTTTTTTCTGTACAGTTTGTCATGGTCTTGGTGTTTTTAAACAATAATATGTATTATATCGTTGCTTCTGAAGCTCAATAAACTTCTGAGGCACACCCATGGTAGACTATCTGATAAACATAGTACAAGCCTAGAGCTTAATTTATGACCAGAGCAATATATGGAAATTATAATACAAAAAAAAAGCTTGATGAAGACTTTTTTATACATGCGATTTCACACATTGCCTGGTCACAAACTAAGCTCTAGGCTTAAACTATGTGTACTAGAAAAAACGATACTAATACTATATTTTATACACAAACACCCAGACTGTTCTAAATAAAAAACGTGCTAATATTATGCTGTACAGTTTTTATATTTTTTCCATGAGCGGGAATTGAACCCATGACCGACAGACACACATAGGTAGGTATGGATATTCTTATAAGGATGTGGGTGTGTATCATCACAGATTCCTTTAAATGGCCTCAGGGTACCCAGCGCTGGAGTTTTACTCCCACCTCGTCGTAGCTGATTGTATTCTGAGTATCACGTACACCAAACAAGTGGCCAGCACGTCGCGGGGGATTTATACAATAAACAGTTTTACAAGTTAATATTGTTTTTTCCCAGAGTAATAAACTTTTAATAAAATATTCATTACATAAATTCTAAATATTGGAATAAGTTTGTTAAAAATACATCAATTTATTTATTTTATAAAGCAAAACTTAATTTGGATGTACATAATTTATTCCTTTTAATTTATACAAAAGTATTTTTTAATGTTCCATAAAATGTTGTTTTGTAAAGTTATATTTATTAACCCTAGGGTACCCGCGCCTACTTTTGTTGCATAGAGAACGCAATTGCTTGGTAAGAAGCCCTACATAATCCATGAATGGATCGATAAATTCATAGTTATTTTTAATGTTACGATATTGTCAAAATAATGATGTAGTTACAAAACGGACGAATTTGCAATACGAGTACTATATTATCCTCGCTGTCTATTATCTATCTGAATCTATTTTGATATCCTCGCTGCTTGATCGTGAAATCAATCGCTCGTTTCGTAACTACCCTGAAAGAAGACCACAGCTTCGACATGAAACTGATGCATTAGTCCCGGAAAACCGGTCAATCGTTTGGATTTTATTATAGAAGTTAGTTTATATTTAATAAGTTCTACATAGTCCATGAATGGGGTCGATAAATTCATAGTTATTGTAGCGGTACTACATTTTTAACATAATTTGATAACAAATAATGTACTGAACGCCTCAATTAGGTAATTAATCAAATTGTTTTAATTTTTTTGTATTGTATACTTTTCAGGCGTTAGTATAATTTTACAACTTATGTGATTATTAAATCAAAATAATCAAAGCGATAATGTTTAAATTGTTTTACATAAAAATATTCACATTTTATTAAAATAAATGTTTATTTTTTCTTGTGTATATTTAAAAAAACAGTTTGATAAAAATGTCGTAGGTAGGTTTAAGATGACTTGGAAATTTTCATATAGGAGATCGGCATTGACCGAACGAGTTTATTATTATTGAGTTCTTATTTTATTTAATTTATTTTTTTTACTTATAAATGTAAAGGCTCTTTAGTAAATGTTTTTATTATAACTGTGAAATACTTAAACTAAGAAGGAGTGCTACAGAGAATATAACCCAGGAACTTTTGTACCCAATACGAATTTGGATTGGTGTGTGGACCGATATCCTGCATGAATCACTGCCAGGCTACCTGTGTGGTATTCCTACTTCTGGATACAAACCTGCAAAGCATCGGAGGGAGCATTCTATCAGCGGACAATTAAATATAGTAATGACGTCACACCTTGTCCAGTCAGGATTCCAGGATTAAGGTACCCAACGATTGACGCCTAGATTGGCCTGATATAGTACGTACTATCGCGTTTCCCCCATTAGCTTAGTTGGCCAACAAATCTTTACCTCAATTTTCTATTTATAAGTCTAGTTGATAAGTCTATGCCAAAATTCTTAATATAATATTTTTATTCTAATTCCAATGTTTTTGTGAATCCACAATACCTTATCCTCAAGCACGGACCCTTGTACACAATGGTCCAGGCTTTTGCTGGCTAAGTGTCCGAGGCAAAACTCTATTGCACACGTATTTATAGTGGCCCACAGATCAGGCTGCACATTCGAGACTGGTTCCCACTAAATATAGTGTCACAGTTTGTGCCCTGACCTGTTGGCGACTGTACATTTCGCATATAACACTACAACAGAGTAAACCTTTTCTATAACATGACATCGCCCCCACTATGCCGACTAAATGATGTAGTTACAAAACGGACGGCGTCAGACACATTTTTGGATGTTGGAGAATGGATTACGAGTACTATAATACTCGCTGTGTTATCGTCAAATCAACCGCGTAACCGCACCCTGAAAGGAGACTACCACCTCTACAAGAAGTTCATGCAGTAGGCTCCTGAAAACCGATTAGCTAAATGTTTTGAGACTCTATTGCCTACTTTATTTTCTAAGTATCCTTTCAATTTTTGTATTTTTTTCATTTGATTAATTAATTAATTTGATTTGATGGGAATGGTATGAATAATTGTAATTAGTTTCGGCATTATGTGCATATTAAAATAAATAAAAATAGACATTAGTAGGGTTTAGTCCTACTAAATTTATATTTCGAATGTTATTTTTTTGCCCAGAGTGGGATAAACAGGCATATTTATTAGTAGGTAGGTATATATAGCAAACTAATTCATGGCAAGTGTATTAAATTTTGTGTTTATTATTTGTACCTATTGCTGTGATTTTACGACTAAGATTTTGTGGGCAGAATGTAGTGAGCCAGATTATGTTTATTTATTTATATATTCTGTAAACTTGACTTAAGTAAATTTCACATAATATAACAACTATGAACTATTAATATATATTCACAACATAATTTCAGAAAAAATATATAATAAAAAACAAAGTTATTAATGCAAGCCAAAATAAACTTAAACAATTAACATTATATAATAACAATTACAGAACTATACAGAATAGACTTAAACAATTAATATTATATAATAACAATTACAGAACTATACAGAATAAAAACAAAAAACATAAAAACTATAGGAAATAACTGAATTACTTTATTTAAAATGTTTGCATAATATTAATAAAAATAAATTAAAGTTATATTTAAGGAGCAAGAAATTTTAAATAATTCATATCAAACAAAATAATAACAATATTAAAACTTAAAAAACAATAAAAATAAAACAAATGACAAGTATATATATATATTTAGATATATATACATACGTATGTGCACATATAAACAGGTAAATTAATGATTGATACAGTTAAAGTGGTGATTGGTAAGAGCTCCTCTTATGTTTCCCTTACTGGTGCAGAACAAGTCAAATCAATAGGGAGGCTATTTGCTCTTTGAGAAACTCTCCAAACAAAGGAGTTCTGTCTGTAGTTGGTATTGACGTGTGGCGTTGACAAAATATGTTTTTGTCTCAGAAATTTTCCTGGTACTCGCCGGGAGAAAGGAGGTCCGAGCAGTCGATTGAGCCATTCATTACATCGATCATATAGCACAATGATCGATATCAGAATGATATCTTTCACAGCGGTGACTATAGCCATCAGATCTTAGTCTGGCCCTATAGTCGAGGTACCTAAGAAATTTCTTTTGAATACCCTCAATGCGGCCTTTGTATATCTCATAACGAGGATTCCATACCTGGGAATAGTACTCCAAGTACGAGCGAACGTAGGCGCAATAAAGGACTTTGATACACTTCAAGTTTGTGAAGTGGTGACTGTATCGAATAACAAATCCTAGGGCTTTGGATGCTTTGTTAATAATTTTATCAAAATGTTTATCGAATAACAGCTTTGCATCAAAAGTAATACCCAAATCAACCACTTCATCAACCTTTTGAAGCGGGATATTTTATATATGTTTGATAAGACCTTTTTGTAACCTACATTCCGACGAATACATGATTTATTATTTTTTATTATTATTCAGATTGCGGTTAAGAAACGAGCATTTCATTTCGCGATAAAGGAGCAAATATATTTTAAAATAGACTCGTATTGCAAATGAGTCTTTGTCGCCACACATTTCGTAACTGCATCATTTAGTCAGCATTGTTGGACCAACCAATGAAATAAATATCCAGATTGATCAACCACATCCATGTGCTTTGTTACCACTAGTTAAATTCTGCGCTCCAATTTAAAAAGAAAATGTCCCCATTTTGTAGAATACAGAAGTAGTTTGCCAATAAATTTGCAGTACATTTTTTCACAATCTAATAAAGCAAATACCGATTCAGATTTAAAGTCGAATCGGCTAATCCCTCCGGAATTATTGTCACGGTGCCAGCATTACGTTCACTGATAAATTACTCGCTCGCTACGTGACACGTACGCTTGCAACGTGCTTGTATCTTGCGAGATGGGATTGCGAAATGAACGTTATTGCCCAGGTATTACACATTCAAAGGATATGCCAAATTGGTGTGATTAATGCTTGGCAGGATTGGTATTGGCTTCCGTAGTTTGATAAAATTAATTTAATTGCTTTGGTATTGATGAGTTTTTTGCTTACCGACAGCTTAGTGTGATCTCCGCAGTGCTATATTGGTATTGTTGCAAATGTAGGTAATTTTTTACATTAAAACTCATTGGTACACACCAGGGTTTGAACTCGTGAACTAAAATAAAAACTGTAGTGTTTACGATCTGCCCAACTCGGCGCCCACGTTTATAAACTCCACCACCAGATATATAAACTCGGCCACCAGATATTTAAAATCGGCCACCAGACATATAAACTCGCCCACCACGTATATAATCTCGTTCACCACATATATGAAAATTTAGCTTGTTTGTTTTTTAGTAATATTTGGACTGCCTATCGCAGTCTACGAATTTAAGTAAAATACAAAAATTTGCTTTTCCATTTATAATTCATATTATTTTATAAAAAACATAGGCACTCTTCTTGACCAAAATTCTTTGAAAATCTGCGTCGGTCTTCATATTGGCGCACAATTATGTCAACCACATAACTGCGTATAAAAGCAGGGCGTATTTCGCGTCATGCAGCAATCAATGCTATTATAAAAAGATCATTGGTGAGCCGAGCCTACTCGAACCTCCAGGCATTAGTCGTTCGAATGGTAAGAGACCGGACAGAGTGACCCTTGTGCCTGGGGCCCGTGGACGTGCTATGATTTGGGATGCCACACACATGCGCAGACACTTTGGCTCCGAATTATATTGCAATTTCTTCCAACTCTGCTGGTGCCGTCGCTACTAGGGCGGAAATCAACAAAATTCAAAAATATTACTCGCTACGTGGTAGCTTTGTATTTCTTCCTTTTGCTGTTGAAACCTTAGAATCGTGGTCTCTGGGGGCCAAGAAGTTTGCCAGCTCAATTGGCAAACTACTTTATCAAAAATCCGGTGACGGGCTAATTCATTTCAATTCAAATTGAGCTAAGTCATTTTTTTACAGAAGATTAGCTTGGCCATACAAATGGGTAACGCAGCGAGCATACTCGGTACTATTAGTAACACTGCTGGATTGGAAGGATTTTTTATTATTTTTTTTTGCTCTATTTTTGTATTGTATTACATAAGTTTGTTATATATTAATTTTGGAAACTGAAATAATGAAATGAATAAAACTTACGTTTTTTTTTCCAGTTTGTGTTGTACAAACAAACAATATTATTTTGCGATAATATATCTATCTATACTATTATAATGAGAAAAATAAATCTTTGTTTCGGTAAACTCAATAAATAATGAACCAATTTTTATACTTCTTTCACTAATAGAAAGCTCTTATCAGGGAGTAACATGGACTGTTTTTAATTTTTGATTCGATTTCTTTTAAATTAAACAACGGTGGTGAAAGCGTGGGCTAGTAAAAAATAAACAAGTACACACACGTTCAGGTAAATTATTATTATTAAAATGTGTACATGCTTATAAAACGTTACGGCAAAGCACACACAAGAGACATAGAGGAAGAAAGAGTTTTCTTCAGAAACTTATACTGTTTATGTTTTAAAGTACGTTTCAGGCAATAATGCGAAGCTCGCATGCAGTTATGTGCAAAATTAAATGAAGTTTTTTATTTTATTGGAGCACGACATGTGACTTTGTATCTACCTGGTGGTGAGCAGACCTACAAAGTCCATGAATGGGGTCAATAATACTTCTTAAACAATATCTATTGATCGCTCCCACTATGCCGACTAAGTTATACGACTACGAAATAGGGTGCGACAATGACGAATTAATTACGAGTATATTTTAATATACTCGCTGCCTTATCGTCAATTCAACTACCCATTTCGTAACCGCACCCTGAAACGAGACTACCACCTCGACAAGAAATCGATTCAGTAGTCTCCTGAAAATGAAGTCACTTGACGGTTTTTGCATCTGTATGGGCAATGGTAACGAGACCGGTCGGTATTGTTAGGTATCATATATTTTTTTAATATCATGATATTAACCAACTTAAAATTTGTTACGGAATGGATAAACTCTTGTACTTCTAATTCAATCAGGCTGTAAGGCACCCATCATCTCTAATTAGTATAACTAAAGCGAAGTCGCTGTTTTCGTCCGTTTTCTCCGCTTACATCTTTTAAACCATGCGTGGTTTAAAAGATGTAAGCGGAGAAAACAGACGAAAACAGTGATTTTAATATGGATTTCACTATTATTTAGTTAGATGTATAATTCATGCATATTATAGTAGGCAAATGCAGAGAATTCCAAAGATTTGTATTGATGTCTTATAAACATAGTATATGTACGTAATATCTTCTCGTCCCAAATACCGCAGTGTTTAAAAACCAAGGTGTTCGAACAGTGTGTGTTGCCAGTGATAACTTACGGATCAGAGACGTGGTCGCTTACTATGGGCCTCATGAAAAAGCTCACAGTCACACAAAGGGCGACGGAGCGCGCTATGCTCGGCGTTTCCTTGCGGGATCGTATTCGAAACGATGAGATCCGCAAAAGGACCAAAGTAACTGACATAGCCTCCAGAATCGCCAAACGTAAGTGGCAGTGGGCAGGCCACATAGCTCGCAGAACGGACGGCCGTTGGGGTATTAAGGTTCTCGAGTGGCGACCGCGTGCTGGAGAACGCAGCAGAGGCAGGCCCCCCACAAGATGGACCGACGACCTGAAAAAGGTCGCGGGAAGCCGATGGATACAGGCAGCGCAGAACCGGTCGTTGTGGCGGTCCTTGGGGGAGGCCTATGTCCAGCAGTGGACGCGCAAAGAAAGAAAGGCTGGCATGATGATGATGATGAAACATAGTATATAGCGTTTACATTGCTAACGATGTCTAAACCTCACATGATAAATCTAAATATTTTACTACAGAATAGTGTATCTTAAAAAGGTCTAGAGTAAAGTTCTCTGTAGTAGGTATATGCTATCTCCTAAGCAGTTACTATTTTTATATGTTACTAAAAAAGTATAATTATGGGATATTTTCTAAGCTATTTAAAAAAACGTGTATTTAAAATATACGTGGTGGCCGAGTTGGTTAGACCTTGGACTTAAAAACACTTAGGTCCCTGGTTCGAATCCCGGTGTGTACCAATGATTATGTACATTTGTTTGACAACACCACTATAGTGCCTCGGAGAGCACGTTAAGATGTCGATCCCGGTTTCACTATACCAACTTGTGAAACTGTTTATAGATGGGTTATTATCGCGACGAGCTAGCCACTTGTTTGATGTAGACTCATACCATCGGCTACGACGAGGTGGGATCAAACCCCCTCCGCTGGGTACCCTGGGGCCGTCTAGGCGGTTTCGGGCGCCGTAAGGCACCCGTGATGATATGTATATTTATTTAAAAAAAAAAGGTATCAATCCTTTACAACCATGTGAAGCAGTGTGAAGGTTACTAGTGTTAATAAAATAAATAACTTAATCAAAATGTATAAATTATATTATTCTTTAACTAAGCATTAGTCAATATGCGCACGACTTCTGTGTAAAGTAATTGTTGTGTTGAAAAAGAAAATACTGGGGACTGATGTTGATAGACTGCTTTGAGAAAGCAATTTAAACCCTAAGCCCTTCAAATAACAAACTAAATGTGTTTACTAAGTTATTGGCGACTATACTAATATAGACAAATGTTTGACGAGTCCCAAACTGTAATTCAATAGACAACACCAATTTCTGAATTCAAACATGACGTAAAGTAATATTGACGCGTTACACTACTCGACTGAGTTGGTGTCTACTCGACTTTACTCGTGTCCCAATGGACTGTGCGATTTACATCCATGCTTCTATTTTACTCGTACTTCACTTCAATACGAGAGGCAAAGGTATTGGTGCATTTGTGACTGATTTATAGGATGCAGTGTTTTTGATGAAACAAGTAGGAATTTTGGTAAAAGTGGAATTTTGATTTTAATATTAGGTTAAGTTTTGATATATATATTTTTTTAATTCCTTAAAACAGGACTTTATTTAGGTTTCTGTCTATATATTCAATAATTATTAGACTAACTAAAAACTACTGTCTCTTTTACAAAAAAATAAAGCGATTAGTTTACCACAACTTATTGAAACAGGTGCAAAGCGACCTAGACATAAAAAAAATGTCCCAAAAAGGTTTTGCTACAAAGGTAGAAAGTAAGAAATTATTCCATGCTGTCTTTTTGTATTTCCTTAATTTTTATAACTTTTTTAAATCATATTATGTTTGAAATAAATGTAAATGTATGTTTTTTTTTTTTTCATGACTTGATTTGTATATAAAGCCGCGAGGATCTTAAAGTAGACACCTAATACACGTTCGTCTTTGTCGCTGCTCATTCGTATCCATATAGTTTAGCCAGCATAGTGAGAGCGGTCAATGGTTAAAATCTATTGTGTTGATCGACTTTGTATCTACCGCATAGTAGTTGGCATACCTATCTAGTACATAAATGTCGATCAATACATTAATGTTTAACAGCATCGGTCACTCCAACTAGGCTGTAGTTCGATCTACTAAACGATCCGTACCCCTAGTGTGAGTTTTCTAACGATTACTGTGAGTTTAAGTTAACTAAAATTTGTATGGGAAATAGTTCAGCGCTCCAAGCGGAAATTTTGAGAACTAAAAATGCGAGCGTGTGATTGGTCAAAATATTAACGCCGTTGTATAGTTAACGCGAAAGTAAATGTTAAAAAAACTCACACTTGGGCTACCGATCACAAAATGGGTGACGACAAGTTTGATTTCGCAAAATCGAACTTGTCGTCACCCATTTTGTGGAGGCTACATTAATATCCTCGCTGCTTTATCGTCAAATCAACTGTATGTTTCGTAAATGATAGGAGACTACCACCTCGATAAAAAAATAATGCATTAGGCTGTAAATTTTGAGCTCCCGTTGCTACGGTAGTAAATATGCAGTAGAGCCCAAAATAGTGTGATAAAATAAGTAACATAGTTGCTGCAAAAGTTTGTACTGAAAATTGAGCATAGCGCGCAAAATAGCATAGTTTAGCTTGTATTGCTAGCATTTTGATTGTCATGATTATTTTATCATACTTATATTGGCAATTCTATGAGGTTAGCCCAAAATATGTAGTCACTTTTGTGTTAGGTTTCAAAATTAAGTTACATATACATTATATACATACATATCATCACGGGTGCCTTATGGCGCCCGAGACCGCCAAGACGGCCCAGGTTACCCAGCGGAGGGGAAAACTACTAACCTCTTGACATTGGCAAAATTACGCGCAATGCGTAGAAGCCATAAATTAAAGAAAATTAAATATATTTATCTTGTCGCTGAGCTACGGGGGCTGGTTAACATTAGATATATAAAAGTAACATCAAAATTTTATTAAAAAGAAAAACAATGATTAATTAAACTAATAAATCTACTTAAAAACCGCCTTAAAAAGAGGGAAAAAACTAATAGCACATTGCAGATGCTATTAGAGTTCTTCACATTACCAAATTGAGTCATGGACGTTCGCGTAGATAATGTAATTGCTTAACATTACACATACTCGCAGTTTTAACTTGGATGGGTGCCCAAGTGGTTCCCAGAGACACTGCACTAACAGTGCCGGCCCTAGCCTATGTGACGTGCATTGTGCGCGAAATGCTAACATGGCTTAAGTGTAATTTCAACGGCTACTGAATTAAGTGATGTCAACGTATTTTCCATAGTAATAAGTATATAGTAATAAGACCTTTAAAGCCCATGAATGGAGTCGATCAATAGATTGTTGTTTATAGTGCATTGATCGCTCCACCTATGGCAGATACATGATGCGGTTACGAAATGCCGGTGACAAAATCAAATTTGTATTACATGTATCCTCACTGCTATATCGTCAAAGTCAATTAACTGCTCGTTTCATAACCGTTTCCTGAAAGGACGCTCTCGACAAGAAATTTATGCAGTATTCTTATAAACACCGGTGAACAAACTGAGACCGTATGACGGTTTTTGCATCTATATTGGCGGTGGTGTATACACATTTTTTTTTACATATATGTTTGCGCCAGTTATTTTAACAAAACGGGGGGGAATATTGTAAAGTCTTTATATAATATATATAGATATTCTGTTCTCCTTTTGTTGTAAATTTTTTAAGAATAAAATTATAACATGGGATGACACATCCCTAGCAATGTTTTAAAATTCACGTGCCTAGGTATTTATCAATTTTAATCATAGAAAGAAAAAAAAAACACAAGTTCTAGAAACACAAGATCGACTTTTTTATAATGTATTTGTAAAATCATCAAATTTCAGCCAGTTACAGGACTTTCATCAGTTCCTCAAATGGCAAGTGGAATTAAAATCAATTGTAATAGGGCCGGTATTGTGAACTAGTTTTCTCTGATGTCAGTTTCCATACAGTTCAGTAGGACTCATAAGATCATAATATTTGCACTTTTTCTCACTTCACAGAAGTATTAGACAGGTTTCCTTAAATTAAACATTTTGGATTCCAATCATATCCGGAAACTTGGTCTTGATAATTTTCTTATAGAGTGTGGACGTGACAAAAGTGATTAATATTTTACTTATTTTTTCGGAGAAAACATCGTGTTTCCAAGATGGCGCTGACAGCCTCGTGATTCTGTAGCTCCAGATACCATCAGCGGCGACGAGGTGGGAACAAAATCACGCTTTAGATAAAATAACGCTTTAGACAGCTTAGATAGCCTCAGGGTACCCACCGCTGGGTTCCCTGAGGCTATCTAAGCGGTCTAAAGCGTTAAAGCGATCTAAACATATAATAAAAACCTTCCGTGTCTGTACATTAAACATTTCTGCAAAAAATATCAGAAGACATGAGGATAAAAGCATTTTTTTATTTATTGTATTGTGGGTTTTTATTTTATAATGGAGCAGTGGTGAGCAGACCTACAAAGTCCATGAATGGGGTCAATCAATAATTGTTCTTAAACAATATTGATCGCTCGTATTTTACTGAAAGTTAAGAAGCTTTATTGGGAGTTAGTTACATTTGGCGTTCATTTTAAAGAATCAAAAGATATTTAAAAAAAAACTTCATAGTGCCACGTGCCGCATCAAGAAACGCATACCGGTGATGTTTGTGGCGCAGTTTTTTGTTTATAATAAACTAGCTGATCTGAGCAACTTTGTCTGCGTAAACGATTAAAGTAATAATATTCCCCGTTTTTGCAACATTTTATATTGTTACTCCGCTCCTATTGGTCGTAGCGTGATGTTATGTAGCCTATATCCTTCGTCGATAATCCAACACTAAAAGAATTTTTCAAGCGAACCAGTAGTTTCTTATATATTCGCGTTCAACCCAACAAACAAACTCTTCAGCTTTATAATATTAGTATAGATATTACGCACACGAAGTTACGAACAGCTAAAATATCGTATGAAAACAAAAAAAAACAATGTGCTTAATTTTTTTTTTTTTTTTATAACGTATAAAAATGGACTTTTAATAAAATAAGTTGTTAACCAAGGGGTTAACAATTTATTTTATTAAAAGTCAATTTTTAGAGACAAAAAATACTAGTACAGTAACGAAAATAGCACTTTTTTGATGTTGGTTAGTTCTATTTTTGGTTGGAACGCCACGTGCCCAGTGTCACGTACCAAACACGAGTCACTGATCACGTTGCTTGTGACATTATTCGACCACCAATACCTAAACTGTTTTCTATTTTCATTTATATACCAACCCGGTCATGTGACCTATATTTTTCGTTTTCATAAAAAATATCATTGGTACATACCGGGGGTTTAGGTACTTAAAATTACTTTATAAAAATAAAAATTGTTTGACAGCATCACTAAAAAAGCTCAGAGTGCATTAAGACTGAGCTGCACCAAAGTGTCTGTTAAAGTAATTGTAACTATTAAAATTAAAAATATCGACGAAGGTACCAACTGTCATTCGACTTTCAAAACTGAAAAAACTGGTACATTCGACGCCATTTGAACTTTAATCGTTATCGTTTTATTACTTTAACGGATACTTTGGTGCAACTGTAGCTAAGGATAATGCATTTGCAGTCTGCGTACTCCAAACGACCTTTCGCACTTCCTATATTTTTCGACTACTGTTTGTCGCAGAATTAAAACAATAGTGTAACGGAACGTTACATAACTTAAGTTCAATTAAATGATGAAAAGGAACTCGCCAACAATAGTTTTGGATTTGAACCCGCGAGTAGCTTCGGGTAGAACCTGGCCTGGTCCCATATTCCGGAGCCTGGTTTGTCACGTCACGGCTTGCCATAGCTGCACGCTGCCTGGTCTTCATCTGCAGAGCATCTGGACGATCCCCCCCCATCGCCGTATAATCTGGATGTCGATGGAACCCATAGCTCTGTAATATAATTCTCATCTCTCTCCTTTAGTAAATTAATTTGAATAAGGCTTCTTTTTAATGTACTACTAATTATTTTGTATGCACGTTTGTAAATTGTTTTTGTCAACTAGCCAATCTGCCTACCCTGTAAGGACCTGGTATGAAGATAAATAAAAACAAAACGTATTAAAAAGGCGTCCAAGACAGAAAAAAAATATTGAGAAGCCAGGTCATCTTTGGTTATTTCAAAACTCGCTTTTAGTGGTAATTAAAAATGTTGTGTTTATCTCCGATATTTTTGAACCGATTAGATAATGGCCCAAATATAAAAATATTATGATAACTGAAAGAAAATATACAACTTGTAACCGTAATATACCTGTCGGTTTGCCTAGTGAAACTAGACCTCATCATATCCAAATTTAATTTAAACTTAAACACACATGACAGTTCACTTGAAGGCCTTTGTTATATAGACTGGGACAACGAGTTCGAATCTAGCAAGAGAAAATTTACAAAACGTATGTAAATTAAAAGGAAAATATCTAGTGCTTATTAAAACTACATAATCATTGTTAAAGCATCCCTAAACTTTGTTAATTTTAAACTGACCTAGCACGATCTCGCAACTCGTTATAACTTTGCTTTAACCGAATCCTGAATATATCAATTTCCATGGAACATATTAGAATACTTGGGAATTGTAATATAATAAATAGCTATACAGAATACGAAGAATATAATACATAAGTTAGATGTATACCTATACACCGGTATTCATAGAAACTTATTCATTCCTTGAAGAACACTTTGGTTTTAGAAGGTTTTGTCTCTTTTACGCATATAAATTTTTGTTGCTAATAAAAAGAGACAAAACCTTCTATAACTAAAGTGTTCTTTATGGCATCAATAAGTTTTTATAAATAGGCTAATAGTCTTTCCAATGATTAAGTCAACATTACGAACCGGAAAAAATGGATGGTAATGGCAATATTAGTACGTTTTTCTGTATAGTTTGTCATGGTCTGGGTGTTTATAAAATATGATATGGTAATTTTTTTTTATTTTTATATTTTTCTATGTTCCGCTAGGTAATAGTTAAAAAAAATGCAGGGCCCTACATATAAATTAACACAATATAACTTGGTCTACTCGTGTTTCGCATATCCACAAAGCATTTTCAGGATTTTATTTGATAAATTTTGAGATGGTATAGGCCGAGAATTGGAGAGCTGGAAAAATCTGTTTGTTCATTCAGCAATGTAAAGTTATTATTTTTGATAATTTCATTTAGTTCTAAAATATTTAATCTCATACTTTTATTGCATTTGTGTAACATTTCATAGGCTACTGGTAATGATATAATAATTATATTTATAACTATTACCTAGCGGATGATAGCAAAATATAAAAAAATATTATTTTATAAATAATTTAAAATAAATTTTCGCAAAATAACGCCTGATTCAATTAATTATAAAAAATATGTATTATTATACTTCTTGGACATAGTACAAGCCTACAGTTTAGTTTTGTGACCAGGGATGTGTAAAATTGCCCTTGTACCAGAATATTATAACTTTATTTCCTGTCAGAAATCATTAAAGTTTCTGTTACATCCTGTGTATATTGTATACAATACGTATTAATTAGGTACACACTTCCTTATTATTATATACAATACATATTAATTAGGTACACACTTCCTTTTTATTATATACAATACGTATTAATTAGGTACACACTTTCTTATTATGATATACAATACGTATTAATTGGGTACACACTTCCTTATTATTATATACAATACGTATTAATTAGGTACACACTTCCTTATTATTATATACCTTCTTACAAAAAAATGGTGTTTAAAAACCGAGTGTTCGAGCAGTATGTGTTGCCAGTGATGACTTACGGATCAGAGACGTGGTCGCTTACTATGGGCCTCATGAAAAAGCTCACAGTCACACAAAGGGCGATGGAGCGCGCTATGCTCGGCGTTTCCTTGCGGGATCATATTCGAAACGATGAGATCCGCAATAAGACCAAAGTAACTGACATAGCCTCCAGAATCGCCAAACTTAAGTGCCAGTGGGCAGGCCACATAGCTCGCAGAACGGACGGCCGTTGGGGCATTAAGGTTCTCGAGTGGCGACCGCGTGCTGGAGGACGCAGCAGAGGCAGGCCCCCCCACAAGATGGACCGACGACCTGAAAAAGGTCGCGGGAAGCCGATGGATACAGGCTGCACAGAACCGGTCGTTGTGGCGATAATTAACTTGTCCCTTTATAAAAAAATCTATTAACATTTGAAAAGACAACTAAAGTACTTTTGTTGATTTTAAAATTCTTACCTTATTTGTTATATAAAAATTTACAGTTTTTTTTTAATAATTTGACTATGTAATTAGGATCAAGTAAGTAAAATATAAACCTCCACATTCTATTTTCTAAAAAAAAAATCATATCACTGAAAACAGCTTTTAGATGTTATTTGACGTTCGAGTTCGCAAATACATTACCTGTGTTCTTAAACCCGAAAATACCACAAGGTTTTTTTTGGCGGCTTTGCCAACTAAACTGCAAGTCGCTTTAGGATAATAGTGTTATTTTGAAATATATATTTTATAATAAAAATAAATAACACATGCGAAACTTTTATACAATTCATGTTAAAAAGTTACTCATTGCATATTAATAGTTATCTATGTGTATTGAAGTATTTTCTTTAACATACATTTTTCGTTTTGTTGTATTAGATTTTCAGAATCACGGACGTAGCTAGGAGGGGGTTCAAATCTCTGAAAATAGAGAAATTTGGCGGTACTCGCAAAATTATTGTAAAGACTTATGTTTTTTTATTTTTTTTATGAGAGCTCAACATGTGTCAACCTTGCATCCACCTATTATGTAAGTAACTAATAAGAGACATATAGGTTATATTATGACGATGGGGTTTTATCTTGCTCATCAAAAATTCTTGGACAAGGATAGTGCATTATATCATAGGTGATATTATGACGATGGCGTTTTTTTTTTGTTCATTACACTTACGGCTAAAAAAAAAAATCTTACGGAGTTTAACCGGTGAACCCACAGACTGAAATATATAGTTTAGTCACCTTGAACCCATAATAGTATTGATTATATCTATTAAGTCATACACAGTGTCACATCACATACCGCTTCAATATCATAAATAATTTAATCCGAATTTTTAAGGTGCCGAAAATGTTTACTAAAATTTTAAATAGGACAAGTTCCATGTTAGGGTTTGGAGATGGAACAATATTTTATATGGCAAAGGACGATAGCACTTTATCAAAGTGAAGTTGTCACATAAATCAGACCTCAAAGGGGTACTCGACAGCCGCTGGAGTATGGAAATTGGGAATCCGCCCGAAGAAATTAATTGCATAGAAAATATTTGTGTACAATGTATCACAAATATTATTTTGACGGGTGAGTTTTTGATTGTTTTTGTGGCACACGCTAAAGAGGGGAATTTTATTGCCGATTTACATTGGTCAAGTGGGAAAAACGTGGTATAAATTTTTGATTGAACTGTCAGATACATTTTCCTTACTTACCAACATCACCAAATAATTTTAACAAAACTTCTTCTTCTTTTTGTTTTATTTGAGCACGTCATGTGATTTTGTATCTACCTGTGATCTACAAAATCCATGAATAGGGTCAATCAATAATTGTTCTTACAATATTGATCACTATCACTATGCCGGCTAAATGATGCGATTACAAAATGGGGGGCGAAGATGACGAATTGCATTACGAGTATATTTTAATATACTCGCTGCCTTATCGTTAATCCAACTACCCATTTCGTAACCGCACCCTGAAAGGAGACTACCAACTCGACAAGAAATGGACGCAGTAGTCTCCAGAAAACCGGTGATCCCACAGACTAAAACCGAAACATGACTACGTCACTTGACGGTTTTTGCATCTGTATGGGCGGTGGTAACAAGACCGGTCGGTCGGCCTAACGAAGTTATAGGAATGTCTCTATTCCCACCTTCCCACCTAAAAAACATTCTACAGGCCTTCTAAGCTTTACGCATAATTTTGCCAATGACAACGACAATAGGTAGATTTAAAAAGTGAAAGTCCGTAAACAAAAAATTGGGATAAGAGGATGGAAAGGAATCGGGAAAGGACTAGGGTAGAAAAAGGAATGGCGACATGACCGTAAACACACTGTATAGTCCAGCCAATGTCAAGTGAAGAAAGGAATATATAACTAACAATAAAATGGGTACCACCATTTTATCGAAGGTTCATTGATTCATTGAGATAACATGTTTGTGTTAAAATGTTGCTTAAATGCTACACTTCTCATACTTAACATAACTAATGCTTATTCTACAAAATTGATATATTTTTGCACAATAATATCATATAAACTTAACTAAGAAAAATGTAACACAAACTCACGTTTACAGTCTTCGGGCTATCAATGAATCCCATTTGAACAAATGTTAATCAGACTTTAGTTAACCCAATGGGGTTGTAAACGTAAAACTAAATTCTAGAGGGCGCTGCTAGCACTGTTCCTTTTGTACATCGTCAATTACTATTGTAGGTACCTAGTAGTTTTTTTTATCACAATTAAAAGGATCTGTAGTTGTTAAAATAGTAAACAGTTATTAGGTTTTTTTTAATCAATATAGGTGGTAGTCTCCTTTTAGGGTGTGGTTACAAAATAGGTAGTTAATTTTACGATAAAGTAGCGAAGCTACTATAGTAGACGCAAATTCATCGTTGCCGCCCATTTATAACCACATCATTTAGGCGACATAGGTATATATTAAAGACGAAAGATAGGTATGTATTGATCGAGCCCATTCATGGATTTTGTAGGATTGCCTACCACCAGGTAGATACAAAGTCACGTGCTGTAATCTAGCCGCTACCAGCTACCATGCTTTCAGCAACTAGGTTTTGGAATTGCGTAAAATTTCGTTCAATTTTGATTACTTGTACAACCGCAATTAATATAAGTTTTTTTTTTAAAGAACATGTGTCTTCCCATCCACTTGATGGCAAGAATGAATACAAACAGCATCTATAATTGTGTTGTAAATGATGGTTTTTTTTATTGGAGCACGACATGTGACTTTGTAATTTTAATAGTAAATAGTAATTAGTAATCTCAAAAAAAATCCCATGGGTTTATAAAATACAGAATTATTTATATAATAAAATTAAGAGTTACAATTCGCGTAAAACTACGACAAAAATTGACTAGGGGAGATCCAAAAGTTCGCGGAATGAAAGTGTTGTAAATAAAATTAAACAATAAATTTATTTTTCCTTTTCAAAATAATCCCCCTTAAGCTTAATACATTTATTAGATCTATGAATTTATTTTTTTAAACCATCATAAAAATATTTTTATATTTTCCCTCAAAATGAGCCGAAATTGCCGCCTTTACCTCATTGTCGTCGGTAAATTTCCTTCCCCTTAGCTCTTTTTTTAAATTTGGAAACAAATAAAAATCACTCGGGGATCTGGACTGTAGGGTGGGTGAACAAGTGATTCGAAGCCATGCGTGTGCAGAGCAGCCATTGCAACTTTGCTCTTGTGAACCGGCGCGTTGTCTTGCAAGAGCAACATACCCTTAGTCAATTTTCCTCGACGTTCAAACCTTCATCCTATAACCTTGAGTCCTATAAATAAAGCAGCATCATAATGGGTTCACCGATTTTTAGGAGACTACTGCATCGATTTCTTGTCGAGTCCTTGTTGTCCTTTTAGGGTGCGGTTACGAAATGGGTAGTTGAATTGGACGATAAGGCAGCGAATAATGCAATTCGTCATTGTCACCCCCCATTTCGTAATCGAATTATTTAGCCAGCATAGCGGGAGCGATCAATATTATTTAAGAACAATTATATATTGACCCATTCATGGACATTGTAGGTCTGCTCACCACCAGACAGAGAAAAATTCACATGTCGTGCTCGAATAAAAAAAAATCTATTCCAATTTCAAACTTTTTATCACAATCTGTTTTCAAGATATTGATTCGGATAGACAGACTAAGTGATTCAATGTCTTTTTTCTATTTATACACGACTTAGCTAGTCGTATCCGCGCAACTTCGTCTACGTAACCTTAACCGATTACGCAGACGTAGGCTCTCAAAAGGAATATTTTTCCCTGTTTTTACAATAGTTTTTATTATTACTCTGCTCCTAATGATCGTAGCGTGATGTTATGTATTATATAGCCTTCCTAGTTAAATGGGCTATCCAACACTAAAATATTTTTTTATTCGAACCAGTAGTTCCTGAGATTAGCGCGTTCAACCAAACAAACTCTTCAGCTATATTTTAAAGCTAGTGTATATATTGAA
Organism: Monopis laevigella; assembly: GCA_947458855.1. Taxonomy (NCBI): domain Eukaryota; kingdom Metazoa; phylum Arthropoda; class Insecta; order Lepidoptera; family Tineidae; genus Monopis; species Monopis laevigella. The sequence goes on along the minus strand of OX381581.1, from coordinate 9,306,732 downwards.
AATCTTATATCCAAAAAATTACAATTAATCTCTAAAGTATTTATATGGACCGATTGTCCCAAAATAATTATGGAATGGAACTAAAAACAATATTATTACAAAAAAAGAAACATTTTTTTTTTGATCCATAAATTATACTATAATTCGAGTTTATATTTTTTATAACTCTGGAAAAAATACGTCATATAAGTTTATAATCAGAGTATACTAACACTAAGATCAAATTAAATAAAGAACGAACTATTTATAAATAAAAATAAATGGACTAATAAGTACACATAAACTATTTATGTGTACTTATTAGTCCTTAATAATAGTAAAGTGAATACACAACAGAAATCTTTTTAAATCCCCAACAATAATATTACACAAAACTCTTATACAATAAAAGATTTTCTTTTAAAAAGTTGTTCGAAAGAGAAGTTAAAATAAACACTAATAACTTTTTATGGCCCCACTATTCCGGCTTACGTTAGTGCTTCGCGCTTCGTTTCAAACCCACATGAGCTGAAAATGTAGTCTTTTCGTAATTTAAATAATGTTTTTATGTTTAGCTTTTTGATGTTAGAATATATTTTGTGTGCACGGTACTTGGGTAGTTTAATACATGATAAAGGTATTAAGTTGCAAGCTCTATTATACGATAGACTGCAAGATGAATCTCTTTATCATACAGGAATAAAAATAAATAAATAAATACCATCACGGGTGCCTATTTGGCTCCCGAGATCCATTTAAACGGCCTCAGGGTACCCAGCGGACGGATTAACCCGTTCTCATTTAGCCGATGGTATTCGGAGGCAACACCTAACAAGTGGCGAGCTTGTTACGATGTTTATGATAAAAAAGCCTCGTTGTATAACGCGGTCACCCATCCCAGGTTCGGCCTTGTTGTCATCTGCTTAACCTTGTTATCAGTTGCGCAGTGACTTAACCACTAGGCTGGGACCGCTTTATATATTCATACAGGAACTAAGTATTAAATCCAGATAGAAATTCATATTTTAAATAATGAATAAAATAATATAGACTAATATTAATTATACTCTATGATATAGACCGCCTACGTGGTTAAGTGGTTACGCGTTGAATCTGGAAATCTTGGGTTCGATTAGCAAATTATGTTAGTACGTTTTCCTATATAGCTTGCCGTGGGTAGGGTATTTATAATATATAATATGTAGTAGTACACACAATACAAACTAAGAGCTTAGATTTTGACCAGGGCTATATATTATATAAAAATGTGATCTTCATTATTTTCATTATAGTTGGTTGGATATATAAATTTGGGTTAAAATATACTATACCAGCTTGCGTTTTTCCTTCCTCTTATAACCTAGAATAGATCCTTTAAACGAAGCGTGAATAGGCGTCGTAAGCCGGCATAATGATGGCAACCAGCGGTGCACCTGAATGCATTCGCTTGTTGCTATCATTCCTGGCTGGACATTGCATACTACATATTCAAAATTTATCAAGTATTTAGCATTACATAGATTTCTTGTCGAGATGCAATGGTAGTCTTTTTCGTCATCCTTCTTGTAACCGCATTATTGCAAGCGAATAATGCTATTTTATTTATCGAAGAAACTATATGCTATTACTTTTTACAAAGAGTCAGATACTTCAAAATATCTTGTTTTATTGTTTTATGGTTATATGTTACGTTAGGAATCGAATATTTTTTAAGATCTGCAACTACTCTCAATAGCTTTACCATAGCACAGAAGAAATAATAGTACAAGTAACCATAGCCCAAGGGGTACCTTCCTACTAGTAGATAAATAATATAGGTAACCAAATTATTATCCATTCCATCCTCTATCTATTTACCTTACGTAATATTTGTTTTACCATTATTTCATCAGTCAATCGTTCAGTGAAAAGCTTTTTCAGATACCCTATAAATCAATAACATTACCTACAATTCAAATAAAGTATTTCCTTATAACAGGAAAATATTGTGTGTGTTTTATTTATAATATACCTTGTTACCAACTTGTTTGTTGGGTGAGGCAAGAATAATATTCAGATATAAAGACATGTCAGGAAAGTCGATAGCGTAATGATCACAGTGACTGGTATGTGTACCTTTATGAAGACTTCCTGAATTATAGTACAAGATGGCACAAAAGTAATGATACAATAGAAATTGACAATCTTTTAAAATATATAGAATTCTCGTTTTAAAGTGTTTGTAACCCCTCCGAAACGGCTAGACCGAATTTTATGTTTTTTTTTGTGTATATTCGTCAGGTCTAAAAATAGGTCGTAAACAATTTTTTATACCCCTAAGTGATAATGTGGCCCACCCCACAATGAAAATATTTTTTTGGACATTTTTTTTTTAATGTTTTGGCGTTAAAACATACATATAACGCTTAATTTTCAGTAGGTACTGTAATAATCTTCAGTGGTCGATAACTGATCAAATATCAATCGATCAGTTTTTTCTAAAACTATATTTATTTACTCATACGAGTAGGTATTATATACTGAAGAATTTTACTAACCTTGATTTTTTCCTAAATAAACTGTTATTAAAAAAAAAACTCACTATCTTCTCTATAAAAATAAAAATCAATGTTTGTACTCTATGCGTTTCGAAATCAATGATCAATTTCCATGAACCCCAAAAAGTCCACCTACGGAAAAGTAAAAAAAAGGTCCACGTATGGAAGAGTACAGAGTGAGACAGAACATTTTATTCATTAGTATACCCGTGCAAAGCTGGGACGGGCAGCTAGTACTTTTACAAAATGGTATCTCCTTTTATTTTGGCATTCACAGTTGTGTGTAATAGAATATGTCCATAGAGATTTAGGTACATTTAGGTAGAAGGAAATATGTTTTTTCTGTATTTAAAAAAGTTACAGCTAAATAAAACTGCGTTATTATTTTTGCGTTACCTTGCATAAAACTAAATCCATTTTGTTGACCTGGCTTCGTTTGTCATATTTTTTGTTTATTATCAAGCCTGTGATCTCACTATCTTTCAGTATTATGTTTCAGTTTTAGTCTATAGGTTCACCAGTTTTAGTAGCAAACTTCATCGATTTCTCGTTGGGATGTTAGTCTCTTTTTAGGGTGCAGTTACAAAACGGGAGATAATTTGATGATAAGACAGCGAGGATATTAATAAAAACTCTTAATGCAACTTCGTCTTTGTCGTCGCCTATTTCGCAATCATATAATATTTATTATATCGCTGTTTCTGGTACACATAGTACAACCTTAGATCATAGTTTGTGACCAGTGCAATAGAAGAAATACATTTAAGATCTTAGTGCAATAGAAGAAATACATGTAGAAGGAAGCTAATAATAAAAAAAAAGAGAAAAATAAAAAGAATAATACCTTAAGATTGGTTAAATAAAAAAAAAATACCAGAGCAATATGTGCTAATAATCCTACGTAATATTATTATCTTTTAACTGATAGCATTTCTCTCTAATAATAAGTAAATGCAATACTTAATAAAATAAAGTACAGCACTTTTAACTGATAGCATTTCTCTCTAATTATAAGTAAATGCAAATACTTAATAATATAATATACAGCACTTTTAACTGATTTCATTTCTCTCAAATAATAAGTAAATGCAATACTAATAATATAATGTACAGCACTTATAACTGATAACATTTCCCTTTAATAATAAGTAAATGCAATACTTAATAATATAATGTAAGTACAGCACTTATAACTGATAACATTTCTCTCTGAAAAGAACTTAAATATCTTTTATCAAAGAAACTGTGAATGAAAACACTTTAAGCACAACTATTATTCTGTACAACAATAGTACAAGATGTTCAGATATTCACAAAGTTTCACGGGAAATATACCTGCTAACCCTTAAATCATGCCTGTGAGACAGTCGGAATCTTATCTTGCTTTATAGAATTAAATTTAGAGTGCTTAAATTTCGCAATGAATTTACTATGTATAGAGAAGATAAATAATAAAACACCCGCAATTGTATGCTTTAGTATTATAATACAGTTTTAATTTATTTATATTTATATTGATTATTTATATTTATACTAATTATTTATTTTAAATATAAATAATCAGAGAATTTAATTCCTTTCCCTTTATACTCTATATTTTATTAATATTAATAATAATATATAGTACATTACACACATGTTCCCGTGGTTAAAAAATGTATCTAAGTTTGTACGAGTACTATGGATACCAGAAACAACGCTATAAACACAATTATATTTTATATATACACGGACCAAGTCAAGCTGTACAGAATAACAATCAATAAATTTTTTATAGTTAATATTTTTATTTGATTTTAATATCTGCTGCCCTCAACTTCGTGTGCATGTTATTTTAAAACATGAATTTACCTTGCTGCCGTAAGCATCACTGCCATAAGAAAAAGTTACTTGCGCTCCATAAATAATTTAAAACATTGATTTATTGGTATAAATTCGAGTTTTAGTGAGTAGGTACTTTACAATCACTGCATTTGCCTAAAAAAACATAAAATTTCCACTTTAAAAGAAAAAAAGTAACCCAAAAAGTAAAAATAAAATCGAAAATATTTTAAAGCAGTTGATAATAATAATACCTAAAAATTTGTAAGTTGTGAAATGGTTATTAGCAACAAAAAAACAATATATTACGATTTTGCTTTTATAATTTCCTTTATCGACAAATCAACTGCCTGTTTCGTAATCGCACCCTAAAATAAATTGATGCAGTAGGCTTCTAAAAACCAGTGAATGCACAGAAGGAAATCAAACATAATGGATCACTTGTCGGGCTTTGGATCTGTATGGGAGATGGTAACAAACCAGTCTATCCGCCTAGCAACGTTATAGAGACCTTCCCTACCTAAACTGTAACGCCTTTCATAATATTATTGTAAACTCAGGTTACCAAGAGCAATTTAAATATTTAAATATTAAATATATTCAATCTGTCCGTTTTACTTAGTTGAACTCTTAACGGGTCAGTAGCTCTGCCATGAGTTTTTGATAATTTTACGATATAAGCTAGTGTACATTCGTATACATACGTGGTGGCCGAGTTGGTTAGACCTTGGACATAAAAACATTTAGGTCCCTGGTTCGAATCCCGGTGTACCAATGAGTTTTTAATTAAAAAAAATATGTATATTTGTTTAACAACACCACTATAGTGCCTCGGAGAGCACTTTAAGCTGTCGGTCCAAGTTTCACTACACAAACTTGTGAAACTGTTCATAGATGGGTTATTGAGTCTATTTAAACATCGCGACGAGCTAGCCACTTGTTCGGTGTAGACTCATACCATCGGCTACGACGAGGTGGGATTAAAACCCCTCTGCTGGGTACCCGGTCTCGGGCACCGTAAGGCACCCGTGATAATATGTATGTGAGCTAGTGTATACAGTAATAATAATAATAATAAATAGGAAAATTTACAAATATTGCTCTGGTCACAGACTAAGCTTTACTGTGTGCAACACACTTTACCAGAAGCAACGATATAATACATAGTGTATTTTATAAACACCCAGACCATGACAAACAGTACAGAAAAAAAATACTAATAAAAACATTTAGTATTTTGTATAATAGTTTTTGGGTGGGAAACTTTCGATTCCCAACCGGATAGAACGCCAAAGGCAACCACTAGTCTACAGAGGCTGTCAAAGTAATATATCAAAAGAATCGCTTTATTTTTCAACACAGCGAAATTTTATTTGTTTTATTAAACCTATGCCTAAATATATAAACTAGCTTGGAAAGTAGAGCTAAATGTACAGTCATTTAAACATGCTACAATTTTTTTTTTATTGCTGATGGTCATCTTCATGGCGGGTCCATTTTCCGCAATTGGCCAGGAAGTTAGGCCTTTTTGCGTAATGTAAACGGCCGGCTACTCTAGTCAGCCCAGCTCCTTCCAGAAGGCAGCAAGGAGTCCAGGACTCCTACAGGCCTCGAGGTGCGACCTCGGTATTCCGAGGATTTCCGCCCGTTGTGAAGCAGCATGTAGGTAGGTGTTTCTTCGGTTTCCATGCATCCTCTACATAGAGGACTGTTGGTGATACCTGGTGTCCTGGACTCCTACAGGCCTCGAGGAGCGACCTCGGTGTTCCAAGGATTTCCGCCCGTTGTGAAGCAGCACGTGGGTAGTTGTTTCTTCGGTTTCCATGCATCCTCTACACAGAGGACTGTTGGTGATACCTATAAGGGTAAGGTGTCTGTTTAATGGAAAGTGTCCGGTCAAAATGCCCACCACCATCCTTAGGTTACCTCTGTTGTGACTAAGCAGGTTTCGAGCTAGGCGAGGGCCTGGTTTGGTGACCGCCTCTCTTGCCTGCCTGCAGTTTTGTAAATTGGCCCAATACTTACAGTGATGGTTGTGGATGTTATCTCGCAGCCAATTTCCCAGCTGGTTAAAAGAAATCGGTACATACGGTTCGGGTCCCACCAGAATGGTAGCCGATCCTCTTTTTGCTAGTTCGTCCGCCGCGTCGTTTTAAACCTTTGAGTTTTGTTTTTAACCTGAGTTTGGAAACCGGATTATTCCCTGAGAGCTGGAAATGTGCAACTATTACTCCACTACATAAAGGTGGCGACAAAAATCAACCTGAAAACTATAGACCAATCTCGCTAAAATGCTGGAAAATATTGTCAACAAACAATTAGTAACATTTTTAGAAAGTAATCAAATGTTATCGGCACGACAATACGGTTTCAGACAAGGTAAATCTACCGAGGACGCAGTAACAGAGCTTGTTGATATAGCCGTCCGTCACCTGGATGTAGGCAAGCCTTGGGGTTTTTCTCGATTTGAAGAAAGCCTTTGATACCGTATCAATCCCTATACTCCTGGAAAAACTACAAATTATGGGTCTTAGAGGATTGACATTTAATTGGTTCCGAAGCTACCTCACTAACAGAAAACACTCCGTCAAGGTTGCCACACACTACAGCCAACAGCGTACCCCCTCATTTGGCGTCCCTCAAGGCAGTGTTCTGGGGCCAACCCTGTTCATAATATATCTGAACGATTTATTGTCCCTGTCGTTGAGAAACGCTGACATAATATGCTATGCGGATGATACTGCTATTTTATTTCATGGGTCGACATGGGACGATGTTATCCGCCTAGCAGAACTGGGTATGGTCTGGTAATTTTTGATTGATTTATAATGGATTGTTTGATTTGATTTAGTTTCATATTATTTTAATAAAATCATGCATGCTGTGTATAAACTTATTTTTATTATGTTATTTATTGTAAATTTTATTTGTATTTATATTAAATCGAAATGTGTTCTCTATTGTTATTAGTTTAAATTGATTTGTTATTTAATGTAATTTTTTTAAAAATGTCTCATAAATGCTAACTCCATTACTTTGTCAATCGTTTTTTGGGAGCCCGCGATACAGGATTACCTAGTGCGGGGCCCATTGTGCAACTAATTATGTGTACTTTTATATTGAATAAATGAATTATAAATAAATATCAAGGCGGTAGTCTCCTTTCAGGATGCGGTTACGAAACAGACAATTGGCGATAAAGCATCTAGGATATTAAGGTAGACTTATAATGAATATGTCTTTATCCCCGCTAATTTCGTAACAATATCATCAGACATAGCAGAGCGAACATTGCTGTTAAAAATGTATCCATCGACTCCATCCATGGACTTTGTAGGTTGCTCACCATTAGATATATACAACGTAATATGCCCTGCTACATTAAAAACTAGTTTTTACCTAAAATAATTTTCATTCCTTTTAGCTCTATGGTAAATTTGCTTAGTTTTTTAAAAATAATATTGGACGCACGAATCGGTACCACAAGTGAAGATACCTATTTTGGCATTTACGTACGAAACGCGCCCATCTTTTATGTTTACCAAAAAAATTCAACGCACGAAACGCTCTGACACCTTTAGTACAAACATAGATATAAGATAATATAAACAGAACATAGACACAATACCGACCATTGAAAACGATAAATTTAAACGCAACTGCATTGTAGTGTTAACTAGTACAGCGCTATGGATCGCTACCATCTTTCAAGTTTACCGAAAAAAATCAACGCTCGAAACGCTCCGACACCTTTAGTACAAAGATACTCGTATATATAAGATAATGTATACAAAACATAGACACAATACCAACCATTGAAAACGTTAAATTAGAAGGAAACTGCATTCCAGTGTTAACTAGTACAGAGCTATGAATCGCTACCATCTTTCAAGTTTACCGAAAAAAATCAACGCTCGAAACGCTCCGACACCTTTAGTACAAAGATACTCGTATATATAAGATAATGTATACAAAACATAGATACAATACCGACCATTGAAAACGTTAAATTAGAAGGAAACTGCATTGTAGTGTTAACTAGTACAGCGCTATGAATCGCTACCATCTTTCAAGTATACCAAAAAAATTTAACGCACGAAATGCTCCGATACCTTTAGTACAAAGATACTCGTAGATATAAGATAATGTAAACAAAACATAGACACAATACCAACCATTGAAAACGTTAAATTAGAAGGAAACTGCATTATAGTGTTAACTAGTACAGCGCTATGAATCGCTACCATCTTTCAAGTTTACCAAAAAAAAATAACGCACGAAATGCTCCGACACCTTTAGTACAAAGATACTCGTAGATATAAGATAATGTATACAAAACATAGACACAATACCGACCATTGAAAACGTTAAATTAGAAGGAAACTGCATTGTAGTGTTAACTAGTACAGCGCTATGAATCGCTACCATCTTTCAAGTTTACCAAAAAAATTTTACGCACGAAATGCTCCGACACCTTTAGTACAAAGATACTCGTAGATATAAGATAATGTAAACAAAACATAGACACAATACCAACCATTGAAAACGTTAAATTAGAAGGAAACTGCATTGTAGTGTTAACTAGTACAGCGCTATGAATCGCTACCATCTTTCAAGTTTTCCGAAAAAAATCAACGCTCGAAACGCTCCGACACCTTTAGTACAAAGATACTCGTAGATATAAGATAATGTATACAAAACATAGACACAATACCGACCATTGAAAACGTTAAATTAGAAGGAAACTGCATTGTAGTGTTAATTAGTACAGCGCTATGAATCGCTACCATCTTTCAAGTTTACCAAAAAATATCAACGCTCGAAACGCTCCGACACCTTTAGTACAAAGATACTCGTAGATATAAGATAATGTATACAAAACATAGACACAATACCAACCATTGAAAACGTTAAATTAGAAGGAAACTGCATTGTAGTGTTAACTAGTACAGCGCTATGAATCGCTACCATCTTTCAAGTTTACCAAAAAAAATCAACGCTCGAAACGCTCCGACACCTTTAGTACAAAGATACTCGTAGATATAAGATAATGTATACAAAACATAGACACAATACCGACCATTGAAAACGTTAAATTAGAAGGAAACTGCATTGTAGTGTTAATTAGTACAGCGCTATGAATCGCTACCATCTTTCAAGTTTACCAAAAAATATCAACGCTCGAAATGCTCCGACACCTTTAGTACAAAGATACTCGTAGATATAAGATAATGTATACAAAACATAGACACAATACCGACCATTGAAAACGTTAAATTAGAAGGAAACTGCATTGTAGTGTTAATTAGTACAGCGCTATGAATCGCTACCATCTTTCAAGTTTACCAAAAAATATCAACGCTCGAAACGCTCCGACACCTTTAGTACAAAGATACTCGTAGATATAAGATAATGTATACAAAACATAGACACAATACCGATCATTGAAAACGTTAAATTAGAAGGAAACTGCATTGTAGTGTTAACTAGTACAGCGCTATGATTCGCTACCATCTTTCAAGTTTACCAAAAAAATTTAACGCACGAAATGCTCCGACACCTTTAGTACAAAGATACTCGTAGATATAAGATAATGTATACAAAACATAAACACAATACCAACCATTGAAAACGTTAAATTAGAAGGCAACTGCATTGTAGTGTTAACTAGTACAGCGCTATCTCAAAGTTATAAACTTGACGCAACTGGTTGCCGGCAACTAACGTCTATTGCAATAGTTTGAACGATAATGCACAAAGCGTTGACAAGTTGATGAATGCGATACACCGCTAAAGGAAGCGAGAGAACGAACTGGCAGCGAAATACTGAGAAAGTTGTGGTCTCCTACAATACGGACGAGTTCTCTCATGTCACTGTATATGAAATACTTTAGATCAAAGAGATTCATTGTATAGAGTCGCAATATTTTAGTTGGATTAGTTTTCTTTTAAATTTGTAGAGGACAGTTACCAAAAGAAACTTGACCTTAACGAAGATGAAAGTTTTATCTAGATATTGTAAGTAGATTTGTCATCGCCAGTATTTATAGAATAAAGTCACAAATTCATGCTAAAATGACAAAAAGATGAGTTTAATGCAGACAAAAAGACTTAAAGATTTATTTATAATTAAATCGGGGAAAAATCTAACCAAATGTGTAAAAATGGTGTAGGTACTAGTAGAAATCAATGTCAAAATCATTTATTTCATGTGAATCTTTACAGATATTTATGAATAGACAAAAAAAAGTTTAACAATGAGGTCTTAGAGTGCGTTTGGTTAGGCAGCTATTCATTAACAAAAGAACGACAAATATTTATTATATCTCGATATCAGATTTAGAACTTAAACACGATGTAATGGAAATCTTAATATAAAAATTACTACCGAACCGAACACACACTACATAACCAACTAGTGTAAGACTAGGTGGTTAGCTGATTCCATTGACGTGTCAAAAATAAAAATAAAAATAATATACAAATATATGGTTGAACTAATAATCAAACCTAAATCATAGAAGATTTTAATTTCTAATTAATTGTGGTGACGCTCATAATATTTAAATGAAGGGCCCTGGAGTCGACTAGAGGTCCATACAAACGTACTTGCAATATTAAAATTTGGCTGTTGGTCGAATTTCAATTATTTTTTTATATTCGTAATTGTACGCAAAAATATTTCTGTTGTGGGTAATAAAAATGTTTGTATTATAATATTTAAAAAGTTCTGATTTCGATAAAAATTAATATAATGACCCAACACAGAAATATTAATAAATACAATGACCGACATAAATTTTGTTTTATTTATTTTTATTTATCAAACTTTATTGCATAATCAAAGGCGGACTTAATGCCGTAGGGCATTATCTGACCGTTAAACCTTCAGGACATAAGAACATTAAGCTTAGGTAGGTGTGCAGTAAAAAATATAATGACTTTTTATTTATATTTATAAATAAATACATATATAACCATATGTTATACAAATACATGTGTTATACATATATAATATACTACCCACCATATAATATACTACATACCATACAATATACATATTAATATATATAAACATCATAATGACTAATTCGACAGTTGTTGGGATTTATTTACAAAGTGCTCATAAACCATTTTCTTAAAAATAAATCTATTTGGAGCATTTCTTATATCAAGAGGCAGTTTGTTCCACAAGTTAGCGATAAGTTTTAATTCTGCGACAAACAGTAATCGAGTATTATTGGAAATGCGAAAGCTAATTTTGTATGGAGAACGCGGAGTTCGCGATTACGAACGAATAGAGTGCCATTAATAGCGGTTAATAAATCGCTATTAATGGCGAGTATTTTTAGAAGGAATTCCATTGGATAAAATAATATAAACTTAGGAATATAGAATAGTCCTCGACCCGTCAAACCTTGCTACAAATCAAGAGCACGTTAGTTTCAATAATGCTTCGTTATAAATGTAAATTTAATTTTCAAAATACTTATAACTGTTTAACTTAAGAGCACAGTGACTTGTGTCCAAAATTACAAGTGCTTGACGATTTTTTTGTGAATAAGTTCAACCTTTTGGACCCCAAACCTTCATTCCGACTCGTAACCCATCTCAGCATTGTCACCGACAAATTTCAGACCTCTATCAACCTTCAGTACGTGCTTTCGAAGAGAAATAGAATCCTATAGGTACTGTCGTCAACGTAGAAAAATCAGCCAAACACAAGCTTACGTTTCGTTCAGTTTATAAAGTTTTCAATAAGAAAGAGCGAGAAAAGATACTTGATTTTTTCCAGATAATATAACTGCGACTGTACATTGAGTGTCTGGATAAATAAATTCCATCCTGTCAATGTCTTCGTAGTGACAATTCATCAAAGAAAATGAATTTCTGTCGTCACTTCACAAATCAATATGAACATTTTATTTGAGAAATATTTAGCTAAGGATTTACAGATTTTTGCTTCAAAGGAATTTTGAAACAAATATAAATATAATAATGGTCATATAATATTAATTTAATATTTACTTTATTGAATTCTTCCGCTAGTAGTCATACATCGACTTGTTTCGCTTCATAAGCATCATAAGGACTGAATTTAATTTAATTATGGCCGAAATAACAAATTATTTCAGCCATAATTAAATAAAATTAAATAATTAAATATGATTTCAACATTATGTTTTTATTTAATATAATGTTATATTGTTTTTTTTTTATTTATAAAGATATAATAAGTAGGTATTTATAATGATGTTATATAATCATACTTTAAGGAGTTACCTCCTTAAATTATGATTATATAACATCAAGGGATCAGAAAATGTGACCATAGCACTAACTGCATTTCCGCGTTGTATGGCCATTGATATTCTATGGCATAAAAGAAAACCTGAACGCGGATCCCCTGTGATGATCATCATTATTATATTATTTAATAATGCAATTCCGCAAAATAACGCTTGATTCAATAAATTAAAAAGTATAAATATACTAATCCCAATAATAACCAGGATTATCCTATAAATAAAGAAGAAATAAAAGATGGGATTAAACAATCAATAACGCCCATTATTGTATCCTTTAATGAGACCTAGAATTGAATTTTACTGCCATAATGGCCCGTTTACGTTAGCCAATCCTAATCGTCGTAATTTATAGAGGTAATTTTAGTAGAGTGTGATATTTCTCGTTTTTACACTCACCCGTCCTGACATTTTATGTGCTATAAGAATCGACGTGGCAATCTGAATTTTTGTACTTAATTGATTTTTTGTTCCGACATAAATTTATTTAGATTTTATCAATAGGTTTAAACGACATGTTTGATGAATTTTATGAAATCGACTTTTTTTTTAGGTGTGATGTAGGTCAGATGTAGGAACTTTGTTAAACCGATGGTTCGGGTATTGTTAACATAATAATAATATGTAGGATAATTTACACATATTGCTCTGGTCAAAAACTAAGCTCTAGGGTTGTTCTATGTGTACCAGAAGCAAAGATATAATACATATTATGTTTTACACAAAAAGTACTATTTTTTTGCCATGAGTTAGAATCGAACCCGTCGTGGGCTCGATTCAACGCCATTAGTCTAAGGAGGCTGTATCTCCCATTCATATGTTAAAATGCAAGTGGTCATCTTGTTTAAACGATAGGATTGATGAAATTTATGAAATCAACTTTTTTTATGTGTGATGATGCTATATAACTTTGTTAAGCCGATTGTCTGGGTATTGTTAACATAATAATAATATGTAGGACAATTTACACATATTGCTCTGGTCACAAACTAAGCTCTAGGCTTGTACTATATGTACCAAAAGCAACGATATAATCCATATTATGTTTTATAAACATCCAGACCATGACAAACTGTACAGAAAAACGTACTAATATATTTTGCCATAGGTATGACCCACGACCTCCGGATACAACGCCAATCTCCCATTCAGATGCTAAAATGCAAGTGGCCATCATGTTTTGGTCTTAGCGTTTAAGCAGTGAAGAAATGGGAATATTCGTAAAGCAAATACGACTTTGTAGCCGCTCATTTCGTAACTGTATCCGGTAGATTGGATCCAATGCTGTTATTCAACATTGTTTTGACTGATCCCATATGAACACTTTTTAGATATAAGACTCTTCAATGGATGCTACAACCTGCGGAGTTTTAATTCGAAATTTAAATGAATTTGATCAACGTAATTTACGTTCAACATTTTTATCTAACAAGAAACATGATAGGTTAATCCTCTTCCAAATTTTAAGTCAATCATATGCCTTGTTAACCAATATTTTATCATAGATTAATTTGATCAACTGTCTAGAAACCGAGGTAAAGTCAAAGATTCGCGTAATTATTTAGACGTGATTGGTGCCGGGTAGAGAATATAATTCCTAATATAATATCAAGCAATTTTGAGTGAACCTGATAAAAACCACATCAGAACGTGATGCGAAATAATAAGTTGTGGGAGCAAGAACACTCTGAAGGTAATTAAGTAAGACGTCGACGTCCTCTTGGCTTTATTGTCTCTTTGATCATTATTTGGTGTATTTTTATATTTAGTTTGTAAAGTAAATTACTTTTTGTAATTTTTAGTTTTTTTTTATGGTCAGTACAAAAAACAATGTATAAATCCAAGGTCCATACATCTTTCGGGCTCATATATAAATTTAGTTCCTATATCATCACGGGTGGCTTACGGTTTCGAAAACCCTCTAGATGGCCACAGGGCAATTAGCAAAGGGTTTTGTCACCAAACGACTGCAATATTTACTCATTATATTTTTTATTGCACACCTACCTTAACTTAATGTTCCGAAGGTTTGCCTGTCAGATAATGCCCAACGGCATTTAGTCCGCCTTTGTATTATTCAATAAAGTTTGATAAATAAATAAATATTTGACGATATAGCAAATTCGTATTTGTCCCCGCCCATTTTGTAACCACATGATTTAGCCGGCATAGTACGACATGGGATGCTATTAATAATATATTGACCGACCCCATCAATAGGACTTACCATTAGTGATCAAACACATGCTGTATGTGTTTAAATAAAATTATATCTGAGCGCCTTGCCGAGGTTCGTGGGTTCGAGTCCCACCCACAAGGATTTTTTTCTTTGCATTTTTATCTTAAAAAAAATAATAATAATAAAAACGAGAGTTTTCCTTTCGCAACTACCCGGTAATAAACCACCGTTATTTTTTATTAAACTCAGTACATAGTAAAAATATATAGCAATGCGACAACAAGTTGAAATTACTATATCAACTGTTAAATTGTAAAACTTAAAGAGCAAAACCATTTGCAGGATTAAATGGCTTGTAAAACAAGGCATTTCCCATCCCGTTGAAAATCAGGGATTCAGGTCTATATCGTGCAATAAATGAGACAGCCAACCCCTAGTCCCTGACGTTCACAATCCTTTTAATTATGTTCACATTGTTCATTGTTGTTCAAATCACGTAGCATTACGCTTGTGGCCGAGCAAAAATGTTACCGGGGCCAATAAATCCTAACTTACCGCCTTTCCTCAAATATGACACGGTAATTCTCTCCATATAATTGGATTCCCCTTCCTTGTATATAATTGGATATATCTTCTATAAAACCTTTTATTGTTCAATCAAGTTTATCTTTTATATCTTGGTTTTATTTATTAACCTTATAAATAAGGGATTCATGAATAATCGTTTCTTTACATGAAATTTCAAACCGGGTTTTATTTCTGGTTAGGGCTTTAAAATTGTTATGCATTGTAAGGACTATTGGAATGGGAATTGGTTTTGAAGAATGATTGGTTGCGGATTGTAAGAATAAGCTCTGATTGATACATCAAAGGAATTGAACCAAATAAGAATGAATGCTGACGATGAAAGAAAAGCTTTAGAAGGCGATAAGTGTAGATTTATTGTGTTGGCTTTTTCCGTCAAATAATACATTTTTTATGTTTATCAAAGTTGCGATATGCAAATCAATGTTCAGATATTCAGGAGGGTTAGACTCTGGAATAAATTTATTTTGACAATATTACAATACCTAGCAATATTACAATATCTGAAAAATACAATATTTTGCTGCCGAAAAATTCACAAGGTCACGAAAGATCTATGGAAAGCATAACTCTTTCCAATGACATTTTTATAAGCAACGAAGTCACTAAAATTCAAGATTTGGAGTAACAGTTGATTCATAAGATGGAAAAAAAACTTAAAATGTATAAATTCATAATTTTAATTAATAATATAATCTTTCTTTGTTACATAGGAGGCTGCTTAGATTTTATTTGCCTTACTTGTTACGACTTTTATAAACCAAAGAAAAGTATACTTTTATATATAAATTTAAATAAAAAATAATTGTTTTTAATTTAATCTTCCTGAAACATTTGACCTACACAATTAAAAAAGAAAACCTTTTGGTCATCATACCAAATAGAAGTATTATTTTGAAATGTTCATACTCTAGCAGAATGCATAAGAAGTGGCTAACTAACTTATGCTAAATTTAGTAGCTAGTTACTTCAAACCATTTGAGTATA
Source organism: Monopis laevigella (assembly GCA_947458855.1). NCBI lineage: Eukaryota > Metazoa > Arthropoda > Insecta > Lepidoptera > Tineidae > Monopis > Monopis laevigella. The sequence goes on along the minus strand of OX381581.1, from coordinate 9,290,338 downwards.
CAAGATACTACTCCTACCTTTTTGTGGACTGTTGTCATTTTGAACCAAAGTCTGTCGTCTTTATTATTCTTTTAACTGCTCGTCTCTTGACAGGCCGTTAACCAGATGAGGAATGCAGTGTCGGCCGCCCTAAGCCATTTTAGTGGCCGCCCCATTCTAATATCTTTGCAGCGTAGAAATGTACGTAGGATATACGAGTAACTTAGGTTTGGGGGCAGATTTTCTGCCCCTGATAATTGGCCGCCCTAGGCCCGGGCCTAAAGGAAAATCCACCAGTGCCGTTAAAATACTCTCATTAAGATTAGTTTTAGAAGTAAAAAAAAATTAAAAGACAGAGTAACTTTGAAAAGATGTAGGTACTTTGGGCTAATATGAGATTCTGCTGAACATTTCGAATATTTTTTTCCATGGAACCTTGTGTCGCAAATGAAAAAAAAAATTGCCTTCTCTATACAAACTAGTAAAGTTAAAATGACCAATTTGTATGAGGAAGCCAACATTTTTTTTCATTTGCGACACATGGTTCCATGGAAAAAAGTTGTTCGATTTGATCTGCAGAACCTCGTATTAGCCCAAAGTACATTCTTTCAAATTCATATTATGTGGTCATACTAACAACTTCTCTTTTCTTGTCGGAATTCCAAAATAATAATTCCTAAGTGTAACTAAACGATAATCTGATTAAAATCAAATGTTTATTATTAGAAATATCTTTCAAATGTATATTTTTATGCCATCTGAAAGTATTGTTGTTCAGAGAACGGTATTGAACATTGAACACGAAGTCTGATCGATTTTATGACGGTCATATACCAAAGATTGTGTACAGATAAAACGCAGTTCGAAGGACTGTTAGGGACCTTTACGAAATATATAAGCAATTCTGTTTCTATCTTCTGTAGAGAAAATACTGTTTTTTTTTATTAGGACAATTTGTACATATAGCTCTGGTCATAAACTAAGCTTGTACTATGTATCTGAATACAATTGTTTTGTTTTTTCTTTTTAAATCCTAATAAAACAGAAGTATATAATTTTTTTCTCAATATTAAATTTAATAAATTTTAACTTTATCAATTATTTTTTTATGTTACCTATGAATGGTGAAAAATAACAGTATTTTGGAGATTTTATGAAAATATAAACGTATGTAAACTAACCAAACTTTAACCCTGATAATATAGAAAATAAATTACGACTTTCATAACTCTTAGTAGGACCCTAGAAGATTGTACATCGAGATTTGATAGACAATGTATGGTCAATAAACGTATATACATACAGTCGTTTGAGCAAGAATTTCTTTTTCTTTGCAAACAAGTTAGGTATGTTTAGGGTTATTTATTTATTTAAATTCTTTATTACACTAAATGATTGGTACAAATGTGAGCTTAATGCCTTAGGCCATCATAACCAAATATAACATTATTAAACCCCGCGTATTAGGGATTAGCTGGCATAGTGGGAACGATCAATGCTCTTAAACAATGTATTGATCGACTCCATTCATGGCGTCTTTAACGTCAAATCAACTGCCCTTTTTGCAACCGCATCCTGAAAGATGGTTACCACATTTACAATAAATTTAAGCAGTAATCTCCTGAAAACGTCGGGACCTGATCTAGGAAGCGATTTTTGATTGCCAGCCGATGACTAAATATCACAACAATGTCCAAAAAGTCATCGATTACTAAAGTTGGTATTTTTGAATCTCATCGGGTGACTTAAATATCATTCCTATGATATCAATACGAGTACCTCCTGCTACTCGTAAATAAAGTCACCGATGACAGAAAATAATCATCACCTAAATATATGTTAAGTTCCGTTCCACCATTGAGTTTTTATGATTTAGCATAGACATGTCAATTAATACTGTTACCTTTTGATAACATTAAATGAATATTGTTTAAAATTAATAAAAAATGCCATAATAGACCATAACTCTTATTCACTTTAAAAAACATTGTGTTTTAGGGTTTATTTAGATGTAATTGTCTTTCTTTATTTACTGTTGTTGAATTTCTTTATTTACTGTTAAGTTAATAATATTTATAAAGAGCGGGACACCTAATACAGGTACCTAAAAACTGTACCCCACCCTAAGAAATGTTTTAATTTTATGTTAAAGGATTTTTTTTAATTTTATTTTTTTAAATATTTTATTTACACAAAAAAACTTATAATTACTTATTTATATAAGTAATACTATAAAACTAATGAAATAAAAATTAAAACTATTAAATTAAATTATGTCCGGGTTGGACGAAATTTTCGTCCAACCCGGACATCATTTTTATTTTAATATTTATTTAATATGAGAAACAAGAATGACATATTATTATATTTTTTTTGGGGAACGAAACGCAAGTAGCTCTTGTGAATGAGAATTTATTTGTAAGTTGGTACCGTATATATGACTTTCAAAAATATGACTTTTGATAAATCGTGATTTTATCGTCATCGATGATATTTTTGTCACTGGTGATATCAAACTCATCGGTGACATTCAAAAATCGCAACCCTGAAGATAAATAAACTAACAAAAGTAAAATACATTATTTATGAATACTTTAGCCTGTTTTGTAAAAGTTTCGATCTGTTATTTTTTTCCTAAATTATGTACAAAAAGTTCTAAAAACAAAAATATACCTATAAAAATTATGTATTATGATTTTTTTAGCATTCGAAATTTTAAAATTAAATAGGGAACGAGTGGGACTGGTTCGGTTTGGGTTCAGAACAACATAGTCAGTGGGAATAAAACCCACCACCTGGGTACCGGAGGCTATCTATAATATATGCTATCTTGGGCACCATAAGGCACTAGCGATGATAAATATCTATATACCTATAAACATGTAGGCCATACCAACACATTTCTCACAAGGAAAGCAAGTCTGAAATAAACTGGTCAAGTGCGACTGGTATTTACAGAAATTTGGTTCTGTACAACGCATACTAAACACAAGTAATAATTTTGAACTACGAACTAGTATATATATTATATCATACGACAGCCTCCGTAGACTAATGGTTGTGTCTTTGACGTTGTATCCGGAGGTCGTGGGTTCGATTCCCACCCATGGCAACAAAATATTAGTACACTTTTTCTGTACAGTTTGTCATGGTCTGGGTGAATATAAAATATAATATGTATTATATCGTTGCTTCTGGTACACACAGTACAAGTCTAGAGCTTAGTTTGTAACCAGAGCAATATGTGAAAATTGTCCTGTATATTATTATTATTATTATCATAACGGGTGCCTTACGGCGCCCGAGACCGCCTAGACGGCCCCAGGATACCCAGCGGAGGGGTTTTAATCCCACCTCGTTGTAGCCGATGGTATGAGTCTACACCGAACAAGTGGCTAGCTCGTCGCGATGTTTTGAATAGACTCAATAACTTAGTTTATGACCAGAACAATATGTCTAAATGGTACTACATATTATTATTATTGTGGAAACCTAAAAAACTAACGAGCTATTTCCTGTGAAGAAAATGATTACCATCCGCCAGTTCAATAAAGGTGCAGCGAATTTTAAAGTTTGTTACCTAACAGATTTCCTGGCATGCTTGATAGGAACTTAGTCTTTGAACTTCGAAGGCGTGGGTTCGGAAATTTAACCGTGCATAATAAATTTTACTTTATCCATAAAAAAAGGGTTTAGAATTTGATTGAAAGGGTAAAGTTATTGATATGATAGGTTATTGAAACTTTAGTTATTTATGATTTTTTTAAAGAAACTAGAACTTCTAACGTCACTCTAATATAAAGAGTTATTAGAAGAAAGTTCATTGAGGGCGTCTGTGTATAAGTAGTTAACAAGATGACAAAATTCGTGAGGGGTGACTGAAACTTGGGTGGTTCAGTGGTTGGGTACCTTGCTGCGAAAGCGAGGATCGTGTGTCCCGCCCACCAGATTTGTTTTCATTGCATTTTATCTTTAAAAAAATCTCAATAAGATAGTTCTGTTAACCCGTGAGAAGGCGCGCCTAATTTTCTTACACGAGTAGGCGCGCGCGAGCAAATTGCTCACACTATCATAAATGTTTATATTTTTAGTGTTTCTATATATATTGGCTTATAATATATTTAAATAAATAACACAAGGTTTAGTAAGTAAGAAAACAAGTATTTTAATCAAAACTATTAAACATAATAGCAACTTCTAACGCAAATAACAAAACAACCTAGTATTAATTAAATTTTTTGGCACGTTTCATAAAAATCACAATAAAAACTGTTACATAACAAAAACTAAAAAGTGTTATTCATCCATTAAATCTACACTAATGTGCCTCTCGAAACACACTGAACACATGTATTTTACATGTTCGGTGCAAAGTAATTGCTTGCACGAAGTACATGTTTTTTTTGACCTTCTATTTTTACGTCTAGGACATATTGCACAAAATCCGCTTGGTCCTGGCTCCGCAACAGGCACAAGAGCCGGCACAAATCGCTTCATTAGAAATTTGAGATCTGAGGATATGTTCTCCATGCGAATCCGGCGTGAAATATGTGGTTTCACCAGCTCGAGAGCCACCTCTTTCAAGAATGTTCGTCTCTCAATCAGAGTGTTTGTGTTGGCTTTGTATATTATTTGGGCATTGATCCCAGTTATATTCAAAATGGAGAAGAATAAGCGCATTGGCCATCTTGATGTGATTCTGGCAACGGAATAATCCTCTTTCTTTTGATCTACAACATCTACGCCTCCTTTTGTGGAATTGTAAAATATTACAATCTCAGGTTTAGCTTCACTTCCAGTTTCTTGGTCTATAGCGTCGTCATTGTGAAGTGTTGATAGCATAAGGACAATCTTCTTTGTTTTTTTCTTTGGCACATATGATAAGATTATCTTATCTTCACCGAAACCATAAATTGTACTTGGCATTGGCCTATTGACAAAAAAGAAGACGGAATCTCTTTTTTATTTTTTTGCAGTGTTCCCACCGCAGTTGTTGTGTAGGTGTTTTTCAGTTCATCAAACAACGGTATGGATGTAAAATAATTATCCATAGTTAGATTTTAACATATAAAAATCAAACAAATGAAATAATATGGTAGAAATAATATATGCTATCTTGGGCACCATAAGGCACTAGCGATGATAAATATCTATATACCTATAAACATGTAGGCCATACCAACACATTTCTCACAAGGAAAGCAAGTCTGAAATAAACTGGTCAAGTGCGACTGGTATTTACAGAAATTTGGTTCTGTACAACGCATACTAAACACAAGTAATAATTTTGAACTACGAAATAGTATATATATTATATCATACGACAGCCTCCGTAGACTAATGGTTGTGTCTTTGACGTTGTATCCGGAGGTCGTGGGTTCGATTCCCACCCATGGCAACAAAATATTAGTACACTTTTTCTGTACAGTTTGTCATGGTCTGGGTGAATATAAAATATAATATGTATTATATCGTTGCTTCTGGTACACACAGTACAAGTCTAGAGCTTAGTTTGTAACCAGAGCAATATGTGTAAATTGTCCTGTATATTATTATTATTATTATTATTATCATCACGGGTGCCTTACGGCGCCCGAGACCGCCTAGACGGCCCCAGGATACCCAGCGGAGGGGTTTTAATCCCACCTCGTTGTAGCCGATGGTATGAGTCTACACCGAACAAGTGGCTAGCTCGTCGCGATGTTTTGAATAGACTCAATAACTTAGTTTATGACCAGAACAATATGTCTAAATGGTACTACATATTATTATTATTGTGGAAACCTAAAAAACTAACGAGCTATTTCCTGTGAAGAAAATGATTACCATCCGCCAGTTCAATAAAGGTGCAGCGAATTTTAAAGTTTGTTACCTAACAGATTTCCTGGCATGCTTGATAGGAACTTAGTCTTTGAACTTCGAAGGCGTGGGTTCGGAAATTTAACCGTGCATAATAAATTTTACTTTATCCATAAAAAAAGGGTTTAGAATTTGTTTGAAAGGGTAAAGTTATTGATATGATAGGTTATTGAAACTTTAGTTATTTATGATTTTTTTAAAGAAACTAGAACTTCTAACGTCACTCTAATATAAAGAGTTATTAGAAGAAAGTTCATTGAGGGCGTCTGTGTATAAGTAGTTAACAAGATGACAAAATTCGTGAGGGGTGACTGAAACTTGGGTGGTTCAGTGGTTGGGTACCTTGCTGCGAAAGCGAGGATCGTGTGTCCCGCCCACCAGATTTGTTTTCATTGCATTTTATCTTTAAAAAAATCTCAATAAGATAGTTCTGTTAAGGAATTTATAACAATGCAAAAACATATTTAGCTTCCCAAATACATATAAAATGCAACGTTTTTTGGGTTATAGATAAGTTTTCTGGACAAGTTATAAGCTACTTGTTACGTGTATATACGTGGTAGCCGAGTTGACTTGACCTCCGGCTTAAAAACACTTAATTTTTTAGGTCCCTGGTTCATACCCGTTCCCCAGTGTGTAGCTCATGTTTTTTTAATAAAAAAAATACATTTATTTGACTATACCATTATAGTGCCTCGGAGAATACGTTAAGCTGTCCGTCCCAGTTTTACTATTCCAACTTGTGAAACTGTTTATAGATGGGTTATTGAGCCTATCCAAGCATCGCGACCAACTAGCCACTTGATCAGTGTAGACTCATACCATCGGTGTAGACTTAGGTGGGATCAAAAACCCCCTCCGTCGTGTAGGCGGTCTCGTGTACCGTGCACCAGTGATGATATTTATTTTTACACCTTGCATCCTGAAAGAAGACTATCATCTCGACAAGAATTCAATGCAGCAACGCCTGAAAATCCCAGAGCCAAAGACCAAAATATGACCTTCCCGTAAAAACATTACCCAAATTAATTCTGTCATAATAAAATTTAAACCACAGTCCAAATTGAATGACCATGGAGGAATATTTTTTCCCACATTTCTCTTAAAACGTATCCCACCCACGATGTGCGCCGGGAATTCCATTACTATATTTTCCCGGTAAATTTATAGCGCAATGAACGCGACCTTTGTTTGAAAATGGAACGGAATAGTGCGGAGGAAGTTTTTCAAATTCTAAAGAGTTTTACGTAAAGATTACGTTAAGCTAACGTGACAACGTTACGATATGAAACACGTTATTATATATTTTTTTAAGAATTTCGAAAAATGTCTGACCATTTTATAGAAATTGATCAAGTATGGTTAAATTGACTACGTACTTATTTTTTTTGTTATGAAGTATTTTTATTGAAGGAGAAAAAGTAGATTCCGAGAAGTCGGAGTTATTATATATATTAGTTTTATTTTAAACCGCTACTTTTGACTCTGCATCTACCTTATAGTAAGCGTAAGTAAGAGTCCAAGAATTAGTTAGTATCAAATTGTTTGCTGTCTCTTCGGTGCCGATTCACGCTAAACTGTTAAAACATAATGTACTGTAAATCTTAAATTAGTTAAAGTAGGTAGTTTAAAAACTAAATCAAGCCCTAGGCAGAACCTGTTCAAAGAAACCCTTAAAGTCTGAGAACTAAATTAAACAAGTCCTGCTGTTCTATAGACAGATGTACCTTAAAAGTGTCGTAAAAGGGCCAGTTCTAATTAGCTTAATTCTCTCTTCGCAAATGTAAAATTTTACTTAAAGTTTAGCTGCTATTTCATTTTACTTACGTAAACTGTTACTATTTATACTAATATATTAAATGCGAAAGTAACTCGTTTATTCATTTGTTTGTTTGTTTGTTACGTTTTCGAATCGTGCTAACCTCACCTAAACGGCTGAACCGATTTAAATGAAATTTGGTATGGAGGTACTTTGAGACCCTGGGAAGGACATAGGATATATCATTATTTGACATAGCATTAGGGAGTGTAGATATATAGGATGTTTGTTTTTTAAGATTCTCTTGAAAAACAGTTTTAATAAATATCACATAGAGAAAAGTGTTCTATGAAGATAATTTGGGTAAGTATATTTTATTATTTAGGTGTTATAAAACTGATTTAAAATATTTTTGAATTATTTGCGAAAGTAACTGGTTTATTCATTTGTTTGTTTTCATGATAACATAACCTAAACATCTGAACTGATTTAAATTAAAGTTGGTATGGAGCTACTTTGAGACACTGGGAAGGACATAGGATATATCATTATTTGATATAGCAATAGGGAGTGAAGATATACAGAATGTTTGTGTTTTAAGATACTCTTAGGAAAAGTTTATAAATACACCAGATAGAGAAAATATTCTATGAAGAATTCTATGAAATGTTGGGTATATTAAAATTAAATAAAATTGCAATAAAATATTTTTAAATTTATATTTATTTTTAAAGATATATATTGTTTTGTATAATAGTTGTTATATAGTTATTCTAATTCTAATAAATCAAAGTTCAAAATATGATAACGTTTAAGCGTCTGATGACATTTTACATTATACAAAAGATCGTGATTGTTTAGGGGTGGTTGGCTAAATATTATGCTATTTTATGATTTGTGTTAGTTATAAATATAACCGATATCATGGCTCGTACGTTTATTTTTTATTATAGTTTGGTATAGGAATGAAAATATCAACCCCTGTAATAAACAAAAAAATCTCTAATGTATCCCTCATATTAAAATATCAAGACAGACAATTTCAAAAAGAAAACACACCGTCATCGTTTATTTGAGACCATATTGAGGGTCGGGGGGAAAGGTTTACATACATATGTATGGTAGAGTTACCGACCCACTGTTATGCGCGGGGAGTGGAAATAGGTACTATGCAGTTGATATGAATCAGCATGAGTATCGTAGAGCCTCATCAGACGCTCCTTTTAAGTTTAAAATAATCTCTTATAGGATAGATACCTGCTAGTACCCACCCCAAATATTACTTTCACTTAATTTTGATATTACGTGGACCCGAAACTAAACTAACTTACCCTGGCCCAACTTAACAAACTTTATTATAAGAGAGTTCTGACTAGAAAAAGTTTTTTTAATACCCAAATTATGAGTCAATACACCTACAAAATACAGTCAAAACACTTTAAGCACATTCATACGTCATAAAATAAATACCTTTACGCAAATATTTATTTATATAAAAGAGTTTTCCTGAGTGACTGGCTGATTTTCTGACTGACTTACTCAGTCAAAACTATTGATATAAACTTAGCAATATGAATGTTGGATAGCAGCTTCACAGTTGATAAGTGGGATGTATTTTTTTTATACAAACGGGTCAACAAAAGCTATGTAAAAGAAAAAAAAAAAAATGTTTTTTTTTTAATACTTAAATAATATTTAGCTAATAACGCCCCAAACAATCTCCTCCTCGCCTCAAATCCTCTTATCGTTAATAAATATTAATACTTATTATAGATCACGTGTTCCAAGTAAGTACTTTTAATTTGCAAGTTCATAAAAATAACATTTCCTACTTTAACCCTATTGTCAAAATGTGCCGTCTATATAACCTATTAGCAGAGAAAAATGATGTGCTGGACATATTTAAAAACCAGTTTTCCAAATTTAAAGGGATCGTCCAAAATGTCCTCAAATAGGTGACTAATCAAATTGTATTTATATATTTTTTCACTGTTGTGTGAATTGTAAATATTTTTATTTATTTATTATAGCTGAAGAGATACGGAAATATTTGTTGAAATAATTAATGATGTATACACGTCGATTATGCTATGTACACATGTTTTGGATGACAATTTAGGCTAAGCTATCTTTATTATGTAAACAAACTGTATTTGATTGTTATTTGTTTTGTGTGCTTTATAAATAAAATAAATAAACACTATTAATAAATAATTTTAGCCACATAATTTATGTTTGTTCATAATAAATAAATGTAAGCAAATCCTGTTATTTTCCCAATTAAAAAGTATTTATAAAACCTATATAATATTAGTATCGTTGTTTCTGGTACACATAGAACAAGCCTAGAGCTTAGTTTGTAACCAGAGCAATATAAATGGAAAAAAAAATCGGTAGGATTTTTTTTAGGCGCTAACAGGATCATATCGTATTTGGTTGAGTAGAGAGGGTAGTGAACACAGTGCAGGTGAGAGTTCAAAAGACTTTTAAACCTACTATGCGGTCTCAAGTCCGGGAACGCTGCAGTTTATTCCCCTGCCTTTCAACCACGCGATGGACCGGCACTCGCACGGTGAAGCCATGGATTGCTAATAACATTGTTTCATTGCTCAAGGTATTTTTTTTTTTCATTTATATTGTCTTGTCTTTAATTTACAATGTTGACCAGCTTAGACCAACCCGTGGACCGCTGATGCCCTCTAGAAAGCTTTGTGGTCGCCCCAGCCGCTATTGTTTGCATCGTAGACAGATCTTGAGCGGCAAGTGGCCTTGTTAAATTATATCTAAGACGTTGTCGAGATAGGAATTTCTAGAAAATTTCCCTTTATTGAAAATGTTCTTCATTTTTATTACAGAGAATAAAATAGGTACTATTTTTAATTATTATGGTCGTTTGGCATTATGACCATTAAGGATCATAAATATTAATAGCCTTATTCATAAAAAAATATTGAGGCCTTGAAGAATTTCAACAACATTCCATAACTAAAGGGTAGTTTCGAAATGTTATCTCTTTTTTACGCATATAAATTTTTGTTCCTAAATAAAAGAGACAAAACCTTCTATAGCTAAAGTGTTTTTGAAGTTTTTATGAATATGGTCATAAGTCTATATGAAGAATCTTTTTAGGTTTTGGCTGTTTCTATACCTTTGTTAGACCGACTAGTTTACACCATACAGATGCCGTTTAGTGATCTAGTCATATTTCGGTTGGTGGTTTTACTGGTTTTGAGAGACTACTGCACAATTTCTTGTTGAGGTGGTAATTGGTCTCCTTTCAACTGGTTGCTGGCATAGTGGGGACGATTATTGCAGTTTAATAATGTGTTGATCGACCCAATTCATATGCTTTGTAGGTTTATTTACATTGGTAGACAGTTCACATGCCGTGCTTCTATAAAAAAGAAATTAACTAACAAATAAAATGACCTGTCATGACCCAAAATTATTCTGATCTTTTTTTCTCAAAACCCTTCTTCTTTGTGGTGATAAGCTTAACTTATTTTTTAGATAGTTTTAAATCTTAAAAATAACGGAGTAAGTATACAAAATGCTTTGAAATATATTTTTTTAGCTTACTTTCGGTATGCTGCTTTCGACTATTTTTCTGAAGTTTATTTATTTATTACGTCGTGGCCGAGTTGGCTAGACCTTGGACTTAAAAACACTTAGGTCCCTGGTTCGAATCCCGGTGTGTACCAATGAGTTTTTAATTTAAACATGTATGTACATTTGTTTGACAACACCACCATAGTGCCTGGGAGAGCACGTTAAGCTGTCGGTCCCGGTATTCAAAACAACGCGACGAGCTAGCCACTTGTTCGGTGTAGACACATACCATCGGCTACGACGAGGTGGGATTAAAATCATTCCGCTGGGTAACCTGGGGCCGTCTAGGCGGTCTCGGGCGCCATAAGGCACCCGTGATGATATGTATGTATGTTTATTTATTTATTTTCGACCAAGTATTAACTAAAAGGCAATGTATAAATCCATTGTTTTAAACTATTAATAAACTAACAATACGTTAAAAATACTCTACAAAATTATTAAATATAAGCTATTTTGCTATCCATTCTTGGTAAAAGGCTATATTGATTCAGGCAGCGATCCGAGAAAAGGCATTCCTTTTGCTTTGTGTAGACTAGAAAGATTAAACCATTTTTTTTTTTTATTTGTTCTAAGCTAACCACCAATATGTAAGGAATTAAGCTCGCCTGCGTACTTTTTTCATCCAATAAATAACACCACGCTACGACCAATTGGATCAATGAAAAATGTTTCAAAAACGGGGAAAATTTATTCCTTTTGGGAGCTTCCATTGCGTGCACTGCGTAAACGGCTAAAGTTACGCAGACAAAGTTGCTAGGGTCAGCTTGTTGTCTATACCTACTAATATTTTTTAATTTTATTCATTAAACAAAATATCCACATAATTTAAATACTAAACATCAATACAGAATTAAATGCCATAATAGGATTTTAATTATGTTGCTAGTAAATTTACACATTAAGTAGGAAAAGCATGTGATTGTTTATGTGCATGAGTGTTTGCGTGCATGAGTCAGTGTTTGTGTGCATGAGTGAGTGTTTGTGTGCATGAGTGAGTGTGTGTGTGCATATGTATTCGAATATGTGTATTTATATGGTGAGTACTTAAGTCTATATGTAAAAATAAAATGTTACATATAATATGTTTGAATTAGTGAATAAGTATAAATAAAGATATTAGGTACTCATAAACGATAAATAAAAATATTATATATACAAAGAACAATTCATGATAGAATATCTAAGATAAGACATGCCCCTTTTTTAAATTTTAATTTTGTTAAACAAAAATGATCTATCTCTGAGAATCCTTTGTTATAGGTGAGTAATATTCTTTGATGGACACTGTTTGATGCGTATTTAGTTCGTATGAACGGTACACTGAATAGGTTAGTGTGTCGCGTACGAGAGTCCGGCACACAGGACGCAGGATGTGAGAGATCAATTCAGGGCAATCAATCACACCAGAACATATATCATGAATTATCAATTATCTATACTTCTATCTCATACTATAAAGAGGTAAAGTTTGTGAGTTTAAAGGGGTAATCTCTGGATCTACTGAACCTATTTTGATTTTTTTTTAGTGTTGGATAGCCCATTTATCGAAAAAGGCTATAGGCTATATAACATCACGCTAACAAAAGGAGTGGAGCATCAATGAAAAATGTTAGGAAACCGGGGAAAATTTGTTCCTTTTGAGAGCTTCTGTTACGCTACAGAAGCGCTGCATTAAAGTTACGCAGACGAAGATGCCAGGGTCAGCTTGTATGTATTATAATAAAATTGTAATAGGTCAATTTAAATAATAATTTTAATTTATTTCCAAATATACATTATAGATTAAAAAAAATAGGTCGTTAATTAGCAACAGAAGCCAACAATTATTGTTCTTTATAACTGTTGTTCTTTATTAGAATTTTTATCTGTTTGTTAGTTCACATATCAGGGGCTCAATTCCGCTAAATCAACGTTGTATGGATTGAATATCAACGGCTAAGCTTATACGTCATTTCACACTTTTGGTAGTCTACTAACAAAATTAGCTGTCAATTGTACATCGATTGGATATCAACTGAACGTTGTATCGACTTTTGACAAATTAGGTATTCTACTATTCCAATCGTGTATGGAAGGTTTTTTTAATGGTATTCTATTATTTTTTGACGTTTAGTTTAACTTGATATCAACGTTCTCTCAAAAGTTTTACTTCAGTTATAATGTCATTTTACAAAAGTTGCTTATTTGTGAATTGTGTAAAAACATTTTATAAAAATGGTTGGATTTCCGTTAATTTCGCAGTGGCTCCAAAGTTTGAAGACATTAGAAATGGCCCAGAGATAGAACATCCGCGTTTCTGATGCTGGCCGGGTTTAGAAACTTGGAAAATATATTTAAAGTACTACGGTTTTAGGTCCACGGTTCAAACTACCACCGGTGTCTACCAAATGAGTTTTTAATTAAAAAATAGCTGCATGCGTTTGACAACACCACTATAATAGTGGTCCGGTGAGCACGTTAAGCTGTTATGAGTTCATAATACAACTTGAGTAACTGTTTATAGGGGTTAATGAGTATGGTTTACCGGTTTTCAGGAGACTACTGCATCGATTTCTTGTGGAGGTGGTAGTCTCCAATGCAATTCGTCATTATCGCCCCCCATTTCGTAATCGCATCATTTAGCCGGCGTAGTAGGAGCGTTAAATATTGTTTAAGAACAATATTGGTTGACCCATTCATAGACTTAGTAGGTCTGCTCACCACCAGGTTGATACAAAGTCACATGTCGTGCTCCAATAATAAAAAATATCCAAATATCGCGACTAGCTGCCCACTTTTTTCGTATGGACTCAATACCCTAGACGGTCTTGGGCGCTGTAATTTTTATAGATGTTATTTAAAAAGTTATGTCTGATTATAATTTGTAATTTATTTTCGAATAAAATTTTGATTTTGTTGCATTTATGAAATTTTGATTTTAAAAGACCATTTTCCAATTATTAATGCAATAGGTAATCGTTTTACTTGTCAATATTTCAGTCTTAAATTATATAAAAAAATCCGACTTAAAATAAATTATTATGAAGAAAAGTAGGTAAATTAGTATTTTTTTCGGGCCATAAGACGTATTTGGGGCAAACGTCGGATTTAACAACAATAATTTTGGAAAAATACCTATTCGGAACGAACAGACAAATCATATTTAGGTGTAACTTTTCAGGCAAAGCAACCTAAAGCGATTAGTAGTTTTATTTAGAGTGAGCAAGGTGGACTTTTATGTCTTACCATACTATTACGTTAGAATTGAGTCTTTAATTTTCGATTGGTATTAATTTAAAGCATTATAAAATATTGTATTGTCCTTTCTAAATATGATTACTACTCTATGATATATTTTGTCATATCTAATAATTGTTTACTCTATGGTATGCGCAGGACAAAATGTAGTTGGTGAATTTTATAATAATAAAACAGTCTAGTATAATATAAAGTGTATAATAATAAGAATACACCTTCAAATGATATTTTATTTAATTATAACAGCTAAGCCATGTAAAAAGAGCAAAACTTAAAAAAAAAATACAAACTAATATGACAGGCACAGATAAAAAAGAGTACTACAATGACAGGTTAGCCGAGCAAGCGACGTGCATACGACGCACAGTGGGGTATTTCTATTATCTGAGCGGCCAAAATTATTTTTTTAGTTTAATTGATTCAAAATCAATTCCTAGGTTATTTAATTGTAAATTAGGAAAAATAAAAGACTATCCTACACATTATTTACATTTTATATTAAAAAAAAATCTTATAAACTAAAAAAAAATTAGACTAACTAAATAGAATCCAGCGATATTTCCGATATATCACTATCAGATAATACTTCATCAGAAAACGTGTGTGAGCTCAGGTTATATTCAGCCGGAAGTAACATTTCTAGGGTTTCCTTTAAAAAAGGTTTGCTTATCTTATGATGACGTTGAGGTCTCATACCAGTTATAACAGGATCAGAACTTAATAACAGACGGTTAAGCACATCCATATTACAAGATATTCTTGAAAATTTTCGAGCGAAGGATGTCGATACAATCTTATATGCTTATTGCGTGCTTTAGCCGCCTCTTCCGATAACTGCCCTATTGGAAGCAATGCTTTTTTTATCACCTCGGATCCATGTACTAATATTTTATGCAAAGTTGGCGTCATAGGATACCATGGATACAGTTTAACATAAAGCTCTGAAGTATCCTTTGCATAAATTGAAAAATTTTCTATGTTGATTTTATGTCCACTAGATAAAGTTTCTAAAATAACTTTTAAGCGATATATTAAATTTACGTTAATGCCGGTAATTTCTGCTGCTAAAACATGGTCCGCAAAAAATCTTCGACTAGTGTTGCCATCATTGGTGTTACCAAATCCTGGCTTAGGCACGTCTACAATTAATCCCATCTCAAGGAGAAATCTATCCTGTATTTCCTTTTTTCTCTGCTTCGCTATTTCTTTTTCAGCAATTTTTCTCAGTTGCCACTTCTTTATCGGTAGTTTGTATGAAAGGTGTAAAATTGTTCAAAAAATCGTATCCTGGCATGCAAAATAGAAAGACCAAAATCAATTGCCTCAGGATTTGATTTCATTTTGATATTTAAATTGTTAAAGTCTTTAGATGTTAGACCGCAGAAATAACATCTCATTGTAGATGTCGTGTTGGTGGCAGCATTACAAACCTTCGCGTCTACCATGGTAAGCATCAACTTTTGTTTAATAAAATAGGTAGTGTCAGCCATCACCACCTTTGTTGCTTGTAGTTCATTAATGGCATTTTTAATATAATTTATTTCATCGTTGGTAATATCTTTCGATTCTTTAATAAATCTAATCCTGATGGGTCGGCAATATCGTGGCGAGGAAGGTGTTGGGTTCTGCGAGACTACCTTCTTAGTGTTAGAGCAAATAAGTTGAAGAGGTACAAACGAACTCTGAAATAAGTTTGCATCGGAGTCTTTTGCATTTTCAAATTTTTGTTTATATTGAGCTTGTTGGGCTTCGTCACAACCCCACTTACACATTAAAACTAAAGTATTTTTTTCTTCTTTGTTTAAAAGTTTTAATACTTCTTCTAAATGTGTCATCAATCGCGTTACTGTGTGATCAATTAAACACTGCAAATTTGTTTCAGCACATGTTTCAGTTACCCGGTATGATTCTTTAACAGGATAACACTGTAGTTTAGCTTTTTGTAGTAAGCTGTAACATGGAAAAAATATTTTTACAAGCACTTCTTATTATTTCGTACTGCCTTCTGGAAAGCCCTGCTTCAACGAAAATAGACAAGGCCTGTGCTGGAGTCAAATTGGTTGCTGTGGCTTATGCTTGTTGTTTATGAATACGAGCGTATGCTTTCTTGTATTTTGTGGCTCGCTTTGGTGAACTCAATAAATCTTTTAATACAACAGAAGCATCTCTCTTACCACTTTCTCCTAACTTTGACATTGCAGCATAGGTAAGCAACCCTAAGTCCGTAGATTCACTTAATTTTACAGTTTTTCGTCTCTTGCTCCTTTCGCTTGAGTCATCAAATAATTTATATGGGCGCCCTGGCCCTGCTTCTTTTGGCCTTGGTATGGTGAATAAAGCTTCAAGCCATTCTGCATTTTTTCTTAAAAATAATTCCTCTCTCCGAAATGCTTTAATCCATCTTCGCTTCATTTGAGACTTAAATCGTGAAAAATTATGTTTAATTTCATGTACATGCTCCTCAGAGAAATCTCCTAACTGTAGAAGATAATTTTCCAAAAAATCTAATTTTTCGCCAATAGTACATAAATTTTGTTGCTGCATAGTAGTAAATAATTGTTTGCGGGTAATTACTATGACGTTGATGATCCTACAACAAAAAAACATAAATTTTCTATTTTATAAGTATTCATCACTACAAATTTTAAAATATCATTTTCTTGGAAAATAGCAAGAAGTAGCAACCAATATTTTACTACAGTATAGATAATACCATAAGCATTATATAAATATAAAATCTTTGCTGGGACACCTTGGGAAGTTTAACTTTTAGAATTTACTATAAAATATTTACGAAAAAAAATTGATAAAATTATACTTAATTTAAAATATTTTTTATAAACTTCATATAATAGTTATTATAATAAAATCGTATAGTTACAAGACACACTTACCTGCTCTATCACCTTCCATATTGTTTACTCGTAATAATTAACTCAATTAAAATAATTCAGATGGTTAAATGTAGAATTGAATTGAAAAGTCGATAAGCGATACGGGCACTCAGAGGGACGGTCAAGTTTCGACTGACCGTAAGGGCGCGTGGGAGGGCGGAGGGGAAGGGGAAGCATTGTTTGTAGCGCGCACACTATTCAACTATATTAGACTAACGGTTTTTTTTATCTACGTAGGAGTTCAAGAAATCGGATTTTGGCCGCCCAGATTGTTAAAATACCCCTTAGTGCGACGTGCAATCGACGTCCATACACAAAGCCGATTTAGTAGAATACCAAGTTTCGACTCAACGTCCTTTGCTTTGTAAATGGATCGTGTCGGTAAGTCAAAGTTTTAAAATTAGCGGAATCGGGGCCCAGGGCAAAAAGTTTTTACAGAGGTCTAAAAATCTTCATTTTAAAGTAAAAAATATCTTATTCCAAATGTTTTAAATTAAATATTACCGGGATCTCAAGTTATTTAATGAACTTACAAAAAAAACTTTTTTTTTAACTTATTAATACATGCGAATCTCTACAAACTCCATGAATAGGGTCGATTAATGTACTGTTTTAACATAATTGAGTGGCGACAAAGACGAGTCTACTTTAATAATCTGCGTTATCATCAAATCAACATCCGTTTCGTAATCGCATCCTAAACAAAGACTACCACTTTGACAATAAATCTATGCAGTAATCTCCCGAAAACTGGTGAACCCATAGACTAAACCTGAAACACGATTAGTTCAATGGAGCTTATATGTGATTGGTTACTCACCTTTTATACATTTACAATAAATATTTAAGGCGTGGATATGATCGGTGAAGTTGGTCGTCTTGGTGGCTCTCTTGTATGGCAGATAATGATTGAAAGGTCAATGGAATCAACTAACCACCTAGCCTTACACTAGTAGGTTATGTAGTATGTGTTCGGTTCGGTAGTAATTTTCATATTAAGATTTCCATTCCATGGTGTTTAAGTTCTAAATCTGATATCGAGGTATAATCAATATTTGCCGTTCTTTTTTAAATTAATATCTGTCCTAACCAAACGCACTCTTTGTTAAACTTTTTTTTTGACTATTCATACATATTTGTAAAGATTTACATGAAATAAATTATTTTGACTTTGACTTTGATCAACTTTATCGGCGGTGGAAACGAGGCCTAGAGAAGTTAATGAGACTTTCCTATGTATTAGAAGCTGTTAATATGATGTATATATTTAATTGAACAAATAAATAAATTATAACTAAACCAAAGAAAATAAAGGTCATATAAAGATGTTTGAATATAGAACGATTGCGTAGGCTGCTTCTGAAGTGATTCTGATCAGTGAAGGATTAACTGACCCGTAAATACAGACAGAGGGCGCTGAAAGGACAATCAGGTTTAGACTGAGATTTTGAGTTGCTAAACGTTTATTTGATATTTTCAGTACGTACAGAATGAAATTAGAAAATTTGCAGTCATGACAATATTATCCTAACAGCTCTAAGGATTAACAAATGTTTAAAAAACGTTAATTTTTCACCTATTTTTATTTTAAATTGGAGCACGGCATGTGACTTTGTATCTACCTGATGGTTAGTAAACTTTCAAAATCCACGAATAAAGATGATCAATAAATTAATAATGGGAAAGAATATTTTTTCTAAAAGTAAATTAATATTTTTATATTTAAATTTTAAATATTTTATCAATATAGATTTTACTCTGGTTTAATTATATTGGATGACCTACCGGTTTCAATACCACCACCAATTCAGATGCAAAAACCGTCAAGTGACCTAGTCATGTTTCCTTTCAGGGTGCAGTTTTAAACAGGCAGTTGATTAGGCGATAAAGCAGTAAGAACATTAAAGGTTAATTGGCCATTTGCAATATAACATAATTTTTTTTTTGTCATGTGGTCAATCAAGGTATTGAAGTTTGTATATAGTAAGGAAAATTAAAGACAAATCGATATTCTCAAAATAGAATAGCCATTAATGTATAAAACTGCATTTACACACATTTTTATATACGTGGGGGCCGAGTTGGTTAGACCTTAGACTTTCGAGTAAAAACACTTAGGTCCCTGGTTCAAAACTCGGTGTGCACCAATGAGTTTTAAATTTAAAAAAATGTGTACATATGAACACCGCTATAGTGCATTTACTATATTATAGTACATTACATAAACCTACTATAGTGCCTCGAAGAGCACGTTAAGCTTCGATCCCAGTTCACTACACCAACTTGTGAAACTATTTATAGATGGATTATTGAGTCTATCCAAACATCGCGACGAGCTAGCCACTTATCCGATGTAGACTCATACCATCGGCTTTTAAAAATTCCTCTGCTGGGTACCCTCTGAGACCGTGATGATTTTATTTTTTATTCACATTTTATGGACACGTTTTAAATTTACTTGATGATGATAATTTTGATTTTATTTCATATAATTTATGTTTATTTTTACCAAAAATAAACCAGTTTATTTTCTTAAATTTTAAACTTTACAGTAAAGAACAATACGGCGAAGAACCGTCGTCATCAATTTTTACCAAAAATAATGCAGTTTATTTTCTTAAATTTTACACTTTACAGTAAAGAATAATACGGCGAAGAACCGTCGTCATCAATTTTTACCAAAAATAATGCAGTTTATTTTCTTAAATTTTACACTTTACAGTAAAGAATAATACGGCGAAAAACCGTCGTCATCGATTTTTACAAAAAATAATGCAGTTCATTTTCTTAACTTTTACACTTTACAGTAAAGAAAAATATGGCGAAAAACCGTCGTCACTTCGAGAAGAGAATAGCAATGAGCACCATCTCCTGAGCGTACATTATGTGTGCGGAAATTGCTGCTATACTAGAACAATGGAAGCTTCTAGCTAACCTCAAATGCAATGTAATATAATACGAATAGTAGAACTTTAGAGCGACTGGGCTAGTTTAGCTTACTGATCTAGAGAATGATTTTGCTATTCTGGGTTTCAGCGTTTTTTGAAAACTTAGTTTTTTGACGCAGCGTTTTTTTAACAATAATCTTTTTTTTTATTGTAACACGGTATATGACTTTGTATCTACTGATGATAAGCAAACTTACAAAGTCTATGAATAGGACCATTCATGCATTGTTAACTTCAATGATCGCTCCCAATATGTCGGCTAAAATATTAAGAGGAAGCAATAAAAAAAAATGTGAATTGGTCGGGCCCATTTCACAATACTAGTCACGAACAATATAATAAGGCAAGGCTTATTTATCACTTGTGCCTGTGTAAGAATGACACAAAATTATAGTGACCATCTCGGACCTTCTTTAACAGAAAAGAAGTAAGCGCCAGAAAAACTTTTTTTCAGACATTTTTTGAGATTTTTCGATTTTTATCGAAAACTGTTCGGTTAAGTGGATAACTTTAAACTAGTAATTTGTAGAGGGTGAAATTGTCATAAATTTTCATTAGTTAAATTTTTTTTAAGGCTGCATAGAAGGCTTTGAAAAAGTGGAACTTTCTTTAAATCGTAAAATTAAGAGGCTGGTTATACATTTTGTAACATGGTCAATACAAATAAAATCTACTTTCTATAGTATCTTCTTATACAACAGAAGAAATAATAGTACAACTACAGAATTTCCACTTCGAAAAATCAAATAAATAGCGACTTTTGCGGCGCTGACACAATAAAGTTCGGTTCGGTTTGCACAACTCTAATGGCCTACATTTATATTCACCTATTAAAGCACATGGTATTAAAATAACATCTTTTAAAAAACATTGTGATTTTGAAATTTCAGGCATATATAAGGATTTTTAATAATAAATTGTTTATGTGGTTAGGCCATTGTCACTTTCTAACGCGTAAGTCTTCATAAAGCTCAATATTCTTTATTGTTTTATCAGGTAGTTTTATTGTTAAGACTACCTGCTAAAACAATAGAAATATATAAATTTATATTGTTTTATTAGGTAGACTTATTAATGAGACTACTTGATAAGGTGTAAGGTGGGGCTTTCGTTAAATTCTAATTTTTTTAAGGAAAAAAGTACATGGCCACTGGACTAGTATACCATTATTGGTAAATATTAAAAAGCATCAGGCTGGAAATTTACATAGCGTCTTAAAGAATACGTGGCGACAAAGACGAATTCGCTTTACTGGTCTATTTTAATATCCTCGCTGCTTTATCGTCATATCAACTGTCTATTTTGTAATAACCCTAAAAGGATACTCACCTTGAAAAGAAATCGATGCAGTAGTCTCCTGAAAACTGAAACTTGATAATATCTCTTGACGGTTTATATTAAATAAATATTTATTGCGTGGATATGGTCAGTGATACCTTTATATGATAGATAATAATTGGCAGATCAAAAAATGAAAACTACCTAGTCTTACACTAGTTGGTTATGTAGTGTATGTTCGTTTGGGTAATAGATATCCATTATATGAACACGAACTAATGAAAAATGATCTATGTTCTTTTGCTGATGAATAGCGCTTAATCCGGTCTAAGATCTCTAAGGTTTTTTTTTTGACATTTCATAAATAGGTATTTTTAAATATTTACATGAAACACATAATATATACATGTCAGCATAGTCAACAGTCTCAGCGGTACCCAGAGGTACTTTCAGAGTTTCTTCCTTATAGTCCCTACTTTGTCGTTATAAACTAGTAAGTCGTCAAAGAACCCATAAAGCTAATACTTCTGCAAGTTGGTATTAAACTGTGATCGTCCAATTCAATTTATTAAGTTAAAAATCATGTTGTTTGAACCTGCGACTTAAAACTTTTTTCTTATGTCACAAGTTTAGAATCGAGTCTGCGACAATTTATTCAAAAGCTTCAAGGAAACTAAATTAGGATGATATTCATACTAAACATTAAATTAAAATAGAATCTGTTTTGTCAATCTTTTAAGAATAATCCTAGAGGCTATAGGTAAAGGATGTCCCAAAATTAACCCAAGATTTGATTTGCCGCCATTTGTGCAGTAAAGTGTAAGCAACCCCAAAAATGAATGACAGCTGACAGGTTAGGGTAAGTAAAAATGGAGGAATGTGTTTTCCATAAATAACCCTATCCTATGTATTTTATGATTCAACAAAAAAATCACAATCTGAAGACTAAAAACTGTGTTTTCTATTTAATTCAAATCTTGCTTTAACTTTGGGACACCTTTATATCATGTATGTTAATTTTATTAGTTAATTTTATGAACTTGTCATTTTATAATTATTTATAAATTGACTCTTAAAAGATTATAAACAAATTAAGGAATTTTTATTCGTTTTCAGTAAAAATAAACATTATAAATAATTCATGTATCCATAAACAAAACACAATCGAACTGCCTAACTAAATTCCCATGGGAACTAAACCTATAAATTTTAATATACCGTCAATAATCCGAGTGACAAACAGGATAAATAATTGCGTTTCAATTGACAAATGACTGTTTGATGCGACTTTGTTTGTGAAGCAAATTAACTACGGCCTTTTAGCTAATTGTTTTCTTTGTCACGAAGTTCCTTCAAATTTCTTCTTGAACAGGAAATAGTCAAGGAAATTCAATTTAGAAGTCTGCCCACTTACTATTAAGTTTGAAGCTTTATTTCTCTCTCTTGTTCGTTCTATTTCTAGGTTATTTCCGTAGTGGAACAGATCGTATTTCGTTGTTTGTACTTTAGGTAACTGTACCTTTAAGTTTTTTTTCTTTTAGCTATTATAAAATAGGGCTGTGTGAATGAATGACTGATGGCAGATACCTTTTTTATATTTTGTTTATTGGAGCACGGAATGTAACTTTGTATCTACCTAATGGTAAGCAGTCTTACAAAGCTTATAAATGGAGTCGATCAATACATTAGGGTTTAACAATATTGATCGCTTCCACTATCCGGCTAAATAAAAAAAAACGCAGTTTCGAAATGAGTGGCGATATCTTTAATATCAATCACTCGTTTCGCAATCGCGCCATTAAAGGAGATTCTATCTGGAAAATAAGTTAATATCTACAGGAGCCTCCGAAAAACTGGTGAACCCATAGACTAATACCGAAACATGACTAGGTCACTTGAAGGTTTTTGCATCTGTATGTGCGGTGGTAACCTAAGTGAAACCGCTTAATACATAACTAGCTGTGCCTGCAGTTTAATTACATATAAGTTTTACATTGGTTGATTATGTAGCGTGTGTTCGGTTTGGTTGCTATTTATTTTGGTGTGTATGGGAGAAATGGCGACCTCACCAAGTTTTGTTGTTATTGAAATTAAATAAAAATTATATTTTTATTTTATTTTTTTATTGGAGCACGGCATGTGATTTTGTATCGACCTGGTGGTGAGCAGACCTACAAAGTCCATGAATGGGGTCAATAAATAATTGTTCTTAAACAATATTGATTGCTCCCACTATGACGGCTAAATGATGCGATTGCGAAATGGGCGGCGACAAAGACGAATTGCATTACGAGTATATTTTAATATACTCGCTGCCTTATTGTCAATTTAACCATCCATTTCGCAACCGCACCTTGAAAGGAAACTACCACCTCGACAAGAAATCGATGTAGTAATCTCCTGAAAACCAGTGAACCCACAGACTAAAAATAAAACATGACTAGGTCACTTGATGGTTTTTGCTTTATTTTCTTTAACAGATTAAAAAAATTACATAAGAATTAATAAAAGGTAGAGGTCACCTATTAAGTATAAGGATACTTGATTTATTGTCTTGACTCATCATTAAAGCCTGTAAAGGTTTACATGAAATACATATTTTTGACCTTAACTTTGATAGCCGCCGTTAATTTATTGCTCGGCTCTAGCCACGCTAATCTCTGCTAGTTCCGGGGATTAGTGTTCATTTCATCATATTTTTTTTTATCTGAATCATAAATATTAAAAAAATAGGCTCCTCTGTCACCTAGTATTAGAAACTAGGCCTTCCAACTTCATTCTAATATAGAGTAATTAGAAGAAAACACATAGTAGGCGTCTGTGTATAAGTGGATAAGCAATAGCAAATATCGTGATGGGTGACTGGAACCTGGTTTGCTCAGTAGTTGAGTATCTTACCACGAGAGCCAGCATCAGGGTTCGAGTTTCATCCAACAGGATATTTTTCATTGCATTTTCTTCTAAAATATAAACTAAACAAACAAACTATGCTTTATTATAAATTTTATCTAATTTTAATTAAACAATATATGTAAATTTGTTTGACAACACCACTATAGTGCCTCGGAGAGCATGTTAAGCTATCGGTCCCGGTTTCACTATACCAATTTGTGAAACTGTTTATAGATGGGTTATTGAGTCTATTCAAAACATCGTGACGAGCTAGCCACTTATTCGGTGTAGACTCATACCATCGGCTACGACAAGGTGGGATTAAGAAACCCCTCCGCTGGGTACCCTGGGGCCGTCTAAGTGGTCTCGGGCGCCGTAAGGCACCCGTGATGATATGTATGTGTGTTTATCTAAATGACTGATATCCAGTTGAAGCCGCTGAAACTAGAAACATGAATTTTAGATTGTTTTCAATTTCGTAGTCTGTACGTCAGCGTCAGGCTTATAAAAAAATAGAAAATTGACCGACAGTGTTATGCTTTCAGTTAGCCGTGAGAGAGAAAATGATCCGGCTAGGCCATGTCAATGTTTTTCAATCCCGAAAACTTTACTGGCAGACATTTTTTCCAACTTTAATAAGCCGGGCACCGACGTACAAACTACGAAATTGTGGATGCTATGCTGGTGAATTTTTTTTTTTTTCTAAATGTAATTTGAAAAAAAAAGGATCTTAATAAAGTTAAAATAAAACTGACCTAGTCACGTTTTAGTTTTAGTTTGTGGGTTCAACAGTTTCAGGAGCCTACTGGATCCTGCTGATACAGAATTCTCAACTTAAATTGTAGTTATGAAACGGGTTGTTGAATTGACGATAATGGACTAGTATGTACTTTGTAGATTTTACCTTCAGGTAGATACCAAGTCGCTTACTATGGGCCTTATGAAAAGGCTCACAGTCACACAAAGGAGTGCGCTATGCGTTTCCTTGCGGAATCGTATTCGTAACGATGAGATCCGCAAAAGGATTAAAGTAACCGACATAGCCTCCAGAATCGACAAACTTAATTGGCAGTGGGCAGGCCACGTGGCTCGCAGAACGGACGGCCGTTGGGGCATTTAGGTTCTCGATTGGCGACCGCGCGCTGGAGGACGCAGCAGAGGCAGTCCCCCCACAAGATGGACCGACGACCTGAAAAAAGTTGCGAGAAGCCGATGGCTACAGGTAGCGCAAAACCGGTCGTTGTGGCAATCCTTGGGGGAGGCCTATGTCCAGCAGTGGATGCGTGAAAGGCTGGTATGATGAGATACCAAGTCACATGCCGAGCTTATTGCAAACAAACAAAAAATAACTACTTATTCCAATTTTATCGTTTTCCAATAGTAGGGAATTGGATTAAAGCAGCTAATTCTACTGCAAAAAGCGTTTGATAATTACTGCACCAGTTTGGAGGATTCTTGTCCCCGCTGGTTGTTTTCTGGACTACAGTACAAAAGGGGTACATAAAAGTTGCTTTAAACAGTACAAAAGCACGACAATCCGGAGCCGTGGGGATCAATTTGTCGACCGCACATACTTCTGGACTGTAGCCAACGCGTTCCACGTATTATGTATGTGGTTTGCCATACGAGTTAGCGGTTTTTAAAATGTTTTTTTTTTTTTATTTTCTATCTAAACATTCTCTACAATTTATAGTTATTAGCGACTGTGTTTTTATTTAAGTTTAGATTAAACGTGCCTACAAAATTATAATATGTTAATTATTTATTTTTTATTATAATAATGCCAACAAAAAACGACTATGGTGCAATACAAAATTTAATTTAATTACATAGACTACAAATTTCATGCGAGTGCTCAATATAAAATGCGCTTCTATAAATGTTTAGATTCAATCTGATCATGCAGCTCATGTATTTTTTTTAAATATATTGCAATCCTATTTTACAATATCTTATAAAATAATTTAATTGGTATTATTATTATTTAGGTATTAATATTCAGCTGATTTTTGTTATATATTAAAATTAAAAGGGCTAGAAAATTATAAAGGTACCCTACGGTATTAATGGTAACCTACTACTTTTAAGTTGTTATAAAAGTCATTGATACATGCCGGGAATCGAATTAGATACGGTCTCACTAATCTGAATCTGCAACAAGCAATCCAACATCAGTAACCTTAAATTAGTAATCGCTATTCCAATACGAATCCACACCCTTATTTTACTCAACTCTAACCAACTTCATATTAGTAAGTTTGACGTATTAAACAAGTAGTTGTATAGAATAAAACACTGAAGGCCAAACCACCATCGATCTTCGGGGTAATAGACTGGATTGCCCAGCCAAGGAAGTTTTATACCAAGGAAGTTTTATACCAAGGAAGTTACCTACTTGTTGTTGCTTATTTTTATAAAATAGGTAAATACCTACATTCTGTTTTTTACCTGCTAACTGGTGGGCAAATTCATATGGGCATTATCTAGGCTTGTATGTTTTCCTATTTTTAAAGTTTGATATAGGAAAGAAAATATCAATTCCTTAAATCTGAATTCAATAAAAAATCCCTTATATCGCTAAATTATTCCTTTAAAATATAAAGACAGAAAAAATTTAAAAAGAAAAACGTATCTAATAATCATCGTTTATTTTATCTATATTAAAAATAAACATATTTTTTGTAATCCATTATATTTAAGGGGTAGATAGTTATAGTTTGAATGTCGTTTTGCTGCTAAATAGTATGTATAATACAATACGTACTTTTTTTTATTGAGGGTCGGTAGGTAGGTATATAAATATGTATAGAACCACTCACACACTCACACTTTCCCACTGTCACACCCTTACACACACACCATACACAAAACACTTACATTACACATACCTACATTCACATCACACCTATATTCACCCTACTGATCCCATACTTATATAAATAAATATATAAATATTATTTAACATGTAAATATTTTAACATGTAAATAAAGAAGAATTATTGTAAAATAAAAATTAAGATAAAATAGATGAATGAAGTAACTAAATATTACTTACAATTTTTAGATAAGAAAGAGAGGGATCGTCTAACACAATTATTCTTAAATTAGTAGATAGTCCCTATCATTATCATTGTTTAAGTACGAATTTAAGTACTTAAACTTTAATTAAGTACTTTTGTTAAAGTAAATAAATAATATTTTCATTCTTCATATTTTCATTTTTCAGTAGCGTTACCGGCTCACCGTCATAAGCGGGAAAAGGTACTATGCTGTTGAATCAGCATGAGCATCGAAAAGCCTTATCAGAAGCTCCTCTTAATTAGATGAAAAAATAATAATATGTAATAATAAGTAATGAGTCTCTAAATTTCTTGTATAATATCAATCGCAAAATAATAAACGAATAAATTCCAATACAAAATTACATTAACAAATAAATAATTGATTCAACAAGCAAAAAAACATCGGGATTAGTCAGTTAAAGAAAACTGATCTAATAAATTAGTTTGTATCTACATAAATAGGAAAGCTTTTTTTAGCCAATTATCCGAAAGCCGAGAATCCAAAGACTTCTTCAATCAAAAAATAGCTTTTGAGGTCCAAAGAAGTTTTAATTAATAATATATAGCAGATTTTTTACACATAAACACAACAACTAGGAATGCAGCAAGTGCTTACAGCAGCGCTCTGGACGCGACAACCGTAATTCACAGATATTTTATCTACAATTTAAGCTTTAGTTTATTATGAACTAAATTACATCTTAAATATTGTGAATAAAAAATCAGTCATTCAATTAAAAACGAAAACATTCAGCTCTTTGAAAGGTTGTGAAAATATTCTAAAAAGCTTCTAAACGACTGATTTACTCGTGAATTGTTTTTTTTTATTGGAGCACGGCATGTAACTTTGTATTTTCCTGATGGTAAGCAGACCTACAAAGTCCATAGATAGGGTCGATCAATACATTGTTGTTTAACAATATTGATTGCTCCCACTATGCCAGCTAAATGATGCGGTTACGAAAAAAACACTACAAAATAACCATCTAAAAATTGTAATCCACCTACATGAATTAATAATTATATTTTCAAAAAACTAAAAAACAGCAGTCTTGCAGAAAGGAATCTTGTCAGATATTTCATTTCGTTTATATTTCTTGAGCAAATTGTGTTTAAGCGCCGCGTTTCACCTCGTTAGTACGGCAAACAGTTTTGCCCGTTACGTTATTTTGCTACGATACTGTTTTTCAATAAAAATAACAGTTCTATTTAAAGCGATGGCTACTTGTAATTTGCTTTAAGTGCTGTCAATTAGTTGTTGTATATGAGGTACAAAGTATTATTTTTAAAGTAAGTGCTGACACAGTATAAATCGAGCGCCCACTTTCAAAATTATTCTATGATCAAATTAGTTAGAACCCTAACTTGTAATGATAGTAAAATACCCGACGGTATGCCACTGATATCTTAGCTCCAAGGTATAAGTGACATAACGTCTGGAGTCCCTCTTAATAATGGTAAGAGATCCGACGGTATGTCACTGATACCTTGGAGCCAAGGTATCAGTGATATACCGTCGGGAGTCTCTCGTAATAATGGCAAGAGACCCGACGGTATGTCACTGATACCTTGGAGCCAAGGTATCAGTGATATACCGTCGGGTCTCTTGCAGTTATTACGAGAGACTCCAAGGTATCTTAAGTATAATAAGGAGCCAAGGTATCAGTGATATACCGTCGGGTCTCTTGCCGTTATTACGAGAGACTCCAAGGTATCTTAAATATATTAAGGAGCCAAGGTATCAGTGACATATCGTCGGGAGTCTCTCGCAATAATGGCAAGAGATCCGACGGTATGTCACTGATACCTTGGAGCCAAGGTATCAGTGATATACCGTCGGGAGTCTCTCGTAATAATGTCAAGAGACCCGACGGTATGTCACTGATACCTTGGAGCCAAGATATCAGTGATATACCGTCGGGAGTCTCTCGTAATAATGGCAAGAGACCCGACGGTATGTCACTGATACCTTGGAGCCAAGGTATCAGTGATATACCGTCGGGAGTCTCTCGTAAAAATGGCAAGAGACCCGATGGTATGTCACTGACACCATGGAGCCAAGGTATCAGTGATATACCGTCGGGTCTCTTGCAGTTATTACGAGAGACTCCAAGGTATCTTAAGTATAATAAGGAGCCAAGGTATCAGTGATATACCGTTGGGTCTCTTGCCGTTATTACGAGAGACTCCAAGGTATCTTAAATATATTAAGGAGCCAAGGTATCAGTGATATACCGTCGGGTCTCTTGCCGTTATTACGAGAGACTCCAAGGTATCTTAAATATATTAAGGAGCCAAGGTATCAGTGACATATCGTCGGGTCTCTTGCCATTATTACGAGAGACTCCAAGGTATCTTAAGTATATTAAGGAGCCAAGGTTTCAGTGACATATCGTCGGGTCTCTTGCCTTTATTACGAGAGACTCCCGACGGTATGTCACTGATACCTTGGAGCCAAGGTAAATGTCAGATTTGGGATACCACATATTATGACAATCTCGTCCATAGCTATGTGCATATTTTTGTTTAGTTCGCTGGCGCAGAGCCAAAGCCGAAAACCGAAATATTCCGAATTAGAAGATTATTACCTGTTTTCGACTATTGCAGTAGACCCTTGGACCTTGGAGCAAAGATATAGAGTAGCTAGTAAACCAAATTGGTCACCAACTAAATGAAGCTGTGAACGACACCCGCGCTCGCTAGTTTTTATGCCAGAATATTATTAGCCTGGCGATTCAACGAGGCAATGCCGCTTCAGTTCTCGGTAAGTTAGAAAAACATTATCTGGAATCAACAAACTGAACTATCTACCATAATGAATTTATATTAAATATAATTTTAGTATTATTATACTATTTTTATTAATTGTTTTCTGACGAATTATTTAGTTCGGGATATTTCGTTTATTTAGAAATTATCTTTTTATTATAATATGTATTAGTTAAAGACTTAGGACTGATTTTTCAATCGTTGAAAGGTTATCTATAGATAAAGTTATTCTACGGTTAACTTGTATAAAGAACTATCAAATTTATTAAATCTCCATACAAGTTATCTATGGAATAACTTTATCTGACGATTGAAAAATCAAGTAGAATGTCAAGTCACATAAAATTTTCACCAACCATGTGACTTGTAACGTTGTTTTAAATCTGACTTTTCAATAATCAGTTAAAGTTGTTTAACACAATATAACTTGTATGGAGGTTTAATAAATTTGACAGTTCTCTATACAAGTTATTTGTCGAATAACTTTATATGACAATTGAAAAATCCGCCTAAAATATAATAATATAATCATTTGAACAACCTTCTAGAAACTGTGGGTGAATTTTGTATGTTAAATTTATCAGTCGATTTATAATGATAAATACGTCCGACCGGTTTTGTTACCACTGCTCATAATAATGCAAAACCTACTCATGTTTCAGTTTAGTCTGTGGGTTCAGGAGAGTACTGAATCGATTTCTGGTCGAGGTGGTAGTCTCCTTTTAGGGTGCGGTTACGTAATAGCTCTCCTCACTCCGAGCCATTTCGGAACAGAATCGCGTGCGACTTGCGAGCGAACTATAGTTTATAGATTTGATAATCAGTCAGATTCAACCTAATTGAAAACAGGTTTTGAAAATGTTTGCTGGCAAGGCTTTATTGATGTAAAACTAATATTAACCTTGTCATATTCCGGTATACCGGAATAAAATAACAATAGACAGATATTGTCCTGCAGGGTGATTGTAGGCACAACGCTAAGCTAAACTGTAATCGATATGACGTAACTAATCTAAACCTAGGACATTAAAAAAATGCATTTAACTACTAAGTTTTGCTTAAGTTGTACGGCGTAATACTGGTCACTAACTAAGCTAAGCTTGTACTATGTATGTGTACCAGAAATAACGATATTAATATATAATATGTTTTATAAACACACAAAAACGGGCAAACTATAGAGAAAATAGTACTATCAAATATTTTTTTGCCATAGGTGGGGATCGAACACACGACCTCCGGATATAAAACGTCAAAGGCTTGCGCCTAAGTCTACGGAGGCAGTCTATGTGACTAGATACCGGAGTTTATCGGTTTTCAGGAGATAATATCGATTTATCTCCGAGGTAAAACTCTTCTTTCGGAGTTCATTTATTTCCTTTCTTACTATACGAATGAAATAATTTTATTTATCATTCATTTTCAAATTACACGCAATGGTTGAGGCATCCTTAATATTTCCCATCACGTAAGGTTCCGGATTCCCCTGTGAATGATCCCGAATGAGAGCGTTAGTCGGAGTAATAAACGCTTTTGTCTTTATTGAGTTCTTGACCTCGAGGAGATTTTTCTCGTCCGAATATTTTTAGGGTTACATTTGAATTCTTTTGGGATTACGCTATCATGTAAGTACCTAATACATAGTTTTTTTTTTACTGGAGCACGGACATGCCGTGCTCCAGTAAAAAAAAAGACTTTGTAAACTAAAGTCCATGAATGGGTTCGATCAATACATTGCTGTTTAACAATATTTATGCTAGCAAAATAATGTTGTTACGAAAAGAGCGGCGACGTATAGTCAAAGACGTATTTGCATTATGGGTCTATTTCAATATCCTCGCTGCTTTATCGTCAAATAAATCGCTCATTTCGTAACCTCACCATGAAATGAGACTGCCACCTCGACCGAGTGAAAACGGTGAACTCGAAACATGATAAGGTCACTTGCATCTGTATGGGCGAGTCCGGTCGGTCGGCTTTCCTTCCACCTATAATTATATTATTAAATAAATAAATAAATATTTCTAATTTTTTTTTTTTTTTTTTTTGCCAGAACATGGTACATACAGAAGAATGCTATTTATTGTTGTGTGTTGTGTTACAAGTGGCTTTATGATCAGCATATTCTACCTTATTACAGCGGGGTGATAGCGCGCACAATGCTAAGCTAAACTAAACTTTAATCGATATGATGCAATTCTGACGTAATGCAAACCTGGTGATATTGAAAATTGACAGACAACTACATCATTTTGTTTAAAGTTTAGCTTAACGTTGTGCGGCGTAAATAAAAACTGGTGTGCAAAATATTAATGAATACACAAAAAATAACAAAAACCCCACAGGTGAACAAACGCCGTATTTTATCAACACTATATAATACAAAATTTATTAAAAATCACATACTATTACACATATACTACACATACTTTATATAGTAGATATACATAAAAAAAGGCAAATGGTAATCAATATGCCAAATAATGAGACACAACTATACTTCTAATATGAAATAAACCAAAAAGCAGAGAGAAATGATACCGTAATTAACACATTCACTGCGTTACGGGAAGTATTTAGTCGTATTTAAGTTCCAAACTGTGCAGCAGTCAATTGTCCTTGTTTTGCTCACGGTGCGGGGGTAGAATGTCTTACTTTCTGAACACGTATAAGAGAGATAGATATATTTCCGATATTCTTGCTACAAGTATGTTCAATTTTGCAAGAAAAAATGCACGGGAAATATCTTGTCGTAACGCACACAGATAAAATGATTTTACTGTGTTGCGATACGGGAACTATCTGGCCGTATTTCCGACCCCGTACCGCACCTGCGTGTGCGCGCGCCGGGGTTTAGTTTGCCCTAGTGCAAGGAACTTAATACTCTCTACGAGAGAAGAAAGCCAACTTCATAGTAAATAAATGCCGACAAGTTTTAAGCGCCACAGCGTTAACCCCGGGAACTAAAATTTAAAAAATTCAAAATGGCCTCCTGATTTAAATATTTAAAGTTTTAAGAAGTGAAATTTAATTGTGTAGATATCTGATTTTCATCAATCAAATACGTACTCAATTAAACTTCACTTCAAAGAAAAATATTTAAGGGTAATTTAAGTAGGTACAGTTGAATAAAACATCATTTCATAATACGTTTTTAATTTAATTAATTAAGCATATTGTAATAGAAAATGTAACCGAGTTAGGGTTAGTAGCTGCGGGAAACCGATGAAAGGTTCATTATACGAGGATATTAGTCCGCACTCTGCATTTACTACAATTTCCTGTTTCCATTACACAGAAATTAATAACACAAAAACATAGGATTTCTCTAAACGACACAACTTCATAGTCACTCAACAAATTATTAATGCAAGACAATTTCAAGTGTAAACATTTTCAAAAGTTTAAGAACACATCACAAATAAATAAACATTAATTAATGATTAATAAACAATATTATGCCGCTCTTTCGTAAAATAAATAAATATCTTTCTTTTTCTTGTTGAATGGCTTCTCGCTTTGCACGTGATTCTGCCATGTTTAGTTAACAAGAAATGAATTTACACTGTAATTACGTCGTAGTTTAATGAAGAAAGCGTTTTATTCATATATTTATATCAAAAAGTACTTCTTTATTTAATATTAATGAAATAAAACCATGTTTTATTAAATTAAAAATTATTCAGAAAAAATAAGTTCATTTGCTTTCCGAATAAAAAAAAAAAATGTATCCGTTTTGTGTCCGTGTTGTTGTATATCATTCTGTCTCTCTTGTTTCCGTATTGTATATATATCGTCTCTTTTTCGCATATTTTGCCCAGAGGTGGCGCAAATGCACATACCGTAGTTGATACCCCTTGCCCTAGTGCTAGCCACAGTTTACACGTATCCACGTCGCGCTATTTGACGAGCCGCAAAAAACACGAAAATAATGAAACGGTCACGTAAGAAGCTTAATTTGGGTAAAGCAATAAAGGCAGAAGGCGAAGAAGCTAGAAATGGTGTTGTTCAGTGTAGTGGTTCGGGTATAAGTAGCTCGAGTTCAATTTCCACGAGTCCGTCAATAAGAAAAAAAAAACATCTTTTAAACAGCGTAACAATTAATGAAATCAATAAAAAACTTGATGTCAACAACCCAAAACTGGATTTAGCCCATGCTATTGGTTCTGGGTTAATCAACGCCCAGAATATAATCCGGAAGGAATCAAATTCTATTTTCACAAGCCCGTCGACAAGAAAAGATTTTTATGAATTGGAACGGATACCAATTAATACAAATAAAAGCACTGATCCTGATTTAATATCTCTAGACAATATTTCTGTAAGTAATTTGATATCACCGCTCGAATCTTTGAATTCTGAACTTATGACAGAATTGCTATCGACACCCAGAAGTAAAACAACAA
The DNA here is from genome assembly GCA_947458855.1 of Monopis laevigella. Lineage (NCBI taxonomy): Eukaryota > Metazoa > Arthropoda > Insecta > Lepidoptera > Tineidae > Monopis > Monopis laevigella. Next base: position 9,255,643 of record OX381581.1, on the reverse strand, counting down.
ATAAATGGTTTTCACAGTTTAATACACCGACTTCTACGTCTAGAAATACTGATGGTAATATTCAAATTTACCAAACGCCAATTTCGTCAAAATGCCCTTCAAAGCAAGTAAAATTATCGAGACTGAGGCCAATTAATTTCAACGACGACGATATTTCCAACCAGGATACAGAGAAACAATTATCGCCCAGAAGTAACGAAGATGTTGAAAGTATATTAATACATCACACAGTTTCAACTGCACCTCACCTAGAGTCTGAATCTTCTTCAGAAGAAGATATTTTTAATCTGGCACCTAAAAAGAAGAAAAGCCTGATTATAGATCAAATAGAATCCGATGAAGAAGAAAATCATTTAGAACGACCAAGAAGAAAAAAAACTTTTAATACTGTTACAGAAACGACTTATAAAGAACCACCTAAAATAAAAGATATACCTCAAAACCAGTCCATCTTTACAATAAATGCTTACAATGAGTTTTCTGATGAAGATAGTAAGTCTGATTTAGAGAATGCATCTGACTCCGATACATTTGATGAAATATATGACAGCGAATCTGGATCAAGCACTTCGATAGAAATAGAAGATCAGCCGGAGGATGAATGGACTGAAATTTGTAATGCAAATTACATGAATTTTGCACAGTATCCTTTAAGAAGCCAAATAAATGTTCCTCCAAATACAGAACTAAATGAACCCATTGACTACTATAAATTATTTGTTACCGAAGAAGTTATAGAAAAAATTGTGACAGAAACTAATAAGCATGCAGCGGAATATTTAAGTTACCACATTATTAAGCCAAAGTCCCGATTAAAAAGCTGGCAGCCAACAACTGTTGAAGAAATGCAGAGGTTTATGGGAGTGCTTATGGTGATGGGTATTAATAAAGTACCCAATGTCCATTTGTATTGGTCCAAGAAGAAATGCTATCGAAATGATTATATAGTAAACTTAATGTCCAGAGATCGCTTTTTACTTCTTTTGAAATTTTGGCATTTTAGTGATAATGTTGATAACGGAGACAAGTTATACAAGATACGAAATGTTCTCGATATTCTATTTAAATCGTTTTCTGAAATATTGGAGCCTGGAAGATTTATGGTAATCGACGAAACTATGATACCTTGGAAAGGACGTCTTAAATTTCGCCAATATATCAAAAACAAAGCCCACAAATACGGTATAAAGCTATATAAATTGTGCACACCTGAGGGCTATACCCACTCAGTTATAATCTATACTGGAAAAGATGAAGAAAAATCAGGAGCAGGTCATAGGTATGATGTGGTATTAAAACTGACTAAGAATTTAGTGGAAGAGGGTCGAACTCTTATTGCGGATAACTTTTACACATCGGTTGTGTTAGCCGAAGAATTGTTAAAAAAGCAAACATTTATATGTGGTACCGTGAGAACAAACAGGAAAGGACTACCTAAAACATTTATAAGTACGAAATTAAAGAAAGGACAAGTAATTGGAAGCATGAACAAAAACGGAGTTAAAATAATCAAGTGGATGGACAAACGCCCTGTGACGATGTTAACAACCGTCAAAGAGCATAACACTGCTTTGAAAGATACTGGAAAACTGTCACGAGTTTCTAAACAGCCAATTAAGAAGCCAGCAAGTGTGCTATTGTATAATGAAAATAAAAAAGGTGTAGACTTCTCTGACCAAATGACCGCATACTATTCAACACTTATGAGAGGATTAAAATGGTTTCGTAAGCTGATGATGAGCTTATTATTCGGGACTTGCTTAGTCAATGCATGGATTGTACACAAAATGAAAAATGAGGACCAAGTTTCATTGTTATTTTTCTTGGAGTCTATAATTCAATCTCTTGCGACGAAGTCTTTTACGGGGGCTAATAACAATGATCAAATAAAGCGAATAACTCATACTCTAATAAAAGCAGAAAAATTTAAAAAATGTAACTCTTGCTACCATGATTTGAGAAAAGAGTTAAGCAGCCGTGAGACTGATAAAAAGGTTAAAAAAGTGCGTACATTTTGCCAAGAATGTCAAAAACCGATGTGTTTAGAGTGTTACAATAAAGTACATAATTAGTAAATCACAAGCACTGTATTTTACTAGCTAGTCTAGTTAGCTCTCGACAATGTTCGTTTTCCCGCTATTGCCGAGAGCGAAAAATAAGATAGAAGATGCAAGTGCAAGTAATTACACAATTTACACTATAAGGAATTACAGTTTACAATAAACAGCCTTATGATTGGCAAAAAAATATTAATACTTTTTCTGTATAGTTTGTCACGGTCTTAGTGTTTATAAAATTATAATATGTATTATATCGTTGTTTCCGGTTCACATAGCCTAGAGCTTAGTTTGTGACCTTTGTGTAAATTGCAAACATATAAAAAAAAAAAGTTGTTAAAAATAATGACACTTTTTATCTAAGTTTTATAAAGATTCTATTATTTTTATTGATTATGCATGTTATCTAAAATGGAGCGTTTCTATTTTTTTTTAAAGTATTTGTAAGTTATTTATGGAAAATATGTAAGGAGAAAATATTTCATTTCTCAACTTACTATTATTTTTGTTAAAGAAAAAGATACTATTATTTTTGTTGATTTTAATAAATATTTTTAGTAAATAATAAACTTGTATCCATTTTACAATTATACCCCATCACTAGCATTACATCTGTTCTATGCGGGACGAGAAGTATTTTCCCCGTAAAAACAGCAATTTTGAAAAATGTTCATTACTTTTGTAATATTACATAGAACCCCGTGCGACTGTAGCTATATATACACAAGGATGTTAACCATCATATTAGTTCAAATATTTTGCAAAAGTGATAAGTTACCATGTATTTGGATCCTGAAAGTAAGGACCTGATGCGGGAAAATAGAAGTCGTAACGCATAGCTGGCATTACTGATACGGGTAGTACATGACTCGTACAGCACTGGCAGTAAAACTTGTTCTAACAACAACGCAGTCAAAGTGTTAAATGTAAACCTGAACCAAATATTAACCCTTATTATAATCATAATATAAATAAAATTGTATTAGTACTTTTAAAACTTCTGTTAAAACTTTTCAAATAATATAACAGAATAAATGTGTACAAAACTCGGCTATTTCAAAGCATAAAAGTAAAGCTTAGTCTACAAGAAAATGTGTAAAGTTGCAAGTTGGGCACAGAGGACGTTTTGCCCTCAAAAATGTGACCAGCCCAAAATGTTACTTCGCAACTTTTAAGTAACTTTGATACAGAAGTTTTCGTCTATAAGTTTTTCAGAAAGTAAAGGTTGTGTTACATTTGGTTCGAAAACGCAACGGTTTTTGGGATTGTTATATAATTATTTTGGAAATAGGTACATAAATAATTTATGTATGTAGTTTATTGGTAAACAAACTACTAGACACTAGCAAATGCTAATAAGAGTATTCTAGTTTCTAGTATGTCCTTAGTTCTTGTAGCTACCGAATTCCACAAGAAAATATATAATATGTAAAAATGCTTTTAGTAATCGTAACATATTTTGTACTTGACAATACTCAACCCTTTTTAGACGCTCGATTTAAACAGTGTTCTGATCTCTGTTTATTTAATTATTACAAATAGTTATTAAAGTGAAATGTGTTAATAAAAGAAGTTGATTCTAATTAATAACCAACCAGAAATCCACGGACCTTAAAGTCCACAGTAAATTATAGCAGTACCGGCAAACTTTTATTTAAAAAAAACATGTTAGTTTGTAAATCCTTTTACTTGTTACCTTTTTCGGTCCCAACAAAATTATTCAGGCAGCGATAACGTAGCCTTAAAATTTTATTGGAATCGTTTTGTGCATATCACCCGCGGCGTTTATTTTGCATAATGCGAGGGAGCACAGTGTTTTGAATGTTTACTACAACTTTTAGCCCACTAAATGGACTCTCCGGAGTTACTGAAACAGTTTCGGTTCCTACGAATAGTTTCTATTTCCTCTTTTCTGTATAATAATAGTAAATCATCAAATATTATTGGGATATTAGTGCTAGACAATGATGATGTTTGGAATGTATGGAAAGTTAAGACAATGTATGAATGATTGCTTTTGAAAGCGAAAGAATTGTTTTTGGATCGAAAAGTATTTGATTTACTATTATTAGTTTATTGGCATTCAGTACTAGTATTTTGTTGTATTTCTACACAATTAGTACGGTACTGAATGCTGTATTTAATTCAAGGATATTTTTATATTTTTAATGATATGTTTATTATACTATAACTTTGCTAGGCCGACTGACCGGACCATCCATATAGATGCAAAAACCGTCAAGTGACCTAGCCATGTTTCGGTTTCAGTCTGTGGGTAAACCAGTTTTCCAGAGCAAACTGCATAGTTCACTTATCGAGCCGTTAGGCTCCTTTTATGGTGGGTTACCAAATTGGCAATTGATTTCACGATAAAGCAGAGAGGATATTAAAATTGCCTCGCAATGCTAATATGTCTTTGTGGCCGCACATTTCGTAACCGCATCATTTAGCTGACATAGTGGGAGCGATCAATATTGATAAACAATAATGTATTGATCCACCCCAATCAGGAGTTTGTACTTGAGTGTTAGGCAGGAACCTCTAGATACAAAAGGTTTACAACCCATCATTATAAGCACATAAATACACTCTTATTGTATGAGAAACAGGGATTAATCCAAACCGACTTAGTAAAATATAAGAAATTCTTGGAATATCAAGATAAAGAGAACTCACCAATATTAGGTTGTCCAGTCAGCTTGAAATTTTGTAATATTCTCCTTTTGATTTTTTTTTATTTATAATAAAATATTTGAATTTGTCCACGAGTAAAGAAGCTCAAGACAGGAATACAACTTTTAGTTTGACAGTTATCATTAAAACAGACAAGGCATTAAACTCCATACAGCCTTGTGAATTTCCAGATATTTGTGAGTGGATCGAATTTTTGGACAGGAGATAGGATGAGGGAATTTTACCTAATCGGCTTAAACTCTTATAATAATATGTAGATAAATACGACAATCTATATTATACACTACAACTGCTCGCCACGGTACATTTTTTTTTTTTTTGTAAAATCTAATGTTAACCTAGAGAAAATAAATACATTATTATTATTATTATCATCATGTACTCTGTAGGTATGCTTACCATCAGGTATATACAATGTCACATGCCGTGCTCCAATAAAAAAAAAATATAGATAGCAATTTTGACACGGACAAAGAAATTGCTCTATATATATATATCTTTATAGTAACAGTTGATCCAGAAAATCGTTATCTGAAATACCCACGTTTCAGCACCGTATGCCATTATTGGAAGCACTGCCTTAAGTTTCAGACTCTGTAGAATGAGTGACACCAGAACGTGACGAAGCTCCTGAACTCCCGGCCACCCGGCCTCCCTCCTGTCAGCTCCTCTCTCCAAGTTGTTTACTTCTAGGTTCAGGATTAACTTCATTTGAAATACTTTTAGAATTCTTTGTATGGAATATATAGGGCTATAATAATAATATATAAAATATAATAATAAAAAATAAAATCGTTTATTAACTGTACAAAAAATATAAATGAAAAATAAAATAAAATTTACCTACCTATAAAAATTATTAATTACAATATTAAAAATTTAGAAAATGAGACAATGGGCGTAGCCAAGGACACTAGCGGCGTTACCCCGTTGAATCCTCTAAACGAGGTACTCCTTGCCCAGAGGATCACCAGAGGATCACGGATAAATTCGCTGGCATCCTCGGACCACGTACCCATTGTATCAACGGAAAATGCCAAAAAAATTTACATATATTTTTTATTAAATATAATAATTAATATTTAGGGCATGGATAATGGTATGGCAGATGAAAATTTGACAACAAATGTACTTACTTTTTTTTATTTAAAACTTATTGGTACACACCGGGATTCGAACCAGGGACCTAAGTGTTTTTAAGTCTAAGGTCTAACCAACTCGGCCACCACGTATATATTCATAAATATCTGTTAAGATTTACATGAAATAAACAATTTGATTTGATTATTGTACTATGTACTCATATCATAAAGGCCGTAAGTACAGTCTTTGCTGTTATCTAAATACCTAATAATATGTGGCGCGACCTATATGGAATCCTCTCCTGTTTATATCTATTAAAATTATTTGGATCTATATACGTTTTCCCATCTTAATTTTAGCGAATGGAATAAAGTTTAAAAAAAAAACTACGAAATCCTATTTGGATAACGTAATTAGTTACTGCAATATACAGCAGCAAACCCGACCTTGACAAAGTATTGAAAAAGTTTTCACAATTTGACAAATATCAATAAAAGTAAAGCTTTGATTTTGAAATATAAAAAAAAAATTACAAGATAGCATGTGGCTGCATGATAACCATACATTATCATAAGAACATACTACTAGGTATATATATTGTGTTCATATTTTTTTTAATTAATAATAATTTTAATTACGTTTTTAATTAACACAAACGTTTTTAGTGGCCCTCGTAAAAAAGGTAGAGTATCGCTAGTGTGAGCTGGTCACATAAGTTTTAAGCTAAAAATAAATTATTTAAATTCCTTCAAGTGGAACCACTGTAATTAACTTATTATATTTATACCTATTTAAAAGTTGTGAAGATAAAATAAACATGTTTTTTATTATTATTCATATAAATAATAATATATGTTTAATTACGCACTAAAAAATTTATGTATAGTATATACAATAATTTCGAATATTTGGATGTATATTTCTCATTCTGAAATGTAGTATCTATACTTCAGAATTAGAATAGAGTCTAGTGAATCGACGTGCATGTATATAGGTAATTGGATAGTCTTTTCAATGTTGATATTTTCCATTATTGTACATAGTATAGTATATACAGTTACCATAAAATTAAACAAAACATCCTATATAACTATGAAAACAACTAAACGGTGTAAATATTAGTTCTACATAGCTGATATATTCTGAATACCGCGTTATTTACCGAGCATCATTCATCAAAATTTAATTGAGCCGTCATGCACAAACATCGTCTCGTAAATATTGCTATTAAATTTTATGGCAATTCCAATGTTTGGGCACTGCGGTATTACCAACGCGTGTATTATGCGATGTGTTGTATCTGTTACCATTTGTTTTCTTAGAGTATTTGCGTTTATATAACCTAAGGTTTGGATTACACATATTTTATACTCTAAGTTTTTATAATAATATGTAGGACAAATTACACATATTGCTCTGGTCACAAACTAAGCTCTAGGCTTGTACTATGTGTACCAGAAGCAACTATATAATACATATCATATTTTATAAACACCCAGACAATGACAAACTGTACAGAAAAAACGTACTAATATTTTTTGCCATGGGTGGGAATCGAACCCACGACCTTCGGATACAACGCCAAAGGCGCAACCACTAGTCTACGGAGGCTGTCAATATCATTAAGGTATGTATTATCTATACTTTATAAAAATATCAGTAAGTATAGGTACTCCAATTTGTTTCACAACACCACTATAGTACCTTGGAGAGCACGTTAAGCTGTCGGTCCCGGTTTCACTATACTAACTTGTGAAGCTGTTTATAGATGGGTTATTGAGTCTACTCAAAACATCGCGACCAGCTAGACACTGGTTCCGTGTAGACCCATACCATCGGCTACGACGAGGTGGGATTAAAACCCTTCCGCTGGGTACCCTGGGCCGCTTAGGCGATCTCGGGAGCCGTGATGATATGTATGTAAAAATAATAAATATATTCATTTAAATTTTACAGAGAATTAACTGATGTATGTTTTTGTTAAAATAAAGCCTACAAATTCATCGTTGATAAGCAGATGATGATGATATATATGTATACTCCAATTATAAAAATATAACAATATAAAATAAATAACACAACAAATATTATGGTAAAATTTTATAAAATATAAAGCAGAACAATGCAAAATTTTTGAATACTAGAACACTGCGTTCCAAATGTAAATTTAACAAGCGAAACTGTACGAAACCAACGGCATGTCATAAATAATTTGGAGTTGCGATAAATTTGACGTTGAATATTTTACAAAATCACTAATTATGTGCCACATTAATGTTTAATACTCATATTAAACAATTACCAGAGGGTTGAATTTTCAATTACTTCAACCAGTTTATTTTGCCTGAAGCGATCGGGGATAACCAGCGAATTCTGTTCATTCTTGTTCTACATTCCATTTGAAATTATTTATCTAATAATGAGGCATACCTACTCGTATAATGCTACTAGGCTGTTGACAGTAACTTGTGCGTGTTATCATTAATACAGAAATTATAATGTAATATGGCCTAGAGCAGTGGTCGTCACACTTTTCTTGCCAAGGGCCACATAGGACAATGTGGGTATTACTGTCGGGCCGCACAATAAGGGTATTGTCCACTTATACTACCTAAATGTACCCAAGTATTTTCACCAAATTACTGTCGGGCGGCACTCTTAGGGTGTTGTCCACTTATACTACTTATTCAGTTCGTTTTTTTTTGTAGCACGGCGCATCTAACTTTGTATCTACCTGATGGTAAACAGATCTATAAAATCCATGAATGGGGTCGATCATTACATTGTTGTTTAACAGCATTGATTATCATTACCTATTATATATTAAGTATATTTGCCGGCTAATTAATTCGGTAACGAATCAGTCATCGTTAGACGAATGTCTATTACGAGTCTATTTAAAATAGCCTCGATGTTTTATAAAAAATATTTACCATCAGGTAGATATAAAAAAAACTTTTTAAAGTAAATTCTTTCCTATTAAATAATAAATTATCAAAATATTTATATATAATAATACTTATTTTTAAACGCATTTTTTGTACTTGCCGTGTAAATTCTATTTTATTTTTATCTATCGGCTGAAATCACGACCTAGAAGTGTATTATTATATTATTAAATTAAGATTTGTTGAGTTTTTATTTTATTTATTTTTTGAGATTTGTATCTTTCACAATAACCTTGTGAGATGGCGCGTTATCGTCGTGGAAGGTCCGTTACTATTAAGATTTGTTTCTTTGACAATAGCCTTGTGAGATGGCGCGTTATCGTCGTGAAAGATCCGTTACTTTTGAGATTTGTTTTTTTGACAATAGCCTTGTGAGATGGCGCGTTATCGTCGTGGAAGATCCGTTACTTTTGAGATTTGTTTCTTTGACAATAGTAGCCTTGTGAGATGGCGCATTATCGTCGTAGAAGATCCGTTACTTTTGAGATTTGTTTCTTTGACAATAGCTTTGTGAGATGGCGCGTTATCGTCGTGGAAGATCCGTTACATTTAGATTTGTTTCTTTGACAATAGCCTTGTGAGATGGCGCGTTATCGTCGTGAATGATCCGTTACTTTTGAGATTTGTGTCTTTCACAATAGCCTTGTGAGATGGCGCGTTATCGTCATGGAAGATCCGTTACTTTTGAGATTTGTTTTTTTCACAATAGCCTTGTGAGATGGCGCGTTATCGTCGTGGAAGATCCGTTACTTTTGAGATTTGTTTCTTTCACAATAGCCTTGTGAGATGGCGCGTTATCGTCGTTGAAGATCCGTTACTTCTGAGATTTGTTTCTTTCATAATAGCCTTGTGAGATGGCGCGTTATCGTCGTGGAAGATCCATTACTTTTCCTTCGTCAAATCTGGGGCCTTACCAAAGACCAATCGATAATCGAATCGAAATACACATCGAAAGCCAACTGTATGAGATTTGACGTTTCTCGTCGGTCTACCCATAGAGTAAAATTCCTATACATTTTTATCGATCGATGCGGCTATCGTGTTCTATTCAGGTGGGCAATTCTCGCGCTTTCGACATTCATCTCGATTCGATATTTTTGAACGTAAAATAATTTTGACATATTATGTAATTTTTCGTTATCATATGATGCGCTACTGCATCGATTTCTTGTTGAGGTGGTAGTCTCCTTTTTATAGAGTAAGCGTGTATCTCTTCAAAACAATTTATTTGCAAAATCTGTTATAATATGTGGTTGACTATTTAAATTATTTGTTTTGTCGCGGGCCGCACAAATATCGACGGCGGGCCGCATGCGGCCCGCGGGCTGCAGTTTGACGACCACGGGTCTAGAATGCCTAGAGGCATTAAGTATACCTTGTATATACTAAATATCTTGGTACTTTTTGGAATAAAAAATATAATAATAATAAACATAGCTACCATGCCTGATACCATAGTATCGCTGCCATAATAGAAAGTTATTTGCGCTTACGGTGTACAGTAGATTTTTTTTTATTGGAGCACGACATGTGACTTTGTACCTATCTGGTGGTGAGCAGACCTACAAAATACATGAATGGGGTCAATCAATAATTGTTCTTCAAATATTGATAGCTCCCACTATGCCGGCTAAATGGTGCGATTACGAAATGGGGGCGCCAATGACGAATTGCATTACGAGTATATTTTAATATACTCGCTGCCTTATCGTCAATTCAACTACCCATTTCGTAACCGCACCCTGAAAAGAGATTACCACCTCGACAATAAATCGATGCAGTAGTCTCCTAAAAACTGGTGATATATAAGATTGAAGTATATAATAATAATATTAAACTCCAAATCCAACGAGTCGATTACAACTAAGCTGGGCAGCGTTCGGAAAACTACGTAACGTCTTCTCGTCCACACCGGGATTTGAACCGGGGATCTAATGATTGTAGTGTGTGACCACCCCATACATTCTTACAACTTTCTTGTTGTACTTTAGTTTACTGTCTAGCAAAGCCGTTAAGTCATTATACAGTGATAATGGATATTCTTTCCATATTTTAGTTTAGCAACATTAAAAAATATAATAAATTTTAAACAAAAAAACCACGCCACCAAACAGGTCATCGGGAAAATAAATATCAAACGGTGGAACTAAAAACATTCACAGGTACGCTGCCCTGTGTCGTCAAAGCTTTGAAACTAACAAAGCATAAATTATACACGAGCAAGGGAAGCAGGATTTGCATATTATTATCTGTTAAACCACAGTTACGCTTGTGCGACCGCTTAATCATTTTATCTTTACTTAACACGGCTCTTAAGGATTGGAATAGAGTTTCGCATATGCATATGTTAGGATAATGCTGACCCGACATAATTCGGGGTTCAAGGAACTTGTTTAGATGTTGGAGCAGAAAATAATGGTATATAACGCTGTTCTTAGTATTTACAAGATTGATTTTAAGTAATATGATTTAGTATGTTAGGACTAGGAAGGTCTACAAGCTTGAGTATACTTCTCATAAAAAAATCACACAATGATATTTGGCTACAAATATATAATAATAAATAAATAAATACCATCACGGGTGACATTTTTGACCCCCGAGAACAGTTTAAATGGCCTTAGGGTACCCAGCGGCCTTCCAAAGGAAGGGTTAGTAGGGACTAACCCTTCCTCATTTCGCTGATGGTATTCAGAGGCAACACCTGACAACTGGCGAACTTATTGCGGTGTAATAATAATAATAAAGTTTATATGTCTTTAAAAGCCATACAGTATACTTAGTAAGTTCTTTTATAAAAAAAAAATACAAGTTCATTTATGCCTATTTTAGACAATAGCAAGTATTAATATTTAATACTAGCTGAACCGCCCAACTTCGTCTGCGCAACTTTAACTGTTTACAGCGTACGTTCTCAAAAGGAATAATTTATTCCCCTATTTTGCAACATTTTTCATTGTAACTCCGCTGTTATAACCAATGTCCGCCTGATGTTTTGTATAACCTTCCGCGATTAATGGGCACACTAAAATATTTTTTCAAATTCAAACCAGTAGTTCCTGAATGCGAAGATCGGAGGATAGGGATCAGTGGCGTGTCTTGGGAGAGGCCTATGTCCAGCAGTGGACTGCGATAGGCTGATGATGATGATAATGATTATAATATTAAATGCTTTTTAAGTACACTGGAAACGTACATTTAAATACTTATACAATTTAATAGATAAATTCATGCGAAAATTTCAAGCAATATTATGTCAAATAATAAAATTTCGAAAACCGAAATGTTGAGTCGCAGAAAATATTTAAATCGAAACCGTTTTGCGACCACAACGTTTTCAATATTCCATGAAATGAATTTTGAAGCATATTTCAACGCGGTTCGTTTTGATCGACGTGTTTTTTTACAAACACCGTATGAAAACAAAACTTCAGAACTAAAGTGTTTTTTTTTGTATACAGTTTTGCAAAATTAGCCTAGTCAGTATGTCCCGTTGTTTTTAGTATAACATTTTCTTTACTAAAGGTGAATTTTACAATTGACTGAGAGATAGACGTTGCTGCTCTATGGTCCCTCGAGACATGTACCAATTTCTAAGTATCCGATGATCCATCCTGATGTTGGATCCATTCTGATGTCGAAATATATGTGCTTTTTCGGGAGTATTGCAGTAAAGTATTGTTCCGAGACTGAATTTATATAAATATTTAGGATTTTACCATTAGTGGTTCGAAGATATACGTAGAAGGTATGGAGCATGCAATCAAAGCTCACTGTGTTTATAAATTATTTAATTCATAAGTTTATTTTTAATTATAATTATAAATGAATGAGGGCGTAAATATGAGTGTGTAGAGTTTACAGTCTTCTCACCAAATACCTTCTTGTTAAATGGTCACGGTATATATTTTATTAAGTATCTACTATGGCTCTCCAGAAGCTATTTAATTCCGTCATCCTTGAGGTCAAAACACCTAAGGTATGGAACAGAAGCGTGGTGGTACTCTTCTTCAAAAAGGGTGACAAAACCCTTTTGAAGAACTACAGAGCCATCTCGCTTCTGAGCCATGTCTATAAACTGTTTTCGAAGGCCATCACGTTAATCGTCTCTCACGTAGGCTTGACGACTTCCAGCCTCCCGAACAAGCCGGATTCCGAAAAGGCTATAGTACCATAGACCACATCCACACATTGTGGTCTGCAGTTCTTCCACGCTTCTGTTTCATGCCTTAGGTGTTTTGCCCTCGAGGATGACGGAATTAAATAGCTTCTGGAGAGCCATCAGCAGAGGTTTTCCACCAGCTTTCAGGAGCTCAGACGTGATTCTGTCATCACCCGGTGCCTTATTGTTTTTCAACTGTTTGAGAGCCATCCTAATCTCGTACAGGCTGATGTCTGGGATATCTTCGGTATAGTGTCGGGTTAACCTGGCTCTTGGATCATTATCCAGGTTTTTGATAGGAGGCCGTGTTGTTGTAGGTCTGCTTACTACCAGGTATATACCAGTCACAAGCCGTACTCCTATAAAAGAAAAAAAACGACAAATGAATCAGATGAAAATACAAATATACGCAAGCATAATACGGTCAAAATAAAATTTCAAAAGATGAAAATTAAAAAAAATACTTGGTAGGTCCAGCTTCCTATGAGTATGTAATATGACAAAGTCACATTCTGTGATACAATAAAAAAATAAAAAAAAAGAACAGTTAGCACAACAGCTAAAAAGCATAATTCCAAATAAAGCTCACTAAAGTTAAATTACAAAATAAAATTTTCCTTAAAGAGTTAATACCGAAAACATAAGGAACCAGCAATTGGTCTTCATTTAAGCTAAATAAAAACCGCCTCATTTAGAGACATTTTGGGACAACATTAAAATTTAACCCGTTCATATCTCATTATGTCCCCTTTATCGCGTTTTATTCTCCCTCGGTTAGACCAATGTAGGACTATTTTCATTCTTTTGTCTATCGGTTTTTGTTCTACTTTAGCGTTTTTCTTTTGTTTGAGGGGTTATTCTGCTAATCCAAATAAATATAATGAAAAGATAGTGCTTCCTTTTTCTATTGTTGCTCGTATTTTATTTTGGGGAAAGCTCAGATTTTCTTTGTGTTTAATAGCCCTTTTTAAATCCTGGACTAGCATTTATTCATTATAAATAATAAAATTATAAATAATAGTAACTAAAATAAAATAAGCCGTAGTTGTTATTAGGTATATTGCACTATTGAATGTCTAGTATTTTATTACTATATACGTGGTAGCCGAGTTGGTTATACCTTAGACTTAAAACCACTTAGGTCCTGGTTCAAACCCTAGTGATTTTTTTATATAAAAACCAATGAGACCAATGAGTTTTTAATATAAAAATTGTTTAACAACACCTCTATATATAGTGCCTCGGAGAGCACGTTAAGCGGTCGGTCCTAGTTTTCACTATACCAAATTGTGAAACTGTTTATAGATGGGTTATTGAGTCTATACAAAACATCGGTCAAGACTCATTCCATTAGCTACGACGAGATGGAATTAAAAACTTCTTCACTGTCCTAGTTTTCACTATACCAAATTGTGAAACTGTTTATAGATGGGTTATTAAGTCTATACAAAACATCGCGACGAGCTAGCCACTTGTTCGGTGTAGACTCATACCATCAGCTACGACGAGATGGAATTAAAAACTTCTTCACTGGGTACCCTGAGGGAGTCTAGGTGGTTTTGGGCGCCGTAAGGCACTCGTGATGATATTTATATATTTAGAATCATTCTTAGGTTTTTTTATCACAGTAATCTGATGAAACTTTCTAATCGAATATATACGTTTACGGTGAATCATTCCAAAGTCTTCAGCTACAACTGAAAATAACTTAATTTTATATTGGCTTAAAGTGGCCAATATAATAAATATTAAGTGCCAATATAGTAGGGTTTTTACGGTATTTTTATTATATGCAAAAAAAAAATAGGTGTTCATTTATGGGTGCATGTTCATATTATGGTACAACTACCCTATCTGTACATTAAAATTTCTTAACTACATCAATTAGCTCTCCTTACCACCCCAGACAGATGCAAAAACCGCCAAGTGACCTGGTCATGTTTCGGTTTTAGTCTGTGGGTTCACCGGATTTTAGGAGATTACTGCAGCAATTGCTTGTCGAGGTGGTAATCGCCTTTCAGGATGCGGTTACGAAATGGGTGGATGAACCGACGATAAGGCAGCGATTATATTAAAATTTACTCGTAATGCAATTTGTCTTTGCCCATTTCGTAATAGAACTATTTAACCGGCATAGTGGGAGCGATCAATGTTGTTGAAGAACAATTTTTGATTGACCCCATTCATGAACTTTGTAGGTCTGCTCACCACCAGGTAGATACAAAGTCAAAGATACCGTGCTCCAATAAATAAATAAATAGCTAAATAGTTGAAGCACCGTTATTATAATAAATAAACTGTTATATAATATTTAAGTATAATAAAATAATTATATAACTTACTAAATAATTATGTTTAAAGAACCTAATGGAATAAACAATTTTGGGGTAGCAATAATGCAATAATCAGCGTGGGTGTTTTGGGTGGAATAAATTAGGTACCGAGTGTTCACACTGCCCTACCAAACAGACCGTGCGATATGTAGATCTAAAATACTTGTAGAATATTTTGGTGCGATGAAGGTCTCTATAAGTTCGCTATGCTGACCAACTCGTTACCACCGCCCATACAGATGCAAAAACCGTCCAGTGTCCTAGTCATGTTTCGGTTTTAGTCTGTGGGTTTACCGGTTTTCAGGAGATTGCTACATCGATTTCTTGTCGAGGTGGTAGTCTCCTTTCAGGGTGCGGTTATTAAATGGGTGGTTGAATTGATAATAAGGCAGCGACTATATTAAAATATACTCGTAAAGCAATTCGTTTATGCCGCCACCCAATTCGTAATCGCATCTTTAGGCGATTACGAATAGTGGAAGCGATCAATGTTGTTTAAGAACAGTTTTTGATTGACCCCATTCTTGGACTTTGAAGGTCTGCTCACCACTAGGTAGATGCAAAGTCACATGCCGTACACCAATTAAAAAAATACTCTATTTAAAATAACTATTTATTTATATGTAGGACCATTTTATTTTACACATTATATTGTCCTAGTAACAAACTAAATTCTAGGCTTGTACTATGTGTACTAGAAATAACGATACCTATTATAGTTTATAAATACCCAGACCATGAACGACTATACAAAAAAAAAGCCCTATATTTTTTGGTGCCATGGGTGGGAAACAAAACCCACGACTTCCGGATACAACGCTATAGGCGCCGCCACAACTGTACGGAGGCGGTAAAATTTTCAATTACAATAAATTTGACCATGTTTCGGTTTTAGTCTGTGGTTTCATCGGTTTTCAGGAGACTATTGCATCGATTTCTTGTTGAGGCGATAGTCTCCTTTGAGGGTACGGTTTCATAAACCGTACCCTCAAAGGGCAAGCAGTTGATATTAAAGTCGACTCGTATCCAAATTCGCGTTTTTTGTAACCGCATCAACTATCCGTCGTAGTGTATTTGATAATGTATTTTTCGACCTCATTCATGGACCCTGTAGGTCTGCTTACAGGTAGGTAAAAGTCACGTGATGTGCTCCAAAACTAAAATATTTTTTTACCGCTTCTGTCGTGTAGTGGATACGCCGTTATCATTGTCTCCGGATGTCGTGGGTTCGATTCCCATTCAAGCAAAATATTACTACGTTTTATCGTACCTTGGTCTTGGTATTCATCAAAAATAATTGGATAAATTTGGTACCGAAATGAAATCACACCATTTTTTAATACTTTGCTAAGATCGATTGATTACCAGAACACTAAACTGTGACAAATTTAACGCTTGTATTTCTATAATGATGAGTTTACGACACGATCAAACTAGAATCAATTTAAGAGCATTGAGAACGCGTTCTTTTGAATAGACTGTGTGCTACCATTAATAATTAATTATCTTGTAAAATATTTAGAGAATAAAGATGCAATAACCAAATTAGAGCAGCAATAATCGTCGTGGGTATTTTGGACAAAATAATTAGATCCTGAGCGTTCACATTGTCCTACCAAACGGACCGTACGATATGTAGATCTAAATACTAATAGAGGAGACCTATTTAAACTATACATCTATACACAACTTGTTCTTCTGAATGTTGCTAGTGATAAGCCTTAATCACATGCCACAATTAAAATAATTTATGTTTAAAGACAATTATATAGTCAGTCTCTGATCAATCATTGGACTTACAAAAACAGAGTGAAACTTTTATTATTACATGTGTTACACCTGAATGTTAATCGATAATAATTTTACATTATTATTAAAGTAATTAATCTCGTTTTTTATTCTATTTTTGATTAATATTATTTCGTATATAACTATTTAAAGGGGATTAAATAACCAACTTTGAAAATACATCTAAACATTTGCTAGTCTACGAATTCTTCGAAACGAAAGGGAATGCAGGAAAAGGGATGGTCGCAAGCAATTTTCTCTGATAAAGGAAAATGTTGAACTATTATACCGGTGTAATGCTCGTCTAATCCGATTACGCGAGTAAGTTTAGTAGCAACGACTATTTGGACCAGACCATGTTTGTATACTTCACTAAATATATTAGCACGAATGAATGCCTTTTCGCGTGATCTATAAGTGCTTAGATAATAGTTTATTTGGGACCATTGGCAATATAGTAGCATTATATGTACCTACATTTATATATCATGTAATGCTCGTCTAAAGCGGTTACGTGTGTAAGTTTAGTAGCAACGACTATTTGGACCAGACCATGTTTGTATACTTCACTAAATATATTAGCACGAATGAATGCCTTTTCGTGTGATTTACAAGTGCTTATATAATAGTTTATTTGGCAGCATTATAGACACCTATAGTTTAAAATCTTGTAATGCTCGTCTAAAGCGATTACGCGTGTAAGTTTAGTAGCAACGACTATTTCGACCAGACCATGTTTGTATACTTCACTAAATATATTAGCACGAATGAATGCCTTTTCGCGTGATTTACAAGTGCTTATATAATAGTTTATTTGGCAGCATTATAGGCACCTATAGTTTAAAATCTTGTAATGCTCGTCTAAAGCGATTACGCGTGTAAGTTTAGTAGCAACGACTATTTTGACCAGACCATGTTTGTATACTTCACTAAATATATTAGCACGAATGAATGCCTTTTCGTGTGATTTACAAGTGCTTATATAATAGTTTATTTGGCAGCATTATAGGCACCTATAGTTAAAAATCTTGTAAGGCTCGTCTAAAGCGATTACGTGTAAGTTTGGTAGCGACGGCTATTTGTAAAATATCATGTTGTTTGTGTCTTCACTAATATATTATCATGAATATAATGCCTTTTCGCGGGATCTAAAAGTGGTTTATATAATTAGTTTATTTGGCATTAGTTTAATTGACAAGAGCAATTAATGTAAAAATATTGTAATGTTTGTGTAATCTATTTACGCGAGTACATTTAGTCATACGTTAATTTGGACCAGACCGTTAATCG
This sequence comes from Monopis laevigella, assembly GCA_947458855.1. Taxonomy (NCBI): domain Eukaryota; kingdom Metazoa; phylum Arthropoda; class Insecta; order Lepidoptera; family Tineidae; genus Monopis; species Monopis laevigella. The sequence continues at coordinate 9,237,288 of OX381581.1, read as the reverse complement.
GTACAGATGATTCACTAAATATATTAGCCTTTCTGCGGGGTCTAAACGTGGTTTAGATAATAGGTACATAGTTTGTTTGGGATTATTGGCAAGATTCTAATGTTCGTCAGATCTGATTACGCGAGTATGTTTAGTAATACAATGATTGGGACCAGACCATGTTTGTATACTTCACTAAATATATTGGCACGATCGAATGCTTTTTCGTGAGAAAAAAATGGTTTATATTGTGACCTTAGTCACATAAGAGGTCAGGTCAAAAACAATGTAGGTATTTTGCTTTTTTGACCTATATAACTATTAACGAGTATGTAAGTATACATAACATACATATATAAAAACAGGTGTTTATCTAGTTCGGCGGCAGATATCATAGGTCTAATTTTGTAACATTAACCTAGCTGTAATATTTGTACGACCTTTGTAATATAAATATTACGTAATGGCCAAGTTGGTTAGACCATATACTTAAAAACACTAAGTTCCCTGGTTCAAAACCCGGTGTGTACCAATGAGTTTTTAACCCAAAAAATATGTACATTTGTTTAACAACAGCATTATAGTGCTTCGAGCTGTCGGTCCTGTTTATAGATGAGTAATTGAGTCTATCCAAACATCGCGACGAGCTATCGACTTGTTCGGTGTAGACTGATACCATCGGCTACGACGAGGTGGGATATTAAAAAAATCCTCCACTGGGTACCCTGAGGCCGTATAGGCGGTATTTAGCACTGTAAGGCACCCGTGATGATATATTTTTTTGTTTATTTACCTAGCTGTACCATTTGTATTTTATGTTTTTTTTTCTATAGGAGCTCGGCATGTGATCCACTCTACTACCTCTGATCTAACTGATCGAAAGCAGTATGCGGGTCCAAGAATGAATAAAACTAGCTCTTAGAACTGTGTTGTAAGAGCTGGTTTCATCCATTATGCCGGCTTAAAATGCCTTCGTTTAAAGGACTCAAGTTTATAGGATGGATTATCGCAAGCAGATAGAGCATTCCACATTTTAATAGTGCGACAGATGTACGAATTACCAAATCTTTTAGTGCGCGTATTAATGTAAAGTTAATGAAAATTTATATATTATAAAAAAAAATATTACCTATTACCACTGACTAACATATTCAATATGATTTCACTGACTCACTTCTGTGATCTCATTCTCGCTATAACTTGTAGGTATAGAACCATAAAGTGTAAAAAAATAAATGAGAAAAATCCATTGAATTTTGTAACAAAACATGCGGTACAGTTGGCCACAATAATGATGTTATACGTCCATAATAGGATTAGGAGTTTGGTATTTCAAAATAACCCTGTTTGTGGAAGTAATTCTGGTAAGTAGCCGAATCGGGATTTTCGTCCCGATGTACCTAGGTATACACAATGTATAGGGGCTCGTAAGTTCGTACTCCGGGTTCGTACCCTATGCTTGAATTTTTAATTCAGTACATTTAAGCTGCTTAACAACGATGGATTTGTAGGCTTTATTTTAACAAAAACATACATCAGTTAATTCTCTGTAAAATTTAAATGGATATATTTATTATTTTTACTTAAATATATCTACTATGTATAAATTTTATGACCTTTGCATATTTGCGTTGTATATAGTCATAACTTTTCTTGTAAATTCACGCCAACTTCTGAGTCTTCCTTGATGGCTAGTAACCATGGTCTCCAGATGCAAAAAAATGGTTTTAATCTAGGTAAATTTTAATTGGCGCATCTGGAGACCATATTTTTTCCAAAAGATATCGCTGGAAATACAGAGGGGTACTGCTCTAAGTATTTTGGGCACATGCGCAGCTTCGGAGGATCTTAAAGAAATTTTTCACTTATAATTTTAAAATATTATATTAGGATTATATTATAAATTTAAACAAAATTAAAAATTAAAATTAAATGGTTAACTAATATAAATATTTACAATACATTTCTTATGGGTATTAATAATATTATTTAACTATTTTTAACAATAAAAAATAGGTATAGATAGCGCAAAATAATTTTAACATAGTCTGGTGTATTGGGGGTAAATTCGCTTTCTTTTGGGAACATAAATAAATACATTTATTAAAAAAAAAAAAAAAAAAACGATATTGGAGATACAACTCCAAACAGTGGTTATGGTATCCGTTCAAAATTGTTATTTCAGGTTTTCTTTTACTCATCATCAACATAACTTTAATAATGCTTAGTTATAATTTTATTTAAATTTATTTTTAACATTAGATTTAACTTAAGTTTCTTTGCTGGCTTAATAAGCTTTGGTGTAAAAAAAAAAAAAAAACTATTATACCTACGATGACCACAAATAGTCTGACTAGTGATAGTAATGTGACAGACAGGATAAGTGGTACTAATTTGAATAGATTACTAACAATTATGGCAGCTAGTCAAAAAAATAATAGTAAACCTATTTGTAATAAAGTACCGAGCTTGAAGAAGTCAGCCAGTGCTGGGCGGTTATCAGAGCTATCTAGTCGTTCAGGTCATTCTGTAATAAAGCCTGATTTAAGAATAGATTTTAAGCCAAAAGTTAAAAAATCGTTTTGGATTGTTTAGAATAGGTAGAGGTCATCATGACATTAAAGTTTAACGATGGTTTATGAAAATGTTGTAAAGTGTACATATTCGATCATTTAGGTACCTAATAATACATTTTTGATAAATAATGTAGATAAATTTTTTTTTACAACACCACTATAGTTGGCTCGCAGAGCACGTTCAGCTGCCGGTCCCGGTTTCACTGTACCAACTTGTGAAACTGGGTTATTGAGTCTATTCAAAATATCGCGACGAACTAGCCACTTGTTCGGTGTAGACTCATACCATCGGCTACGACGAGGTGGGATTAAAAACCCCTCCGCTGGGTACCCTGGGGCCGTCTAGGCGGTCTCGGGCGCCGTAAGGCACCCGTGATAATATATATGTATGTAAACTTCAAACAGCATTTAAAAAAAAAATTTCTTTCTCTCTCCTTAAGTATCAAATAAATTTTAAAGATTTTTTTATACTATTTACTTTTTTAATTGTTTTTTTAAATGTTTACGCTTTATGGATCTTAATACTTTACTACACCCACTACATCAAACATTTGGGTAACAGTTGGGGTCATATCCGCCCTTGACCTTGGGTCTTAAGGGTCACGGTTATGAAGATATAATTATTTTTAAAAATAAGAAATAAAAATATGTATATATGTGTGTACTTTGTAGGCAAAGAAAGTCGCAAACCCTACTCCAGTAAAAACATAATCTATAAACCAAACCATCTTCCGTCTACCCTCAAAGAGTAAGGGGCGCACAACTCTAAGCTAAACTTTAATGGCATTCTGATGTAATGTAACATTGCAAATTGACATTTACGTTATTTTGGTTAAAATTTAGCTTAACGTCGTATGGCATAATAGGCTTTAAGATTATAAAATATGTTTTTCCAAAAGTAATAATTACTAATTACTTGTATGTTAAAGAGAAAGCGATATATCTACCTACATACGTTTTATGTTATTAATTTACTACGAAAACAACCCCTTATTAAAATCTAATGATGAAATAACATTAATTTAACTTCAACAAACTTCAGAACTAGGTAACAACAATCCCCTTAAAGCCTACATTTACAATAAATGTAGGTTAAAATTTATTGTCTGTAAACGAAATCACTGAAAACTGTATTTTATCGCATGAAAATAAAGCATAAAATCATTATTATTAACACTTAAGAATATATTATTATAACAAAAGCAATCTTAATACCTAAAGCATTAAGTTACTTTTGATTTCTAGAAACGATTAGCCAAAAAATGTTGGCAAAAATCTGAGATAAGCCTGAAAATGTCTCCCTACATGAAAGGATGTAATAAATAATATAAAAGTGACACTATACATGGTACCGTGGGCAACGCATTGGTACCTCGGAGGCATCAACGCGGAATAATTTGAACATCGTTAGGGGTATTTAATTTTTAGAGTTCTGTGAAACAAAAGGAAACATAATAATAATTTATAAAACGGGACGTAGAGCTAAAATTTATATCTATACGTCTATTTGTAGGACTATAAAAAAAAACCTAAATCGTTGATATGTTTGTAGTTACTGTTGTAGATTAAAGCCAGTTGTTTAACTTTTTTTTAAAATTCGATTTAAAAACATATTTGTTTTTATTTAGCTACCATAGCGACCAATGCTGTTAAACAGCAATAAATTGATCGATTCCATTAAAAATATCAAATATGTAAGTCTGTTTACCACCAGGTAGATACAAAGTCACATACAAACGGGACGTAGAGCTAAAATTTATATATATACGTCTATTTGTAGGACTATAAAAAAAAATCTAAATCGTTTTGTTGATATGTTTGTAGTTACTGTTGTAGATTAAAGCCAGTTGTTTAACTTTTTTTTTTAATTCGATTTATAAACATATTTGTTTTTATTTAGCTATCCATAAAAAATATCGAATATGTAAGTCTGTTTACCACCAGGTAGATACAAAGTCACATACAAACGGGACGTAGAGCTAAAATTTATATATATACGTCTATTTGTAGGACTATAAAAAAAAATCTAAATCGTTTTGTTGATATGTTTGTAGTTACTGTTGTAGATTAAAGCCAGTTGTTTAACTTTTTTTTTTAATTCGATTTATAAACATATTTGTTTTTATTTAGCTATCCATAAAAAATATCGAATATGTAAGTCTGTTTACCACCAGGTAGATACAAAGTCACATACAAACGGGACGTAGAGCTAAAATTTATATCTATACGTCTATTTGTAGGACTATAAAAAAAAATCTAAATCGTTTTGTTGATATGTTTGTAGTTACTGTTGTAGATTAAAGCCAGTTGTTTAACTTTTTTTTTTAAATTCGATTTATAAACATATTTGTTTTTATTTAGCTACCATAGCGACCAATGCTGTTAAACAGCAATAAATTGATCGATTCCATTAAAAATATCGAATATGTAAGTCTGTTTACCACCAGGTAGGTACAAAGTCACATACTCCAATAAAAAAAAGATGGGACTCTAAAAATGCTAATGTAATAAAGCAATTTCGATTTCGAAATGACGATGAATCCAATTTGATTGAAATTAATAAACGCCACGATGTTGTTCGACTTACCTTCAGAATTTGCAATGGAAATCAAATTCAGGTTTCAGCGGTACATAATACCTACTCAAGTTCTTCAGATATTTTTTTCTTTGAAACAATTAATTTAAATTTAAGACCCCAGAATTTAATCAGAATTACTTTGGCGTGATTAAATTTTACTTCTGTATTTACTTTATTTAACCAATCGACTAAGAAATTTTATTCGTAATAATAATTCCACCTACAATTTCGACCTTTTATTTATGAGCATCCAAACGATTTCACTATTTTTATTGTTTTGGGAAAGTAATTTTGTACTTACATGCTCTATAAAATAATTATATATATTTTTTTATTGAAGAACAGTAAAGGTTTGTATCTACCTGATGTTAAGCAGTAAGTCTATGAATGGGGTCGATCAATACATTGTTGTGCAACAATATTGGTCGCACCCACCATGCTGGCTAAATGATGCAGTTACAAAATAGGCAGCGACAATTGAAGGAATCATTTTTGTCACTTTTGTGCATTAAGAGTGTACTTTAATATCCTCGCTTAATTGACACATCAATTGCACGTTTCATAACCGAATCTTGAAGGAGACAACCACCTCCAAAATAAATCGGTGCAGTCTCCTGAAACCGATGAGCCCACATACTAAATCTAAAGTATTACTAGGTCACTTGAAGTTTTTCGTATATGTAGTGCGGTAGTAGTATATTTCAATTAGCAACACATGATTTTTTTTTTATTAATGCGTTCGAAACCGAAGACAAGTTAAAGCTTTTTTATAGAATAGTAAGTAGTAAGATGTTTTAAGGATACAGGAATAAAAAAACATGTGCAACGATTAATATTTGCTAAAACATAAATAAAAAAAAAGACGTTCGTTTTTTTTATTTGACGGATGGTCCCACAAAAAACTTTACGTTTGGTTCAATTATATGTTATCTTAAACTAAAAACTATGTATTCACGAGAAGTGTAAATATATTTAATTTCTCGTACAGGAATATTGAGAAATTAAATATGGCATCACATATTATTATTAAAATCTAAATCCTAGAGTGCTTTAAACGAAGCGTGAAAAGGCTTCTTAAGCTGGCATAATGATGGCAACCAGCGGTGCACCTGTACGCATCCGCTGGTTGCTATCATTCCTGGACATTGCATGCTGCTTAACATCAGTTGGATGCAAGGTCACATGTTGTGCTCTTATAAAAATCTTCAGTGTTCTCTATAGCTTTATAAATTATGGAATTAATAAATAAAATAATTCTAAGTGGCTAGCTCGCTTGTTTTGAATAGACTCAATAACCCATCTATAAACAGTTTTACAAGTTGGTAAAGTGAAACCGGGACCGACAGCTTAACGTGCTCCCCGAGGCACTATAATAATAGTGGTGTTGTCAAACAAATCTACATATTTTTTTTAATTAAAAACTCATTGGTACACACCGGGTTTCGAACCAGGGACCTAAGTGTTTTTAAGTCCAAGGTCTAACCAACTCGGCCACCACGTGTATAGTTAATTTCAGTGATTAAATTAAAATATTTCCGTCAAATTACATGTTATTTTAAACTATTTAGAAATCTGGTTAGACTTTTTATTAACATCAACATACGTTAAAAAAATGAAAACCAAGAAAACGTCGTCATGTCAATCGTCATAAAACGAAAAGGCTATCATAGACGATCTCCACTGAGAGCAAAGCGCCATCCCTTCACTTTAAAACAATGTTGCCGACCCGTAAAACCTAACAACTCCTAAAAAGAACTTAATAAAAACCCCTGAACCACTTTAGATGTATCTTCAGAAAAAAAATCTCATTTTTATGGTTTTATTCCCGGGACCCTTCATCAAAAAACTATTTGCTAAATGGAAAGAAGGGAGGGAATGAGAAAACCTAAGTTGGTGGGCGGATATTCTAGGCAGCTGCAATAAATAAGGTTTTTATATTTTATGGGTGTTGATGTGGAGGCTCTTAAGAATTTTGGTGGCTTTTCCAGGAAAGAAATAACGACTTAGCCGTTATATCGTCTCCTGGAGTGAGCACAACCGCCTTTTACGTTTTTTTTTAGTACAGCATGTAACCCTGTAACTACCTGATGTTAAGCAGACCTACAAAATCCATTAATAAATTGTTGTTTAACAATATTGATCGCTCCCACTTATTCTGGCTAAGCGGTTACGAAATGGGCGGCAAGAAGGACGAAATTCTATTTTAATAATATTCTAGCATCAAATTAACCGCTCGTTTTGTAACCGCACAGTGAAAGCAGACTATGACAAGAAAACGATGCCGTATGCCAGTGAACCCAAAGACTAAAACCTAAACATGACTAGGTCACTTGACGGTTTTTACATCTGTATGTTCGTTGTATCTTGTTCTTATTTTAGTAGCTAATACCTTATTATTTAGCCACGAAGGGAATTAAAATTTTGTTTCTTTACTCAACATCTATGAAGAATTTCAAAATAAATTAATACAAGATTTTCTAGACATTACTTTTTTTTTATTAGACCACGGCATGTAACTTTGTATCTACCAGGTGGTGAGACCTACAAAGTCAATGAATGGGATCAATCAATAATTGTTCTTAAACAATATTGATCCCTCCCACTAAGTATGTAAACAGCATTCACACTTGACCGCTTTTTATTATCAAAACCAAGAAAATATGTTCAGATAATGTTAATCGATAATTGACTTCTATAAAGAACTGTCAAATTTATTAATTCTTCATTCATCTGTTATATAACTATATGTTCAGCCATAAGTTACATATTTCTACTCAATCACTGAAGTTGTAAATATATATGCCATGCTTCAAATATAAACTTTAATAGAAAAAAAACCTAGAAATATTTTATTGGAATTTTATGTTATTATTTTAATATATTTTGCTTATTTAATATGTTATTTTCTATCTGCCGTTTAAAAACTTCGTGCCTACAACAAGACAATCTTAAAACAAAAATACCCTATATATTTCTAAGCCCCCTTTCGATTAATAATAGAATCACCCTGGTATTCAATTTACTTCCTTAATACATTTTATCAAAATCGGTTCAGTAGTTTAAACATAAAACGTCTTCAAAAAGACAGTCAGGGGATTACTTTCGTATATATAATTATGGATTATAGGAATCTCGAACCCTAATGAGGGTTCATATTTTTCACTACTTTTAAATTTATATATTTTTTAAACTATATAATATATTATGTAGTATTAACTTGGACTTATTATATAAGAAAAAATAACATCATCAGTAAACTATGGCTGTAAAATTAGTTCACCAGTATTAAGGTATAAAGACCATTTGAGTCCTTGAAGAACACTTTAGCTAAAGTAGGTTTTGTCTCTTTTTTTAAAACAAAAATAAATATGCGAGACTAAACCTATTTTAACAAGTGTTCTTCAAGACCTCAAGTTTTTATAAATAAAGCGTTTAAATTTGGAAAAAAAAAAGTAAACATTGAATAAATCTTTAACTTAATTTATTGTACAAATGACATCCGCCTTCTAAGAGAGTAGCTTTCGAAACATAATACATTATCGATTCCGGAGACTGAAAGAATTTATTCCCAAGTAACTCTCCATCTCTGCCAAGAAATGAACGTTCTAATTTATCGCCCCAAAGTCCTTAAAGATCTCTTCAATCTTAGGCCACGAACGTTTCCTACAAGATATGAAGATGAGCTTATACATATGAAGTGAGACGCTGTACTTTTGCCCTCTCCCATTTCGTATGCCGCTCCCATAGTCGGCTAGGGAACCGAACAAAGGACCCTTTATGGACTTGTTTATCGTCGACCGCGAGACATTTCGGCTAGAATGTTCGTTTAAGGTTTACTTACAAACGACTCTGTTATGCTAGAGTTACTCCTTTACCCGCCGCATACTAAAGAGCCCCTTTCCTCATTTTTGAAGAGAGCTCTGAAAATTTACATACCTAAACCCAACTTCGTAAAAGATTAAAACAAATTAAATGAAACAAAAACTGATGTAATAGACAATTTATTTGATACAATATTTCAGTAATTCAAAAAATTCGTTAACTTCATCTAAAACTGTATTATTTAACGTCCGAATTATCCTCACTATTTACACAAACACTCCTATAATATGCGTACAAATTCAGAATTAAGACACTTCAAACATTTTGAACGTTCGTTATGTCGTTCTCAATTTTGCAAAGTAAAACTGGAATGTTCCGATGGAATTAATTGTCACACTCTCATCTCGTCGATGGCTGCTTGTGGGAGGCCGGAGCCGTGTAGGGCTGTTTTGCCGCGGCGAAGTGTGGCGTGCGCCCCCCTGCCTCCTCCCTCGGCCGGCGAGCCCCCCTGTCCCGCCGAACCGTTTGGAGGCTGGAATTTCTGCTGCCTCAACTCCTGCGTTAAGGGCGGCGAGTTATTAAACTGGTTGAAATTCTTAGGCATCGTTGCGTATCCTGTTGCCTGGGGGTAGCTCACGTTCGGAGGAAGCCTAAAACTACTATTTCTACTGCCCAACTTGCTAGGCAGCATCATGTTATCTATACTCAAAGTGGGACTCGGTGGTGATTTATGGCCCACGTGCATCGTAGAACCATCTAATGGCCCTTTAAAATTTAGATTTACTAAATGAGGGTCGCTTCCCATCATCGGATGACCTTTCTTTGCTCTATTCTGTCTTTCGATATCGACCACCAAACTCGGAGCGTGAGTGGGATCCATATGATAATGAGAATGCTTGCCAGAAATAGTCTCAAAATGTTTCTCGTTAAATCGTTGCGGTGTTTTACCTCTAGACCTCGATTTATCCCGTTGATAGTAAACTCCGGCGAAAATCAAAACGTTTAGTATTAAAAGCGAGCATCCGATTGCAATCGTTACACTCAGCGCTGTGGAATATGCGGCATAGCCGGCGGCTTCTAAATGGGCTAGGGTGCTGTCGGTCGTATTAGCGGCCTGTGTGTCCCTCCCCGCTGGTAGTAGTGTAACACAAGTAGCCAAAATTGTATCAACTGTAGTGAGAGCAGTATCTGTATACACAGAGCCGTTGGGATGATGTCGTCGAGAGCCGTCGGAGCTCTCGGTGGCCGATCTCGAGAGCGGGTCCGGTCGGACAATGCCTTCATATAGATCCTGTTCGTTGTGATTTCTGAACAAGTTGTGTCTAGCGAGAACGTCTTCCATCCCAGCTCTGTGGAGCTCTGGGACGAGCCTCAGCCACACGGAGAGCTGATGAGCTCTGTAATGATTCTTCACGCGAGGTTTCATTCCTATCAACAAAAAGTATTGTCATTTAATAAATATTAAACGAGTTCAACTTAGTAAACATGTTTATCTACGAAGCGTGTGTCGCGGCACTGACCTATTTCCAAATATTTTTGGTGAGTTGAGTCGTATTCTTCCCAATTTAGGCTGCGAAATTTATTGCGTTCCCTTGACGCCGGCAGCAAAACTTCTTGTCGAAAATTGTCGTTGGGGTTTCTGTAACGAGGTAAACAAATATAAATACCTTGTACCAAAGAGCAGCATTTAATTTTTTACGACTACGACTTTTCTTGATGGTTAAACTTTATGATGACATCTTGTCGAGAAGCTGATACAATGTTATTTGTAAAGATACCTTGTTTACAAATATTTTACCAAAAACTTTTTTAATTTATAAAAAAAACAATCTGCTCATGTTTTTTTTATTAATGAACAAAACCTAACTAACAATAGCATATTTACGAGAATTTGAATTTAAATCCCACACTGACTTCATAATCAAAGCCAGCTCAGCCTCTATCACCTGAATCCAAATAGGTTTACCTAGTTTAAACAAGCCATTGTTATTGCCACCGAGATGTTAATAGACCTATTTATGTATAGATAGCGCAATGCACTAGCGCCAGTCTATGACATGATGCCAGTCCGTCATATTGTGGGACAATAATAATTATACTATTGTATACTATGACTAAAATTAGATACAAGTCAAGTCAACAAGTTATACATGCTACTGGTTTTCTTTCGTTTATATTGCGGATCTTATTTTTGCTAAATTGCCAATCGTGGGGCAATATACCTACTGTTGTGATTATTAAGACTGAAGTTAGGAAGAAGGTTTGGAAATACATACTAAAGGATGACTTAAAGGACATGTATCAAAACCCTATAAAAAAAAAACATACTAAAGCCAGGCGTTTGGGGTTTAGTTTAAGTATGCCGCGGTAAAGCGTTTTTTCGTAGTAATAGGTAACCCTTTTCTTATTTAATCATTGCCATTATCTTAGCCATTAAACTATAATATTTTATAAGTAACATCTGCTGTAAATAATAAAAGGTATTTTCCCACCCATTTGGGATTCGGTACGCTTCTCAAACTTGTTCCTAATAGATCTGTTAGTGTATTCTCAAACTTTAATATTAAATTTGCTCCGAAGTAACTTGCTCCTTTCAAGTTCAGCTTACACATTACAAAGCTTTAACTTAGTTTCAGTTTTCTTCATGTATTTGTTAAGAATCTTGTAGAAGATTTCGACTGAAATTATTTGTTGCGGAAACCTTAATAGGTCTATTTTGGAGTTTACAGTAACCCAAAATTTCTTGTCTTAAATTTCCGTGTGGTTTTGTTGAGAAATTTGTCTATAAATTCTCTTGTCTTCAACTTACCCGCTCCTCGCGAAGTTTGATACGAACAGCATCATTGATTCTGATAAAGCGACTTCGGTTTTTGTGTAGTTTTGTGGAAAATGCCCGAATCCGTCGACGACTGGGGCCCCGAAAATGTAGGGAAGCTCCTCCCCGTGCACAGATCCCATCTTCTGTTATAACATATTAAGTTCTATTATTATATGGATAATATTTTATAAGACAACCTCTGTAGACTAGTGATTGCGCCTTTGGCGTTGTATCCGGAGGTGTGGGTTCGATTCCCACTCACAAAAAAATAGTACGTTTTTTCTCTACAGTTTGTCATGGTCTGGGTGTTTATAAAATATGATAAGTATTATATCGTTTATTTATTTATTTTAAATTCTTTATTGCACAAAATTGTACATAGGCGAGCTTAATGCCTTAGGCATTTTCTACCAGCTAACCTTTGAGAGAGTGAAATATGCTTAGGGTGCGAAACTTTCGATAGAAGGAGGAATACATATAATTTTAACAATGATGCATTAGATGCATAACAATACTTAAACTACTTAAATACTGTATATAATATAATGAATGTAATACATAAACATACATACCATACCAAAAAAAAATTGTCACGAGGATCTGGTTTAAGCGTTCAGATAATGAGCAGTGAGCAAGCGTTTAAACTGTACGCTTAGTTTGTGACCAGAGCAATATGTGTAAATGGTCCTAAATATTTTTTTAATATTTTTTTTGTAGGTATATCAATTATTTTAGATAGGTGGATCGGATCGAGGTAGGTAAACATAACTTTTTTACCTTCGTACATTCGTACGGTTAGAAACTTGAAAGAAGCAACCATTTAAAAGTTTCGTTACCCAACTTGATCAGATCCGCCCTATGATCCAATTGCCTTGTTTTGCTATAGTCGGTAAATCCGACTTTAAAATATAACTTTTGGCATGATCATAGCGATCCATAAAAATATATACATATTTTGTTTTTGTCTAAGTTATTTTAGGGACTTTGGTCGCATAGCGATCATGCCAAAAGTTATATTTTAAAGTCGGATTTACCGACTATAAAATATAACTTTTATTTATTTATATATATATATATATAACTTAAATAATTCGAGCTATTACTGAATTATATTATTGCACAATTTCCAATTATCGAGATAAGAAATTTAATGTGAACTAGGACCATTATCATATTAAAAAAAGCCGTTGTTTTTTTAATTAAAAAAACAACCCTAAAGTGAGCTGATGTCCATTCTGTTATTCTGAAAGCACCAACTATTTTGATAAATTAAATTGAAATGGTTACAGATCTTGTTTATCCATAATAATATATCCGTTTTTTTAATGGAGCGTACCAGTAAAAAAAGATGCATGTGACTTTGTATATATCTGGCGGTAAGCAGCCTACAAAATATCCATGAATGGGGTCGATCAATGCATTGTTGTTTAACAACATTGATCGCTCCCATTATACCGGCTAAATGATACGGTTACGAAATGGGCGACGATAAAGACGAATTTTAATTACGTGTCTACTTTAGTAGCCTCGCTGCTTTATTATCAAATTAACTACCCCTACATATACCCTAAAGGGAGACTACTGCCTCGTCAAGAAATTAATGCAATAGTCTCCTGAAAACAGGTAAACCCTTATACTAAATCCGAAATATGTCTAGGTCACTTGACGGTGTTTGCATCTGTATGGTCGATGGTAATGAGACCGGCCGGTCTAGCAAATTATAGAGACCTTCCTGCCAGCTTAGCTGATATTAATAGAATAAGAATAAGACAAGGAAATAAGCGTAAAAGTATCTTATACAACTTTGACATAAATAAAAGTTATAAACTAAAATTTAGACACTTATGGTCTTATTCATAAAACCTTTTTGAGTCCCTGAAAAACACTTTAGTTGAAATGTGTTTTGAATCTCTTTTTAAATAAATATGCATAAAAGTGTTCTTCAACGACTCAATATTGTTTTATGAATAAGATATACATATTACTCTAGTAGTAAAAGAAAGTTAAATATATTAAGAATAGTCATAACATAAAAGAAAAAATGATAATTGCTTTACACGTGTTTTGACAGTTCTCTTCAGTCGGCAATGTCATGACCCAAAAGGCGAATGAAGATGTCTAATTAATGGCCGGGAGGGAGATTTTTTGTTAAGGCCTAATGATACTTTGAAAGGGCATCTCGTGTTAGGGAAAAATGGGCAGTTGTTTGCCAGAATTGTGTACAAAATCATTTGTAATAATAATTGCCGTTAATGCTTCTTTTTACTGTATTGGTGATTTTTGAGGTTTCAACTTAAAAAATATCTGTACCATCATTGCCTTGCATTCGAGACCGCCTAGATATCCTCAGGGTATCTAGAGGTTGGGATTTATTCCATCATAATTATCAAAATTATATAACTATCCGATTATAGATATATCAGTACTATCGTAATCGACGGTTTTCTGAGTCTTCTAAGAACAGTCGGTCAGCTCATCGCGGTATTAGGATAGATTCAATAACCAACCTATAAACAGTTTCACAAGTTATAACCGGTGACCTAAAAACTAGTGTTTTAAGTCTAACCCCGTATTCTAAGACGTATCCTTAACTCCACTTTTAACTCAATAAACGTCTGTCTCATACTAGCTTTCTTTACTTGATATTCGGTGGAAAGAGACGTTTATTGAGTGTAAAGTGGAGTTAAGGATACCTCTTATAATACGGGGATAAGATCTAACTAACTCTTATTGGAATAATCTTGAAATATAAAAACAGGAAATTAATTTTATTCATGTAGGTACAAGCAGTAATAAATCGCCGAATAGTGTTAAGAACTTATTTCATACTAAAACTATTAATATAAAAGTAACTTTGCCTGCTAGTTCGTGGCCATGTTACAGAAACTAATAAACTGATTAATATATGTATGAACAAATATGGTAAGTATGCAATTATTTTAAGACCATATTATATCCTAAAATAATCCTACTTTTTGTACCAAAGGAAATCTCGTTACCACCGCCCATACAGATGCAAAAACCGTCAAGCGAACTAGTAATGTTTTGGTTTTGTCTGAGAGATCACCGACTTTCAGAAGACTACTGCATCGATTTATTAATGAGGTACGAAACAGTTGATTTTATGATAGGACGACGGCGATTATATTATAGTAGGCTTGTAAATAAAATATATATTTGTCGGCGCCCGTTTCGTAACCGCATCATTTAGCTGACATTATATTCATTGACGACATCCATAAACTTTGTCGGGTTACCAATTCAATTTAAATTATTTATTTCATGCCAATCTTTACAGATTGTATGAAAAAATAATCAATAGTCAAAAAAAAATTAACAATGAGATTTTAGAGTGCGATTCGTTAGGCTATTCATTACCAAAAGAACAACGAATATTTTTTATTAGCTCAATATGAGATTTATAAAATAAACGCGCAGTGGAATGGAAATCTTAATATGAAAAATACTACCGAACCGAACGCACTAGTGTAAGTCTAGGTTTTTTTTAGCTTATTCCATTGATCTGCCTCTACCACCAAGTAGATACAAATATTTGATCACATAACGTGCTTTTTTTATATACCTACATAATATCAAAAGTTCCAGTTGCTACGTCAAACTATCATGACTACTTTGACTAATATGATATTATTTGACACAAAGATTTGACTGGTAGAGCATGCATGTATTGCGTTAAGTCTTATCGCGTATCTTGTTATTTTGTGCGTAAGAGTTCCTTGTACCGTCTGCTATAAACGGATATTAGCTATTTCAAAAACTACTTGGTATGACAAATCCAACTCACCTGAGGATAAAAACCATCTTTCGTCTGGTATTCAAATACATAGAAAAATGTTTTAGTGGGTCTTCTAGGTAGAATATCTTCGTCAGAAGGTGCTGGTCTAGGTCCTCCGCTGAGAAGGTCACCACTCTGCACTAATGGTGCCACGTATTGTGCGTCTGATAGTGCCGATACAGTTGCGTCTCGGGTATTCATCGGATTCTGGTAAAAAATACAAAAAAAAATAGGGTTCAATAATATGCAATATTTTTTATTGGATCACGACACGTGACCTTGTATCTACTTTATGGTAAGCAGACCTACAAAGTAAATTAATGAGGTCAATCAATAAATTGTTTTAACATTATTTATCACTCCAACTATGCCGGCTAAACAAAGACGCCTACAAAATAAAATTATCTTTTTAAATAATATTAATTTGAAAATAAAGATAAAAATTTTCACTACTTAGCTAAAATCTCTAAGTAGGCACCTTATAAATAAAAATAAAGTTTTTTTTTTTTGTAAAGTACATTATTATGAAACATTCAGGGTTTTAATGAACTTTTTATTATATTTAGGCAAAAAATTATCGTCTACAAAAAAACATCTTAAATACAATAAAAAATATAATAATATACTATACCATTATGTCTATTTATGTGAAATAAAAAGCTCTACATCTACGCAAATATAAACAAACCTCTACCGTTCTTTCCCAGTCTGTGTATTCATTCACTATTGTGTAGAATATTTCACTCAGATGGTATGTATATGAATTCCTGACGTAAGTCCTATAAACAATAAACACGACATTATTATTAAGTACATTTTTTTTAAAGATATAAATCCTATTATGAAACAACTAAGCAAACATATTCAAGTAACATTGAACTTTAAGGCAGGAAGATATGATTTAAAATTGTAAGGTCCAAAAAAGCAATCAAACGGATGCAATAACGTACCTCAACATACGATCTCGCTTCTCAGCCTCAATACCGTTCTGAACATCTTGAGCTGAGAATTTCCATAAAGCCTCACTAGTCACGACTCCAAACAACAGATCGTATTTGTTCTGGAACAATCTTCTGCCGCTGTCACTTCTTTTAGAGTGTATATTAAAATTCTGATTCATATTGTTGAGAGGCCCGAAGCTTGGAAAATCTCCAGACGGATACGATGTCAAAAAATCTTTTGCAAAGTCAGTTTTTATCACTACTCCATCAACTGACGGTCCGAAAGCTGTTAAAAAATTCGGTGGAGCAATTTCAAAGGAGAGTAATTCTTCTATAGAAGCTTCTCTAAGACAGTCTACAATAATTTCATGATCTTTTGTTATATCTTCAGGTATTGAACAGTTCATATGCTTAGCTAATTTCAAAGAATAATAAACGGGGTCATCGACTATTGCCCAGGAACTTAGGGCTGATCCTGATAATAAAATAGCACGGTGAAATAAACCTGAAAACAAATTGTATGTCTTATCATTAATGTTAAATGAATGTTGTAAGTTTAGTAAATGTTATTTAAGAACACATTGTTTGAAATGCTAATTAATTGACCAAAGTTGGTAACAAAATTTACTACCTTAAGAAAACAACAACAAAAGTTTTAGAATAATTGTTTGAGAAAACAAGTACGATTGTGATAAAGGTACAAAATCTAACTTTACATATAACAATAAAGAACTATGAGATATTAGACATTTTTAAAACAAAATCTTAAGTTTAACAACGAAAATTTTCTGGATTATTTAAGATACTCCACTCATTCATTCAAACTTGTAATGGAGTTTGTAAACTTGGAATGTATGTAAATTGTTCCCTTTGATTTATGTCGAGGAATCTGAGCAAATAGCTATAAATGTAAATGCGAACTCTAAATTTATGAAGCGTAAAGTTTGTTAACTGAATGTTTTATTGATGCCAAACCCAAAAAAAAACTTTATTTAGACTGGTCAAGTAATAATAAAGAGTAATTTTTATTTTACACTCTAAATGAGTTATTTTACTCTATATCCATTATTTATTCTAGAAGAGCAATATTACAACTCTTTCAAGTGCAATTTAAGCTGACTCGTGTTATTTATTATAGAACGAAATACATTGCCGGTCTTCACTTATCATGTCGACAGTTCGAGTGCTGCTCTCATATTATGCATTAACTTATATATGCAGTTGAAGTGCAGTAATGGACTTGCAACATATATAATAAATGTATGCGGTAAAGTGAGTGTGCACATCTTTTAAAATAAATATTTCACATGAAACGCTCTTTATAAATGTTATACATTTTATCTGGAACATACCCGGCATCACAGTCGGAGAGATCATGAGAAAGTTTATGCAGGCAGCACCTGATCCGTGCCCCAGAAGCGTGATATTGTTCGGGTCTCCTCCGAACAAAGCAATATTTTGCTGCACCCAATGGAGCGCTGCGATTTGATCCATCAGCCCGTAGTTCGCTACTCTAGCCTTTAAATGCGGCACCGGATTTGCATTCAGAAAACCTGTTTTAATGTAAAAGTTTAGCTTACTGGTACAGCAATACCGCAGGGCAAAGTTAAAATCAAAGAGCGCACTTTACTCGAATGAATCGAAGCGAAACAAAATATTCCCTGTGTGGGCGATGCTTCTGCAACTGTTTGCTTCAAACAAAAAACAAGTTGCAACTCAACTCAAGCGAATTGCGAAATCATTTTCAATTCATAAACTATCGATGGTCCTTAACTGAAGTATTTGATTTCAATGAACTCTGATTAAAGTGGAGCTGATTTCAGAAAAATTATTGGTTTAATAAGAAGTTATTATTAAATTTGAATTTAAATTAAAACGGTTTTAATAACAAATCTTGGGTAAAATTATACTATTATATTATTCTTTATGTATCCCAAGTATACATATTATGCAATTTACAGTATTTGATTATATAGAGAGGATAGTAAATATCGTGAAAAAATTGTAACCCTACTTCACAATCGTCCGGAAACACTTCAGTTTACCCTCGTGTATAATTAGCACGTTAATCACAAGGATAGCTAGAATATTGTCTCATATTCATATCTGGAGGTTGACTGGTAGAGAATGCCTAGCGGCATTAAGTCCGCCTTCGTACAATTTTAGTGTAAGTAATAAAGATTTTAAATAAATTAAATATATCTTATAATACAGTACTCACCTAAAATTCCGAGTCTAAAGTTTAATGTAACCACAATTAGATCAGCATAACTTGCTAGAATAGATCCATCATAAGGATTCCCTGAGCTTGTGGAAAATGTTTCTCCGTGTATATAAACTATTACAGGTAAAGCGACTTTGGTTTCATCCACTAAAATTTAAGAATATATTATTATCTTTTTAATTTATAAAAAAACCAAAACAAAAACAAAGCAATTTAATAAAACTATTTTTATATATAAAAAATATAAAAAGATGTAGGATTATATTAATACAAGAAAGTTTCCGACGATCAATCAAGTCGCCAGATTGTCAGGAAAGCTACCTTCAGCTTCTAAAATCCTTAGAGACATGCTCAAACTTTTTAAGTAACAGATTATTTTTGACGTGAATTTTACAGAACGAAAATAATCAAGGACGTCCAAAGTTTGACATGCCTCGTTTTTAAATTGTTAATTACTTAGAAGAAGGTAAACAATAATTTCTAACAATGTTATTTCCATTAGGATTATTGCAATTTTTTATAAAAATAATTTATTTATTTTATAAGTTTTTATTTTTTTAAAAACTTATACCTATAATTAGCAAGACTTAAAAAATACTGACTTTGAAGTGGTGAAAAAACGTTTAGGTACAGGCAATCTTCACTTTGATTCTTAAGATAAGGTATCAGTCTTTTTAAATATTCTAATCTGCCTTTAGGCATTTTTTCTAATATGGTCCGTTCGTCGTTTAGATCTGGTATTTTTTGGGGGCAAGCCGGACCAGACCTGTCTGATACGCGAACCCCATCCCACGGCGACGGAGTTCTAGTTGGACTGAATCTGAAAATATTATGCTTTGTTTAGCTTTCTTTTCACATACGGATGCAGAGAAGAAATGATTTCTGACAGTGACTTCTTATCTGACGCTTTCGTAGTATTTTCCGCTAGCGAGTCTGCTGTATATTATGCACTGTACACGATAAGTAATATAGGGATATTGTACTATATTCTTTCTCTTTTGCATCAGCATCTTCGAATAAAACCTACATATCAAATTATAATAAAACTAGTATCCTTTAAACCGATGTAATTAAAAAATTATCTTAGAACGGGTCTCTAAATTAATCTCTACATTAATCGTGCTTACTACTCATTTTCATTAAATTGCATTTAGATTTTTTTTATATATGATATAACATTCATTTAATTATACATTTCAATAATATATGGACCTTTAGTTTTATATAAATCATTTTATTAATCTCCCATTTCTGATAACTCACCGAACAATTAAATAACTATTAATCAATTAATATTAATCAATTAATATTAATATAGAATCTAACTAAGAACACAGTTAGTAAGTAGAATATACAAAGCCGCAGACTTAATTATATTACCAAACTTACCTATTAGAACCAACGGGCGGTGTTGCGTAGGGCACTCCAAGAAATATCTCCAGGGGCTTCAAATATCTATGTTCATCCATGCCCAAAATTATGCCCTGTAGTTTCCCGTATTTAGTTTGAACTAACCTACTACTAATTTTAAATTTAACATTAGACTTTGATATCGGATTAGAAGGATTAAGATAATATTTTTTGTAATCATCAAAATTACTATAAGCGTTATGTTCTCCATCATATATTTTATCGAAATTTAGAAAATTTTCACTATAATAAGGATGTGTATCAAAATTGACTTTTGTATTTTCATGTTCTTCACTATTGCTGTGAATTTCTTCATGGTCATCGTAATCTTCGATATGCGGAATGCTTTCGTGATCACGTTTTTTAATTGGTGAATTATTATTTGAATATCCTGGGTCATGTTTCTGACGAGTATTTACATTCATATTTGTTGTGTTGGAATTAACTGATGATGATAAAGCTACTATAACCACAAAAGTATATAAGTTTATGTTTATTATGGTTTCCGACAAATATGAAATATATTTTATATTCTTTGTTTGAATACATTTGTTGGTTTTACATTGAAACATACTCGAAATAAAATTGTTTAAAGTCCGTAACTTTAGGGACGGGTTTATAACTATTGGCATATTTTGTCAGGTGATCATTTTTATTGTCTTTTTATTCGTAGAAATATGCGAGTCATTTTCTTTTTCACTCTCCATCTGAAACAATGAAAAAAAAATCTGTCAAGTTTTTTTCATAAATACCTAAATCTTACTGAAACTCTTAAGACCCATAACATTAGATGGTTTTAATTCCCGCTCAAGGCAAAATATAGTACGGTTTTCTCTGCAGTTTAACTTGGTCAAGGAGTTAATAACCTAATACGTTAATTGTTTTAGTATTGTTTTTTTTCTGGTGAACATAGTCTGTACTATGTTACAAACATAGTTTGTACTATGTTCGAAAACATAGTTTGTACTATGTTACCCTAAGGCCTAAAGAATAGGTCCCCTCCACTGCTTCCCCAGATGTCGAGGAGGGAATATACTCATCCCGTATTGTCCTGAATATTGGCCAGTAAGTCACTATATTTGTTTAAACTCAATAACCTATATATAAGCAGTTTAACATGTTGGTATATGAAAACTGGGATCCACAGTTAACGTGATCTCCGAAACACCGTAGCGATGTTGTCAAATAAATGAACATGATTTTTTTTTATAAAAACCCATTGGTTTTATACGTGATCTAAAAACTAAAATTACAGTGGTTTTTTTTTATTCTAAGTTTTAGTCAACTCGTTCACCACGTATATGTATAAAAAAACATACAAATAAAAAAATCTAAAGTTTTTAAGTGAAATATAAATTTATGAGGGTTTTAAATGAATGTGTGATTGAAATAATAATACAAATTCCTCACTTATATTAAAACAATAATACCTATGAGTATATGAATTATTATCATTAATGATACTGCTGGACATTATTTATGTTTATCAAAATATTGAAATATTTAACACCAATTTAAATATTAACACAAATACGGTTCATACACTGATTAACTGATTGAAAACGCAGATAAGCCATGTGTTTCAAATGTAATAATGAAAATAATTACCAATATTGAAATAATTCTTTGTTACAATAATTATTAAACTTTTTGGCCGCAGCTTTACCGTCATTATTTTACGTTATTGCCATGGTACATGTTGTTTTTAAATTGGTGCAGTCGTTTTAACGTGATTAAGTAGTAACACAACCGATTAAAAAAAAAAGTAAAATTCCTCCATTTTTCGTAACATTATTTTTTTTGTAGCTACTCATAATAATAAATACCATCAATTGCCCTTTTGGCTCCGGAGAACCGATTAAACAGCCTCAGGGTTAACCTAGGTTAGTTCATTTCTCCGTTAAATCTTATAGGTACAGGTTATGTTATTTATCACATTTTAGATAACACGCTTGAGTATACATAATAATAATAATGACATTAATAAGTCTACACATACATACCTATAATATCTACATAATAATACACAACAGGTATTATTATATGGTAAGTAGGTATATATAAACTGTTCTGTTTCATACATATAATCATATATATATACGAGTACATACATGGAAACGCACACTTATAATGCCTACATGCACATTAACACTTTAATAGACATATACCTACATTTAGCTGATTAAAAAAAAAAAAAAAATAGTATTCATTACTATTAATTAATTAAATATTATTAATTACTAGCTGACCCGCGCAACTTCGTCTGCGTAAATTTAACAGTTTACGCAGCGCACGCTACTCACTACGAAAAAAATATTATAGATATATTATTAATTATATATTTCGTAAAAATCTGATAAAAACTTTCGAAGTTGGAGAGTGGAACTCCTCAAAAGCAAACTAAAATCTGTGTCATAAAATTTTTAGTTTAGTGTACCTATCATAAAGATGCTGAGTACTGAAAGAGAAATAATTATAATAGTTTCGAAGCGTGGGTGACACCCAAAGATTCAGGTCATTTCAGTTGTTAAAAAACTATGGTATCCATTGCAGTGCAACATTTCAAATGCAAGCCCAATGTTAATTTAATGGCAGATAATACGTAAGGTGTCTTGTAATAGAGGAAATGAATGCAAGATTAAAAAAACAAACAAATAAATCATGGCGATGAAAACCTTACAATTTGGAGGACATTTGCCTTTTCTAAGAAAAGGACATGGACAATTTTTACACGTGTTGCCCTAGTCACAAACTAAGCTCTAGGCTTGTACTATCTCTACCAGAAACAACAATATAATACATATGATATTTTATTAACACCCAGACCATGACAAACTGTACAGAAAAACTTACTATTTTTTTTTTTTGTCATGGGTGCGAATCGAACCCACGAACTCCGGATACAACGCCAAAGGCGCAACCACTAGTCTACGGATGCGGTCAATAGTCCGGACCAACCGAGCATCTTTGGCACAAAATTAAGAAAAAAGTTGACAATTATCGTACTACCACTTATATGGCTTTACTGAAACATTCTGTGAGCTAACATTCGATGGCAAACAATCATTACAAATAAAAGTATTGCTACTGAATATAATTTTTTCCTGCGATAGAAAAAGGTTAGGTTTAAGAATGGGCTTCCAGCGAAATATATATATATATATATTATAACAATATACCTATTATAATTATGCATTAATAAAGGTGCATATCACACCACATTTATCCAATAATTTTATGTCGCATCGCTCTAAGGTCCCAGTATACACACAACACTGGGCATCATATTTTTTTATTTAACTTCTTTAATGGCAAGCTCTATTTTTTCCAGTTTTTTTAGAGCGGATTTTATTAGCATGCGATAAAGCAAATACCTACTGAATACTTCATATTATTAGTTTAATTTTGCTATAATTTTCCTTTTTCTCTCAAGTCCTTAATAAAATGTCCAGCTACAGAAGTAACTTAAGTGCACAGGGAATGGATTCGCGAACTCGAAGGTCAAAAAATCCAAATGCTATTTTCAGTGATAATATAGTTTATGAAAAAAAAAAGAACATGGAGGTGTAGATTTTATTTACTCATCATAATCAGCCATAGAACGTCCACTGCTGGACCTCTCCTATATATTTCCAAAGAGACCGGTTGGAAGCGGCTTGCATCCAGCGAGTTCCTGCGGTCTTAATAAGGTCGCCGGTCCACTTTGTGGGTGTTTATTTAATATTTTTAGAATCATAAATCAAACTTTTATACCCACCTAAATTTATTTGAATGTTCTAATGCCCGAAGGTTTGACGGTCAGGTAATGCCCAACGGCATTAAGTCCGTCTTTGTATTATGCAATAAAGTTTCATAAATATAATTAGGATCGATCGTAAATAATATTTAACCCTCCACGTTATTTTTTTTTAATACTCTAATATCACTGAAAACACCACCGTGGGTCCACCGGTTTTCAGGAGATTACTGCATCGATTTCTTTTTGAGGTCATAGTCTCCTTTTAGGGTGCGGTTACGAAATGGGTGGTTGAACTGACGATAAGGTAGCGAGTATATTAAAATATACTCAATGCAATTCGTTTTTGTCGCCGCTCATTTCGTAATCGCCTCATTTAGCCGGCATAGCGTGAGCGATCAATATTGTTTAAGAACAATTATTGATTGACCCCATTCACGGACTGTGTAGGTCTGCTCACCACCAGGTAGATACAAATTCACATATCGCGCTCCAATAAAAAAAACAACATTCAAATGTTTTTTACGTTTTAGTTCGCAAATCCATTTCCTGTGCACTTAAGGCGCTAAACAAACAAATGACCTATCGTGAAAGGGAGAGAATAAATATTTTTATTCCTTTTACGCATATAAGTACGTAGATCTGTCCCTTAACGGCTTAGAAATTTCATAAGTTCAAGATAAGAAATTAATGATAAATAAATAGGATCAAAAAGATGATGAAATAAAAACTATTATACTATACATATATTAATAATGACTATATACTCGAAGATATTTTTCTGCTAACTAATACATGTTATAATAAGTTTTGAAATACATTATATATATAATTATACATTTTAATTTGTTATGTCGTTTTATAATGTTTTATTTATATAATTCTATTTTACGTTCATTTACACCAATATATTTTATATTTATTTAGGTAGGCACTCCAATATAATTTATGTTTTATTTACACTAATTAATAACATAATCATGGAAGCAAATTATGTAAATACATTTAATTGAGATTCATTTTTATTTTATTTTAAATTATATTTCTTTGTAGATATCTTTTTTTAATTAGTTTTTATTTTGGGTAAGGTTTTATTATCATTATGTTTTATTTCTATGTTATATATTAAACATTATAATATTACATAGGATTTTATATTCATAAGCACATAACCAGGTTATTTCTGTCCACGACATTATTTATATTTATTTATTAATATAGGCTTATCTACATCATATTTACATACTAGCTGTGCTCGCGACTTCGTCCGCGTGGAATAGTTTTTTATCATATAAACTTTCATCCCCTATTTTATCCCCTTGGGGGTAGAATTTATCAAAATCCTTTCTTAGCGGATGCCTACGTCATAACATCTACCTGCATGCCAAATTTCAGCCCGATCCGTCTAGTGGTTTGGGCTGTGCGTTGATAGATCACTATGTCAGTCAGTCACCTTTGAGTTATATATATTTAGATTATTCTTTAACACATATTTTTTGTGTATCTTGAACCGTTTTCACGGCGCACGCAACGGAAGGCTTCAAAGATGAAATAATTTCTCCCGTTTTTTACACATTTACCACTATATCTTTGCTCCTATTGGTCGTAGCGTGATGTTATATAGCCTATAGCCTTCCTCGATAACTGGACTATCCAACACAAAAAGAATTATTCAATTCGAACCAGTAGTTTCGGAGATTAGCGCGTTCAAACAAACAAACAAACAAACAAACTCTTCAGCTTTATAATATTAGTATAGATTAACTTATAATTAAAATATTTTATTGTTTATATAAATATGGTATTTACAGAGAAGCACGTTATAAAACTCACTAAATCTGTATTAATACCTAATTAATTATATAATATATTTCCATACCTATTATTTATTATACATATGTTTATATTATTAATATTTAAGACCACTACTGTATATTAAAGTTTTGTCTTGTTATTTTTAGCGATTTTTTTTTGTAACATTTTTTTTTTTCCTATTTCCCTTAAGCGTAGTAGCACTATCGGACATAACGATAAATTCTAAGGTTGTCATTGAAGAATCCCGGACGAGCGATCCGGGAAAATTTCACTGCGGGCTCGCTAACCCGGGAGCAAAAATCATTATTGCAAATGTTTGCAGAGAAACTCGGGCAGTCTTTTATTTTTTCAAATATTCCGTATTCATTTCATGATGTTTTATAAAATTCCCTTGGCTATGTCAGAATATTTTAATTTAAAATAAAGGCATTGTGTAGTTGAACCTAGCTATACCGTTAATACACAATCTTTTAATATAAACATATATACACAAGTACATACATATCATCACGGGTGCCTTACGGCGCCCGAGACCGCCTATACGGCTCCAGGGTACCCAGCTGAGGGGTTTTAATCCCACCTCGTCGTAGCCGTTGGTATGAGTCTACACCGAACAAGTGGCTAGCTCGTCGCAATATTGTGAACAGACTCAATAACCCATCATAAACAGTTTCACAAGTTGGTATAGTGAAACCGGGACCGACAGCTTAACGTGCTCTCCGAGGCACTATAGTAGTGTTGTCAAACAAATGTACACATTTTTTTTAAATTAAAAACTCATTGGTACACACCGGGATTCGAACCAGGGACTTAATTTTTATGACTAAGGTCTAACCAACTCGGCCACCACGATATCTTATATTTAGAATAAATATTTAAGGCGTAGATATGGTCGGTGAAGTTGGTCGCCTCGGTGGCAGCCTGGTATGGCAGATAATGATTGGCAGGGCTAACCACCTAGTGGAAATGGAATCAGCTAACCACCTAGTCTTACACTAGTTGGTTATGTAGCGAAGGTGCGGTTCGATAGTATTTTTCATATTAAGATTTCCATTCCAATGCGAGTTTAACTTCTAAATCTGATATCGGGCTAATAAAAAATATTCGTCGTTCTTTTGATAATGAATAGCAGCTTTACCAAACGCACTCTAAAGACAGTATTGTTAAAAACTTTTTTTTGACTATATTCATATTATGTAAAGATTGAACATGAAATAAATAATTTAAATTGAATTGACTCGAATAACCTACTGGTGTAATTCAAGTAAATTCAATTTGGCTTATGAATCACAAAATAACTTAAACCTAAGCCATGCAAGCTTATTTTTGATTTTCAATACGTCCAACAAGCATGGACAGTCAGACTTAGTTCAATAAAGTTCCTACCTAAAACTCAAAAATATACATCGGTGCTTTTTTTTATTATTGGATAACGGGCATATAATTTTGTATCCACCTGATGGTAATCATAACTAATAAACCCATGAATGGGGTCCATTAAATACATTGTTGTTGTTCAACAATATTTATCTCTCTCACTATGCCGGCTAAATTATGCGGTTACGCAATGATGGGCCACAAAGACGTATTTGCGCATTACGAGTCCTATTTAATATCATCGCTGCTATATCATCAAATAATCGCCCGTTTCGTAACCGCACCATTTAACCACCTCGTCAAGAAATAGATGCAGGAGTATCCAAAAAAACGGTGAACCCACAGACTAAACCAAAACATGACACGGTCACTTGAACGTTTTTGCGAAGTTATAGAGGCCTTTCTCCCACCTTGTTATTTATAATGGATGTAGACAAATTACGGTGGGCACCAAGGCATGGCTTATATTAAATATATAAAAATGCAACTTAGTCCGCGTGGACTATTTTTCTCAGCCTGTTTTTATAAAATGTAAAGTGTTTCCCGATTTTGATTTTTAATCCAATAAGTGTGTAGTGGCTTTTACGTGATGCACGAACGAATAAACAGACAAACATAGGTTTTTTTTTCGTTTCATTTATGACTTATTCTCGCCACAGTGCTTTTACCAAAATCTATTATGTTCAGATACGGAAACGATTTTGTTATAATACGTAAACGATTTTGTTATCTTTAATTAGTAATATTAAACACTTTTTTTTTGTTTTAAAATAAACTTACACAAAGTTGTAGGCATCAGCTAGTTACATTTTATTTTCATTTTATTTTTCTAATACTACAATAGGTACATTTATTTATAATTTTTCATTTGATATTTGACATTTTTTAAAATCTACTTGAGATTAAAAAGTCAAAAATATTTAAAATATCAATGCTATAAAAATATGTAAATACTTATTAAAGAATTTGGAAGTTAAAGCAAAAAAAATCGCTCAAGGTTATTGCATAAGATCCGTTTCGTTCTACCATAAAAGGAAAGAGAAAAGCAATATTTTTGCACAAAATAGCCTGTTACCATACAAACGAGCAAAGATTCCCTTTTCTCCCTTAGGTCACTGTTTCCAAAACACTTTCACAAAGACATTTCATTCGCGCCGTCTTATCTCTTGTTTTTAAATCCAATGCGGCTGTACTCACAAACATACAAACAATTGTCAATACAGAAGTAGTAATGAATGCTTATAACAATTTACACGAATTAGATTGCTTTGAAGGCCCTATTACAGGCGACGTGAACCCAAACGTCGTAAGGTCAGGGTATAAATCGTTGGACCCAAAAAAGGGTCACAATCGAAATGGTAACGATAAGGTTAGTTACATAATTAAGCTCAGATTAGATAAAGAGGAAAATGGAGGTAACGAGAAAATGTGTGCACAGATTAGGTAAACAAGATAATTGAAATTAGTTTAACGATATTTTAAATTTCGAATTTGGTTGGGTCCCAAATATTCAATTAAAATATATCATTTCTAAATTATGTTTTTCTAGATTTTTGCCTCTACACGTTCATAAAATTAATATAGGCCCAATGGACCCAGAACTACAACACGCCAGCGGTGACACTTATGACTGAAAGACTAAGTTTATACAAAACATTAAATATATTTTAAAAAATTACCCGCCGATTCTCTATATATATTTTTTTTATCATATAACTTTTTTCTATTGATTATTGAATTAGATTCCACACCCCTGATAGACTATCGGTCGCATGACAAATGAACGTTCATCATCATCATCAGCCTATTGCAGTCAACTACTGGATACAGACCTCTTTCAAGGCGCGCCAACTTTTCCGCAGGTCGTCACTCCATCTAGCCACAGCGCGCCCTGCACTATGAGCATCAAGCCGTGGTCTCCATTCTATAGGGTCTGTGTGCGAGAAGCCGGAAAACAAAACTCTCGCTTCAGCGACGAGAACCCTGGGTACCCAAGGTATGCAATAACTCCGATGTCTTCAACCACACTAACAAATGCCACTCAAACAATTTCTATTCAGACTCAATATCACCAATACAACGCGACAAATCTGAATCACTATTTGTAGGCGCCTAATACATGGCGAACGAAACTCTACACAATTTCAATGGTATTTCTAATAGGCCGCACAAAAATTACAGGACAAAACTCTATTCACAATAAAATAAATAATTATACCATTTTACAAAAGAATTAATCACATTTTTCTAACCTTTTTTTGTTAACTGACTGACCTGTCAAAAAGTCATGACCACAGATTAGCGTCCATAGACTATTATCAAATTCGAACAGTCTGTTTGCTCCAGCGGTTGTCTGTTCTGCGGTAAACGTGACCAGCCGACTGTCACTATTTTTTATCACATCGCATTCGGGTAAAACAATTCCAATTAGTTTTTAATTTTTTTATTGGAGCACGGCATGCGACTTTGTATCTATCTGATGGTAAGCAGACCTACAAATCCATGAATGGGGTCGATCAATATTTACGAGTCTATTTTAATAGCCTCGCGCTGCTTTGTCGTCAAATTAACCACCCGTTTCGTAACTGCTCCCTGGGAGGAGACTAGCACCTCGACCCACGTGAACCCAGAGACTAAAACTGAAACATTACAAGGTCACTTGGCTTATATGTTCTTTAGAACATAATGCTTATAGGCCATATATTATTACGTTAAAAATTTCAGGAGCTTTCAGATCCTACACGTACTCTAAACTTACTACTAACTACTTCACTCTCCTACTACTAAATAATAAAAAAAACATGATTGAGAGAAGTTATATTTGCAACTCATTATAACTTATTCTTAGTATTTACACAGGAAAATTACACTAAGCCAACTTGTCCTGTGCAAAAGGAAAATGGGAGAGAAAAGAATAAAGAAAACTCCAAGCTTAAGTTTTGTTTAAAATTATTTTACTTTTAAAAATGAATTTTAACTAAATTTTATATTAAATTAAAGTAGTTAAGTATTATGAAGCTTAGTTGAAGTATAAAATAATTTAATAAAAACATAATTTATCTGCCTGGATTATAAATATATATATATCTATTACGACTTTGGCGTTGTATCCGTTGGACGTGGGTTCGATTCCCACCCATGGCAAAAAAATATTGGTACGTTTTTTTCTGTACAGTTTAGTTCGGTTCTCGTTACCACCGCCCAAACAGATGCAAAAACCGTGTGACCTATTCATGTTTCGGTTTTAGTCTTTGGGTTCACCGGTTTTCAGGAGACTACTACATCGTTTTCTTGTGGTAGTCTCCTTTCAGGATGCGATTACGGAACATGCTGTTGTTTTGACGATAAAGCCGCAAGGATATTATTAAAACAGACTTGTAATTCAAATTCGTCCTTATTGCCGCCAATTTCGTAATTGCACCATTTAGCTAGCATAGTGGGAGCGATCAATATTGTTAAACAACATTTTATTGATCGACCCCATTATACGTCTGCTTAGCATAAGGTTGGCCAGATGTAAATGCTATGATTCTATAAAAAAAAAACACAGACAAAAAAGAAAAGAACATCGAAGCCATTAAAATTGATTCAAAGTCAGACATTATACAAAAAAACACAAAAGTGGACTTGAAAGAAACACTTGAAATGGCAAATTTATTCAATGTTAACCCCCAGCCCATCGTATCGTGAGATCGAATGGCAAAACAGACTATCCTAGGTGAAATAGCCGCTTTACATTCAAACTACATTTTGCTTTCAGAAACATAGTTCCATTATTTTTAGCTTGCTACACAACAATCAATTTTATTTCAGTTGAAAGCGTATATTTAATAGTAACGGCAAAAATACTGTATCTTGTTTTAAATGTTATCCGTTAAATAAAATTGTTATTTCAAAAATAAACATGAAAAAAAACAGGCAGCACGTTTTGTGAACGAATATTTTAGGTTACAATATGTTATCAGCCTATTTTTTGGTATCGTTAGAGATACAGAGAAAGTTGTTTTATCTGAACGAAACAGAGTACTTTTATTTTAATATAAATATTATCATGAAGGTTTTTTTTTATTAGCGCACGACATGTGACTTTGTATCTACCTGGTGATGAGCAGTCCTACAAAGTCCATAAATGGGGTCAGTCAATAATTGTTCTTAAACAATATTGATCGCTCCCACTGTGCCGGCTAAATGATGCAATTACGAAATGGGGGGCGGCTCGTAATGCAATTGGCATTATAATGTTGAATTGACGATAAGGCAGCGTATCGTCAACTCAACTACGTACATTTCGTAACCGCACACTGAAAGGAGACTACCACCTCGACAATAAACCGATGCAGTAGTCTCCTGAAATCCGGTGAACCCACAGACTAAAACCGAAACATGACTAGGTCATTTGACGGTTTTCGGATATGTATTAGGTCTGCTTACTATTAGGTCAAAGTCACATGCCGTGCTTCAATAAAAAAAAAGTGTACTGAAACTGTAGTTTCGTTAGTAATATTTAGGCATGTATAAAAAACCTCATTTCTATGATCTCATTGGAGTCGTGATGATACATACACATTATAAAAACGGTCCCGGAAACCGCATTGACAGCCCCGGATAGATTTCATTAATTTTTTTAGAGAATTAAAAAAATACGTGGTTTTATATGTAATAAAAATATATGGCCAGCTAAAATTTTAAATTGTGTTTGTCTTTTATAATAAACGGTAATTTTTGTAAAAAAATCGAAACAATCGTAAAGCTCTTTTATCATATATTTATATACCTATATGTATATTAACCAATGTCAAATAAACAAAAACAAAATGTATTTTAACTCAACCTTAGAAACCCAAATGTATTTATATCCAAGTTTCCACTATATATTGCACCCATGGGGCCATCTCACAAATTGCTATCTTGGTCCAATGTAAACGCTAACAATTACAAACTTTCGTAATAATTTGAACTCTAAATGTATATACAATAAAGTTTAGATGAAAATGAAAAAGTTTATGTATAGCTTCAGATGTGGGATTGTAAGCGACAGCGACCCAAAAGGATTTAGTTGTGATGGCGAGAGTTAAATGTAATTATATAATACGTAGATTCGTTTACTTTTTCGTCCACAATTACTTTTTATCTTAGATACTAAAACTAGAAATTAAAAGTGAAAAAAGCGGTAGTATGGAGAGCAGCATAAAATATTTCCCATATAATCACGACGTTTTGGAGGCGTTATAAATATGACCTATATATAGGCTCGTACGTTTTCCTTTTTTAAAGTTTGGTATAGAAAAAAAAAAAAATCTGAAATTCGAAAAAAATCGCGAAAATGTCCCTCACATTAAAATGATTCCTATAAAATATTAAGACAGAAAATTAAAAACAGGAAAACGTACAGTAATCGTTTATTTTCTTTTTAATAAAATGAGACCATTTTTTTCCAAATCCATTAAAGTTTATGGGTAGAAAACAGTTTTGACCGAAAGTCTTTTGCTGGCCTAAATTGTAGGTGTAATCTCATTATATCATGTATCTTATTGAGGGTCGGAGGAAGGTTTACATAAATGTATGGTAGCGTTACCGACTCACCGTCATGCGCGGGGAGAGGTAATACTTTGCAGTTGAGTCAGCATGAGCATCGAGAGCCTCATCAGACACTCCTCTTTAGGTTCCGTATGATATAATAAAAAGGAAATAGGCTAAGTTTAGCTTGTTCAGATATAAATCTCAGTAACCATTTTGACTTTTTATTACATTTTCTTTTATTTATTTTTTTATTGGAGCACGGCATGTGACTTTGTATCTACCTGGTGGTGAGCAGACCTACAAAGTCCATGAATGGGGTCGATCAATAATTGTTCTTAAACAAAATTTATCGCTCCCACTATGCTGGCTAAATGATGCGATTACGAAATGGGTAGCGACAAATTGCATTACGAGTATATTTTAATATACTCGCTGCTTATCGTCAATTCAACTCATTTCGTAAACGCACCCTGAAAAGAGACTACCACCTCGACAAGAAATCGATGCAGTAATCTCCTGAAAACCGGTGAACCCACAGACTAAAACCGAAACATGAGTAGGTCACTTGACGGTTTTTGCATCTGTATGGGTGGTATCGAGACCGGTCAGTCGGCCTAACGAAATTATAGAGACCTTCCTCCCACCTAAAATAAATCAAAAACTATTTTTTATTTGGTAGAGCACGCCATGTGACTCTACACGCATCTGGTGGTAAGTGGTTAATAAAGTCCAAGTATGAAAACAAAAAACAAACAGTCGAAATTTAATAATAAGACTGTTGATTTATGCCGACTTGAGATGCCGATTCACGCTGGTTTTAAAGGAGGTATTATTGGAAGAAAGAAATACACAGGCTGACAGAGCATTTTTTAATTGTGTGATAGCAGTAAGAATTACCAAAACTTGGTTTAATACGAGAAAGTCCATCTGGCACATTTATGCGGATTCATTTTTCCACCAGCTCGCGAAAAGTTGAAAAGCTCTTCAGAGCACTGTCCATAACATAGATATATGGTTAAACATGCTCAACGAAGCTGCAGTGACTATAAGGTGTTGCTAGTTGGTGAGCTGTTGACTGAACCTAAAACTGCTACAAAATAAAATATGTGAAGATTGATAAAAACGGTAAAATATCGAGAAGTCACTAATATCTACTTCTATTAGATACCATTTTCAACTTTCCACCTCAACTGGGTTTCAAGATATCGATGTTTGTATTTTTATATCGACATAAATACTGAGTTATCCACGTATATTAAGTGTAAATAAAATTATAATTTTACCGTATAACATTTTTATATAATTTTCATAAATAATTTAGAATATATTACTAGGTAGGAGGAAGGCCTCTATACCTTCGCTAGCCCGACCGACCGGACTCTTACAGATGGTAGATGGTAGATATATTTTTCTGGAGACTACTGCACTGATTTCTTGCGTCAAATTAGTCTATTCGTTATATAACGTGGTCGCGCGTGTTAGCTTTGTAGATATATGTCTTATCGATCGATATGTATCGAACCGAATGACGCGCGTGCTCGGCCCCTATGTGTAAATAAAATTATAAATTTACCGTATTACATTTTTATATAATTTTCATAAATAATTTAAAATATATTACTAGGTAGGAGGAAGGCCTCTATACCTTCGCTAGCCCGACCGACCGGACTCTTCAGATGGTAGATGGTAGATATATTTTTCTGGAGACTACTGCACTGATTTCTTTCGAGTTGGTAGTCTCCTTTCATGGTGAGGTTACGAATAGGCGACCGATTTGACGACCGATAAAGCAGCGATAATATTAAAGTAGACTCATAATGCAAATCCGTCTATCGCTGCCCATTTTGTAAATGCATCATTTAGCCGGCATAGTTGGAGCGATCAATTTTGTTAAACAACAATATATTGATTGACCCTATTCATGGACTTTGTAGATTTGCTAACCATCTTTTAGGATTGGAGCCGCAGTATTAGTTTAGATGTTATAGTGAAACTAGGACCGAAAACTTAAGATTGGAAGAAAACTTAGGATGGTCTCTGCTGACCTTGTATTTTTTTTTTTTTTGCTCTGGTCACAAACGAAGCTGTAGAGGCTTGTACTATGTGTACCAGAAACAACGATATAATACATTATTATATTTTATAAATACACAAACCATGACAAATCATACAAATGTACTTTTTTTTTTGCTCTGGATGGGAATCGAACCCACGATCTCCGGATACAACGCTAAACGCGTAACCACTAGTCTACGGAGAAAAACTATATATTTAACTAATGACAAGCAGATATACTAAGTCCATGCATGAGGTCGATAAAACATTGTTGTTTAAATTATAAGGTTACGAAATGAGCGGCGACAAGATGATAGAATGATAAGGTTACGAAACGGATTTGCATTACGAGTCTACTTTAATATTATCGCTGCTTTATCGCCAAATAAAGTCCCCGTTTCGTAACCGCTCTCTAAAACAAGACTACTACCTCGACATAAATCGATGGAGTAGTAGTCATAAAAAATGCTCTCTGAGATAATTTTCTTGTAGTCAACTGAATGTACATTTAAAATTGGCTGATCCGCGCAACTTCGCCTGTGAAACTTTAACCGTTTACGCAGCGTACGCTCTCAAAAGCGATATTGAAACATTTTTCATTTTTACTCCGCTTCTTTAGCCATAGCGTTATGTAGCCTAAAGCCTTCCTCGATAAATGGGCTATCTAACACTAAAAATTTTTTTCAATTCGAACTCGTAGTTCCTGAGATTAGCGCGTTCAACCAAACAAACTCTTCAGCTTTATAATATTAGTATGGATTAAAAACTTATTGGTACACACCGGGGTTCGAACCCGCGACTCTGTACGCTGTGGATATCCTTATATCCAGCAGTAGAATGCAATAATCTGATGATGATGTACAAATCACGGGTGCTTTGTGGCGCCCGAGACTACACAGAACACGTGGCCATCTGGTCGTCGTCGATGATGATGGATCCATAATTATTACATATTGCGTTTCACAACAAAAATACATTAACTTCACAACAAAATATAAACGTTCTTGAATACATTATCGATATTTCTGTCACATTATACATTAATGGAATCAAAATACGCGTTCATTTGTGTGCCTTTTATTCAAAATGTAGGGATAAAATCGAAGGCTTTGTGGTGAATTGAGAGGGTTTTTTTTTCTCACTCCACAGAATCGCTGCATAATGGCAAAATACTTTAAGGGCTATTCATTTTTATTTATTTACTGAATTTTTGGGCCTAAGCACAACAGCATCGATAAATCCACAAAATCGATACATATCGATTTTATGTATGAATGTTCATTCATAAACTTTATTTTATCGACTGTCAAACTATGAAATCGATGTGGTTATGCTAACCCCTTTTGTATTTCATGAACCCACTTATATTTTTTTGAGATTTTTTTGTGTAAGTAATAAGCTATTTTTTTTTTAATTTATCAAATGTTTTACTAAAAAAATTTTAAGACCTAAAAGGTAAAGGTAAAGGTTTAGTAAAAAAAGATAATATATAGCGAAATCCAAATCAAAATTACCTATTTTATTACAGATTATTTTATATTATGTTTAGTAAAAAAACATAATATATAGCTAAAGTCAAATCAAAATTACCTATTTTATTACAGATTATTTTAAATTATGTTTGATTAGTAAAAAGAAAATTTATGAAATAAACTAATTAATTGCAAAAACAATGTTGTTAAAATTTTATAAAATATAATATAAATACCTAGTGGACATTGTGCACACCGCTGCTGTTTGCTAATACATTGGCATTATAAATATCATGACATTATATAGCAAAGGGAGATTTCTTGCTTGAGATTTAAACCGCTTTTTCGACATTTTATTTATTTATTTATCAAACTTTATTACATAATACAAAGGCGGGCTTAATGCCGTTGGGCATTATCTGATAGTCAAACCTTCGGGACATTAGAACATTAAATTTAGGTAGCTGTGCAATAAAAAAAATAATGAGTTTTTATTTATATTTATAAATAAATACATATATACCCATATGCTATACAAATACATGTATTATGTATTTATTTTAAATAAAATAAAGAAAAAAATATATAAAAAATCAGCAAAAAAGACAATCATAATTTTTTTGTTTTATGCCATAATATTACCCTGCAAGGCATTCACTTTATTATAATAAAAATAATATAAAATATATATAAACAGTTTTGCCATCCTACAACCTCCCGATGCCTCATGGCGCTATCTCGTGATTCAATAATGCAGAAATGATTTGTGGGCGCGCGATATGAGTGGCAGACTGGAGATGTTATTGCTCGGAGTGATTTACCCAGCGGCGTACCTAACATTAGATTAGCTGGGTATTTTATTGTTAGAACACATATACTTTACAATTTAATAATTTTATATCGTTTAAATATTTTTTATTTTTAAATTAGATATTTTTATTAGCAGTAGCTGCTTTATTATTTTTCCCAGGTTATCTCATTACATATAATAATATGTCATGTACCTTCAGTACCGCCAAATAAGGCGAAATATAGCAAATTATTATTTATTGTGTTTTTATCTATATATGTTACCTTTAATTAAATTTTGTAACTTTTATGTTGATACTTTTTATTATTAATACAGCACGGAAAGTAACTCTGTATTTACCTGATGGTTAGCCGACTTATAAAGTCCATAAATGGAGTTGATTAAAACATTGGTGTATAATTGAATTGGTCGCTCTCGCTACGCCAAATTATGCCGTTACGAAATGGGTAAGTAGTAATAGCCTCGCCGCTTCATCGCCAAACTAATTGTCCGTTTCGTAACCACACCCTGTAAGGAAACTACCATCTAGATAAGAACATTATGCAATAGTCTTCTGAAAACATACTCCCATAGACTAAAACCGAAATATGACTAGGTCACTTGACGGTTTTTGCATCTTATGAGCTGTGGTAACAAGACCTCATTTAGATAAAATGTTATTTATATGTATATTTATGTAAGCAAATATTTTTTGTTACTCCTAAATTAAATATAAAAAAGTGCATCTAAAAGAATTTTCTAAAAGCCCCAAATGATTGACTTCTCCTATATTAAACTTATAAAAATAGCAAAAATTGTTGGCTTCAGTAAAAAACGTTTCCGTCAGTCGCACCTGTCGAGGTTATGATATAAAAATGAAAGCTTGCTAATATCCTAGCGCTGAAGCTTTCAAAGTGTCAGTCTGTCATCTGATGGCTTAATATAGACTGGCTCCGAAACGAAAGCTTCTGATCAACAAATATTTATGGGCTTATATTAGAGCATTTTTTTTTTCTTTTTAACAGTTTACACATATTGCTCTGATCACAAACTAAGCTCTAGGCTTGTACTAAGCTCTAGGCTTGAACAAACTAAGCTCTAGGCTAAACCCACCAACTACCATAACATGACTAGCTTGACGGTGTTTAAATATGTGTAAGAGGTGGTAATGAACGAATGAAAAATACTTGATTTGTACTTAGGAGAGCTTAATGCCTCAGGCATTATTTACCAGCTAACCTTCGAGGGAGTGATGACCTTATAAACCTAGGCCGCGCATTCAAGGTCTAGCGGCCTTAAAAAAAAAAATTTCCCCTCCTCTCACTTAAACAATTCAAGATAGATAAAAAAATCAAGTAGTATATTTAAGTTGAGTAAGCCATAGTATGCCGTAGTCTCGTTCCAGTGTCAATAAATTGGTAGCTCTGCCAATAGACTACCACCATTTATCTTTTTTTGAAAGCACAAATAATTGTACCCCCCCCCCCCCCCCCTCTTTATTTGTGGAACTCATGATAGAGCTACAGTTTATCTTACTACGCCGTAGTCTCGTAGCAGAGTCGATATCGGTTTGCTTTAATAGCCCGTAGTCTCGTAGCAGTGTCGATATATCTGTTTGCTTTAATAGCCCGTAGTCTCGTAGCAGTGTAGATATATCGGTTTGCTTTAATAGCCCGTAGTCTCGTAGCAGTGTCGATATATCGGTTTGATTTATTAGCCCCCAGTCAATATATCAGTTTGTTTTACATGCCCCTAGTTTCTTAACAGTGTAAATATAACGGTTTGTATTACTACGGCGTAGTTTCGTAGCAGTGTCGATATATCGGTTTGCTTTAATAGCCCGTAGTCTCGTAACAGTGTCGATATATCGGTTTAATTTAATAGCCCGTAGACTCGTAGCAGCGTAAATATATCTATCTATATTGGACATTGCATACTGCTTAACATCAGGTGCATGCAAGGTCATATGTTGAGCTCTAATTATATATATTATATAATATCACTTGGTTTCAGTCTCATATCAGTGTCATAGATCGTTTTATTTCTATAATATCACTCTGATTCAAGTCATCTTGTTGAAACTCAAAGCCTAAATACACTTTATTTTTTATTGATTACTTTATTATGAAAGGGGATATATATTATATAATTAATCAATAAGGAAACGTGTAATAGTAATAAATTACATAGTTATTATATATATAGCATCCTTATGTAATGAATCTGTTGTGAAGAGGCCTTGGTTAGACCTTGGAAGCCATAATCCCAATTCAAAATTTATGAAGTCCATAAACCACAAGAATAATCATCTGTTCAACTAAATGACGATAATCAAATTTCACAGTTATCCAGTTTCATTTAATGGCAGCTATATTTTGGAACAAAAGGGTGAAAATTTCTTAGCTGTCATTTCTTATTTTAATTTTAATTAACTTATCTTCCCTCCCTTCTCTAAGAATGTTGAAAGCTTAATGGCGATTTATCTCTAAAGGTTGTTTTATTATCAATGTTTGCCTGTGTGTTTCTTTATATACATTTTTCATGCAGTATTTTGGGATATATATGTTTATGTTTTATTTTATATAGCAGTATGACATACATTACATCTTCTATTTTTTAAAATAAGAAATAACATGCGAGTGTTAGCCCACAAACTTAATGAATCTATATAAAGCACTTAATATATGTAACATTTTTTATACATTGCCTCTGTGGTCTAGTGGTCGCGTCATTGGTGTTGTATCCGGAGGTCGTATGTTCCCACTCATGGCAAAACTTACTTACTTTAACGTTTTGTTGTAAATTTTACCATGTTCTGGGTGTTTATATAATATACCTAATAATTATGTATTAGTATCGTTATATCTGGTACAGATAGCACAAATCTAAAGATTGGTAAAATTTCCTAAACATTATTTGTTCTTAAAGAAACTTTAAACAAAAAAAAAACTGAATTCAAAAGCACTAAAAAGTATTATTTAGTCCTACTGGATTCTGCTTTATGAAGTCGGCACTAACTTATTAATACATACATACATCATCACGGGTGCCTTACGGCGCCCGAGACCGCCTAGACGGCCCCAGGGTACCCAATGGAGGGGTTTTAATCCCACCTCGTCGTAGCCGATGGTATGAGTCTACACCGAACAAGTAGCTAGCTCGTCGCGATGTTTTAAAATAGACTCAATAACCCATCTATAAACAGTTTCACAAGTTGGTATAGCGAAACCGGGACCGACAGCTTAACGTGCTCTCCGAGGCACTATAGTGCCTCATATATATATAGGTAACTTATTAATAATAGATGTGATTTTTAAAGCTGTACCTACATTTGTGTACCACCCAAATGTCTCATTAAGATGGCACCAAACCTTTAATTTTTATGACAATATTTTTATAAGTGGTGCGAACTTCAATATTTCTTAAACATATTTAATTGAAATATAGAGTTATATGTAGAGTATTACCAATTAATTACGCTGGTAAAGTTAATGTTAAAAAAGTTAAATTTAACTTAACAATGGATAACGTACCTTGTCAGTTATCGTATCAAAAAAAAAATCATATATTTTTTAAGTTATCTACAAAGAATTCCAGCCACCATTTTTATTCATTTTAAATTCCTTTATCCAATTCTTCTCCAACCAAATTGGTTTTTGTCTAATAAAATCGATATACAATTCGAGACAGCTTCGGCGAAACAAAATATATTCGGTCCACGTCCATATAAATTATACCAATATGTAGGCATACTCTAAATATAAGATATTTTCTAGCAATTTTCGACTTAATATTTATTAGTATTAGGGTTGAATTTTCTATAAAATTGAATGATTTTCTGTGACGTTATTCCTGACCTTTTTGATAATAGATTGGAAATTAATTTTCGGTATTTTCTGATGTAATTGCGGTTGTATTTCTTATGTTGATCGCAAATATTCAACGCTGTTGTAATCATAACTCGTATTCAATTAATTGGATTGAATGTATGAATGAATGTTTTTAACAAACGGTTTTAAATTACTTTGTATTTATTTATATATATTTTTTAATACATTTGAGCATGGCATATAATTTTGTATCTAACTAATGGTTATCAGACCTACAAAGTCCATCAACAAGGTCAACCAACACATTGAACACATTGTTATTTAAAAATATTCATCGCTCCTATTATGCCGGCTTATTGATAAGGTTACGAAATGGGCGGCGACAAAGACGAATTTTTATTACGAGTTTATCTTAAAATAGGTACTCGCTGTTTTATCATTAAACCAACTCTCAGTTTCGTAACTGCACCGTGAAAGGAGACTACTACCAAACCACAGACTAAAACCGAAACATAATATATATGTATATTTAGTAATGTTTGTTTTAATCATCTAACACTCAATTAGTCTATATCTATCTGAATAGTTTAAACTGTACAGTAAGTGAAAAAGTGTTTAACAAAATCTTGTAAGAAACCCATGATTTACTCTATGAGTTGAGTTCCCACGGTAGTAGTGGGGCTCTGTCTATATTAAATATGGTTTAGTTTAGTTAGTGCCTCGGAGAGCACGTTAAGCTGTCGGTCCCGGTTTCACTATACCAACTTGTGAAACTGTTTATAGATGGGTTATTGAGTCTATCCAAAACATCGCGACGAGCTAGCCACTTGTTCGGTGTAGACTCATACCATCGGCTACAACGAGGTGGGATTAAAACCCCTCCGGTGGGTACCCTGGGGCCGTCTAGGCGGTCTCGGGCGCCGTAAGGCACCCGTGATGATATATATAGTTTAGTTAGTTGTTTTCAGATTTTATTCTTTGAAATATTCTTTGAATTTATACTAAGTTATTTCACAAGTTGGTATACCAACTTGTGAAACTGCTTATAGATGGGTTATTAAGTCTTTTCAAAATATCGCGATGAGCTAGTCACTTGTTCGGTGTAGTCTCATACCATCAGCTACTACGAGGTGGGATTAAAAACCCCCCGCTGGTACCCTGGGGCCGTTGGTATACCAACTTGTGAAACTGCTTATAGATGGGTTATTGAGCCTTTTCAAAACATCGCGATGAGCTAGCCACTTGTTCGGTGTAGTGTCATACCATCAGCCACTACGAGGTGGGATTAAAAGCCCCCCGCTGGTACCCTGGGGCCGTCTAGGCGGTCTCGTGAGCCGTAGCACCCGTGATGATGATGATATATATATACATATATATATTTATATGAACAATCAACAATTCTTTCGTCGGGCTGATGGACGATTGTTTGATTATAACCAGCTGCCAGCTGAGTGAGATATATCATCTCGACAAAATCTATATAAATATATAATATTATTAAAATTAACAATGCGTATTTCACATAGGGATATCGGGATATATTTTTACGTTTAACAAGGTGGCACGATGTCACGTCCCAGATGTGACCGGGCGTTGGATAAAGACGTAAGGTTTTTTAAGAACTGGGTCACGAACTTAAACGGAATTCTCGCTTTTAGTGCTGCTTAAGTACAGTAGTCGCCAAGATATATATATATTTTATAATGCGTCATTATATATTATTTTATCAGTAGAATCAATTTAAATATTATATATTGTTTATTAATGCACGAAAAAAAAAACTCAAATTTGAATTTTTCTTAAAGTATGATACAGTTTTTTGTTTACCGTGACTATTGGACTTGTATAGTTACAGTCAATGTAAAGGATTAATTTTAAGGGGTCTGTAGTGGACTTGACGCCCATACAAACGTACTTCCAATATTACAACTTGGCTGTTAGTCGAAGTTCAATTATTTTTTTCATGTTTGTACGCAAAAATCTTTTTATTGTGGGTTATAAATATTTTTGTATTATATTATTATTTATTTTTTATTTATTTCGAAAAAAAAAAAAATAACGCAACACAGAAAAAATAATAAATAACTGACAAAATTATTATTTTAATTCTGCGACAAAGAGTAATTGAGTATTACTGGAAGTGCGAAAGCATGCAGAAAGCTCATTTTGTATGGAGAACGTTTAAATTTTACGTTTTACGTATGCGATATCGCGATTAATAATGCAGTGTCCTTAAAGAAGTTTACTATTAATAAAAACAGATAATATATAAGTGGTGGCCGAGTTGGTTAGACCTTGGACTTAAACACACCAATGAGTTTTTAATTAAAAAATGTATGTACATCTGTTTGACAACACTACTATAGTGCCTCGAAGAGCACGTTAATCTGTCGGTCCCGGTTTCACTATACCAACTTGTGAAAATGTTTATAGATGGGTTATTGAGTCTATCGGAACATCGCGACGAGCTAGCTACTTGTTTGGTGTAGACTTATACCATCGGCTACGACGAGTGTGCGAGGTGTAAAACCCCTCCGCTGGGTACCCTGGGGCCGTCTAGGCGGTATCGGGCGCTGTAAAGCACCCGTGATGATATGTATGTAGATAATATTGCGTGGGATTGTAATATACGACGTCGTTGATGGTACCATCAACGACGTCGTATAACGTTAATCCCACCTCGTCGTAGCCGATGGTATAAGTCTACACCAAACAAGTGGCTAAAGTTTAACACTAGAGTGCACGTGAGGGCTACATTTGTACCAAGCGGAAATATTGTTCTCTCAGATATACCTCGAGTATATTAATTATTATTCGAGTTAGTAGTGCGAAACCATCTACAAAGTTTGTTGGCAACGCATTTTCTGTAGAACTATGTCAATATGCTTTTTAATACTTTAAGTAATTAAAATAAATAATATTAATTAAGCAATTAATTTATTTAAATAAAAATAAATATCATCACCCGAGACGATAATGAATATTATTATTCATACAAGTAGTATATGTATTGTGCGTATATTTAGGTATTTACATGTAATATTTAAGTAGTCCGTATACTATTCGCTATATGTCTTTTAAATTGTTATTTTATTTGTTTTTGCACTCTATGCATAATCGTTCACTCTCTCCAAAGTTAGTTGGTAGAAAGTGCCTAAGGCATTAAGTTCGCCTATGTATAAATTTATTTTGTAATTTTGTGCAATAAAGTATTTTAAATAAATAAATAAATAAAGGTGAGAAACCGCCGCGTATAAAATATATAAAAATGTTATAAATTATAATAAAAAAATCTATATCGTTTTGAATAAACGATAACCTATATCGACAGCCTCCGTAGACTAAGTGGTTGCGCATTTGGCGTTGTATCCGGAGGTCGTGGTTTCGATTCCCACCCATGGCAAAAAAATATTAGTACGATTTTTTCTGTACAGTTTGTCATAGTCTGGGTGTTATAAAAACATAATATCGTTGCTTCTGGTGCACATAGTACAAGCCTCGAGCTTAGTTTGTGATCAGAGCAATGTAAGTAATTTGTTTTATTTCGGATGACACGTTTATCCCGCGCCAGTACTCAAGGAATATTTCTTGCGCATGCACTCTAGTGTTAATTTATCAAACGAAGTGTAATGATTTACCTTTTAACGTTAATCTAACGAATTGAAATTTTTTTCTACACATTTAGAAAAATTAATCAGTAATATTTAACTACTCCAATTATTTATTTTGTAATTGTAAAGAAGCACATTAAAAAAAAACAAGAATATGAAAAGTTACAAGTTTCTAAATTAAACCACAAATTCTTTTGTATAATAATAAATGTAAGTCCAAAAACCTTGTTTTGTACAATATCTTTTTCTGGTACCTATCTGCTGATACCAAATATTGTTATCCGGTAATCGGATTTGTTTCGGTTTATTGAATTTCGA
Organism: Monopis laevigella; assembly: GCA_947458855.1. NCBI lineage: Eukaryota > Metazoa > Arthropoda > Insecta > Lepidoptera > Tineidae > Monopis > Monopis laevigella. The sequence goes on along the minus strand of OX381581.1, from coordinate 9,192,620 downwards.
TATCCGGTTTTATAGGAGCGAGGCCGATTTTTTGTCATCAATAAAAAATCTTGAATGTAATATATTGTATTATATTCTTAGTGATGTACTAAATTATATTATCTGCAATATTATAATTTTCCTAGTAGGTACCCCAAATGCTACTCCAAAAAAAAAAAAACATTTAAAGAGAATTTTTATTTAATTTAGTTTATTTTAGATATAGGTAGTTTTAATTTTTATTAGTATTAATTATTTATGTTTTGTAAGTTAGGAACTTACATACGTTACGAACGTACATTCTGGGATTCGATATACGATACTTACCTCCACACCAAATTTCATTGTTTTTTTTTTACATATTAGGTACTTAATGTAACGGGACTAATAAAAATAATAATAATATGTAGGACAATATACACATATTTGTCTGGTCACAAACTAAGCTCTAGGTTTGTACTATGTGTTCAGGAAAAAATTATATAATACATACATACATAATCAGGTGCCTTACGGCGCCCGAGACCGCCTAGATGGCCCCAGGGTACCCAGCGGAGGGGTTTTTAATCCCACCTCTTCGTAGCCGATGGTATGAGTCTACACCGAACAAGTGGCTAGCTCGTCGCGATGTTTTGAATAGACTCAATAACCCATCTATAAACAGTTTCACAAGTTGGTATAGTGAAACCGGGACCGACAGCTTAACGTGCTCTTTGAGGTACTAAGTGGTGTTCTCAAACAAATGTACATATTTCTTTTAATTAAAAACTCATTGGCACACACCGGGATTCGAACCAGGGACCTAAGAGTTTTTAAGTCCAAGGTCTAACCAACTCGACCACCACGTATACAATAAATATTATATAAAATATGTATGTAGACTTCTTATAAAACTAATAGACACATTTCTTAATATTATTAGGGAACGGTGGGCAAACATTTGGTATTACAGGAACAAACTCTATAAGTGGTATCAGTCTGAAAGGAAACTTTTTGAAACTTCAATAGGAGAAGGCGGGATAGAAAAAGTCATTTAACCATATACTGTTTTTTGTACAAATAACATGACAAGCAAAACCGGGTCACAAAACTAGTAATAATATAATTCAAATAATATTCACCTGATGAAAATAACTGTCATAAAAAATAACAAAAAGAAACTAGTGTTGTTTGTTGTAAGTTTAGGTCAAATCTCATTTCTTTCGGTTTCATTTGTAAATTGATGAGTAGGGGAACGGAAAGAGAAAAAAAAGAAAGAGATATGATGGCGTTGAGTCGCATTTCTATTCACAGCGGTAAACTTCTAAAGCTTAAATAGAATACGAACCGAGTTCTTTTCTTTGGAATTTTCCTTCAGTAGGAGCAAAAACTTTGTTTTATTCATATTTAATCAGTATTTTTTTATTATAGACAACTGTTTATTTTTATTTTATAAGTTGTATATTTGATCTGCGTGAGCTTATAAATTAATTTAATAGTTTCTTTGAAGGGTTGCTTTTTAATAATATAAAGTAGGTAGGTAACAGAAGTTGTCCATAATTTGTTAAATAAAAATATAGTGTATTATTATTTTATAGTAGTTTGTTTTGTATTCATTATTAGGAACCATGAAAAAGTTTGGTACATACTTTCTTTAATACATGTTGAATGCAATGTCTCTCTTTCTGGCCGTTTATGTGCCTATAAGTCAAAAACCAAAAAAAAAAAAACTTAGAAAAAATGTTTTTGATGTTCGTTTATTTTTAAAGCAATCATCTTCTAGTACAAATTAATAAGACCAAACCAAAAGGCCTTTTCTGAGACCCTTTTAATCTTTTCTTTTACATCGAGCAATCGAATGGCAAACGATTTCAAAGAAAAAGTTGTGGTTCGGTTAATATGATCAATGAGAGAAAAATTGCCTGGGTTTCTCCAGATGCTGTATTCGATATTGCTTATTTGGATTCCGGATCTATTATTAATTTCTTTGTAAGAGGAATGATTTTAAATTGTTTTTTTAACGTCATCCTGTAAGTTTAGGTGTTAAAAAAAACATAATATAATTTATTGACATCATCTAATTTAATATGACACATTATTATTTAAATACACATTCGAATCTTTCAGTCTATAAAAAAGAAAACCCTTTAAGAGCAAGTCACAGTTCAATTTAAAGATGTAAATTTAAGAATATAAGTAGAAAATTAGTTCCAGCTTACTTAAGATTTACTTAAAACCCAGCCTTTTTACTGGAATACTGATTAGGTCATTATAACTTTGTCACGAAAACTACAAAAAAAAAATACAAAAAGGTAGGGTTTTGTTGAGCGAAAAGTACGGCAGGAGTTTTGCAACATTCGTATCTAAATGAAGTTTGCTTTAAGATATTCTTGTAGGTGTATTAAAATATATTCATATTTATTACTCGTATTATTTACATTATATACATTGTGGCCTAGTATTATATACGTGGCCGAGTATATAAGTGAGGGCCGAGCTGGTTAATTGGTTATGATATTGATATTGTACCCGGAAGTTGTGGGTTCTATTTCCACTCATAAAAATATATAAAATAGTTTTTTTTTTGTATACTAGGTTACCTTGGTCCGAGTCTTTATGAAATATAATATGTATTAGAAACTTGTACAGTACACATACAAGTCAAGAGTTTAGTTTATGACCAGGGAAATAAGTGTTAAGTGTCCGACATATTAATACTATTTATACAAGTGCTATACTAATATAATATATATATATAATGGTAATAATTTATTATTAATTTAATAACACCTCTTTGTAATTTAAATTGAATTTAAAGCCCATTGCCAGCTCCAACTAATTTAGACTACAATAACTTGTATAAAAACAAAGGTCCTACTTTGGAAAACACTTTGACTGACTAAGTAACGTTAAATTAATATTGTAATTGTATAATTTGTAATTGACAAAACTGAGAAGTCTTACGCATCCTATGGTATATGATAAACAATAACACATTACACTCCTAAAGAATGGATATTACAGAATGGTTTTCTAAAGAAATGACGTCTATATTTTTAACTTAGCACTGTTTAATATGTTCACTGCGGCACGATAATTAAATAGCCTTGTTAAATTAAAAAAAGTATCACTATGGGTGACTTACGCCTCACGATGCGGCCTCAGGGTATCTATCAGCTGTCGAGTTTTTCTTAAATTTAATATAGCTAGCTTTGTGAACAATTTTTTTCACAAAGCTAGCTATATTGGTACTTTTTTAAGTGTTGTCAAACTTTAAAAAAAAAAAAAAAAAAAAAACAAATAGAACACAACACAACGCCCGGTGACTCCCATTAAGTGTAAAAACTTGTGACGGGAGTCACCGCTCTTCACTTACACAATGATTTATTCAAGTAAATAACTAGACATATTTACTGAATACATTTTACAATAAAATTTATAAATCTTTGTTGTTATTTTGTATGTATACGATTATGCATGTGAATATACGTGGTGGCCGAGTTGGTTAGACCTTGGACTTAAAAACACTAAGGTCCCTGGTTCGAATCCCGGTGTGTACCAATGAGTTTTTAATTAAAAAAAATATGTACATTTGTTTGACAACACCACTATAGTGCCTCGGAGAGCACGTTAAGCTGTCGGTCCCGGTTTCACTATACCAACTTGTGAAACTGTTTATAGATGGGTTATTGAGTCTATCCAAAACATCGCGACGACCTAGCCATAGGTGTAGATACCATCGGCTACGGCGAGGTGGGATTAAAACCCCTATATATAATTGAGTCGTGATGGGTGGGGTTTTTAAATTAAATGTAAACTTAAAAGATAAATACAACCTAATTGATTGACAGAAAATTAATTATGGCATGCCAAAAAGCTCTGTAAAAAATAGCAGACATAAAAATAGGCAGGACATCTTATAACGCCATTGTAAGCGATGCGCCTGTCGTTTCGGGCAGACCATTAATTCCCTTTAATGGCTGTCAATTTGCGGAAATTTCTCACTAGCTTGCGGAATCGACGAACATTATTGCGGAATTTCGATTTGACAAATCATGTTCCTGACAATTTTATTTGAATGCTGAAGAAAATTGGGTATTCTGATAGCTTTTTTATTAGAGCACGTGAAGTATCTACCTGATGGTAAGCAAACCTACAAAGTCTCAAGTGATCTAGTCACATTTCCGTAGACTACTGCATCGATTTCTTGTCCAGGGGGTAGTCTTCTTTTAAGGTACAGTTACGAAACTGCGATTGGTTTGACTTTACAGCAGCAAGGGTATTAAAAACGTCGGTAATGCAAATACGTCCATCCGCAGCCCATTTCGTAACCACTTCATTTAGCCTGCATAGTGGGATCAATCAATATTGTTAAACAAAAATATATTGATAGACCCCATTCATGAACTTTGTAGGTCTGTTTAACATCAAATGCCTTGCTTCAAAAACAAAAAGTGACCTAGTCATGTTTCACTTTTAGTCTGTGGGTTCACTAGTTTTCAGGGGACTACGGCATTGATTTCTTGCCGAGGTGGCAGTCTTCTTTCAGGGTGCGGCTACTAAACGGGTGGTTGGATTGACAATAAAGCAAAGAGGAATGACGAGGATTTTAATATATACACGTAATGCAATTCGTCCATGTCGCCGCTCATTTCGTAACCGCATAATTTAGCTGGAATAGTGCGATCAATATTGTTAAACAATAATGTATTGATCGATTCTATTCATGGACTTTTTAGGTCTGCTACAAAAATACATGACGTGCTACATTAAAAAAATAAAAATAAACCACGTATATACCAAACACAAAGTTGTGAAGGAAATTTTCAAATGTCTGAAAAGAACCCATTAATAGAATGCAAGGATTACAGAATAACTACCTACTCTACCGTTCCTTCAAAACCTCCTATTGTGCTCAATTCCCGACACTATTCGCCTAATCGTTTCCTCACCTTCCTATTTGAAGGCACATCGTACTGTCTGAATTAAGGAGCATTTTCAACCTACTTTCAATGGACAGTAGGCAGCAACGTAAGTTATAAAATTTGAGTTTTACAACTACCTACAATATGATTTTGAATCAATTTTCTATTCTCGTTGATAATTGGATAGATACTAAAACTTTCTGTTCAAAATACACATATTTAAAGAATGTTTGATTAATAATCTGGTTAATCCGCGGACTGTTGTGTACTGAATAATAATTTACGGACGAGTTAGTTTACTATTTTAATAATAATTTCCTCACCTTCCTATTTGAAGGCACATCGTACTGTCTTAATTAAGGAGCATTTTCAACTTACTTACTTATTTACCTTTAGAATGTACAGTGGGCAGCATGGTAAGTCATTAAACTTTTTGAGTTTTACAATTTCCTACTGTATGATTTTGAATAAAGTTTCGATTCTCGTTAATAATTGGGTACTTTCCAAAAAATAATGTATAGACAATTTTACACATATTCACCTGGTCACAAATTAAGTTCTAAGCTTGTATTATGTATACCAGAAACAACGATACAATACATATTATATATTTTATAAACACCCATACCATAAAAAACTGTACAGAAAATGGTACTAATATATTTTTGCCATGGGTAGGAAACGAACCCACGACCTCTGGATATAACGCAACGCAACCACTAGTCTACGGAGGCTGTCTAATAATAATTCGCCGACAAGTATTATTAGTATATATCGATGTTTTACTATGTATTCATTTATTAATCCACCGTATTATAAGTATTATAACGTACTGACGAAAAAGTTATTTCAAATATACTTCATCCACCGTAATTTTTCTCTCCAATACAAAATTAAGTCCTACTAAAATTTACCCAATGCTAGATTTTATGAAAACCTAAATTAGGGAGTCAGGATAAAATAATATTCCTTCAAATCACACGGTGCTTTGGCTTAAGTAAATACTATAACCACAGAAGAGGGATTATAATAGAATTGCGAAATTTATACAAAAGCGCATGATTTTACTACGACATATAAATCATATATTTTTGACAACACTACTACAGTGCCTTGGAAAGCACTTGTGAAACTGTTGTGTTATTGTGCATATACAAACACCCTGAAGAGCTGGCCGTTCGGTTTAGACTTTGAATACTATAACGAGTTGGGGCTAAAAAAGTTACCCGGAATAGTACTTAAGTAAGTATGTAATAAAAATTATATTTATTTTACCGTAACGAAGGAGCAAGAATTTCGTAAGATGATACCAAACTACTTTTCTCTGTCACTCGCACTATTAAGCATTTGACTCTCTTGGACAGAGCGGGTGCGCTGAGAGTATTATAATTTTTGCTCGAGTCACAGAGATCAATGAAGGTAATTAATTATTCATCTTCCGCGTGATACAATAAATTAAATGATTCTTTATTTTATGGTACCATATATTTATATTATACATTGATTTTTTTCGAAATAAAAAGGCTGACCAAAGTAATATAGTGCACGCAACATATCTACTAAAAACTATACAGTTTGCCTATCTAGCAATTAAGTTCTATGACGACAACCCTTACTGTCAACCCTCTAAATGTATCTGTTCCATTAACAACTCCACCCCTCGGTAAATTACTAGTTACCGCTTCCGACCCGCCTAGCGCCTGTGAGTGCAAACAATTTGACTTGTCAATTTTCTTAGCAAATTTAAGGTACCTATGTACCTATTTAATAGGATATTATAGAAGCTATGATAGTAATTGGTCCACAAATAATCCGTCGGTTATTGAGTTCTGATTATTAATAATTAGGATCGTAACTTTTGTAGGGTTGAAGTTTACTTCTTACACTTAAAGCTCCGAAGCTTGAAGGGTATTGTAATTTTTGTAGAGGCGTCAGTTTACTTCTTACACTTAAAGCTCCGAAGCTTGAAGGGTATTGTAATTTTTGTAGAGGCGTCAGTTTACTTCTTACACTTAAAGCTCCGAAGCTTGAAGGGTATTGTAATTTTTATAGGGCGGCTGTTTACTTCTTACACTTAAAGCTTCCAAGGTTTAAGAGTATTGTAATTTTTGTAAGGGTGTCAGTTTATTTCTTACATTTAAAGATCCGAAGTCTGAAGACTATACTTAAGATTTCACCTGAAAAATCCAAAAATTGTCAACGCCTGTTTAGTAACCACACCCTGAAAAGATACTACGACCTCGACAATAAATCGATACAGCAGCCTTCTAAAAACCAGTAAACCCACAGTCTCAACCAAAAACATGAAAAGGTCATTTGATGGTTTTGTATCTGTACGGGCGGTGGTAACGAAACCAGTAATAAAGTTATAGAGACTTTATCTCACATAAAAATATAATATAAATTATTCCTAGAACTTAATAATATAAAAAATATTATATAAATCACATATTTTTTTTTTTATAAGTTGATATTAAAGAAAAGTTATTTATTGAAAATATCACATAATATTACTCTACTCGGCTACCATGGTTGCCCGTTTCCATCATTGTGTTAAATAAAATAACCTATCATCACGGATTGCCGTACGGCGCCCGGGACGGCCTCATGGTACCCAGCGGAGGGGTTTTATTCCACCTGGTCGTAGCCAGGTGGTTGGTATGTGTTTATCTATTCTCTTCGAGGCACTATAGTGTTGTTGTCACAAAATGTTTTGTTTTTTAAATTAAAAATTAATTAGTTTTGAACCTATTAAACTATAGTATTTTTAAGTCTAAGGTCTAACCTACCACCACGTATATAAAATACGTAAAACAACTTAGGTGGGAGAAATGTCTCTATAACTTCGTTAGGCCGACCGACCGGTCTCGTTACCACCGCCCATACAAATGCAAAAACCATCAAGTGACCTAGTCATCTTTCGGTTTTAGTATGTGGGTTCACCGGCTTTCAGGAGACTACTGCATCGATTTCTTGTCGAGATGGTAGTCTCCTTTCAGGGTACGGTTATGAAATGGGTAGTTGAATAGATAATAATGCAGCGAGTATATTAAAATATACTCGTAATGCAATTCGTCATTATCGCCCCCCATTTCTAATCGTATTATTTAGCCGGCATAGTGGGAACGATTAATATTATTTTATAATAACAATAATTGATTGACCCCATTCATGGACTTTGTAGGTCTGCTCACCACTAGGTAGATACAAAGTCACATGCCGTGCTCCATAAAAAAAAATCTCTCAAATCTCCAACTGTGCCGTGGCTATATATAGAGTCCTAAGTATAAATCTATATAAACTGAAGACTATTATTTAAAAAATATATAAAATTACTGAACAATTTCAAAGCGTCAAAGCCTTCTAAATTACTTTGAAAAGGTAATCAAGAAATAAAAGAACAATTGAGGTTCTTCGAGTCAAAGTTACAATTTAATATCTTAGAAGCCTTCTAGAGCTGTCTACTCGGTAGTCAGTGGTGTAATAAAAAGTTCTATTGTATTTTTTTTAGTAAAATCATTTTTTTTATAGTAAATATCATCACGTCGACCTTACGATGCCCGAAACTACCTAGAAGGCCTCAGAGTACCCAACGTAGGATTTTTTTTATCCCACCTTGTCGTAGCTGATGATATGAGTCTAAACCTAACTAGTTCGATTGGATAGACTCAATGTCAACTTAGCTAGGTCACTTGACGGTTTTTACATCTGTATGGGCGGTGGTGACAAGACCGATCGATAGGTTTGGCATAGTTGTAGAGACCTTCCTCCCACATAATCGATCACATAAACATATTTAAAAAACTGTATTTTTTTAATGGTTAAATAAAGAAAAAAATACTCAGGGATCACTGGCCTAAAAACACTTGTCCTTTGTTTAAAACATCGTGTGTACCAACGAGTTTTTAGTCTAAAAAACTATGTACATTTTTAACAATACCACTATAGTGCTTTGGAACGTTAAGTTGTCGGTCCCGTACCAACTTGTGAAACTGTTAATAGGTGGGTTATTGAGTCTATCCAAACATCGCGACGAGCTAGCCAACTTTTCGGTGTAGACTTATACCATCGGCTACGACGAGGTGGGATTAAAAAAAACCCTCCGCTGGGTATCCTGAGGCCGTTTAGGCGGTCTCGGACGGACGCCATGATGATATTTATAATAGGAATAATATGTAGGACAATTTACACATATTGCTTTGGTTACAAACTAAGCTATAGGCTTGCACCAGAGACAATAATACATATTGACAGCCTCCGTAAACTAGTGGTTGCGCCTTTGGCGTTGTAAAAGGAGGTCGTGGGTTCGATTCCCACCCATGGCAAAAAAATATTAGTACGTTTTTCTGTACAGTTTATCATGGTCTGGGTGTTTATAAAATATAATATGTATTATATTCGTACTATGTGTATAAGCTCTATGTTTGTACTATGTGTAAAGCATAGAGCTTAGTTTGTGACCAGAGCAATACGTGTATTTTGTCCTACATATTATTACTATTATATATTATAAACACCTAGACCATGACAAAAAAACGTAATAGTATTTATTTTCCATGGGTGGGAATCGAACCCACTACCTCCGGGTACAAAGCCAAAGGCACAACCATTAGTCTACGAAGGAATATGAACTAAAAAGTTAAATTTTAAAGTCAGTTATTTTTTATTATTTAAAACTTATAGTTACATGTCACTATGTTATTTGAATTTGACGGGTATGCAGTAGGTACATGTTACCACACCAGTTTGCCACTTGTTCGGTATAAATTTAGCATACGTTATCCGCGGGGGTACATGAGGAATTAAAATTCCAGGTGAACCCGTAACTTCCAGGGGGTTCAACTGCAACCTTCCTATGTTGATAGTCATTAGATACATAATTCTTCTTAAAAGAACCTACATGTTAAATAATAAATATAGTTATATTTATTTCTTTTTAAACCCCTATTTAAAAAATTATGTAGGAACAGAGCCGTACTTAATTAATGCCTATAAGCATTTTCTATCAGACAAACTTTCGGGATAAATTAAGCAGTAAGTAGTAGCTAAAATAACTAAATTAAATTAAAAAAATATTAATAGATATAAAATTATATTATACACGTACTGATATAAAATTAACTACAAGACACAGTAATAATTTCATATAACTCATACATATTTAAACATAAATAACAAATTTATATAATAAAATAAAAATTACACTTTAATGTAATTTACATTAAGTGTAAATAGAAAATATTATTATGTACATATTTGGAAATTACCTGCAATCCCAGTTGATATGAGGGTGACAAAACATCCAGACTTACACACAAATGTCAATAACATAACACTTCAATTAACCGATTACGCAAACATTTTATAAACTCACTTTTAGACACGAATATAGTTAACGTCTTGATCACTTAGTTGCTAAACTTTAACTCTTAGTATGAAGCTTTTATTTTACATTTTTTATTTATTTAAATAAATTAAAACTGGAGATATATATTTTAAATTAACAAAAACATTTCACAAGTAAAAGTACTTAATTACTTTTTATTTAAATTATTTTTCGATATTTGAAGCGGAATCCGAAACGAACGCACAACCTCTCCCGTTGGCGTATCGAGAGCAACTGAACTGGATCTGTGAAAATGTATGAAATAGATATAGGTAGAGATACAATTTTGGAGGCTGCTGCTTGCACACTTAGAATTAGTTCTAACTTTAGATCATAGATGGCGTTCTAGATTTAACATGACAATATTGTTTGCGGACTGGTGATTAATAATTGGTGAAAAAGATATGATAATTAATTTAATATAGAAATTATATGTTAGGTACTTTCTTTATGTTATCTGCTTTGAGAATTGAAAGAAACAGGGTTATACTATAAATAGTTAAGGCTCTACCATAGGTTCTTCTACCAAAAGAAAACTTTTTTTTTTTTCAATAATAAAGCGACCCTTTTTATGGGTTTTCATGTAGGTTCACGTTACATAATACGACAGCAAAACACATGTTAGAGCTTATGTTTTTAAGTAATAATTAAATTTTATAATTTGTCTCTCGAAAAAAAAACACACACTCTACATTCACATGGGTCCCGATTCTACTAATACCTACTAAAATGTATTAGTAGATATTACATACTATTATTATATTAGTTCACTGAAAAGATTTTACAGCGTCACAAAAATATCATATAAAAAGAGTGGACAGAAAACTACACAAAATAGCTGTGATAATATATTTCAAAAGCTTTCAATAAAACACCTATATAAATGCAAAAATATTCAAGTAAACTAGTTATTTTTCAGTTTAGTCTGTGGGTTCACGATTTTCAGGAGACAATTGCATCGATATCCTTTCAAGGTGAAGTTATGAAACGAGTACCTAGATGATTAGACATTACCTATAGCAGCGAGGATATTAAAGTAGACTGGTAATGAAAATCCGGCTTTGTTCCCGCCCATTTCGTAACCGCATAATCTAGTCGGTATATTGGGAGAGACCAATGTTGTTGAACAACTATTGAACCACATTCATGGACTTTGTAGGTCTGCTTAATAAAAGATAGATACAAACTCAAATAGCGTTCTGCAATAATAAAAACATATTGTAGAACCTTCTAAATTCCTTTAGAATAACTAACCGGAGCTCGGGTTTTAGTGACAATTTTATCGCTTTAATTTCGAGGTGAAAACAATATAACGGAGCAATTTATTTGTAAGTTACAAAGTAAACAGGCGTAAGTGCTTCCTGTAGCTTTCAGACAATGATACCTGAAAAACAATTGCCTTTGTTGAACATTCTCTTACAGAGGTCTGAACTAAAAGTGTTGGGTGTATGGTATTCTGACATAATATAATATGAGTATAATTCATTAATTTAATGCCAAAGGCATTAAGCTCGCCTATGTACAATTTTGTGCAATAAATAATTTTATTTGCAATATTATTATAATATGTGGGATATTCCTTCCATCGGTGTATTTAAACATGTTCTCACCACTTATTATCTGAATAATAAGTATCAATTTTTCCCTTTAGCATTTTCTGCTTTGGTATGGCAATGTTAATATATATTATATGTATGATAATTTACTTTGGCCCGTTTAAGATTTCATTTATCATCTAGTAATACTACGATTTACTACGATTTTGTAGCAATGTTTCTACGTCGTAGACTTTGTAGTATAAGTTATTGTATAAAAAGGCAAACTTAATGCCTCAGGCGTCATCTAAAGGCTATCATCATATCTTGACAGCTTCGGTAGACTAGTGGTTGCGCCTTTGGCATTAAATCCGGAGGTCGTGGTTTCCATTCCTACCCAAAGCAAATAAATTTAGCCGTTTTTCTGTACAGTTAGTCATGGTTAATATATGTGTGTAAACAATATAATAATATATATTAGTATCGTTATTTCTAGTACACACAGTACAAGCCTAGTTTTTTATTAGAGCAAAAAAACGTAGTAATATTGATGTTTAAAACAAGCTTCGGATACAACGCCATTAGACCACGGTGGCGGTCAAAAGGGTAATTACAAAAAAAAAAAATTACGTAGATAATTTTACTTATATTACTTAGCTTAAGCAATTCAAATAATATGTTTACCAGAAGCAACCACCACTCAGCCCACACAAATTGTTCAGAAAAACGTCCTAAACTATGCTATGAGTGGAAATCAAATCTACGACCTCCGGATAAAGTAACTACTGGATCACGGAGGCGGTTGATAGTCAGTCTGCGTAATGTTTTGTAAAGATCCTATGAAAAATAGTGAAATCATTAATTAAAGTTAACAGAAACTTTTGTCAGCTTAATAACTAAAATAATGATAAATTAATAAATTAGTATTTATTTATAAATGAATTAAACATGATTCCAATACTATTATATATATAAATATTTTTGTAAATTAATATTCTTTGAAAATTCTTTATTATATATAAACTTAAAACTGTTTAAAACTTTAAAAACAGGTAGGATAACCCCCGATTTCACCAACAATCCCTAACTTTAAGGGAGCCCCTAAATAAGAATTTTGACATATTTGCTATGAAACAAAGGGTTATGAATTAGGGGCTCCCTTAGAGTTGGTGAAATCGGGCATTAATGCCTCAGATAAGCTATCATCATATTATCTGACTTATAGTACCTTAGGCTTACTTGGTAGGTGGCCTCAAGTTACCCAGCGAAAGGATTTTATTTCGACCTAGTCAATAAACTAAAAGAGTATACCGAACACATGGCAAGCTCCACGCAATTTTTTACGAGCAATACATGTAAATTTGTAACCTATATGATGGTAATAAATACAGGGAGGTTTAAAAGCATTGATGGCTCCCACTATGCCGGCTAAATTCAGTTACGAAATCCTACATCAATTAAAATAAATAAAAACAAATTTCTTATGTAAAAATAAGGAAAAATAATCTTCTTACACATATTTTTATTAAATAAACTTTTAAATGAGTATATCTTTACCTAATTTGGACATCACAAAAAAAAAACAAAGGTGGGGTGGAATGAAAAATAATATGTACTGGGGCGTAAAAAACCTCCGTCATCGCTTAGAGACAAAGCGACTTTGAAGACGGTAATGAAAAATAATAACGCTGGCTCATTTTAAAAATTACAGCGAAAAAAAAAAAAAAAATACGACAAGAACTCTTGGGAAATAAGCGTTAAATAGAAAGTCTTTGCCAAGAAAGTAAAGCAAATGAGAAAAAATATGAGAAAGAGGTAGGGAAAGTAAAAGGAAGGCGTGAAAATGAGTTTAGTGGACAAGTGAAAAGTTTTAACTATATTCATTTCCAAGTTATTATTTTTATTTAATTTTGCAAAGGCTATTGAAAATTGCGTTCTTTTAAAAACATTGCAAATATGATTACGATATTTCAGCACTAAAAATTTACAGAAAATATAAATCACTTATGAACTTGTTAATCAAGTTCTATCTGACTCCCATACTATGCAAAGCCAAAAGGTATCAGTAATACAAACATAGCATAGCATTAGCATAGGGGCATAGGCCCCTGCAAGATATACTATATTTATTTTAAAGTTGAATTTGGTAACATATATATAAGTATATTTAAAACGAAAAAGTTTATATCGAAACACTATTAACGTATATATACGTGGTGGCCGAGTTAGTTAGACCTAGGACTTAAAAATACTTAGGTCCCTGGTTCGAATCCCGTTGTGTACCAATGAGTTTTTAATTTAAATATCTATGTACATTTGTTTGACAATACCACTATAGTACCTCGGAGAGCACGTAAAGCTGTCGGTCCTGGTTCCACTATACCAACTTGTGAAACTGTTTATAGATGGGTATATTGAGTATATTCAAAACATCGCGACGAACTAGCCACTTGTTCGGTGTAGACTCATACCATCGGCTACAACGAGGTGGGATTAAAACCCCTCCGCTGGGTACCCTGGGGCCGTCTAGGCGGTCTCGGGCGCCGTAAGGCACCCGTGATGATATATATATATATATATATATATATATATATATATAGGAACTTTATCCTTAATCCTTAGTAAAATGGTCGCAATCCAGATTTCCTGAAACACGAAATATCTGTGCAAAGTTTCTTAGTAGATCTTATAGCGGTAATCTAGTATCGGCTTCCCTTACATAATTATATTATTATCTTTTAATAACTTTGAACATCAATATAAACAATACGTAGGTATATACGTGGTGGCCGAGTTGGTTAGACCTTGGACTTAAAAACACTTAGGTCCCTGGTTCGAAACCTGGTGTGTACCAATGAGTTTTTAATTTTTTTTAAATATGTACATTTGTTTGACAACACCACTATAGTGCCTCAGAGAACACGTTAAGCTGACGGTCTCGGTTTCACTATACCAACTTGTAAAACTGAAATATAGATGAGTTATTGAGTATATTCAAAACATCGCGACGAGCTAGTCACTTGTTCGGTGTAGATTCTTAACATCGGCTACGACGAGGTGGAATTAAAAACCCCTCCGCTGGGTACCCTGAGGCCGTCTAGGCGGTCTAGGGCGCCGTAAGGCACCCGTGATGATATGTATGTAGGTATATGGTTTGTATACATTTAGAAAAGTATAAAAGTTTTTCTATAAAATGTCAAAGCCACAAAATGGATACACCAACGCACGACGAAACTGACTACGAAGTCTACGGCGTAGATACGTTGCTACAGAATCGTAGTAAATCGTAGTTGTAGAATAAATGAAGTATAATATTTATTCCATCCCAGACAAAACACTAAACCTTTTATCAAAACACTAAACCTTTTATAAATTAAATAATAATAATAATATTTTAATGACAGGTAATCCTCATTATCATTAGGCAGATAGATTAATAGAGTCAAATACCGTGTATCAATGAAGTTATATAAAAAAAAAACAAATCTTTTATTTCGGAACCGTACTATGTATATACACATTTAATGGTAATAGTAAGTATTGCGCCCAAAACCATAACATTTATTATAAAAAAAAGTCATTAAATGTTAACCATTTAAATTAAATAACCTGTAAAAACTTAACTAGTAATGTTTGTTAAAAAACATATATTTATAAGATTATATTATATCTGTTTATTTTCCGAATTAATAAAATAAAAATAAATAAATACATTATGTAGGTGTTATACAAGTTCTCCATATTCTGCTGTCTTATAGCATACAAAGTCACAATTTCTAAACGAATGACAATGTTAATGCGTCTTATTATATATAAATTAGTTTTTTGTGCTACGAAACAAAAATGGTGAACTGGTGAAATTTAATCGTTATGATAATGACACCTACTTCTAAATTGTATTATATATTTTTTATTAAAATTTTAAGTGGTATTGAAAATATAAATAAATCCTTTGCTTCTATAATTATTTTAAATTTCTTTCTTTAGATTGGCCCGAGCCTGGGAGTTTTACCTGTAAATGTACAGGTTTGAACTAAATAAAAAATAATAAAATAGTAGAAAAAAAAACTTTATTTTTCACATCCATTTGTTTGCGACTATAGCCTTTACAGCTCCAAATTACACCATATTCTTGTTAAAATATGATACATTTTATTACACTTAATGCGAAAATTCACATTAAACACGCCACTAAGTTCATAATTACTAGAGTTGCGAACTACAGCGGACATAGAGTAAGCGCGCGACATACGTAAATTACGCCCCGTATTTAGCGAGTGGAAAACCGTGTTATCCCGCTAGCCTAGTTAAATGCATGTTAGAAAAAGTACGGTATTTTGGAGCTTCTGCCAAAAGTTTTAGTATTGTTTTAGTTTAATTATGGTTTTAGGGTTGTTTAGTTAGTAGTAGGCACGACTAATGCCTGATTTATTGTTTATAATCACAATTGATATTAAAATTATTTATATTGTTAAAATTAATTATCTTGTTAGAGGTTTGATGATTTTTTAATTTTTTTTTTTTAGGAAGGTTTTATTATATATTTTTTTTAGTATTTATACTTAAGTTGTGTAGCGGGGGGGTTTTATTAAATTTTAAAATGGAAAGATTAAATTAGGTTAAAACAAGTTTATTTGAAAAAGCCAGTGCGGTCCAATTTGTTTAATGTTAAAATTATTTATATTGTTAATATTATGTTTCTGTTTTGATTTATTGTTCCAGAAATTTACAAATATAGATTGCATTAATTGTATAGGATCTCATAAATACGTAATCTATGTAAACAAATAGATTTATTACGTGGGTTTATACTCAATTTCGTTACTTTTTATATTTGTTTTTTTAATAATCAGTACAATAGAATAGTTAATAATAACAAACGAATTTTAGATTTGTTTATAACTAATTGTGAGGGCTGTACTTGTGTGGTCCCACTCAGTCCTTTGGTGCCTCCGGACGACCACCACCCTCCTTTTGCCGTAAGTGTTTCTCTTGGTGTTAAATACAAGAACATGGCGAGTCAAACTATACCTAGGTATCGTTTTATTGAGGCGGATTACGTTTCTATTAATAACGATATTCGTACCACTGATTGGGATACTTTGTTACGCGCTCCAGTGCAAGATGCTGTTAAAACTTTCTATGAGCATATCTATAACATTATTAAAAAACACGTTCCTATACGGTCAGTGAAATCACGCGAATTTCCGGTATGGTTCTCACGACCACTCGTACATATATTTAAAAATAAACAAAAATGCTGGGTAAAGTGGACAAAATATAATAATTTGGAAGATGATGAACAATTCTCACTATACCGCCGCCGGTTTAAAAAACTTTGCAAGGAGTGTTTTAATAGTTATATTGATGCTATAGAATTGGGATTGCAGAAAGATATAAAGAAATTCTGGTCTTATATACACAACCGTCGTAATAACATAGGAATACCAAATGTAATGAAGTACTCAGATATACAAACCGACAGCCCTAATCAAATATGCAATTTATTTTCAAATTTTTTTAGCTCTGTTTATGAACCCTCAAATATTTATAATACTGATCCGCTTTCAAATATTTTAGAAAATAGCAATAACAACGGCTTGATTGTTTCTAACGTACATTTCACTTTGAGCACAGTTGTCAAAGCACTTCGGTCTTTAGATGTAAACAAGGGATCAGGACCTGATAGCATACCTCCACTTTTTATTAAATGTACATCGGAGACAATTAGTGTGCCACTGGTAACTATATTTAATAATTGTATCCAAGAAGGTGTCGTACCTCAAATATGGAAGAATGCTGACATAACTCCTGTATTTAAAAATTGACGTAGAGACGACATATCTAATTATAGACCGATTTCTCTTCTGTGCACTTTGTCGAAGATCTTGGAGCGACTTGTTCATGATGCGATTTATCCGAGTCTACATGGCTCAATTATACCACAACAACATGGTTTTACTAAAAAACGTTCAACATTAAGTTATCTTCTGATATATACAGGTCACTTATTGGAGAACATGGATAACCGCATACAAGTAGACTCTGTATACACTGACTTCTGCAAGGCTTTCGATAAGGTAGATCACGCTATTTTACTTCAAAAACTTGCCTATAATGGAATTCGAGGGAATCTATTCCGTTGGTTTAAATCTTATGTAATGAACAGAACACTAAGGGTGGTTGTTAATGGTTATTCATCTGAGAGTATTAATGTAAGGTCCGGAGTACCACAGGGCTCGATTTTGGGCCCTTTATTGTTTGTCGTATTTATTAATGATATTAGTGCATGTTTTCAAAATTCAAATTTTCTGTTATATGCAGACGATTTAAAAGTTTATCGGCCTATAAAAAATATTAATGATTGTGTATTGCTTCAGCAAGACTTAAACCGTTTTAACGAGTATTGTCTCGTTAATAAACTACATCTTGGCTTAACGAAATGCAAATTCATAACCATATCAAAAAAGATTAACAATATTAATTTCAAATACACTTTATCTAATAAAACCCTCGAGAAAGTATGTGTAATCAGGGATCTTGGAGTTCTAATAGACTCAAAGCTTCATTTTGATATGCATATCAACCATGTCACTGCTAAAGCCTATCAGCTTTATGGATTTGTGATGCGTTCCTGTAGCCTTTTCAAAAACCCTAAAAGTTATTTGCACCTGTATACTTCACTTATAAGACCTCAAATAGAATATGCAACTTCAATCTGGAATCCACTGTACGATAAATATAACAAACAAATCGAGTCAGTGCAGCGTAAATTTGTTCGTTCTACTAATTATAGATGTTTCCGCTCGAGATCTAGTTATAGTAATCTTATAAAGAAATATTCTCTCTCTACGCTAAAAACAAGAAGATTGCTCTTTGATAGCATGCTTTTGTATGATATTTGCTATAACAAATTTGATAGTAACCAATTGACAGGCTGTATTGTATACCGTATACCCAGTGGCTCACAGCGTATACGAGGGGTATACTCTCACCGACTGTTTGCTCCCAAACCTAGCAGAACGAATGCTGGTGAACGCATACCTCTCAATCGCATAATGTCTAGTTATAATAAAGATCTTCACGATGTGGATCTGTTTCGGCTTACTCGAAGCCTTTACAGAAAGTCAGTCATGGAGGTTCTGTCAAGCTAGATATCAGGTATTGTGTACATAATTTATATTCTATTCTGTAATATTTTCTTGTTAAGGCTGTATTCTGAAAATCTAGAACTACAAAACTAAAAATGTTTGTTAAAGAAATTTACTCGATACTCACAGACAACTATTATTATGCAAATAGTAACTCTTTAGCTTGAAATGTATGAAGAGATTAATATAGTCTCCCATATATTATTTCAATAAAAAATGTATTTATATTTTCCAAAACTGGAAAAAATGAATATTTTCCAAAACTGGAAAAAATGAAAATTTTGTACTTTTTAATATCGCTGCAAGCGACATAACTACAACAATTTATAGTGGTAAAAAAATAGATATCAATAGTTTATTATGTATTCTAAAAATGTATGGAGAGATTTTTGCAAGTTTAATAGAAAATTATTAATTAAATAATTACAAAAACTTGCCAGACAGAAATCTTCATACAAAATCCATGACAGGCCGTCATTGTGCGGGCGATCCCGTCTGTGAAAGGTGGCTCCGCGTCGCTTTTTTCTATTTCACTATCGGAACACTAAATATTCACTGTTGGGAATTTTATAAGACAAGTACATATTTATTTTGATTATATTCTATGTTTTTACACCTTTTAACACGATTAACTACAGATTCAGCTAAAATAAATATGCAATTTTCACCAACTGTAACTGACCTTACAATTTATTATAGCATGTGTGACTGTTTGTATCTAACTCATGACAAACATACAATATTTATGAATAGGGACCAATACGATGTAATTTCTATAGAATTAGACCGATTTACTATGGCCTATGGATTCATTTGGCCAATGATGCTGTCACCAAATGGGCGGCGATAAAAAAGAACAATACAAAATAATAATAAATCATTTCTAGCATAGAATAATTCGAACTGTGTTTTAGAAACTGGCGTAGTTGCCCACGCCAGTTTCTAGAACATTGTTTGATTTATTTTACGCTAAGTATAAAACTAAAATACATATTGAAAATATTACGCTAAAAAATAATTATTATCATTCCACATGATTGGTGGAATGCCAGGTCTCTGAGTTTTCAACAAATTAACTGCTACTGCTTTTTATAACTACTTACACCATGAAAGGAGACTACCGTCTCGATAATCGAAAAATTCCACGCCTGATCCAAATCATAACTAGCGACCGTTCTCTATAATCAATCTATATTTTTTGACGGATAATAAACGGATAGTTTATATGATATTTGTCTGTAAATGTAAATAATCATTTTTCATGTATTTATTGGTGGGTATTGTCATACTTAGTAGGTGGTCTCACACCTACTAAGTATGACAATACTTCTGTTAGACCGAGAACTCGTGTCTAATACAACTATAATAGTAACCGTTTTAAATAGTGACAGCTGCTTTTATAAAATAATATTGCATTTTTACAATATTTAAATAAAAAACATTTTCCAACGCTGAAAAGATTTATTTATTTTTTTTTTACAATTTTATACATATTACGGGAGCAATGAAACTTTTTTTAAATATGTAGGACAATTTACACATATTGCTCTGGTCACAAACTAAGCTCTAGGCTTGTACTATGTGTACCAGAAGCAACTATATAATACATATTATATTTTATAAACACCCAGACCATGACACACTGTACAGAAAAGGCGTACTAATATTTTGTTGCCATGGGTGGGAATCGAACCCACGACCTCCGGATACAACGCCAAAGACGCAAGACCACTAGTCTACGGAGGCTGTCAGCATATACCTACCAGCGGCCACATTCTGTTTCTTATAACGCGAACGTCAGATTGTCAAAATAACAAATTCCGCTATTAGCGCGTTCTCCTCCAATCAGAGTAGTTGTTAACCTTTTCTGATTGGAGGAGATCGCGCTAATAACAGAAATGGTTATTTTGACAATCTAACGCTCACATTATAAGAAACAGAATATGGCCGCTGGTAGGTAAGTAATTAAAGTTTATAAGAATTATTGATAAAACTGAATGTGTATGGGTGTAATATGCGTAGTGCACGTCTGTGTGTATTGTATGGTGCGTGTGTGTAATGTATGAAGAGTACTATGGTGTAACAGTAATGTAAATTTTTTGATAATATATTATGTTATGTCAAAAAACAATAGACTAATTATTGAGAATGGACATAGGTATAATATCTAGGTGATCAAAACCGGTAAATCGAAGATATTTTGTAAAATGAAAGAAAGTGATACTTAACTTGCATATTTTAGTACGTGCAGATTTTAAATGTCAATTTTTGTTTCATATTTTCCTACGTATCTTTTTATATTTAAGCTTTATGAGTGTTAATTAGAGACAAGTTCAAAACAAACGGACAGATAATTGATATATATAATGTAGAGATTATGATTGCTTTGAATACCCTGAGTCTGGGTACCCTGAGGCCGTGTAGAAGTTATGTATATAAATTTAAATGTATGTGTATCTAAGTTATTTTACTATAAAAAAACTAATTATTAAAATAAAATATTTTACATAAAATTATTCCAATTAGGTAACTCCGGAATATTTTTAATGTAGATAGATGGGTAAGTAGATTAAAGTGACGCAGACCCCAATCCTTAGTAATGTCAATTCATATGACAGCATTTTTTTAAATATTCAGCCAGTCTAAGTATTGACTGGCTGAATTAGTCCAAAATAAAAAAAAAGTTTTGTTTAATATAAATTAGTTTATTACGGAGCGGAGTCTAGTAATAGTCACTCTTACCAATGCCTTATAATAAATTAAAACTGTTAAAATTAATATATACAGGGTCCGGCAGAAAAACCTCCCCAATAAGGGAAGCCAATAAAAACAAAACCAAATAAGGTAGGACATTTTTATTTATACTAAGAAAAATACACGTCTGCCATTTTATAAAATTTACTTTTTAAGTAAAACATCCCTTAAATGGCTTCCTTAACTATCTATACACTGGTTGAGTCTTTCCCTGAAGTTATTCATTACGCTTTGAGTCATTTCAGGTGGAATAGCTTCAACCTCTTGAGTAATTGGTTCTTTCAGGGCTCGTAAAGATTGTGGACGTTGTTCATAAAGTTTTGATTTTAAATAGCCCCAAAGGAAAAAATCACAGGGCGTTAAGACACTTCGATCAGAAATCCGTAATGCTGCCGCATGCTTTTTAGCGGATCGTCGAGGAGATTCTTGAACTGTAGCTCTAACTGCATCAACGTTTCCGGGGCCTGTTGCAGTCCGTGGTTGTCCAGGTGGTTTCCGTTTTAATGAGGAACCTTTCTCACGAAAGTTAGAAACCCAAGAATAAATTTTCTTATCGGGAACAGGGTCCCGTCGTCCGAGCGCAAAGCGAACACGAAAAGCACGTTGAGTACTAATAGGCGATCCGCCATTTTGAATAAAATCTTCCACTACGAACGCATGATGTTCATCAGACCACGCCATGGCGTACACTGAAAACGGCACGTAGGCAGCTACTCAAGGACGCGCCCCCCACAACTCTACTCCTTCTACTGTCCACATCACGTTACTTTATAATCGGGGAGTTTTTTCTGCCGGACCCTGTATTAATAAAATGTACCGGTAACATCACACTTTGTACGCATGTCTGGAAATTATAGTAATACATCAATTTTATTGAAACATTAAATCCTCGCATACAAAATTACATTTCTTGACTATTTCGACAATACATTACTTAAAATAAAATAGTAAGATTTCTAAAAGTAGATATCTAAAATAATAAACTGTAACACTCCATACAATGAAATTTCAACAGAGTGACTTTTGGGCTCAACTGTCCATAGCTAGAATAAATTGAAGAAATAATCTCAAACATTTTTGAGTAAAATCTGACAGAAGGTGATGACGTCACATATACGAATTCCCCCTTAAATGCTTTTTCTTTTGTGTCCTTTATCTTACATAAGTGTGGATAATGAAGCTGTTTACATAATTAGTAACTTAAATACCTATATTTAAATTGTAATAAATATTGTGTAATTGTTTGTTTTCCTGAATAAAGTAAAATAAAATAAATAAAAATAATAATTATTTTGTTTAGTTTTAATTATTGTGAGTAAACAAAGGCTAATAAAACAATTAAAGACACAGTGGTTCTGTCAGGCTCTACATGCATTTGAAAGGAATACCATATTTATAGGAAACTTTAAGTAAGGGTTTATTTCCTATAAATATGGTGCGCATATTATGTCCTTCCGTATCGCTATCATATCTGTCAAGTTTGGGGATCAAACCTACGTCCTTTGGATAATGCGAGGGGCTCATCCAAGCAACGAAGTCCATAGAAGCGGTAGTCCGTTAGACGTATTATAACTGAATAAGTAAATTTATAACACACCCAAAGTATATCCATATTAAAACCAGCAGTTTTTTTCGACTTTCCCTTACATAAACAAAATACCTTTTCATAGCAACTGATACCTAATATATCACAGGGTTATTCAGTAAAAATTTACATGTTGATAACAAATTTATCCTCGAGTTTGAGGGTCTATTTGACCCATAATAAACATTTTACTTTGTAAATTCTAACCAAATTTCATGTAAAGAGAAGCAATTTTACTCAACCCTTTAAAGGCGCCTGTAGATAACCCATGAAAGGAATTCAAATAGGTAATGAAAGGTTAATGACCACTGAATCGCTTCTTAATGCGCAAGCACCAATTAGTTCTGAGGTAATACTGTCTACATGAACCAAAGTAGTGTTGAAGAAAACTATACTTTAAATCACTGGTATAAAATTCAAAATTCAACATTCTGAATATTATGTTGTGCATCCTGAAGATGTCATTGGATTTTTAACTTTATTTTGTACTATTTAGATTATTTTTTATTTACACTATGACTAGTGTACGAAAATGTCGAGAATAATTCGATCAAATTTTAATGGTGTTTTTATTGCTATCACTTTTATTTTTAACGTTTAAATGCGCTATTGTTTCTTTACCAAAATAT
This sequence comes from Monopis laevigella, assembly GCA_947458855.1. Classification (NCBI taxonomy): domain Eukaryota; kingdom Metazoa; phylum Arthropoda; class Insecta; order Lepidoptera; family Tineidae; genus Monopis; species Monopis laevigella. The sequence continues at coordinate 9,168,697 of OX381581.1, read as the reverse complement.
TTTATATAAGATTTAAAATTAATATTTGTATTTTCGGAATTTTCTTTACATAAAATAAAATTGCATTTTTATATTTAAGAGCGCAGTCAGAATAATATTAGTTTTGTCATTTTGCCTTTGTATATAAATTCGGCAAAGGTTTTTCATTTCGTATTTTATTTTATTAAGTGGCAATATTTCTATATAATAGGTTTCAAATGTCGATTATAAATATCGTTTTTAGTTATTTATTCTTCCTCTTTTTAGGTTTTTTAATTGTACAACTTTATATTTTTATTTTTTACGTATTACTTATTGTTTTATTGTCACCAACACACACAACCACACTTGAAACTTGGTTAAGTCCAAAGTTTAAAAGTGTATTTTTATATAAAAATAAAAAATATATATATATGTTTAACAATTTCCAAAGTAGGTCTGTTTACTGTTTCTATTTTTCATGCTATGGAGCGGAATGTAGGCTATGAATCCAAGAAAGCAAAGAACAGTCTATTAGATATTTAATAAATATTTGTTCTTTTGTTAATGAATAGCTGCCTAACCAAACGCACTTTAAGGCCTCATTGTTAATCTTTTTTTTTTTTTACTATTCATATATATCTGTAAAGATTTACATGAAATTAATGATTTGAGATGATTTGATTTTTAGTATAAACTTAAACTGTTAGACCTGCTATGCATTTATGTGTAGAAAATTTAACGATTTGATTCTGATAGTCTTACTTAATGCTTTCCGTTCTACTTTATAACATGTATATTACTTCACGTCTGTTGTTTCTTTTTCAATATATTCTTTAGGTGGGAGAAAGGCCTCTATAACTATGCTAGGCCGATCAACCGGACTCGTTACCACCACCCATGCAGGATGCAAAAACCGTTAAGTGACCCAGTCATGTTTCGGCTTTAGTGCGTGAGTTCACAGTTAAGCGGGAACTAATGCATCGATTAAATGTCGAGGTGGTAGGCTCCTTTCTAGTTACGGTTACGAAATGAGCGACTGATTTGATGACAAAGCAGCGAGGATATTAAAATAGACTCGTAATGTAAATACATCTTTGTCGCTGCACATTTCGTAACCGCGTCGTTAAGCCGGCATAGTAGGAGCGATCAATATTGTTAAACAACAATATATTGATCGACCCCATTAATAGGCTTTTGTAGGTCTGCTTACCATTAGGTAGATACAAATTCACATGCCGTGCTCTAATAAAAACAATACATACCTATATATATATATATATATATATATATATATATATAATACACGTTATGAAAAATATAATATCTAACCCGTAACCCGTCACAGAAGGATTAACAATGACCGGTAAAAATATTATTTTAATTCTGCGTCAAACAGTAATGGAGTATTACTGGAAGTACGATTTTTGTACGGAGAACGCCGACTTCGCGATTACGAATGCAGTGTCTTCTCTGAAGTGAATATTCCATGAAATTGCAAACACTTTCAAAACTTTCCACGGACACAGAAATACAACAAAAAAAATAAACCCACAACATCCTTCGGGGCTTTTTTGGGCTAACTTTTTTTTTACTGGAGGTGGGCATGTGACTGTATCACTGGGCATGTGACTGTGGTGGTGAGCAGATCTACAAAATCCATGAATGGAGTCGATCAATACATTGTCATTTAACAGTTTTGATCGCGCCCACTACGCCGGCTAAATTATGCGGTTACAAAATGGTCGATTAATTTGATGATAAAGCAACGATAACCGCATTATTCAGCCGGCATAGCGGGCGCGATCATTGATGTTAAACAACAATATATTGATTGACCCTATTTATGCAAGGAAACTCAATAAAAAATCGATGCCATAGTCTCCAGAAAACCGGTAAACCCTCAGACTAAAACCGAATTATGACTAGGTCACTTGACGGTTTTTGCATCTTTATGGGTGGTGGTAACGAGATCAGTCGGTCGGTCTAGCAAGTTATAGAGACCTTCCTCCCACCTTAATAATATTTTTGTCATATTAAAATTTCAGCCTTAATAATATATCTATCCCTAAAAACAATTAATCCTATTGTTTAATTACTCTCATTAAACCGAACTAAGTATTTTATTCGCATAATCCAACGACTCGGAAAACTCCGGAAAATCTCTTAGAATTTCACTTAATTCTAGAGTTATTTAGGAATGCTTAAGAATCAAGTATTTCTCAGACTTGAAGCACTGAGAGAATTAAACTTGTAATTACTATAATTGGCTCCCAGTACATTTTGGAACTGCGAACTTGTACGGTTGCAAATAACTTGGATACGGTAATTTTACAGAACGAAACTATAATGTTGAATTCTATTGAAACTTTAGTAAAGGTATTTTACAAGTGCGGTTACGAAATAGTTCATCTATTAAAAGTCATTTAGGTATTTAAACTAGCTTCGTAATAGTTACTGTAGAATTAGTATATGAATTAGTTGTATAGAATTTACAAATTTTACATAATAAATAACTGTAATTTACAACCCAAAGTACAACCTTTCACCATGTATAATAATATATAAATTTGTATATTTTATATATATATTAAATTGGAGCACGGCATGTGACTCTGTATCTATCTGGTGGTGAGCAGAGCTACAAAGTCTACGAATGGGGTCAATCAATAATTTTTCTTAAACGACAATGATGATGCGATTACGACAATGGCGAATTACATTACGAGTATATTTTAATATACTTGCTGCCTAATCGACAATTCTAGCACTCATTTCGTAACCGCACCCTGAAAGGAGACCGATAATAAATCGAAGCAGTAATCTCCTGAAAATCGGTAAACCCAGACAGACCAATATCAAAGTATTGAATAAATTGTAGATATATAAAAGCTCAGCGTCTGCTAGCTGTTCTTAATGCTAAGTTGATAACAAAAAAAAATAATTAAAAAACATACCTATAATTTAATTGTTGTTTTAAATCATCATACTACCTATATAGGTATAGTAAAACAAAATGCTAATCAGAAAATTATAAATAAACCTTCCTAGTTTTTGATTAATTACTCAGGTTAATTACATTATACAAATACAATAAATACATACACACACACCTCACATAGAAACAGAAACATACACGCACACACAAGAAACACATAAAAACAAAATGTATATTAATGTAAACAGTGAAACATTTTTTTACTGAAAATAAATATGTGGATGTATTTTACTTTTTCTTTAATATTTAACACAATGAAGTTTGTTCCATTATTGTGATTTTGATACATTATCATTTAATTTGATTGAATATTATGATGCAAAAGTGTACTAATTTTGTAGAATAAACATTCGTATGGTATTATGAGAAGTGTAGCATTTACGCAGTGATTTCGGTGTTTGTGCTCAAAATAAATATTCCCACAATCTTCAGTAAAATGGCGGTACACATCTTACTGCAGATTCTTTTGCCGACATGACCGTATGCTTACATACGGTAATGTCGGCATTCCTTTTTCTGCCCTTGTCCTTTCCCGATACCTTTCCATCCTGTTATCCCTCTTTTTACTAAGAATACAGTAATTCTATTCTTCTAGCCACAAGATACTGGTAAAATTTCGCACCATGCGAAGAGGTCATTTAATAAAGAAACAATAATAATAATAAATATATAGCATGTACTTGTACTATGCGACATCGAGTTTGTAACATAAGACAGCAACAAAATATATAACTTAATTAAATAACTAAGTGATTATCTTTCTAACTTCAAGTCATTCTTTTCCAAAGAAGTTTATAACGGCACGTCAAAGATAAATTGGTTCGGAGATTTACCGAGCTTGACCGTGGAAAGAACACCCGCAATTTAGATTAGAAGCCCGTTGAGTTAACTAACGCTGTCTCAACTTAAATATGGTTTGGATTTAAATGAAAAAAAAATCTTCAAACGTTTTTTAGGTACGTAAGGAAGATATTAATATTTTAAGCTACCTATTATTTTAGTTTTTTTTTTACTAGAGCACGGCATTTGATATTGTATATGCCTGGTGGTATGCAGACATACAAAATGCACGCATGAATGGGATCGATCAATACATTATTGTTTAACAGTACTATGCCGGTTAATGATGCGGTTACGAAATGGGATGTAGCTAAGACGAATTTTGTATTACGAGTTTACTTCAGTAGCTTCGCTGCTTTATCGTTAAATTAAGTGACGCAGGTGATGCAGGTAAGAAATGGGGGGTAGCAAAGACGAATTTGTATTATAAGTCTACTTCTGTAACCTTCCTCCTTTATGGTCAAATGAACTGTCAATTTTGTAACCGCGCCCTAAAAGTAAACTTCCACCTCGACAAGAAATCTATGCAATAGTCTCCTGAAAACTGGTAAAGCCACAGACTAAAACCGTTTACATGACTATGACGCTGGTAACGAGACCGCTCGGTTGGTCTAGCATATTATAGAGAACTTCCTCCCACCTAAATATACCTATCAAAGAAAAAATTCAATTACCTGTTAATTTGTTATTTTAGGCTGTTGGCTGTAGAAGACGAGACATGCTCCAAGGACGCTTGACCATCCAGGCCAGGTGACCCTATGAGTGAGGAATATATGTTTCAGAGGTTCAGTATTTTCCATTCAGCAAGGAAACGTGGTCGGAGTCCTCAGATCTTGTAGAAAGTAGATAAGACCTTTTGGGACAGTTGTTTAAATTTTAAGAATGTTCATCTTCCACAAACAAAATAATAAATATCATCACGGGTGACGTCGCCATTTGTTTGACAACATCACTAACCAAATTGTAAAACTGTTTATGTAGATGGTCTATATAGATAACCAATGGTATTGCGTCTATCCAAGCATCGCGACGAGCTAGCCACTTGTTAGCTATAAACTCATATTATCAGCTAAGACGTGGTGGGATTAAATCTCCTCCGCCTGGGTCAAATAATAACTATTCAATACAAATCAATACCTAATTCTAAGAACTTCGTAAGCGTGTTTATTTTAAAATATTTTTATTATTTTAAAATAAACACGCTTACGTACTTGCTATTAGGTATTTTTTTTTAAGATTATTATTACTAAGGTAAAATAACCAATAACTGTAGTAGCTTCTTCAACAATAAAAAAAAACATAAATGGGTCCAGAAATTTAAAAAAAAAAATGTTCAATAGCCTATTTAGAGTCCATCCCGATTATTTGCTTAATCAGATCAATGTGCTCTATTCACAAACTAAGTTCTAGGCTTATATGAATAATATTTATAGAGTTTTGGTTACACTTTGTATCCTGTTTATATCCGAACCAATAAGCGTGAAGTTGTCTACATAATTTATTATAATTAACTGCACAGTGTATAATTAATCTATGTAAGTCTATTAGAGAAACTATGTATAATCCAATCATATAATTCATCGAACATGATTATGTCACTGACAGAACTTAGCCATGTGGATCATCACTATACATCCAGCTGAAGACATGTAATACTATAGTCTATGGAATGCCTTCGTATCTAGTACGCTCTATTATAGTGTCAATAGAGATATTTAGTTAGAAGTCCTAGTTTCTTGTTTTTACTTTTTTCCATATTTTATATTTATGCATTTTTTTATAAATTCCTTTATAGGATAATCTTATATTAAATTTTTAAAGATAAAAATGCAATGAAAAAAATCCTGGTGGCGGGACTCGAACCCACGATTTTTTTCATTGCATAAGATTATCCTATAAAGGAATTTATAAAAAATGCATAAATATACAATCAGAATAAAACACTGGGTGTCCTTTAGTCTTTATTAAAGAATATGTTGACAACCTCCGTAGACTTGTGGTTGCGCTTTTGGCGTTGTATCCGGAGGTCGTGGATTCGAATCTTACCCATGGCAAAAAAAAAAAAAACTTTTTTTTCTGTACAGTTTGTCATGTCTGGGTGTTTATAAAATATAATATGTATTATATGGTTGCTTCTGGTCCAAATAGTACAAGCCTAGAGCTTAGTTTGTGACCAGAGCAATATGTGTAATTTGTCCTACATATAGTTTTTATTACTATTACCTCTGTTATGGATCAGCTAAATATTTGCTTAATGCTCTTATGATGCTCTCCAAAGACGGGCTATAAGAATTATTGATTACAACGACGTGGCATCTCTGAGCGTATTTTACCGCTTATTTTTATATTATTATTATGGAGAATGCTCTAAAGAACTGCACAACCTTATCCCACCAGCATCTTTCTGCTCCCGTACGTCACGCACTGGACAAAGCATGCATCCAAATACCGTCAGTAACATCGAGAACTAAAAAAATCGAACGATCGTACCTTTGTCGCACTATAAATGATAATAATATAAAAATGGAATGCCTTGGCAGCGTTTTTCCTTTATCTTAAAATCCCAGGTTCTTCAAACGAAGCGTGAATAAAGCATTGTTTAAGTCGACATAGTAAGTAAACATCACCAACATCGGATACTGGATACTGTTGTTGGTGTTATCTATTTATGGACTGAATAATACTTACCATCTCAGGGATATGCATGTCACATGTCGAGCTCCAATTAAAAAAATATATATATATATGGGAGTATCTATTTTAGACTAAAAATGAGAAGGTTCTTTAAATGAAAGGACGACTGACAACCCTATGTGAACTAGACCAATAGTAAAAATGCATTCGATTGCCTTTTTTTGAAATATAAATGTTGTTTGTTTATTGAAATAGTTGTATATCGTGAGGTCAGGGTTTATGGAAATATTTTATTTTATTTTATTATCCTTGTTATTATTTACTTTATATATTTTTTTACAGTAGCAACGACTTAATGTGAGATTATGCATTCGGATTCCTTTTTTAGATACTTTACCATGAATTTATTGCTTACTTTATAGCATTGTAACAGTAGCAACGATATATTGTGAGGTCATGCGTACGATTCAATTTGTTTTGAAGATTTTTATGTAGGGTGATTGTTTAGTTTATGATATATATCGTGATGTAACGATTTGTAGATATTATTTTTTTAATAATTTACCGCGGTTGTTTAGTTTATTGAAAGAGCAATATACCGTAAGGTCGTGGGTTCAAATCCATTATTTTAAGAATTTACCGTGGTTTGATTATTTATTTTAGTGAAAATTAACACTAGCAACGTTATATCGCGATGTATCGATTTATTGATACCACATTTTATAGAATTTACCATGATTGTTTTGTTTTTTGAAACAGAACAACGATATATCGTAAAGTCGTGGGTTCGATTCCATTATTTTAAGAATTTACCGTGGTTAATAAAACCACGTGTCTAATAGTTTAGTTTACTAAAATTAACAGTAGCAATATTATATCGAAAGGTCATGGCTAAGATTACATGACAAAAAAATATATATAAATAGGTATATAAAAAAATAACAATAGTAACACAATTTATTCCTCATTATATAGGAATAAATTGTGTATTATTCCATTTATTTTTTTGAGAATTTACGGTGCTTTTATTGTTTAGTTAGGTGTATATAATAATAATAATATATATAACATAGCGTCATGATTATTATATACGTGGTGGCCGAGTTGTTTACCTTGGACTTAAACACACTTAGGTTCCTGCTGGTTCGAATCCCAATGAGCTTTTAATTTAAAAATGTATGTACATTTGTTTGACAACACCACTATAGTGCCTCGGAGAGCACGTTAAGCTGTCGGTCCCGGTTTCACTATACCAACTTGTGAAACTGTTTATAGATGGGTTATTAAGTCTATGAAAAACATCGCGACGAGCTAGCCACTTGTTCGGTGTATATCATACTATCGGCAACGACGAGGTGGGATTAAAACCCCTTCGCTGGGCACCCTGGGGCCGTTTAGGCGGTCTCGGGCGCTGTAAGGCACCCGTGATGATATGCATGATTATTATTTTATTAAGCTATGAAATATTTTATTAATATTTTTCCTGACACTCAAAGGGTGTATGTTTAAAAGTGTATATATTTTACAGGCAGCTATTCTTAACCTTTTATTTTCACATAATCACACAAAAGTTGGGTTTTAAGCCATTTACAAAGAACGAGAAATATGTAAAAAAATACACATTTCAAAGCTTACCCTTTTCTTTAGAAAGCCTAAGGGTAGACGCTCTCAAACCTGCACCCACCCTTGCATTTATAAGAAGAAAATGTTCTCATTTCAAAATGCTGCCAAAAGTACACATACAAAAATAAACCTAAATACATTATAATTAAAGTCTAAAATAAAATATTGGTAAATGAATAAATAAAATATTATATTTTTGATAATGTTTATTTCGTATTTGACTTGTAACTAGCAAGCAATACCAAAAAGGTATTTATTTTATTTGCTTTTCTTACAATGAAAATATAATTTTAAATAATGTATGTATGTATGTATCATCGGTGCCTTACGGCGCCCGAGACCGCCTAGACGGCCCCAGGGTACCCAGCGGAGGGGTTTTAATCCCACCTCGTCGTAGCCGATGGTATGAGTCTACACCGAACAAGTGGCTAGCTTGTCGCGATGTTTTAAATAGACTCAATAACCCATCTATAAACAGTTTCACAAGTTGGTATAGTGAAACCTGAACCGACTGCTTAACGTGCTCTCCGAGGCACTATAGTGGTGTTGTGAAACAAATGTACATAATTTTTTTAATTAAAAACTCATTGGTACACACCGGGATTCGAAACCAGGGACCTAAGTGTTTTTAAGTCCAAGGTCTAACCAACTAGGCCACCACGTATAAATAATGTAGACTTCTTAAAATAACTGTTTTATTGTTTCTCTATAATATTATTTATGACCGCTTTCGTAGACTTGCGGTTTCGCCGTTGGTGTTGTATCTGGAGGTCGTGGGTTCGATTCCCACCCATGGCAAAAAAATACCCGTACGTTTTTCTGTAAATTGTGTCATGGTCTGGGTGTTTAGAAAATATAATATGTGTAATATCGTTGTTTCTGGTACACATAGTATATAAGCCTAGAACTTAGTTTGTGACCAGAGCAATATGTGTAAATTGTCCTACATAGTGTTATTATATATTTATTAATGTTTATATTATTATTAATAATAAATAAATAGTTTATACGGTACCAAATCCCTACCGATTTCTATTTAAAAGTACCATCACGGGTACCTTACGGCGATTTAGGCCGTCTAGTCGATCTCAGGGTACCCTGGGTATGGAATTTATTCCCACCTCTTAATTGAGTCTATACTTAACAAGAGATCAGTTCGTTGCAGTGTTTGTATAGACTCAATAACCTATCTATAAACAAGTTGGTATAGTGAAACTGGAACCGACAGCTTTAAGTGCTCTCCGAGTCACGAGTAGGTGGTGGTCTCGCTAAATAAATACCTACATTCCTATTACTTAGATTAAAAACCATTTAATAGCTCTGAAAAATCTTAACGTGTTTTTTTATTTAAAAAGCCGCATGCACTGACCTATTTCTAAATTTAGATGTTGTTTTATTTAGTAGGTAAGCTACAGACTAATTTAGACATTAACTGTGTTTTTAGAAGGTATAAAGTTGTTTTCTTCTTTATCTTAGAGCCAGATAATTTATAATTACCACGTGGTGGCCGAGTTGGTTAGACCCCAATTAAATCGACTACAATTTTTAGGTCCCAGGTTCAAACCCCGGAGTATACCAATGAATGTTTAATCTAAAACAATATCTATATTTGTTTGACAACACCACTATAGTGCCTCGGAGAACACGTTAAGCTAACGGTCCCAGTTTCACTATACGAACTTAAGAAAACTATTTATAGATAGCTTATTGAGAATATCTAAACATCGTGAGCTAGCCACTTGTTTGCTGTAGTAATAAATCCCCCTCCCCTAATAGTGCCTAAAAGCATCAATGAGATTAAATTTAAGCACGCTCACTCTGTAAGTGCCTGTTCATCCGTGATACACAGATTATAATTAAACAAATAATAAACATAGAAACCTAGTTAAACATATAATTAAATTAATTACTTGCCACCTAAATAAATTATATTGTATATAATAATATCTACAAGAGAAAATATCATTGAAGAAAAATATGCAAAGCATTTAATATACACATTGTGATATTTTCCAAAGTCATTCAGTTTAATTATTTATGGAATTATTATAGGTATTATAAAGAAGAATGGTCATAGCCCATGTATTTTTAGACCTAGGCTTAGAAGCCGCGTTCAAAAATGAAACCTATCCAGTTCGATAGATGAAAATACCTATAATAAAATTGTTAATTACATCGAAGTTCGAGAAGTTGGGAGGAAAAAGTTATTCTCATTTGAATTTCAATTTGAGGTTATGTTATGACTAGTTATTAGGTTAGTATATTAACAATTTCGGTCCGCGAATTATTAACCCGCAAAATTATTAGTAGTGTTTCCTTGTGCTGCACTGACAGAATAATATTATATAATCTGTGGATGATATATCGTCGCTCTTTTTTTAAATTATTTATTTTAACATAGCACTGGATGCAAGTCCATCGGCCTATCGTCGCTATATGTTTATTTTATTTTTATTCTGTGCATGCGATTAATGGACAAAGGGCATTCAATACTATACGGCCTTTTCTTTTTCTTTCAAAATAATGTGGAATCTCTCTTTATTTTGTTAAATCTCAATCCAGATAAGCAAAAATAATATTTTTTAATGTACAAAGCATTTTTTTCTGCATAATGTGGTCAAATATATAAAAAAGGCAGAAAAATCAGCACGTAACAAAAATTTTTTCCCCAACTTCTAAAATTATTTTGAATACTGGAAAATAATGCTTAAATTATCTATTATTAAGTAAGCATATCGTTGTTTGTGAACGCTAAGCTTTTACGGTTGGGTCCAGAATGACCGTTCTCCTTAAATATTGAATAGTTACATTATAGCTTTCTGCGAATTGGAGACCTAAGACCGTTTACACTGTCACTGAAATCTCAGATAATTTTTATTTCCAGATATAAATGTCGAATTCAATTCAAACATGAAGCTAAACATTCGCGCCCGCGCGGCACGGTTTTTACCTTCATGAATTCAAATAATTAACCTCAGTCTAACTATTTCTATGGCTTGTATTAGATTAAAACTTATACAAGTTTGCTAAAACAAACATAATTATAATATATAAAAACTCAAGCTTTTGTTGAATAGGCTTTGCCCGTTTTTTATTTGTATCAAAAACCGTAACTATTTTGCCCTACCTTCCCGTATTCAAATTTCGAAAAAAAATTAAACACTTGACTAACAGTTTCATATATAGTATCAACATACAAAGTTTCATATTTAGCACCAGTCATTTCTAAGAACACAAAAAAAACACCCAAAAAAGCCACCCTTTTTCACCCCTCCTCTCGTCATTTATTGAATTTTCCAAAAATAGTGAAACACCTGTCAATTTATTTTTAAAGAGAATATTATTATTATAAACCGGGTTTTAAGTCTGTAGTACCTTCCAACATAACAAATTATCTTTACGTGTATTTGTATATTTGTATTAAAACTTATACAAGTTCTGTAAGACAAATATTATATATAAAAACACTAACTTTTGTTGTTTGGCTTCCCAGTCTTTTATTAGAATAAAAAAAATGTAACTAGTTTGCCTTACCCCACCTTTCCGTGTCCAAATTTAGAAAAACTTCAACAGTTTTATATAGAGTATACATACAAAGTTTTACTATTAAAGCACCAGTCACCAGTTGAGAACACATAGTAAGAAAAACCACCCTTGCACTTTTTTATCCCTCTTTTTATACCTCTAAATAGTAAAACATCAATCAATTTATTTTCAAAGAACAATCTACATAACGAGTATACAACTTAACAAATTATCAAATAAATTATAAATATAAAAGTTTTGTAAGACAAACGTATATATAAAAACACTGGCTTTTGTCTTTTCTTTGTATAATAAACTGCACCTTACCCGCTGTCTCGTATTCAAATTCCGAAAAATTGTGTCCAACAGTTTTATAGTTTTATAAGAAGTGTCTACATACAAAGTATCACTATTATAGGACTGGTCATTCCTAAGAACATCCACAGTAAGAAAAACCATCCTCACACGTTTTTTATTCCGTCATTTATTGAAATTTCCAAAAACAGTGAAACACCTATCAATTTATTTACAAAGAATAGTCTACAACCCGAGTTTCAAGTCTACAAGTTTTAGTCAATGGCATCAGCTAACCACCTAGTTTTAGACAACTTGGTTATGTAGCGTGCGTTCGGTTGGGTAGTTCTTTTATTTATATTTAATGACACCTTTTATTAATTAATCTACAATGATTATAATAATATACCAAACGCACTCTAAAACTAGATGTTAAAACTTTTTTTTTACTATTCATACCTGTAAAGATTTACATAAATTAGTTTTGGATTTGAGTACTGGAAGGTGCTGCACACCTTCCAGTACTGAATTAACAATTTTCCTGAAAATTTAGTTATTCTTCGTTTTCACCCTCTTGGAATTCGAATTTTGAAATACCCCTTCTGCAACACAAGAGACAGCTACTGTCAAAATTTCACATTTCTAGCTTCAATTCAGGATTGTCTGGGCTATGATGAGTAAGTCAGACAATCAGTCAGGACAAGCTCTTATACGTATATAGACTAGCAATCTTGCTTCATAGGATTTATTTTTTCTAAGTGCTAATCAAAATTGTATCCTTATTTTTATATTGGAGTACGGCATGTGACTTTGCATCTACCTGTCAGACCAACAAATTCCTTGAATGGGGTCGATCAATATATTGTTGTTTAACAATATTGATTGTTCATGATATAAACTACGCAACGTTATGAGTCTATTTTAATATCCTCGTTGCTTTATCGTCAAATCAATTGCCCGTTTCGTAACCGCGTCATTTATAAAAGGAGACTGCCATCTCGACAAGAAATCGATGCAGTAATCTCCGGAAAACCGATAAACCCGCAGACTAAAACCACAACATGACTGTGTGTCACTTGACGGTTTTTGCATCTGAATAAGCGGTTGCTAACTATTCCGGTCTCCACTAAAAGTCCCACTTAAAGTTAAGCACAAATCGAGGTAAATCATTTGTATTGATTTTGGCATTAATTTCTGGAAATAAATTTATTCTATTAAATATGTTTATTCGAGTTTCTTTGAATTGTGTGAAGTCTTATATGTTTTTCTAATATATTAATATAACCAATCAAGAAAGATTGAATAGCTCAAGTGACGTGAGTTAATAATATGTAAGAGCGGTTTACTCATAGTAACCTAAAATGAGTAAGCAATAAATTTTTATTCTCGTTATTGTAAGTGCCATAATCAGATATAAAAAAAAATCGAATTTAAATGCTGAGCTTTGGCTTTTAAAATTTCTCGTCGAATTAAAAAAAAAATACTTCAGTAGCCTGTTGCAAGAGAAAGTTTTTTACGGTCTCTCATAAAAAAGTATCTCACAAATTGATTTAACATTCGGTACAATTGAAAAAGTTCGTGTAAAAATTAACTTGTTCAAGTTTTTTGGCTTCGAAATTAGCAACTTTTATCTTAAAAAAATACGAGTTTGAGTTTGTTTCATTAATAAGTTTTAATTCTTAAAACAAAAAAGTTACAGAAATATTCTGAGTTTACAACAAATTTCTGTATATCTTTTGTTATTAATACTGTGTTTTAGTAGGTAAGAACCTACTTATGTAAAACTTCTTAACATAAAATAATACTACAATATCTAATAAATAATATATTTAGGAACACAAATTATATTTCATACATATATAAATATTGTACAGTGACACCGAAAATGTTATTCCTTTATTATAACTTAAAAGAGACAGTCTTTCACAGAAACAAAGAACAATGGAACAAAACGTCCCCAACACTTTAATACCTAATACCTTCTCTATATATCTCTAAAACCTTAAATGAAAGACCATGCTATTACTATCATTTTATTATATGGCTGCTCAAGTGTCACATGTCTTGGTAAAAAGTTATATCGAAACATAAAATAAGTCATAATAAACCTCAAAAATTGTACATTAAATCACTTTTCACCTACCTCAAACCATCTATACATTCAAATCATTTCGATTCTGTGAGAAAGAGACAAGGAGACGTAAGTACATGAAATAACAGATGTATTAATGTTACGGGTCAGGCCAGAGAATTTATTTTTGTAAGATCGATATAATATTGAATACCTTTTCTTTTTTTCTTTTTTTTTTGTAGTATATGTTATAATATTTATTGTACATAATTAAAAATAATAAATAATAGTAACTAAATAAAACTTAAATAACAATCATATTAAAACACTAAGACAAAAAAAAAATAACCTAAAGAACAATTAAAATTAATATAAAATATATATATTGAATAACTTTATAATATAGGCAAATTTTCATTTTTTGTATGGCAAAATTTTTTTTTATTTTAGTACGGCATGTGACTGTAGCTACCCGATGGTTTCCAAAAAATATTCATGGCATGTAATAAGGTATGTAGAAGAGTGTCTAAATTACCTATACTAATATTATAAAGCGGGTAAAATTTGTGAGGTTGTAAGGCATAATCTCTGAATCTACTGAACCGATTTTGAAAATTCTTTAGTGTATAACATCACGCTACCACATATAGGAGCAGAGCATCAATAAAAAATGTTGGGAAAACGGGATAATTTGTTCCTTTTGAGAGCTTCCGTTGCGTGCGCTGCGTAAACGGTTAAACTTTCGCAGTCAAAGTTGCGCGTATAATAAAATTAAAGTCTTATATAGTCACAAAGAAATGAATAATACTTATGGAGTCATAAAAGGAAACATAAATGTTTGTCGGAAGCAAACTTTTTGTGTTTTCATACAAAAATTCGTCGGACAAAACAGCTGAGATTTATAAATAAACTACAGTGAAGACCCCACTTCCTCCCAGACACAATAAAGCGGGACACTGTTCTTTTGATATAAAATTTAAATTTCACATTTCTACAACGCCCAGAGTCTGTGCATACTTTACCAACTCTGTATTATAAATTCTTTCATGATTTTGACTTACGTAGTGGTGCAGTTGATAAGACTGTAGACTTAAAAAAAATTACCTGGTGTATTTTCAGAGTCACGTCATAAATGCCTTCCTGATATACGCAGAGTGGTAGTAAAATATTCCTTTAAAAATACCAATTAAATAACCAAAACCAAGATATATTTTTTTACCTACTACTTTTAATTTGATATTTTTAATTTAAACCTAATTTTTTTTTTTTGAAAATAAAATACACCCATGCGCTCGCTGGTTATAGAGCTTTTATTGGTGAAATCGTTTGTTGGTTCAAGTGGGTTCAAATCTATACTCTATACAATATTATTAGTTCAGATAATATAAAAAAATATACTTTGATAAAGATACCTGTATATTTAACAATTTGCGCGCATTTTAATTTGTAAAATAAAATTTGCCATACATGTCTTTGTCATTAACCAATATCGATACAGATTTCATAAGTATTAATGCCACGGTGAAATGATACAAATTCTTTATTTTATTTATTGCACAAATTTATTACAAAGGCGGACTTAATGCCGCAAGGCATTTTTTACCAGTCAAACCTTTGGGATAAATTAAGCAGTAAGTAAGTAAAATTACACAAACAAATAACCTTGTCCCCTTAGCCAAGAATATATGCAAAATCTTGCTGAATAATAATCATTCCGAAACGTCATAATATTCAAAATGTATGAATATGACGTTTCACCGAAGAATCGAAATATCATTCCCATACAGGCCTTAGCACAACAGTTTCGATAGACTCGATAAATCGACAAAATCGATACATATCGATTTTATGAATGAATGTTAATTCATAAACTTCATTTTATCGACTGTCAAACTATATCGATGTATTTATGCTAAGCCCCATTGTGTACCAAGATATTAATTGATAGTTCAGTCCACTGTGTTTGTGGCTACGTGGGTGGTTAGCTTGGCGATTTTACTACTTTTTAATAGAACACGCACAGTGAAAAGATCAATGATTACGTCATCGATCTTTTTCAAAAATATTTTTTTGGATTGCCCATGTAACAGTATATAATTATCTAAAGACTTCTAATGCAATTAAAATGTGTACGAGCACATAAAGAGTTAAAATTCTTGATATACGGATGCCTTTGTTAAGTTCTCGCTCTTTTGTCTTACTTTGTCCGCTTTTATTGTTTGATCCAATTGTTATGTTGATTTTGTTTTTGAAAAATAAATCACAGACCACTACGAAATAAGATATAATCTAAGATAATATTGTAGGTACGTTTAGAAGAATTTAAACAAATTATAGTTGTAGGTAGAGTATTATAGGCGATTTGAAATATGTTTTAATCGATAATTAATATATAAAAATTAAAATAAAATGACACAAATTAATTAATACGCTCATTTGAAAGTACCTATATTATACTTATATTTGGTTGAGTAGAGATGGTAGTGAACACAGTGCAGGTCTCAAGTCCGGGAACGCTGTAGTTCATTCCCCTGCCTTCAAACCACGCGATGGACCCAGGCGCCCGCACGGTGACCCGCGCAATTTCGTCTGCGTAACTTTTACCGTTTACGCGGCGCACGCAACGGAAGTTCTCAAACGGAACAAATTTTCTCGGTTTTCCCAACATGTTTCATTGATGCTCCGGTCCTATTGGTCGTAGTGTGATGTTATATAGCCTATAGTCTTCCTAGATAAATGGGCTATCCAACACTAAAATTATTTTCAAAATCAGTTAAGTAGATCGATAATAATAAGTAGATAGTTTTAATCTCATTCCCCCTTCCCCTTTCCGTTACAGAACCTCACGAGCAGGTAACAGAATGCATGCGCATTCTGTGGCAGATATACCAACCCGCACTAAAACATTTGGTGATTCGTACATCTGTCGCACTATTAAAATGTGGAATGCTCTACCTGCTTGCGTGTTTCCTTCATCCTTGAGTCCTTTAAACGAAGCGTGAATAGGCATCTTAAGCCGGCATAATGGATGAAACCAGCTCTTACAACACAATTCTAAAAGCTGGTTGTATTCATTCTTAGACCTGCATACTGCTTTCGATCAGGTAGATGTGGGTGCACATACCAAGCTCCTAAAAAAAAAAAAAAAAAAGATCCAGAGATTACCCCCTACAACCTCACAAACTCACAAAATTTGCTCTTTATAATAATAGTATAAATAGTATAGATAGTCGGCTGGATTTATGAGAAGGAAAACCTAGGCCTGCTTGTCAGTTATATCTGTACAATTAGACCCAGTTCGACCCTACGCATCTAAGCCCTTTATACATGGTGACTTTGAAAGGATGTACTTTGGGCTAATATGAGGTTCTGCTGATCAAATCGAACAACTTTTCCCATGGAACTATGTGTCGCAAATGAAAAAAAAAAAATGCCTTCTCCATACAACTAGTAATGTTAAAATGACCAATTTGTATGGGGAAGCCAAATTTTTTTTTCATCTGTGACACATGGTTCCATGGGAAAAGTTTTTCGATTTGATCGGCAGAACCTCATATTAACCCAAAGTAAATTCATTCAAATTCACCCTGTATATATATATATATATATTTAAACAAATTACTAAAATATTATATAAATAATCAAAACTCCAGCTTATTCTTTAAAACTGTACCTAATTTTAAATATTACGTAGTCGGCACTGAAAATATCGGGAATGGAATATTTGCACTGTTCCTGTCATATTAAAATCTTTTTAATTGAAAACTCCTTGGTTTTAAAAATCGAATACCATTTATTTATTTAAAAAAAGATTCTTGGTCTTGTCACAAGGACTTCTTAAGCTTGTTTAGTCGTTGAGAAAATGGAATTGACTCGAGAAAATTCAAGAGCAATGATTTATTATGACTTTCGAAGTGGTTTAACACAAAAACAGTGTGTTGATCGAATGCTTTCTGCATTTGGTGATGAAGCCCTATCCAAAACCACAATTTATCGCTGGTTTGCTGAATTTCAACGTGGACGTGTCAAGCTCAGTGATGATCCCCGTCAAGGTCGCCTAAAAACTGCAGTCACTTAAGAAAACGTTGATGCTGTGCGTAAGCTGATTGTGGAAGATCGACATGTGACATACCGCGAAATTCAGGCAACTTTAGACATTGGCATGAGTCAAATACAAATAATCTTGCATGAACAATTAGGTGTAAAAAAGTTGTTTTCCCGATGGATACCGCATTCGCTTTGTGAAAAGCAAAAAGCGGCTCGCGTTACTTGGTGCGTCAGAACTCTCGAAAGATTCCACGCTGGATCCTCAAATGCTGTATATAACATCGTATCAGGTGACGAATCCTGGATAAACGCGTACGTACCCAAAACAAAAAATCAGTCACGAGTTTGGGTGTTTGAAAATAAGTTAAAGCCAACAAAAATTATGCGTTCACGGAGTGTTGCAAAAAAAATGGTGGCCACGTTTGTCTCCAAAACCGGCCATGTTGCGACTATTCCTCTTGAGGGACAAAGAACGGTTAATGCAGAATGGTATGCTAGCATTTGTTTGCCACAGGTCGTTTCTGAACTCCGTAAAGAGAACTGCAATCGCCGCATCATCCTCCATCTCGACAATGCGAGTTCTCACACCGCGCACAGAACAAAAGAGTTTTTGGAGCAAGAAAACATAGAATTATTAGACCATCCACCGTTCAGCCCCGACCTAAG
Organism: Monopis laevigella; assembly: GCA_947458855.1. Taxonomy (NCBI): domain Eukaryota; kingdom Metazoa; phylum Arthropoda; class Insecta; order Lepidoptera; family Tineidae; genus Monopis; species Monopis laevigella. Next base: position 9,150,041 of record OX381581.1, on the reverse strand, counting down.
CCCTAATGATTTCTATACTTTCCCTAAAATAAAGAATAAATTGCGTAATCAGAGATTTTCATCACCTGAAGAAGCTGTGGACGCCTACATAACGGCCATTTTGGAGACCCCAACTTCCGAATGGAATGGTTGCTTCAATGATTGGTTCAATCGTATGGAAAAATGTGTCAAATTTCGCGGAGAATACTTCGAAAAGCAATAAATACATTTTTAAATAATCTTGTGTCACTTCCTTGATTCCCGAAATTTTCAGTGCCGTACTTTAGTTAGCTACTTAATTTATTAATTTGAACTTTAAAAGTTATTTAAGTACGTAAGGCCTAGACGTCTATAGAAAGGTTGTCCAAACGGAGGGGTCTATTCTCAGTTCGTCTAACCAATGATATTCTGAGTCTAGACCAAATAAGTGATCAGTTCATCGCGGTATTTGAATAGGTTCATAAACAGTTTTACAGGTTGTTTTACAGTGATACTAGGACCCACAGCTTGTAGTGCATAATAATCTAGTACATACCTTAGAATAAAAATAAATAATATAATATATACTAAAAAAATATATTTGTAAATGGCATCCAGCAAGTAATTTATATGCAAATATTTTATATTTTTTTATTTATCTTTATTAAAGAAAATATAACTTGTAATATTGTGGTATTAAGATAATACATAATCCAGTGAAGTCTCCACAAATAATTAGCAACTATATAAAATTAAGGACTTACGAGCACTCGTATATATTTTCTTAATAATGATAATATAAATAAAAACTCAAAAAAAATATACAAAACTCATAATTTTCAGCTATAATTTACTGGTATATTCTGTTTTAGTATCCAAGAAACTTCCCCAATATACTGGTACTTTCGCTATTTCCATAAATATTACTGAAATAAAATAAAGAAAACCAGTTGCACCATCTATCGGTAAAATTGTGAACTATTTAGCTTCAGGCGGAGATAAAACTGAAAATGAGGGGAAACTGAGCATGTGACCCTCAGGAAGGTAAGAAAGTAATTCACTGGGAGCGCGCTAGATGTCGCTTCTTAGAAAATTAAAAATTATATATCTGACTCTCTTATTTTTGTTTGAAAATTATACCAAATGCAATACACTCCAAAATTTATAAAGGACTTTATTTCTTATACCGCAGAAACACACAGGTTCTATTTCCGGCAAACTACAACTAAGCATACAAAATATGTTTATATCAAATGTATTTTATTCTTCACAAATGTCTGCGCAAATAGATTTTGTAATTTTTTTTCATATCTCCATCGTAGTCTTATCTATACATAGGTATAATAAAATAATTGTAGACTGGGTATCACTTTATTAAAGATTTTTGCGAAAAAAAAAGTACTGAAAGACGTGAGAAATTGGAATTTACCTACAAAGTATATGAATGGGTTCGATTAATAATTTATTGTTTAACAACATTGATCGCTCCCACTATGCCGGTTAAATGATGCTACTACGAAATTGGTGACAACAGAGACGACGAGTCTATTTTAATATAATAGCTGCCTTATCGTCAATCCCACTATGCCGTTTAAATGATGCGATTACGAAATGGGTGGCGACAGATACGACGAGTCTATTTTAATATGATAGCTATCGTCAATATGGAATATGCATGTTTTTTTTTTACTTCATTACTTAATAGAGTAACTAAATTATACCTACAAACAAATATTAAAAAAAAATTAAAGGGTATTAACACAAAAATAAAAGGGTTTAAACTTTATCTGCCATTACCGCAGTAAAAAACGGTACATCACTAGCCGCCATTCTGTGACGTCATTCGAGCTCAAAAAGCATATTAGTTTAATGTTATTGCACCTCAAAAGTTAGTCAATAGGTTTGTTAATCACAAATTATCGTAATAAAGGACAATAAATACCCGAGAAAACAAGAAACTGTAGACTACAGAACACACGTTAACATTTGTTTATGCGCGAATGGCGTCACATGAAGTGTTTGCTAATATCGGAGCGTTTAGAAATGCGTTCCGTTTCTACAAAAAAATGGATTTATTAAATCGTATTTATAAAAAAAATTAGCTAATCAAAATAAAATAGATTACTGTAAATATGTTCAAAGACATAAAAGGAACATTATATATTAAAATAATAATAATTGGTGTTAAATGCATATTCCGTATTCCTAGTCAAGTTTCGTAGCCGCACCGTGAAACTAAAACCGAAACATAACTAGGTTTAGGTTTAGGTAACGATACCGGTCGTTCGGCCTAACAAAGCTATAAAGACCTTCCTCCCACATAAAAACATTATTTCATGCTTTTTGTCTGTTTGTCGGTTCGTTTTATTTGTTATGGATCACGTGAAAACCACTAGTTGGATTCAAAATCTAATTACTGAAAGAAAAAAAAGCTTTATTGGGAGTAACATTTAGTATTTATTTTATCAAAATCAATCTACGGTATAAAAATAAATTACAAGTTTTAATCTATACTAATATTATAAAGCTGAAGAGTTTGTTAGTTTGGTTGAACGCGCTAAATTCAGGAACTACTGGTTCGAATTTAAAATTTATTTTATTGTTGGATAGCCCATTTATCCCTATATATATATATATACTATATATGTATGTGATGTATATATACCCCTATATATGTATGATCGGCAGATATGTATGCAGACATAGTGGAATCAACCAATTGAAGCAAGCACCATAGCTACTATTGGTTGAGAACATTCTTGGACGTTACATTGGCACTTACCATCAGGTGGGTGTAGGGTCACATGTCCTGCTATATTAAAAAAAAAAAAATCGTATTTTTTTTTACCACCGGGATTCGAACCAGGGACCTAAGTGTTTTTAAGTCCAAGGTCTAACCAACTCGGCCACCACGTATATGCGTATATTATTATGTATTGCTATTATTCAACATGATTATTTCGGAATACAATTCAATTAGACCGCCACCGTAGACTAGTGGTTGCGCCTTTGGCGTTGTATCCGGATGTCGTGGGTACGATTCCCCCATGGCAAAAAATATTAGTACGTTTTTTTCTGTACAGTTTGTCATGGTCTGGGTGTTTATAAAATATAATATGTATTATATCGTTGTTTCTGGTACACATAGTACAAGCCTAGAGCTTAGTTTGTGACCAGAGCAATATGTGTAATTTGTCCTACATATTATTAATATATATATTTATTTACTTAGAAATCTCTTGAAATAAAATAAAATAAATGAAATAATTTATTTGCCTAGTTTCTGAGTAGAGTTAGTTGTTAGGATGTTAGTTAGTGCTACGTGACGACCAGGGTTGCGATTTTTGAATGTCACCGATGAGGTTGATGTCACCAGTGAGAAAAATTACATCGATGACTAGGAAGTCACGATTTATCAAGAGTCCTATTTTTGAAAGTCAAATGTGTCAAATATATTCTCATTCACTAAAGCTACTTGCGTTTCGTTACACGAAGGAAACATTGTTTGTCATTCTTGTTTCTCATAAAAATTGACATATCTACGCTAAAACATAAAAACTCAATGGTGGAATAGAACTTAACATACATTATTTGTGATGATTATTATCTATTATCGGTCGCTTTATTTACGAGTGGTAGGAGGCTCTCGTATTGTTATAATTGTTTAACTGTTTATTAAGAAGATCAACAGCTTTACAATTGTATATATATATATATATATATATATATATATATATATATATATATATATATATATATATATATAAATAACAATATAAATGCCTGTAATAGATCTCCCCGGCTATTCATGAATATTACTTTTTAAATAAAATAATAATGTTACACTCATCACGTTTTGTTTTATTTTATTATATATTTTTTTGTTTGTGCTGGAGTAAATTACAAGTATGATAAGAGTACGTGTTAGTGTCTGTGATGTTTTATGTACCAGGGGCCTTATTCCGAGTTTGCAAACGTTAAACACGACAAGACGTTGTATAAACTACAAACATTGAAATATAAGTTCTATCCTTTTAATTATAGAGTTGATATTCGAATGCTCCACACATGTTCAAACTTACGAAGAATTCGTGTATTTCAAGATGGCGGCATTATTATAGCCAACCTAATACAGACTATATAACCATTGGATTAGAACTTATATTTCCATATTTATAGTTTACGCAACGTCTTGTCGTGTTTAGCGGTTGCAAACTCGGAATAAGGCCCCTGAGTGTTGCTGTCTTTTAAATATTTAATTTCATATTGAGTATTCATGTAATATTAATATCTTCTGCAATAATATTGGTTATTGTTATGCTGCTACAAAACACTATATAATTTGTTGCTTTATGAAGTTAATCAATATAACTAAACACTAACTACATTAATAACCACTAGGACTTTTATTTAAACACATATTTTCACTTTTATATAAGCTGTAAATATTATTTATTTTATTTTATTTTATTTATAAGACTTGTGAATTACGTATTGTTAGTTAGTAGCTACCCGAAAAATCATAAGTATGATATTTTAGTCATCTGATAAGTTAAAACAATACGCACCCTGTACGCATCATGGCGCAGACTACCAGCTATGTAATTATAAAATAAAAATACAATAAATGTTTTATAAACGATTTAATCTGAAAACGTGTTTCAGAGTCATCTATCTTAAGGCCTCCTTCCCGACTCTATCTCTCCTTAATTTGAAATGACTGCAACCTTCCATTCCGATTCCAAGTTCGAGGAAACGCTCCCGTTTGTCCTGCTTTGTAACTTTTCAGCTGAACTTTAATCTGGAACGGCGTAATTGCAAAAGTTACGCCAACAATTTGTTGTTGTACAAAATGCACGATTTACTACCCCGCCAGAAACTTTGGTGGAGCGGGACTATCACCTGGTAACATTTTATGGTGAATTTAACAATGATAATATGGTTAAGGTATTTTAATAGTGTTCCTCTTTGATAAATTCTAACTAAACTTTTTCTTGAAATATTTCTTATTCGAGCACGGCGTGTGTATTTGTATCTACCTGATGGTAAGCAGACCTTGAAAATCCATGAATGAGGTCGATTAATACATTGTTGTTAATGAGGTCTGATCGCTCCCACTATGGTGGTTAAATTATGCGGTTACGGAATTGGCGGTGACAAAAGACGAGTTTGTATTACAAATCTACTTTAATAACCTCGCGCTGCTTTATTGTCGTCAAATTAACTGCCCGTTTCGTAAGCGCACCCTCAAGGAAGACTATTACCTCGACAAGTAATAATCATTTTTTTTTTTTTTATAATGTAAGATAATTTACACATATTGCTCTAGTCACAAACTAAGCTCTAGGCTTGTGCTATGCGTACCAAAAAAAAACGATATAATTTATATTATATTTTTATAAACACCCAGACCATGACAAACTGTACAGAAAAACGTACTAATATTTTTTTGCCATGGGTGGTAATCGAACCCACGACATCCGGATACAACGCCAAAGGCGCATCCACTAGTCTACGGAGGCGGTCTAATTGAATTGCATTCCGCAATAATCATGTTGAATAATAGCAATACATAATAATATACGCATATACGTGGTGGCCGGTTTGGTTAGACCTTGGACTTAAAAACACTTAGGTCCCTGGTTCGAATCCCGGTGGTAACCAATGAGTTTTTAATAAAAAAAAATATGTACATTTGTTTGACAACATCACTATAGTGCCTCGGAGAGCACGTTAAGCTGTCGGTCCCGGTTTCACAATACCAACTTGTAAAACTGTTATTGTATATTGCATAATAGATGGGTTATTGAGTCTATTCAAAACATCGCGACGAGCTAGCCACTTGTTCGGTGTAGACTCATACAATCAGCTATGACGAGGTGGGATTAAAAACCCCTCCGCTGGGTACCCCTGAGACCGTCTAGGCGGTTTTGGGCGCCGTAAGGCACTCGTGATGATATGTGTGTATGTAATATACATATAATAAATAATAATGTTGTAAAATGTTAATGCCATAATGAATATATTAATTAATTTTCTAAATGACGAATAAATAATAATAGGTACTTAATGTTGGAAAATTTAAATCCATAATAATTAATTGCTAAATAATCATGTTTTAATTAATTTTAATTGCTAAAAATTGTTATACCTACCTCTGAACTGAGACCTTAAATGGAATCTAAATTTGCAGTGCCCTTGCAGGGTTCAAATTGTATTAATTACTAACAACCTACACCACAATGTGACGCAATAAATGATTTGTATTTGATGCTAAAGTCTCCTAAAAACTGGTGAATCCACAGACTAAATCCGAAACATGACTATGTTCGAACACTTGACGGCTTTTGCATCTTTATGGGCGGTAACAAAACATACGATATATATAGCCGGCCTAACGAAGTTATCTTTATCCCAGATTTCATTTAGAATCTAAATGATCTAAATTTTACACGTTGTCTAAATTTTAGATCATTTGATCAAAATTGAAAGGAAAAAATTAAGGACGCGTTACGTTTAGGCACATTTCGTTACATGAAAGAGAAAAAAAAATAAGGACGCGTTACGTTTAGGCACGTTTCGTTACATGAGAGAGAAAAAAGATCAAGTAAAAAAGTAAAAGAGCGATGTTCTATTTTTACTGAAAAGTACGGCATGTAACTTTGTATCTACCTGATGGTAAGCAGGCTTACAAAATCCATGAATTAATAGCATTGATCGCTTCCCATTATGCCATATTATGGATACATGATGCGGTTACGAAATGGGCGGTGACAAAACGAATTTGCATTACGCGCCTACTATAATGACCTCACAATACAAAAATATAATGCAATCACGATACAATGTATTTATTTTAAGAAACTCTCGGGGCTTAGCATAACTACTTCGATATAATTTGAAAGGATTTTTAGGATTTTTTTCATTGCATTTTTATCTTTAAAAACGTAATATAAGATTATCCTATAAAGGAATTTATAAAAATACATAAATATAAAAAACTGAAAAAAGTAAAAACAAAAAACAGACTCTTCTGCCATCTAGTATTAGAATCTAGGACTTCCAACTGCACTCGTATAAGAGTTATTAGAAGAAAGCTAATAGAGGGCGTCTGTGTATAAGTACAAAACAAGCAATGACAAAATTCGTGAGGGCTGACTGGAACCTGGTTTGCTCAGCGGTTGAGCGCCTTGCCGCGATAGCGAGGTTCGTGGGTTCGAGTCCCGCCACCAGGATTTTTTTCATTGCATTTTTATCTTTAAAAACGTAATATAAGATTATCCTATAAAGGAATTTATAAAAATACATAAATATAAAAAACTGAAAAAAGTAAAAACAAAAAACAGACTCCTCTGCCATCTAGTATTAGAAACTAGGACTTCTAACTGCACTCGTATAAGAGTTATTAGAAGAAAGCTAATAGAGGGCGTCTGTGTATAAGTAGATAACAAGCTGTAATACCGTTTTTTTTGATAATTGCTAAAATTTTAATAATCGATGTTAAATCGATTGTTGGCCGTTTTTTTTAGTTATTACCTGTGCCTCGCGAAATAAAAAAAAATGGAAGTGTCAGACGGATTTGTGACATTTCTTTATTTGATAGCGTAAATTTAGATTTACGATCTAAATCAGTGTTCTCGTGTATAATCGGAACAAAAATAGTTGAGATGGAGCACCGTTCGGTGTCTCTGGTATGTGCACTGTATGGATGTAGGAAGTCAGCTCTGACCGTCCACATGATTTGTCAATATTAAGTTGAAAGTGAATAGTCCCTAATATTTAAGTAGTCCCTAATATTTAAGTAGTCCCTAATATTTAAGCAGTCCATAATATTTAAGTATGCCTTAACATTTAAGTCTGCAGTGAATATGTCTTAATACTTGAGTATTTACTTAGGTAGGTCCTAGCATTTAAGCAGGCCACTATGCATGTCCTGTTGGCTAGGTAGGTCATGTGTATATCACATAACTAAATCACAGTAACAAATAATGTAACATGAAAATATAAAGTTTTAACCTTGTGATATTTCTTTCATTCTTCTATCCAACAAACCCTAGTTGCAAATGAGTGAGTAGTAGCTCCGATATTCCTACCTATAAATTTCAGGGATACTTCATATCCCAAGGCGCCCAATTGGGAGATATCTGTACTGCTACTCCTCGGCCAATCCCGAACCTTACACGATCCTCGGCTCATGCTCTCGGCGAGGCTAGTCCCCTGTGTCAGAGATACATCAGGTGGTAGAACTGACATAGAGGCGATTAGGGGCGTTACAAAGCAATGACAAAATTCGTGAGGGCTGACTGGAACCTGGTTTGCTCAGCGGTTGAGCGCCTTGCCGTGATAGCGAGGTTCGTGAGTTCGAGTCCCGCCACCAGGATTTTTTTCATTGCATTTTAATCTTTAAAAACGTAATATAAGATTTTCTTAATACAAAGGACTTAATGCCGTTTTGGCATTATCTGATAGTCAAACTTTCGGGACATGAGTGAGAATCGAACCTGCTCTCTAGATACAAATATTTACACAGTATTAATAAACAGCTTTTAAGATCAGGTAGGCAGAATAAAAAGTAACTTAACATAAATATATCTTATATAATAATATAGATGTAATATTTACTTTATTGCAAATTCTTCCGCTAGTTAAACGACGACTTAAACGACGTCCACATGCTTCGCTTCTCCACGAAGCATCTTCAGGACTGAAATTTAATTATGATGGCCGAAATAAGTTATAACGTTACAAATTAACCTATACTCAACTAATAATAAATTAAAAAAAATATTATTATTATTATTTATATTGAATAAATACTTTTGACTTTAACTTTAAAAAAAATCTAATCGACTCAGCCACCACATATTACACACATTGACAGCTAATATCTTTATGAAAAATCATTTACGTTTAATTAATTGATGATGAGCGTCAAACTCATAAAAAAAATCGTGAACAGAGTTGTTATATAAAAAGGAAAGTTGATTGATAACCCAGCGACAAATATCGCAATAAAATAATCGATCAATCCTTGTCAATTCCAGAGGTGAGTCCTTGCTTTCAATTGAAGCACTTTGGACAGCTCTCTCCAGAAATGTAATCTTGATAACAAAATTAAAAATATGATGGATTAGCTAGGTAATATAATTTTATTGTCTGACTGATGTAGTCGGTAGTTATTAAAAAGTAGTGATAAAGTGATTGAGAACGAATTGGGCTGGGATTTAATTTAAATATAATAAATATATGAAAAAGAGAATATAATAAATATATGAAAACGAGAATATAATAAATATACGAAAAAGTGGCCCCAGTCTAATAATTAAGCCACTGCTCAACTGATAACAAGGATAAGCAGATGACAACAAGTACGGACCTAGGATGGATGACCGCTTTATACAACGAGGTTATGCCATCATAAACACCGTAACAGCTCGCCACTTGTTAGGTGTTGCCTCCGAATACCATCGGCGAAATGAGAATGAGTTAATCCCTCCACTGGGTACCCTGCGGCCGTTTAAACGGTTCTCGGGAGCCAAAAAGGCACCCGTGATGGTATTCATTTTATTATTTATTATTATAAATATATGATTTATTGTTTATAATAGATATGTGGGACGTAAATATATGGCCTACTGGAAGTAAAAGGTTGGTCGCCTCGGTGGCACCTTTTCAGGGCAGATAGTAACTTTTTGAATCTTTGCGTAAAGGTATTAAATAAAATAAATAAATAATAATATGTTGGGAAATTTATACATAGTGCTTTGGTCACAAACTAGACTCTAGGCTTGTAGTATCTATAACATATGTATTCGATAGTATATAAGTTAACTTAAGAATAATATATACTATCGAATTTATAAAAAATATTTTTATTAATTTGTGGTGGCCGAGTTGGTTAGGCCTTGGACTTAAAAACACTGGTCCCTGGGTCGAATCTCGGTATGTACCAATGAGTTTTTAATTAAAAAAAATACGTACAATTGTTTGACAACACCACTATAGTGCCTCGGAGAGCACTTTAAGCTGTCGGTCCCGGTTTCACTATACCAACTTGTGAAACTGTTTATAGATGGGTTATTGAGTCCATTCAGAACATCGCGACGAGCTTGTTCGGTATAGACTCATACCATCGGCTACGACGAGGTGGGATTAAAACCCCTCCGCTGGGTACTCTAGGGCCGTCTAGGCGGTCTCGGGCGCCGTTAGGCACCCGAGATGATATGTATAGTTAATGAAAAACTGTTAAATTTATTATTTCCTCAAACAATTTTTCAGTTATAATATTCTAACTCGGGTCACTTATATTTGCGAAAACATTCTAGTAAATATATTCCACATTGCTCCCACTATGCTGACTAAACTGATTCGGTATGAAATGAGCGACAACAAGGACGAATTTGCATTACGGGTACATTTTAATAAAATCCTCGCTGCTTTATCGTCAAATAAACCTTCGTTTCGTAACCGCACCCTGAAAGGAAACTATTAACTACGACGCAGTAGTGTTCTGAAAACCGGTAAACCCTATGACTAAAACTGAAATATAACTAGAATACTATATAAACCCTATGACTAAAACCGAAATATGACTAGAATACTATATAGGTGACCATGTGTCGCAAATGAAAACAAATTGGCTTCTGCATACAAACTATGTTAAAAATACCAATTTGTATGGAGAAGCCAAAATTTTATTTGCGACACATGTTTCCATGGAAAAAGTTGTTTGATTTGATCAGTATAGCCTCATATTAGCCTAACGTACAACCTTTTAATAAACAAACATATATATAACAAAGAGTCACTAAGGGATGAGGGATAAAATGTATGATATAAATTTAATTCCAACTTATAAGCTAGAAATGTTATTTTTAAAATTCTTTGAACAACTTAGCAACAGAATTCTTTTCAATATATTTTGAAACGGGTTTAATTTGCTAATGGGGTATTTTGTTCATTTGAATTCTCAGTAGAATGAAAATATTACAAAGGATTCATCTTTATTCTCTTTTTGATGAATGAACGGTGACCAGCATCCATTAAATTAAAATACTATATTAAAGTATTGTATAGATAGATATGTTACAGTCATAGTGATTAAATAGATATTATACATAATGACTGGTTATTACATATAATGACTAAAATGTCTAGACAATGTGATAAATTAATCACTTTATCCGGATATTATTCATAATAGCAGGTTAAAGTTAGTCAAAGTAATAAATACGGCCCGACTCGCTTCCCTTCCTTCCTTTCGCTTTGCTGTTTCTATTGCTGTCTGTTTTCATAGCCGTTATAATTATTCAGGAGACAGAAGGAATGTGTAAGTTAGGCACAAACCATGGGTTTCTAAATCAACTTTACGCTAGGAATCAGTTCACTGTCTGTAAAGAAACATTTATTACACTTATATAATATATATTATTCCTCAAAACGAAGTTACCATCCAAGAATATGCAAAAAAGGAGTCACATCTTGGCGGCCAAGGATTTCAGCATTGAAACTGTACTAGATAATGCGTTTCTAATAGATGCAAATGTAAATAGTTAAGCCTCTTGTGTAACTCAAAATGTCACAAGAGCCTTACTTATTAGAATAAATAATAATTATTTTATTTTATTAAAAACTACAATCCTGCTAATTTGAGCACCTAAAAAAGTTGCATTGTCATAATATTAGAATATTATTTGTCATGTCAGTTGTTTTTTAATATTTTTTTTATTGTTAAAAACAACTGATTATTGTAGTTGTTAAAGAGTTATACCAAATACTCATATTGATTTTTTAAATGATTTTCTATGACAATGTTAATTATAATATTTTGAAAATTTATAATAAATATTATAATTATTATTTCAAATAACAGCAATTGTTGCTACTCATATAGTTATGCTTAAAGCATATTGAAATAAAAAAATATAATCTTCACCTATACTTGGTTTATTAATTTATCCAAGTCTTCCAATATATTATATAAAAAATCTAGTTAATGTGATTAATTCTGTGTTAATTATCACTTTGTCCAAATTTAGTAGATATTATACATAACGGTCGGATAGTATATATAATATCCGGATTTATTACTTTCGCTGTAACAGATATACATTTCTCAAGGTTTTTTCGCTTAAAACTTCATATTTAATTAATTCAATTTATTGCACAGTAACCAAAAGTTATTTACAAAGGCGAACTTAATGCCTTAGATATTATCTACTAGCTAACTTTTAATTGTGAATTTTAGTTATTATTTATTTAACAAACAACTTTATTGCGTAATGCAAAGGCGAACTTAATGCCGTTGAGCATAATCGATAGTCAAATCTTCGAGATATTAGAGCATTTAGCTTAGATAGGTATAGGTAGTTAAGATTAATATTTATGGATAAATATAATCGTACAAATAGATAAATATTCTACAGTCATACACACCTAATATATAGAAGATATAATAGTACAAGTACCGGAGACAATGTGCGGGCACATTGTCTCTGTTATACTGGGTGTTTTTCTAACTATGATAATATTTTTTTGTTGCTTCCAGTATTACTTTTATAACTTATTTTTAAAATAAAAAGGTAGGTAAGTATTTTTTTCTTCAAAAAAAAAAGTCCGAAAAATAAATTATTATATGAGCCAACGTCTATATTAAATTTCATTTATTAAATGATAGCACACTAAGATTGTCAGTTTGTCTGCGTTTAGGGCTAAAGGTGAGCGAGCCAAATTGCTGTCTATGTGGTAGAGATGTCGATGAGCTTGGTCACCACGGACTCTCATGTATGAAAAGTGCTGGCCGATTCTTTCGCCACAGCGCCATCAACGATCTTATCCGCAGGACGCTTGCCACAATCTCTATTCCTTCAATTTTGGAGCCGAATGGCTTGAGTCGAGATGATCGCAAGCGTCCAGACGGAATGACTTTGGTACCTTCGAGGATGGGTCAGTCTCTTGAATGGGATGCTACGTGCTGGGATACTTTAGCTCCCTCCCATCTTCATGGTACCTCTGTCAGAGCTGGTGCTACGGCAAAACAGGCACAAATAAGCAAGCGCTAAAAATATGTTAACAATTGTAATGATTACATATTTTTGGCGTTTGCTGTCGAAACATTGGGTCCGTGGGGATCAGAATTGATAACTTTTTATAATGAAATTACGCCAAAGCTTGTAGACATCTCTGGTGACAATAGAGCTGGCAGCTTTTTTGCCCAGAAAATGAGTATTCTCATTCAGAGAGGAAATGCTGCCAGCGTATTGGGGACCATGCCGATAGACAGCGATTTGGATCAAATATTTATTCTATAATTAGATGTTTTTTAAATGTTAAATTATTATTTATCTTATTAATTTTTCATGTTACCTAATTTATTGGCTGCTAGTTTTATTATCAGTGATGTTATTTTTTTTGTTTATATTTTTCCCTTAATTTTTAATGTTTAGTTTTAGTTTATATTGCCGTTTATTTTTAATATTATAAATGTTTCTTAAAATTGCTCCTACAAATACATAATAAGTCTTTGTATCTAACAAGTAAAACACAATAAAATTAGACAAGTGATAGGCTTTAATTCGTGAGTTTAGTATGAAAATTAATGTAATTTATTAATCTTTTTTGTACTTTAAGTTATTTATCTTTATGTTTTTGTATAGACGACACTAAATGGAAAAATACGTGTTTTTTTTTATTTTCATCATAGAACACAATATAAAAATTGTATAACCGTGACAAAAAACATCCAGTATAATAGTTATATATTTTAATACATGATCATAATGACTACCTACTACAGTATAACTTATAATTAAAACATTTTACTATAGTGCCTCAGAGAGCACGTTAAGCTATTGATCCCAGTTTCACTACAGCAAATTGTAAACAGCAAATTGAACATAAGTACCTGACTTAGGTGGGAGAAAGGTCTCTATAACTTCCGACCGACCGGTCTCGTTACCACGCCCATACAGATTTAAAAACCGCCAAGTGACCTAGTCATCTTTGGGTTTTAGTCTGTGGGTTTACCGGTTTTCAGGAATTTACTATATCCATTTCTTGTTGAAAGAAAAGAAAGAAAGAAAAACTTTATTTATACACCAAACAACACACACTCAAGTTTGACAAATTATCATAACATCTTATAACTATGAACCGATTGCGTATTGCGTAGTGACATATACGTAATCGGTTCAGCACAAGTTACAACAGGTTATACTGTAGCGCTGATTTTCAGCCGATGCCTAATATGTACGAGGACGGTAGAAGGCATGTTTAAATTTAATAAACACAGTTAAAAAAAGGCAAGGCATTATACAATGAGGCTATTTCATCATAAATACCGCAACAAGCTCGCCACTTGTTAGGTGTTACCTCCGAATACCATCGGCGAAATGAGGACGGGTTAATCCCTCCGCTGGGTACCCTGAGACCAGTTAAACGGTTCTCGGGAGCCAAATAGGCACCCGTGATGGTATTATTATTATTATTAATTAAAAAAATAATAAAAACACAGAAAAAATAAAACAAACAAATCTAAAACTACCCAAGATATAAAAAAGAAAAAAAGAAAAATACCTGAATACACAACAATAAGAAAACTTAAAATTACCAAAGAAAATTATTATCATTACCATAAACTTCATTATTTCTTACCCATTATGATACCATTATCTACTATGATTATTGTATACACAATGTTGAGGTGCTAGTCCCCTTTCAGAGTGCGGTTATGAAATGGGTAGTGTATTGATAATAAGGCAGTATATTAAAATATACCTAATCGTAATGCAACTTGTCTTTGTCGCAGCCCAATTCGTAATCGCATCTTTAGCCCGCATAGTGGGAGCGATCATCTAAGAATTGATTGACCCCATTCATGGATTTTGTAAGTATGTTCACCACCAGGTAGATACAAAGTCTTGCTCCAATAAAACAATATAGATAAATATAGAAATATCATTACGGGTGCCTTACGGTGTCCGAGACCACCTAGACGGCCTCAGGGTACCCAGCGGCCCCTCCGCTTAATAATAAAACAAATAAAAAGTATGCCCTTATTAAGCTTTAATTATGGTAAAGCCTTTGATTATACATATTTTTTATATAGGCCCGAACAATCAAATTGAAACGTTCCGAAACCATAGTGGCGTAACGACCCACATAAATTGGTCGAAGCTCCCAGCTACAATTATCCATTGTTATCAAACTTTATGGGGAAACGATGAACAAAATTTGGGCAATGGACGCGTTGAACAAATTCCATGAATGGCCGGTTTGTCCTGAACTTACGTGATTTATGGCCCATTGGTTTTTGGACATCGCTTTGCGGTGATACCGTCTAGTTATTTTGATTGTTTTCTGATCATTTAAGCGTAGAAAAATATAGACGTATACATCAAAAGAAATCGTAGAGCATACCACGAACACTGAATCAAACAGTAATTCACTCGCCCTTGAGATCCTAAATTGTAATTTATCTGTTATAATGACTTTCTTATTTTTTTACCGAATTTAGGAGGTTATATCTGTCGGTTTCAGTTTCACCATACCAAGTTGTGAAACTGTTTGTAGGCGGGAATGTTTATTATTTATTTATGCAAACTCAAAATACCACTGGTTATGACAAGGTAGAATTAAAACCCTACATATTACCTATCTGTTTAACCTTCCGCGTACAACGTGGGGTTTAATAGACCCCAGACGTAATATTTTATGGATATCTCTTTTAATTTTGGTGCTATTAACTATTAACTCCAGCTAATCTCGTGTGCGACATAGCCAAATCGACTGATTAGATTTATTTATTCTAAATCGTGCTCTGGGCTTCAGTGAACGCCTCTGGTCTGTGAGACCCCACGTTGTATTTCACGCAGTTAAAACGTAAGTACTTATTTTTTGTATTTACTTGGCTTTTTATTGTTTTTTTATTTGTTATATTTTAAATTATTGTATCTTGAGCCTGTAGCAGTCCGCTGCCGGACGCGGCCTTTACCCAAAGTACGCCAGTGTACAGTTTTATGCATCGCGGTTTTTATTTATATTTATTATACTTATATTTTTTAGATCTACCTACATAGCTATTATAAAATTTGTGTGCCCGAAGGATCACAAGATAGAGAGGTGTATTTGGAAGAATATAGTAATAAAAAAGAGTCAGAGTTTTCTTCTTAGATTATTATATTGAAGACTTGGAGAGGATTGCGAGCCTGACCATATTAGTTGTTCATTAGATCATTTCAATTTGCAACATCCGAATCTTCAGTGAGCGTACAGCATTTTTAATCAACAATAATATGTCCATAATCAAAACCGACTTATATATCATATATATATATATACTTACTGAAAAATATGTTTAACCTTTTATCAATCAGGGCGACATTCATCAAGTGCTGCCTTATAGTTGCCATGGATGGGACGAGATGGGCTAAAACTTGTCAGAAGATATCTACCAGATCCACCCAAAGAAAGAAGTCTTATGAAAACGACAAAATAACTCTATATCTCTATATCTTTTTTTCGGAAGAAGATTACAGTTTTGCTCCATCGAAAGCAGGACAGGGCCTACTAGTACAGAAATGATAATAACAGAGCTCGAAGAACTTCTTGGTTTATTAGCAGGGATAGAAGCATTTCATATTATCATGTCGTTTTCTAAGTAATTTACAATTTGACGATATGCTTACTATAAATATGACAGTTTGAAAGTTTGAAAAAAGTCCATAGATAATGTCTAAGGCAATAAGCTCTAAGAAAAACTAGGATTATGTCTTAAAGAGAATTATATTTTTGTTTTATATTTTTATAATTATATAAAAATATAAAACAGAAATGAAAAACGCCACAAACATATTCGTTATCTTAGAAAAATTGTCGAAGAGACGAAATGAGAGTTCCCAATTCGTGCTCACAGAGCCCAATGTTAGTAATGATATAATTTATATATTTGGCTATTAAGTTAAGATATTACATTATTTTAGTAGGTAAAAAGATGACATTTTGTTTTTGAGATTTTGTAATAAATAATTGAAAGTTTTTTTTTTATTATTTTTAATTTTCATCCTATTGAACGTTAGAACATATAATAAATTGAATTGAATAAATCTGTATTACCTAAAATTTTAATATATTGTTGGGGTTTACTAGACCCCACGTTGTACAACTTGTAATTTTATTCCACGTTGTATACGGAAGGTTAATAAAAACTTTATTTGGAACTAAAAATAAGATAAAGTATACCTTCAACAAAATGACATAAAAAACAATTTTCATTCTATTGACAGAACTTTTATTAAAGAACCTAAATAATAAATAAAACGATATAAAAGTTTTAAAAAAATTAAACGATTTCAAAAAACGTATTTATTTTTACAATGCCACAGCTGGCGTCATACGCGACAGTTTTATGAAAAAAAAAAGTATTCATTATTCATTGTTACTCAAAAAAATATAAAAGCCTACAAAATTATTCTGAAATAGCTACAATATGGCACGGGGTCGCAGTCAACGGTTAAATGTTTATGTATTTTTATAGTTTTACGATTTCAAACTCTTTTGTTAGATTTTTTTATCATTTTGATATTTATTTACTTGAGCTATTATATATATTGGATGGTTCAGAGTACCTAATCATGTTTTAGTTTTAGTCTGTGGGTTCTCCGGTTTTTCGGAGACTACTGCATCGATTTCTTGTCGAGGTAGTAGCTCTTTTTATTGTGCGGTTACGAAACGGGCGATTGATTTGACCATAATAGACTCTTAATGAGAATACGCCTTTTTCACTGCCGCGTCATTTAACTGGTTTTCAGGAGCCCCATTCATAGAGTTTGTTGGTCTGCTTACCACCAGGTAGATACAAAGTAACATGCCGTGCTCCATTAAAAAAAAGGATAGCTGCAGATGCCATCAAACAAATTTCAGCATACCGAAACGCTGAACGCAGCATACATCATATTTATCAATGATAGGAAACCAACAGAATGTACAAGAACATTAAAATTTAAAACATACTGAGCCCAAAAACCAAATACCTAAAGTCCATAAATATTCTCAGCGGTCTTGGAAAGCTTGAAATAAAAAAAAATGAGTTTAACAGGTTATGCTTAGAGAACAAACCACAAAATGAACCAGGCTAATAACAGTTTGGACTCCTCAATATACACGAATTGAAAAAGAGGAAGACAGTTGGTCTCATCAAACTGGAACTTATTTTTATCTTATCGAACTGGAGCAAGCCCAGAGAGCAGTTCTCAAAGTAGCACTGTCACTACCTTACCAACATCGCACCGCATTGATATATGATGCAAGATCGTCTCAGTTCGAAAGATGTATGTTTATCGAGTCATTCGTCGATACCATAGTACAGTTATTTATTGTCTGTCTGAACAGCGAGGGCATGTTCATAATTTTCCGATACCTGTCACTAAAAGCATCATCATTTGTACAAAAACAATATTCTTATTTAGCGCAGCCGAAGAAACAAAAAATTAAATTAAGAGCAAATAACCTCAATCAATTAAATGGCAATGTGGACACATTTTTTAAAAACTAGATTATAATGAAATAGAAACACTACTAGATAAAATTACATAATTAGACACGCATATAAACAATTAAAACATACCATTGATCACGTTAATAATAAACAAAGAGATAAAAAAAAACAAAATTATGTTTGTATCTATACATAGTTACTATACATACATACAAATATGTTTTTTTTTTATTTTCTTAAATCCTTTACTCATTTTTTTTTAAGTTACTTAGTATTATTATTTTTATATAATATCTGGGAAGAATTTTAATACAGCCGAGGCTAGTAACTACAGGAGTCAGGGTGGAAATTATTGTGATTAAATAAAGATTTATTATTATTAAGGAAAACTACAGATGGCTATAGCAGTTAATAGAGATAAATTAAAAGGCCTTTGCGCAAAAAGGGGACTGATCTCAAAAAAGTTGATTTATTATTTTTATATTTTATTTATTATTACTATAATTGTTCTCTATAAGCAAATGAAATGAAATTTAAATAGTTGCATAAATGTTAAATGAAAATTAATTTTAAACATAAGACCTAATATTACATTATTAGGAAACTTTTACCAAATGAGGACAGTTAGGGTATATAAGTTTTGAATCTTAAACACAATACATCTTACAGTATATTACGACTCGAGGCAATATTTGTCTTATGTCTAGACATTAAATTAAACCACAAGTTGAAAATTCTAAATATAATTTATTCAAGCTTTATATATTTGTTTGCATTATAGTTATCTAGAATAACTTATATAATAACAATAATAGATACTAGTTAGATACAATTCATAAACTTTTCTATATTAATAAGATTAAAACGTGTATTTTATTTTCTACAAATTAGGTTTACGCTAAAAAGAGATTGTCGCATTCAGCGACTATTGCCTATTAATATAAGGGGATTTTTACTAAATCTAACTATTTGTTTTTTCACGACTAAAATATAATGTAATATTATGTATAACATAAATAATCTGTATTACAAATAGATTTTTGTAAATATAAATGTAATAAATATATATGCCATTCTTAATAGACACGCTATGATTTTGGTTTTTACCTCAAACATCCAAAAGAGCATTATAAAAATAGCCGCTGTTTAGCAAGTATTTTTTATCAGTGTAAAATTAACTATACTTTACCTATAAATGTAAACAAACTAAGCAAATGTTCTCAAACTTTATTCGGCGACATTAAATTAATAATCGTGTAAATTTATATGTATTTTACAAATCAAATTATTTAATTTAAGTTATCGACCAACAATCTTTAAAATATAATACACACTTCATAAAAATATAATTGTACTACATAATATAATAATATTATGTAGTACAATTTACACAAATTATTATGGTCAGAAACTAAGCTCTAAGCTTGTACTATGTGTACCGGAATCAATAATGAAATTTTATTAGAATTTATTGATTAGAATTTAAACACAAAGATAAGCCTGAAAAGTAGTTTGTATTACTCATTCATTCATTTAGGTGTTTCTCCCACATACATGGTTGGTCCGTTCCAAGTGATTTTTGCATCTTGCCATCTATAATAGAAAGAAACAATTAATTTATTTGAAGTTAAAGTTTAGATTTTAGGGCATTTTTTAAGGATTAACTCTCTGGAAGGCTATACTCTCACAATGGAGTTTAAAGAACTGATCATGCTTAAGAAAATTATAATAGATTTTCTTCGGTAGAGAGAACCGTCTCCGCTGTCTTTTGGTTACGCTTTTAGTGTTGATGTAACTGGAAGGCGTGGGTTCGATTCCCACTTATAGCGAACAAATATTATTGGGCAGAATTAACGATATCTGCTTACCAACAGTTACAAAGTCACATTCCAAGTTCCAATAAAAAGAATGATGAGACAGTTAGCCATGATCTGCATGGTCTGGGTAAGATAAGAAAATATGAATTATATAATATATGAACTGCTATTTTAGTGCATCAAAATAATATTATAAATCTATTTGAGGGAAAATTGAAGAGGGCTTCTTCGAATCAATCAAAGACCAACTTCAGTCAAAAAAGTATATGTTTTTTCTAAAACCATATATAGTTATTCTAGATCTGCGCCTGAAACCGATAAATAATTGTAAGAAGCTGTAACATTTTGGCATGTTATTAAAAAAAACTCATACTTAGTATGGATAAGTTTTTCCAAAGGAGTGGCGCTGATATCATCACTCCTGGCCGAAGACACTTCATCATGAGCTCTTGTGTCCACGTTTAGGAGCACGTGGCAGCCCCCACAGGTGTAATAGTGAATGTCAAATCTGTCAACAATAATATTCATATTATATCTTCGACGAATCAGAATTTATATAAAATCTTAAAATGTCGGCAAAACACTAAGAACGCTGGTATGTCAAAGACATTTATTTCTATATTTACCACACAATATGTGTAAAATTTTGCCTTTGATTTGACGTTGATACACAATTGTTTTAGTAGAATAAGGCCATTTGGTATTTCGATCTCATGCAATGTCTGTCTGTCTACCCGTTATGTGCTTAAAACTCTAGAATCATCTCAGTTTCACTATACCAACTTGTCAAACAATTAACAGACGGGTTAATGAGTCTAACCAAATACCGCGACAAGCTGGCTGTCTGTTCGTTGTAGACTTGTCAGAGTATTCAGTATTCATTTGTTTATTTGCCTCATCTTGTTAACAATAATTACTATCAGATTTTTTTAATAGGTCCCAGATTTTCAGTGTTAACCTAAATTTCTTATAGGACTAAACGTCAAATGACTCAAATTCGCGGACAAAATTTAATCAATTACGAGTATCTAGAGATATTTGTATTTACCTAAGTCTTATCCTAAATTTGAGCACGCTTATAAGCTTATAGGTGCTTATTTACACGTGGCTCAAATTAAAATTTAAATAACATACCTTCTTTCAGCATGATAGTTTCGTAGTAATTCACGATTTGTATTGAACAGCACACCATAATGCCCCGAACAACTGGTTACCTGTTACATTAATAGATAGTTATGAAGAAATAATAGTTATAGGATAGTTAAGAAGAGAATAGAAGAAAGAAATAATGTGATTTAAATTCCCACTGTGGTACCATTTGTACCAGTTGTTTGATCTGTGTGTTTATAGAATATAATATGGTTAGTATTATTTAATAGTATACGAAGAAATAATAAAGAGTTTAAGGGCTCAAGGAAAATAATAATAAAATATGACTTGTTTCAGATTGATCCATTGCGTTGTTTCATAATGGAACTAATGCGTTTTTTTTATTATAAATCCATCACAGGTCTATCATACATACACCGGTATTCATAAAAACTTATTAAGTCCTTGAAGAACACTTTAGTTATGGAAGGTGTTGTCTCTTTTTATTGCGTATTCCAGAAACGTACCTACTATTTTATAATTATTTTCCTCGAGTCCTTGGTATAAATAATATGAGCCTTGTTAGCTTTATTCGGGTTCTTTTGCTAATGGATAATAAATTAGATACACTAGGATTAGTCAATTATTATTAATGTATTCATTTATACCAAAGACATGTTTTTTCAACCTATTTTGAAGTATGCAATATTTTTCTTGGTATGTACCAAGAATGTCCCGGGGTACATTAGTGTTATAATAAATAGTACAGTAATGAAACTAGTGCAAAAAAAAGTTTTCATCATCTCTTCAGTTCCATTTCTTTAGTGTAATGGTAATAACGGAACTACTGCGAATAATACAATATTGATTCGCACTAGTTCCATGGTGGTACTTATGAGTTTTTTTTTGCACTAGTTTCATTTCTGTACTATTTATTCTATTACTAATGTACCCGGGACATTCTTGGTACATACCAAGGACTCGAGGAAAATAATTATAAAATAGAAGGTACGTTTCTCCGTACCAGTTGCTTGATCTGGATTTTTATAAATTATATATATTTTTGTTCTGGAATACACAATAAAAAGAGACAACATCTTCCATAACTAAAGAGTTCTTCAAGGACTTAATAAGTTTTTATGAATACCGGTGTATGTATGATAGACCTGTGACGGATTTATCTTTATCATCGCCTTCTTATATATTGGTACCGTTTTCCAGGTAATAAAATTAAATACCCAAATTGGTAAAGCTGGAGTCTTCAACCTGGATCCAGGGTACTGCTTACTGGCATTATTCTTGGCGTTGTCATCTCCTCCATACCAAATGAGAAGACCTACTGGGCTGCGGCCCAAGACACCAAATTGAGGCATGGCCTGTAAATAAAGTAATTTTAGATTGTCAGTTAATAAGTATAATAGTGATCGTTTACGCACTAGGACCGTGGGAGCGGTATATAAGATAGTTCTTTAAGAGGGTGTGTAAAGGCAAATAAAAAAGGTGAAATAAAAGATACCTCCTACAAAGCGTGCGAGTGAGAAACAAAAAAAAACTCTCGCGCAGAATTCTTGGAAAAAATACAGTTTTTTTGCTATTATTAAATTTTCAAATTATTTTGAATTTTTCTAAAACGCTAGGCTATGCACTAGTTCTTAATACATATATTCGTATCTTACAAAACATATAAGTTATAAAAAATATCTGCTCTATATTGAAGTAATAGGATAATAATAATAATATGTATTTTATAAACAATTTACACATATTGCTCTGGTCACAAACTAAGCTCTAGGCTTGTACTATGTGTACCAGAAGCAACGATATAATACATATTATATTTTATAAACACCCAGACCATGACAAACTGTACAGAAAAAAACGTACTAATATTTTTTGCCATGGGTGGGTATCGAACCCACGACCTCCGGATACAACGCCAAAGGCGCAACCACTAGTCTACGGAGGCTGTCGAAATATAATAATAATAATAATAAGTTTATTCATTAACCAATTATTTTTTTTTTTTTACTCAGTATAGTAACACAATAGATATATATATATATATATATATATATAAAAATACCTATCGATAAAAAAATGATTTTTTTCTATCGAGGCAACTTTATGCTGTTACGTTTTTCAAAGAGCCTGTTACTTCTAAATATCTTTTATTATTTCTCTGTTTTAATATTTGTTAGGTTTAAAGTATTCTCATAATCAGAGATCTAGATTTCTGATTTGCTTCATGCGCCCTTAAGGAACTGTCACCGTCTCTGGTGACCAATGAGCTGGAAAAATATTAATGAAATGTTACCAGCATTTTGACAACGGATAAATTTTAGAGATATTCCCTTTTAAATATATATAAATAAATATTTACAGATAGCTTATAGTAGTTTATATAGTTATTCTTAATATTATATGACTGTAATTCTTCTCTATATACATTAATAAAGAATATATTGTTACATAAAGATTTCTAAAATTAACAAGAATCGACTATGTCACAAGCGAACTCTAATTTTCTTGTAACTAAATTTAATATCTATAAAGCCTTCAGAGGCGTTAATTGAAATCGATACCTTTCCGTAATTGACATTTCCAGGAAAATTACTGAAACGCGTGTAAACGCCGTCAGTCCTCGATTTAGAAGCGATTGGACTTGTGATATTGCAATAAAAGGAATACTTAGTTAAAATTAAGTCCGTTTCCATTAGCTTTTAAGGACCATCTTTTTCTTGGAGATTAAAGATATAATAATTTTTCGTTTTATCTAGTTAATTACAGAAATGTTCGCTCGTGCTTTGAATTATTTATAGGAATATAATAATTTTCCTTTATATAGCTATACTCCTATATATATATACAAAGGTATAGGTATACGTGGTGGCCGAGTTGGTTAGACCTAGACTTAAAAACACTTAGGTCCCTGGTTCGAACCCAGGTATGTACCAATGAGTTTTTAATCTAAAAATATATGTACATTTGTTTAACAACACAACTACAGTGCCTCGGAGAGCAAATTAAGCTGTCGGTCTCAGTTTCACTATACCAACTTGTGAAACTGTTTATAGATGGGTTATTGAGTCTATTCAAACAACGCGACGAGCTAGCCACTTGTTCGGTATAGACTAATACCATCGGCTACGACGAGATGGGATTATAAAACCACTGCTGGGTACTCTAGGTAATATTAACTTTTAATTATACTGTTATTTATAATTAACTATAAAGTTGGATGCAAAAAAGTTACCCGGAAATATGCATACTCATTTTAAAAATGTATTGAAAATATCTCTTACATTATACGCTATTTTTTAATTAAAATTAGATATAATAATATGATGCTGAGGAATTTATAGTATGAAATCTTACATAGTGATCTTCATTGCCTACATAAATAACTTTATTATGCAATTACGGCTTTACTTGTCCACTCAGCAACAGAGTGGCTACAATGAGAGGGCTATCCAAATGTTGAACAACTTTCTTCCACTGAGGTTATGCTAAATAAAATATATACATACATACACATCATCACGGGTGCCTTACGGTGCCCGAGACCGCCTAGACGGCCCCAGGGTACCCAGCGGAGGGGTTTTAATCCCACCTCATCATAGCCGATGGTATGAGTCTACACCGAACAAGTGGCTAGCTCGTCGCGATGTTTTGAATAGACTCAATAACCCATCTATAAACAGTTTCACAAATTGGTATAGTGAAACCGGGACCGACAGCTTAACGTGCTCTCCGAGGCACTATAGTGGTGTTGTCAAACAAATGTACATATTTTTTTAAATTAAAAACTCATTGGTACATACCGGGATTCGAACCAGAGACTTAATTAAGCGTTTTTAAGTCCAAGGTCTAACCAACTCGGCCACCACGTATAATATACATAAAGTATAAAATCTTACATAGTAATCTTTATCGCCTAAAAATAATATATATAACTAACTCTATTATGTAGGTACATTAAAAGATCCCTCCATATGTAAAACTACTTTGTCAGCTATTCAGTCATATAACAGCAGGTGACTTTGAAAGGTTGTACTTTGGGCTAATATAAGGCTCTGCTGATCAAATCGAACAACTTTTCCCAAGGAACCATGTGTAGCAAATGAAAAAAAAACGCCTTCTCCATGCAAACTAGTAATGTTAAAATGACCAATTTATATGGGAAAACCATTTTTTTTTCACTTGCGACACATGGTTCCAAGGAAAAAGTTTTTTTGATTTGATCAGCAGAACCTTATATTGCCCTAAGGTACGTTCTTTTCAAATTCACCCTGTATACTATTGCTACTGAGGAAAATTAAGTACAAAATATACATAGTGATATCGGCGAATCTATATGTATATTAGGATATAATATAACTACATAATGTAAGTACGGAGTTTCTCTTCTAATCGCAACAGCCTCTTCCAGTCGACTGGTTACATTGAGAGAGCCCTTCGACCAAATGTAAAACCAATGTGTCTGTTATTTACTACTAACGTTTGCCCGTTGCTCCGTATTAATAAGTAAATGTTTTTATTTTTTTTGATATACCATATTTTAAGTTTTTATCTAAAACGGTTGATAAGATCACATTATTTTGTAACAAAACTTTCCCATGTATTTCTTATTCTTCCTTTTTTTTGTTTTGTTATACGGAACCCTAAATGCGCGAACAGTATTCGCACACGACCGCTATTGTAAAATTATCATATATATGTACCTACTTAGGTTTAGTAAGTTTCGTACCTACCTAATTATTTAAGTAGCCAAAAAGACAATAAATGTCAATTAAAAAAAATCACACAAGTTCATATAAATTCAAAAATATTTTAATGCAGTTTTATGTCAAATAGGTATTATCGAGAGCGATCAATATTGTTTAAAGACAATGTATTGATCGACCCCATTCATGGGCTTTGTAGGTCTGTTTAATATCAGGTCAAAGTCAGATATCGTCTTTCATTAAAAAAAAAATAATTTTAATATACCCAACTTCTCTTCATAGAACACTTTTTTCGTGTTTATTAACTACTACTATTTATTAACTTTCCTTTAAAGACTTTAAAAATGCAAACACCTGTATATCTGCACTCCCTAAAGCTATTTCGAAAATTAATATACCTTGCCAGGGTCTCAAATTATCATGATACCAAATTTCATCTAAATCAGTTTAGCGGTTTAGGCGTAACAAACAAACAAACAGACAGAATTACTTTCGCATTTATAATATTAATATATTATTGAAAGATCTTTACCATTCGAGATCAGTCGTCGGAACTTTTATGGAGCATGTTTCCAAGATGGCGCCAACAGCATCATATAGTATTTGGTTGAGTAGAGAGGGTAGTTAACACAGTGCAGGTGAAAGTTCAAAAAACCTTTAAACCTAATTCGCGGTCTCAAGTCCGGGAGCACTGCAGTTCATTCCCCTACCGTCCAACTACGCAATGGACCCGGTACCCGTACTGTGAAGCTATGGATAGCTAAGAATATTGTCTCTGAGTATGGATATGGATTGCTATTGAGAAAAACAAAGTATAAAATCTTACATAGTGATCTTCATCGCCGATATAAATGACCCCATTATGTAAGTACGGGGTGGCTCGTCCAGTCAGCAATAGAGTGGCTACATTGAGAGAGCCCTCCACATGGGAAGACACTAAGTATGTTAATTTGCCATCAAGATCTTTCTTTATACTGCAAATAAAGTTTGTACTACTGAATCTACGGAGGTACGATATAGGAGGACTTCACGAACAGGTAACATAATACATGCACATATTGTGGCAGATATACCAACCCTCACAAAAAAAAATTGATGATTCGTATATCTGTCGCACTATTAAAATGTGGAATGATCTATCTGCTTGCGTGTTTCCTTCTTCTTATAATCTCGAGTCCTTTAAACAAAGCGTGTATATGCATCTGAAGCCGGCATAATAGGTGCAATCAACGGCAACGGTTAATTAGATCATAATTGTTGGTTGCATTTGTTCTTGGACCTTCATACTGCTTTCCATCAGGTAGATGTGAGGTCACATGCCGACCTCTCATTAAAATGGTAGTCTCAGAAATACCCGACATGATGTATAGATTGAGTATTTTGTTTAAAAAAAAAATATTGGTGCTAGTTAAAACTACGTATGCATCTTATTTATTTTAAAAGCCATGAATATTTTTTGGGACTATTCTACTAATTTGTTAATCCACCCATTTCGTATTCAGATTATTTTTAGTCGATCAAACTTATTTTTTATATATATTAAAGTATTTTTCAACCCTATTCACATAAAAAGCTACCGCAGCCTAGTGGTAAAGTATCTGCGTAACTGATAACAAGGTCATGTTTCGCTTTTAGTTTGTGGGTTTACCGGTTTTCAGGAGACTAATTATCTTAATTCCATAAAAAATAATGACATATGCATAATATTATCCACCAATGAAAATTACTTACTTCTCACAACCTCTAGATAATACAACGGCATACAGCATGAGTAGGGCCCCAGGACCTTCTTCTACTTGAAACTAGAAAAATAATCATCAATCATATTCTAAAAAAGTACCAAATATATTTATAGGTTAAAGTTTACCTAATTTGCGATAAATAACACTTTATTAGGTGAGAGGAAAGCCTCTATAACTTTGCTAGGCCGACCGACCGGACTTTCAGTTTTTGTCTGTGGGTTCACCGGTTTTCCAGAGACTACTGTATCGATTTCTTGTCGAGGGGGTAGTATCCTTTCATGATACGATTAAGAAACGGGCGATTGATTTGATGATAAAGCAGAGAGGATACTAAAATAGACTCTTAATGCAAATTATACGTCCATGTCGCTACTGATTTCGCAACCGAATCACTTAACCAGCATAGTGGAAACGATCAATATTGTTAAACAACAATCTATTAACCTCATTCATGGACTTTGTAGGTCTGCTTAACATCAGGTAGATCCAAAACCACATTCCGTGCTGCATTAAAAAACACTTACCAAGTAAAGATACCGCTTCATAAAAATCTGTAGATCTTCTAGCTTTTTAAATTCAAATAAATGAAGCTAGAAAAAATGCAAAATATTAGTTATCTAGCAACACTAATAAACTTTTAATTTTAGTACATACTTTAAGAGATCTAGTATAAAGAGATTTAGTTTAATACCACTTAGGTCATTATCGCATATATATTTTTTCAGGAGATTAAAGTCACACGCCAAATTAACAATTAAAATAGCACCTATATATAGTTTAATAAGGTCACCTTTTCTGTAACATTATCCTGATAGTAATAGGAAGAATGTTGAACATAGGCTTCTTCGCTGGGTAAAGCCACCACAGCCTTAGGCTCCACTTCCTTCTGCAGATTGAAGCCTCCGCCGCTGCGCCAAATTACTTCGCTGCAGGCGCGCCATAAAGCTTCCTCTTGTCGTTCTTCGGATGGTCGGAGATAGCTGTATTTATTAGAAATATTTACTTTTATTGGAGTACGGCATAAAGAATAGGCTGGTAATGTCAAAACACATTCGTTTTTGTCACCGCCCATTTCTTATCCAGATTATTTTTAACCGATAATCTACTCGTATGTTGTTTTTTTTAATCACAAAGTATTTATTAACCCTATTTACTTAAAAAACAGCCGCGGCCTATTGGTTAAGTCACTGCGCCTGATAACAAGGTCATGCTTCGGTTTTAGTATGTGGATTCACCGTTCACCGGTTTTCAAGAGATTACTGATTGATTTATTGTCGAGGTCGTGGTCTCCTTTTAGGGCGCGGTTATGAAATATATATATATATATATATATATATATTTATGTATGTATATTTTACTATTTTGAAAAAAAAATATTTTATATACATCTATATCTATTATAGTTTTAATTCAATATAATACACAGAAAAATAATCAGTGATCACAGGGGCATAATACACATAGTATAAGCCTAGAACTTAGTTTATGACCAATGAAATATGTGTAAATTGTTCTATATATTTATTTTATTTATTTAAAAACTTTATTGCACAAATTAAGTATAAAAGCGGACTTAATGCCGCTAGGCATTCTCTACCAGTCAAACCTTTGGGATAAATTAAGCAGTAAGTAGGTAAAATAGGTGCAGTAAAATACATTTAAGAAATAGAGTATACAAATATTATACATACCCACTAATGCTGACTACATATACATACATATCATAAATTATGTTAATAATATACATACATAATAATAAAATAGCAAATATTACAGCAACAGCACAATATAGCACTACCCACAGCACATAACTATTTAAAGCGAAACACAGGATGAGATGAGAGAGAGAGAGTGAGCCCAAACGAATAATGAAAAGAAGACACATTGACATATTCAGAAAGTATTTATACACTAGTCTCTTAAAGATGCCCCTGTTAGGAGCTTGTCTAATGTCCACCGGTAGATCATTCCAGAGTCTTGCAGCAGCAACAGAAAAAGATTTTGAGACAAAGGTAGAATGATGAGAAGGTATAGAAAGAGTTGAGTTAGAGGCAAAACGAAGTACAACATATTATTATTATTATTATTATTATTATTATTATTATTATTATTATTATTATTATTATTATTATTATTATTATTATTATTATTATTATTATTATCATTATTATTATTATTATAAGTTGTATTGTTTTTTTTTTTATATTGGATGTCATAACACTAAAGTGTACAAACACACAGGGATATAAAAGTACCCATAATAAATCCAATATTGTTTCACGCGTGAAATGACAGGATAAAAATTACAGGCATTCCCTTTCAAAAACACTGCACGACAGATAATAAATGAACAAAGTTAGACCAGGGGCCTATTTCATAAACGTGTCAATTCTTTACGGGAAGAAAATTTATACCTTAGCTAGGGCAACCGATCGGTTTTATTACGACCGCCTATTCGAATGAAAAAAAAAGTTACCTAGTAATGACCTATAGGTTCCGCGGATTTTAGGAGTCAAATTGGTTGATTTCTTGTCGAGATGGCAGTTTCCATTCAGTGTACGGTTACGAAACGGGTAAGAAATTTGACAATAAAGCAACGAAGATATTGAAGTGGAACTGAAAATTTATCCGGCCATTTCGTAACCGCACTATTTAGCCGCCATAGTTGGATGCAACTAATGCTGTTAAACAAATTTTTTTTTATTGAATTTGATTAAACCTATTTTTGGGCTCTATAAGTCTGTTTACTTCAGGTACTTACTATATATAAAAACTAGTTTAAATAAATAATTGTGTAATAATTTACATTGATCATTAATCACAAACTATAACTAGGTGTTAAATAATCATGATACACCGATTTGTATCAATGAATTTATATTAAAATATGTATGTATTTGTTAAATAACATCACTATAGTGCCTGGCAGCTTATTGTGCTCTCCGACGATAAGCTGCCAGATCCGGGATCACTATACTTAGCAAATTGTTAAACTGACCAGTTGTTCGGTGTTGATTTAGAATATCATAGGCTATGATGAGGTAGAAATAAACCCTACCCCTGTATACACTTAGACTGTCTGGGCGGTCTCGGGAAACGTAAGTTAATTTTTAATCCTGATACCAAATAGAAGTTTAACAAAAAAACGGCACAGATCTAGAATCTCTGAGATTCAATAATACTTTAGTTTTTTTTTATAGAAACAAAAGTTACTAATAGTTTACTGTGTGTTTTCTCTCACTAGGATCTCGGTCTATAACAGTGAACTATGTGAGTCTAGCTTCAATACAAAAGACATAATTCACTAGAAGTGGCGCGTGCCTCGGCATAAATTGCCAGCACCTTCTATCGTCCGATATTTCACTTAAATAGCGACTTCATGCCTTAAACACTTCGCGATATATTTATTTAAATTTTGAATCATGTTATGTTTTTTAAAACTATTACTCTATAATGTTTTTTTATAATATTTTACAACTAGTTGAACCGCGCAATTTCGTCTGTAACTTTAATCGTGTACGCTCTCAAAAAGGAATATTTTTTTCCGTGTTTGCAATATTTTTCATTGTTACTACGTTACTATTCGTCGTAAATTTTGAATCATGTTTTGTTTTTAAAACTACAACTCTATAAGGTTTTTTTTTAAATGTTTTACAACTAGTTGAACCGCGCAATTTTGTCTGTAACTTTAACCGTGTACGCTCTCAAAAAGGAATATTTTTTCCCGTGTTTGCAACATTTTTCATTGTTGCTCCGTTACTATTCGTCGTAACATGATATTAAGTATTCTATATCCTTCCTCGATAAATTGGCTATCCAACACTAAAATTTTTTTTTCAATTGGAACCAGTAGTTCCTGAGATTAGCGCGTTCAACCAAACATACAAACAAACAAACTCTTCAGCTTTATAATATTAGTATAGATAAAGTAAAGCATTGGAAATGGAATTACGTTAATTAAATAATAGTATATACATAGTGACTTTGAAGGATGTACTTTGGGCTAATATGAGGTTCTGCTGATCAAATCGAACAACTTTTACCATGGAAACATGTGTAGCAAATGAAAAAAAAAATGCTTTCTCCATACAAACTAGTTATATTAAAATGACCAATTTGTATAGGGAAGCCATTTTTTTTTCGATTTGATCAGTAGAACATCATATTAGCCCAAGGTTCATCCATTCAAATTCACTCTGTATACGGTGTTAAAAGTTTTGATACCGTTCTTACGTATTATTGTATATTTATTTATATATCGATCTCATTAAATACGTTATTTAAAACAGTAATGACTAAATTATCTTTTTATTTTTTGAATGCATTTATAAATAAGAACATTAGATAATTAAGAAGGTAATATAATATAAGAACTCGGTGCAGTAGTCTCCGGAAAACTGGTGAACCCACAGACTAAAACCGAAACAAGACTAGGTCACTTGATGCTTTTAGCATCTGTATGGGCGATGTTTATAACTCAGCCACATTGTGTTGGACTCGGCCAACACACAATTAAATTTTAAACTTAAATTTTAGGTCCTCGATTTAAATCAATGAGTATTTAATAAAAAATACTTATTGGTTTATGATTGGCCTCGTTACGGATACACCGTCCATACAGATGAAAACCCGTCCTAGTCATGTTTCGGTTTTAGTTTGTGGGTTCACCGGTTTTCCAAAGACTACTGCATCAAATTCTTGTCGAGGTGGCAGCCTCCTTTGATGGTGCGGTTACGAAAAGAGCTATGGATTTCTCGATAGAGCAGCGAAGATATCAAAATAGACGCATAATGCAAATACGTCTTTGTCGCCGCCATATTGTAACCGCATCATTTAGCCGGCATAATGGGAGCAATCAATATTGTTGAAGAACATCAACTTTAGATCTGCTTGCCATCTGGTAGATACAAAATCACACGCCGTGCTCCAAAAAAAATGTAAGTGCACGCGCGTTTATTTGCAAACAAATTCGCTTGCACGCATGTGCAGGCGCATTTATTTGGAAAAAGGCTTTGTTAACCAACCCATATGTTAATGCAAATATATGTACGCCTGTCAACGAACTTTCAAGGACAGCTACACTAGTGTATAGGTTTAAAAAAACCTTATAAAAATGCGCTCCGTCTATATATGCGATCAGTCTATAAATGCCCTTTAATGCCTGTAAATGGGCTTTTCCAAGAAAGCTCGCTCAACGTACGACGTATCTTAATAATGTTTGTCATAATAATATAAAATTTTATGTCAAGTCATATAACCATAATAACGAAGTATGATGCATTTTACATCAAAACTACTTCATATAAAACTTAGGCTACTTTACATATTAAAGCTATAAAAATGTTATTGTCAATATGTGTGAAAGTGTGTGAAAATTATATAAGGAGTTAGTATCACGTTAGTAAATAGAGTCCCGAACAAATATTCTAGTGGTTGCGCCTTTGGCGTTGTATCCGATGGTCGTGGGTTCGATTCCCACCCATGAAAAAAAAAATGTACCTACGTTTTTCTGTGCAGTTTGTAATGGTGTGTGTGTTTATAAAATATACTATGTATTATATCGTTGCTTCTGGTACACATAGTACAAGCCTAGAGCTTAGTTTAAGAACAGAGCAATATGTGCAATTTCTACACCCATATTATTATTTTATTTAACTTATTGCGGTATGTGTATGACTTAATAACCCATCTTTAAACAGTTTCACAAGTTAGTATAGTGAAACTAAGACCGACATATTAACATGCTCTCCAAGGCACTAAAGCAGGGTTGTCAATCAACATACAATGTCATGTACACACATTTTTTAATTAAAAACTTATTGTTTCAAATCGGGATTTGAACCGGGGAATTAAAAACTTTAGTGTAAGTATATATTACCAAAAAAACTATCGTTACTTAATGGTAGTTTAAAGAAATCTAGGTCGATAGAGTCTGGACATCGAATGCCGACACTAGTAAAATAATTTAAAAAAGCTAAAAAAACAAACAAACACATTACCTGGCTTCGGCCTTTACATTATAATAAGAAATAACATTATATAAGGCTGTGGTCGAAAGCCCTTTGCCTTCCACACTGTGGAAACTACAAACCCCTCTACAAACAAACCACAAACTAAACTCACGTCTCGGGTGGAACACCAGGTTTATTATCCTTAGTCACGGGACGAGAATCGAACAGCAGCCACTTGATGACATGCGCCTGTAAAGCCGACAGGAGAGATCTGGCCCCGTTCCTGGGGGCTGCCAGGCCGTACCCTAGGGGCTGGTCGGGGGCCCGCATTATCAAAGGAGTCCGCACCCATTCGCCTCGAGGTGGACATGATGCCGTCCCAAATGTTATTGTTCGGAGTTCCTGTGATGTAATTTATTATATAAGTATTAATTTAATAAATAAATATTATTTGGCAGCCTCCGTAGACTAGTGGTTGCGCCTTTGGCGTTGTATCCGGAGGTCGTGGGTTCGATTCCCACCCATGGCAAAAAATATTAGTACGTTTTTTCTGTACAGTTTGTCATGGTCTGGGTGTTTATAAAATATAATATGTATTATATCGTTGCTTCTGGTACACATAATACAAGCCTAGAGCTTAGTTTGTGACCAGAGCAATATGTGTAATTTGTCCTACATATTATTAAAAAAAAAAAAAAAAACATCCAGTGCCTTACGGCGCCCGAGACCGCCTAGATGTTTTTAAGGGTTTTTAATCCCACCTCGCCGAAGCCGATGATATGAGTCTACACCGAACAAGTGGCTAGCTCGACGCGATGTTTAGATAAACTCAATAACATATCTATAAACAGTTTCACAAGTTGGTAAAACTATGTGGTGAACTGGGACCGACAGCTCAACATGCTCTCCGAGGCACTCCAGCTCGTTTATTTTTTATACATGTATTTTTAAATTAAAGATACTCACGATGGCTTGCTCTTCAGTTATTTGCTGACCACCCACAACTGTAGGCTTAGCCCCAGGAGGAAGTTTATTTCTGGCATAAAGAACTCTTTCTGAAAACAAAAAAAGTTTATAGTTTAATTTATGTCTCGTAAAATATCTCGTGTACTGGTCCGGTTTATTTATAATTTGGAAAGTTATAAATATTTTTTTTTTAAATATTCCAAAATTTACACTAATTTAATATCTTCAAAGTAGTCTTTTTTTCCAATTCTGAAAATTGTAGTTAATTACCCAGGTATCGGAAACCTCGGCAGGCGAAATGTACAGCATTTATCGTTTTTTTTTTAAAGCTATATTACTATAATATTAATTTCAAAATAAGGCCCTTTTGTACTACAAGTCAATTATTATTAACATTATTACATAATAAAATAAACACCCATGGCCTTATTCATAAAAACATATTGAGTCGTGATTGAAACTTGAAGAACACTTAACCTACTATAGGTTTTGTTTTTTTTTTAACCCGGCACGAGTCGCACCCTTATTTGGAACACAAAGTGGCGCTACTGGGTAAAAAATACCACAAAATAAAAGTATCCAAAGGAAAGGTTAAAAAAAATATATTTGAAATGAAATATTTTTTTCTATAAAGCGTCTTGTTGCTACCAAATTAAATCGAAAACATTTTGTGAGTATATAATATCTATTTGTTAAAAAAGCTGAATTAAGAAAATAAATTAATAACATGTCTAATGTAGTAGGTAAGAACTTTTCCTTAATATTATTATTTTTAAAGATAAATATGTACCCAGTAAAACTGGGTACATATTTTGTAAAGAAAAGTTCTTACCTAAGTACTACATTAGACATGTAATTAATTTATTTTCTTAATTCAGCTTTTTTAATAAATATTATATACTTTAGACGGCCTGCATGGCCAAGATCGTTGTGCGAGTTTTGTGGACATAGCTTTGTGGTTTGGGTACCTATGTAATAATTTGGTCTGTAGCTTCCTACAGTACCTAAGATGGCGCCGATCTGAGTTATAACTATAAAAAAATAATGACAAAAATGTAGTCCGTGGGTATGTGTCCTGCCGTGTTAACAACAAATATGAATATACGTAAAAGAGATAAAATCTATTGTAACTAAAGTGTTCTTCAAGGGACGAATAGGGCACCAGACTTATATGGTTCACCCAATGTAAAAGCCACCTTAAGATGCACCACCCATGGTAATCAAAAATACTGCACATTAAGTCAAAATGCAGTAATAATATAATTAATCCATCCCTCGCATACGTTCTCAAATTACTTCTCGAACTGGAAATACTGGCGAACCCTAGGCCACTGGTTCATAATATTTATTTATCATCTAACTATGTAAACGGCCTTAGGGTACCGCTGTTATGGAATTTGATATAAGTACCTCCAATACCATTGTACAAGAAAAAAATCTATTATAACAGCTATTATTATTGTGCTAAAACCTTAAGATTCCAATGCACTTGCAGGTTCTAATAATTATTATTAATAATAAAAAAATAACTAAATATATAAATATTTAGTTATTTTTTTTATTATTTATTGGAGCACAGAATGTGACATTGTATCTAGGTACCTAATAGAAAATAAAACCTAAAAAATCCATAAATAGGGCCAGTATTGTTGAATGAATGCATTATTGTTTTACATCAGTATTTGCTTACACTATGCCGATAAAAATACGCGGTTACAAAATGAGCGCCAGCAAATATGAATTGACATACGAGTGTATAATGAATATCCTCGCTGCTTTATAGTCAAATCAACTATTTTGTTACGACATCTCACATACTACTAAAATAACCGTTCTAGTAGTATTAATACTGGTAAACCCACAAACTAAATCTGACTAGGTCACTTGTAAGCTATCAGTCAAACCTTCGGAGCTATACTATGTTGACATTTTCTAAATTTAAAGTAGACTTTCCATATCCACTTTTATTTTAAATTCCTCAATATAACTGAATCTAAATTAAATATTATTATAAAGTTATTAAATATTGTTTTCTAGGTATTAACCATTTTCTATATTAAAAAATTCTTCTTGTGAAGTACCGAGAACACTTTTCCGCAGCATGGTTTAGTCTATCCGACTGATCGACTGAGCAGGGTAAAGGGTTTTACCATTAGATTCGAGTGTTTCTTGTGAACTGAGCACCATAATTGTTTCTGAAAGAGCCTTAGCAGTTCTTTTAAGGTAAAGAGACCTGTTATTGCCGTGCAATAACTATTTTAAATAACATTACAGACTTTTAAGTAGTTTCTACCTGTTTGAAAATAGGAGTTTAAAACTTTGTAGAAAAAATATTAGAATTTAAATGTTATTATTATTATTTTTATAAAAATATACAGGGTGTTTGGAAGGGAGCTGTACATACGCCTAGGGTAGAAACTAGGGATAGTCTGCTACCTACCCCCGCCCAATATATTGACCTTGGCCTCAAGGTCAATATAAAAAACCCTCCGCTGGGCCAACCAACGGCGTAACCACTAACTCAAAGTATATAATATTAGTACGTATGAAGCTGCACAGAACTCCAGTTTGCAGTCTGGGTGTTTAGAAAATATAATATTTGACCGCCTCCGTAGACTAGTGGTTGGGTCCTTGGCCCTGTATCCGGATGTCTTGGCTTCGAATCTCACCCATGGCAAACAAATATTAGTACATTTTTCGTAAAGTTTATCATTGTCTGGATATTTATAAAATATAATATATATTATATCGTTTTTTCTGGTACAAACCTTAGAACTTAGTTTGTGGCCAGAGCAATATGTGTAAATTATCCTATATATTATATTTTTTATTAAAACATATATTAGATTAGTATAGTTGTTTCTAGTATAGGTACAACATTGGAGCTTACTATATGATCAGGGATATAAGTGTAAAGTTCCCTACATATTATTATTATATATCGTCATTGCATCCTCAAGATTTAGAATTCACTGTGGGTAGTCCATCCCATTGCTATGGCGTTGTACAGATTTTTAGAGTCAAAGCCCTAAAAAAAAAAGAAAAAACAATACGTGCTTCGATGGTATCTCGCTCACTCAGTATAACAAATCATTCGTTCTTTTCTGTGGCGTTGTAAAGTTGTTTATTTTTCGTTAAAATAAAACTTTAGTGCTAATTTGTGTTAAAAACTATTAAATATTTTGTTATAATCGTATATAAATATGGGAAAACGTAAAAGAGAAGAAGATAAGTTAAAAAAGAAGATTCGGAAGTTAGAAAAACGTCTTGCCAAGAAAAGGAGAAAGTTAGATGATACTACAAGTGAAGGTTAGCTATAAAAAATGTGTTTGTAAACAAAGTATTTACATATTTACTTCAATGTTTAACGAACACTAGGTCTTTTAGTTCTACAACGAGATTGTAGGCGACCAAACTATACTAACATTTTGTTAAGGTCATTTTGTTCTACAACGAGATTGTAGGCGACCTGTAAAAATCATCCAAACAAAGGACAGGGTTACTTAGTTCTATAACGAGATTATAGGCAACCCTAGTTGTATATACATATTCAATTATATTTAGACATGTTCTTTGTCCTATAACGCGATTATGGGCAACATGTTCCCACAAATAAATAATGTGGTCCTTTTATATACATTAACTAAACCCTTACTCTTTTTTCTACAAATTGTATTGGTGTTATGTACCTACTGAAGTGTACTTTAGTTGTATATATAACTATTTACAATAATAATCATTTGTTCATAATTCTTTATAAACCATTATTATATTAAGAATTATATGAAAAAATTGTAATGTATGTTTTGTTTACTTTTACCCAGGCAGTGCTAGTGACACAACTAGACCTAGGACACCAGTTATACTGGATTTGGATTCTGAAGGTCTGGAACAAGGAATACCGGAAACTTCTGAATTATTAGAAGACAAGATTGACTCAGATATTTTGGATCTACTGGGAGAACCGAAAGAAAGTGCAGTTCAATCTGGAGCGTGTATTCCAGAGGATATCGCTAAAAGATGGGGGGATATTTTAGTTATGGGTCAAACTAAAGAACAAAAAATGGAAGTTTTAAAAAAGATGTTGATACCAGAAAATTTTAAATTAGTTATGGCACCTAAACTTAATCCCGAGATAGCATCTGCTCTCACAGAGCCTGCAAAAAATAGGGACCTAAGGCTGGAAAACTTCCAAAATACCTTAGGTCTAGGCTTGGCAGGGATATCTAATTTACTTACCTGTGTGATAAAGGGCAATGTTGCTAAGATGGACATGATAAAATCCATATCAGAAATTGGGCAAGTTCTTCTAAACTTGCATCATGATAGTACATGCAATAGAAGAAATCTCATAATACCGAGCCTTGACAAGAAATTTAATAGTTTAATTAAAAACTCCAAAAGGGATTGCTTTCTCTTCGGGGAAAATCTAGGAGAGAATATAAAAGCTATTAAAGCAATGGAAAATTCCAGCCTGCAAATTAAAAAAGTATATACCCCAAATGTGGCAAAGAAATATAATAATAAGGAAAACTACCGGGGCCCACCTCGTCAACAAAATCAAAAAGTATACAGACAAGGTGGGCGCAGGATCCCAGAAAATCATCAAAAAGTTGCACCTCAGCGTCCTCCAGCAAACTACAAGAGGAACACATTCAAGCCGGCCAGTCAACATCATTAGAGGTACCTCATGCTGGTCGCCTTCGGCATTTTATTAACACTTGGAGAGTTGTCACACATGACCTCCACATTATTAGTTGCATTTCAGGATACAAAATACCATTTAGTTGTAACTTTAACCAAGTTAAGGTACCTATAAATCCTAAATATTCCTCTTTGGAAGTGACAAATTTAAAAGTAGCTATTTCCAAATTATTAAAATTAGGTGCAGTATCCAGGTGTTCAGAGATCCAAGGCCAGTTTATTTCTACAATTTTTTTGACACCAAAGAGTGATGGGTCTTTCCGTTTTATTCTTAATTTAAAAACTTTAAATACATATATAGAAACTCTCCATTTCAAAATGGAAGATATAAGAACTGTTTATAAGCTAATGTCAAAAAATTGTTTCATGGCCACAATAGATTTAAAAGATGCATATTTTTTAATTCCAGTGAATATTTCAGATAGAAAATATCTTCGATTTACTTTTGAAAGCTACCTCTATGAATTTAATTGCCTTCCATTTGGTTTATCTTCGGCACCATATATATTTACCAAAATTATGAAACCCCTTATAACAAAATTGAGATTAGAAGGTCACAAACTTGTTATATTTCTTGATGATATTTGTTGCATAGGCAGTACCTACCAAGAATGTACCCAAACAGTACTAGCTACAATAAAATTACTAACATGTCTAGGTTTCATAATAAATGAACAAAAAAGTAAAAAAAATCCTAGTCAATTATGTAAATATTTAGGTTTTTATTTAGATTCAGTTAATATGTGCATTAAATTACCAGAAGAAAAAAGATTAAAAGTATTAAGCTCTGTAAATAAAATTTCTACTTTAAAAATAATAACCATAAGGGATTTTGCAAAATTTCTTGGTCTTTTAACATCAGTTTGCCCTGCTTCAGCATATAGTTGGGTATATACTAAACAAATGGAAAGACTAAAATTTTTAGCTTTACAACAATCAAGTGATAATTATAATATTAAAATGACCTTGACTATGGAAATTTTACCAGATTTGACCTGGTGGAAAGATAATATTATGTCAACATTTAACCCTATTCGACAAGGACAATATAAATTAGAAATTTTTTCAGACGCTTCCCTTACAGGTTGGGGTGCCTCCTGTGAAGGTGAAAGTACTAATGGTTTTTGGAACCATCAAGAAAGACTTTATCATATTAACTACTTAGAATTGTTAGCCGCTTTCTTAGCACTTAAATGTTTTGCAAGTAAATTAACAAATTGCGAAATTTTATTAAGAATAGATAATATTACAGCAATATCTTACATTAACAGAATGGGGGGAATACAATTCGTACACTTAAATAAAATAGCTCGAGATATTTGGATTTGGTGTGAGTTAAAAAAAATATTTATTTTTGCTTCTTACATCAAGTCTAAAGACAATATAATGGCTGATATAGCCTCAAGACACTATAATATAGATACTGAGTGGGAACTATCTGATAAATCATTTAAATTATTAACACATAAATTTGGTTTTCCAGAAATTGATTTGTTTGCTTCAAGATTAAATCATAAATGTAATAAATATATTTCCTGGAAGAGGGACCCTGCCGCTTTCAATATTGATGCTTTTACTCTAAATTGGAGTAACTATTATTTCTATGCTTTTCCACCTTTTTCCTTAATTCTAAAATGTACTAGGAAAATAATTGATGACCGAGCAGAGGGAATTTTAGTAGTACCCTACTGGCCTAGCCAACCATGGTACCCACTACTGACATCCATATCAAAATCAGATCCGTTTATCCTTAAACCTCATCGAAATTTGTTATTATCTCCTTTCAGATCGTGCCACCCTCTTTGGAAACACCTTATCCTGGTTGTGATGATTGTATCAGGCAAGCATTCTTAAAAAAGGGGGTGCCCCCAAGTTCCATAGACATCATGATAGCCTCACTGACTAAAAACTCTAAGAAACAATATAATACCGCCTTTAAACAATGGTGGATTTTTTGTAATAAGAATAAATTAATTTTTTATAAAACTTCCTTATCTTGGGTCTTAAAATTCCTTACCGAACAGTTTAATAAGGGCTTAGGGTACTCAACCCTGAACTCATATAGATCTGCTCTTGGATTGATTTTGGGTAGAAGATTTAGTCAAGGAGATACTATGTCACGTTTTTTTAAGGGTATTTTTAAATTGAAACCTTACTTCCCGAAATATCAACATACTTGGGATCCAAACATGGTTTTAGAATTTTATTCCCAACAATATCCTAATGAGAATCTATCATTGGACATGCTCACAAAAAAATGTATAATCTTGTTGGCTTTAGCCACAGCTCAAAGGGTGCAAACATTATCCGTTAT
Organism: Monopis laevigella; assembly: GCA_947458855.1. Lineage (NCBI taxonomy): Eukaryota > Metazoa > Arthropoda > Insecta > Lepidoptera > Tineidae > Monopis > Monopis laevigella. Next base: position 9,108,283 of record OX381581.1, on the reverse strand, counting down.
TAAATTAAATAATATTAAAATAAGTTCAGAAACAATTGATATTATCATAAATGACTTAATAAAAACTTCTAAACCCAATCATTCAAATCCTAAAATATCAGTTCCTTTTTTCAGGCAAAAAATTGAAATGTGCCCAGCTCATACACTGTGCTCCTATATCCAATGTACCGAGAAATTTAGAAATACTACCAATACTGACAATTTATTTCTTACTATAAAAAAACCTATCCATAACGCTACTTCACAATCTTTAAGCCGTTGGATTAAAGAATCTCTTAGATTGGCGGGCATAGATACTAATATTTTTACTGCTCATAGTACCCGTCACGCTTCTACATCAGCAGCTGAAAGAAAGGGTATTCCACTAGACATAATTAGAAAAGCAGCGGGGTGGTCAGGAAACTCTATGGTTTTTGCTAAGTTTTATAACCGACCCCTTAATAATGTTAAGAAAGATAGTTCTTTTGCTGAAGCTGTGTAAGAGATTTAGTCCCGCCCTCCCAACTACGTAAAACCCACAAACTGATGTAAAATAGGGACGTCTCTAAACTAAATGATTTGTTATACTGAGTGAGCGAGATACCATCGAAGCACGTATTGTTTTTTCTTTTTTTTTTAGGGCTTTGACTCTAAAAATCTGTACAACGCCATAGCAATGGGATGGACTACCCACAGTGAATTCTAAATCTCTTCGGATGCAATGACTCATATAATTACGGTCAAACTTCACTTAAGGTAAGTTCAATTAACCGTTAATTATATTTTAAACGAACAAACTCTTCAGCTTTATAATATTAGTAAACATTACAGTACACTTTATTAGTTGGTATCCTGCAAGACAAGTGGATAAAATCATCCAATTCGAATATATTCCTCTCATTACGTCCCAGGATAAGAACATTTCAAGGTTAATATTTTATAATATATATTATTTTTCGCAGAACGGACGGCCGTTGGGGCATTAAGGTCCGCGTGCTGGAGTGCCGCGTGGAGGACGTAGCAGAGGCAGGCCCCCCACAAGATGGACCTGAAAAAGGTCGCGGGAAGCCGATGGCTACAAGGGGCGCAGAACCGGTCGTTGTAGCGATCCTTGGGGGAGGCCTATGTCCAGCAGTGGACGCGTGAAATTTCAGTTTAAAAGATCTAAAAGATAATAAACGTTTTAATATTATATTATTATATAACTAAGGACCCAAATATCCCAAAATAAACTAGCTGAAATTCTGGAAATTTGTTATTTATACTTACTTACTGATAAAGATAAAATGTTTAGTGGACTGTAAATATTTTCTTTGCGCTTGCTTGGCTCGCCCGATAAATAAACTTTTTCAACTTTATTTATTTATTATTCTGTCGCTCGATAAATAATAAAATGTTTAGTATAAGAAAGAATAATCTTTAGCAAAGATAAATCATGACATTTTGTTGTGGAAGCTTAGACTCGATTTTTTTTAATGTTATTATTTGTTTTAAGATATAATTTGAGAAATTAAGAGATAAGTGCTTTTATTTTTTCATTGGTATATGTTTTATGGATTATTAAATAATATTGTTAAGTATTACCCGAGTTTATGTATTTCTCCATTTAGTTTTTAATTACGTTTTAAAAACAAAATATTTAAACGGAATATATATTGACTGCCTCTGTAGACTAGTGGCCGCGCCTCTGACGTTGTATGTGGGGGTCGTGGGTTCAATTCTCACACATGGCAAAAAAATATTAGTACGTTTTTCTGTACAGTTTATCATAGTCTGTGTGTTTATAAAATATAGTATCTATTATATCATTGTTTACCGCATAGGATTTTTATGATATAAAAATCCGCTACGTACCCTAAGGCCGAACGTAAAGATAAAAAAATGTATTTCACAATAATTTAACACGCTTTAAAAATCTATCTAATGTTAAAAATACACTCGTATAAAAATAAAATAAAAAATCTCGTATAGTTCTAGTATTTAAAGTAATATTTTTTTTATAGTTTACACACTGCAAAATGAATATAATATTCTCAAAAAAAGTTCATAAAATAAATAGACATTAACTGGACAGTTTACCCTACAATGTCACACGTCATTTTATGAATGCATTTTGTATTGAACTACATTTCCGTGGGCGTCACGAGCAGTTTGTTTGATGGAGTGCAAATGGGTGGCATGGAATATGAAAATAGGAGCATTGCCACACGTATCATTGCGGTATCGCCTTCGTTTTAAACGTACAACTTTGCTATTTTATTTCCTTAAGTTTAAATTTAGAATGTATTTCTTTGACTAATGATCTATTTATTTTTACTAGAGTAATTTGTTTATTTTCGAATTTTTGATCTAGCTATTTGTTCAAGTTTATACTAAGTAATTTATTTTTATTGGGGTACGGCATTTGACTTTATATTTACCTGGTTGTGAGCAGACCTACAAAGACCATGAATGGAGTCAATCAATAATTGTTCTTAAACAAAATTGATCGCTCCCACTATGCCGGCTAAATGATGCGATTACTAAATGTGTGGCGACAAATTGAATTACGAGTATATTTTAATATACACGCTGCCTTATAGTCTATTCAACCCATTTCGTAACCGCTCGTAACCGCACCCTGAAAGGAGACTACCACCCCGACAAGAAATCGATGCAGTAGTCCTCTGAAAACCGGTGAACCCACAGACAAAAACCGAAACATGACTAGGTCACTTGACGGTTTTTGCATTGGTATGGGCGGTGGTAACGAGACCGATCGGTCAGCCTAACGAAGTTCCTTTCTCCCACCTAAGAATGAAAAACCTGTTTATTTTTACAATACTATATTTATTGAATAATGATTACTTAGTCGTTTTTGAGTAAATTGTATTATTTATATTCATTATACTGGCCACAATGGCCGGTATAATAATAAAAAAAAAAAAAAAAAAAAGCTAATCTAACAATAATTTATCACATTATAATTATAATTGAAATGTTTATTTATTTACATATAGTTACTTCTAATAATTTATAATATTAAAATCCGTTATATTGTTTATATATTAATGTAGTAGAAATATGCTCATGGGGCCCAAATACATTAGGATTTATAAAAAAACTATCATCAGACCTTATTGACGTCACCGGTGACCAGAGGGCTGGCTCTTACCTCTTCCAAAGACTAAGCTTGATCATTCAAAGAGGTAGTGTAGCCAGCGTTCTGGGCACGCGATAACTGTGAGGATTTATATTTTTTTAGGCAAGTTTTTTTTTTTTTTTTTAATAGTAATAAAATTTATTTGTGTTTTTTTAAATGTTTTATCAATTTAAAAAATATATAGACCTTTTATTTATAAAAATGCATAAATAAATAAAAAAAAAAAGTTAAAAATCTACTAAACGAACATTACATTTAAGTAGATATACCCTCACCTTCTAACGACATCATGGTTAAGCTCCGTACTTTAAAAGTTCTAGATAATGAAAAAAAGCCTTTAAACTACCAATTTAAAACAATGTTCTAAATTTAAAAAATATTCTTCAATACCACAGACTCATTATATTAAACGCACAAACCCCCACCCATGGCGCGGCTCGGTGCACAGCTAAATAATGACTAACAAGCAAGTCTGGTACAGAAACCAACATTAATACTATATGCATATATGTTTATACATGGTGGCCGAGTTGGTTAGACCTTGGACTTAAACACACTAAGGTCCCTGGTTCGAATCCCGGTGTGTACCAATGAGTTTTTAATTAAAAAAAATATGTACATTTGTTTGACAACACCACTATAGTGCCTCGGAGAGCACGTTAAGCTGTCGGTCCCGGTTTCTCTATACCAACTTATGAAACTGTTTATAGATGGGTTATTGAGTCTATACAAAACATCGCGACGAGCTAGCCACTTTTTCGGTGTGGACTCATACTATCGGCTACGACGAGGTGGGATTAAACCCCTCCGCTGGGTACCCTGGGGCCGTCTAGGCGGTCTCGGGCGTCGTAAGGCACCCGTGAAGATATATGTATATATATGTTACTAATAACATATGCAATTATCTGCATACATACCTACAGAATTAAGTACATAATCGTCCAACGCAAGCGTGTATTGACTTAATAAGACAAGGTTATTTGGTATACTGTACGTAGTGCTAATAATGATTTAAATTATGCATCTCTAAGTCAAAGTCAAAATCATTTATTTCATGTAAATCTTTACAGATATTTATGAATAGTCAAAAAAAACAAGTTTAACAATGAGAAAAAAAAAAAAGAGTGCGTTTGGTTAGGCAGCTATTCATTAACAAAAGAACGACAAATATTAATTGAACTTAAACACGATGGAATGGAAATCTTAATATGAATATAACTACCGAACCGAACACACACTACATAACCAACTAGTGTAAGACTAGGTGGTTGGCTCTTTAAATACTTGTGAAAAGCGGGCAAATTCTATAAGTATTCGCCGAATAAAGGTTCAGTTATACATGGTGACTATAAAAGGTTGTACTTTGGGCTTATATAAGGTTCTACTAATCGAATTAGACTTACTTTACCCATGGAACCATGTGTCGCAAATGAAAACTAAAATGCCTTCTCCATACAAACTAGTTATGTTAAAATGACCAATTTGTATGGGGAGGTAAAAAATGTTTTATATGGTTCCACGGGGAAAAATTGTTCGATTTGATCAGTAGAACCTCATATAAGCCCATTAAAACAACCTTTAAAATTCACCCTTTATATTCTTTCGCTATATTTTTGTCACTTAGGTTTAATAATATATTTTATTTATATTATTATTTGTCAACATTGGCGTCAAACAGGGATGTGTGATGTCCACCAGACTGTTCATCATATACCTAGACAAATGCCTGCAGAGACTGAAAGAAAACAGATGTGGGATAAAAATGGGTGGCATGTTGATTAATTCACTGTTGTATGCAGATGATGCTGTCCTTATTGCATCATCTGAGCAAGAGCTGCAATCACTTGTCACAGACATGAAAGTGGGATGTATTGAAAGAGGTCTCCGAATAAATGAGGGAAAATCTAAGGTGTTAATATTTGAGAGAAATGATATAACGAATGCGACAATTATGATTGATAATGAGAAACTAGAACAAGTGTCTGAATTTATATATCTGGGTAGTGTTTTTACTAGGGATGGTAGATATGAAAAAGATATTGAAAGGAGAGTGAATGCAGGCAATAGTGTCAACGGAGCACTGCGTTCTATGATAGGTAGGTCAAATATTACTCAAAAAGCAAGACTTGCCATTCATAACGCAGTGCTTGTACCTACACTATTGTATGGAAGTCAGACATGGGTATGTCAGGATAAATATGAAAGCAAAATAAATGCAGTAGAAATGCGCTTATTGCGACGAATGTGCGGTGTTAAAATAACAGACCGAATCCGCAATGACGTAATTCGAGAACGAGTGGGACTGAAAGAGAGTATAGGCATGAAAATGAGAAAAGGTATGCTCCGCTGGTTTGGGCATATAGAAAGAATGAGTGATGAAAGACTGACGAACCAGATATATAAAAGCGAGGTGAAGGGTAAACGTGGCCGAGGGAGACCAAGACATACATACCATGACCAAATTTAAAAGGTTTTAAAAGACGGTGCTATTAAGAGTCTCCGAAATCGGCGTGCCTGTATGAGTAGAGTTATGACTGGGGAAGAGGCGAAAGGAGTATGTAGGGATAGGGACAAGTGGCGCTCGGTTGTCTCTGCCTACCCCGTAAGGGACCTGGTGTGAAGATAAATAAATATATAAATATTAATTATTAGGTAGAATACTGTCACTGATGACGCCGCTCCAAAGAGAGGTAAATTATTTGGAAATAATATTTTATAGCTTCAATGTATATTATTTACCTAATAAGATATTAATTTTTATCTTTTAAAAAAAATATATAACATTTACCTTATACACATAACACATTTTATTTATTTCAGATTATTATTTATTAAGGAGTTTATATTTTAAGCAATACTTGGAATAAATTAATAATTACTTATAGTTATCAGACTAAACAAACGAACTCTAAGACCTTATTCTATAAAAAAATACTTTTAGTTATTTTCTGTAAAGATTTACATAAACTACATAATTAAGTTAAAATCAAAACTTTTCAGGCAAGTATAAAACGTATTTTTTTTAACATTTAGTAACTGCGCCCTAAAAGGAGACTACCACCTCAAAAGAAAAGGATGCAGCAGTCTCTTGAAAACCGATGCACCCACAGATTAAAACCGAAACATAACTAGTATATATACGTGGTGGCCAAGTTGGTTAGACCTTGGACTTAAAAACACTTAGGTCCCTGGTTCGAATCCCGGTGTGTACCAATAAGTTTTTAATAATAAAAAATATATATCTACATTTGTTTGACAACACTACTATAGTGCTTCGGAGAGCACGTTAAGCTGTCGGTCCCGGTTTCACTATACCAACTTATTAAACTGTTTATAGATGGGTATTAAGTCGACGAGCTCGCCACTTGTTCGGTGTAGACTCATACCACCGGTTACAACGAGGTGGGATCAAAAACCCCTCCGCTGGGTACCCTGAGGCCGTCTAGGCGGTCTCGGGCGCCGTAAGGCACCCTTGATGATATGTATGTATTTTTTTTCCTGTAAATAAATAAAAAATACCTTTTACAGACCCCTCAGTTAGTTCCATTTTAGTCAAATAAATCCTCGATTTTTACTAAAAATAATCTTCAAACACAAAACCTTTTAAATCACTGAAAACCTGAATTACTTATATATCTATAAAATATAGAGTTTTCCAGCTAGAACATAAATATATTTTGCAAGGTAACTTGTACCGTCTGAAACTAAGTAAGCACTAGATTAAATTTTCACCTAGAACACCTAACCGCATAGGAAATTTATAATTTATTTTTAGACCGATGTATGCTTTCGTGTATTCTTGCAATATAAAGGTTGATTCGCTTGAACTTTAATCGTGAAATTAAACTTGGTTCTTAAACAATTTCCTGCGGTTTTATTCTCATTTATTTTATAAATTTCCTTTCATAATTGGTAGCTATCTAGTTTTAGAAAGCACTAAGTAAAGTAGTAAATATTTTAAGATTTTTTTTTTTTTTTGTTTTCAATTATTTCCAATGGATTTCAGTTGCTATATTTCTACCTACTTTATTTTTATTTATGTGTTAAGCGTATGGTTAATGAACGAAAGACGAAACAAATATATTGGCTACAGGCGTGATACTATGTATGTATATATGTGTTTTTATACGCTTAACAATTGCTTGTTAAGTTTTCTAACTGCATAAACATTTTTTTCGTACGCCCAGTGCATTTTTTTATCAAGTTGCAGAATCAAAGTACAACCATGTGTATAGTTTAACTTAGATTATGAAAAACTTTGAAGTAAGTAAATGATAATAAGCAATTTGACCAAAATTCGTGAGGGGTGACTGAAACCTGGTTGGCTCAGTGATTGAAAACGAGGATCGTGGGCTCGAGTCCCGCCACCAGCTTTTTTATTGCATTTTATCTTTAAAAAAAAAGCATTTTTTATTTTTTTTAACTAACTAATTATGTAAATGATACCTTTAATTTTTTTCGTCGAACTTTCCATTTGCATTGTGAAGACACGATGAATAAAATTTTAACAATACCACAGCAGCTTTCCTAGGAACTGTTCAAGTTGTATGTAGTACGTAATAAACTTCTACGAACTGAGTGAATCATAATATTGCATAACCGATATGCATTCATCAAAATGTTCGACACGATAATGAATTTTCGGAATATAGTCTGACTGATACATTCTGAAACTGTTTTTAATATTTTAAGCTGAAACTGTTTTTATATATAATAATATTATCTGCACAATGAATAATCTTTCTATGTTTAATGAATATCTGTGAATAAGTTTCTCAAGCAGTGGAATCAGCCAATTAAAACATTCTTGTACGTTATATTCTGGTGGATGTAGAGTCACATGTCCTGCTCTATTAAAATAAAATACCTAGGGCCCCAAATTCTTCTAAATTAGCCTTCGTTCAATCGGATTGGAATAGAATCAAAGTTTGTATTCTGCTTTCTATCCAATCGCCCATACAAAATACCGCCAAACAAAAGCGTGTATAAATACGATTATGATTCGGTTAGTTATAATTTAAGAAAATTGAGGACCAGGAAAGTGATTCGTATTTTTCTTAATATGTTAGGTTTATTAGGCAATTATAAAAAGAATTTAGTAATAAATAGCCACATGATGAAATTTTGAAATATTTTTGACAACTGAGATGTATTAAACTGTTTTACAAAAAAAGTTAATTTGATAAATTAATAATGAAAATGTTATATTTAACAAAATACTCAAAAAAGAAAACATATTTGAGAGAGACAATGTTCTTAGATACATACTTATAAAATATTTTACAATTTTTTTAAACTAAAACAGGATCATATAATATTTGGTTGAGTAGAGAGGGTAGTGAACACAGTGCAGGTGAGAGTTCAAAAGGCCTTTAAACCTACTTCGCGGTCTCAAGTCCGGGAACGCTGCAGTTCATTCCCCTGCCTTTCAACCACGCGATGGACCCGGCACCCGCACGGTGAATCCATGGTTTGCTAAGAACATTGTCTCTCTCTCTTATATTTATGAAAATGAATATAGCCTGTGCTAGTCAGGAATAGAGCTATTAAATAGTGAAATATTTTTCCCGATATATTCCAGAGCTTATCCCCTACATACAGACTCTTTATATTAGTATTAATATTAATTATTATTATAAAGTAGATCAAATAGTAGTATATACGTGGTGGTATTGGTTAGACCTCAGACTTAAAAACACTAGAGTTTTTAGGCCCATGGTTCAAACCCTGGTATGTAGTAATTAATTTTTATTAAAGAAATATCTACATTTGTTTGACAACACCAGTATGGTATCCCGGACACCAACTGAAACTGTTTATAGATTGAAGCAATCCAAACATCGCGACGAGTTAGCCACTTATTCTAAATTAAATTTATTTTTGAAGAAGCGGTGCCAGCTTACACATGTATTGTTTTACTTAATAGCTGGCTCCAACCTTAGCAATATGTAATTCTTAATATTTGTTACTGAAATAAAGGTATTTTTATTTAAATTCTTATTTAGCCACTTATTCGGTGTAGACTCATACCATTGGACACAACAAGGTGGGATTAAAACTCCTTCGCTGAGTACTCTGAGGCCGACTAGGCGCTATCGGGAACCGCAAGGCACCCGTGATAATATTTATTGTATTTTAGTTTTTAGATTAAACAGTAAAATATCTTAAAATTATAAAATCAATGTAATATATTTAAATATCAAAATTGTTCACTTTAAGCTACAAATGCATAATCATTTAAGTGCTCTTGAAAACACAACGAAGCTTTCTAAAAGTCAAAAGTTACCCGGAAATATTTATAAAAGCTTTCAATTATGTTTGCAAATAGTTTTTTAAAAGTAATATTTATTTTAACATAAAATATATACTACATGTTATATTAATTCGTTTGTCCTTAAATATTCATAGACTGACAGCGAGACAAAATTGTCCAGCTTGTTAAATTAATAAATTGTTTCTATTAAAACATATTCCAAAATAATTTTCGATTAAAATTAAGTACAAAAGCACCTAGTGGTTAAGTCACTGTGCAACAGTACTGATAAGAAGATAGGTGACCGCTTTATACATAAGCACCGCAACAATCTCGCTGAATGTTAGATGTTGCCTCCGAATACCGTCGGCGAAATAGGGACGAGCAATCCCTCCGCTGGGTACCCTGGGGCCTTTAAAAAACGGTTATTGGGAGCCAAACATCCGTGCCGGTATTGTCACTTAAATACATGTAGAAGTGAGAAGGAATTTATTTCATTACCTTCCTAAATGAGTTATTAAGAAGTAACCTGATTATAATTACCTTCTTCCTTTCTGCTCAATTCAGGTGAAAGCAAAAGAAGGCTCTTGTCCATTCTTCCTTCTACTTCTGTTCTACCTTCTTTCTTCTCAGTTTTCATGGCATCATAGTCCATTTCACGAGATTTTGGAGTTTTATTATACACTAAATATTTTGTTATTTGATCCATTTTTATATATTTTTTAAATATTTTATTTAAAAATTTAGTTGTCTAGAAAAAAGAGTTGGGTGCTATTGCAATAAAGGTGAGACAGGGAATGTTGTGCTAAGAATAATTCTCGCTGAAACAGCACACAATATGTTACGAAATGTTTATGCTAATAGAAATTTACATAACTTCACTTTACTTACACATACATATGCAAATCTTAAAATGCTTCCCGACTTCGGTTAAGATGCGGTATTCTTGAGAAAATGGTTTAAACTTTTACTTTAATTTATTTGAATAATATAATTAATCGTTCTGTTCTCTGTCTCAGTGTAGTTTATTTTAAAATTTAGGTTTCTTTTGAATTTATTTTTATATTAAATAAATATTTTATATAATATTATATTTAAATGGTGTTTCTGATGGTGACTTTTATATTATATTATAAAAGGGTTTTATATATTATATTTAAATAACAATTAAATATAATAAAATGCGTTTTAGTATTTTATGTAATTGTTTTTATTTCTATCACCATAGTCATGACAATCTAAAACTAGAAAAATAAAATGGCAAAAGACCATTTCGACTTCAAACGATAACACAAGATGGTGTCCCTAAATTATATATCTATATCTGTGATCTATATAGGTTTATAGAAGAGCTTGTCCTGATTGACTGACTATATCATCATCAGCCAGCCGAAATAACTGATGCTGTTTCGAAATAACTGATGATATTTTTTTTGGAGCACGGCATGGGACTTAGTATCTACCTGATGCTAAGCAGATCCGCAAAGTCCATGAATGGGGTCGATCAATACATTGTTGTTTAACAATATTGATCGCTATCACTACGCCTAAATGATGCGGTTACGAAATGGGCGGCGACAAGGACGTATTTTTTTTTTCAGTTTTAAACCCAAGAGAGTGAATCTACTTACTACAGACTTAAAATATATTCAACTATAAAAATAATTTATTAGATGTTTTGGAATTTCATTTCGTACTCAGTAGAGTGGAAAAAAAGTGGTTTAAAAAGTATGTTTTAGGGTGGTTTTTCATACCGATATATATTTCTGTTTCTTTTTTTATAAGATCTCAACTTGTGACCTTGTATCCACCTGTTGTTAAGCAGTATGTAATACATTTATACTACTATTATAAATAGGGGAAATTATTAGACAAGTGTTTTACTATTTAAAAGTATATAGGTACAGATAATATGACAGACGGGTTAAAAAAATCTATCGCCGTATATGTACCAAAGGACTATGTAGAGAGTTCACAATAGACTTCCGACTATTCGAGGCTACACTGTACTCTATCGATTCCTAGCCGAGGTGGCTATTTTGTAAGCGCACTCTGTATGGAGACTTCCTTTCAGAGTGCGCTTACAAAACGAGCGGTGAATGTGATAATAAACAGCACCGAGGATTACTTACACGTAATGAGTTAACGTCAAATGTGTTGTTAGTCATGTTTCGGTTTTAGTCTGTGGGTTCACGGGTTTTCAGGAGACTTGCATCGATTTGTCGAGGAGGTAGTCTCCTGTTAGGGTGCGGTTACGAAACGAGTGGTTAATTTAACGATAAAGCAGCGAGGCTACTGAGTTAGACTCGTTATGCAAATTCGTCTTTTTCGCCGCCCTGTTTGTAACCACAATTAAGCTGGTATAGTGGGAGCGATCAAAGCTGTTGAACAACAATGTATTGATCGCCTCCATTCATGAATTATGTAGGTCTGTTTATCAACAGGTACATACAAAGTACATGCTGCTCCAGTAAAACAAAACAAAAACGATTCCACCGCCCTGTCAAATTTGTAACCGCATAATTTATTCATATGTCATGTAACAATTTTAACAATTTATATTTAGATTATTGAATCTCTTATATAGAATCACAAGTGATATAAAAAAAACGATTTGTTAATAGATTGTATCCCAAAATTATTTTTATAACATTATGATTGTTAACGAAGAATAAAAATTACTTATTCATTACCTAATGACATTATTTCTAAGTATTTTTTCCCCACATTTAGCCGTTTATATTCCACCTAAGTATTAAAAAGCAGTAAAAAAGATAATTTGATTTACTGCTCTTTTGTCGAAGTCCCTGAAACGTGGGATAATTAACCTTTGATTAATATCAGGCGAGGTGTAGCTCGTAGCTTTATCGTACAACCCTGACTCAGAACCTGACGTTGAGAGATGTGTAGTCCAAATAAATGTATTTGATCATTTTTTTTTTTTTTTTTTTGTTTTTTAGTAATACTTCAAAAAAAATTATATCTTACACGTTTGTCACAAACATCTGATCCGAATGTTTGTGACAAACGTGTAAGATATACATTTTTTTGAAGTATTACTAAAAAACAAAAAAAAAAAAAAAGATACAGTCATACATGACTGACTATGCCAGAAAAAGGATGTAAGGCATAAGGTAAAAATACACTGGCGAAAGACAAAAATCATCAGGCAAGATTGAGGTCAAACGCAACTCTGTCATTATATAAAATAAAGGTGGAAAGCATGGATGAGGTTAAATGTAGAGCACCCATTCTATGTAAGTGCCTATGCATTCTAATAAGAGGACTGAAAGAAGATATAGGCATAACAATAAGAAATGGCTTTCTCTGCTGATTTGGGCATGTGGAAAGAATGAGTTATAAAATATGGTAACCATTATTATATAAGAGATAAATGGGTAAAAGTGGCCAACCAAGGCACTCTTAATTAAATAAAATTAGAAAGGTTTTAAGAGATGCTGCAATTACAATAATAAAATCCGAAATTGAGGACGGGTTAATCCCTCCGCTGGGTACCCTGAGGCCGTTTAAACTGTTCTCGGAAGCCAAATAGGCACCCGTGATGGTATTTATTTATTTATTATTTAAAAAAAAAAAAACTTTGTAATATTATATTATAATAGTAGAGATATATCTTATTCTACTCAACTATTTATCGGTGTTCCATTCCTTGTTTATGTGCAATAACCAACTATTTTTAAATATCAAATTTTATTGTTCATACTATAATAGGTGCACTAGGTGTAAAATTAGAATGATTTGTAATCGGTGCCTGCTCGCATGTATGTCAGTAATTTGCAAAACATAAAATACCTTTTGCTTCACATAAATTTTAATTAGGTGTATCTACATATTATATTTTAGTATGTATATATTTAAGAACTGAATTATTTATTTAAGATGACTTTTATTTGCGAAGGCTGTTTTTTTTATTATTATTTTAGCTTTGAAAATAGTTAATACTATACTATTACGTTTGTTTTGTTGTTTTTAGTTACGAAAAGGTATCACAATAAGTAAAAAAATACACTTTTATTTAAAATTAAAATGCAGTTTTTAACGAGAAAATGGTTTAAACTTTTACTTTAATTTATTTGAATAATATAATTAATCGTTCTGTTCTCTGTCTCAGTGTAGTTTATTTTAAAATTTAGGTTTCTTTTGAATTTATTTTTATATTAAATAAATATTTTATATAATATTATATTTAAATGGTGTTTCTGATGGTGACTTTTATATTATATTATAAAAGGGTTTTATATATTATATTTAAATAACAATTAAATATAATAAAATGCGTTTTAGTATTTTATGTAATTGTTTTTATTTCTATCACCATAGTCATGACAATCTAAAACTAGAAAAATAAAATGGCAAAAGACCATTTCGACTTCAAACGATAACACAAGATGGTGTCCCTAAATTATATATCTATATCTGTGATCTATATAGGTTTATAGAAGAGCTTGTCCTGATTGACTGACTATATCATCATCAGCCAGCCGAAATAACTGATGCTGTTTCGAAATAACTGATGATATTTTTTTTGGAGCACGGCATGGGACTTAGTATCTACCTGATGCTAAGCAGATCCGCAAAGTCCATGAATGGGGTCGATCAATACATTGTTGTTTAACAATATTGATCGCTATCACTACGCCTAAATGATGCGGTTACGAAATGGGCGGCGACAAGGACGTATTTTTTTTTTCAGTTTTAAACCCAAGAGAGTGAATCTACTTACTACAGACTTAAAATATATTCAACTATAAAAATAATTTATTAGATGTTTTGGAATTTCATTTCGTACTCAGTAGAGTGGAAAAAAAGTGGTTTAAAAAGTATGTTTTAGGGTGGTTTTTCATACCGATATATATTTCTGTTTCTTTTTTTATAAGATCTCAACTTGTGACCTTGTATCCACCTGTTGTTAAGCAGTATGTAATACATTTATACTACTATTATAAATAGGGGAAATTATTAGACAAGTGTTTTACTATTTAAAAGTATATAGGTACAGATAATATGACAGACGGGTTAAAAAAATCTATCGCCGTATATGTACCAAAGGACTATGTAGAGAGTTCACAATAGACTTCCGACTATTCGAGGCTACACTGTACTCTATCGATTCCTAGCCGAGGTGGCTATTTTGTAAGCGCACTCTGTATGGAGACTTCCTTTCAGAGTGCGCTTACAAAACGAGCGGTGAATGTGATAATAAACAGCACCGAGGATTACTTACACGTAATGAGTTAACGTCAAATGTGTTGTTAGTCATGTTTCGGTTTTAGTCTGTGGGTTCACGGGTTTTCAGGAGACTTGCATCGATTTGTCGAGGAGGTAGTCTCCTGTTAGGGTGCGGTTACGAAACGAGTGGTTAATTTAACGATAAAGCAGCGAGGCTACTGAGTTAGACTCGTTATGCAAATTCGTCTTTTTCGCCGCCCTGTTTGTAACCACAATTAAGCTGGTATAGTGGGAGCGATCAAAGCTGTTGAACAACAATGTATTGATCGCCTCCATTCATGAATTATGTAGGTCTGTTTATCAACAGGTACATACAAAGTACATGCTGCTCCAGTAAAACAAAACAAAAACGATTCCACCGCCCTGTCAAATTTGTAACCGCATAATTTATTCATATGTCATGTAACAATTTTAACAATTTATATTTAGATTATTGAATCTCTTATATAGAATCACAAGTGATATAAAAAAAACGATTTGTTAATAGATTGTATCCCAAAATTATTTTTATAACATTATGATTGTTAACGAAGAATAAAAATTACTTATTCATTACCTAATGACATTATTTCTAAGTATTTTTTCCCCACATTTAGCCGTTTATATTCCACCTAAGTATTAAAAAGCAGTAAAAAAGATAATTTGATTTACTGCTCTTTTGTCGAAGTCCCTGAAACGTGGGATAATTAACCTTTGATTAATATCAGGCGAGGTGTAGCTCGTAGCTTTATCGTACAACCCTGACTCAGAACCTGACGTTGAGAGATGTGTAGTCCAAATAAATGTATTTGATCATTTTTTTTTTTTTTTTTTTGTTTTTTAGTAATACTTCAAAAAAAATTATATCTTACACGTTTGTCACAAACATCTGATCCGAATGTTTGTGACAAACGTGTAAGATATACATTTTTTTGAAGTATTACTAAAAAACAAAAAAAAAAAAAAAGATACAGTCATACATGACTGACTATGCCAGAAAAAGGATGTAAGGCATAAGGTAAAAATACACTGGCGAAAGACAAAAATCATCAGGCAAGATTGAGGTCAAACGCAACTCTGTCATTATATAAAATAAAGGTGGAAAGCATGGATGAGGTTAAATGTAGAGCACCCATTCTATGTAAGTGCCTATGCATTCTAATAAGAGGACTGAAAGAAGATATAGGCATAACAATAAGAAATGGCTTTCTCTGCTGATTTGGGCATGTGGAAAGAATGAGTTATAAAATATGGTAACCATTATTATATAAGAGATAAATGGGTAAAAGTGGCCAACCAAGGCACTCTTAATTAAATAAAATTAGAAAGGTTTTAAGAGATGCTGCAATTACAATAATAAAATCCGAAATTGAGGACGGGTTAATCCCTCCGCTGGGTACCCTGAGGCCGTTTAAACTGTTCTCGGAAGCCAAATAGGCACCCGTGATGGTATTTATTTATTTATTATTTAAAAAAAAAAAAACTTTGTAATATTATATTATAATAGTAGAGATATATCTTATTCTACTCAACTATTTATCGGTGTTCCATTCCTTGTTTATGTGCAATAACCAACTATTTTTAAATATCAAATTTTATTGTTCATACTATAATAGGTGCACTAGGTGTAAAATTAGAATGATTTGTAATCGGTGCCTGCTCGCATGTATGTCAGTAATTTGCAAAACATAAAATACCTTTTGCTTCACATAAATTTTAATTAGGTGTATCTACATATTATATTTTAGTATGTATATATTTAAGAACTGAATTATTTATTTAAGATGACTTTTATTTGCGAAGGC
This sequence comes from Monopis laevigella, assembly GCA_947458855.1. Classification (NCBI taxonomy): domain Eukaryota; kingdom Metazoa; phylum Arthropoda; class Insecta; order Lepidoptera; family Tineidae; genus Monopis; species Monopis laevigella. The sequence continues at coordinate 9,091,875 of OX381581.1, read as the reverse complement.
TGTTTTTTTTATTATTATTTTAGCTTTGAAAATAGTTAATACTATACTATTACGTTTGTTTTGTTGTTTTTAGTTACGAAAAGGTATCACAATAAGTAAAAAAATACACTTTTATTTAAAATTAAAATGCAGTTTTTAACCTAATAATATTAATAATAATGCTTTGTATTTAATAATGTCCTAACAACATTTAATTATTCGTTAAAAGTATATTTATAAAAAAAAAACATTTAGTTTACATTTAAAATTATTTGACTGTCACATTTAATCGTTTATTTTGATCGGTCTCTTTTTAACCGTTGGAAAAATATAAAAGCTTAGATTTTTTTAAAAATTACAGTGACATTCTAATAACTTTAAAAGGTTATTAAGAAATGTGCTGAAACTCACCTTTATCTTTTGTGAGATTCACAACCTTATTCAAAGTTTGTGGTTTAGCCTTTACTTCAGCTTCATTAGAGTCACTTTCAGGATTTACCAAGTTAGTCTTAACATTTTTCCAACGATTACCGAGACCTTTCATTTTTTGAATTTTAAAATTTTACTGTTCCATTTTGTCCTGTTTCGCACAGTGTTCAATACTAATCCACTTCAGAGACTGAAAGCTTCGACCTTTTAGTACAATATGGATTTTGTCCAAGTGTTAAAGAGTTTGAACACAATGTGTTTATAGTACGTCTAAAAAGTTTTGATCGTATTATCACATTTAAAGCTTTTAGTTTTAAACTTTGAAAACATTATAATGTGTTCGTGTATTACTTGTGTTCTATGATTAAGTAGGGTAAGGTAAGCGGATTAAGGTAATTGTGTTTTCCATATCCCATATTCCGCAATACGTTTCCTTAAAATTATACCAAAATAATAGTAAAATAATTTATTACCTATTAGTGCTTTTACTTTAATATAAACTATTGAATAAATATTGTATATAGTTTTTTTTTATATAATAATAAACCTATTTATGTAAACATATTAACCTGGTCACAGGCTAATTAAAAATACTTAAAGATAATACTTTTAAAGATTTTTTTTTGTTGTAAAATATTAATTAATTCGTTTAAATGTGCTCTGGATTTCTATTATGATTAAATAAATAAATCTAATCTTACCCACCAGGAATATTAGATTGCATTTTTATCTTGAAAAAAAAAAAAATCTTTAGGTACGTATCCTTTTTCTCTCTCTTGTAACGAAACGTGCTGGGCTTAGGTATATGTTGTTACATGAGAGTTAAATTGTTACCTTCATTTCTTGCCCACTTACCGATTATCCGACTGTAAAAAGTTTTAATTCAAAAAGCTAAAAAAAAAAAATTAAAAATTAATCCCACTATACGAGTACCTACGGACGATTAACAGTGTCGTTCAAACATTTTTATTGTAACGCCCGAAGGTCACGATCGAACAACAATTTATTTCTAACACAAAAGCGATACTTTGCACTATTAGGAACTCTTCTATCCAATAAAAAAGCCGCTTTTGCATCAATAGGGGAGCGGGTAAAAGAAAATTGGATCCCTTTCAATGAAATACCTTGAATTGATAATAGTGTAGTATGGTATGTTTTTTTTTCTATTATTTACTTTTATAAAAATGATATTGAAGGTGATCATTATTTTACGTAAGTAGCTACTTATTACTATCATGGGACTTAGTAGAATGCCATGGATAGCCTGAATTAATCTATAAAATACAATACAAATTGATTTTATAAATGTATGTTCACATAAACTTTATTTTATTAATTGTAAAATTATTTCCATGTGGTCATGCTAAGACTCTTTATAGTTTGAATAAACATTTTCTCTTTTATTCATGAAAACTTTATACAGTATTTTATTATTATTAAAATGGTGTTTTGTTTTTTACCATTAAAAAATATATTTGACAGGAAAGAGAAATTTAAATGCTTCTTCTTCACTACTATTTATAAGTCATTCTTTATGCAGCCAACAGACCGAATTGAGTTGTCTGAGTTAATCCAACAGCTGAAAGTAGGTAGTGCTCCGGGCTTAGATGGCATAGATAATCAATTGATTAAAACTATAATGGAACACATACTTATACCATTGACAGCGGTATTTAACTTAAGTCTTGAATTTGGCACATTTCTGTCGATATGGAAGACTGCGTTGGTTACTCCAATCCACAAAGGAGGACCTGAAAACAATCCGTGTAACTATCGACCGATCTCACTCCTCAGCTGTTTCTCAAAGCTTCTGGAAAAGTTGGTTAACAAAAGACTAGTTAAGTTCCTAGAAGATAATGCACTCCTATCGGACAGCCAATTCGGATTTCGAACAGGAAAATCCTGTGAAGATGCAGTGACACTTCTTACCAAAGCTGTCTCTTCGAGCCTTGATCAGGGACAAGCATGTGTTGGTGTCTTCCTCGACCTTGCAAAGGCATTCGATACCGTGTCCATTCCAATAATGCTGACGAAGCTTGATTGTTTAGGTATTAGAGGCTGTGCTTTGGATTGGTTCAAGAGTTATTTAACGAACAGGAAACAAAAAGTTAAAGTAGGTTCACATACAAGCGAAACGCATAATATAAACTTTGGAGTCCCTCAAGGCAGCATACTAGGTCCAACACTCTTCCTATGCTACATTAATGATATTTCGCTTATATCACTTCATAACACGAGACTCATATGCTATGCCGATGACACCGCTATAATTTTTCACGGTATACATTCTCTCCAATTTTGAGAATGTCACACTTTAGTAGAGGAAAGTTTAACTAGGTTGGCCGGTTGGTTGGACTACAATCTACTTACGCTTAATACATCAAAAACGAAATTCACCTGTTTTTATAAAACTGCAGCAACAGCGCCTAATATATTTCCAACTGTGAAAATTCATAAACATCTACACAACCATACAGACCAGTCGACTTGCAAGTGTGAAGCTATAGAGAGAGTTTACTTTATACGTTATCTAGGAGTTATTATTGACGAGAAACTCTCGTTTCGTGAACATGTACTTGTACAGGTAACGAGCAAGAGGTTAAGAAAGCTTATTCACGTTATGAAGATGTTAAGATCGGTGGCTGATTTTAAGCTTCTCAAAAAAATATATACTGCTTTGTGTCAATCTATACTAACGTATAACATCTTATCGTGGGGTGGATGTACTTCATCAACTCTCATAACTTTGGAAAGAGCACAGCGATCGGTACTAAAGGTTATGCTGAGGAAGCCTTTTCAATACCCCACAACAAGCCTGCTTGCGAAAGCTCAGGTATTAAGTGTCAGGTGCTTATATATCCTTAGGGCTGTGCTATCTGGTCATAGACTGGCACTAAACAGTCCTGACTATGACATGAGATGTTCCAAGCGCTTATTTTGTTTATCCACATTTCCAACCAAAAAAAGTTTTTCTCAACGGTTCGCCCCATTTATGACTCCTTTTATATATAATAGGATTATTAGGAAAATTAATTTGAAATATAAAAGTGTACATGAAGTGAAGGTATTGACAGAAGCTTACCTGAGGACGTGGACTTTCAGCCAGACAGAGAGTTTTTTACGAGTCATATCATGAGACATAACAGTCACAAAATATGAAATTATAAAATAATATACTACCCACACCACATATATACTATCTACATTCACACAAACGCATACACACATACTCACGTTTAGGTACATTCAAATTTTATCTTATTGTGTTGTATGTAGATTTATAACTTTTAAAATGTAATATTGTTTTTTTGTTTGATTTTATTATTATTTTTCCGTGTATTATTTTTGTTACTAATATATACTTACTTTAATTTAGTTAAGTATTGGTTTTAGTATAGAATTAAAATGATTGATTATATTTGATTTGGTTAAGTTAACTATAGATTTAAAATTTTTGATTTTATTTGACTTTGTTATTATTTTATTTTAATTTGTCTAATTGAATATGCTGCCATAAAACTGTACTGTATAAATGTTTGTAATGACCCCACGGGACAGGCTCAGCCTAGTGTGGGGATCAATGATAATTCTTGTATGTGGGCGAAAAATATGTTAATAAAGATATATTCTATTCTACTATTTATAAGTCTATATAAATACTGCTACGATATTACCATTTGTTCGGTATAGACTTACATCGGTATAGAAAACCAATGGCTACGATTAGGTGGTAATATAGAAATATTAAAATCAAAATTGAAAAAAATATATATACGTGGTGGCCTAGTTGGTTAATCCTTGGACTTAAAAACACTTAGGTCCCTGGTTCGAATCCCGGTATGTAACAATGAGTTTTTAATTAAAAAATGTATGTACATTTGTTTGACAACACCACTATAGTAACTTGGAGAGCACGTTAAGCTGTCGGTCCCGGTTTCACAATACCAACTTGTGAAACTGTTTATAGATGGGTTATTGAGTCTATTCAAAACATCGCGACGAGCTAGCCACTTGTTCGGTGTAGACTCATACCATCGGCTACGACGAGGTGGGAGTAGAACCCCTCCGCTGGGTACCCTGGGGCCGTCTAGGCGGTCTCGGGCGCCGTAAGGCACCCGTGATTATACACATACACACAAAATTTAAAATGAAAAAAATAAAATAAAAATGGGTATTTCAAATAAAATTATATAAGTTTTTTTTATATAAATACTGCTACGATGTAACAACTTGTTCAGTATATAATAAAATCGGTATAGAATACTAATAGCTACCACGATAATATGGTAAATAGCTTGAGGCCATCTAGCCATATTTAAGAAGAATAAAATTTATAGAAATATTTAAAGAAAATTTTGATAAAATACTGATACATTTAAGTGACATAAATTATTTATTAATCTTTTTTATTATTTTATTTTAAAAATCTTATCATACCTATTCATTTATTTCACATTATCGTAAAACTTAGTATGCGAGTGATGTTTGTGCAGTGAATCAGAGCGAGCTTTCGCGAATGCAATTCGGAAGTCGGTATTTTATGGTATCGGAATAAGAGAACCAATTGAGTGTATGCAAAATTTATTATCTAATCTATTTTTGTAATATAATATACATTAGTTTATAACTAATATTATAAAGAGAAAATATTTAATTATATTAATATTAATATGTACTACTGTACACCTCGAAGTAGTAATTAAGATTCCAGGAAATTGATTCGCGATTTCGAATGTCTAAAAACGTCTAAATATTGTTTTTAGCGATATTAAAGTATTTCTTTAAAGAAAAAAAGAACGTAAAAGTTTACCTCAATTATCTAATTAAGGTACACTTTTACTTCCTTTTTTTAATAATAATCTCTTTATAAAAAAAACAATTAACTTTAAAAAAAAACAAAGTTTGATTTATGATTCCAAAAATATTAATTTAGTCGTCATTTCAAAATTTCCTGTGGACTAAATATACAAACAACATTAAATATTTTTATTTATTTATTTAAATTCGACTCCAACGCACCTCTGTGATACAGAAACCTGCACCGCTAACAAATACCTGCCGCGTCCCAAAAGACATTGATTGAGTTCTAGCATTTATTAGAACGCCTCCGTAGGATCCGCACCCGCGTTCGGCGCGCACTTATTAGTTCCTTAACGCGATCAAATTAGTCGTGAAAGCTCCGATCCTTTGCCCTAGTTGGGTCAATGGTTGAGAAAATACTCGATTTTTTGTAGAGATTAAGGAAAAATCTAAGGGAGATTTAAAAAAAATATTCTATAAGCTTTTCCTAAAATGCGTAAATATAAAGTTTCATAATAAATTAAATTCCTGTATTTTTTTTACTGGAGCACGGCATATGAATTTGTATCTACCTGATGGTAAGTAGACATCCATTACGTCGTTAGGCCCACCGACTGGTCTTGTCTTGTCCCATACAGATGCAAAAACCGTCAAGTGATCTAGTCATTTTGGGTTCACCAATTTTCAGAAGACTACTGCATCGATTTATAGTCGAGGTCGCCTTCTTTCTGTGTGGGTTACGAAACGGGTGCTTGATTTGACGATAAGGCAGCAAGGGTATTAAAATACCTAGACTCGTAATACATATTCGTATTTGTCGCGGCCCATTTCGTAATCTCATCATCTTCTTGTCACCACCAGGTAGATACAAAGTCACACACCGTGCTCCAATAAAAAAAAAAAAAAAATCTTATTTTGCATTTACTATACAAATAATATATGCACGAGTATATTTTAATTTGCTCGTGGGTGTGGATGAGTATGCGTGTGCGTAAATTAATATTAAATAAAAGATAATATTAATTTACGCACACGCACACTCATCCACACGCACGAGCACATTAAAATATACTCGTGCATATATTATTTGTATTATAATTATACTTATATTAGCTATGGAAGAGTAGGATAATTTGACACAGTCATTTATTTACCTACAAAAATGTCTAATATACCTATTAAAAAAAACTACTAGGTTTATTGAAAGAAATTAATAAAAAATAAATGTATTTACATAAAAAAAATAGTAAATTATAGAATATCATTTTTCAAATTGATTTCCTTTTAAAACATTATATAAAACAACTTCATTATCATTTGGAATTCATTCTTAATATTAACAATGAAAACATCCGTAAAGATAACTTCACAAACGGCCATCTTTCAATAAATCAATTCTCTCGCGAACACTATCTTTCAAAAACATCTTTTTTCAGTCATAAAGGTGCGGATACACGTGCTAATAAACAGGCATGCTTATTGGCACCATAAGAGCTTTATGTGCCTATAAAGATCTGTATACACATGTTAGTAAAATATGCTTACTAGATTAAAAAGCATGCTCATTCGTAGCTAACGAATGCACAATATCATAATAAAACAGCATGTTGGCATGAAATGAGCAAGCGTCATTTTTAAAACATGAAACAAATACAAGGATGAATAATTTTAGTAGGTATCTTTTGCCATTTAAATCATTTAAATTTCCATCACATTTAACTAATATACTAAATAATTTAATTTTTACTAAAGGCTCACGTTCTAATAAAATGCATGCTCTTGTCACTACTTGACATCGGTAAATATACTCAAGACTAGCATGCACGTAAATATACATGCTATAAAGATAGCATTTATATATACACCATGCTTATTGGCTTAAAAATAACATCAAACTAAATTTAAGTTAACATTATTACTTACTCAGGTAATTGTTACCTATATGTACTTGATATATTATTATATTCTATTATGTAGCATAATAGGCATGCTATTTCTAAAGTATATTAAATTTAATCACTTGCTGTGTGTGTATTCGTACCTTTATCATAAAGTCGTTTTGACGCTTTTATTGAAATTTATCAAATAGGAGATAAACAAAGGAGTGAAGGGGTGGGCACTAAAATAAGAAGCGTTGAAATTCTTATGGAAAACATAAACATGCATTTTAGTTTATATTATAATTTAGCCTTCATTTTAAAGTTTTGATCAATTATATTTAAACTACCATTTTTATTATTAGAAGTTATTTTGTTTTAATAGAACAAAACCTCTAATTTTAGAAGGTTCTTCTGGGATTAACGGAATATAAACCCTTAATACATTTTTTACAATGAGGGTATATCATTATAAATACCGCAATAAGCTCGCCACTTGTTAGGTTTTGCCTCAGAATACCATCGGCGAAATGAGGACTGGTTAATCCGGGTTAATCGCTGGGTACCCTGAGGCCGTTTAAACGGTTCTTTGGAGCCGAAGAGGCACCCGTGATGGTATTTATTATTTATTATAAACCCTTAAGTTTAGAGGATTTTGCGATTACTGGAATATAAACCCATAAATTAACGCTTGCTGGCAAATGCTAGTCTAACATAAAGCTATCTTCTTTAGCTTAACTACAACTTAAAATATCAAAAAACTTGTAAGAAGAACTTAAGTGTAGATCCTTATTTTACGACAAACTATAAAGACGTCAAAACTGCATTAGTAGCAGCCATAGAGTCTTCTCCTTAGTAAATATGTCCTAAGGAGCCAGAACCTATACGAAAGTAGACGGATATATATACGTATACGGTATAGGATATACGAAATAAAAAAGATACAAATATATAATTATTAACATAAATAATATTATAATTATGATACATATTTTTTCTCCAAAACTTAATGGAAAGTGTGCCCAAATGACTGGCTGCGTTTCCCTGCTATGTAGGTTTTGGACAAGAAACAGCCAGCCTTTTTTGATCATCAGATATTTTGACCAAAAGCTTGGATTTTTTTTTAAATTTCTGTCATACAGATTGAATTTGAAAGGATGTGCTTTGGGCTAATATGAGGTTTTGCTGTTAAAATCAAACAACTTTTCCCATGGAACCATGTTTCGCAAATGAAAAAAATTTTTGGCTTCCCCATACAAATTGGTCATTTTAACATTACTAGTTTGTATGGAGAAGGCAATATTTTTTTTCATTTGCGACACATGGTTCCATAGGAAAAGTTGTTCGATTTGATCAGCAGAACCTCATATTAGCCCAAAGTACATCCTTTCAAAGTCACCATGTATATTAACTTATAATTGTATATTTATTATGGGATATCGTTTATTTTATGCAATAATTACTTGGCATAAATGACATTTGATTAACACATACATTTTAGTGTTTCACCAGAAAACGAGTACAAATAGACTTTAAATTATTTATAAGTATGTTTTATCTACAAGCTTTCATTGCCCATGCAGATGCATAAACAGTCAAGTGACCTTGGTCATGTTTTTGTCTGTAGATTTACCGGTTTTCAGAGTGCGGTTACGAAACAGGTGATTGCATCGACGACAAGCCGGAAATATATTACAATAGACTCGTTATGCAATTTGTCTCTGTCGCCGCTATGCCGCACTTAGCCGGCATAGTGGGAGCGATCAATGTTGTTTAACAACAGTTATTAATCGACCCCATCCATGGCCTTTGTAGGTCTGCTTACCACCAGGTAGATAGAAAGTCACATGACTTGTTCCAATAAAAATTAAGATTAAATTAATATTGTTATTACCTACATAATAAATAAGCTTATCACATGAAAGTAAAAGCTGTTATTCAGGAATGCATTTGAAGACAAATTTTACGAATACGTAACGACTACGTAAAATATTCGTGTTCTTTGTTTACGTACAAATGTGCTGCGAAGTCGTAGAAGGGCCCAAAAACAGCAATTTGCGTTCAGCTAAAGAGTTTTCGGTATAAAAGCTGTTTTGGGTAAGGAGGGCGGGATGTGATTTAACTTTATGAACAACTTTCTTTTGAGCTTAAAAGAAATAGGTAAGTTCTTTTTTTATTAGCATGCTTACTTTTTTATATAAGTATAGATTTATGTACTTGTCTATGTGGACGTTACGTTTCTAGCCACATAAAATAGTATATATATATATATATAGGTATAATTTTTATATGCATATTTATATTATTGGTCTTGGAAAATTTACAATTATGGCTTTCCTGCGCGATTCTTTCGCGTGCCTTAATTCCCTATTAACATTACTTATGGTCGCCTCCGTAGACAGTGGTTGCGCCTTTATCTTTGCATCTATAGGTCATGGGTTTGATTCCCACGCATGGCAAAAATATTATTACGTATTTTCTGTACAGTTTATCATGGTTCTTTCGGTACATGTTTTCTGTACATTATATTTTATACCTATATACACCCAGTATAAAATATAATATGTATTATATCATTGTTTCTGATACATATTGTATTAGATTATTAAGTCGATTTTTTCGTTAAATTTAACTTAGTCTCTACCTTAATTTAATATTAAAAATAAATCAAACTTACGATTCGATCAAACGTGTTAGATCGGTGGTTTAAAATAACAACGCTTGAAGACAAAGAGGATTAAATTTTAATTAAGACCAGACGTGGCCATGCGGTCCGGCTTGTGCTATACCTTACCACCACTATCCTTTATTATAAAACTCTACCTTATACGATACTCGATACACTTTTATTTACATTGCTTGTTTTACTTTAAAATATTGGAAAGTTGTATCTTAACTGTGGGTAATGGTATTACTAACCGATTTAAATAGGATTTTTTTAAAGTATTGAAGTAAAAGCCTGATTTTAATTTTAATAAACCGTATCCTAATTCTGAATTAGTCGGTGCTCGGTGTAAGTAGTAATTATTATTATTTTTCACTTGTATAACCTTTAATTTTAATTTAGTTATAATTGTGTTGCCTCTGAATGCCATCGACGAAGTGAGGGTGGGTTAATCCCTCCGCTGGGTACCCTGAGGCCGTTTCTCGGGAGCCAAAAAAAGTAACATAAGTCAACAGTATCTCAATGAAATTTGGTTTTAAATAATAGTAATACATAATAATACGTAAAGGTAATGTAATGATGTAATGGACACTCCGCGCCTCTCTCTGATCTTAAATCTCACCCCGTTTGACACTGAGAAACGTTTTTGAATAGCGCGCATTGTCCTGTATGAGACCTAAATTATTTATGGTTGTTTGAGTATAAATCAGCTCATATCCGTGTATAGGTGCAGATGCAAAAACTGTCAAGTGACCTAGTCATGTTTCGGTTTTAGTCTGTGGGTTAACCAGTTTTCAGGAGACTACTGCATCGATTTCTTATCGAATATCCATCTCACTGCATATTCATTTCGTTGGATTTTTTTAAATCTTTAAAAATAGTTTTTTTGCTCTAGTATATATTATTATAGTATATAGTGAAGGAATAATAGCTAAATCTATACTCATAAATTCTTCGAAATTACATAAATCCTTTGGGTACAAAACTAAGTTAGGTATTAGATTCATTAATTTTGATAAATGTGACAGTTTAGGCAGGTGTCACGTAAATAAATGTCTATTGAGAATTGGACTGACATAATCTATGTAAGGTTTACAATAAATATGGCAGCTTTGGATTTATGTTGGTATTAAAATTTATGATAATAATTTAATTCGGTATTAAGAGGTATTATTGTTTTGAGTTTATCGTCTACCTAAAGCTAATAATAATATTGTTATTTTGTTACTTGATAAAGTTAATTAATACTTCTCTGTTATTATAGGTGCATAATCGTCCTTTATTTAGATTATATTATACATGGTGAATTTGAAAGGATGTACTTTGGGCTAATATGAGGTTCTGCTGATCAAATCGAACAACTTTTCTCATGAAACCATGTGTCGCAAATGAAAAAAAAATTTGGCTTCCCATACAAATTGGTCATTTAAACATTACAAGTTTGTATGGAGAACGCATTTTTTTTTTAATTTCCGTCACATGGTTCCATGGGAAAAGTTGTTCGTATTGATCAGCAGATCCTCATATAAGCCCAAAGTACATCCTTTCAAAGTCACCATGTATATTAAGTTCTTGTTCAACAAACCTACCCTACCTACTTATTATAAATTTGACCTCACACTTACTCACGGTTATTAGTTATTTTCCTACATAACATGAAAAGAACAAGAAAATAGTATAGTTAATATTCATTAATACTAATAAGCTATAGGTTATATCTAACTTGAAATTTATAACGATTTCATACGAAATAGTCAATTGGAACGCCAAACATAAATACCTTGTAATGTTTTTTCTGTTAGCTTTTATAGCAAAAATTGCTATAAACTATAATTATTTTCGTTTTATTATAACGTATTTAGTGTTTTTAATATATAATTTACATTTTAAACTAGTTAAATTAATTATTTAAAACTCCGAACAACAATACAGCTTGACGGTTTTGACTTTTTTTTTTGTTGTTACTTAAGGGCACTGCAGTCGACTTGACGCCCATACAAACGTACTTATAATTTGTATTACTACCAATATTTCACTTGGCTGTTAGTCAAAGTTATTTTTTTTTTATGTTAGTGATTGTACGTGAAAATATATTTGTTATCGGTAATAAATATCAAATACAGAAAGATTAATTAATACAATGTCCCACAAAAATATAAAAACAGACTTCGCGATTGCGAATGCAGTGTCCTTAAAAACAATAGAGGTTTTAGGTCGCCCCGGTAAAAATCCCGGTTTGCAACTATTAATAAAAAAAAATACCTCAATTAGTGTTTGACACTCCATTATACTGCTTCGAATAGCACGTTAGGTTGTTGGTCCCAGAATCACTATAGCAACTTGTAAAATTATTTATAGATCGGTGGTTGAGTCTATCCAAACACTGCGATGAGCTGAGAATTTGTTCGATGTAGATTCAAAATACCAACGGTTACGACGAGATGGGAATTAAAATCCACTGCTAGCAGCTGAGGCGTCTAGACGGTCTCGGGTGTCGTAAGGCACCCGTGATGATATAAACTATTAGGTAATATTTAAATTAATAAAACTTTTTTTTAATATTTATAAAAATATTATAACCAAAGAGTTTCATAATGTATACAGTTAATAATATTCATTTCAATATTTGTTGTTGATTGTATAACAAATATAAATCCTGAAAAATAAATTCGTTGACAAATTTTAATAATGTATTCATGGTTATTAAATATAACGTATTTATTTGTTTTCAAGTACAATATAAATAAAACATTTTGTTTAATAAATAACAATAATAAACATTAAGTATAATACCTATATTGATAAAAATATATTAATGTGTCGAACAAATCATAAATCCTTTTTTTTACTGCATCACGGCACGTGACTTTATATCTACCTGGTGGTAAGCAGATCTACAAAATGTAAGATGAATTTTCATTACGAGAATGCGCTGTTTTGCCATCACTGTCCCGTCTCGACAAGAAATCGATGCAGTAGTCCCACGAAAATCGGGAAACCAACAACCTAAAACCGAAATATAACTAGGTCACTTGACGGTTTTTGCATCTATTTGACTAACGAAGTATAAAGACAAACAAACACAACGCTAGAGTTTTTATTTAAGTAGTCATTTTTTTAAACCAAATAAAACGCATTTTCTAATCAGTCAAAACTTTTTTGTACAATCAACTTTTATCATCCAATTTGAGTTAAAGTTATCCAAAATTATATTGTTAATTAAACTTTTGCTAAGAGCTGGAGACAAGCGATAAAAGACGAAACATAGTTCGTAGCAGAAGGAAATAATGGCCAAGTTTTTAATGGGAATGGTTTTGCGAAATAAATTTCCTTTACGATGTCCGACGAAGGCGTTCTAATTTAGAAAGCCTCCAGAGATGTTTTCGCCTCCTTGGTTTCGGGTTTTGTAATTTCATATATTTTTAGTTAAATATCATATTAGTATATTTTTTGTTATCTGAAACAAATAAAGTGTGTTAGATGTGTTTCTTACTTGGTAAAATATATAAATTGAAGCTATACAATTTTATTGCCAAATATTTCGCCTCTCTTTGGAGCGGCGTCATCAGTCATCAGTGCACCCGTGATGGCATACAATATATTTTTTGTTGTAATTCTTAGATGACATTTTGTTCTTACTCACATTTAGTCGGCATAGTAGGGACGATTGAATTCTGTATAGTAAGATTCTCTTAAAGAACAATATAATGATCCATTCAGGAACTTTGGTGGTCTGCTTACCATCATGTAGATACAAGGTTATTTTTTTTTGGGATTTCGTACATTAATAAACAAATAAAAAAGCCTAGTGGTTAAGTCACTGCGCAACTGATTACAACAAGGCCGGACCTGGGATGGGTGACCGCTTTATACAACGAGGCTATACCATCATAAACACCGCAAAAAGCTCGCCGCTTCTTAGGTGTTGCCTCCGAATAACATTGGCCAAATGAGGATGGGTTAATCCCTCTGCTGGGTACCCTGAGGCCGTTTAAACGGTTCTCGGGAGCCAAAAATGCACCCCTAATGGTATGTAAATTATAGTTTAAATAATATTTTTATTTTTTTAAATCTATCTTCCGTTAGGTAATAGTTACCTGTATTATAGTTTTATGCAAAAAAATGCAAAGCCCTACATATAATTATCATGTGATAAGACTAGATATATAGAGACTACACGTGTTTCGCTTATCCACTAAGCATATGGCATCAAATTATAATACAGTTAACTATTATCTCGTTAAAAAATAAAAATATAATCTTAACTATTATTTAAAGTGAACTTCCACAAAATAACGGCTGATTCAATGATTTATATTTAAAAAAAAAATTTCTTTAAGAATATTACATACATAATAAATTATTATGTCAGTAACCATTTGAGATAAAAAGGTAACATTTTTGTATGTATTAGATATTCTTCTCCAAATTTTCATTGTGTTTGGGATTTCTTCGTGAAATTAAACTTTCATCCCCTATTCTATACTGAAATTAAATTTTCATCCCCTATTCTATATGTACTATACTAATAGTACGGAACAGCATTTAAAAATTATATTCTTTTTTAGTATTAACACGATTCCATTCCACATAATACTTTACAGACTACAGCATTTTCTGATCTTATTTACAAACGAAAAATATTTTCCTAAGAACAATACACATATACCTACAACAAACTATAAGCAAGTGTCCAAGTACCCTCACCCTTACAAGTAGGTCATATTTTATCTTCCCTACATTTAAGGGCCGTCTAAGTAGATAGCGGCCGCAACCTATGTAATGGGACAATTAAGGTGACACGAGCACAAAGTTTTGACAGTTTAACGGTGGCCTCGCAATTTAGCTTTGTGAATGTCTTGCCTTTAGATTCGGAGATATCTGAAGGTCAAACAAATGTTTTATTCTAGATAACTTACATTATAATCATCAAGTTATTTTAAAGGGTAGTAGGTAGTGCGAAAGAAGAGTAAGAAAAAAAGAACGCGAGTATAAAAATGTTAATTGTTGGAGACTATTAAAGAGAGAAAAGAAAGAATCTTCAAATTAAGGCAAGATATAACATAGAATAGTAAAGAAAATAAAAGTAAAGAAGGAGAAGACCGAAACGAAGCTATTTATTGATTTATTCAAAAAGGAAATAAACAGTTACAATTAGATAATTATAATACAAAACAATTAACAGCACATATTCCAGTTAGATTTTTAATATAGAAAACAATATAATTCCGAGTTTGCAAACGTTAAACACGACAAGACGTTGCATAAACTATAAATATTGAAATATAAGTTCTATCCCGTTAATTATAGAGTTGAAATTCCAATGCTCCACTCATGATCAAACTTGCAAAAAAATCGTGTAATTCAAGATGGCGGCATTATTATAGCCAACCTAATACATACTATATAACCATTGGAATAGAACTTATATTTCCATATTTATAGTTTACGCAACGTCTTGTCGTGATATTAGCGGTTGCAAACTCGCAATAACGCCACAGATAATAAAGGTAAACCATAATAAATTCTTACAAATAAAATCTAACATGCGCAGATGACAGAAACACTAGACTTAAGTTTAATGATGATGATGATAGGGGATAATGTATTGAACAATATGAACAATAAACATATTCTTTATTTATTAATTATAATGAATAAATGGATGTTAGACCTAGTGGTTATTGAGGCATTTAACTAAATCGTTATAGGAAGTGATGTATCTTCTTTTATATAAGAGAGCGCATTAAAATCGATCCACTCGTAAGGTACAGATAGATAAAGGGGTCAACCAACAAATAAACTTACCTCTTTCTTCGCTGGACTTAAAATTATAACTAATACAATCGAGTTATTTAAAACAGTAGTTATTCTAGTAGATTACAAAAATATTGTACCTACCAAAATAAAATAAAAAGATAATAAAGCTATGAAATAAACCCGAAATCTTTACACGTTCAATACGTTTCGCGCAATTTAGAAAGTTAAAAAGCAGAACAATAAAACGTTGTCGTAAAAACAACGAGGAAAAACAAACCCAACCCCTCTCACATTATTTACGACATCTGCAAGTTTTAAGAAACGAAAACTGTGTAAAATATTTCTCTCACTTTTCCCAGTTTGAGGCTGTGGACGGAATTCTTAGGTTAAATTTCTGGTGGAGACGGTGTTGCGACTGGGACGGATATATTATGTTTGTTTGGTTTTAGCTTGGAGCTTGTTCGCTATTTTTAAATGTAACTTTGTAAAGTGTACTTTATGTAAGCTCCTATATCTTAAAGGAGAAAGAGGTTTTATTTTTACTGCTGTGTTTATTTAAGTTGTTGTCAATATTATTAATATATTTAGGTTTTAACTTCGCTTGACCGATTTCGTCGCCCATTTTATCTTATTGGTTTTGGGGTTCACATAAGTAAAAATACTTCGACTCTATGGGATCTTTTGTTTCTTGGAAGTGCCTATACATATAAAAGTGAGTTTTCAATCGCCAGATAAAGTTATTCAACAGTTACTTAACTTGTATGAAGAACTGTCAAATTGACTTGTCACTGGCTCCTATAACACAGCTTCGGCTGGAAAGAGAGCAGGGTGCCAAAAAAATATGTACTTTATTGAGTTAATAAAGTTATTTTTATTATTATTAATTCTCCGAATATTTATTCTTTTGAATAATTTTATCTAATCACTAGCTGATCCGCGCAATTTCGCCTGCGTACGCTCTCAAATATAATTTTTTTTCCCTGTTTTTAAAACATTTTTCACTGTTACTCCGCTCCTTTTGGCCGTAGCATAATGTTATGTAGCCTATATAAATGCCTTCCTCGATAAATGGGCTATCCAACAATAAAATAATTTTTAAATTCTAACCAGTAGTTCCGACTTTAACCAAACAAACAAACTCTTCAGCTTTATAATATTAGTATAGATTGAAATATTATGTTTCTTCTGTGGATAAACCGGTTTTCAAGATCTTAATGCATCGATTTCTTGTCTAGGTGATATTCTAAGGTTTATTTTTAGGGTGCGATTACAAAACGGAAAGTTGATTTGACAATGCATATTTACAGCATCATTTAGCCGACAGATAGGAGCGACCACGCTTTGTTAAACAATAATATTGATATATTATCAATACATTTCATCCATCTATCTTTGTGTCGGCTTACCATTAGGCAGATACCAAGTGCGTGGCGAGCTCCAATAATAATAAAATAAGTTTGTTGGTGTCCATTAAATAAAACTCCTTAAGGCCGGTTTCATAAGAAGAGGGAGGACATGTCGCCCTCCAAAAACAGTAATAGGTAAGATTTCGGTCTTTATTTCGGAACTTAATTTTATATATATAGTGTATGGGTTTACCGGTTTTCCGAAGACTACTGCATTGTTTTCTTGTCGAGGTCTCCTTTACGAAATGGGCCATTGATTTGAGTGAGGATATTAAAATAGACTCTTAATGCAAAAACGTCTGGCACCATCCATTTCGTAACCGCATCATTTAGTGGGAGCGACCAACATTGTTAAATAATAACACCATTCATGGACTTTTTAGGTGTGCTTACCATGAGGTAGATAAAAAGTCATGCCGTGCCTTAATAAAAAAAAAGATTCTGGCGGCATGATGGTACCACACAGTGCCAGTGGCCACACGCTCCAAGTGGCCAGCTCGTCGCGATGGTAGGATAGATTTAATAACCCTAATAACCCTAAAAGATATTATATTTATTCAATAAAATAATCAATACAAAAACTTGTGCTAATTTATAATAAAAATAAATTAAAAAAACTGGGACCGTGTGCTTTTCTAGGCACGAATCTAAAAATCTATATTCATAAACTTAAAAATGTAAGTAGCTTAATTAATGTCAACTCTATACTTTATACTTACTTATTACTATGTAGGTAGGTACAGTCAGAAGCAATATCAGCACTTGCAAGGCACACCCTGTTTGCTCTCGCCTAGATATTAAGGTTGTAGTAGCGAGTAGTAAGCTGCCTTATTTATTTAAAACTTCTCCCGCCGCGATACACGTCTGCGGGAGTAAAAGACATACTGTTTATTTTGTGCTTTGCATGTACTTTTTACGAAGTAATATTAAAATGCATATTTTTGTTCTGTACATACACTGAGTGTAATTAATTTTTGTTTGTATTTTGAAGATCAGGGGACTGGTTTTATTACAAGTATAAATCAAAAAAAAAAAATTTCCCATTCTAATATGTCAAAGAGATAAGTTTCAAATAGGTATAGCTACTCGTAATGGTCTTAACTTTATCTCTATATATTAACTTTTTAGGTCTGCTCTCGAAAATAAATCACATACTAACTAAAAAAACTTTTTTTTTAAACAAAAATTCGTAACTTAGAATGTTCTAAGTTACGATTCTAGAATAATAATAAAATTATTCTATTATCAAATCTTTTGAACATTACGAATTATATTCTTAAATTAGTGCAGCCAGTAATATTCTATATTAGTAATATTAATATTAATAATATACCAATTCTTTAGCCTCCCACGCTAGGATTCCTTGTATTGTAGGAGCCAGTAATCTTTTACAAATATAGATAAAGTTATGTAGGTGTTATCAAACATTTTATATTACACAAAATATTTTTTTTTTTTTATCCTAATTATGTTACAAAGGTCTAATATAGGTAATTGTAATTGTATTATAACAATGTGTATGTATGTAAAAAAATATAAATTATATAAAAATAGCGTTAAACATTTCCATAATAACGTTCTTTTAAATAAAGACCGGAAGAAAAATCTTTAGGTAAGATTCAGGTGTCGCATGAATACCTTTAGGTTCAGGTGAGAAATATAAAATTAATTATTATTTATTTATCTTCAACCCAGGACACTTACGGGGTAGGCAGAGAAAACCGAGCGCCACTTGTCTCTATCTCTACATACTTCTTTTGCCTCGTCCACAGTCTAACTCTTCGCATACATGCACGCCGATTTAGGAGACTTTTAATGTACTGTATTTTAAAACCTTTCCAATGTGATCATGGTCCATTGTCTTAGTCTCCCGCGGCCACGTTTATCCTTCACCTTACTTTTATATATCTTGTTCGACATTATTTCAATTATAAAATTAAGAAACGCCTATTAAAAAAATCAGGAATTGACAAAAAGTTCAGTAAATAATGGATTTAAAAATCCATGGTTAGGAACCAAAAACATACATACATATCTACTATACATAAATACTAGGTACCCAGCGGAGGGGTTATTAATCCCACCTCGTCGTAGCCGATGGTATGAGTCCACACCGAACAAGTGACTAGCTCGTCGCGATGTTTTGAATAGACTTAATAACCCATCTTTAAACAGTTTCAAGTTGGTATAGTGAAACCGGGACCGACAGCTTAACGTGCTCTCCGAGGCACTATAGTGGTGTTGTCAAAAGGTACTAAAAAGTGAGATTATTGAAAAAAAAAACTCTGCGAGCGAGGTTTTTCACTTCTCGAACTTTTTTTAAGTGAACACAATCAGTTTTTGTAATGACAATAGTTTCTTGTCAGGTTTTGTTATATGTAGCGTTTCCCAATAACCTAAATATGGATTGACTTTGAAAATTCTACTTTGGGCCACTATGAGGTTCTATTAATTTAATCGAACAACTTTTCCAAGAAACCATGTGTCGCAAATGAATAATAAAATTTCCTTCTCCATATAAACAAGTAATTTAAAATTATTTTCATTCGCGACACATGGTTCCGTGGAAAAAGTTGTTCGATTTGATCAGCAGAACCTAATATTAGCCCAAAGTACATCCTTTCAAATTCATCCTGTATATCGCCGAAAAAGTGACAATCAATATACAGGGTGATTTTTTCAAGTGTGCCTTCAGACCAAATCCTAAACTACAAGGAATATCGAAAAATGCTCAAAGGAGACACGGGACCGATTTTGATAAAAACTAAAACTGCAATATTAGATTTTTGAAAAATTTATTCTCCTAGCCGGGAATCGAAACGGTTGATTTTGAAAAAAAAAAGTCATGCTGTATTATTGCACCAGCTGATAGTGAACCTTATAAGTATCAAATTCTGGTAAGTAATATTAAACGGTAAACTAAAGGAAAGTGCTCATTTTTATTTAAATAAAAATAGCATTATATTAAACAATTTGATTAGTTGGTAGAGCAACTAATCAAATTGTTTAAAATAATGCTCTTCAAAACCATCATATTTTTTTAAATAAACATAAGAAAAAAATAATTCACCTATGTATTGAAAATAATAGCTATCATTTGAATCAATTTATTAGTTAGGGTTTTAAATTTTTTAACATTATTCTTAAAAATAATCACTTTCAGGTGGTGCAATAAAACAGCATGACATTTTTTTTCAAAATTAACTGGTTCGATTCCCGGCTAGGGGGGGAATAATTTTTTCAAAAATCGAATGATGCAGTTTTAGTTTTTATAAGCGACACTATCAGCTGGTGCAATAATACAGCATGACTTTTTTTTTTTAAATCAACCGGTTCGATTCCTGGCTAGGGGAATAAATTTTTCAAAAATCTAATGATGCAGTTTTAGTTTTTATCAAAATCGGTCTCGTGATTCCTGAGCATTTTTCGATATTCCTTGTAGTTTAAGATTTGACCATTGAAGGCACACTTGAAAAATTCACCCTGTATATTAGTATTTATAGTGAAATTTTGCTCGACTCATTAACGTGATCTATTTGTCGTCTGCCTACTAGTTGTTGTCAAATGAAATATATGTTTATTTTTTGTAAAAAATAAAATAAAACAACATATTATAAATGCGTTGTAAAACACGTTGGTGTACTTATTACGTCTTACATAATTAGTACATCATAATCGGAATAATTGCAAAGTAATATTATAATTTTACTATCGTTTAATGTTTTTTTTTATTATTAAAAAGCGAGTTTTGAAAAGTGACCTGTATTTAAGTTTACGGTCTCTATTTCACCACTAAAACTACCGTAAATATAATATGTATATCATACTAGGTACTGTAAATAATGGCTTTCGATTCATTTAAAATGTAATTTATTGCAAATTACAAACGATTAGATTAAACTATTCAAGCATGTAATCAATTAAAATATCATCACGGGTGCCTTACGGCGCGCCGTAAGGCACCGCCTAGATGCTGTCTATGGGTACCCAACGGAGGGGTTTATAATCCCACCGCCGATGGTATGAGTATACACCGTACAAGTGGCTAGCTCGTAGCGATATTTTAAATAGACTCAATAACCCATCTATAAACAGTTTCACAAGTTGGTATAGTGAAACCGGGACCGACAGCTTAACGTGGTCTCCAAGGCACTATAGTGGTGTTGTCAAACAAATGAACATACATTTTTAAATTAAAAACTCATTGGTACACACTGGGTTTTGAACCAGGGACCTATGTGTTTTTAAATCCAAGGTCTAACCAACTCGCCACCACGTAGGTGAAATAAATTAAAACTATTAATTAAAAATATTATATTGTATTAGTAATATAGAAATCAAGAAAATATAAAAATCAAGAAAATATAAAAATCAAGAAACTAGAATACAGCATTTCTGTTGCCTGGAGCAGTCACTTGCGTTTTTGAAAACCAGATTTTCGGGACATTGTGAGGATTTCGGAACACAGTGTCCACCTCGCCGATTGCACCGTAATTCTTTCTCGGATACTGAAAATTAAAAGACATATTTTAAGTGATAAATTTTATGCGTAAGAGCATTGTTATTACATGGCAGTAAAGATTTTATAATCATGTTTTTTAGTTTTTGGGTACAATTACCAAAATAACAATAATTATTGGACTATTTACCGTTTTCTTTTGTTCGCTTTAATATGGGAGTGGTTTAAAAAGAATAATAATTGAGGAAATCCTGAAGGAAAATTAGTTTATATTATTTTTCGATCTGTCGACCATACAGCCATAATTTTAGTGACTGTTATAACTGTCACTATTTATTAATAAAGCCATTATCTTAGTAGCTGCCACTAAGTTCACAGGGCCCGCTAGTAGGTAATAAAATATATAGGTACAATATAGCTATAATACCGTACTAAATACCAGGATCCGTGAACAGAGTAAACCGTGTACCGTACAAAGAACTATCAGTATGATTTACTGATGTAGTAAATTAGAGGAACATCCACGGGGTGCCTATGGCGCCCGAGAGATGGCATCAGTATACACAACAGAGGGGATTCCGAATCTACACCGAAATGTTAACAATTTATAGATTGAGTAAAATAAAATACAAAAAACACTAAAATATCTACAATTTCCGTGGCCGTGGCTATTGGCGTTGTATCCGAGGTTGTGGGTTCGATTTCCACTTAATATACAAAAACAAGCCAATAACAATATTACAGTTTATTTCTGTAAACTATGGTTTGGTCTGGGTTTATAAAAGATATCGTTAATAATAATTATGTAGGACAATTTACACATATTGCTCTGGTCACGAACTAAGCTCTAGGCTTGTACTATGTACAGCAGAAAGAACGATATAATACGGGTACATTAGGGTACCCAGCGGTGGGGTTTTAGTCCTAGCTCGTCGTAT
This sequence comes from Monopis laevigella, assembly GCA_947458855.1. Taxonomy (NCBI): domain Eukaryota; kingdom Metazoa; phylum Arthropoda; class Insecta; order Lepidoptera; family Tineidae; genus Monopis; species Monopis laevigella. Next base: position 9,069,562 of record OX381581.1, on the reverse strand, counting down.
CCGATGATATTCGATGGTTTAGACCGACCAACTTATTGTGGTGTTTATATAAACTCAATAACCCAAACTAAATTAATTAAATTGTGAAACTCAGTAAAGAGGCATTTCCAAAAATACTCGCTGTTTGTCGCAGAATTAAAATAATATTTTTGTCGGTTATTGTATTTATTAATCTTTCTGTGTAGGGTTAATTTTTTTTTCCAAATAAAAAAATAACTAGGTAATTTAATATTAAAAAAAAATACAACAAAAAGATTTTTGCGTACAATTACGAACATAAAAAAAATATTGAACTTCGACCAACAGCCAAGTTGTAATATTGGAAGTACATTTGTATGGGCGTCAAGTCGACTCCCTTAACATGCTCTCCCACGCACTATAATATATACCTAAATATATAATAATACGTACATAAATTATTATAGTAAATACACTCTAGATCCAGCAGTTGAATCATATAGAAGCTAGCCGATAATTCAATGTCACTGTTTTGGCTTTAAGTTCTGCTATTGGTGCCAAAAATAATTAAATTTATATTATAAAGTAGATTACACAGTACTTTGATAAATAAATACGGCCACTACTGTTATTTTTTATAAAATCTTCGTATTTATTTTTCCTTTTAAAGGACATCAAAATTGAATTGAAACTAGCGATATTAATAAAATTCAGTTTAATTCCAGGGTTAACAGTTAGCAAGATTGTCTTCAGGTGAAAGGAAGTATCTTAAACAACAATGTATTGTTTCTACATCATTCAGGATTTTGTAGGAATGTTTACCATCAGGTAAATGTAGATCAATAATGCCGCTAGTAAAAAATGGGGCAAAATTGATTTTTTAATATTTGAAGTTTAACAGTTTGAAGCAATGACTTTGTCTAAGCAATGCTTATCACTCCTGCGCCCACATTCTGTTTCTAACGAATCGTTACCCAGGTAGCATTATGACGTGCCTATGACGTCAATTACGTCGAGAATGACACTACGTTGACGTCATAGGTATGTTAAAATGTTACCTGGGTAGCTTGTCAAAATAAGGGAATCCTTTATAAATTACATTAAGCAATCAGCAACAACAATAACTAAAAAAGGCACTTTGTTCCTTTATTTTACAGGTGATATTGCTCTGATATTTAAGCATTCCGTAAGGTGACAATTGTATACAAAGGATTTCGCTATTTTGACAATCTAACGTTATCTTTAAAAGACACAGAAGATGGCTTTAGTTCTTTTTTTCATATAAACTTACTTCCGTAACAGCACTCCATTCCTTTAGGTTGCTGCTGAGGACACAGACCAGACTGGCGAGTCAGATACCCTTTAGGACAGTCTTCAGCTATCACACAGGTTCCTCCAACACTTGTACATGGTATCTCAGGAAACGGTGAATTTGCTAAAGAAAATAAATGCTAAATTAACCAAGTTCTATTGAGATGCACAAACCGTCAAATGATTTAGCTCCAGTTGCACCAAAGTGTCCGTTAAAAGGTTAATTGTAACGATAAAAGTTAAAAATGGCCCCGAATGTATCAGTTTTATTTTTAAAGTCAAATGAACGATTAAAGTTAAAAATGGTGTCAAATGACCCAGACCCCATTTTTAACTTTAATAGTTTCAATTACTTAAACAGACACTTTGGTGCAACTAAGCCTTAGTCGTGTTTCGGTTTTAATCTGTGGGTTCACCGTTCTACAGGAGATTTCTATATCATTATGTGGTCGAGGTGGTAGTCTCCTTTCAGTTTGCGGTTACAAAACGGACAGGTGATTTAATGATAAACAGCAAGGAGAGGATTATTAACTCATAATGCAAATAGGCCCCTGTCGCCCATTTCCTAAGCATCCTAAATGACGGATAGTGATAGCGTTTATTGATTAAGCCTATTGATTGACTTTTAAGGTCTGCTTACAACCAGGTGGATACTAAGTTGTATGACGTGGCTCTTTAAAAAAAGTGCACAGGTGATTTTTAATGGGTAGGGAATGTGGGGGAGGATAAAATGAGGTGATGTTTTTTTTTTTCATTACGGGGACAATGGGATAACTTTGTATGTAAATCCTAATAAAACTAGCAGACACCGTATGTTTTACAACGTTTTGAAAGGAGACCGTTCATCTGTTTATGGACGGCGGTTGCGCTAAAAATAATTTTGTATAATAAACAAAATTAGACACAAAAGAGGATACTTTTAACATACTTTTAATAGCCACGTTTATTTTTTATTTATTTGTGGGGTTTTCTGTAAACTTACATTTTTATTTAAGATTTTAGGGCTAGTATTGACACAAATAATGTATAAGGTTAGGTTCTAAAACGATTCTCGGGTAAAGTAAAAAAAACAACTGTAACTGCCTTTTAACTGGATGTGCTTTCGACGCATATAAGCTCGTTTTTATACGTCCATTTGAAACAACACTCATACGGAAAAAAAACATACGTATATACTCGTACCTATACGCGCCGAAAAATCGCCTGTAAAAACTCTTATAAAATATTAAGAAATAAGGCTATAGGTAATATTAACAAAAGTACATAAGTAAAGCTGGCGATTTTTGTTAGGGGGCATTTGATAAAAAATAAGCCTATTCGAATGGTATTTTATTTTTTCTTCCGAGCTATGTCCCTGCCATTATCTTGATATTGAAATTACAAGAAAGTGGAGCGATCCGAAGACTCGACTCGATACCCGAAAGAAATATAATTAACCAAACAAAACCAAAAATAAATGACTACGAAAGGACGAGAGACTGTTCCTATATCTCTGTGGCCAGACTATAGTTTTGTTTGGCTGACTTTTTTTTTAATATGCGTATTCATTGAATAGTACGCACCCCAACTCAGTCTGTTTTACAAATGTGCAGACTAGGAAAACGCGACTACTTGTTAACGTATTCGTATGTGTTTATGTATTTGTTTAACCCAATATGTTATCTAAGGCCACAACCAAATATATATTTTTATATATACAAATAGTAAAACGAGCGTAAACTTGTCAAGAAAAGCTAGTTATTAATATTTTTTTACCTAATTTAGCTTTAACTTGTCATTTTAATATAAAAATGCTTCATACATACATATAAATATAGACATATACAATAATATAAAACTACTCAATAGTACTTACAATCATATTGAGCACACACACACCCAAAAACAGTTAAACAAAGAATCAAATTAAACATTGTTGAAATTGTGAATAGAAAAACCGAATAAAACCCGCCGTACGTTTGCAAGCGTTGGAAACGACTATAGGAATGCCTTTCTACATTTATATTACCCGCATCGGATTACATTTATTGTGTTGTTAGATAACAAACCATAACGGATTTCCTCTATTAGGTACATACATATAAATATATCCTAAAGTGAATGACTTTAATGTACAGTGGACGGCAAGGTAAAACTAAAGCAAATAAAAAATGTACTATAACGGGTGCGTTACGACTATACGGCCTTAAGCCTTGTACCCACTTAAATAACCTGACAGGAAAAAGATTTTAAGGTAGTGTGTAGCTTAAGTGGCAGTGGGCAGGCCACATAGCTCGCAGAACGCATTAAAGTTCTCGAGTGCGCGTGCTGGAGGACGCAGCAGAGGCAGGCCCCCCACAAGATCCCCCCGACGACCTGAAAAAGGTCGCGAGAAGCCGACCGGTTCTATGCTACAGACAGCGTAGAACCAGTCGTTGTGGCGATCCTTGGGGGAGGCCTATGTCCAGCAGTGGACGCGTGAAAGGCAGGTATGATGAAATGTTAGCGAGAAAAGTTAGTTTTTTTTTGGTACAAGTCGTTCCATTACCAAAAAATGTTAATATCTGAAGTTAACTTCAAGCGTTTCTTTACCAAACAAAACTGGAATTGCTAACATCAAAATCTAACAATTTTAACACAGGCCAGCAGGGTGATTACGCGTCTTAAGTTCGCTCGCACGCCAATTGTTATGACGTCATTCTGACGTAGATCAAGCTTGGCTTCTTAACAATAGCTCCAAAAAATCTTAGAAAATTACATCAATTAAGTTTGTTTGCACGCCAATCGTTAGATTGGCGTGCGAACAAAATTAAACTAAAATTTCAAAAAAATACTAAAATTTTAATATTTTTTTGTCTAATAATACTATGTGTTTATTTTTCTAACCAATAAACTATTTTTGAAAATATCGGTCTTCGATCATTAATTCGCAGATGTCGGTAATTTTTGATATAATAGTCAAAAATATCCGAAAAAATACCGACATCTTCGTCTTTGTTGCCACCCATTTCGTAATCGCTTAGCCAGCATAGTGCGAATGATAAATATTTTAAACAATTTATTGATTGACCTCATTCATAGACTATGTAGTTCTGCTTAACATCAGGTAACATACTGTGCTCTTTAAAAAAAATCCGAATTAATGAACGAACGCTTAATAATTTAATTAGTGGACCGATATTTTAGAAATAATATATGTTTTGATAAAAGTAATAAAGACTAATATTTTTTTATGTTTAAGAAACATAGGTATACTGTTTTTAATACATTTAAGCTCCAGCTGCACCAAAGTGTTCGTTAATATTATAATTGTAACAATTAAACTTAAAAATGACGTCGAATGTATTAGTTTTATTTTGAAAGTCGAATGACAGCTGGTACATTCGACGCCATTTTTAACATTTCGTAACCGCATCATTTAATCGGCATAGCGAGTGCGGCGATTGATTCTATTAATGTGCTTTGTAGGTCCGCTTACCATCAGGTAAATAATAATAATAAAAGTTTATTTACCAGAATATGGTATAAAATTATATATATATATATATATATATATAATTTTATACCATATTATACATAATATAAGCTCAACATATATTCTACAAACCAGTAGTGTGCAAAGTATATTGTACATTTTTTATAATATCAATTCACATTAAAATAAAATTGTGCTACCAATATGCGATTACAACAAAAAATTAAGATGTCAATCCCAGTTTCACTATACTAACTTGTGAAACTGTTTATAGATGGGATATTAAGTCTATCCAAACGTCGCGACGACCTATCACTTCTTCACTGTAGGTAGACATAACATACAACGGGGTGGGATTAAAACCCCTTCGCTAGTACCCTGAGGCCGTCTAGGCGGTCTCGGACGCTTTAAAGTACCCGTGATGATATATATTTTTACTTAGCAGCTTTATTATAATTTTGTACATTTAGCCGACCGATGTATGCGATATTTTAAATAACATCCTTTCTTTTGTGGCACAATTTACGTTATCTTACGCCCTGAGGGCAAGTAATTATGCGGTATTCTCTAGAGCTGAGGTTTCGGTCGACATTGCTGAGGTTTTGCGAGTCCTAACATGGACGACAGAATTTAATATATATTTCTTTTTATATTTTATTTAACAACTGCAGTGCTAAGTTTATACTTCTTTATTTATTTTATACTTATTTAAGTGCATTTACTATACAGTTGTTTATAATTGGTACTCGTATGAATTCTGTTTGAAAAAATAAAATTAGTTCCTTTTTAAGCCTTAATTTAATTCGAATTTGTTTAAGTTTTTGTCTGACTGTCTATGTGTCCACATCAACTATCTCGAGAGCTATAGCTCCGTTTTACTTAAAATGTATAATAGTTTATGTTAATTAAATATTTTTGACTTGTATCCAAAAGGATAGATTAAAAATGTTGTGATAATATGGTTGTAACTTTGTTTATATTAAAACAATTTTTATATTATTATAGATCGGTTTGTTAGTTATAATAATGAAATTAGGGGCAACTCGCATTGACTATATATTTTTTGATAATAATAAATATAATTTGAAATGTGTCACTATATTGTGAGATAAAAAAAACCCGTTTATAGTGTGCAGTAACTTTAATCGTAACACGGGGGCCTTATTACGAGCTTGCAACCGCTAATCACGACAAGACGTTGCGCAAACTACAAATATGGAATTATAAGTTCTATTCCAATGGTTATATAGTATATATTAGGTTGGCTATAATAATGCCGCCATCTTGAAATACACGAATTCTTCGCAAGTTTGAACATCTTATGAGCATTGGAATTTCAACTTTATAATTAACAGGATAGAACTTATATTTCAATACCCGTACTTTAAGCAAAATGCGCGACGTTGAACGTGTCAAAACTCGGAATAAAGTTCTTACATTGTACACTCCACTAGCGTCGTATCTATTAATTCTACGATTAATTATATATATTAATATATTCATCATTTATACTAAATATATTTTCCCCACCCTTGCACGTCAGTTACGACAGCTGTCGTGCACAAATGTCATAACACTCATACATGAAGTCTTCATCTTCATACGCTAAACTTCATCGATTTCTTGTCGAGGTGGTAGTCTCCGTTCAGGGCGCGGTTACAAAACTGGCGGTTGATTTAACGGTAAAGTAGCGAAGATATTAAAATATACTCGTAATGCAAGTTAGTCTTTGTCGTCGCCTATTTCGTTACCTTAAGCCGGCATAGTGGGAGTGATAAATATTGTTTAAAAAAAATATTGATCGACCCCATTCGTGGACTTTGTAGGTCTGCTTACAATCAGGTATATACAAAGTCACATGCTAAAAATAAAAAGTCTACCATGACTTTTTGCTTAATATTAAAGTAACGTAATGAAGAAAAAAATTGGTTACTTACGTATTAACGTTAGGTTAATAAGAAGCAAAAACTTATGTTAGGGCCTTTAGTCACAAACTATGAATACCAGAAACAACGACACTACTACGTTTACTATACACTATTTTGTAATGCAATTCGTCTTTGTCGCCCCCATTTCGTAATCGCATCATTTAGCCGACATAGTAAGAGCGATCAATGTTGTTTAAGAACAACTATTGATTTCCCCCATTCATGGACTTTGTAGGACTGCTTAACTGAAACTGCCACAAAAACACTATTTATTAATTTTATTAAAAAAAATGGCTAGTGAATAATTTTTACATTTAAATATTTATAAAAAAAAAAAAAACAATGGTTGTCCATCTTAGCCCTCCAGATAGTTATCTCATTCGCAATTTAGTCTACACGCCAAGACGACGGGTTACCTTTATCTCCTCTGTTTATTCACGCCACTGGGATAAGGTCCCGATTACAGCGGTGTCAGATCTTACTGGAATTTACTGTATTCTTCCATCAATAAAATTACTTATATCCGGCATTTTCATCAACTGCAACTGCTACAAAAACACTATTTACTAATTTTATTTAAAAAAATGGCTAGTGAATAATTTTTACATTTATAAAAAAAAAAAAAACAATGGTTGTCCATCTTAGCCCTCCAGATAGTTATCTCGTTCGTAATTTAGTCTACACGCCAAGACGACGGGTTACCTTTACTCCTCTGTTTATTCACGCCACTGGGATAAGGTCCCGATTACAGCGGTGTCAGATCTTACTGGAATTTACTGTATTCTTCCATCAATAAAATTACTTATATCCGGCATTTTCATCAACTGCAACTGCTACAAAAACACTATTTACTAATTTTATTTAAAAAAATGGCTAGTGAATAATTTTTACATTTGTAAAAAAAAAAAACAATGGTTGTCCATCTTAGCCCTCCAGATAGTTATCTCATTCGTGATTTAGTCTACACGCCAAGACGACGGGTTACCTTTATCTCCTCTGTTTATTCATGCCACTGGGATAAGGTCCCGATTACAGCGGTGTCAGATCTTACTGGAATTTACTGTTTTCTTCCATCAATAAAATTACTTATATCCGGCATTTTCATCAATTTAATTAAATTTAATTAGTTGCGGGTTTATTTATTTAATTGAATGCAGGTTTATTTATTGCATACAAAATACAAAGGCGGACTTAATGCCGCTAGGCTTTAAACCTTCGGGACAATCAAAGCAGTTAATAAGTAAGGTAGGTGCTATACAGTAACTTAGTATATAATGCAGTAAATATTATATAAAATACTTACAATCTAATATTTAGTACTTAAATATAATTATATATATATACATATATATACATACATATACACAATACTACCTACTACAAAATGAGAAAGAAGAAGTAACAAAGTGGAAACGAATAATGAAAGATAAACAAAAACTATCTATGAATTTAGATAGTAATCATATACTCTTTTTTTAAATATCTCTACATGGTGATTGTCTTATTTTGACTGGTAGTAAATTATATATTATTATATAATATGGTTCTTTATTTTATAATAGGTTTCATAAAATATTAAATATCCTATCTTTAATAGGATTGATAAATACGGAGCCCTAATTCTTTACTTAATTTACCCTGATTAATATTGCTTTCCATTGATGCCTACTCTGTGGTCTACCATGTCGAAGGGAAAAAAAAATTAACTCGGCGAACTACTGCCCTTTTTAGAATCGTGGTGCCAGTGGATGTTATACTGTTACCAAACAAAAAAAAATCACTTGGGTGGACCAACATATCCTTAAAATTTTTAAGAGGTCGAAACCGCAGTGAATAATGTGAAGGCTTTGAATGTTTTTTTTTAATATTTATACTCGTATATAGCCTTTGAAAGCAAATAGACATATATATATATATATTATTGGAGCACGGCATGTGACTTTGTATCTACCTCATAATAAGCAGTCCTATAAAGTCCATGAATGCAGTCGATTCATACGTTTTTGTTTAACAACATTGATCGGTCCTATTATGTCGGCAAAATTTATGAAACAGACAGCGACAATTAGGATTACCTAACCGTTTCGTAACCGCACCCGGTCGGTCGGCCTAGCGTAGTTGTAGAGACTTTTCTCCCACGTTAGGTTATTGTATCATCACGTTTCTTATGGCCCCCGTGATAGTCTATATATACGTACCTATATAATAATTATAATAATAAAAAAATGTAGGATAGATTTTTACACATACCTACTGCCCTGGTCATAAACTAAGCTCTAAGCTTGTACTATGTGTATCAGAAACAAATATTCTAATCAATTATATATTTTTTTTAAAAACACCCAGAGAATGGCAAACTGTATAGAAACACCTAATATTGTATTGTCATGAGTAAGAATCTAACCCACGACCTCCGGACGAATACAACGTCAATAGCGCAACCACTAGACTACGAAGGGTCAACAAATAAATACAAAATAATAAAAAAAACAAATAAAATATATAAAGTTATTATTATTCTTTACTATACTGTAAGTAACCTCTTTATCTTTACCGTAAATTAGGGGCGCGTTGAATTGTGAGGGTTTGTTATCTTCCCGTCCTCCGCGCTTTCTGCGGGTCTAGTTTGATTTAACGCTCAAATTTAGCTACGGAACCTTTGAATACCGTTATGAAACGTTCTTGTTTTTTTTTATAAAAAACAACAGTATAATACATATTTAGAAAAATAATATAAGATTATTAATAATACAAACTATTGGCAAAAATAATTAAAGGAGTGGCCAAAAACACTCAAAGGTTTCTTGAAAAAGTACCTATAGCACTAGCTTCGTTTCCGCGTAGGATAGCTATGGATGCTTTTTGTCTATACTTTGATACGTTCTTTAAATTTTTTTTTTTTTTTTCTCGTATAAAAGTTGGTTATGTGTTTATCATGTGTATGATTCTTCATCATTTATATATCTTCCGACAGATTTAGGTCATGTGATAGAAAATATCATTTAAAAAATAACAAAATGGCGGTTAATTTTACTTACTATTATATATAAATATATATATAACACTGGTATTCATAAAAAATCTTATTGAGTTCTTAAAGAAGACTTGAGTCATAGAAGGTTTTGCCTCTTTTATTCAGAAACAGAAATGGATATGCGTAAAAGAGACAAAACCTTCATAACATAAAGTGTTCTTAAAGGACTCTATTAAGGAATTGTTATATAAATAAGGCCCTATATCTTTATCATATCAAAAGAAAAGAAAATAAAATCCTGGTACATAGCACATAGTTTATGTAGAAACGATTTTTTTAATAAATTTATTTTATTTTCTTTCCAAAAGTCTGCGTAAATTTACCCCCACTATGCCAGACTTATTTCCAGTTATTTGCCCTTATCATGCCTTGTACCTACCAATAATTACTTAAACAAAAAAATAATTAATCCTAATTATTTTTTAATTTTATGCAATAAATTTAAATTAATAGCAACACTGGACGCCATAAATATTATTAATTACTCATTATTTAAAATTAATAACTAATAAATTACTCGCAAATTTTGATCACTATTATAATATAACAAAATTTGAAGAAAAGCAATGAAATATTTTCTTTTGCTTCCTTCGTGGAAATTATAAATTTAATTTTATATATCGCTGGCGGCTACCGGATATTATGTTATTATGCGGAGCTAACTTTATAATACCTACTTTAAAACAATTCCGATTTAGATTCCGAGATTTTTTTATTAGGAAATTTCATTGTTTTTGTTTCATCAACTGTTTTGCAAACAACAGATTTTCATAAATAAAAACTTTCTGAGCTTTCAATATATTTTTTCGTTCTTGCCTAGTGTATACAATTTTTCCATACATCAAAAAAGTCTTAAGTCTAAGCAACATGCATCATGATTAGGGTGGATCGCCATAGTATGTTTTTTTTTTTTTTACAAATCTGGTAATTTTATTCAATAAAAATATATTTTATTTATATTTTACTACTTTTATTGAGCAAAAATTAAACCCTAGTTTCTCGCTATTTTTATTTTATTTAAATTGACTTGGGGCAGTACTTGTACTCGAATTATCTTAATGCTGTCATAATGATTTTTAAAAGTATCCCCATAGGGCATCCATTACACACCCCGCTGCTAAGAAAAACGAAAAAAAATTTTTTCGATCCACCCTAATCATGATCTAAATTATATTAATCAAATATTCTATCTTTTCTTATAAAAGGTACAAAAAAAGCCGCCCCAGCCAAAAAGCGGCCTCAGCCTAGTGGTTAAGTCACTGCGCAACTGATAACAAGGTTAAGCAGATGACAACAAAGCCGGCCTGGGATGGGTGACCGCTTTATACAACGAGGCTATTTCATCATAAACACCGCAACAAGCGAGCTTGTTAAGTGTTGCCTCCGAATACCATCAGCGAAATGAGGATGGGTTAATCCCTCCGCTGGGACCCTGAGGCCGTTTAAACGGTTCTCGGGAGCCAAATAGGCACCCGTGATGGTATATTTTTTATTTTATTTATAAAAATGCCATGAAAAACTTCCTGGTGGGCGGGACTCGAACCCACGAATCTCTCTTTGACGGTAAGGCACTCAACCGATGCGCTGAACAGACCAGGTTCCAGTCACCCCTCACGAATTTTGTCATTGCTTGTTATCTACTTATACACAGACGCCCTCTATATTAGCTTTCTTCTAATAACTCTATACGAGTGAAGTTTATAAAAGGTAAGTATGTAACCTTTTTTGTACCAGATACTGGCTGGTTGTACAAATTTTTCGATTATGTTTTATTGTTTTATAAAATCAAAAACGAATGGTTGAATTTAAATGTGTTTTCTGTGCAAATTTAAATTTGCTATTTAATCTTAATTTTACATACATATCATCACGGGTGCCTTACGGCGCCCGAGACCGCCTAGACGCCCCCAGGGTACCCAGCGGAGGGGTTTTTAATCCCACCTCGTCGTAGCCGATGGTATGAGTCTACACCGAGCAAGTAGCTCGTCGCGTGTTTTGAATAGACTCAATAACCCATCTATAAACAGTTTCACATGCTGGTATAGTGAAACCGGGACCGACAGCTTAACATGCTCTCCGAGGCACTATAGTGGTGTTGTCAAACAAATTTTCATTTTTTTTAAAATTAAATACTCATTGGTACACACCGGGATTATTATATATTATTAACCTTAATTTTATCAATATTTTGATAAAATTTGACTCACAAAATTGACATTCGTCAAATTTAATTGTAAGACATTGTACTTCATGGAGCGACGTCATTTTAACGTAGATGAAACGCAAAGAACAGTAGGGATGTTGCAAGTTTGGAGGAATCAATCTCAAGTATCTCGGTATTTTGGTGTCAATAGAAGCGTTATCTGCCATCTTTGGCAGCGTTACACTATCACAGGAGATCCCGCCTAGCAGCACCCAGGCCGCGTAAGGAGTATACATACAACTGATTTGTAAGATGTCAGCTATTATAATGTTAACCGCCTGAGAGGGGAATCGAACCCACGATCTTCGGATACAACCACTATCTCGGAATAACTAGAAAATAGCTCGACCGAGAAGTTTTTCTTTTGTTTTGTTCGCCTCAATACTGGGGTGGTTTAGCAATACAAACTACACTTAGATTAATAACAAACCGCAGCTAAGGAGCCTCTTAATACCCACTAATTAACCTACACCACCTCGGCAGCAAACCGCGGAACACTCTTACTTACACATTACACTTTACTACTACAACAGTAAAACGCGGCCCAAGGACCCGAAGACACCCATCAATTAACCTACACTTATTTTAACAACACCCAACTCAACAGTAAACAGCGGGTGTTTTTGTTGCCATGTGGATATCGTTGTCACAATAGCTAGAAGGATGTGTGTCACAGTAGCTAGGAGTAAGTGGGAGATACACTCTAGGAAAATAATATTGGTATGTTTTTTTGTACAATTAGCCTTGGTCTTTAGTTTATAAAATATAATGTATATCTCTGTGATTCTCACGATCGTCCTCTTCGCTCCTCTGTTAATAACAAATTAAAGATCCCGTCGCACATCTCCACCAAATATTCCGATTCTTTTACTGTGTCAGCTGCTTGTCAATGGAATTTGCTTCCTCTGTCTACACAGGCTTCAACCATCGGTGTATTTAAACGTCTACTCACCACTCATTATCTGAATAAATAACTACCTATTTTTCCTTTAGCATTTTCTGTTTTGATATGTAGGTACAATATGTATTATATTGTATGATTTATACATACATATCATCAAGGGTGCCTTACAGCGCCCGGAACCGCCTAGACGGCCCTAGGGTACCCAGCGGAGGGATTTTAATCCCACCTCGTCGTAGCCGATGGTATGAGTCTACACCGAACAAGTGGCTAGCTCGTCGCGATGTTTTGAATAGACTCAATGTTATAGATGGGTTATAAACAGTTTCACAAGTTGGTATAGTTTTTTGTTTAGTTTGTTTTTTTATAAAAAATCTATTGTATGGGAAACAGTTAATGCATAAAGTTTCTGTTTTTTTTCTTAGAAGATAGTGTAATTATTTTAATTTACCAAAGAAGTTGAAATTTTGAAAAATAATATTCGATTAAATGTTACACTACCAATAGTAGCTCATTTTTCAATTAAACATCGACACTTTTTTTTATTAGAAAAAAATAATACACTAATTAGTTGCCAATTCTTGTTTATTTTCCAAATAAATTAATAAATTGTAGACGCTTTTTAATACGGAAAAAAAATACATTACCTATTTAATATTTGTTAATTTTTCAACGAAAATATAGACGCCATGTTATGTCAATAAGATAAAATGTTTCAATATTAAACATAGCAATTTATTTATCTTGTTAAATGAATACATCAATTAATTTTCGAAGTAAACAAAATAATTAATACAAAATTATCAAAAAATCGGCTAAAAAATTTCAGGTTTGTATACCGCCTACCGCCTCATAGCTTGTGATTTTTTTTTTTCGTTATTTTCGTTAAATATAATAAAATAACATTAGAAAACCTTTTTAGGTTTACTGTCAGGACTTACCTAACATTTGAGTCAGAGTATTAGTGTCTATCGATCTTTGCTTACAGTTACCAAGGAGTTTTAGAGGCTTTTAGAAGTTAGATAAAGTTTAGTTTCAGTAATGTTTCCAGAGGAAAAAATATAAAGTTGCTAAGTTAGCTATAGTTCTTAGTTATATCTTTAAAGCTATAATAAGCTATTTGCTTCTATTATTTTATATTAAATTAGAAATAAAATAAACATCTTTACGGCACCGGCGATAGCTTAATGCGCTTTCCGAGGCACTATAGTAGTGGTCAAACAAATAAAAAAAATATATATTAAAAAAAAAACATCGCGACGAGGTAGCCACTTGTTCGGTGTAGACTTATACCATCGGCTACGACGAGGTGGGATTAAAACCCCTCCGCTGGGGCCGTTTAGGCGGTCTGGGGCGCCTTAAAGCACCCGTGATGATATATATATATAACATATTTTTTTAATTTAAAAATTATTGCTTCACTACACACTGTAGTGTTGTTAAGTCTGAGGTCTAACCAAATAAGCCACCACGTATGTATATCTTCTATTCTTATAGGTATTTTCCAAAGATATTCACATGAACAATTTATATTTTTTTTTATGTCGCCTGAATTATTGCATTCGGTTTTCTTAGATAAAATCATGTGATGTGGGAAGATGTCGGAAAGACAGTGAGCGCCATTTAAAAACTGTATTCGATTTTTGTTTGTTTGCTACTTTAGTGACATAGAACTTAAGGGCCCTGAGGCTCTTCCATGGGTTTGCGCATTGTAGAAACGTAACGTATTCAGTTACGTATACGTGAGCATCAACCAATATGGCCGCTTTATTCAATCCTGTTACCAAAAAGAAAGCGGCCGTTTCTACAATGCGCAAACCCATGGTAGAGCCCCTGGAGTCGACTTGATGCCCATACAAACGTACTTCCAATATTACAACTTGGCTGTAGCTCGAAGTTCAATTAGTTTTATTATGTCAAAAATATTTCATTTATGGGTAATAAGAATAAACTTTTTTTTAATAAAAAAAAATTTCAATTTGAAATTTATAAATATTTATTACAGAGAGATTAATAAATATTTTAATTCTGCGATACCCAGTAATCGTAAAACAAAAAACAGTAGTATTATTGGAAGTGCGAAAGATAATTTTGTATGGAGAACGCGGAGTTCACGATTACGATTGCAGTGCCCTTAATTGTGGTTTCTAGAAATTCAGTGGAATATTAACAAAAAATATATGACTAGAAATAATAATAAATTATAAAAAGTTATTCATAGTGGCAAATACCAGTAGTGACGTGAAATGTTATTTGAGGACGCCGGTTTCACAATTTTGCTAATTTAGTTTAAAAAGTACAAGGAAATATTATTTTTTATTAAGTTATAAAAATTTACCTTTATCTGTGGTTCATTATAAATCAGGTAGATACTCGTACAAGGTTACAACCTGTGCTCCTATAAAAAAAAAGTACCAGTAACAACTATATAATACATATAGGTATTATATTTTATAAAAACCTAGACAATGACAAGCTGCATAGAAAATTGTACTAATATTTTTTTGCCATGAATGGAAATCGAACCCACGACCTCCGGATACAACGCCAAAAGACGAAACCACTAGTCTACGGAGGCGGTATATAATATGTGTAAACACATATTATGCAGCTTGTCATTGTCTAGGTTTTTATAAAATATAATACCTATATGTATTATATAGTTATTACTGGTTCTTATTTTTTTTATAGGAGCACAGGTTGTAACCTTGTACGAGTATCTACCTGATGTTAAGCAGACATACAAAGTCCATGAATGAAGTCGATCAATAAATTGTTGTTTAACTATATTGATAGCTTCCACAATGCAGGCTAAACGTTCGAAATGGGCGGTAACTAGGACGAATTGTATTAGTCTATTTTAATAATATCCTTGCTGCTTTATCGTTAAATTTTAATCAATTGTAGCTACATCTTTTGGAAAATAGAGAAATTTTGTATTTGTAAATAAAAAACCGCCCGATTCGTAACCGCGCCCTGAAAGGAAATCGATGCAGTATCTCCTGAAAACCGGTGAACCGTTGATTACAACCAATACATGACTAGACTATACCTATACATGGCATGACTAGATTTGTACAAGCTAACTATTATCTTGTACTATGAGTACCAAAAACTATAGGTACAAACAAATGTACTAATTTTGTTTTTCTATGAATGGGAATCGACCCACGACTTTCGCTAATAACGCCAAAGGCGCAACCATAAACGACAGAGGCACACCGATTGCTGATAATTATTAAGATATTTTATTATTATACCATGTAATTTTAATTAAATCTTTTACATTAAATCCGGAGGTCGTGGGTTCGATTCCCACCCATGGCAAAAATATTTTAGTACGTTTTCCTGTACGGTTTATCATGATCTGGGTGTTTATATAAAATATAATATTTATTATATCATTGTTTCTGGTACACATAGTACAAGCCTAGAGCTTAGTTTGTGACCATAGCAATTTGTGTAAATTGTCCTACATATTATTATTATTGTAAAGATTTCCTTCTAAAAATAACAATAAACCTCTAGGATAAACACCCGAATTTAAGCTTTTCCCCAAAAGGCAGAACCTATCATCCGTGTAAACACGCATTCCTCAAGAATAAAGGAAGATAAAAGTCGTTTTTTCAGATTTCTCGCCGATCCCAGTGTCGCCATTATTTCTTCTTACTGACGAAATAAAATAAATACAGATTACTCAGCGTTTCTACGGCTAAATATATTCGAATAAATACATTCACATTTTCCTTCGCAGTAATTTTGTTAATGCTCGTCCCTTTAATGCTGTCTTATAATGACGATTAATGGTGAATTAACTAAATAGCATTAACTGGATAGTTCCTAATGATAAGGGTTTATTATGTAGGGTAGTTTTGTTTATTAAGTTTACTTTACGGGTATATATTTTAGTAGAATTTATCTCTTATTATGTATAGCAATTAACATTTGACATTTTTTTTACTCACTGCTTGTTAAGGTTTTATTCCCACCTCGTTATAACTGATGGTATTCTGAGTATAGACCAAGCAAGTGGTCAGCTTGTCGCAGTGTTTGGATAGACTCAATAACCCATCTATCAATAGTTATTATTCGTTTTTCGACTGCAGAAGCATATCGATAACGACCAATTGAAAATCGAAGTGGATGCAGTTTTTTTTACTGCATTAGACTTTACCTGGTTACAAAATCGATGAATAGGGTCGAGTAATACATTTTTGTACGGTAACAGATTGCCCCTACAGGCTAAATTAGGCTGCTACGAAATGGGCGGCGACATAGACGAATTTGCATTACGAGTCTAGTTTAATAGCTTCGCTGCTTTATTGTTAAATTAACTGCCAGTTCGTAAATCGTTGATATCGATACATTAGTCTCCTAAAAATAAAACCTTACAGAAACAAATCTAGGTCACTTAATAGTGTGAATTTTATTAGTGTCTTACACCGCCTATAAGCCATGGTAATCTTTTCTGCAACCTAAAAAAACCTCAAATATCTTGTCCTCTTAAGCTACGTCGGAATTAGCCTTCAACATAGATATACACCTTTTCACGCTTATATCCCTGTTAAGGAGTAAGCAGAGAGCAATGTAATGTCTTTACATACTTCCCTAGCTTCCTCCACATCCATGTAACGATTCATACAGGCGCGTCTGTTTTTTAGACTTTTTTTTTTATTAGTGTTTTGCACCGCCTATAAGCTATAGTAATCCTTTCTGCAACCTAAAAAAACCTCAAATATCTTGTCCTCTTAAGCTACGTCGGAATTAGCCTTCAACATAGATATACACATTTTCACGCTTATATCCCTGTTAAGGAGTAAGCAGAGAGCAATGTAATGTCTTTACATACTTCCCTAGCTTCCTCCACATCCATGTAACGATTCATACAGGCGCGTCTGTTTTTTAGACTTTTTTTTTTATTAGTGTTTTGCACCGCCTATAAGCTATAGTAATCCTTTCTGCAACCTAAAAAAACCTCAAATATCTTGTCCTCTTAAGCTACGTCGGAATTAGCCTTTAACATAGATATACACATTTTCACGCTTATATCCCTGTTAAGGAGTAAGCAGAGAGCAATGTAATGTCTTTACATACTTCCCTAGCTTCCTCCACATCCATGTACCGATTCATACAGGCGCGTCTGTTTTTTAGACTTCTTTTTTATTAGTGTCTTGCACCGCCTATAAGCTATAGTAATCCTTTCTGCAACCTAAAAAAGCCTCAAATATCTTGTCCTCTTAAGCTATATATGTTAAGGAGTAAGCAGAGAGCAATGTAATGTCTTTACATACTTCCCTAGCTTCCTCCACATCCATGTACCGATTCATACAGGCGCGTCTGTTTTTTAGACTTCTTTTTTATTAGTGTCTTGCACCGCCTATAAGCTATAGTAATCCTTTCTGCAACCTAAAAAAGCCTCAAATATCTTGTCCTCTTAAGCTATATATGTTAAGGAGTAAGCAGAGAGCAATGTAATGTCTTTACATACTTCCCTAGCTTCCTCTACATCCAAGAACCGATTCATACAGGCGCGTCTGTTTTTTAGACTTTGTATTTGTCCTTTTTAAAGTAAATCTTAAATTTGATTTATAAAAATGTGCTTCGGTCGGCCACGTCCACTATATCAATCTGTATTAAATATATACTACATATATTTTTTATTGGAGCAAGGCATTGGATTTTATATCTACCTAGTGGTAAGCAGACCTACAAAATCCATGAATGCAGTCGATCAATGCATTGTTATTTAACAGCATTGATCGCTCCCACTCCGCATAGCGGAGTTGATGCGGTTATCAAACGGGCGGCGATAAATACGAGTTGAATTACGTGTCTACATTAGTAGCCTCGCTGCTTTATCGTCAATTTAACTGCCAGTTTCGTAAAAACACCCTAAAAGGAGGCAACAACTTCAATAAGAAATCGATGCAATAGCTTCCTGAAAACCGGTAAACGCACGGACTAAAACCACTAGTGGGTCACTTGACAGTTTTTGCATCTGTATGGGCGGTGGTAACAATACCGGTCTCATTACCACCGCCGGGTAAAATATACTCGTAATACAATTCGTTTTAGCATAATGGGAGCGATAATTTAGTTTAAGAACAATTATTGATAGACCATTGACCGATTCATGTAGTTTGTAGGTCTGCTCGCCACCAGGTAGATACAAAGTCACATGCCGTGCAATAAATAAATAAAAAACTTATTTTTTTTCTCAGTACTATTTCTGATTCGGTCTCTGAGGATCACACTACACTTCTACCTCACAAATCTCATTTTAACGCAAATGATAAAAATATATTTATTAATTTTCATAAGCCGATATATAAATATACATAATATAATTTGATTTATAAGCCACCAAAGGTTGGATCAAGCTATGATTTAGTATTTATATACAATATCCCAGGCGACGCCACATTCTATAGCAAGGATTATCAGACACGATTTGGCACTGCAGTACAATTGGCCAACCAATCCGTATAACTGACAAACGACTCACTGACTAAGCCAAGCATTTATCACTGCTCACTCATATTTAGGTTCACCTACAACAAAGAATAAGTAACTTGGTAAAAGAGACATATTGTTACATTGTAGTAAATATGTAAACTACCAGGTTTCTGGTAGTATTAATATTTATTTAATATATCTTAGGAGGATATTATCAAGTAATAAAAATGCTAGTTAGTATTTACTTTGCCAACTTGTGAAACTGTTTATAGATGGGTGTAGGGGAATCTAGCACAAAGACGCAGTGGAAGCGTGTGTGTGGGCGATTGCCGATTCTTCTCCTAAATAAAAGACCAAATTATATTTTGTGGTGACCGTTTATTTACAGGCATCTAATTTTTACTAAAACTAAGACTAAACTAGGACATGCACTACAAACTACAACTATGGATACAGAAATTACAATAATAATACGGCGGCGCTCCTAGCACAGCTCCCCGAGGCAAAGTCTGTGGCAACCACACCTAGCAGCACCCTGCTGCAGCCAACCAAGGGATAGTGAAATCTCTGTGCAACCACCAAGGCGCCAAACCGCTGCTACCAGGGGCGACCATATAAAGCCCTCTCCAAGTGGTCGTGGCCGGAAATAAATCCACCCGGGGTCCTCACGGGCACCGGTCACACTAGTCACAAAGACTTTCAACAAAAGAAAACCTAAACATCCTTTTGTGTAACTGCATCTACACTAATAGACTGCACTTAGACTTACAGAAATGCAGCAAACAATAGATTTTCCTTTTAATTTCAATAAAATTCAATAGCACTAAACAAATTTTGTGCAAAGTCCCATTGCCCATTTTTAACATGTGTGTTTATTTTTACACTTTGGTCAACAAGGTGGCAAACGGACAAAACCATAAAGCCATGCAGGACCGACCGAACCAAAACTAAACAATGGGTTATTGAGTCGATTCAAAACATCGCGAAGAGCTAGCCACTTGTTCGGTGTAGACTCATACCATCGGCTACGACGAGGTTGGATTAAAACCCCTCTGCTGGGTACCGTGGGGATGTCTAGGCGGTCTCGGGCGCCGTAAGGCACCCGTGATGATATGTATGTAGTTAGTATTTTCGGCAGTAAAATTAATTTAATTGTGGTCTTAATTTATATTAATTTTTTAAAGATAAAAATGCAATGAAAAAAATCCTGGATAAATATAAAATACTGAAAAAAGTAAAAATAAAAAACAGACTCTTCTACAATCTAGTATTAGAAACTAGGACTTCTAACTTCACTCGTATAGATTTATTAAAAGAAAGCTATAATAGAGGGCGACTGTGTATAAGTAGATAACAAGCAATGACAAAATTCGTGAGGGGTGACTGGAACCTGGTTGGCTCAGCGGTTAAGTGTTATGAGCCTTGCCGCGAAATCGAGGATTGTGGGTTCGAGTCCTGCCCACCAGGATTTTTTTCATTATATTTTTATCTTTAAAAATTTAATATAAAATTATCCTAATAAAGAATTTATAAAAAGGCCTTAAATTATGATATTTATTTCGTGTACACTGTACTGGCCAATACAGTTAGCAGACTGTCGCGCATGCTGCTCTTTCAAATCCAAAGTGGTGAGTTATTGAAAAATTGAATTTTAGTCGTCAAGAGAGTGTCAGGACTTAACCTATATTTTATTTTTTTATTGGAGCAAGGCGTGTGACTTTTTATCTACCCGGTGATAAGCAGGTTTACAATATTTTTAAAAATAACCTTTTAGAAATGAGTGGCGAATTTGCAGTTTCGTAACTGCACACTGAAAAGAGACTACTCGACAAAAATCGATCAAGTAAGCTCTTGAAACCTGTGAATCCACAGACTAAAGCCAAAACATAACTAGATCACTTGACGGTTTTTTCATGTAGCTTTCTTGGTTATTTTTCCATTTTAAGCTGAGTTGTACCAACATAAACTCTCTGTAAATGTAACGATTAAAGTGAAAAATGGCGTCTAAGCTCCTAAAACCTGTGAATCCACAGACTAAAACCGAAACATAACTAGATCACTTGACGGTTTTTGCATGTAGCTTTCTTAGTTATTTTTCCATTTTAGGCTGAGTTGTACCAACATAAACTCTCTGTAAATGTAACGATTAAAGTTAAAAATGGCGTCGAATGTAGGTACCAGTTTTATTTTGAAAGTCGAATGAGCTAGTACATTTTTAACCTTAATCGTTACAATTACTTTAACGGACACTTCAACAAAGCCTAAATCTAACCGATGACGACACGACGACGTCTTGACATGATCTCCAAATATGATAAAAAAACATTAGTAACAAACCAGGGATCCAACCTGTCACATTTAGTTTTTCAGTCGACGATGGTCCAACCAACCATGTCACTCGTATATAAAATATATTATTTTCTGTCATATCTAATGCTTAACACTCGGTGTTCTTTGAATCAATTTATTTGACAGCCTTAGATGATTTGTTCATATACGACCTCCGTATTCGGTGCATTGGATCGAATCGAAGAGAATTATGGATTTGGACGTGTTAAGCTCAAGCCAGGACGATATACGAGTGTTTGTGAGAGTTTCAAGTGCTGAATATGAGCGAACGTTTTGTCTGTACACTCGTAAACTATATATTTCATTTCAATTCTATTCGAGAATCTCTGAACTTGTTTGTTTACTGATTTAGATACCTACTGCTGTTTTATTTTTTGTATCTACCTAACGGTAAGCAGGCGTACACAATTATGAATGGAGTCTACCAATATTTTTTTGTTAAAATGCGTTGATCGGTCCGACTATGCGAATAGACAAATATTTAAAAAAAAGAGTACACATACACCGTCACTCAATGTCCTTGGTTTAGATATACCTACGTTCCGATCTTAACCACCGCAATTATATCGAGAGCATTGCAAAAACAGATTCAAAAAAACTTGGCATCATAAATAAGGTGCGTCGGTTTTTCACACCCAGGTTAAGAATAATGCTATATAAGGCTCAAATTCGACCGTGTGTGGAATACTGTTCGCATCTTTGGGACGGATCTGCTAAGTATCTGCTCTGTCTATACCCTGCAGAAGCGAGCGACTAGAATTATTGGAGACGAAAAGCTTAATAAAACCTTGGAGTCGTTGCAGCTGCGCAAAGATGTGGCATCGTTGAGCATATTTTACCGCCTATACCATGGACAGTGCTCTGAAGAGCTTTTCAACATTATTCCCTCTTTCCGTTACAGGACAACACGCACTGGTTGCTAAATGCATATGTATACCGTGGCGGATGTACCAACTCGTACTAAACGTTTTGGCGATTCATACATCTGCCGTACTATTAAAATGTGGAATGCTCTACCAGCTTGCGTGTTTACTTCCTCTTATAACCTAGAGTCCTTTAAACGAAGCGTGAACAGGCATCTTAAGCCGGCATAATGATTGCAACCAGCGGTGCACCTGTATGCATCCGCTTGTTGCTATCATTCCTGAACATAGCATACTGCTTAACATCAGGTGGATGCAAGGCCACATGTTGAGCTCTTATAAAAACATTAAAAAAAAAATGTTTTTTATAAGATTAAATAAAATAACAAATAATAATAAGGTAAAAAACATTAAAAAAAAAATATGTTTTTTATAAGATTAATTAATAGATATATTATATTATTAATTAATTGATTTTTTAAATCTTTTTTTTAAACATATTTCTCAGGTCCCAAACTAAGCTCTAGACTTGTACTATTTGTACCAGAAACAACGATATTAATACATAAGTTATATTTTATAAACGCCCAGATCATGACAAATTGAACAGAAAAATGTTTGAGTACATTTTTTTTGCCATGAGTGGGAATCGAACAGATAATAAAATTCTTCTAAATCTTCTATCACAAATTATAGTTCATGTCATTGTAAAAGTAGAACGAATAATACATTAATATCCCATCAACACTGACTCAAGATCTTCCCCGATATATTTTGCAAAAACTTCATTTAGCAACTCATACATTTCTGCTTTTCTTTACAATGATCAAGTAAAAACACAGAAGATAAAGATCAATGTATATAAAATCTAAAAAAGATGTGTTGTGTGGGAATCGAACTCAGATATGCGCAGTCATAAGTTTTATGATGGATGATAACATATATTTCAATTAGATATACCTTTATTTTCTAAAGGAATTTTTCATCATGAGTATGCTTAAAAGTATTTTATTAATAGTGTTCCGAAATGAAGGTGGAATGATACCTAAACATATTTTTTTCCAGAAAAAAAATCCTTTCTAAATATTTTTTAAATATATTTTCATATAAAAATTCAGGGAATTTGTATTTTATTTTTATTTTATTTTTTTTAATCTGAAAGGCTTTTTTTCTGCAGAATAAATGAAGTTTAGGTATCATTGCACCCTAATTTCGGAACAATAGTTATTATTGATATTACAATAACATAGGATAACAAATTTAATTGGAGCACGACATGTGACTTTGTATCCACATGATGGTAAGCCCTACAATATCCAAGAATGGGGTCGATCAATTCTCTGTTGTAAAACAGCATTGGTGCGATTACGAAATAGGCTGTTGTTTTTTTTTATTATTGGATATAAGGCAGCAAGGATATAAAAGGTACCTTTGAAAGGTTGTGCTTTGCTAATAATTATGTTATTTTACTAATCGAACCGAATAACTTTTGCCATGGAACCATGAGTCGAAAATGAAAAAAAAAATGCCTTCCCCACACAAACTAGTCTTGTTACAATTACAAATTTTTTACACATGGTTCCATGGGAAAAGTTGTTCAATTTGATAAGTACAGCCTCATATTAGCCCAACCTTTCAAATACAGCCTGAATATACCTAGACTCACAATGCAGATACGTCTTTGTCGCCAAACATTTTGTAACAGCATCATTTGGATTGACCCCATTTGTGAATTTATTACTCTACCATTAAATGCCGTGCTCAAGTAAAAAAAAACATAATTACATACATACATACATATCATATCCTAGACGGCCCCAGCGGAGGGGTTTTTTAATCCCACCTCGTCATAGCCGATGGTATGAGTCTACACCGAACAAGTGGCTAGCTCGTCCCGATGTTTTAAATAGACTCAATAACCCATCTATAAACAATTTCACAAGTTGGTATAGTGAAACCGGGACTGACAGCTTAACGTGCTCTCCGAGGCACTATAGTGGTGTTGTCAAACAAATGTACATACATTTTTTTATTAAAAACTCATTGGTACACATCGGGATTCCAACCAGGGACCTAAGTGTTTTTAAGTCCAAGGTCTAGCCAACTCGGCCACCACGTATAAAAAATATAATTAGTAAAATATAAGCTCGTAATGTCTTCGTTTGTGTGTGTTCTTTGTAATAAGCGTGTTTTATATCAAATTTAAGAGTTCACAGTTACTTAACAGTGAAAACTTATCAATAGCTTTTAAGTTCTATAAGACAATATGTATTTGTATTAAATAGCTGACAATTTTCTGGAAATAAATAAGTATATTAAATAAAATAAAAACCATAATTAATATAACTTTTATGAAGAGGTAAAAATGTAAGTAAGTAGGTTGCACAGTGAATGCTCATTTAATATTTCCAATACGGCCAATGAGGTCGTTGGTAATAAGATTTTGCACTTTGTTACTGATCCAACATTCACCGCAGCCACCCTGCAACTTTAGAAACCGAAGCGAAATTTACATCTTTTACCAACTCCCTTCATCGGTTCGAGGTAAAACTTTAATATGATTTATTAAAAATTAAGTGTGGTATTAAAATTATTATTTTAAACGCTAAATTATGATGAAAAACTTTCTGTCTGAATTTTAGTGCAACCTCCGTGTACTAAGTATGCGGAAAATCTTAATAAAACACAATATACAAAATTGTTTATTAAAATTTAAATTATCGACTTCATATTATTTTTTATTTTTTTTTATTGGAGCACGGCATGAGCATTTTGTATCTACCTGGTGGTGAGCAAATCTATATACAAAGTCCGCATGAATATGGTCGATCAATAATTGGTGTTTAACAACATCGATCTTTCCAACTATTCCTAAAATGGCTAAATGATGCGATTACAAAACGGGCGGCGACAGAGACGAATTGCATTACGAATAAAACTATTTTAATATCTTCGTTGTTTAATCACCCGTTTCATAGCCGCATCCTGAAAGAAAACTACCACCTCTACTAAATGGAGTAGATGGTGGTAACGAGACCGTTGGCCGGTCTAACGAAGTTATAGAGACCTGAAAATTTCTAAAGATACCTCCATAAAGTTGCAGTAGTCTCCTGAAATATATTTTATCGGACTTAATAAATCGGTTGAAAAAAAATATTAACCAAATTTATCATAAATAAATCATAAATCATTTATTTGTTTAAGAGACATAGGTTAAGTAATATAAGTGGTGTACATTTTTTTTCATTTTTAGCTCTTAATGCTTAGCATCTTTATGCTCTGCCCGAGAAAGCGTAAAAAATAATGCTATATTAGTATAATAATAATATTAGCCAACAAACAATACAATTTTCATCCTAAACTAAATAATTATCCTATATCCTTTTCACTAAGGTACTTTTAAAACCAAATATTTAATCATTAAAGTATTAAAACTAAAATTACCTACAAGGAAGGTAAAAATGTTTATTTAACTAAATATGTAAAACATACTAACTCTCTTTACAATGCTAATCTGCAATACAAAGTAATACGGACCACAATATAACAACATAACTTAGTCGTTTAATATTGAACATAAAGGTACCACAACTTCTACTAAACATATTATATAATGCTGCGTCTCATTAAGGCGTCTACACATTGACATTAAATGTAACATTGTACACTTTAATGCAAGTGTAATAAATAATATTTTAATATTAATTTAAAAGGTTGAGTTACGGAACAAATTTGCGCTTTAAACCAATGTACAATAATTATTAAAACAGTCAACTAATTTTGTTTAGCAAATGTATTAAAATAGTTTACCATTGTTATTAAGTTTTTGTAGTTTCTACAATAATAGGTACGTTTTGGTTCCAGATTCAGCTTTAGCATCCAATATTTATTTGATTATTTTTTTGTTTATGTAATATTAAACAAACAATTATTAGGCAATTCTCCACTAATAATACTATGAGATATAATAATATTAATAAATAATTAAACGTAGAGACTCTCTGTCTTCAAAATATCTAGGTGATACAATATGAAACTCGCTTTCTTCTTTGGTATTATTTTGATATAACGGTTATACTTTACGTAGAATTAAAAAATATACTTAAAAAGAAAAATTGTATCCGTATATTTAGTTACAAGCCGTTTTTGTTTGTAGCCTGAAAAATTATAGCAATTGCATTTTCATACATCTTGACTGAATACTATGCCTATTATTACTCAGTGGTCTTAATTAGTTATATACTATGGTTAATCGTGGAAAAGTACGTGAAATTATAAATATGATCTTAGTTCATCCTTTTTATTATAACAGAAAAAAAAACTAGTGTGTAAGCGGCCTAACGCCAATGCTAGCACCAGAACATGATTGTATTTTATTGCATGAATATTATAAAACTAAGTAACTGCGAATAAACCGTTTATAGTGGCAATGTTACTGCAGCTGGGAAACATGAAAAGATTGCATTATTACACCTCAGAAACTGTTTAGAAATATAATAATATTTGCATTTTTTCCTTTGAGGATATTTTATAAACGTTAAGTACTATTACGTTAAACTTCGCAAAAGAATATTCGAAAAAAAATATAGAAATAAATAAAATGAAAATCTTTAGGTTTGCTTTCCCCATACAAAATGATGTCGGTATTAATATATCGGTTGAGGGCAAAAAACTCGTTATATATGGGAATGATATTTTAGTCACCCAATGATATTAAAAAATACGAATTTTTGAATTGACTATTTTGGCATTTCAGTGATATTTAGTTAAAAATCTTACCGTAGATCACAAATAAATTAAATCAGCAAAAAAATATTTCTTTGCTAATAAGGTTACAAAATTGTTTACAATTTTGTTTGTATTGTACTGCTTATCTACCAAGTTGGTGGGCAAATTAATTAGTAATATTATATTATTCATACATTTAAAAATTAAATAAATGATTTTAATTTCATTATATTTTATTACATTATTTTAATACTAATTTTATTATACCTAACTTTATTACAAATAGGCCTATCAATATGAACTAAAACCTAAAACTAAACATTAAAAATACAGGGGAAAATTTAACAAAAAAAAAAAATTTTAATATCCACTATACCCCGATTCTGTCCCGGCCCGAAGGTTCCCATAACACTGGCAGCATTACCTCTTTGTACTGCCAGTGATATCCTTTGTTTAAAGAAATATCCGGACCGGGAATCTCCAGTGATCTCATTTAGAAGAGCACATAGTTTTTTGCTGAATTCCTTGGCTTCAGAGCCCCAAACCCCAGTTGTCTCCACAGCAAATGGAACAAATAAATAATCAGATTTTAAATTTTGATATTTTGTATGTTTCGCCTTGGCTTCAGCAGCCGCCCTTGCTGAGCCTACACAGGCTTGAAGATGTGATGCCGCAAATGTATCAGGCCGGGACAGAATCGGGACATAGTGGATATTAAAATTTTTTTTTTTGTTAAATTTTCCCCTGTATTTTTAATGTTTAGTTTTTAGTTTATATTGATAGGCCTTTGATAGGCATGTGAATTTGTATCCAATTGATGGTAAGCAGACCTACAAAGTTCATGAGTAGGATCGAACAATACATAGTTGTTTAATAACATTCGCTTCCACCATGCCAAAATCCTACTGCGCAGCAGGTCCATTAGCTAGTCTAGAATTATGATAAGTAATATTGAATGCCTACTCTCATGATCAAGACACATCTAAAGCAACCTATTATAAATCGAGACCGGCTCAAATATTTCCAATAACTGTTAAATTAGCTATGTTTCGTATTAGAATTTAATATTTGTTTTGTGTTTATCGACCATGAAAATGTTTCAATGATGTAGTTATTCAATATTTCCGTAATTCTAGACTACTGGATGTGTTTTTTTTTCAGTTTTTATTTAATTAAAATGCATTTTACCAAGTCGGGTTTTTGGATTAATTTAATTTACTTTTTTTATTTAACATTTTTTGTCTATTTACAACTATAAGATGTAAAACTACGCAATCTTGTCATTTCATCGAGGGAGTTAACATGGGAGGGATTATTAAGTAGCTTGCGGTGACCTAAATTAATGATTTAATCAACTTTAAATGGCTATAGATCATTATTATCTTATTCATTATTATTATTATTCAAAAAAGAGAAACCTATAAATAAATTCAATTTAGAGTCTGGTTGTCGCCACATAGAATTTTTATTTCTGTCATGACTTTAGTGAAATCCACAAGATTAAGAGAAATCGATTGTAATAAATCATTGAAGAGTCATGAAAACGCGTTTGGTCTCTAGAGCGCCACAGAAAATCTACATACATTTATACAAGGCAACATTACCTCTCCTTTACGTCACGCCTCTTTTCTTTAATTTAAGACCTAATTAATTTTGGCCAAACGTCTTGACTTTCCTGTAAGAAGTGACACTAAATTTATCTTTTACATGCTCTTTGTATCGTCTTCTCAACCTTCCTCTTCCACTTTTTCCTTCACGCTTATTTAAGCGTCATTCCGTATAAAGTGTCCAAACATCTTTCTCCTTTTCATCGAGCAGTCAGTTAAAAATAGTACTTCATCCAGGTAAACCTCATCTACTATAAAAGAATTTAATTCAATTTTTAACAACTTTTCTTATTTGGAAAAGTTAAAGGCGACGCAGAGTAGAAACTCTTGATTAATGTTAGGTTGCGGTTTGCGATAAAAATACGTGCTATTACAGCACTTATGCGGGTTTCTAAGAAACATTTTAAAAGTTGTTCTACGGTGGCGCTGCGACATTGTACAATTTATCTCAATTTATCTCCGTTAAGATTATTTTAAAATAAATAAAATATAAAAGGATATCATATTTACTGAAAGACTAAAGTTGCGTGCTTGTATGCATTTGTGAAATTGAATATTATGAACATCAGTAGGTCGTTTAGTTTTTGCTATTGTATTAACATGACGTTTATGCGTGAAGGACTACCAATAGGTTCGAATTATTTTTAAAATAGGACAAATAGGTTTAAAGAACTTTATTTCCAAAAGAATTATAAAATTCACTTTATATGGAAACAATTATAAATATAAATTATACACGTCAATATATAGAAAATCGGCAACCAAACAAGACATGATTATAACAAGAACACAAATCTATTTTGTTTGGTATTAAACTAATTTAGAAAACAAAATAAAGTAATAATAATGACAAAAAAAAACAAACTATTAAAAAAAAAAGTATGTGTAGTGGGTAAATATAAAAAAGTATACAAATTATCAATAAAATAGATTGTCGCACGATGAATGGGTGCTGTGCGCTACCGAGCTAACCGGTTTGTATTGTTTGGCGACGACGTTATAAGTACACAAACCATTTTTATTGGTAGAACTTAATATTTCTAACGTATTAACGTAGCGTCAATACGGTAGAAAAAACCTCTATAACAAAAAACTAAACTATGTGACCAATATAGGAATGTGAAAGCTAACCACATAATATAATGTCTTTCTATAGTTTGTTTAGAGATGTGCGTTTGGTTGGTTTGCATTTTTTTTTTCATAAAAAGACTTGTATGAGTCTGGCTGTCGTTCCATGGCGCCTTTAATTTAATATTTAAACATGAAGATAATGCAACAAAAAGCGACCCCAACCTAGTGGTTAAGTCACTGCGCAACTGATAACAAGGTTAAGCAATGACAACAAGGCCGGACCTAGGAAGGTAAAAAGGTCGCCGCTTTATACAACGAGGCTATACCATCATAAACACCGCAACGACCTCGCCACTTGTACTGCCTTTAAATACCATCGGCAAAATAAGGACGGATTAATCCCTCCGCTGGGTACCCTGAGGCAGTTTAAATGATTCTCGGTAGCCATAAAAAGCAACCCGTCATGGTATTTTAAATTAAAAACAAGTAATGTACAAATCTTTTTGACGAGTTTTTACTAAAGCTTGCTTATAAAACATTTTCGAATCTTCATACATGCCTGTAAGATTTAAAAGAAATATATAATATTTTGACTATGACTTTCACAAGAATAATGTTAATGTTAAAAATGATACTATATATTTTTGCCCTATATATATATATGTTATTTCTTCTGTGCCTATAGTACCTTACCATATTAAAAAATAGTCTGTTAGAGGTATTTCTTTCTACTTTAGTAGGACTTTTTTATCTTTAGTAGGATTTTAAGTTTGCAAGAATATATACTCGTGTATATATATATATATATATATATATATATAGATCTTCACGGGTACCTTACAACGCCCGAGACCGCCTAGACGGCTCCAGGGTACCCAGCGGAGGGGTTTTAATCCCACCTCGTCGTAGCCGATGGTATGAGTCTACACCGAACAAGTGGCTAGCTCGTCGCGATGTTTTGAATAGACTCAATGACCCATCTATAAACAGTTTCACAAGTTGGCATAGTGAAACCGGGACCGACAGCCTAACGTGCTCTCCGAGGCACTATAGTCGTGTTGTCAAACAAATGTAGATTTTTTTAAAATTAAAAACTCATTGGTACACACCGGGATTCGAACCTGGGACCTAAGTGTTTTTTTTAAGTCCAAGGTCACCATGAAACAAATATTAAAGTACAAATTATAATAAAGATAGTAATTTTCATAATTTTGCATGTTGTCATTATAAATTAATAGCAATACTACAATATTAATATATAATTAATTGAACCAGTCGTTATTTTGCGGAATTCCATTATTTAATATAATAATGTTGAGGTAATATTTACTTTAATGCAAATTCTTCCGCTAGTATTTATATATAAATATTGTGGATCTAAACGCGATTTACCTTTAACTTATATTTAATTTACCATGAAACGTCGGGAAATTAAATATTTTAAGGTAAATAGCGCTTAGACCCGCAGTATTTATATACTAATTATAAAGATGTGGGCGAAGAGAAATCCAAAATGGCAAAGATGAAGAAGAAATAGCACAAGGGGTGAGGTGAGAAT
The DNA here is from genome assembly GCA_947458855.1 of Monopis laevigella. Classification (NCBI taxonomy): domain Eukaryota; kingdom Metazoa; phylum Arthropoda; class Insecta; order Lepidoptera; family Tineidae; genus Monopis; species Monopis laevigella. The sequence continues at coordinate 9,038,141 of OX381581.1, read as the reverse complement.
GTTCACTATCAACTCATCTTTAATAAAGATGCAAGTTTTATGAAGACATAATCTTTATCATATTTGCCGACGATATTGCAGCTTTAGCAGAAGATGAATATTTTTGAATGACTGCATACTACGTCCATGATATTCATGGACTTAGTATGCAAATAATTTAAATATAAAATAATAGGAAAAAGAAAACTTAAATAATATAATAATAAAATATACTGTAAGATCTCAAATGCACATAACGCTATAATGAAACAATCGAACAAGTGTAACATTACAAATACGTGCGAAGCATAACTAGCAAAAAACGGGATTTTTGAACTTCCTATTATAATAATAGGAATTTTAACAGAAACTAGAAAACGATTTATAAAAACTTTTCCTGAAACGAAAGCAAGACATAGATGTAAATAAATAGGTAGAGAATATAGTCATTTAAGATTGAGAAGAGATATTTAAGAAGTTTGACAAATAAAGTAATAATTCAAATAGTATTGTATAATTGGAGAACAAAAGAAGAATAGTATTGTATAATTGGAGAACAAAAGAAGAATCTATTGTAAAGAAAAGAGGAGCAATCATCGAATACATTTTACGGTATGATTTTAAACCTTACATTGTCGTAATTATAAATAATAAAAAGATGCGTATAGTTTCCTTAAGCGGGATTAACACGGGCGACTATAGCCGCACGATATACGCTAAATGACTATTGATATGAAGTCTTAGCCGCAGGTGACTAAAATTGTAAGTTCCAAAGTAGACTAACTTCCGACTGTTCGTCTAATTTGAAACTTGCGATTTTAGTCACTGTTCTGTTCGAAATTTTGATGAAAGTGAATCGACCCGTGTAAATCCCACAAGTGACGATTTTCTGTTGAGTTGAATAAAATAATTAAATAAAACATATTTTAACAACAAGAAGATACGTGGTGGCCGAGTTGGTTAGACCTTGGACTTAAAAACACTTAGATCCCTGGTTCGAATCCCGGTGTGCACCAATGAGTTTTTAATTTAAAAGTTTATGTACATTTGTTTGACAACACCACTATAGTGCCTCGGAGAGCACGTTAAGCTGTCGGTCCCGGTTTCACTATACCAACTTGTGAAACTGTTTATAGATTGGTTATTGAGTCTATTCAAAACATCGCGACGAGCTAGCCACTTGTTCGGTGTAGACTCATACCATCGGCTATGACGAGGTGGGATTAAAACCCCTCCGCTGGGTACCCTGGGGCCGTCTAGACGGTCTCGGGCGCCGTAAGGCACCCGTGAAGATATATATATATATTAAAATAGAGGCATTAGCCCGTTTTTGTACAATTTTGTGCAATACATTTTTAATAATACCTAATAATAAATAGTTTCTCATTATTATAATTATTTATATATATTTTGTGTAATATAAATTCATGAGAAATACTAATCACATTATAAATTACAGTACGGATAAATAAGGGGCATATTATATGGGGCATAACATGACTATGTAGTAGATACATAAAATAAATTATGTCTAGGTATTATGCATAGAGCGGTTGGAATTAATTGTATGCGCCCGAAACTGTCGTTAAAGATAATTATTTATTAATAAAGACTGATTTATATCCGGTTATTCAAAACTTCATTGTTTATTTTGGTAACAACATTGTAACTTATAGTTTTGTTGCTTATGGCTATCTCTTGTTACAAACATAAACGTTATTTTAGGTCATCTATGTTAAATATTTCAGGCGCCTGAAGACGCCCTAATAAGGCCAAATATAGCAAGATAGTGTTATTATTATATTGTGATTTATTTATGTATCTTATTGGATGACCTACGAAAAATAATAAAGCATCTACTGCTAATAAAAATATATAATTTAAATATTTTATTATAAACTTGATTTTTCAGTTAAATTTCAGTTAATATTTCAGAACCAAAAAATATACTATCTCTACCGTTGTATTCTGCCTACATTCCTATTATTAACGTTACAATGATTCGATCTGGCCGTATCAATTGACACAAGCATGAAACAGATTATATACGTGGTGGCCGAGTTGGTTAGACATTATATTTAAAAAAAAACTTAGTTCCATTTCCAACCCAGATACCAATGAGTTTTTAATCAAAAAATGTATGTACATTTTAACAACACTACTATAGTGCCTCAGAGACCACATTAAGCTATCGGTCCCAGTTTCACTATATCACCTTGTGAAAATGTTTATAGATAGGTTATTGAGTCTATCCAAACATAGCTCATCGCGATGTTTGGATGGCCACTTGTTCGGTGTAGACTCATACCATCGGATACGACGAGGTGGTATAGGTGAGATTAAAAATCCCTCGCTGGGTACCCTGAGTCCGTCTAGGCGGTCTCGGGCACCGTAAGGCACCCGTAATGATATATTATAAATAAATATTTGTATGGAAAAACAAATTCACTGCAAAAGCGTGCAATTCGTATAACCAACGACGATCAGCTCTCTAAAATACTGAAGCCTTTGCACCTGCGTAGAGAGGTTGCATCGTTGAGCGTATTCTACCTCCTATATCACGGACAGTGCTCTGAAGAACTGTTTGTTCCTTCCCCATTTCGATTCCGTACTACACGCACTGGCAATAAAATGCATACACATACAGTGGATGACAGGCCCACCAGAACAAAAAGGTATGGTGGCTCTTATATATATCGCACGATAAAAAGGTGGATTGCATTGCCTGCGTGCGTTTTCCCTTCTTCCTTTAATCCAGAGTCCTTTAAGCGTGGCGTGAATAAAGTGTGAAGAAAAGTTTCCTACCATTGAATAGTATTTCACTATCAAAGCTCACAAATGCCCGCCCTATAAAAAAAAATTTAAACATCGTCTGAAAATTTTTAGTCATAATAAGATCATATCACGCCTCAACGTTGACCTATTAATACAATATTAGTACATACGTAATAACTTGATTACCTGAACAGAGCGGGTCTGTGAGCGACCGATACCCTCCATTAATTTTGTTATCATAGGCAATTAATCAACCAATGATTGGGTATTCGACACTATGTAAATTGCTATTTGCCTATAATAATGGATGCTATGATTAATTCCATATTTTATGAGGACCTTTAATTTGCGTTTTTAGTTAATTGTTAAAAAATAATTTATTTATCACACGATAGTTTTGATATAATTAGGGTTAAGTATCCCGCTGTTTTTAATCTGCAGAGACAGAAGGTGCTTTCTAAAACTCTGATTAAGGCTTTATTTTGAAAATCTAGTACTACGAAACGGAAAATGTTTGTTAAAGAAATTTACTCGTTACTTTAACTATTATTATGCAAAGAGTAACTCTTTAACTTGAAATGTATGAATAGATTGATATAGTCTCCCATATATTATTATTTTATTAAAAAATGTATTTATATTTTCCAGAACATGAAAATTTGGTTCTTTTAACGGCTCTGCAAGCGACAAAACAACATCAATTTATATTGGCAAAAAAAAATTATATCAATAGTTTATTATGTAATCTGCAAATATATGTAGAGATTTAAGCAAGTTTAATAGAAAATTGTCACCTCGTTCCGCAAAATAGGATACGTAATGCAACAAAAATGTAATGAGTCCAAAATCCTATGTAATAAAAAAAAATCACGATTTTTGATTCAGTCAGATATAAGCACGAACACAAACGGACAGACGTTTTATAAAAAAATATAAAATATAAAAAAGCTAACACACCTACTACATATTTTTATTATATTTTTTTTGGATTTTTATTTATTTATTACATTTTAGGTAAATTTACGGCTAACATTAATATAAACAATAACCATAACTATTAATAGGGCCATTAATAAGTTTACACATATACATATAGTCATCATCATCATCATACCATCCTTTCACGCGTCCACTGCTGGACATAGGCCTTCCCCAAGGATCGCCGCAATGACCGGTTCTGCAATGCCTGTAGCCATCGGCTTCTCGCTACCTTTTTCAGGTCGTCAGTCCATCTTGTGGGGGGCCTGCATCTGCTGCGTCCTCCATTACGCGTTCGCTACTCGATACATATAGTATCTACATAATAATACAATATATATACATAGGTATACCTACAATAATACAAATATATGGGTATATATATATATATACATAGAAACGCACAAATTTAATGGGTAAATATTCACAACACTATAATCATATAACAAATTTACTTTATAATAAATATATTAATACCTAAACTTTATGGCTATCACAGAATATTTGGATTAGGCTTGCGCACAAATGACGATTTACTACAAAATAGGTCCAAATCCGAACAATTTGTGTTATAGAAATGACATGACCTCCATAGATAAGATTTTGCCGGATTTTTTTATGAGAGAGAACGAGCTTGACACTTGTTCCGTGTAGATCCAAAATACTATCGGTGTCGACGAGGTGGGATTAAACCCCTCCTCTTAGACTATCAACGCGACTTAGCGGGTTCAGGCTTCTTTTTTAATTTTTATTAGGATTCCTTGTGATTTTGTATCCTACAAAATAACCGGTGAAAATTCAGGCCTAATATGTATACATTTCATTAATATCGACTTTGTTAACGGTAATGATGCTTGTTGGTTCAAGTTAATTTTACAAGAGATTTAAGACTCAATATAAGAATATATATGAATATGGTGTAGGACATCTTACACATATTGCCCTGCTCATAAACTAAGCTCTAGGCTTGTACTATGTGAACTAGAAACTACAATACTAATACATAATTATAAGCACCCAGGCCATATAAGACTGTTGGCACCGCATATACAAATATTGTTTTGACATGAATGGGAATTGAACCCACCACCTCTGTATACAACGCCAAATATGGCCAACATGACAATATTGATAAATAAAAAGTTATTAAATAAACTTTTAGGCGAAGATGTCGATGATATCGATGGTCAAAATAATGCAAAACTCGTTGACAGTAGAAAGATACTAGCTAAAGCGACAGCTACAATTTGCGGTGTTTGAAGATCAATTGCGGATTCATTCAATTAATGAAAGCCTCAAATTAGTATATATATGAGGATATTTTGGTCCAGAATTCTGAGTAATAAAATATGTTAAAAAGTATTTTATAAAACTATAGTACATTGAATTTGGGAATGAAATATATTATTATTATTTTAATTGGAAACTCATTGGTACTAAAATACTGTAATGTTTTTAAGTATAAGGTCTAATATTAACTGACTCCGGTAACATTGTCACTCCGCATATAACATATAATCATATGTGCTATGAACGATATATTACTACGAAGGCATAATATATATAATTTTATATATTATGTACACCAATTATTTCTCTATATATTTTTATAGTTAGGAAAGAGAGGGGTCGCCTAACTCAAGTATCCATATACTTAATAGGTGATCTCTACCTTATATTCATCTTATGTAAATTATATAATTTGTTAAATAATATATATTACATTTTTAAAGCAAAAATGCAATGAAAAAAAATCCGGTAGGCAGAACTCGAACCCACGAACCTCGCTTTCGCGGCAAGGCGCTCAACCGCTGAGCCAACCAGGTTCCAGTCACCCCTCACGAATTTTGTCACTACTTGTTATCTTAATATTTTAAACTTTCATTTTATTTTCATATTAGGGCTTGGAAATGAACTCTTAATTTAATTGTTGGCATAAGTGTTTGGAGTGAAAAATTTCCTAATCAGTATAAATAACCTTTCAAGAAATCCATTTCACATTGCAAGCATAAAAGGCATATAGAGCGAAGGTAATAAATGAAAATGTATGTGTTGGAGGACGCTCTAGAGCTAGTTCTATCATTTATCAGCTGCAGCCACCACAGAAAGTAGATTTAGCTAGAAGTGCTAAGTGGTCAGATGTTCGTGGTTTAACACAAAAACAGTGTGTTGATCGGATGCTTTCTGCATTTGGTGATGAAGCCCCATTTAAAACCACAATTTGTCGATGGTTTGCTGAATTTCAACGTGGACGTGTCAAGCTCAGTGATGATCCCGTCAAGGTCGTCCAAAATCTGCAGTCACCCAAGAAAACGTTGATGCTGTGCGTAAGGTGATTGTGGAAGATCGACATGTGACATACCGCGAAATTCAGGCAACTTTAGACATTGGCATGAGTCAAATACAAATAATCTTGCATGAACAATTAGGTGTAAAAAAGTTGTTTTCCCGATGGATACCGCATTCGCTCTGTGAAGAGCAAAAAGCGGCTCGCGTTACTTGGTGCGTCAGAACTCTCGAAAGATTCCACGCAGGATCCTCAAATGCTGCGTACGAACCCGAAACAAAAAATCAGTCACGAGTTTGGGTATTCGAAAATGAGTTAAAGCCAACAAAAATTATGCGTTCACGGAGTATTGCAAAAAAAATGGTGGCCACGTTTGTTTCCAAAACCGGCCATGTTGCGACTATTCCTCTTGAGGGACAAAGAACGGTTAATGCAGAATGGTATGCTAGCATTTGTTTGCCACAGGTCGTAAAGAGAACTGCAATCGCCGCATGATCCTCCATCACGACAATGCGAATTCTCACACCGCGCACAGAACAAAAGAGTTTTTGGAGCAAGAAAACATAGAATTATTAGACCATCCGCCGTACAGCCCCGACCTAAGCCCTAATGATTTCTATACTTTCCCTAAAATAAAGAATAAATTGCGTGGTCATTTCATCACCTGGAGAAGCTGTGGACGCCTACAAAACGGCCATTTTGGAGACCCCAACTTCCGAATGGAATGGTTGCTTCAATGATTGGTTCCATCGTATGGAAAAATGTGTCAAATTTCGCGGAGAATACTTCGAAAAGCAATAAATACATTTTTGAATAGTAATGTTGTGTCACTTCCTTGATTCCCGAAATTTTCAGTGCCGCCCGTAAGAGTCTCTTAGGTTATTTGCCCAAATGTGGATGTCTGCGACTATAGTACTTCTAATATCTAGTATGTGTTGTATATGGAGGTATTGGGTTAGTATCTAGAGGCAGTAGTTGAGTACCTTGCCGAGAAAGCTAGGGTCCTGGGTTCGAATCCCACCCACAAGAAAAAAAAATGCATTTTTTCTTTAAAAAGATAAGATTCTCCTGAGAAGGAATTTATAAAAAAAACCGAAAATAGTAAAAACAAAAACAGACTTCTCTGCCATCTAATATTATAAACTAGGACTTTACTCTAATATAGAGTAATTAGAATTAAGCACTTCTTCACAAAGTCTGTGTGTACTTATACAAGTAGATAACAAGCAATGAAAAATTTCGTGACGGGTAACTGGAACTTGTTTTGCTCAGTGGCTGCGAAAGCAAGGGTCGTGTATTCGAGCCCCACCCACCAGGATTTTTTTCATCGCATTTTATCTTTAAAAATATATCATAATTATGGTACACATAATACAAGCCTATATCTTAAGTATGCGACCAGAAGCTGTAAATGTCGTAAAAAAATAAATCGGCGGGGATAGCTAAGGCACGCATGATTTCTACTTGAGGCACACTCTATTCATCCAATATTTATTTCTGTGGTAGCCACTCTCGGTCCACTGGAGATTACCTTCGCATCAATTTAATTTAAGTAAGAAACAGCGCCATCTATTTGTGGAGTGGATAACTGTTGTTTGTTACTGTCCTTGGGGTCTGTTTGTTTTTTAAACAAAAAAATACATTTAAAATAAAGTAGACTATATCAAAACTATATTATAATGTTAAATTAATGATATTTATTATAACATAGTATACATTGACCGGCTCCGTAGACTAGTGGTTGCGCTTTTGATGTTGTCTCCGGAGGTAATGGGTTCGATTTCCACCTATGCCAAAAAAAATATAGTACCTTTTTCTGTACAGTTTATCTTGGGCTGGGTATTTATAAAATAAAATATGTATTATATGGTTGTTTCTAGTACACATAAAACAAGCCTAGAGCTTATTTTGTGACCAGAGCAATATGTGTACCTAACAATGAAAACTTAATTTAAAATACGAGTTGAAAACCAATTCTTGGAAGTTAGAGTTTCTATTAAATAAATAAATTTTGTTTTTGATGGAACGCGGTATGTGACTATTTATTTACTCGTTAGTAAGCAGACCAAGAAAATCTATGAATGAAAATGACTAAGCTGTTTAACAACGGTAAAGCTCTCTCTATGATTACCGGCTTAATGATGCGGTTACAAATCGGACGGCGTGAAATAAAATCGGATTTGCTTATCGAGTTCAAATATCTTAAAATTACATTATATAAATCAACCGCTTGTTTCGTAACAGTTTATTAAATACCTTCGCCCGAAAAAATGTAATTTGGGGCTGTTTTCTAACCAAATGAAATAAAACATCAAGTTTTCTTAAACTACTTCAGTTCCAAAAATTTTTCTTAAAGTTTTTTTCAAATTAAGAATATAGGTATATATAGGTGGAAGGAAGGTCTCTTTGTTAGGCCGATAGGTCTCGGGTCAAGTGACCCTAGTCATATTTTGGTTTTAGTCTGTGGGTTCCCCGGTTTTCAGAAGAATATTGCATCATTTTCTTGTCGAGGTGGTAGTCTTGTTTTAGGGTGCAGTTAGAAAACTGGCAGTTAATTTTACAAAATAACAACTCGTAATGAAAATTCGCTGCCCATTTCGTAACTACATCGGCATATATATATAGTCGGCAAAATGCTAGGGTTTAATACTGTTAAAGAACAATGTATTAAGCTACCAACAGGTAGATACAAAGTCACATGCCGTGCTCCAGTAAAAAAAATACAGTATATATACGTATCTACTTATAATACAAAACCCACGGTATTCTGATAACCAGTTTCAATATCAGAAACTCCCAAAATAACAGTTTATTTTTAAGGCCCGAGAATACGCCACTTTTCGGTGTCACTTGCAAATTTAATTCTGGGCCTGCATACATTACGGCGCGCTGAAGTTTTGCCAAAAAACGGCATGACGCCCGATGTCGCATGTATAATGTATATGCTATTGTTTGACCTACAGTTTTGGTCACTTTTTCATATAAAGTACTCGGCGATTTTGCTTGGAAATGTTTAATATATTCTCTTCGTATTTTATAATATTTTTTTCGTTTATAAATCGTCATGGAACCAAGTCATGTTTAGAGTTATATATCTGTTGGTTCACCGGTTTTCAGTAGACTGAAGTCGCTCGATTTCTGTATAATTTAGCTAGCATAGTGGGAGCGATCAATGCTGTTAAAAAACAATGTATGCACAACCCCATTCATTGACTTTATAAATTTCCTTTTTTTTTATTGGAGCACGACATGTGACTTTGTATCTACGTAGGTGAGCAGACCTACAAAGTTCTTAAACAATATTGATCGCACCCACTATGCCGGCAAATGATGCATTACGAAATGGGGGGCGACCATGACGAATTGAATTACGAGTATATTTTAATATACTCGCTGCCTTATCGTCAATCCAACTACCCATATCGTCACCTGAAAGGAGACTACCACCTCGACAATAATTCGATGCAGTAGACTCCTGAAAATCGGTGAACCCACAACTTACCATCAGGTCAATCCAAAGTCACATGCCGAGCTACAAAAATATATTAATTATATCTTAAAGAAAGATGCATGGTCAAAAATAGATTATTTTTAAAGAAAAATGGAATCAACATATAAAGGTACCTATTATATTTTTTGTAAAGTAAGCTTATTATTTTCTCTTATAAGATTTTAATACAGTAGAAACAAAAAACAAATAAGTAAAAGCTAGTCCTCCAATTTTAGATACATATAAATATTTTTCTTAGAGAAAATTTCTTACAAAATATAAAGCCAAACTAAGGGCAAATAAAAATGTCTTACACGAGTTTTTTTGCGAATAATTTTACATGAGACGCTATCATTATTCTTGCGAATGACACTTTTATGAGTTTTAATACGAGAATAACATGAAAGATTACATTGTCTTGCAGATGGCTTCTACTTTAATTTTATAGAAGCATACCATGTATGATTTTTTCAATTTATAATTTTATCAATTGTGAAGTTACTTTTGATGATAGTTTAATTATTTATAATATACTAGTTAAATTATTATGGTAATATATATATTTTATAGGTATGTTTGTTATATTGGATTTTTTTTATGAATTAAAAGGTAGGTATTTTTTCCTTTTAATAATAACATATATACGAAAAATCATATGAACATCTATATGATTTTTTTAAATTATTTGACCTTTGTCAGTCTGAGCAAATTACTTTTGATTTTAGTTTAATTATTTATAATATACTACTTAAATGTTTATGATAATATTGGGTATTTTTTGTTACATTGGATTTTTATTTATGTCACAACCCTTATTTCGAAATTTAGGTAACGTTTTCTTAAAAAAAAATGTAAAGTTAATGTTATTATAATATTAATGAATTTCTTGAAGACTAAACTATAGGCTAAATTACTATAATATTAACGAATTTCTTGTAGACTAAACTATAGGCTAAATTACTATAATATTAATGAATTTCTTGAAGACAAAACTATAGGCTAAATTACTATAATATTAATGAATTTCTTGAAGACAAAACTATAGGCTAAATTACTATAATATTAATGAATTTCTTGTAGACAAAACTATAGGCTAAATTACTATAATATTAATGAATTTCTTGAAGACAAAACTATAGGCTAAATTACTATAATATTAACGAATTTCTTGTAGACTAAACTATAGGCTAAATTACTATAATATTAATGAATTTCTTGAAGACAAAACTATAGGCTAAATTACTATAATATTAATGAATTTCTTGAAGACAAAACTATAGGCTAAATTACTATAATATTAATGAATTTCTTGAAGACAAAACTATAGGCTAAATTACTATAATATTAATGAATTTCTTGAAGACAAAACTATAGGCTAAATTACTATAATATTAACGAATTTCTTGTAGACAAAACTATAGGCTAAATTACTATAATATTAATGAATTTCTTGAAGACAAAACTATAGGCTAAATTACTATAATATTAATGAATTTCTTGAAGACAAAACTATAGGCTAAATTACTATAATATTAATGAATTTCTTGAAGACAAAACTATAGGCTAAATTACTATAATATTAATGAATTTCTTGAAGACAAAACTATAGGCTAAATTACTATAATATTAACGAATTTCTTGTAGACTAAACTATAGGCTAAATTACTATAATATTAATGAATTTCTTGAAGACAAAACTATAGGCTAAATTACTATAATATTAATGAATTTCTTGAAGACAAAACTATAGGCTAAATTACTATAATATTAACGAATTTCTTGTAGACAAAACTATAGGCTAAATTACTATAATATTAATGAATTTCTTGAAGACAAAACTATAGGCTAAATTACTATAATATTAATGAATTTCTTGTAGACAAAACTATAGGCTAAATTACTATAATATTAATGAATTTCTTGTAGACAAAACTATAGGCTAAATTACTATAATATTAATGAATTTCTTGAAGACAAAACTATAGGATAAATTACTATAATATTAATGAATTTCTTGAAGACTAAACTATAGGCTAAATTACTATAACATTAATGAATTTCTTGAAGACTAAACTATAGGCTAAATTACTATAATATTAATGAATTTCTTGAAGACAAAACTATAGGCTAAATTACTATAATATTAATGAATTTCTTGAAGACAAAACTATAGGCTAAATTACTATAATATTAATGAATTTCTTGAAGACTAAACTATAGGCTAAATTACTATAACATTAATGAATTTCTTGAAGACTAAACTATAGGCTAAATTACTATAATATTAATGAATTTCTTGAAGACTAAACTATAGGCTAAATAACTATAATATTAATGAATTTCTTGAAGACAAAACTATAGGCTAAATTACTATAATATTAATGAATTTCTTGAAGACAAAACTATAGGCTAAATTACTATAATATTAATGAATTTCTTGAAGACTAAACTATAGGCTAAATTACTATAACATTAATGAATTTCTTGAAGACTAAACTATAGGCTAAATTACTATAATATTAATGAATTTCTTGAAGACAAAACTATAGGCTAAATTACTATAATATTAACAAATTTCTTGTAGACAAAACTATAGGCTAAATTACTATAATATTAATGAATTTCTTGAAGACAAAACTATAGGATAAATTACTATAATATTAATGAATTTCTTGAAGACAAAACTATAGGCTAAATTACTATAATATTAATGAATTTCTTGAAGACAAAACTATAGGCTAAATTACTATAATATTAATGAATTTCTTGAAGACAAAACTATAGGCTAAATTACTATAATATTAATGAATTTCTTGAAGACAAAACTATAGGCTAAATTACTATAATATTAACGAATTTCTTGTAGACAAAACTATAGGCTAAATTACTATAATATTAATGAATTTCTTGAAGACAAAACTATAGGCTAAATTACTATAATATTAATGAATTTCTTGTAGACAAAACTATATGCTAAATTACTATAATATTAATGAATTTCTTGTAGACAAAACTATAGGCTAAATTACTATAATATTAATGAATTTCTTGAAGACAAAACTATAGGATAAATTACTATAATATTAATGAATTTCTTGAAGACAAAACTATAGGATAAATTACTATAATATTAATGAATTTCTTGAAGACAAAACTATAGGCTAAATTACTATAATATTAATGAATTTCTTGTAGACAAAACTATAGGCTAAATTACTATAATATTAATGAATTTCTTGAAGACAAAACTATAGGATAAATTACTATAATATTAATGAATTTCTTGAAGACAAAACTATAGGCTAAATTACTATAATATTAATGAATTTCTTGAAGACAAAACTATAGGATAAATTACTATAATATTAATGAATTTCTTGAAGACAAAACTATAGGCTAAATTACTATAATATTAACGAATTTCTTGAAGACAAAACTATAGGCTAAATTACTATAATATTAATGAATTTCTGGAAGACAAAACTGTAGGCTAAATTACTATAATATTAATGAATTTCTTGAAGACAAAACTATAGGCTAAATTACTATAATATTAATGAATTTCTTGAAGACAAAACTATAGAATAAATTACTATAATATTAATGAATTTCTTGAAGACAAAACTATAGGCTAAATTACTATAATATTAACGAATTTCTTGAAGACAAAACTATAGGCTAAATTACTATAATATTAATGAATTTCTGGAACACAAAACTGTAGGCTAAATTACTATAATATTAATGAATTTCTTGAAGACAAAACTATAGGCTAAATTACTATAATATTAATAAATTTCTTGAAGACAAAACTATAGAATAAATTACTATAATATTAATGAATTTCTTGAAGACAAAACTATAGGCTAAAATTACTATAATATTAATGAATTTCTGGAAAACAAAACTATAGGCTAAATTACTATAATATTAATGAATTTCTTGAAGACAAAACTGTAGGCTAAATTACTATAATATTAATGAATTTCTTGAAGACAAAACTATAGGCTAAATTACTATAATATTAATGAATTTCTTGAAGACAAAACTATAGGCTAAATTACTATAACATTAATGAATTTCTTGAAGACTAAACTATAGGATAAATTACTATAATATTAATGAATTTCTTGAAGACAAAACTATAGGCTAAATTACTATAATATTAATGAATTTCTTGAAGACAAAACTATAGGATAAATTACTATAATATTAATGAATTTCTTGAAGACAAAACTATAGGCTAAATTACTATAATATTAACGAATTTCTTGAAGACAAAACTATAGGCTAAATTACTATAATTTTAATGAATTTCTTGAAGACAAAACTATAGGATAAATTACTATAATATTAATGAATTTCTTAAAGACAAAACTATAGGCTAAATTACTATAATATTAATGAATTTCTTAAAGACAAAACTATAGGCTAAATTACTATAATATTAATGAATTTCTTGAAGACAAAACTATAGGATAAATTACTATAATATTAATGAATTTCTTAAAGACAAAACTATAGGCTAAATTACTATAATATTAATGAATTTCTTGAAGACAAAACTATAGGATAAATTACTATAATATTAATGAATTTCTTGAAGACAAAACTATAGGCTAAATTACTATAACATTAATGAATTTCTTGAAGACTATAGGCTAAATTACTATAATATTAATGAATTCCTTGAAGACAAAGCGATAGGCTAAATTAACAGTTGCTATTACCATCTATATCGTTAAAATTACTTCATCAAATACCTACATATTATTATTATCTTTGTATCAAGTAAATAAAACACCTTTAGACAAGTGACAGTGAGTTTAGCAAAGTTGAAGTGATTTTTGTACCTTTTTTACACTTTAAGTAATTGTATCTTGAGCTTTTAATATAAGCGACACTAAAAGGAAGGAATACGAGTTTCATTATTTTCAATTTTCATCATAAAACACAATATAAAAAAAAATCACTTTGAATAAAAAACACCTGTATATATTGTTTGTATATATTTATTTTGTATTTAATAAGAAGGTTTTCTATTTTTTTTTATTATTTAAGATTCACACTATATATCACCATAATTATATGATATACGTGGTGGCCGAGTTTGTTAGACCTTGGACTTAAAAATACTTAGGTCCCTGGTTCAAACCCCGGGATGTACCAATGAGTTTTTAATATAATAAATTATGTACATTTGTTGACAACACCACTTAGTTTCTCGGAGAGCACGTTAAGCTATAGGTCCCGGTTTCACTATACCAACTTGTGAAACTGTTTATAGATGGGTTATTGAGTCTATTCAAAACATCGCGACGAGCTAGCCACTTGTTACTTGTTACTTGGTCTCGGGTTCCGTAAGGCACCGTGGTGTTATGTATATTAAGATTCACACTGCCGTTAGGTGTCGTGTAATTTTGTGTTGCATCAGAAGCACTTCGAAAACATACTTTAGTAAATATATTATTAGTTTAAGGCTAAAGTATGAGAGTGTAGTGTAGGTGTAGAGTATCTGGCTGAATGTGTAGGTATGTATTGTGTTTGTGTGTATGTAAGTGTGCATGAAGCTTGTCCCAAGATGGTAATTAGTCAAGTTGTATGTTCAGTCCTCTGTAATGACCCTAATGTCCAGATCAATGATAATTTCCAGGTGCGTAGCTAAATATTCTGAAGTCCATCGTAAGATGTTTAAAAAAAAGAGAGTCTTTAATAAACACAAAATAGAACTTTAATTTTAAACCGAATATATTTCACAAAATTACTACATATTTTAAACTATATACTATTATTATCATAACTGTGATGACAATTATTGTACAGTAAATAGGATAATAAATAAAAATAAAAAAACATGTTATGTTAATAAATTACAAAATTTTATTAGAATAGTTTTCTACTTAAACTTTTCTTTATGTTTGCTTAAATTTAAATAAAAATATATTAAATACAATACTTATTTATATATATATATATATAGATTTATATATTTGCTACCTATTTAGTGTTTATTTGTCCTGAAGATTTGACTGGTAGAGAATGCCTAACGGCATTAAGTTCACCTTTATACTCTTTTTGTGCAATAAGGTTTTTAAATAAATAAGTTTCAAAAAGAAAATGCATTAGTTTTTAAAAGTAAATATTTCTAGAAACTTGGACTTAGGTCCGTGAAGCTTAAAGTTTTAATACTAAAGGCGAGACCCATCGATCAATTAGAGGGTCTAACGGTCACGAATTGAACGGTATAACCATAGGCTAAAAATATATTTTAGAAGTCAATCGTTTTTTAATACCACCACCACATAAAGATTTAAAAGCTGTGCAAATGCCTAGTCAAATCTAAATCTTAGTAATGATCGAGTTTTAAAAGAAAAATATCTAATTTTTATTTTATTAAAACAAGACATGTGAATGAGCTCGATCAATGCACTATTGTTTAATTGATCAACACTTGAAATACGAGCGAAACGAGTACTTTAAAATCCACGCTACTTTATTATCGAATACGTAATCGCAGCCTGAAAGGAGACTATCACCTCGACTATAAATCAATGAAGTAGGCTCTTAAAAATCCATAGACTAAAACCGAAACATGTCTAGGTTAATTGAAGGCTTTCGAATCTGTTAGTTGCATTGCAGTGACCATAACCGTAGAGCTTGTATGAAAAGAGTTGTGAATGTGAAGGAAGTGAGAAATTTATGCCAGGATCGTTATAGGTGGCTCTCTCTTGTCTCTACCTATCCCCATGGGGCATAGGCGTGACTATTTTAGTTATAGTTATTAAGTTGACCCGTTGGTGCGTATCGTCCAATAAACAAACGAGTAAGTGTGCATGATAAACACAGACTGCTCAGGTAGTTCCCTCTACATTTTAGATTCTATGGTATAGTAGCGTCCAAGTTGAGCAACCATTTCCTTAACTGTAGACTTTTGATATAAACTTTGATTCAGTTCAGGTAGTAATTACACCACGTCTAAAGTCTAGCTTATTTCTTAAAGGGATTACCTACAACTTGGGAACGTTGCTTCGAGTGTATTAAGTTATAGTATGAAAGGAGAAATGCAATCGGGAAATTGTAGAGATAATTTAAATTATATCAACTCATCTTAAGTTACTCGCCTGGGTTGTGTTGGTGAATAATTTAAATTTATTTTGTTACTAGAGAGAAATTTAGGTTGATTTAAGAAAAAAAGAGATCAAGTGCGAATGCTATGAATATGTTAGACAAAGCTTAGGTGTTGTTAATGTTTATAACGGGCTGGTTGTCCGCAATAGCCAAGAGGTTAGGCCTTTTTGCGTGAGTTGGCTGACTGTTCTAGCCAGCCTAGCTCCTTCCAGAAGACAACAAGAAGTCCCAGGCTTCCACAATCCTCAAGGAGCGACCTCGGTGTTCCAAGTGCGAATGCTATGAATATGTTAGGCAAAGCTCACGTGTTGTTCTTGTTCTTGGCGGCCTCGTTATCCGCAATTAGCCAAGAGTTTAGGACTTTTTGCGTGAGTCAGCTGACTATTCTAGCCAGCCAAGCTCCTTCCAGAAGACGACAAGAAGTCCTGGGCATCCACGGGTCTCAAGGAGCGATGCGGTGATCCGAGGATTTCCGTCCGTTGTGAAGCCACCCCTGTGCAATAAAGAAGCACATGGGTGGTTGTTTCATCAGTTTCCATGGAACCTCTACACATAGGGCTATTGGTGATACCTAAAATTGTAAGGTGCCTGTTTAATGGAAGCGTCCAGTAAGTATACCCACCACCAGCAGGTTGCCTCTATATATATTGTTCAGTTTCCGAGCTAGACAAGGGCTAGGTGTTGTGACCGCCTCTCTGGCCGGCCTGCAGTTCTCTAAGTTGGCCCAATTGTTGGTACAATAATGGTTAAAGATGTTGTCCCGCTGCCAGCTTCTCAACTGGTTAAAAGAAAACCGCTATACATACGGTTGTTTGAGTCCTACCGGTATTGTAGCCGAACCTCGTTTCGCCAGTTCGTCAGCTGCGTTGTTACCAAGGGAACAAAGCTCATGTACGTTCTTGTGTAGAATACTTTGGATCTGAATCTGTTTTTTTTTTGAATTGAATCAAGGAATATTTTTTAATTAACTGATGTTACCATCAGTTAATTAAAAAATATTCCCTGACTTGACTTGTAAGCAGACCTACAAAGTCCATAAATTGGATCGATTAATACATTGTTGTTTAAAAGCTTTGGTCGCTAAATGATGCGATTACGAAATGAGCGGCGGCAAATGAATTTGCATTACAAGCCTACTTTAATATTCCAAGTTAACTCCCTGCTTCGTAACCGAACATCATTATTAAAAAACCTTATCCCAAAACAGAGAGATATTAAAAATGTTTCACAACAATAAAGATTCCGTTTATTATTATAGTTATTGTTGGTAGAATTTTTAACTTTAGTACATTTGGCTTTAAATTAATCTCTTGGCCTAATGGCTGAGGGAATAAGGTTTAACATTGTAGGCCCTTTCGCTGGGCTGACGTTTATAAATAATTAATGATTAAGCCGCTTATTCCTACACAACTCACAGGGACTGCGTACCAGATAATCTTTCATTAATTTTAGCAACCTTCCCCTTTGCTTTTATTTAACATTCTTTTAATTGTTTGTGTTATAAATTTCATTTGAATTTATTATGCGAAGTTCATTTTTAGCTGTTTACTGTTCTAGCGATTAAATTTATGAGATATTAATTAAGAGAACCTCGTAGATGATTTTTAATTTAATTTTAAGATTTATTTAATTTAAGATGATGTAACGTACACCATTAAAAAAAAGTATAAAAATGGAGAGACTACGAGAACAATTTGATGTCGCGCTTTAAATATTCAGTAGGTACTATTGCTTATTTTATACATACGAGTATAATATTTTGTTACTATAATGAGGATTAAAGGTACCTAAATAAGGATATTTTTGGTAAAAATAAATCAATATCGGACCCTCTGAGTATAATTATAAATGCACTTGTCGATTTTTTTTTTTGTGTCTGACAGAGCACCGATATTTAAATCTCTCAATTAAATGGTTGATGAAGTGTGAGTCCAGATAGAGAGATGACTTTTAATTTGTTGGTATCTGAACCTATTAGGATCAAATCGATTAAGTCTTCCATGTAAAAAAAAGCCAAGCAGATACTATGCCGCACAACGTTAAGCTAAACCAAGATGACGTAGTTATCTGTCAATTTTCAATGTCACCAGATTTTTATTAGGTCAGAATTGCATCATATCGATTAAAGTTTAACTTAACGTTGTGCGTGTAATCATTCCGAAGTCGCCCCGTTAGTAGTCATTCCCAAGTCTTTAGGAATATTAAGTATTTCTCGTTAGCTATAAAACCTTAAAACGTTGTTTTTTATCATTTGATAGATCTATAACTTCTTCACCGGTTTTCAGGAGACTACTGCATCGATTTCTTGTCGAGGTGATAGCCTCCTTTCAGGGTGCGATTACGAAATGGGTAGTTGAATTGACGATAAGGCAGAGAGTATATTAAAATATACTCGTAATGCAATAATACGTCATTGTCACCCCCCATTTCGTAATTGCATCATTTAGCCGGCATAGTGGGAGCGATCAATATTGTTTAAGAACAATTATTGATATCATTCATGGACTTTGTAGGTCTGCTTACCACCAGTTAGATACAAAGTCACATGTCGTGTTTAAAAAAAAATATTGACATTTAAAGCCGAGCACGCGCGACATTCGGTTCGATATTATTTTTTAATATATTTAATAACATCAAAACTAAACTTTCAGATTGTAGACAAAAGTCGATATAAATATATTTTTTTTATCACGTTTCTTTTAGGTGCTGATAAGTGTCGAAATAACTTTTGCTTTGATATTTCATTGATTTAATAGCGAAAAACAGAACCAAAATTGTTTTATTCTCGTTAGGAAAACTGTTATAAGTGACTATAGATGTGCGTGTTATAGAAAATAGGAATATAAAAGTTGCTGAAACAACTGGAACCTTAAAAAAGATGATTTTGAAAAAAATATCTGGATGCCCAAACCAAGAAATAGATTAAGAAAATAAGTATATATATTTATAGAGTTATGCTATTTAGAAAAAATAATTTACTTAATATTAAAATTTTCGTTTTATTTTATTATTATTGTGTATTTTTTTTATATAATTTTATGTATTTATTATTATGAAGTGACTGTAGGTTAGTCCTATTATTTTAAAGCGAAAAAATCCTAGAGGGGAAGATCACTACTAGAGACAAAATCTCTGAACTTTGGTAACACCCGAAGTTCAGAGGTAGGTTTTCAAGTTTAGATAGGTCCTATATGCGGAATGTATTTTGTAATGTAATGTGTTTATTCAGCAGGCGACTAATTCAGACTGATAATTAAAATAAATCATTCACACACGGATGGCATAAAATTCAAAGCATCCATAAAAAATGATTTATATCATTAAAGTATGTTATTATAGGGAAGTACCTTAAGGCCTAAATCACCTTACAAGTCATAAGAACAAAAGATAGCCACCCGCAATACAAATCAAAATAAAAAGTGACACAAATGCGATCATAACCAATCAATGCTCAAGAAAATATGTCTGACAATTCGTTTGAATAGCGTTTTTAGGCCTTAGACCATTTCCGTATTAATACGTAGGTACTTTCCATTTAATTTATTTAATCCTGTCCAATGCCTTAATAAATAAATAAAAACTAACCAAAAAACTAAATCTTTTTTTAGGCCAAGGTAACAAGTTTTTTTCAACTTAAATTTTATTTTGTTAAATATAAATATTTTTAAGTCTTTATTAAATTAAAATATATATTTCTGTAACGATTATTAATTAATATAAAATAAACGCATCGTAATAGGTAATAATTATTTATTTATTAAATAAATATTTTTGAAATTGTCAACGAAAACACACTTGTTTTACGTAGAAGACAAAGCTCGAGATATATATCGATGTCGGTTTGCGTGCTCACCAATTCGATATATTTTTCGACAGCAGACGGTATATTTCGAGTCGGTATATATATTATGATTGCCCGCGTGCTAAGCCCCATAATACCTATATTAGGTAACATCTAAATGACTATTCCGTTTGTATTCTATTCGGCATTTGCTAACTGAGAATAATGCAGAGTCCGTCGGGGATACCAGCGTTATTGCTTTAGCCAAATTCTGAGAAATTCTAAGCTTTGGTTAATTTTCATTTCGAGACCAAATTCATGCTTATTGATGAATTTTATTGTTGTTGTTGAGTATAGTTTGATTAAATATAAATTAACTATAACATTTATAGGTAATGTTGTAAACGATCGTTAGATCAATAAAAATATGAACGTAACTATTAGACCATTACGGAGTTCCGTAATGGTCCTTCTGTTAATTTTTGAGATAAAATGATGCTGTTATTCTCCTCAATATAAGCGAATTTGTGTTCTTTTTGAGAGAAATAAAGATTCTTTAAACCTAACTATGTTTTAGCCAATCTTTTCTTTACAGTGGATTTTTTAAGCCTATTTCAAAAATGAGTTTTATAAGTATCACTTTTATAGAATCCAATTACTCTAACAAATATATTATTGTCTTCGTAACAAGCAAATAAAATACTTTTAGGCAAATGGCGGGATCTCAATCGTGAGTTTAGTATTTGTAGACCTTTTTTAACTTTAAGTCACTTTTTTATACTTTAAATGGGCGACACTATAACAAAAAAATATGGGTTTCATTATTTCCACCAAATTTTGTTTCTGTAAAAAAGAAAGCATAGCCCAGCATAAGCTGGTTAAGAGAACACATTCACTAATAAATTTTATAGTGTGAAAACTGACATAATAGTATGAAGGACGATTTACACATATTGCTATGGTCACAAACTAAGCTCTAGGCTTGTACTATGTGTAAAATAAATAACGATATAATACATATTATATTTTATAAATACCCAGACCATGACAGAAAAACGTACTAATATTATTTTGCCATAGGTGGTAATCGAACCCACGGATATAACGCCAAAGGCGCAACCACTAGTCTCCGTCGTAGTCAGACAGGCTCCGTAGACTAGTGGTTACACCTTTGGCGTTAAATCCGGAGGTCGTGAGTTCGATTCCCACCCATGGCAAATAAATATTAGTACATTTTTCTGTATAGTTTGTCATGGTCTGGGTGTTTATAAAATATAATATGTACTATATCATTGTTTCTGGTGCACATAGTACAAGCCTAGAGCTTAATTTGTGACCAGAGCAATTTGTGTAAATTGTCCTACATATTATTATTACTAGTCTTCGGGGGCGATCAAATGTCGACATACACTAAACACTTGTAAAGTCCATCCATCTAAAAAAAATATAAAAAGTTTGTGGTGACCGAGTGTTAAAGTCAAAGTCAAAAGTCAAAAATATTTATTTCATGTAAACCTTTACAGGCATTTATGAAAAGTCAAAAAAAAAAAAAAAAAGTATATATAAGGTCCTGTGTGTACTTGGCCAGGTCGCCATTCCTCCCACAGACAAATGTTGAGAATATAATACAAAATAAGTAAACTATTAAACTATTGTCCTTGCGGGAAAAAAAAAAAAAAAATCAATCCAACCGAACACACACTACATAACCAACCAGTTTAAGACTAGGTGGTTAGCTGGTTCCATTGACCTGTCAATCGTTGACTGCCCTGCAAAAGTGCCACCAAGGCGACCAACCCAACAGACCATAGCTACGCCCCAAATATACATACTTTAGTATAGGTAATCAAAATATACCTACAAGTAGATAGATGAAAGGTATCTTTTAGGGCGCAAACGCTGATCACAAGTCGATCGCCTCAGAGACACCCTGGAGAAAAAGGTACCAGCAAGTAAAAAACTCTGATGTTCCACATGTACCGTATCATCGGAGGAGCATGGTCCTGCATGGTTATTAACTTAAACCTATGCTTATAGCATGTGGTATATACTCTCATCCTACTGAAGAGCACGCGTAGAACACCCCAAGGCAGATATACTATCTTACAATATTGAAAGTACAGAATTACAGAATACAACATTTCTTTGATGCCAGCGCCGGCCTATCAGCAGAAGATTTTTCGGGATCTCCGCTTCTTATATGATAACAATCAAACGACGCACGTTTGATTGTTATCATATAGTTATCCCAGCGGAGATCCAAGGCCCCCACAGCAGCACCCGATTACGGACGTAACGTATGTGTCAGCCATCCTTCTGCTCAACCAGGCTCTTAGGGTGCAGACCAGAACCCGGCACACGCGCCACCACTGCAATGACCTTCAAAGGAGAGGAAATCCGCTGGATACGTATACTACTACATTGCAGGGCCAAATACATAGCTGAATCCAAGGCCTGCGCAAACATCAACTAGTTAAAAAAAAAACATGGAAATGTATTCTATAACTCTGTTAACAAAATAACTTAAAATAAATAAGACAAATTAACATAAATGTTAAGTATTAACTATTTATTACCTTGTAGAAAATAGTAAATATTTAAAATTAAAATAATGATGAAAAGGTTATAGTAATAACAAGTTATTACCTCATCCAAAAATATATAAAAAATACCTATTGTAGTATAAAAATATATATATATATACCTATTATAGTAAGTATTATGAATTATTACAATATGACAGTTACTATTAGTTTAGAGATTCCAGACGCAGAGAGGACTGATTCCAGACATCTCTGTCATTAATATAATCATTAACTTTGTAATACGCCTTGTCTATTAAAGTTTGCTTTATACAATTTTTAAATTTTATATCATTTAATTCTATAATTGATTTTGGTAATTTATTAAATAGCCTAATACTGTTTATAAGAAAACATTTATTAGTTTTTTGTAATCTGAATCTTGGTATGTCAATTTTGTATTGTTGATTTGGTAAAAAATAATATTTAATTTATAACAAAAAAAAAGTAAATGTATTTTATATTAAAAATGTTGATCGTTATTAATATTATTACTGTGTAAATATTAATTACACAATACTAATAATTGTGTAAAAACGTCACAAGCATATCTAGCACAAGCACTGGGAACTTATGCCAAATAGCTAATTTTGTATGTATTCAAAATAATATTTTAAAATTAAAATTTATATGTTTTGTAATTGTATTGTTTATATTGCTTAATTAATGTAAATAAACAAAGAAAATAATGCGTATTCTACCTTAATATATATTTTTCTCGAATACGGAATGTATAGACGAGTATGTTAAAAATAATCCTTTTACCTAAATAAAAGATGTATTAATAAATCACAAATAATTGGTATTGTTTAAAATATTTAATTTGTAATTCACAATCAAGTTATTTAATTAAAATCATTATTTTTCGTTCTTTTTTTCAATTATTTCTTCACAGATTTCCATAGTAATTCACATTGGCGGTTGTTTATAAGTATGTTTTGTATATATTTTTTAAATAATACTTTCAATTTAATAATTAGTAACCCAACTACAATAACATAGCAATTTTCTAAGAATATAACAGATATTTATCTTGTATCCTGGCAACACCGCCATAATCTCGCCATCTTTATTCCGTGAGTTGTTTTCTAATAAGCAGATTATTTCATTACGGAGCTACTCTTTGTCATCTCATAAATAGTCTGTTTACGACAGATTGTGACAAAGCGAATCCCTTTGCTTAGATTAAACATCCAGTTTTATAGGTATCTCTGCGCATATATTAATGTTTACCCAATGTTATTACCTACTTATTTGGGTATATAATATACTTGGAGACTTGGAAAGGTTGTACTTTGGGACTGATCAAATAAAACTTTTTTTCCCAAGGAACCATTTGTTTGAAAAAAAAAATGATGTCGATATACAAATAAAATTGGCTAATTTAACATTACTAGTTTGGATGGAGAGGCGGTTTTTTTTCATTTGCGACAAATGATTCCATGGGAAAAGTTGTTCGATATCACCACTGACCCGTACTGACAAGTACAACCTTTCAAAGTTATAAGGGTAAAGGTTGTTTTATATCTACTTCAAAAGGAGAAGTTTTAATTCGAACCATATATTTTTTTTAATATTTTTTTTATAAATGAGTATGAGTATACAACTGATAACAAGGTTAAGTAGATAACAACAAGGCCACCTGGGATGGGTGACCGCTTTATACAACAAGGCTATACATAAGGCCATAAGGCTTCATAAACATCACAACTAGCTCGCCACTTGTTAGGTGTAGCCTCCGAATACTATCGGCGAAATGAGGGTGGGTTAATCCCTCCGCTGGGTACCCGAAGGCCGTTAAAACGGTTCTCGGAAGCCAAACAAGGCACCCGTGATTGTATTTATTATATTGTAGAATTATTTTCTTTATCCAGAACTTGGTAGGTATCTAATCAAGTTTAAAATAAAAGCAGAGAGTAAAATAAATCCCGGTGTGTACCAATGAGCTTTTAATAAAAAAAAATATGTACATTTGTTTGACAACACCACTATAGTGCCTCGGAGAGCACGTTAAGCTGTCGGTCCTGGGTTCACTATACCAATTTGTGAAACTATTTATAGATGGCTTATTAAGTCTATTCAAAACATCGCGACGAGCTAGCCACTTGTTCGATGTAGACTCATACCATCGGCTATGACGAGGTGGGTTTAAAACCCCTCCGCTGGGTACCCTAGGGCCGTCTAGGCGGTCTCGGGCGCCGTAAGGCACCCGTGAAGATATGTTTGTATGTGTAAAGTAAACAAAACCCCATAATATTATAAAAGGCAAGTCTCTAAGACATTTTTAAACACCACTAGTTCAGTATAAACTAGTCCCGACTGAGATCTAACTCTAAACCTAATATTATCCCGTAAAGCCGTAAAACTTAGTTGGGAAGTTCTTCCTAAGCACTATACTTACACATTACTTCCAACCAAGTCCTGAGTAAACACTTAGCTTTTATTATTTCCTTCGTAATGTAACCTTATACTAAATATAATTTACAATAATATACTTTAATATGTTTTTCAACTGCAAAAGATTTATGTATTTTTTAGCCTTTTCATCCTTACATTGCACTTTTTTTTTCACACAACGTTATTAGGTTACAAATTAACACATTTCAAATTATTATTATTATTATATAAAGTAAAAATTTTCAAGGTCTCATCAAGAGCAAACTTCTCCATTGATCTCGCTCTTTTCTTATCCAGTTTTCCCCTGATTTATCTTTAATTCACACGGCAAGATAGCTGTGATAAAATACTCTTTAAATAAAAAATAAACACCATCACGGGTGTCTTACTGCGCCCGAGACCGCCTAGGATTTTTAATCCCACCTCGTCGTAGCCGATGGTATGAGTATACACGGAACAAGTGGCTAGCTCGTCGCGATGTTTGGATAGACTTTTGGAGAAGTTGGCTGGTACACACCAATCTCCATGGAGAATAATCATCCGCCACAGACTCGATAACCCATCTATAAACAGTTCCTCTCCGAGACACTATAGTGTTGTTAAACAAATGTACATATTTTTTTAGATTAAAAACTCATTGATACACACTGAGGTTTGAAGTAAAGGTGTTTTTAAGTCTAAGGTCTAACCAACTCAGACACCACGTATATACTTTTTATATAATTAAAATTTAATTATTTCAATACAAAAAAATTACGTAGTATGCGGATTTTATTTTATATGACCTTAGACTTAATAACACTATATTTTTTCGTCCCTGGTTCAAATTGTGGAATGTACCAATGATTATTTTAATAATGGCCACACCACTATTATTATAGTATTGGAAAGCACGTTAAATCGGTGCTAGTTTCACTATACCGAACTGTGAATATACATGGTGACTTTGAAAGGATATACTTTGGGCTAATATGAGGTTCTACTGATCAATATGAATAACTTTTCCCATGGAACCATGTGCCGTAAATGAAAGAAAAATTTGGCTTCCCGATACAAATCGGTCATTTTAACGTTACTAGTTTGTATGGAGAAGGCATTTTTTTTTGTTGTTAAAATTTGTTCGTATTGATCAGTAGAACTTCATATTAGCCCAAAGTAAATCCTTTCAAAGTCACCATGTATATAGATTGGTTATTGAGTCTATTTAAACACCGCGAGCTGGCCACTTCTTCGGTGTAGCCTCACTCAGAATATTATCGGTTAGTATACTTTTAAATACATTGATCACACTATCGTGGGCGCTATCCTAAGTCAGATCTATTTAGATAATTATAGATGCTTTTGCGGTCCCTTAACCGAATTGACGATCACAGGGTTAAACGGGCGAGATGTCGAAATTACTGCATATATTTAAAATCTACTCATATATTTAATTCTTGTTGTTCTTGAGGGTAAATTCGATTAAGATTTTATTAGTAAATCTATTGAGATTTAACCGAAACTATTTTAAGCTTAGCAATCTTCATTTTGCGTATTTAAATGTCCTCCATTGTGTCACGTACCTCCAGTGTTAAGGTCTTTCCACTATCAGTGCCGGTAGTTATGAACTTCTAGAGTCCGCATGAACAAAAAAAAATAAAGGTGCCAAAAGTAAGAAAGAAAGAAAGAACGTTTATTGCCATAATAATCATGAAAAAGAACATAGTACATAATATAAATTCTTGTTTCATTATGGCAATGGGATCAATTGCCAGTTATACCTATAAGCGAAATAGTTTAGAACTGGTTTTCCAATTAATCCCCTTCCACAATCAATATTTTACATTTAGCTCACAATAATAACATTCGAATTAATTAGACATTTTCAGTTAACAAAAAAAAAACACTTTACAAAATAATAATTTAAAAAAAACATCTTTCACACTAATATGTATAGCTTATAAAGTATGTATATACTAATTGCATAAATGATTAAATAAAAAAGTAAATGAAAATATACCGTACCGCCTATATATATATATATATATATATTATATTATAACGCGGATAGTTCTCAAAAGAGCTTTTTAATTTATTACCTCTTTCCCTTTTCGCAATAGGCAATCCAATGCTGTTGAAAAATTGTCGGGCATACCGTGAAGGTAGATTAAAACTATCAATAGATGAACTATTTGTAGGAATTTAATCTAAAAGTTTTGGCTATTCTCTATCAAAATGTACAAAGCTCTTTTTGTATATAAAAGCGAACCAATACAATTACCTTTCAGTACCCATAACCACCTAGACGGTTTCAGGGTAACTGTATATCTGAAATGTAGCCATATCATATAGGATAAAAGAACTGTTTGTAACAAATTGCGGTATTCCTTTATGTAGAAACTTATAGTTCATTAAATAAGGTCTGAATAGACAACATAACAATAGAAACTAGTGATCCTATCAGCTATACATTAAACATGTTAAAGAAAATAGCAATTAACAAGAGTGATTAACAAATATTCTCAGAAATAGATAATTTTTGTTCATCTTCTTTAATATTTAAAAAAAACTTTTATTTTGGAAACTCGAATATGAAATTATCTTAGTATTATATTATTTTTTTTTATAATAATGTAACCTTAATAATTATTATATCTTAATAATTATATTTACCTGTTATTTAATTTTATACTAACTCGCTTAATACATTACAATATTTATTTTATAATACTTACACAACCATAAGTATACATATATCAACACGTTTTTGATGTTTTGAAATAAATAAATATAATACTATAGTAGCCTCAAAGAACAAGTTAAGCTGGCGGTCCCAGTTACACTATACCAACTTATGAAACTGTTTATGGATGGGTTATTGAATATCTCAAAACATCGCGACGAGCTAGCCACTTGTTCGGTGTAAGTAGAATCACACCATCGGCTACGACGAGGTAGGATTAAAACCCCTCCGCTCTGGGTACGCTGAGGCCGTCTCGGGCGCCGTAAGGTGCCCGTGATGATATTTATATGTATGTTGATTTTTATATATATATATTTTTATTGGAGCACAACACGTGACCATGTATCTACCTGGTGGTAAGCAGACCTACGAAGTCCATGAATGGGGTTAATCAATAATTGTTCTTAAATTGATCGCTCCCACTCTGCCGGCTAAATGATGCGATTACGAAATGGGGGCAACAATGACGAATTGCATTACGAGTCTAATTAACCATTTCATAACCGCACCCTGAAAGGAGACTACCACCTCGATAAAATCGATGCAGTAGTCTCCTGAAAACCGGTGAACCCACCGGCTAAAACCGAAACATGACTATGTACTAACAAGTAAAATGCCAGAGTTTTATATCAAAGTTTACTCATAAAATAGTGAGCTATTGATCTAGACTTTGAAGCTCGTTGGGTTTCAAATACCAGCATCCCTAGAGACGTGACTGTCCCTTGCATATGAGGTCTCATTACTGAAAGTGAGTTTCGATGTAGTCGAAGGAAAAACCTTTATATCGATGCCGCATATCGGGACTAAAATGGAATATTTTACGATATGAAAAACTTGCGGGCGAAAGCGTTCTGAAATTTTTCTTTTGTATGAGCTTTTGTAGTAAAATATTTAGGTGTGTAGTATATTTTGTTAGCTGTATTTTTAATATTGTGCTATTTTCCTAAAATAGATTTATTGATAAATATGGTTTTATTATGAGAGACAATGTTCTTTAAATTTTATCACCTTGTTATACAAGGCGAATTTGAAAAGGATATACTTTGGGCTAATATGAAGTTTTGCTGATCAATTCGAACAACTTTTCCCAGTATATATATATAGATGGTGACTTTGAAAGGATGTACTTTGGGCTAATATGAGGTATATTAGCCCAAAGTACATCCTTTCAAAGTCACCATCTATATATATATATATATGTAACTCAAAAGTGACTGACTGACTGACTGACTGACATAGTGATCTATCAACGCACAGCCCAAACCACTGGACGGATCGGGCTGAAATTTCGTGCATAGCTAGTGTATAATAAAATACTAACACTTTAGTTATGGAAGGTTTTGTCTCATTTTAATAGCAACTGAAATGATTATGCGTAAAAGAGAGAAAACCTTCTATAACTTAATCGTTCTTCAAGGCTTCAATAAGTTTTTAAGTTAATTCTGTAAGTTTTCTAACATCGAATAAATTAATATATTGGGCGTTGTATCCGGATGTCGTGAGTTTGATTGCCACTCAATACCAAATAATATTAGAACACTTTTATTTATAGTTTGTCTTGGTTGGGAGTTTATCTTTATAGTGGCCAAAAATTAGAGGCAGATAAATATTGGCGCCCAATAATAGGTGACCCCGCCCAGGCCGTCAATTTTTTTTGTATTTTTCTCCTCGATTTTTTTTTTACAAATTTATTATCGTTGTCTGTTTGTATGTATGTGTCTGTAATAGTATAGCTACAAAATTGTTAGACCAATATTAATGGAAGTTGAAATTGAAGAAATAGTCAAATGATTTAAAAGTAAGTATGTACATATTTTTAACTGTTGATTTGTAAACACTTCTAATAAATTAAATAATATTAGCCATTATTCTATAAATAAATGTATTCACTTCACCAATAAACAAAAAAAATGTTAACGCAAACCATAAACACGTTAACACAAACGTAAACAATAACTTTAAAAACCTCAAAGTACTATTGAAGAAACCTCAACTTGTCCTTATAAATTACAGGTTTGCGTTCTGTAAACCGCGCGGTGACGTGTACGTGTTTTAGGGTAAACGCACAAATTGTAATTAAGTATTGTTCACGCTTCAGGTGTTTCGACAATGCCTCCATTGTTCTGGCGATGCTGCGGTTAAAGTGGGAACATTTCGACGGAAATTGGGAACAGGTATTCAATTGGTTTTCATCAAACTTTGTCTATGACATTGTTGGTTTAATTTTCACATATACGAGTATTTAGAAGATTTGATTCATAAATAATTTTAAAAAGTATGTACATTTTGTTTGACAACACCACTATAGTGCCTCGGAGAGCACGTTAAGCTGTCGGTCCCGGTTTCACTATACCAACTTGTGAAACTGTTTATAGATGGGTCTATTCAAAACATCGCGACGAGCTAGCCACTTGTTCGGTGTAGACTCAAACGGGTGGTGGGATTAAAACCCCTCCGCTGGGTACCCTGGAGCCGTCTAGGCGGTCTCGGGCGCCGCAAGGCATATGTATGTATGTTATTCATAAATAATAATATGACAGCATATGTAAGTACATAGGAATACTGTTCTCAGTTGACCTATTACGCCGTACAATATTAAGCTAAACTTTAACCAAAATGACGTAGTTGTCTCTCAATTTTCAATGGCACCAGGTTTGTCACCATTGCATCATATCGATTAAAGTTTAGCTTAGCGTTGTGCGCGTAGTAGCCCGCTGAAAATATACTGTATAAAAGTAGAGTGTTATGGGTATGAATGTATAAAAGAAAACTAAGTCAAAGACGAAAGTATTTATTTTTTTATAAACGGACGTCAGACAAAAAAAAATCGTTTTATTCCTTATTTTTCGCGTCTTCCAGTACTCTTTTTGCAAAAATATTTAATGTACAGCCACGGAAAGTCTACGATTTTATTTAATGTATTGATAAAATAAATATCAAGTTGTACACTTTCATGACAGCACAAATCAAAAATCACCGCCTAGACGGCCTCATGGTACCCAGCGGAGGAGTTTTTAAGCCCCCTTGTCGTAGCCGATGGTATAAGTCTACACCGAACAAGTGGCTAGCTCGACGCGGTGTTTGGATAGACTCAATAATCTATCTATAAACAGTTTCACAAGTATGTATAGTAAAACTGGGACCGACAGCTTAACTTGCTCTTCGAGGTTCTTTTTGTGTTCATAAATATCTGTAAATATTAACATAACATAATTTATTTTATTGATTTGTTAAAAAAATAAGCTTCAATACAAAATAATACCAAGTAAGATAAATGAGTCCTAAAAAGGGTCATTGTGCGTACAACGATGACATTAACGAAGCAAAAATTGAGTTTAGTACATGTTTTTCATAACAACTCATATTTTAAAAGCACATACATCGAAAAGCTTTCTCGTTACGAGGTTCCACAGGGCGGGCGGAAGTCTCTTCTCCCGGGATTTAGGCTTCTACTTTGTTCCACTTTCCGTATTATAAGCAAGTTAAGCCTTAAAGTAAGCCTCGGCTTCTTCTCAAAATATTTAATTTATTTATTTATGCAGCAAGTTTCTTATTTTTATCTAATAAATATTATTGTTATAGTTAGTTATAACATAATTGAATTTATAACATATTAAAGAGTCCAATACTAAATTAGTCTGTAAGCTTCTACTAAATGTACCAAAAACAACGATACCAATACATATTATATTTTATAAACACCCAGACCATGACAATCTGTACAAAAAAATTTACTAATTATGCCATGGGTGGAAATCGAACCCACGATCTCCGTATACAACGCCAAAGGCGCAATCACTATTCTATGAAGGCAATCAAATATATGTATTGTATTGAGAGAGACATACCTATTCCAGCAGTGAAACAATTGCTAATGATGCTGAATTTTCCGGATGATCAAAGTGCTTGTCAGTACGAACCATTTGAATAGAAACACGATGGGTACAATAATAGGGAATATGCACATTTTTTTTTTATTTCATTACTTGATAGAGTAACTACATTAGACCCTAAAAAAATGTATTAAACATTATTGAAAAGGGTCATAACACAAAAATAAAAGGGTTTAAACTTTATCTGCCACTTTTGCAGTGAAAAACGTAACTTCGCTAGCGCACTCACAACACAAACACGCGCACTAAGTTTATTGTTATTGTATTTTTTTGTTAAGTAATATGCGATATAAGTGCTTTATATCGGCGTTATTTTATATAAGCTCGGCCTTGCAGGATCGTATTCGAAACGATGAGATCCGCAAAAGGACCAAAGTAACCGACATAGCCTCCAGAATCGCCAAACTTAAGTGACAGTGGGCAGGCCACATAGCTCGCAGAACGGACGGCCGTTGGGGCATTAATTAAGGTTCTCGAGTGGCGACCGCGTGCTGGAGGACGCAGCAAAGGCAAGCCCCCCACAAGATGGACCGACGACCTGAAAAAGGTCGCGGGAAGCCGATGGCTACAGGCGGCGCAGAACCGGTCGTTGTGGTGATCCTTGGGGGAGGTCTATGTCCAGCAGTGGACGCGTGAAAGGCTGGTAAATGATGATAAGTGCTTTATAGTCCCTGTGTGTCGAAACACATCCGTAACTGTACCTCAAAAGTTAATCAACTGTTAGTTATTATTTATCATAAATTATCGTAATAAAAGACAATAAATACCCGAGAAAACAAAAAAAAATATAGACTACAGAACACACATTGACGTTTGTTTGTGCACGAATGACGTCACAGGTTGTTTTTGCTAATGTAGAAGCGTTTTGAAATGCGTTCCGAATTTTACAAAAAAAAAAAAAACTGATTTATAAAAACGTTTGCAAATTAAATATAAAATTAAATATATTACTGTAGGAGCATTATGTATAAAAAAATAGAGTTATTGGCTTTATTTTGCTCTACATCGATGGGATATATTTATTATCTAAGATTATTTTCTGAAAAACCCAGATATTATATAACAAACTACCTGAAATCGGTCCACAATCTTTAGAGCTACGATATCAGAAATAGAGATATAAACTAGGGGACATAGTATTTTTTTTTTTCTGCGTCGGTTTAGAAAAGTTATAATTTTAAAAGCGGAATAAAAGAAAAGAGTAGCCAATATTTTCTTCAAAATAACCTTTCGCGGGAATGTTACAATTTAATTTATTAATATAATTAGAAATAGAATATATAGAATTCATAGAAAGCATAATAATTATGTTGGTATTGTATCCAGAGTTTATGCGTTCGATTCCCATGGCAAACGTATTTCCTTGCAGTTGGTGTGGGTGGTTATAAAAAAAAAATAGTAGATATCGTTAGAATGACGTATCAGTACATTTTATTTTATTTGAAAAAAAAAAATTATTACCTAACAAATATGCTTAAAACTAGTTACATTGGGGCCTACTTTTAAGTATATAAAATACCTGTGCCAGTAGACCCCGCTCTTTTATTTTTATTAATAACTAGCGACCCGCCCCGGCTTCGCACGGGTGCAATGCTGATACGAAATATACTACAGAAAAACTGTGAACGTTGTATATAAAAACATAGCGGCCCGCTCCGGCTTCGCACGCTATTTATAGGCACGCTCTTGCCGCACCGGGCGGCCGGCCGGTACCGCCGCAAACGCTACGTCCCGCAATTTTTAAATCTGTAATATCTTCGAAAATATTCACTTCAATCATACGGTGTAAAGGGCCATATATATCTATATTAAATGAACAATGTATTCAAAATTTAATTGGTTAAGGATTAATGCTGTATTGGTTAAAATCGCTTCGAAAATTAGCCATTATTTGTCGTAAAAAGTAAATGACAAAAAAAAGTTATTGTGGGTTATCCATAAGAGATAGACATATACCATCACGGACTTTTCTGTACCTTTTCAATGTGTACAATACTTAGTACATTATTTTGATAAAACTCGTAGGGTTCAGCCTGCGTTTGCAATGTAAGCGGAAAAAAAATTATTATTTACGACATCACATTAGAAACCTCTAAAATAACAGTACTTCTCCACTATTTAATGGATGTTATTATACATATAAACCTTCCTCTTGAATCACTCTATCTATTAAAAAAAACCGCATCATAATCCGTTGCGAAGTTTCAAAGATTTAAGCATACAAAGGGACATAGGGACAGAGAAAGCGACTTTGTTTTATACTATGTAGTGACTAATACCTAATAACAAAAGTGCATGCGCATACTAATTCAAAAAGTATACCTAAGTAGTATTGTGTATACCTATAATGTATGTTCTTATATATGTATGTATGCTACAAGTGTGTTGAATTTAAATGTCAAAGGCAATATTATAAAATAAGTAATAAGTGGATGTATGTATATATAAATAATAATAATATGTAGGACTATTTACACATATTGCTCTGGTTACAAACTAAGCTCTAGGCTTGTACTATGTGTACCAGAAACAATGATATAATACATATTATATTTTATAAACACCCAGACCATGACAAACTGTACAGAAAAGCGTACTAATATTTATTTGCCATGGGTGGGAATCGAACCTTCGACCTCCGGATTGAACGACAAAGGCGTAACCACTAGTCTACGGAGGCTGTCAAAGATTTAATAGCTTAGTTTATGCATTTTGGCAACATTGCGAATATTCTTACATATTTTTTATGTTATTAATATAACACCAAAATACAAATTCAGCATTTTATCTACGCATTTTTTGTTAAAAATATAACACATAAAGTACTTTACGAGGAAATCTCTTTGATGTAATATTAAAATGCCTTCGAAGTACTCTTTCTGATGAGCATCGTACTGAGTAGAATAATAACACCATACATTCAGGAATTAATGAGGATTTAAATAATGTATAATTTTATTTAGATGTATTTTTATTAATAAAGTCTTCAATCTAAATAATGTCAACCATGCTGTATATTTGGAGAGGGCTGTATTTTTATTGCCGTCGTTACGATTTTCTCAACACTTGTCAATACTATTTGGCTGTATAGGCTTGTGCCCTTTGTATTTTTTTCTAAAAAATAATATTACTATTAATACACCTTGTCAATATCTATTATCATAAACAAAACCCAAAATTACTTAACCGATCTTTTATACTAAATGTAACATACCTTGTTTGCAGACTCCTCAATCTTTACATTGGAAATGAATGCTGTATTGCTGACGATTTTAATTTGTTTGTGAAGATAAAGCAAAACTATGACAATAATCATATTATTATTTAACGGGAAGATGAAGTAAGCCGTCACTCTAGGGATCGGGGCTTTGCTGAAGGTAATTCTTTAAGAATACTTCTGTGAAAAACAGAACCAATTTGTGGCGTAAAACATGTGACCCGTTGGCCTCTATCCCCGTCGCCGTCCGCTTGATTGTGCGCCCCCACGCTGCAATATCCAATATTCAGATTTAACATAAATAACTAAAATGTATAATTATATTCACCAACTTTTAGCATTATAACTAAGCTTAAGTTTCGAGGTGCCCTGGGCACAATAATAAGAACTCAAAATATTGATTCTATTCAATATGTGCCTTTGGCGTTGTATACTAGTTTTTAAATTATACCAAAATGATTATGAATGTCTCAGAGTTCATCGACAGGAGAACAAATTTCGACGCGCGACACATAATCGCTGTAATAAATAAAATTATAGGCCATAAAACTTCCGGCAACGAAAGGGACATCTTTGGATGCCTAAAAATAGACAGTCACTTTAAGTGGGTAAGGTGAGTATATAAATTTATCGCATTCATAATTTTGTATTAAATTAGACTAAAAAAATATTTAATTGAATCAGGCGTTATTTTGCGGAAGTCCATTTTATAATGATTAAAATTGGAAATTATTATGCAGTTTCTTCCGCTTATAATGTTGGTGTATCAACATTATTAAAATAAACAAACATTTTAAGAATAACGATATAAGATTAGCGTTTAAAACGAATAAAAGGTATATAATATATGCAATCAAAAAGAAAACAATGATATAAAGAGTAATTCCGGTGTATATAAAATCTCATGTTCTGATTGCAGTAGTATATATATTGGACAAACTGGTCGCTCCTTCAACACTAGATTTAAAGAACACATCGCAGCAATAAAGAACAATAAACCAGATAAATCCCATTTCGCACAACATATTTTAGATACAGACCACCAATTTGATATAAATAAATTCGAAATTCTACATTCCAATCAAAAGAAAGGTTTGCATTTAAATATATTAGAGCAGTTAGAAATAATTAAAAATTCTATTCCAACTTTACTAAATGACCAAATTAACATTTCCAGCTCTCCAATTCTAAATTTATTTAAACCCACACCCATGAACCATACCAACCAGTCCTGAAGATGCCTCGTTAAGAGGCGAAACACGTGTCGAAGACTACAGTGTTCGTTTGCTGGTGATATTTCTTTGTGTTGTTACATGTAACATATAATTTGATACACCAACATTATAAGCGGAAGAAAGTGCATAATAATTTCCAATTTTAATCATTATAAAAAAATATTGTCACCCTATTACAATATTTGAAGCAATTGTTTGATGTATCATTTTAGGTAAACAGGTTGAAATTAGTATTTTCTTCAATATCTTTTTTTTTCGTATGTAAATTATATTATCTACCCGGAGAGATTCTTAGCTATCCATGGATTCTCCGTGCGGGTGTCGGATACAGTCAACGGCAAGGTAATAGTATACCCCCATGCAGGGGAACCGGCTTTTAGAAAATCTCATGGGTGCTCATGCTCATTTGATGACTCGAAAAAGTGGCGAAGTCAAACGGCGCTCTAAAACCACTGCGCTAAACGGGTCGTCGGGTGATGGAAAAACGTCCATCCCTAAAACACGATGATCTGTTTCTTGATGTTTATTCTCAGGGGTGCTCGGCACCCACTGTTTATTTCTCATGGGTGCTGGAGCCCCCGAGCACCCACAGAGTCGGCGCCCCTGTCCCCATGCACTCTATGCCTTTGTATTAAGGGTCAATTTACTTTAAAAACGTATACTTTACCTTGCCGTTGACTGTACATCGCGTGGTTGGAAGGCAGGGGAATGAACTGCAGCGTTCCTGGACTTGAGACAGCGAATTTGGTTTAAAGGGCTTTTAACTCTCCCCTGCATTGTGTTCACTACACTCTCTTTACTCCACTAAATACTATATGACCCTGATAGCGCCATCTTGGAAACACGTTCCATAAAAGTTTCGAAGGAAAATAGAAGAAGAGTATTTTCCACGTAATTTTTTTTCTGTCTACAGGCATTTGTTTCAGAGCGCCTGCGCGTAGCATTCTATGAACGAGGTTTGAAATCTGAATATACTGACAGTCGAGTGGTCGTTTTTAATAATAATGTGTAGGACAATTTACACATATTATAGGTCACAGACTAAGCTCTAGGCTTGTACTATGTACTTGTACTGGGTACCTGAAACAATAATTTGATAAATATTATATTTTATAAACACCCAGACCATGACAAATATATTTGCATATGTGGTCATGCATATCTGTATATATATGTTAACGGAAATGTATGTAACCCGTCATTGTATACAATTCCTAGGAAATGTATGTAATTCCTAAAATCGCCCGGAAGTATGAGAAATAAATTATATTAAACACATTTTCTAGGAAATCTATACATTTCCTAAATAGCAATCGGAAATGTAAAAAAAGGGGTGGTTCAAAAAGAAAAAATAATAATAAAAAATAGATAATCCAAAAATTTAAGTAATTATGTATGTAAAATGACGGATGGATCTGCCATCTGTATTTTTTTTTTTTTCTATTCTTCCACCAGTGTGACAAGGCAAAGATCTTTCGACTATACAGCCATAATTTTAGTTATCTTTCACTATTTATTAATATATCGTCGGAAAGCCATCATCTTAGTAGGTCAGCTAGTGTATAATAAACATCGTGTTGATACTTTTTTGTATTATATACCATGTAAGGTTCCAGAATATTACGGTATAAACACAAATAGAACCTAAATGTGATAAATTCTTTACTTACGCGTTAGCTACCAAAGGTTTCCAGCATTAAGACTACGAGAAAAATCTTATTTATGTCGTGGATAAGAAAGAAAAACAACAATGACGAATTCAGATATCGCGTGGAATGAACGAAATTTGGCCCTTTTGGGTATAAAAGAAAGGCAATAGAAAAAAATACAAATACCTAATACTTTTTTTTTCTTTTACACTTCGCTGGTAGTATTTAGAATCTACAAACTGAATACGTGGCGAGTTTTGCGCAGTTTTTCATATAGAGATATACCTATATTTATTTTCATATAAGTAATAAATATAAATATAATAAGATGCCAAAATCTACAGCGGCAAATTTTTCTTTATGCCTTAAGTATCACTTATATAATCCATTTTTTTAATAAATAAAAAGGTAGGAATAGTTTTCTTCGAATAAAAAAAACCGCCAATATGCTATCTATAACGCATATATTGTTGAAATAACCCCAACAAATAAATATTATTGTCGTATCAAGCAAATAAAATACCTTTAGACAAGTGGCAAGATCTCAATCATGAATTTAGATTAAAAATTAAAATGTATAGTTTTTTTTTTACTTTAATCATTTTATCTTATTGTTTGTATAGGAGACACTAAAAGAAAAAAATACATAATTCAAAATCTTAGGTCTACAAAATTCTACAATTAGCAAAAGTATATTATTATTTTAATAAAATAATAAAAGCAGAATGATCCTAGCATAATATAAAATATTTATACCGTTATCTTCTATTGGTTGTTAACTGGTGTGTGTACATTGTATTAAATAAAAACTAAAATTAAAGAGCGGAGTCTGATCAAACATTTCCCATACATTCACGACCTTTTGTTCGTAACTGTTACCCCCCACTAAACATTCATAGATTTTTATGACTTTTGGAGGCGTTATAAATAAGACCTATATCTCGGCTCGTACGTTTTCCTTTTTTTAAAGTTTGGTATAGGAAAAATAATATCAACCCCTGAAATTCGAAAAAAAACGCAATAAATCCCTCACATTGTAACCGATTTTCTTGTCCCTCTCGAGACAAGAGAATCCGCTACCACCGGCTCAAGGAAAGGGACTCTATAACTCTCAGGGCGCCTTGACAGAGGTGGAATTAAATACACTACACAATCACACAAATTAATTTATTTACAATAAAACTTACAAACTAACTTAAGACTAAAGGTACAATTTATATAACAGTTTATATACTAAGTTTTTATATATGGGTTATAGTATTGACTGAAGATGACGTTCCGCGACACTGCCTAAGAGGGACACACTACCGCCTAAGCGTATAGCAAATGCCTAACACGAAATTAGAACATATAGGTCACCTTTTAGGCCAAGGATTCCACATGGGATGAGGAGACGCCCGAGGTCCTTTTGGCAGCAGCACCAGCTTCACGACGAAGATGTGACGTGGATGGTGTCCTGCATCTGTCCTCGGTCGTTGTATCAATTCCTCAGCCCCTGATAGAACTCGCAGACGGATTTCACCAGCACTAGATCCTATGCGGACAATTCACGCATGGGTAACTCTAACCGGGTACTATGAACCCCTGTGAAATTCAATCCGATTAATATTTGAATCACAGGCTTTGAACTCGATTTATACGTTATTGCACTTACTTTCGGGTTTATAAAAATTGCACTTAATAAATTTAAAAAGACAAATTATTACTATGAATTTAGATATAAAATGCCGGACGCTTCCACTTGCGCTCCTTTTTATTCTTTCCACGGACAAATTTTGATGCGCATCGTTGTGATTGGTTTATTTTATTTTTGACCAATCACAAATTTTCTTTCAATGCAACGGGCATTCAACACAAGTGTTTATTATTTCTTTTATTTTAAATTAGCATTTAATTAACTTATGTAATTATTTAAATAAGTATAATGATTAACGGAATATATTTACTAGACTAATTATTGATTCTGTATCATATCGTGGGTTTATGAACTATAATAATGATCGTCATTGACATCCGCTATGGATTTTCTGACATTTAGCCGCTAGATGGCAGCATGGTCTCTAATTTTACTTAACTCAAATAACAGATGTTTAACTAGTTCTCATTTATTACGGTAGATGCCGCTTATATCTCGCAGAGACAAATTTTCTATGTTACACAGCACCCTTTCTACGTAAAAAAAATTAAAACTTAGTTTTAATTTTTTCCTAAATAGAAAGACACAGGCAAGTGTCAGACATAGCATCTGACTGAGATGAGTGCAAGACAAATATTTTCTATTTTATTGTGGAAGGTTTAAGCAAAACCTAATATACAAATTTACAAGTTCACTTTCGATAAGGTTAATAACATAATGTAACATGTATAACAATGAATATAACATATAGATAATCAATTTTCATTAAGAACAATTGAAATTAAGAAAAATACAACATACATATTTATTTTATGCAGTTGTATATTCTATATGTATTTAAAACAAATATTAAGTCTTATCTTAAGATAGACATTATATATTATACTAGTATGACACTTTATTTATATAACTGTAACAGTTAATAGTGTTTCATACTTATTTTAGCTACAATAAAGTTATATTTTTATAAACATGTAAATCCGATTTTTATTTTTTTTAATTGATTTACATGTATTTTATTTTTATTTACATATAAATATAGGTGTATATATATATGTATTTATTTTCCGACTAATTTTATTATAATTTGTTTACTGAAGTGGTGATTCCAATGAATGCTGAGTTGTCCCCTTGCTTAATCCTACAAAACAACCTATCACTCACATACAGAGATTTTCTTACATATCATCTTTTATACTACTTCTTTCACGCATCTTCTAACATTCTTCGACTCATACAACATCATTCATCATACTTCAGTATATCCTTTATGTGGTAATTACCTAAGTTTTTACCATCACAGTCAGACAATTGGTAAACCAGACTAGAAAGCTTCTTAGTAACTATGCACTTTTGGAACCTAGGTGCCAGTTTGTGCATAAAGTTTTTAGACGCATCGGATAAATAATTGGTTTTCTTGTACACAATTTGACCTACCTCTAATTGCACATTTCTTTTCCTGAGATTATAATACTTTTCGTTACGAACATGAGAAGCCTTAAGATGTTTTTCGACTCTTTTATAAATTTCAGATAACTCAGTTAAATTATGAGCAAGATTTTCGGGATTGGACACAACAATCTCCGATTGAGGGATAGGTTGCTCAGCATCTCTATATAGAGATCCATCTCCTAAATACTCTCTTCCATGTACGAGAAAATAAGGTGAAAATTTGGTGGCTTCATTTACAGCAGTATTTAATGCACATTGTATTTCCACCAATTTTTCATCCCAAGTCCGATGTTCATTCTTAACATAAGATGCTATTGCATAAACAATATTTCTATTTGCTCTCTCTGCCTGATTTACCTGAGGATGATAACGAGGGTTATAATAGATATTGGGGATATTATATTTTAATAATAGATTTTTAAATTCTTTAGATACAAATTGAGGTCCATTGTCTATGAAGATAAATTTACAAACACCGTGAACTAAAAATATTTGCTTCTCAATAAAATTTACTATATTTGTACTTGTTGCTCTCCGTATAGGATGCAACAGAATGTACTTACTAAAGTAATCAGAGCAAACTAATAAAAAGGTATTCCTATTTTTAGATATAGGAAATGGTCCTAGCAAATCACATGACAAACCTTCAAATGGCTTAGTGACTGCCTTGGGCCTACCTATGAGAGCAGGTCTCGCAATGTTCACAGGTTTGTAAGACTTACACACCTCACATTTATTATCATAAGAAACTGTATCATTGTACATGTTTGGCCAAAAATAATGCAACTTCCAAGCGAACTCTGACGTTAACTTATATTTATTTTTACAATTTCTATATAGTTTTTATTATGAATTGTAAAATTTGGATGTTTTCGCGGATTAGATACACATTTCTGAAACATGGATAGATACCAGGCATCATTAGTATTATCGCAAGGGATTATGAACACTATTTTTAAAAGTTTGTAAATCCTTGGTTATATTGAAATTGGAAGTACTAGGTTCCGAAAAATCTGATGACCTTGCCTGGGCAAGTTCTAGTTTCTTAAAGATATTTCTTTAAAGTACCTATACTATCAATATCAAGAAAAGCTAAATCTTTTAAATAATTTGGCCTGATGTTATGCAATAAAATCTCCAACTTTTCTTTTTCAGACATAGGAATCATCAACCTACTGAACATAGCTTGCATAGTTGTTAGATAATTAATAATGCTCTCATCCTTTGCTTGAGTACGCTGCCTAATTTCAATTACCAATTTATAGTCAAAATCTGGGATATCAAAGTCTTCCTTCAAACTAGAAATTAAATCATGATAAGTTCGAAAATTATGTTTATTTGTTCGATACCACTGTAATGCAGTTTTATCCAACAAATCACAAAAACAATTTAATAAGTCAGCATCATTCACACGGCGAGCAATTCTAAGTTCCTCTAACCTTTCTAAGAATACACGTACACATATAGTTCCATCAAATTTTAAATTTAATGAATTTAAATTAACGGATTTCTCCTTAATATATACAGTATTGATCCCCTCACTCCTCGTACACACCTCTGTTAGACCTGACCCTTTGTTGGCTTCAAACTCAGAGTCGGAGGTATCATCATTGTCGTCCGCCAATAAGGATATGAGTCTACCACGCATCCTATTCACTCTCTCATTCTCCTTAGGCAACCGGGACAACCTCAACAACATGTAATCAGCCCTAGCCCTAACCCTAACCTTGCACTCATCGCCGCCAGATACCTGTTCCAACTCCTTTATCTTCAGGTCGCAAGTGTCTAATTCCGAGTCTAGGCTGGTTAAATCTAGAGAGGACAGATGCAGGCTTCCACGCCGACATTGCTTCAGCGCTTGCCGGTACTGCTGTCTCAGGGCATCTCTGGTGTCCTCAGGTTTGGCTGAAATCCCATAAAGAGCCAGTTCATTAATTAGTTCATCCTTGAGGAGGAAGGCTATCTTGGGTTTAGAAGACATTGCTTAACTTAATAAATATAAATTAAACTCAATTCCAAAAAAAAACCCAAGATCAATACTAATAAAGAAACTATAATTATAAACAAAAATTAAAAAAAAACTATAATTATAAACAAAAATTATAAAATTAAAATCTAAAATTTTAATATGCAACTGCAAAAAAAATTAACTGAAAAAAAATTAAATGACCCGAGGGTATAAGAAAAATTTTGAATTCAAATTTTAACAGTTGAACCCCAAAATTAAAATAACAAGATATGAGGGTATGGATTAAATTTTTACAACTGAAAAAAAATACACATTAATAATTAAATTTTATTCCACACTCTGTCTATATTTATTTTACAATCCCAGCCCCACGTTGGGCGCCAATTTTGTAACCGATTTTCTTGTCCCTCTCGAGACAAGAGAATCCGCTACCACCGGCTCAAGGAAAGGGACTCTATAACTCTCAGGGCGCCTTGACAGAGGTGGAATTAAATACACTACACAATCACACAAATTAATTTATTTACAATAAAACTTACAAACTAACTTAAGACTAAAGGTACAATTTATATAACAGTTTATATACTAAGTTTTTATATATGGGTTATAGTATTGACTGAAGATGACGTTCCGCGACACTGCCTAAGAGGGACACACTACCGCCTAAGCGTATAGCAAATGCCTAACACGAAATTAGAACATATAGGTCACCTTTTAGGCCAAGGATTCCACATGGGATGAGGAGACGCCCGAGGTCCTTTTGGCAGCAGCACCAGCTTCACGACGAAGATGTGACGTGGATGGTGTCCTGCATCTGTCCTCGGTCGTTGTATCAATTCCTCAGCCCCTGATAGAACTCGCAGACGGATTTCACCAGCACTAGATCCTATGCGGACAATTCACGCATGGGTAACTCTAACCGGGTACTATGAACCCCTGTGAAATTCAATCCGATTAATATTTGAATCACAGGCTTTGAACTCGATTTATACGTTATTGCACTTACTTTCGGGTTTATAAAAATTGCACTTAATAAATTTAAAAAGACAAATTATTACTATGAATTTAGATATAAAATGCCGGACGCTTCCACTTGCGCTCCTTTTTATTCTTTCCACGGACAAATTTTGATGCGCATCGTTGTGATTGGTTTATTTTATTTTTGACCAATCACAAATTTTCTTTCAATGCAACGGGCATTCAACACAAGTGTTTATTATTTCTTTTATTTTAAATTAGCATTTAATTAACTTATGTAATTATTTAAATAAGTATAATGATTAACGGAATATATTTACTAGACTAATTATTGATTCTGTATCATATCGTGGGTTTATGAACTATAATAATGATCGTCATTGACATCCGCTATGGATTTTCTGACATTTAGCCGCTAGATGGCAGCATGGTCTCTAATTTTACTTAACTCAAATAACAGATGTTTAACTAGTTCTCATTTATTACGGTAGATGCC
This sequence comes from Monopis laevigella, assembly GCA_947458855.1. Taxonomy (NCBI): domain Eukaryota; kingdom Metazoa; phylum Arthropoda; class Insecta; order Lepidoptera; family Tineidae; genus Monopis; species Monopis laevigella. Next base: position 8,993,497 of record OX381581.1, on the reverse strand, counting down.
GCTTATATCTCGCAGAGACAAATTTTCTATGTTACAACATTAAAATAATTCCTATAAAATATCAAGACAGAAAATTAAGAAAAGGAAAACGTACAGTCATCGTTTATTTTCTCTCTAATAAAATGAGGTATTTTTTTTTCAAATCCATTAAAGTTTAGGGGTAGAAAACAGTTATGGCCCGAAAGTTGTTTTGCTGCCTAAATTGTAGGTATAATATCATACGTGCTCTTTCTCTTATTAAGGGTCGGGGGGAAAGGCTTACATAAATGTATGGAAGGATTACCGACTCACCGGCATGCGCGGGGAGAGGTAATACTTTGCAGTTGAATCAGCATGAGCATCGAAGAGCCTCATCAGACACTCCTCTTAATAAAATGTGTGTGTTCACAGCTACCTAATCCATTAAATTAGAACAGTGCCATGATGCATCATAGACACTAAGTAGATATAACATTTTGTAATAAAATATAGTAAGTTAGATTATTTCCAATAGTAAACCAAAGAACCTGTTTCATTAACAACTCAAACTGTAGAATTTCAAAACAAGACTAATAAACAATACAATGTAAGCGTAATTATGAGAAGAAAACGACTGGGTCATTATGAAGTTTCCAAGTTTCAAACTCAGTCCGTTGGTTTACGATCTGTCGTCATTTGCATAGCTACAGTTATAGTTAAATTAAAAATATGGCTGTACCTACGGTTGTTATATTTTACCTTGTCGCATAAGACTTTATTGATACAATATATGCATATAATAATCTTCTATCTTTACTTTATATGCTTAAAAATTTATATCCCACATACTTATTTATTTAAACATTTTATTGCACTCTAAACATGTACGAACTTAATGCCTTATTTATCTACCAGCTATTCTTTAAGATTAAGTTCAGCTTATTTAGGCTCTAGCTTATACTAAGTTTACCAGAAACAACGATACTAATACATAGTATATTTTATAAACACCCAGACCATGGCACACTGTAAAGAAAATCGTATATACTACGATTGTTTTGCCATAAATAGGAATCGAACCCACGATTTTCGTATCCAACGCTAACGGCCTAATCAATACAGGGTGTATTGGTTAGACCGTTAGCGTTGAATCCGAAAATCGTGGGTTAGTATAAGCTGGAACCACATGAGTACAAAATAAACGGAACAGAGACCAAGCTCTCTAACAAAGTGCAAAACTTATACCTATTGCCATAGGGTTGAACCCTGTTGTAAAAATAGTAGGGAGGAAAAATATGGCAGGTGCGTAATAAAATGTGTATTTGAAAAGGCATTATATGTTTAGTGTCTTGACACATATGTACTAAAGTAACATTAATAATAAATGACGAACCCTATAAATATATATGTTTATATTTTTTTGTTTTTCATAAATATATTTTTTATTTTTAAGGTGTAGTACAGTTTGAATCTAATAATAGAATTTCTGTAAATAAGTAATTGTTTGGAAAACATTCGCACAAACATGCACGTGACGTAGCGCCAGCGCACAATAGACTGGCAGCCCTGCTGTCGTTCATACCGCATCTTCTTCCCCACATTTAGCATTTATATTTTTTATTTAATTTATACCATGGACGAGATATTATTTAAACATTATCGCTCTAATTAAATATTTTCAAAATAAAAATTTAATTTCTATATATTTATGTTACTGGCGAAAGGCTTTGTATCTACCTGATACCAGACCTACAAAATCATTATTGCACAATACATTTTTGTTTAACTATGCTAAATAATGCGGTCATGAAACTGTGGCGACAAAGACGAATTTGCTGTACACTAATGGGGTTCCCGCTTTATCGTTAAATTAACCATAGTTAAAGTCTAAGTTAAAAATATTTATTTCATGTAAACCTTTATAAGGCATTTATGAAGAGTAAATATATATATATATATATATATATATATATAAGTTCAATAAGGCCATTCCTCCCACAGACAAATGTTGAATAAATAATATAAAATAAATAAATAGTAAACTATAAATCTAATGTCTTCGCGGGAGAAAAAAAACAAAACATCCGGTCCTCAACCGTATCCTGAAAGAGCCCATATTATATGACCCAAATTAAATGATCCTTAGAAATCTATACAATATTGTGATACAAATACATCTATCAAATTGTATCTATATTGTATTGCAGTGTTTACCATAGACAATACAAAGCGTTTATCTCAAAGCCGAATTTCCACTCGAACGATTAAATATTCCCTTAGTGAAACGTTGAGTACGGAAACAGGAATGCGGACCAACGAGCAATACCTAACAGGTGGGAAATTTAAGAATAATAATAACTGATGTTTAAGGTTATTTCAGTCAATTTGATCGTTTTTCGGTGTTTTTTAAGAGTTTTTCAAGTTCTATCTGATCTAATAAACAAGAAAAAAAACTTATTTATTTTTATGAGAATTTTAAATTAGATTTTATTTGTAACAAAACTCCTCAGCTTGACCGAATTTAATGTTTTTTTTGTGTATATTTGGTAGGTCTGAGAATAGGTCGTCAACTATTTGTTATACCCCTAAGTGATAAAGATGGTCCACCCCAAAATATATATTTAGATTTTTTGGACATTTTTTTTTTTGTTATTTGGCATAAAAAAAGACAATGACCCTTAATTTTCACCCTTCTACCACCAACCCCCATTTTTTTATAGCAATATAAGTACTGTTACAACCTTCAACTTTCAGTGGTCGATAACAAACCAATTATCAATCCATCAGTTTTTTCTACTATTATATATTATTTGACATATATATTTACTCATAGGTAAATTTCTATTATTTACTAAACAATTTTACTAACCTTGATTTTTTTCTAATTAAATTATTATTTTTATTAAAAAAAAATACCTAATCACTATCTTCGTCGAAACCAATGATCAAATTTTCATGACACCCAAAAAGTCCACGTTTGGAATAGTAAAAAAATTGGGTTAAACAATCTTGATATAAAAAAGTGAATGAGTGCCAGACAGAACAGTTTATTCATTAGTACACCCGTGCTAAGCCGGGACGGGCAGCTAATATTGCTATAAAAAATAACAGATTCCCAGAATTTTTATATTTCTCATGTTCTAAAAATATACAGAAAGGCTTTTTTTTTCACGATGCCAGAAGTACTTATAGTTTGCTAGCTTACCAGCGCTAGAATAGAATAGTATCCTAGCATGAAAAACTAGCCTCGTGTAGCCTTAAGTTGCGAGAGTTGCTAGTAAATAAATTAAAAAACTCTTGCGTTTGTGGTGATACGGCTGACTCTCAAGGTTATCATGGACTATCATGTCAACAAAGTGCCGGTCGATTTTCTAGACACCATAACATCAATGACATTATCTGTAGAGCATTATCAAAAGCAAACATTTCGTCTGTTCTAGAACCGGTAGGTCTACAAAGAAACGATGGCAAAAGACCAGACGGAATGACCATTATACCATATAAATGTGGGCGCGCTTTGGTCTGGGATGCCACATGCGTAGACACACTTTGTCGTAGTCATGTTACATTATGTTCGAAAGGTGCCGGGCTTGCAGCAGAACAAGCAGCGCGAATAAAACGCACTAAGTATGCTGAGCTCCTGAATTCTCACCAATTTCTGGCTTTTTCTGTTGAGACGATGGGTCCTTGGTCAGAGGAAGCTAGTAAATTTATCCATGAAATTGGAAAAAAACTAAAGATTGGTACTGGTGATCCTCTGAGCAAGGAATTCCTTGTTCAGAGGATCAGCATTGCCATCCAGCGTGGTAACGCCGCTAGCGTCCTCGGCACATTACGCCCATCGTCTCAAAATCAAAATTATTATTAAATAGTTAAGTATTTTGTTCATATTTTAAATTAAATAAAGATTATATATTTTATTATTGAAATAAATAAAAAAATAACAACTTGGGCAGATTTTTTTTTTACGAATTTTACTAGCCAACAACATTCCGTTACAAATAAAACTTACAAAACTTTTAAATTTAAATGATATATTGTATAGAAATAATCTTGAAACACTATTCAGTAGCCAAGACAAGTAATACAGATCGAGCGGAGTTGGAAATGCTCCAGAATCTTTTCACGCTTTGTGCGCAGGTTAAGTTCAATTGAATGTTGTAGGTATTAGTTTTTTTTGCTAATTTAATGACTTTGATACAATAGCTTTACCACAAGTTTTTGTAAAAAATTGCACTGTAGTCGCTAGTAAGTATTTTTAAATATTTTTTTTAATATTATTATTGTAAACAATTTGTACTATAGTCGCTAGTAATTTTTTTTTTTTATTGGAGCAAGGCATGTGGCTTTGTTCGATCTGATGATAAGCAGACCTATAAAGTTCATGAAGTGGTTCAGAAATGTATTGATCGATACATTGTTGTTTAACAATATTAATCGCGCCAACTATGCCGGCTTAATCATGCAGTTGCGAAATGGGCGGCGACAAAGACGTATTTACATTACGAGTCTATGTTAATATCCTCGCTGCTTTATCGTCAAATCAGTCGCCCATTTCGCAACCACACCAAGAAAGGAGACTACTACCTTGACAATAAATCGATGTAGTATAAATTGAAATTAAGCAATAAGAGAGGTTTATTTAAAAAATAAAGCGATCCTATTGTTGTTCCCCATCTATAGTTGCTAGAGACTTTATTAGAAACTAGAAACTGTTTACAAAAACTTACCTGTACCATGTACCAAGTTTTAAATATTATCCTTGTATGACTCAACAAAAAAACAAAGCAATTCTCTTCCAGCTTAAAGAAAATTATTTCTTTCAAAACTTTCGGTGGAGAAATATTGCCTAGTACCTATACATACAATATACCTACATAGATTATTGTAATGTCAGTTCTGTGCCTCTAGTGAAAACAGATACAAGTCTTAAAATGCAACTTTACAGGAGAAGCAAAAAACACTTAGCACCAGGAAAAAAACGAACTTATTTTGACATAACTTTTGTTTTATTATAGCTTGAAAGTTCTTAAATATGTAGAATCACAATAAAAATTATGCTTTTTCTAATGGCAATCATAAAATTTTAATAAACAAAACGAATAAAAAAAAATTATACTTATATCCAGCCGAAAAAAAAACTCAAGTTAATTTATGCTCTTTCTCACCAATCATTTGAATTGAATATATTAGTGAAAAAGGGTACGCATTTGAAATGCATGTTGCAGAACTTGTGTATTTTATTTATTAGACCATTATTTCTTAAGTAAAGTTTATTTGTTTAATATATATCTCTAAATTGATCATGCAATTCTTGTTAATTTTTATAAAAAAGTTACTTATATCACTTGTCACAATAGTTTTTTATGTGTCAAGTGGTATTAGTCTAGATGTATTTATATTATTTTTTACTTATATCTACTTCACGTAGGCATTGGGCAATAATTTAATAAAATAGCAATGTACCAAACTTAAAACTTTATTATAAATATATAAAAATCAAAGAGTAATTATTAAAACAAGTTAGGAAATTTATTCTACATATTATTATAATCAATATCTTCTATAAATCCATCACCATCCTATAAAGGGTGGGTGTCCCGTGCATCGTTTACCAAGAGATTATTATAGAAATCTCTTAACACTTGGGTTAATTAGCGGAAGCAGAGTTAGTAAATCAAGCATTTTTTCTGCTGGTACAGGGATTGGACCACTGTAGGCGTTCGATTTTGGTGCTCGAGACTTAGTTGTCTCGATTCTAGTACTCAATACAGTACTTAAGAATGTCTCTATTCACTTAAAATATGCCAACATAGATAGGTCTTATAATATAGGGTGTATAGGTACATATCACCTTTCGGCATGTAATTTTTTATAATATTATTTTAACATCTTGATATTTTATTTACTACATATCATATTATCCAATATCTATAAAATATTATACAATTGCAATAATATTTTTTGTCCATGAGATAACTTTACTTGTAGATTCTTATTATTTATCTTCAGCAATTTGATCAACTAGTAAGAAAAATATTCGAGGTGAACTGCCCCCTAATTATAAAAATTAAAAAAGCAATGACAAAAGTCGTGAGGGCTGACTGGAACCTGGTTGGCTCAGCGATTGAGCGCCTTGCCGCGATAGCGAGGTTCGTGGGTTCGAGTCCCGCCACCAGGATTTTTTCATTGCATTTTTATCTTTAAAAATTTAATATCTAAATATATATCGACAGCCTCCGTAGACTAGTGGTTGCGCCTGTGGCGTTGTATCCGGAGGTCGTGGGTTCGATTCCCACCCATGGCAAAAATATTAGTACATTTTTTCTGTACAGTTTGTCATGGTCTGGGTATTTATAAAATATAATATGTATTATATCGTTGCTTCTGGTACACAGCTCTAGGCTTGTACTGCCTAGAGCTTAGTTTGTGACTAGAGCAATATGTGTAATTTGTCCTACATATTATTATTATAAAACGAAATTTTAACAGATCGCTATCGTAATTGGAGCTGTCATAGACTTTATTGCATTGGAAATAAGAGCGATGACAACTCAAATTATAAACGCATTGACAGACCGCTATCGCTGTCGCTGTTTTATAATTAGGCCCCTGGAGTCCGTAGTCGTACAATTGTTTTAAGAGAGACGAGACAATGTTCTTAGCTATGCATTCTCCGTGCGGGTGCCGGGTCCATCACGTGATTGGAAGGCATGGAAATGAACTGCAGCGTTCCCGTACTTGAGACCGCGAAGTAGGTTTAAAGGCCTTTTGAACTCTCACCTGCACTGTGTTCACTACCCCCTATACTCAACCAAATACTATATGATCCTATTGGTGCCATCTTGGAAACATGTTCCATAAAAGTTCCGACGGCTGATCACAAAAGGATCTTTCATTAAACGATATTCGTAGGTATTCGGTAATCGGATTCTAAACTTGAATCCTAGACTTCTGAACTCGATTCCAGGCTCGAATCCTGGACTCGAGTCCACATTCGAATCCCAAACAAAACTCGAGTACTGTGCTAGAGTCAGGATCCGAATAATACACAAACAATTCGAGTTCTGATCACAAAAGGATCTTTCATTAAATGATATTCGTAGGTATTCGGTAATCGGATTCTAAACTTCAATTCTAGACTTATGAACTCGATTCCAGACTCGAATCCTGGACTCGAAACCTGGACTCGAGTCCACATTCGAATCCCAATCAAAACTCGAGTACTGTGCTCGAGTCAGGATCCGAATAATAAACAAACTATTCGAGTTGATTCGATCCCTCAAAATGACGACTCAGCACATCACTACTCGTGCGACTGAGGATTGCGTATAAGCGCGCGGAGTTCCTTTTCCTTTTTCTCGGTTACTCTTTCTTTGCAATCACATTAACTCTTTTATTTTATTTGCCATAAATTAAGTTGTGTGAATTGAATAATTATGTATAATGATATAATTTAAGTTATTGGCAATAATTTATGTATTTTTTTTGTGTAAAAAGATCTATCTACATTTATTACTTTGCCCACATTCAACCTAAAAATATATAAATACAAGTAACCCTTTTTACACCTAAAAACGATTGAAAGTCTAATTGTGAGAAATGATATAATTTAAGTTATTGGCTATAAAATACATATTTTTTTGTGTATAGAGTGTTATCTACATTAGTACCTTCGCACACAAACAACTTAAAAAAATATAAATACAGGTAACCGTTTTTTCACGTACTGTGGAATGAAATTAAAATTAAATCCATTGGAACAAAAAAACAGAATTATTATTTCGTTTATAAAAATACTATTACACTTATATCCAAAATGTGTGCTAATTGTACCGTTTTACACAACTCTATTTTCGTCAAATGAATAGCTATCTTAGATTCGTTTACACCAATGTACGCGTCTTTTTTTACTGATCATTTTGGTATAAAAAACTCATTTTGACCATTTTCAGACTTATATCCGTTTTCACTAGAGGCACAGTTTATTTATAAAGAAAATCACAAAATAATGAAAGCAAAATTAATAAACTCAACTCTGACTCTGACATTGTAACCACTATAGTGCCTTGGAGAGCACGTTAAGCTGTCGGTCCCGGTTTCACTATACCAACTTGTGAAACTGTTTACTGATGGGTTATTGAGTCTATTCAAAACATCGCGACGAGCTAGCCACTTGTTCGGTGTAGACTCATACCATCGGCTACGACGAGGTGGGATTAAAACCCCTCCGCTGGGTATCCTGGGGCCGTCTAGGCGGTCTCGGGCGCCGTAAGGCACCCGTGATGATATGTATGTAGTAAAATAAAAATCAATATTTGTACTCTATGCATTCCGAAACCAATGATCAAATTTCCATGAAACCTAAAAAGTCCACGGATGAAAAAGTTAAAAATTTGGGTTAAAAATCTACATATAAAAAAGTGAACGATTGCAGAGTGAGAAAGAACATTTTATTCATTAGTACACCCGTGCGATGGCGAAACGAGCAGCTAGTATATATATATATAATACATGGTGACTTTAAAAGGTAGACTTTAGGCAGTGTACTTTGGGCTAATTTAATATGAGATTCTACTGATGAAGTAGAACTTTTCCCATAGAACCATGTGTCGCAAAGGAAAAAACAATTGGCTTCTCCATATAAACTAGTAATGTTAAAATTATCTGAAACAAATAAAGTGTGTTAGATGTGTTTCTTGTTAGGTAAAATATATAAATTGAAGCTATAAAATTTTATTGCCAAATATTTCGCATCTCTTTGGAGCGGCGTCATCAGTGACAGTTAATGTTAAAATTATATTTTTTTAAGGGAAAGCCAGCAATTTTTTTTCATGGCTCCATGGGAAAAGGTTTTCAATTTGATCAATAGAGCCTCAAATTAGCTCAAAAAACATGCTTAAAAAATTTACGTGTAAATTAAATGTTTTTATATTTTTACTTCTATTTTTATTCGTAACATTAGTAAGAACCAAGACAAATTGTTGAAAAACAAATATAGGATAAAAGGAACGTGAAAAAACATCAGGTTATGATCCAACACTGGGAGACGTGATGAATTGCTTTCCTTTCTTCCTGAGGAAAAAGTATTTTTTGTATCTTAAAAAAATATATTATACATTCGTCTTTATAAATACCCCCTCATGTATTAAACTAATAACTAATAAATATACAACCATTATTATTGTACAGAAAAACGTATAATAGAGAAATATAAAAAACATATTTTAAGTGTAGGAGCAATTTCTTCTATCTATATTATACCAATATAATAAAGAGAGAAGATTTGTATTTTTGCATTTTAGTTTGTAACGAATAGACTATTTTATATTAAATTAGTTTTAATGTCTGAGTGAATACCTACAAAAACTGAGAAATAAGAAACAGTAATACCCTATTAGATAAGGTCAACAAAATCTATAATCATAAATTAGACCAGTAGTTTTCGAGATATTTTGATGTGGACAGACAGATTTACAGACACCGGAGTTGCACTACGAAGGTTACTTTGAAGGTACAGATGTTAAACTTAATGTTTTAGTTTGGGACTTAAAGTATAAATAAAATAGAAACCGCGGGGCACAGTTAGATATCTATAAAGTTAATAGCTTATAGCTTCCTATTAATCTACTGGCACTAACGGTTGACTGATAACGATGACAACAATTATTATTATTATCTTATATCAATGGCCTCTACGCGTGCAAGTAATTTTGACAATGTCACGTTGCAGGTAGATTTTTTTTTTGAGTAGGTATATAGTAAATTGGGATAATATGATGGAAAGGAATAGAGAAAGAACTAGGTTAGAATTAGAAATGGCCACATGCAAACATACGATATAGTGATGCTAGTGTCAAGTGAAGGAGAAAAATATCGACAGAAAAATAAGTACCGCGATTTTACTGAAGATAAAGGGATTCGTTGAGATAGCACAAACACTGAGATCACAACGGAATGCTTATTTTACAATATTTTTACATTTTTGCACAATTATATCCTATAAACTTAACTATGAAAAATATATTAAAAACACACGACTAAAGTCTTCGGGCTAGCCCACCGAACCATGATGACAATATAACAGTCTATTTGTCGTGGTCACGATTCATAACTCTCGTAGTGTCGTGTGCATTTTCTCGCCATGTATCGTCGTAAAAAACCTATAAAGTTGACTGCAGTCCGTAGAACGATTAGGTATTCTGTCATGCAATGTCACTACAATAAACTGAACTCAGTTAATAGGGTAGTAGAAGGAATACCCTTATCACCAAGTGGACACAGCTAGCCACGACAGTCGTCAATGTTAAAATGTAATGTCCAAGTAAAAATTAAGTTCTTAAATTATTTTGAATTTTTTAACTTGAAGAAATTTGCAAATGTGCAAAATGCCTATAAAGTTGACTGCAGTCCGTAGAACGATTAGGTATTCTGTCATGCAATGTCACTACAATAAACTGAACTCAGTTAATAGGGTAGTAGAAGGAATACCCTTATCACCAAGTGGACACAGCTAGCCACGACAGTCGTCAATGTTAAAATGTAATGTCCAAGTAAAAATTAAGTTCTTAAATTATTTTGAATTTTTTAACTTGAAGAAATTTGCAAATGTGCAAAATGCAAAAAATCATGTCGATCGCTTGCTCTGGGCATAATTAAAAAAATATATATCTCAAGGGAACCGATTTTTTTTCTGGGATAAAAAGTAGCCTTATGCTATTTCGGGTTATTATCTATTTCTGGGTGAAATTTTTGAATATCAGCGAATGAGTAAATATCACTGAAATGTCAAATCAGTCGTTGATTTATAAATTTAGTATTTGTGAATCTCTTCGAGTGACTAAAATATCATACCCATGATATCAATACGAGTGCCTCCTACCACTCGTAAATAAAGTCACCGATCACAGATAATAACCATCAATGGATACAGACAGTTAAATTCCGTTCCATCATTAAGTTTTTGTGTTTTAGCATAGAAATGTATTTATTATGAGAAACAAGAACGACAAACAATATTCTTCTTGTAATGAAACGCAATCTTCCTCTTGTCTATAATAAATTATTTGTAAGTTGGTACCGCACGTATGACTTTCAAAAATAGGACATTTGATAAATGGTGATTTCCTAGTCACCGGTGATATTTTGTCACTGGTGATATCAAACTCATCGCTGACATTCAAAAATCCCACCCAGTGCCAAATATTATCAGGGTTGATCGCTTGCTTTTTATACTTGCAATATGTAGAGCGGTGTCATCAAATAATTAAAAAGAAACAATAATTGATGCTCATTACTAATATTTATTTTCCATGAAATTGTTTTTGGTTCTGGCTTTAGAACTTTGTAATTTTAAATTATTTCGCAATCGAAATTGTTAACCAGATATTCTAATTGTACGAACAAATTTCGTTGTAAATGTAAATTAATTACTTTTTTTTATCCACCAAAAGATAAATTCTCTTTGTTTTTCGGCAAATATAAATATTCATTTTGTGTAACAAAGGTTTCGTTCTTTTTTATTTGTACTTTTTATGGTTATTTTTTACTTAAGTACCTATAGTTTCGCAGACATTTTGCCGAGTTTTTTTAATATTGTTTACTCCCACGTTGATTCTTTCAGCTTAAAGCGTCAAATGTTAAAACAGATAAAATTGTTAGAATTATAAATTTTATTATAAAATGAAGTAGCAGTGAAGAGTAAATCTTTACTTTTTTTTAAAATACATTTTAACCTTTATTTTTATTCCATGAAATATACAATATCTATAAAATTTGTAAAAAATCAATCTATGTATGGATTTTGTATGGTAATAAACTAATAATTAATTCAAAATATCTTTGCTACCGAAAATTTACCCTCATTTATATAATAATAATAATATTATGTAGGACAACTTACACATATTGCTCTGGTCACAAACTAAGCTCTAGGCTTGTACTATGTGTACCAGAAGCAACGATATAATACACATTATATTTTATAAACACCCAGACCATGACAAACTGTACAGAAAAAGCGTACTAATATTTTGTTGCCATGGGTGGGAATCGAACCCACGACCTTCGGATACAACGCCAAAGGCGCAACCACTAGTCCACGAAGACTGCCTATATATATATATCTAGCTAACTGTATAATATTTAAAACATAAATGTAGGTATATTAGATTGATAAAAAAATAGTCTTAACGATTCTATATATTACATATTAGGAATATTAAATTTATTGTTAACATTTATAATTGTGTATAACAAATAGATTTTGCACGCCATAAATGGCAGAGTATGTAGTTCAATATCAACATTTACCATACTGTAACACCATATTCTTGCAAAATAAATATATTTCATTTCTTTTCATTTCATAACTATAAATATTTAAATAATTGAAAATGATAATATGAAGTACTGTAAGTAAATGTTTAGTACGTAATGTAAGTAATTGTAGGTTTACTTTTCTCTGTACAATTTTCCGTGGCCTGGGTGTTAAAAAATACAATACTACGGCATACGACTATGGCATAGATATTATATGAACCAATTTTGGGAATATTTAAACAGTCTTAGCTTTAGTGATGTCTTTAGTAACTCATAATAATTATTTCATTTCATTGTAAATAATAATAATAACTACAATAATAAAAATAATAATACATCTTTATTATTATTATTGTCGTTATTATTATTATTGTCGTTATTATTATTATTTACAATAAAATTCAACATCTTCTAATCGGAATTGCAAATAAATGAATTTTCTTTCTTTCTTCTTTCTATATATGTAGGTATTAGTACACGTTATTTCTTGTACATGTCGTACAAGCCTAGAGCTTAGTTTGTGACCAGGGAAATATGTTCGTAAAGTCATACATATTATTATTTTCAAATTTATTTCTATCGTTACAATTTAAATAAAGTAAAGTTAGTAGACCCGCGCATCCATTGCCATCCATAGTATATTATTGGGTTTAAACTTAAAGTTTTTAGACCTCGCCATTTGTGAACACTATATTAAAAAAAAAAGTTTAAATTTTGAAAATGGAACTTTTGCCAATATTGTTGAGTATGTATTTAATTCATTTGTCATTTGTTTTACGATTTGGAGGCAGAATTAAAATTGTCTGTGTCACGCCAGCATGAATTTAACTCGAGAAAATGTTCGTGTAATGATCTTTATGACTATCGATGTCATTTAAGTCAAGAAGAAAGTAATGAAAAAGTTTGATTGGCCTTTCATGATGAAGCCCCATCTCGTGCCACTGTTTACAACTGGTTTAATGAGTTTAAACGTGGTCGCAATAATCTGCGTGAGAGACGGCCTTCTACGGCGACGACTGAAGATAATATCAGTGTTATGCGGCGTATGATAGAAACTGACAAAAGAGTGACCTATCAGCAGGTTCGGACAAACTTAGGCATCGATTTTGAGTCAAGTGCACAAAATCCTTCGTGAACATTTAGCGGTCTGAAAGCTTTGTCCCCGGTAGATACCTCATAATTTAACCGAGACCCAAAAACTCCGTCGTGTAGATTGGTGCCGTGAAATGCTTTAAAGATTTAACGGAGGTGACTCAAATGCTATGTTTGACATACTTAGCGGTGACGAAGATGGATTTACTGTTATGATCCGGAAACTAAAAGACAGTCTGCTCAGTGGGTGTTTCTTTCCGAGGAGTTGCCAACTAAAGTGAAGGGAGGTCGAAGTGTGGAAAAAAAGTTCTCTCGTTCTTCGGAAGGACATGTCATTACGCGACAATTGTTTTAAAGGATTAAAAACAGTTACTGCAGAGTGATACTAACAAACAACTATTTTCCACTTGTTTTTAAAAAAGTTCGCGAGGAACGACCTCGCAGTAGGATCCTCCTTCACCACGACGACGCCTCGTCGCACATCGCCGGGCGAACGATCGACTATTTGGCGACGTCAGACGAGGAATTACTAGGTCACCCGTCGTATAGCTCCGACCTAGCACCTTGCGATTTTTATTTATTCCCGAAAATAAAAGAACTTCGAGTAAAACGTTTTATGGGCGCAATGGCTGCATTTCAAAAGGCCGTTGAAGAGACCTCTAAGGACGAATTGGCAAAGTGCTTTTCTTAGTTGTTCCATCGAATACATCGATGTATTGATGTGAATGGACTTTATTTTGATAAAGTCCGTTCACATCATAATAACTTACTAGTTTACTCAGTTTTTGATTTTCTTAAGAACTTTCAGTTTGACCCTCGTATATACCTAGAAAAATGGCTAATATTGTTATTATTATCCAGCATATGTTAATGGAGTTAATATGTAAATTGCAGTTGTAAGTCTGCAGCCGGGTTAAATACCCGTTAAGTACAAGTTCCCTGAAGTTCGTACAAGTTGTTCATTAGGATCAACATAAATTATGAAGCGACCTCACACACCTGTTTGTAAACTTCAGGGGTTACCTGAAAACTTACGACGTTAACTTATAACGGCGTATACTTAAACTTTATAGGTACCTACGACGAAATTCATATGGTTCAATTTTGTGAGGAGTTTTGATAAGTTCAAACTTTTTGATTATTTACATAATTTCGGACTGTTATATTTTTATCTAAAATAACTTGAATGTAAGTCTATCTGTGTATTTATTTATTATAATTTTAAAATAGTCTTTTAAGGCATGTGAAAAAGGAATTTATATTAATATATCCCGAATATAAGTATTTATATTCGGGACCTTGGTAAACGAGTATTTTAGAGTTTTTCTTTAATTTAATTATAAATAATAATATATTAATATTTATGTACCTTTATTTTGTAAAATATTTCATCGAATAAATTTTGTTATTATACTATAAAAATTTACTCATGACATGTAAAGAACTTTTTTTTTGACAACGTTCTATACGACAAATTTTAAAACCATTATAAATAAATCAAAGCGGAATAAATCGGTTGAATGGGAGATTGACTAAAAACCAACCTAAAACATCGCCCCAAAATTAATGCACTAAATTGGCAGTACACGGGTGAACCAAAAAGCCATTTTACGTAAAATTTACAACTTGAAATTATTTTATTGAATAGCCTTATCATTATTAATATTAATGTTTGTTTTTCATCGTTATTATTTTGTGATTTATTATGTTAATATCGGGTTTTGACGTGTATCTGTAATGCTAGTGTATTAAGGACACTGCATTCGTAAGTGCGAAGTCTGTGTTCTCCATACTAAATGAGCTTTCGCACTTTCATACTCGATTACTGTTTGTCGCAGAATTAAAATAATATATTTTTCGGTACTTATATTTATTAATCTTTCTGTGTTGGGATATATTTTTTTTTAAACCAGAAAAAAAAACTTTTAAATATAATGATACAAAAATATTTAAAACTCACAACAGAAAGATTTTTACGTACAATTACAAAAAAGCGGCCCCAGTCTACTTGTTAAGTCACTGCGCAACTGATAATAAGGTTAAGCAAATGATAGCAACGACCTGGGATGGGTGACGGGTTTATACAACGAGGCTATACCATCATAAACACCACAACTATCTCGTCACTTGTTACGTGTTCGATGTGTAAATAAATAAATAAATAAATACCATCGGCGAACTGAGGACGGGTTAATCCACCGCTGGGTACCCTGAGGCTGATTAAACGGTTCCCGGGAGCCAAAAGGCACCCATGATGGTATTTATTATTTACAAACATAAAAATAATATAATAAACTTCGACTAACATCCAAGTTTGTTGGAAGATCGTCTGTATGGGCGTCAAGTTGACTATAGAGCCCTTAAAAGGATTATGTAGGTACCTATCGAACTTTGCGTATAATATTGGAATTATTTTTTGTAATTATGTTTCGTAGTATTTCCTTGAAGGTATAACGACCTCAAAATAAATAAATAATAAGGCTTTCGTAATGAAAACAGATTGACCAGGAGTTATTCAATTAAGGACTAAATGGGTAAAATAAATAAATGGAACAGCGCCTATCTGGATCTTTTATGTGGTATGTATTAGTATCAAGTCTTCACTTTATTTGTGTATAGTATAGGTACCTGTATATATTTATTTAATTATTGGTTGTACAACGGCCTTTAAACAAAACATTGAATATTTACAACAATTAACAAAATAGATCTTAACCAGTCTAAAGCCCTAAGAGTACACACACAGAAATAATTTTAGCATTAAATTACACAAAATAAAAATAATATATATAATAACTAAGTAAGATAATAATAATAAAAACATGATACATAATCAAAATAACATAAAATATATATCTTATATAAAAAATATGTGTTGTTTTCAGTGAATTCTAAGTTTTTTTTTAAGGGAAAAAGAACGTAGACGTGTAATATTACTTACTCGATCCTTATTAGATAATATTTTAAAAAAGAGCTATTAACTTTTGAGAAGAATCATAAATCAAACTTGACACCCAAAGTTTGATTTATGATTCTAAAAATATTTCACTTAGTTGTCATTTAAAAACTTGACAGATTTTTTATAAAATAAAATTTGTAATTAGGATCGAGTAAATAAAATCTACACCTCCATGTTCTTTTTATTTATTTTTTAAGTTTATTATCGCTGAAAACAACATTTTGATGTTTTTTGACCCTCGAGTTCGCGAATCCTATTCCTGTGCACTTAAGTCACAATAAATTTAAATATTAATTTAAGGAAAACTACATAAAAATTGTAAAATATAATCCAACATTTTTTTTTTTAATTTATCATATACATTTTTATAAATAAAATAAAAAAGTTAAATTTTTATTGTAATATCTATATAAAATCCAAAAAAAAAAATTTTTCAGTGCTATTTTCACGATTTATTTCTATCAAAGAAACTATTTTATTTTACGTTTCTGACTCAACAGTTATATCACTAATATCCTCCAGATTAGGAAAATATTTTTTTCACTTCTCATGCTCAAAATCGAATTTTGTGCACAAGTGCATTAACGTATCTACTCATAAATGTATCTATATTAAGGCAAATAAAATAAGCCATACAGCCAAACAATAAGAAGTTCATAGATAGAATTTGTTATTTTATAGTATTTACTTAAATTTATTGTCCTTATGCGTTTTTTAAGACATAAATACTGTTAATATGCCGGGAAAAATAATTTCCTTCAGTATTCAAAACTGTACTAATTTTACTTTGAATTTTAATTAAAGCAATGTTATGTACTGTTATACTGTTTTATTTCCTCGCAATCGAAGTGACAAGCAGAGTTTATAACTCGTCCACAAAACCATTTTATCCTCGACTTCGTTTTGTGCACTTGTTGTAAAATCTACTATTACTGTTCGCCTAAAAACAGTTACTTTCTTAAAAAAATCGGAATTATCGACGCAATTTCTGAACTCATATCGCGTTAAGTATATGTATTATATACAAAATATAATACATATATATTAATTTATTTATATTAGTTTTTAAAATTAAGTATTTGACAAATTTTTGTACACAATCTTAAAGGTTAGCTGGTAGATAATGCCTAAGGAATTAAGTACGTCTTTGTACATAACTTTTGTATTGTGCAATAAAATGTTTAAATAAGTAAATAAATATGGTGTTTATGAAATTGATGGGCACACTTCATCAGAAGATAAAGGACTAAAGAATATTGTCAACGAAGGTGTAGCATTTATCTTGACAGTCCTGGATGAGAAAGAATTTGTGGTCACTCTTAAAAAAGGATCGATCAATTTATTGTTCGCGGTTTTCTGACATTTATGAAGTGTTAGGCATCGGGTTTTCAATCGAAATTTGAGTTGCTTACTATAAATACACTATAGTTTTAACAAGGTTTTATGGTTGATCGATATATTATTATTTAACAGCACTTCCACCATGCCGGCTATAAGATACCGTTGCTAAATAGGAGACGACAAACACGAATAAAAAATAATAGGAAGGACATTACACCCATATTGCCCTGGTCACAAACTAAGCTCTAGGCTTCTACTATGTGTACCAGAAACAACGGTATAATATTTATATTATATTTTATAATGATTATTTTGCAATATCCTCCGCTTATAATGTTGGTGTATTAAATTATATGTTACATGTAACAACACAGAGAAATATCACCAATAAACGAACACTGTAGTCTTCGACACGTGTAATCTTCAGGACTGGTTGGTATGGTTCATGGCCCACACCCATGAACCATACCATTTAAATAAATTTAGAATCGGTGAGCTGGAAATGTTAATTTGGTCTTTTAGTAAAGTTTGAATAGAAAAGTTGGATTTTGAAATTGTAATTATTATAAAATGGACTTCCGCCAAATAACGCCTGATTCAATTAAATATTATATTTTATATATACCCAGACCATGATAAACTGTACAGAAAAACGTACTAATATTTTTTTGCCATGGGTAGGAATAGAACCCACGACCTCCGCATACAACGCCAAAGGCGCAACCACTAGTCTACGGAGGGAATCGAATAAATTACAAGTCTACTTTAATATCCTCTCTCCTTTATTATCAAATTAATTGCCCGTATCGTAACCGCACTCTGAATGAAAATTACCACCTCGACAAGGAATCAATACGGTAATGTACTTACTTGTTCCATTTGGTTTTTAGTCACAACACGCCTAAAACATGCCCATTATTTTCAGAAATATATTATGCAGATGTTACAAATTGGACCACTTATTTTTTTTTTAATTCGTGCACGACATGTGACTTTGTATCTACCTGGTGGTGAGAAGACCTATAAAGTCCATGAATCAATAATTGTTTTTAAACAGTTCTCCCCAGCGGTGGGGTTCTATTCCCATAGCTGATGAAATTGTGAATCTAATACACCAAGCAACTACTACCGTCAGATGGCTACTACCGTCAAATGACTACTACCTATATTTCGGTTTTATTCTGTGTGTTAATCGGTTTTCAGGAGACTACTGCATCGATTTCTTGTCGAGGTAGTCTGCTTTTAAGGCACGGTTACGAAACGGGCGGTTAATTTGACGTTAAAGCAACGAGGATATTAAAATAGTCTCGTAATGCAAATTCGTCCTTTTCGTCGACCATTCAGCGGCATAGTCGGAGCGATCAATATTGTTAATAAATAATGGACTTAGTAGTCTGCTTACCATCACGTAGACACATAGATACAAAGTCACATGCAGTGCCCCAATAAAAAAAAAACAAATGGAAAACTCTTCCCGGTGTTTGTAAACACTTATAAACAGTTTCACAAGAGTTATTTTTTATGTAAAAAAAAACTGTTTAACTAACAACAGTTATGTTACATACAGCTAATTCTAGACCAGCATATTTCTAACCCTACCTACTAACATAATCACAATGCCACAGCTTGGTCATTAATCACGCAGAATGTACAGGTGATATGGGACGCGGGTATGATAGACCCAACATCACTCATGGCCTCTGATAAGGGATATAGTTAGAGAAGGTTAGGTTCAATTTGTCAAATCCTGTCATTATTATTTTCGTCTTATTTATTTGTTTAGTACCTTCAGATAGTATAGGTTTTCGTTGCCTAAATAAACCTAGAATTATTTTGTTGGAAATGATTTTGATTCGTATTTTACGGACTATTTGGTATATGTACTATCATTAAATTGCTACCTATTATAGTTTATTATTTTGTACTAGCTAGTGCCCGCAATTTCGTAGGTATGCGTGTTTATTTTATTTATTTATTTATATTAAGGCGAATACAACAGACGACAAGCACGAAAATTATACAAACACACATAAAATATTTTTAAAACCAGCTTGTAGCCTTAGAGCGTACTCACACAGCATGGTTGTGGGATACAATATTAATATATTTTATGTTAAACTAAATTATTCATTACAATTACCTAAATTAATACAATTATTACAAAAAAATTCAATTATTACAATTACAATGATTACAATTAAAATAAGATATATAAAAATACTACAATTACAACAATAATGAACAAACAATAAATATAAAAGTATACATGATATAGCTGGGGAACAAAACAGTATCTTATACAAACTAAAACCAATATCCAAAACCAAAACTAAAACGAACCCAGAGCAGAGCTTAGAAGATTCATAAAGCGGTTTTGGCCAGCCATAAAAATGTCAAGCTCGTGGTTCTTTGTACTAAAAAGCATCAGCTTGTTGTACTAAAAAAATTTTAAAACAAACAAAAACTATTTGCTATTAATTTTTAATAGATATTTATTATTACTAAGGCAAAGTTAATATGTTAACCATGGCTACAATTACAAAACAAAATTACATTAAAACCCCTTCATAGGTATAATTTTGGGTTCCTTTTATATTAATCACTTCCAAAAGACATTAGATGTCAACTATATGCGAAAAATTAAATGCCTCATAGAGTAAATTTAAAATATTTTTTATAGGATATAATTGTAATATATTTACCTATAATTTTATCTTTCTATTGACTAGTCTATAGCAGTCAAAATATACTATGTTGCTGGTTTTAGTTGGCTTTGCCCGTCAATACCGTTAATAATAAAAACAAATAGCACTTTAAAATTGTAAAACCTACTTGTCTATTTATTTATTATTATATATTTATTTATTTATTTATAGGAAGACCATTGGTAACAAGAAAACAGATTAGGAAAATAGCACAAAAAACTAAGGACCATTGAAGGTCTTCACAAATATAATAATAATATAACATCCCCTATATTAAAAAAGAAACGTTTTATCTCAAAGATTTATAAGAAGATATATCTGTGCAGTTTATGTATTTTAATTTCTCTTTACACTAATCTGTGTACCCTATATTACAATTTTCACTCTCCTAAAGGTTAGCTGGTAGATAATGCCTAAGGCATTAAGCTCGCCTTTGTACAAACCTTCTTAATGCAATAAAGAATTTATAAAAATAAAAATATAAAAAAATATTATATTTTTTGGTGTTTGTAACATCCGTCGTTTCAAAGTAATAGAACGGTATGAAAAACCACCTCTAAATATTTTTACATCCATCTCGTTGACATTTTAATAAATAGTGAAACACGTACAAATTTATTTAAAAAGAAGAGTATGTAACATATTCCAAATCTGTAGTTCTTTACCTTCCGTTACCGAGATATTAACTTTCCTGAAAATTTACTAATGCCCAAAGGCCTGAAAACAATGGATGTATGATCCAATAAAAAAAAATACCGTACCATACGATATCATCAGACGTCCTTAGAGTACCCAGCGAAGGGGTTTTTAAACCCACCTCGTCGTAGCCGATGATATGGTCTACACCGAACAAGTGGCTAGCTCGTCACGATGTTTGGATAGACTCAATAACCCATCAATAAATAGTTTCACAAGTTAGTATAATGAAACTGGGACCGACAGCTTAACATGCCGAGGCACTATAGTGGTAATGTTAAACAAATGTACATACATTTTTATATTAAAAACTCATTGGTACACACCGGGATTGAACCAGGGACCTAAGTGCTTTAAGTCTAAGGTCAAACCAACTCAGCCACATAAATATTTTTTATTTATTATATTAATAATAATAGATATAATAAATCTATGAATATTTTTGGTGTAGTTCAAATATAGGTAGTATGATCATCTGCATTAAAATGCTATTGTATAAATGCGATATGCGACGAGCTTGCCAATTATTCGGTGTAGACTAAGAAGGTATATTAATAGTTATCATCGGTAAGATGGGAATAAACCTCAGCCACTGGGTACCTGGGTATGTGGTACGTTTATTATTTTATTTTAGGCATTCTTTATCATTTTTACTTTTTAATTTTTTTGTCAAGTACCTACCATAAAATTAACTCTGTACAGTGGCTACACTTATAATTATATTAATTTTATCAGGCATATTAATATTTTTGCACTTGTTTCATAAAGTTAAATTAATATTCCCTCCTTTTTACTTTCAACATTAATTCGAAGCACATTAAACAAAGGGTTAACATAAATTAATAACACATTTACAAAATGAGGACGTCAAAAAGTCATCAGATTTTCAGTCGTTCCACCTACAGTCGATTTTATTACAGACTTAAAAATAGGTGACTGAAAATCGACACAATTTTATTATACGTAATAAAGAGCCAATAAAAAGGCTTTTAAAGTATAAATATTCGACTCTATCTGGTATTAATTCGACGGGAGGACATAAAATTTCCTCATTTGGCTAATGGTATGGGTTTCCAA
The DNA here is from genome assembly GCA_947458855.1 of Monopis laevigella. NCBI lineage: Eukaryota > Metazoa > Arthropoda > Insecta > Lepidoptera > Tineidae > Monopis > Monopis laevigella. The sequence goes on along the minus strand of OX381581.1, from coordinate 8,971,348 downwards.
TGATATATTTTTTAAGTTTTATCGGTTTACTGAAATTATGAATTCTCTTTTTCTTAAACCTTTATAGGGCCTTACTAGTTATTGAGTACAAACTTATTACATACTACCTGTTCCTCGCGGTTTTACCTGAGGTTTAATTAAAGATAAATCGGCTAGAAAATAAAATACAACTCATGTTATTCACTGATAATATATATTTTTATTAATCATATATTTTTTTTTTAATCAATTCAGTAGTTCTTATAAAAATATAAATAAATACATTACATTCGGAGAACCGTTTAAACGGCTTCAGGGTACCCAGCGGAGGGATTAACCCATCCTCATTTCGCCGATGGTATTCGGAGGCAACACCTAACAAGTGGCGAGCTTGTTGCGGTGTTTATGATGAAATAGCCTCGTTGTATAAAGCGGTCACTCATCCCAGGCCGGCCTTGCTGTCATCTGCTTAACCATGTTATTAGTTGCGCAGTGACTTAACCACTAGGCTGGGGCCGCTTTTCTTAATCTCTTCTTAATCTTATCCGAAATAAACTTTTTTTTTTTATTATTATTTATTGCACTAAAAGGTTTGTACAAAAGCGAGCTTAATGCCAGGCATATCCTACCAGTCAACAAATTGAAAGAAATAAAAGTCAGAGGCTGTTCCAAAAATTAAATATTATTACCCTGGCAATCTCTCGGGGAAAAGAAAAAGATAGAATATAAACAATTTACATATCTACGTCTCTTTATTTTTCCCGAGAGATCACACAGGTTAATTATTACCTCGTTTTGGAACGCAGCCTAAGTAGGTAGATAGGTGCAATAAAAAAAAGCTATACCATTTTATATAGGTACATATTTTATGTATAAAAATTAACTACAAAAAGTACTACATACAACATACTCAAATAATATATGTATATATATACATAATACGCTAACCTACGTATCCGTTTTGGAACTTTGATTTTAATTCTAAATTTAAATACCAATATCCAAAAGAAAAGAAATTAACTTCCAAATTCAAATTTCTTCACAAAGATCGACCTAAATTTCCCGTTTGTTTGATCGAGGCACTCCTTTAAAACACAATAAGTGAATAAATTTAGCACTGAAATGTTCACTAAGTAAATTAGATTCTTCAAATAATTACACCATCTGTTTGTGAGACAATGAGTGCTCTCGAGAATCAAGGGCCATTGTTTTTACTGAAATAATGGCGTTTTAAACTCCACTGTTTATTGTTTTATTCTTGGTATTTAACCAAGAATAGTTTTGGTGTGATGTAAAAAAATAATTAGAGTATAAATATGATTTTATGTTTTTGTCAATTTAATTATATAATTATGTCAAATTAAACCGTTTTAAATGGATTAAAAAAACTTTATTGTGTTTCCTCCGTGAAACTTATTGGAGTTTTTACTCTAGTGTCAAATTGGCTACATCACATTGATGAATAGGATTCATATATTTGATACTAGAAAAACTCCAATGATTGAACAAATAGAAGACTTAATCTTATCAATTCATATCAATGCAATTCCTTGATAATAGTCTGGCCTTTGTTTTTGAAATAAAGTTTTTAACAAAAAAAAAAAAAAATTATTTAAAAACTTTATTGCACAAATTTAGTACAAAGGCGGACTTAATGCCGCTAGGCATTCTCTACCAGTCAAACCTTTGGGACAAATTAAGCAGTAAGTAGGTAAAATAGGTGCAGTAAAATACATTTAAGAAATAGAGTATACAAATATTATACATACACACATAAATAAATATAAATAAAATATTACAAATAAATAAATAAATATATTACAAATATATATATTATAAATATATATATATAAATAGGTATATTACAAAGCGAATTTAAAATAAAAAGGTTCAAATCTTTAAAATAAAATAAAATGAAAAAAAGTTGTGGCTTCCCCATATCAGTTGGATATAACATATGCTTTCTAAGTCAGCTTGTATATATTTTGTAATGACGAAGATTTGATTTGATCTTTCCTGATGGAAAGCATTGATGAGTTCGAATGTGGAACACGCATAATCTGTAAGCGCCTGCCTATACAATAAAATAATAGTTACCTATATGTTTTATTATTATATTTCCTAATACTCTACTTTAGGTGGGAGGAAGGTCTCTATTACTTCGTTAGACTGACCAATACAGATGCACCATCATCAGCACCAATACAGATGCAAAAACCGTCAAGTGACCTAGTCGTGTTTCGGTTTTAGTCTGTTGTTTTGACCGATTTTTATGAGATTACTGCATCGATTTCTTATCGAGGTGGTAGTCTCCTTTCGGAGTGCGGTTACGAAATGGTATATTAAAATATATACTCGTAATGCAATTCTTCTTGTCGCCGCCTATGTCGTAATAGCATCATTTAGCCGGCATAGTGGGAGCGATCAATGCTGTTTAAGAATAATTATATATTGACCCCATCCATGGACTTTGTAGGTTTACTCACCACCAGGTAGATACAAAGTCACATGCCGTGCTCCAATAAAAAAAAAAATATAAAAAAAATCATCATAGATCTACTTATAAAACCATTTTTTCCAAGTTATGTATTTATATGAGATCTAGTATATGGTTAAGGCTTTATGTATAATTAAATATGTTTGGTAAGTTTTAGTAACTGTTACAACAATTTATTATTACATACTTATATAAAAAAAAAAACAAAACATTTTAATACTTGTTCCAGTAAAAAAAATAACACATATTATATGTTCTTATACAACAAAGAAAAATATCCTAAATAAATTAATTACCTACCGAAAGAATACTACGCCAAATAAATTACTCGGGAACTAACATTTATGCGTTTTCCTCCGGCCAAACACATTTGTTTACCAAACGATCGTGTCTAAGGATAATCACTCGTTTGTATGTACATCCTATGAATATGCCCAATAACATTACTTCCAAATGTACCTATATATATATATATATATACACTTATAAATAACAAGTTTTCGAATTAACGCAAAATAATAGTTATAAAAAGTAGGAAAATCAATGTCATATTTTTCATTGGACTTAAGACAATGTAGAGAATAAAAGAAAATGTAGCTATATTATAATATATAGCTGATCCCGCGCATAACTTCGTCTGCGCAACTTTAACCCAACAGAAGCTCTAAGAACAAATTTTCTCCGTTTTTCCAATTTTTTACATTGATGTTCCGCCCCTATTTGTCGAAGCGTGATGTTATATAGACTTATAGCCTTCCTCGATAAATGGGCTATACAACAATTCAAAATCAGTTCAATAGATCCAAAGATTAGGCCCTACAATCTCACAAACTTTACTTCTTTAACATTAGTACAGATAAAGCGTATTTTGTCATCAGCGGATAATTGCAAAGTAATATATGATTGTTTTATAATCATTTATATAATGAACTTCCGTAAAATAATACCTGATTCAATTACGTCACAGGCATGGAAAAAACTAAGCATGGCGATAACAATACAACAAATATATGTACATACCGATTAGTAATACCGTCAATCTGACCAGTTTCGTTATTGAACCCTAGTTATGTTTCTATTTTAGTCTGTGGGTTCACAGCTTTTCAGGAGACTATTGCACTAAATTTATAATTTCTATTTCTTTGGTTTTGATAATTTAATAAGATAAGTTAAGTTACTTCAAATTATTTTCTTTAACTTTCTTTATTCTCGAATTTTCTTCACGTTTTTTTTTGAGATATACTCTAAAATCAGTTTAAAAAAGAAGCTCTACTTATATTTACAGAATTAAATTACCTAACACATTTTTTTTTGCCAAAAGCCTCTACCGCTTTTTTCTACAGTTCTACAGAATGAAAGAAAAAATAACGAATCATAAAAAGCAATGTACCTATATTTTATTTCATAATTACGATCGATAATATAATATAATAAATCTCAAACGTAAAAGTATTTAACAAGAGAAATGAAATTAAAAAGCTAAAGGTAAGATTTTTAATTAAAGATAAAAATAAATAAAATAGCGACTTGTCCAATTCAACAGCCGGCGAATCGTTCATAAAAGTTGCAGGCCACATCCTCTCAGACATTTCAATAAACTCGAAATACATTTTTTCTTTTTTCTTTTAAATCGTATAATCTTACGGGAAGAAAATTCGAGAATAAGGAAGTGAAAGAAAAAAGATGAAAGAATTCTTGATATGAAACTCGCTTGCTGTTAACCTTTGAATTGTTATGTTGCCTTTTTGGCACTGTACATAAAATAAATGTTAGTGATATATATTTTTTAAAAATTTATAATAGAGTATAATAAATATATACATGTATACATGGTGACTTTGAAAGGTTGTACTTTGGGCTAATATTATATTCTACTAATCAAATCGAACAACTTTTCCATGGAACCATGTGTCGCAAATGAAAATAAAATTGCGTTCTCCATACAAACTAGTAATGTTAAAATGCCTTTTTTTTTTCTACTCACTCAAAATTCACTCTGTATAAAGCTATTAAAGTAAGGAATAAATATTTATCGTCATCAGTCAGTACTTATGCAATAAAAAAAAATCAGGCACATTACCTTTATAATTAATTTAATATTTGTATAAAATACTAATTAATTATCTATGGTACCATTACGAGTGACTTATGACAACAGAGGTGTTTAATTTCCAACTATAGATAATTGATAATATTATTTATTATAATATTTATTGATGATAATTGAGAAAATATATTTATTTGATAAAACATTAAAAAAACACAAATAAATTAAATTACCTATTAAAAATAATAATAATAAATAAAAATACTTACCTAAAAAAATAATAAATCCTCACAGTTGTCGCGCGGCATAGTGCCCAGAACGCTGGCTACATTACCTCTTTGAATGATCAAGCTTAATCTTTGGAAGAGATAAGAGCCAGCCCTCTGGTCACCGGTGACGTCAATAAGGTTTGATGATATTTTTTTTATAAATCCTAATGTATTTGGGCCCCATGAGCCCATAGTCTCTACCCCAAACGGCACAAATATATAATTGTTTGCTATTTGACTATATTTGCGTCGTTTGAGGTCTTCCGCGTCTTCGGCTGCGTTGCCAGCCCCATTCATGGTCCTTAGAAGTTGTGAAGTTGCTAAGGTGTCTACACAAGTAGCATCCCAGACTAAACAACGACCCATCTTCCAAGGCACTAAATTAATCCGTCAGGTCTCTTGTAATATAATATGTATTATATCGTTGTTTCTGGTACACATAGTACAAGCCTAGAGCTTAGTTTGTGACCAGAGCAATATGTGTAAATTTTCCTACATATTATTATTATAATTCATAGTGCCTAAATGGATTTCTAAGTCAACACCCAACAAGTGACTATTTATTACATATATTAATTAAAGTTAATTTAGTTTTTTTTTACATTACACCATTATTAATTTGAATAGTAAAATAATTGTAATTAATAATTGGATCTTTCCAATTATTTGTTTATTGTTTTGTATAGAAATAGGTAGATTAAATTATACAGAAATGTATAATTGTATTAAAATTACTGCTTAGGTTGAATAATATAACCAAAGTTCTTTGAACATCAATATGTAAGTTTATAATAAAGCCTCAAGTTTATCCTACTGGGAGTTAAAAGTGACTTGAAATACGGATTACAAAATGGATTGCACACATATCTACATTATGTTATTGTAATACGTTTTACATACAAGTTCCTATGTGCATTTATTTGTTTTCCATAATAATAAAATAAAATAGGATCCAGTATAGTAGATCAGCTAGGTATTTTAAATTACAATCTATAAAACAATACATTTATAAAATAATATTAAAAAAAAAGTTTTAAACACTATTGCAGAATACGCTACGTTAGCATTTAAGGGTTGAAAGAGAAAGACATTATAGACCGGAAGCGTTTTAAGGAAGCGAACAAAAACCTACATCCACCTAACATGGCCTGGGCTTTTTGATTAAGTGTCGTTGTCAAGAAAAGCTTTTAAAATTAAACGCGTTTTAAATTTTACGAAAATAAAGTGTTCTTTTTTTGTTAATGCTAATGCCACTTTTACTTTAGCTTTTATTCTTTCTTCTTCCTCCAGGAGAAAGAAAAACGATTTCTTACTAAGAATTTGGTATTATTTAATTATTATTTATTAGTATGTACTTGAAGAATTTAACTAATAATATATAATATTATAATTTTACTAGGTCTAAGTTTATTTTAATAGCCTAAGACCTAGAGCTTTAAGGTACCTATAATGGTACCTACATAAAATAATATTTATAAAATATTGAAAAAAAAAACATAAAAGCAATAAACATAATTAACAAATGCGTTTTGTTACTTCAACATATTTTGTTTAGAACAAAATTTTTATTCTAACATAATTATATTTATTACATACTTAGACCGAATACCAAAAAAAAAGTAAGCAGATAAATTATACGGACGAAAAAATTACAAAAGATTTTTAGTGTTAAAAGTGCACATTTGCCCAACCCTCAAAGATCAACCCCATTACCATAACATTTATTAGAGCAGCCTCATAAAATTAAGCAGGTGCTTCTAAATTTAAATTCTCGCGCACTCGCACCAGTATTATAACTTTGCCAGTGTTCCCACGAGTACATCTCTCAGTATACGTTTAGTGGTACAACTTTGGATCTAAATTTCCCTCGAGGCACGTTAGTACCTGCGAATGCGACCTGTTCCCTGATATTTGCATTCTTTGTCATATGCTTGACCGAAGAGGAATTTGTAAGTAAATCTTTGGATGAAAGCAACTTGTTAATGAATTATTGCGATATAGATTTTATTTTACATGTGACTTTGTACCCTCCTTATTTTGTCCTTTATTAGCATTTATTCCTCCCGCTATGCCAGCTAAATGATGCGGTTAGGAAATAGGCGGGTACTCATGCGTTATGAGTCCACCTCGACAAGCAATCCGTGGAGTGTTCTCCTAAAACCTTATAAAACCCAGAGACTAAAACTGAATCATGGTTAGGTCACTTGACATCTAGCATGTGTGGTAATTTGTCTATCTTAGAATAAAACAAAATGTATTACTTTAAAAAACTAACCACTGTGAAGTTAAACATTTATTATATTGATGTATGCGTAATCAGGTATTTACGCTCGAGGTTACGCGTAAATGTTAATACGTATCATGTTCTCACAAAAAATTTACAATTATTCAAATATATTATATTATTCTTGCCATATAGGACATAAATTCGGGCCGTTCAGTAACTGTGAGCTTCTTTTTTCTAATTTTCCCCTAATGTAGTCAACATTACTTGAAGAATTAATAAACCTACTTGGTTTATATACTACTTACGATGTGTTGAACGACTCTGACAATGTGGTAAAACAACCTTTATTTATATGTTTTATACGAGTTTATTACGAATAAATTGGGGTAATTATTATTATAAAGTGTATAAGTATTATCAGTCATTTAAGAAGTCTTACTTCATTAGCCAATGACGCTGGTTCATATTGATCTGAATCAATTTAAAACGCGCATAATTATGATTTAAGCCAATCGAACTGTTTAAAAGTTCGTAAAGCTGAAATACATTCTCTGCACAATCGTTGATGTACGTATTATCAGTCATCCAAAAAGCCTTACTTCATTAGCCGATGACGGTGGGTCATATTGATCCGAATCAATTTAAAACGCTCATAATTTTGATTTAAGCCAATCATATTGGTTAAAAGTTTGAAAAGCTGAAATATATTCTCTGCACAAATCGTTGATGTACTCAGCGTGATACTCATATTGTATGCCAGACCGTTGACTTTTTCATTCCATATTGCATTATTTCCAGTACCTAATAATTCCCTATCTATAAACAAGGACGTGGAATAATAATTAATTGTTATTTGGATAATACATGTGTACCTATGTTTTTTATTTTATAATTAAGATTCGAATCAATTTAAAACGCTCATAATTTTGATTTAAGCCAATCATATTGTTTAAAAGTTTGAAAAGCTGAAATATATTCTCTGCACAAATCGTTGATGTACTCAGCGTGATACTCATATTATATGCCAGACCGTTGACTATTTGATTCCATATTGCATTATTTCCAGTAACTAATAATTTCCTATCTATAAACAAGGACATGGAATAATAATTAATTGTTATTTGGATAATACATGTGTACCTATGTTTTTTAATTTATAATTAAGATTCGAATCAATTTAAAACGCTCATAATTTTGATTTAAGCCAATCATATTGTTTAAAAGTTTTAAAAGCTGAAATATATTCTCTGCACAAATCGTTAATGTACTCAGCGTGATACTCATATTGTATGCCAGACCGTTGACTATTTGATTCCATATTGCATTATTTCCAGTACCTAATAATTTCCTATCTATAAACAAGGACATGGAATAATAATTAATTGTTATTTGGATAATACATGTGTACTTATTTTTTTCATTTTATAATTAATATTATTAATTTAATTAATACTATTTTGAACACAAACATTTAAATTAATATTATCTCTTTTGTAATTATTGAGATTATTTTTCAAGTACTTATTATTATAATATCTAATAAAAGTGTGGTTATTAAATTATACTGTAGTCTTCTTTGTATATTTAATCATATAAGCAACGAACTCTAATTAAATTATAACTTAAGAAGTTTCTTATTAGGTAAAATATATCAATTGAAGCTATAAAATTTTATTGCCAAATATTTCGCCTCTCTTTATCTAATTTGTTTTGTAAATTTATTAATATCGAACCAACAATGGACATAACATGCTGATGATGTTTTCCATGATGGGCATGATGATGATATTTTTCTAAAAATATATATACAAAACTGTATAGTGCATTATCTTTAACATTGCTAAAAAAAAAAACTTTTTCAAAATTTATAACAAAGACCTTCAGTCAATGTCACTGATGACGCCGCTCCAAAGAGAGGCGAAATATTTGGCAATCAAATTTTATAGCTTAAATTTATATATTTAACCAAGTAAGAAACACATCTAACACACTTTATTTGTTTCAGATACATTAAGAAGTTGAATTTTTTTGTTGTTAAAAATTTTGATTATAAAAACTAGGTCATGATGACCCAATATCATCGTGTGCGCAACTATTTACACATTATTGATGCAGAGTTAAATAAATACTATGAGCTTGAAGTGATCACTATAAACTCTCCTATACTATCACATACCAGACAATCCAACAAAGCAAACCATTCCAAGTATTTGAGGAGCTTCGGCTTGATAAATACTCGTAATTCTGTGTCTCCTTAGTCAGCATCATATATGTCCACATTGTTTTATGTTACATGAGATATGTTTGCTTCTCGTATTTACCAACCAACGTAGACGGGGCGAGCTGGACGCCTCGTGCCACAGAAACTATTACGGTTAGGGGCTTGCGGTGGCACAACTGGCCTGAAGTGCAGGCATTCTGTACGCGTTATCGTTACACTGGTAACGAAGTGCGAAGTAACGCTTGGTGCAGCATAATGAGAGCTTAAGCTCTAGTGCTATGTGCTACAGGACAGGATAATATAAATAATGTTAATGAATATAGGTAAATATAATAATCTGGAGGCCCTGAAATTCATTACTTACAATGAGTTATACAATAAAGAAATGAAGTTTTGCTTAATAAAAGTTATACATATATCAATAACCAATTACTTACATATATCAATAACCAATTTAATAATTACTAAAGAAGGGTGACGGTCCTAATTATCAGCACTTTAATAGGACAAGAAGTTTTAATTACAAGTATTTTATTAAAGACTACAATTTTGTCATATTTGCAGTGTCAAGGGGATATTATATAACTAAGTGTAAGCTTATGATCCATAGATAACATTTTTTGGAAATATTACCCTATGCCCAAAATTAGCACCGCCATCGCCAATTATTAGCAGTCGTGTAACCAATTATCAGCACAGAGTCATAATCAAGTGTTTTTTTGAATTTCTGATGTGTTTAATTATAAAACTAAAATGTATACTTCTTAAATTACCTATATAGGCTCTTATAAAATAAAAAACTATTCCCAGTTTATACTAAACTCTTTGGATAGATGTTATAAAGAAAGCAACGATTTCAAATCTTAACCAAATTTTATTATATGTATCACTAAATTCGACAAACTTACCGGCGAATACTTGATGAAGAGTAATTCAAACGAAAATTTTGCCACTCAAATTTACAGTAATTTACACGACGATCAACAAGCCTAGACACTATTGTATAATGTTGCTAGATTTGAAGTTAAGAATCCTTTTAAATTGTTTAATAACATTTTAGAAACCATAAAAAAAACTTTAATATTTTAATTTTTTACCGAAGTGCTGATAATTTGATGCAGTGTCGGCATTTGGATCCGTCACCCTACTGTAGTTCCTTATTTGTCCGTGAAAGGGTTGTGTGTGAGTATCTAAGAGATAAATAAAATACTCTACTACTGGCGACTCCAATACATATGAAAACTTTTCTGTAGATTACGACAGAAAATCAAAATTTTTGATGATAAGGTGATACTGATCATTACAAAAAATACGGTAAAAGTAGTGCGTAAAGAGAAATTACAACTATTAAATGTAATCTAGTATTATAATACTTAAAACACAACTTTGTATTCAATATATTTTGAAAAATACATTTATAAATATGCTGAAAAATGTGTATAAAACACAATCGTGATCATGATATTGAAAAAAAGTTAAAATCAAATCCCATAATAAGCACCATTCCTGCATAGCCAACTGCTCCTGTGAATCCATTGAAAATACCGAACATGTCAAATATCTAGGAGTAGAAATCGACCAAAATCTAAATTGGGATTACCATATAGGCCAGCTTGCATCACGTATAAGGAAGCTTACACACATATTTAAGCGTCTACGAGGTGCAGACACTAAACGTGGTGTATTCCTCTCTGTGCGTGTTCTTCCTAACTTCCGGTATTACAGCGTGGGGCGCTGCTAGTAAGTGCAAGCTGATTAGGGTGGAGCGCGCGCAGGGGGCAGTGATCAAGGTGATGTATAATATGTCCTACAGATATCCAACTAAACAACTCTACGACGAAAGAAAAATTCTCTAAGTGAGACAGCTTTACTTACAGAGTATTATTCGTTCCTTCCATAAATCAGCATTAAATACTAAGCTACCTCAAAATAAAACCTATATGTATAGCAAATGGCTGATTCCTAAACTTCAAACTACTTTTTTCCAAAAATTTAGCTATTATATGGCACCATTTATTTACTCAAAGGTGAACAAAAACTAAATATAATAAATATGTCAAAATTTAAATGCTAAAAAAACGTACACTCCTGGCTCCTAACTAAAGATTATAGTGAAACAGAAGAAATTCTGCAAGTATTAAAATAAAACCCAAATATAAAGAAGAAAAAGTATATATATATATATATATAAATATAAATGTTTTGATCAATAACTCAATCGCACATAACCTCTTATATTGTTTTTACATTTCACATCCACAGAACCACGCATAAACGATAATAAAATATTTTATTCAACATCGACCATATCGAGAATCATTACGACATAAAACATTCGTAATCACGTTATCATTCATAATGATTCTCATAAAAAAAAATTAAAAAAAATACAAAACAACCTTCACCTTATTTAATTAATTATTTTAATCAGAGAAAAAAATACTACCTAGCATTAATATAACCGTATTATGAATCTCTAATGGGACCAATAAGTGCTAAGTTACAGAGCCTTACATCAGAAATGTGTGTGTGGTGCATGCCTTATTTATTTGTAAGTATTGTTGTTTTGCGGAATACTATGAAAACCCCAATTTAGAAATTTGTATGTGATGCATGCCTTAAATTTTTGTGATGTTATTTGGTTTGTTAAAAAAAAAAACTTCCATAAAGACAAATTTAATGAGGTAGACTGACTACATATAGCACAGGCTTTGCCTAGTTTGAGAGTCAGATAGTCCCCTGTAAATCAATGGTTTATAATATGAATAAAGAATTTATTTTATTTATTTATTTTAATTAAAATCCCAAATTATTATTAATATACCTAAAATTATTTAAACTTAAAAGAAAACTACATCAAAAAGTTCGTTAGACTATAGATAATAGCAGCACTCCTCTCTAATGAGCGTCCAGTACATACCGCAGGATTTGGTCGACGTAAAACACGGAATCACAACATGCTAGAACTTGGGGCACATTGTAGTTTCTGCGACACAAATCTACCTATCTAATGCTCGTAACTTGCTTTTACCTTTGTGCTTACATTTGCTTAAAATGTTTTCTAAGCAAACTTAAGCACATACTACTTCTTACCTTTATCTATAGTAGGTAGTGATTATTTTATTCTTAAACAAAAATAAAATTACAATAGATATAACCTAAAATAAAATTTAAGATCAATAAGGTAAACAGTATATACGTGGTGCCCGAGTTGGTTAGATCTTGGACTTAAAAACACTTAGGTCTCTGGTTCGAATCCCGGTGTGTACCAATGAGTTTTTAATTTATAAAAAATTATGTACATTTGTTTGACAACACCACTATAGTGCCTCGGAGAGCACGTTAAGCTGTCGGTCCCGGTTTCGCTATACCAACTTGTGAAACTGTTTATAGATGGGTTATTGAGTCATTTAAAAACATCGCGACGAGCTAGCCACTTATTCGGTGTAGACTCATACCATCGGCTACGACGAGGTGGGATTCGTCTAGGCGGTCTCGGGCGTAAGGCACCCGTGATGATATGTATGTATGTATGTAAGGTAAACAGTAGTTAGCTACCACTTTAAAACATAAAAGTACTGATACAACGTCGTTAGAATTTTATGCATGTATTATTTTCATTGTATTTTTTTATTGAAGCATTATAGTTATATAATAAAATAAATAAAACACAATTTTATTTGGTTACGATATATTTCGCCTTACATGGCGTCTTCAGTCGTATGACATTAAAATTAAGAAAATATAATAAATATAAATGAATATATAATGAAGCATGGTCTTGCTCAAGCAAATATGGTTTAGAATGGGAAAAGAGTCAGACGAAGTTTGCATTGCGAGACACTTTAAGGACACTGCATTCGTAATATTAATATTTCTGTGTGGGTATTTAATTTTTATTATTTTTTTTAATCGAAAAAAAAAACGTTTTTAATATACTATATAAAACAGTTATTTATTACCCACAAAACAAAGACTTTTTCCTATAATTAGCACATAAAAATTATTCTTGAAGCCAAGTTGTTATATTGGAAGTACGTTTGTAAGGACTACAGAGCCATTCTGCTGTTTTATCATCATACGAAAGTGCGGTTACTAAAACTGTTCGTTTTGGTAAACGCACTCTGAAAGTAAACTACCGACTCTATAAGAAATCGATGTAAACCGTCAACCGACAGATTAAAACAAAAACATGACTGGGTCACTTAACGATTTTTGCATTTATAAGGGCGGTAGTAACTAAATTGGTTGAGCGGCTTAACGAAGTTACAATCCCTTACGTTGAGACAATGTTCTTAGCAAACCATGGAATCACCGTTCGGGTGCCGGGTCCATCGCGTGGTTAAAAGGCGAGCTTGTTGCGGTGTTTATGATGAAATAGCCTCGTTGTATAAAGCGGTCACCCATCGCAGGCCGGCTTTGTTGTCATCTGCTTAACCTTGTTATCAGTTGCGCAGTGACTTAACCACTAGGCTGGGGCCGTTTTTTACGCCGGTTAAATGATGCGATTACGAAATGGGCGGCGACAAAGACGAATTGGATTACGAGTAGGTATATTTTAATATACTCGCTGCCTTATCGTCAATTAAACCATCCATTTCGTAACCGCACCCTGAAAAAAGACTACCACCTCGACAAGAAATCTATACATTAATCTCCTGAAAACTGGTGAACCCAAAGACTAAAACCAAAACATGAGGTTACTTGACGGTTTTTGCATCTGTAATGAGAACCTAACGAAGTTATAGAGACCTTCCCCTACCATTTTTTTTTTGTTTTATGCATTTGAAAATGTGTACAAATTATAAAAATAATTAAAAGAGGAAGGTAAAAAAAAAACGTTTTTTTTACCAATATTATTTATTTAATGTACATGTTTTATCTCAAATTTAATTCCAGAGTTTAAGTACCAAATTTATTTAAATCTAATCAAAACTCATTTCAAATTTGGAATTCCGAATAATACGAGCAAACAATAATACGTGAAATCCATTCAAAAGCTCGCAGTAAATTGAATATTTTATACGAAGGAAGAAAAACCTCCCTCTGTTGTTGTAAAGAGAATTTGTAAGGTATCTCATTAGCCTCTTACATGATGAATGCTTAAAGGAAACGCTGAGCAGCAGCGTACCTAGATATAAATATATATGATATGTACTTACTTAAAGTTGTTTATGACTAACGATCCCTAACTTTAAAGGAATAAGAATTTTGACATATTTGCTATGAAACAACTGTCATTAATTGTCCCTTAACTTTGTTTCTCTAATGCCCGATTTCACCAACGATCCCTAACTTTAAAGGAACCCCTAAATAAGAATTTTGACATATTTGCTATGAAACAACTTTCATTAATTGTCCCTTAACTTTGTTTCTCTAATGCCCGATTTCACCAACGATCCCTAACTTTAAAGGAGCCCCTAAATAAGAATTTTGACTATTTGCTATGAAACCACTTTCATTAAATGTCCCTTAACTTTGTTTCTCTAATGCCCGATTTCACCAACGATCCCTAACTTTAAAGGAATCCCTAAATAAGAATTTTGACATATTTGCTATGAAACAACTTTCATTAATTGTCCCTTAACTTTGTTTCTCTAATGCCCGATTTCACCAACGATACCTAACTTTAAAGGAGCCCCTAAATAAGAATTTTGACATATTTGCTATGAAACAACTTTCATTAATTGTCCCTTAACTTTCTTTCTCTAATGCCCGATTTCACCAACGATCCCTAACTCTAAAGGAGCCCCTAATAATAATTTCGATATATTTGCTATGAAACAACTGTCGTTAACTTAGTTAGGAGCTCCCTTAGAGTTGGTGAAATCGGACATAAGTTTCAGATATTGTGCTTATATACAGATGCAAAACCGTCAAGTGACCTAGTCATGTTTTGGTTTTAGTCTTCACCGGTTTTTGGAAGACTACTGCATCGATTTCTTGTCGAGGTGGTAGATTTGATTATAAATCAGCGAGGATATTAAAAAATAGACTTGTAATGCAAATGCATTCATACATACATCGTCTTCCATTTCGTAACCGCATCATTTAGCCGGCATAGTGAGAGCGATCAATCTTGTTAAACAACTATGTATTGATCGACCCATTCATGGAACATATAGGTATGCTTAACATCAGGTAAATAGAGATAAGAAGTTACATGCCGTGCTGCATGCCATTAAAATAAAAATCCTTACATTAAAATTTTCGCTTCCAAAGGTTTACTTAAATTCAAATTAATTATTTATCAATCATATTCATGAAAACATTTTTTTTTTTAAACATTAAGGTATAATAGTGTGTTTGGTTAGGCTGCTATTCATCACGTAAGTAGGTACATCAATTATTTTTATTTGCTTGATTTTTTATATACTAAAGGCGCGGTGAAATTTAAATTTGTGTCAATTTAAAAATAGTATCGTTGTTTCTAGTTCATATAATACAAGCGTATAGCCTCAGTTTTAACCAGAAATAACTGCTCAAAAGTAATTGGTTAAGAAGCCAGAAAATGAATTCGCGAACTCAAACGTCAAAAAACGTCTAAATTTTGTTTTTAGTGATGTTAAAGTTAATAAATAATAATAATAATAACAACGTGGAGTTGTAAATATTAGTTACTAGATTAATTAGATAGTCTCTTTATAAAAACTCTATTAACTTTTGAAAAAACATCCAAAGTTTAATTTATTACTACAAAAATATTAATTTAGTTGTCATTTTAAAACTTAACATACTTTTTTTTAAATTATGTAATTAGCATCGAGTAAGTAAAACCCTCCAGGTTCTTTTTTTTTTAACATTTTGTTTTATTACTAAAAGCAAAATGTTTTAGATGTTTTTAAACGTTTGAGTTCGCGAAACCATTTCCTTAATAAAAGTTTTAAAATATGTTCTATATTCCAAAATAAGCTTTTAAGGATTCTTAAAGGAAAATATTCAGTAGAGACTTACGGGTAAAGTATTTTTTTTATTATTATAATAAAGACATGACTGTCCATCGCCCCTACACTTAAGCACCTCACAAACCCAACCCTTTTCAGGATCATTAATCGATGGAGCACCTCAATCTTGCAGGCTACATAAACTCAATATTCTGTCAGTAAGTAAATAATTTATGACATTCAGAAGAATTGTAGATAAAATCTAATTTTTAGTTCGGATTTTTTTATTTTATTTTAGTCATCTTATCTTATTGGTTTTTGGGACTGACATCAGTATACATACTTTGACCCTGTGTTTCACAAGTTTTACCACACCAACATTTGAATATATTTATATATATATATATATACATCTTCACGGGTGCCTTACGGCGCCCGAAACCGTCTAGACGGCCCCAGGGTACCCAGCGGAGGGCTTTTAATCCCACCTCGTCGTAGCTGATGGTATGAGTCTACACCGAACAAGTGGCTAGCTCGTCGCGATGTTTTTGGATAGACTCAATAACCCATCTATAAACAGTTTCACAAGTTGGTATATTGAAACCGGGACCGACAGCTTAACGTGCTCTCCAAAGCACTATAGTGGTGTTGTCAAACAAATGTACATATTTTTTTTAATTAAAAACTCATTGGTACACACCGGGATTCGAACCAGGGACCTTAGTGTTTTTAAGTCCAAGGTCTAACCAACTCGGCCACCACGTATATAATATATTTATGAATTTGTACAAACACTGCAATAACCTTCTCATTCGTTCGGGTTAGACACAGAATACGGCTACGACAAGGAATTAAACCCCTCCGCTGGGTCCAGGCGGTATTTTTACAAAATATATGTAAATATTTACTTTTATATAATTTGTGGTATTACAAAAGATAAATGCCTTAAGGAAAATATTGCATACAATAATGTTATATGTGTAATGTGTAGCGGTAATGTGTAGGGGTAATGTGTGATGAATCTTTGCCGTTCTCAGGTGGCATGACATGAATTTATGATCATACATTTTGTTCTCCTTAGAGAATGTGCCCGTGCGTTGTTTAATTAGTTCACTTGATATGTGTATTATGAAGGAAGGTCCCTCAGTGAATTGTATTTTTATCTTTTTCTTTTTATTATTCACTTAGTGAATAATAAATAAATATTTTTATTATTCACTAGGTGTTATATGCGTATGTAGGTGAATAATAAAAAATATGTTTTCTATTACAACATACAACACCACTATAGTCCCTCGGAGAGCACGTTAAGCTGTCATGATCATGTCATGATCAAAATACTTTACCTTAGCAATAATAGAATAGTTACTTATTTAAAAATAATAGCAAATAATTATTTTTGTTTTCAAATAATACGCACTTAAATTTGCAGGCAACACCTAGTGAATAATAAAAATACATACATACATACATATCTTCACGGGTGTCTTACGGCGCCTGAGACCGCCTAGTCGGGCCCAGGATATCCAGCGGAGGGGTTTTAATCCCACCTCGTCGTAGCCGATGGAATGAGTCTACACTGAACAAGTGGCTAGCTCGTCGCGATGTTAGGATAGACCCAATAACCCATCTATAAAAAACAGTTTCACAGGTTGGTATAGTGAAACTGGGACCGACAGCTTAACGTGCTCTCCGAGGCACTATATAGTGGTATGGTTAAACAAATGTACATACATTTTTAGATTAAAAACTCATTGGTAACTTTTTATAATATGTTTAATGATATATATTATTTCTAAAATTAAAAATATAATTATAAATATCATATTACATACTTAACTAATATACCACCCAAAGCCATTATAAATTCATCAAAGCAATCACCACGTTCAATTATTCAAAGTTAATAACAGAATGTAATGTTTAAATATTGAAAATTCAATTTCTATTGCTCGTGCCCATAATCGTTTTAGCCGACACACACGACATCTAACGAGCCATTTCGAAACAAAGGATCAAAATTAAATACTGGCTCTTTGTTACATGACATGTCCATGACGCGGATGACAGGGTATAATTTTTGCATGGACAAAACTACGTATAGCTAAATTATTATTTTTATGGCTACCTACGTTTTTGTGTTAAAAAACTAAATTTTAGACATTGATTTTTTTGTTAATAAAAACACTTAGGTCCCTGGTTCAATCCCGGTGTGTACCAATGAGTTTTTAATAAAATAAAAAAATTACATTTGTTTGACAACACCACTATAGTGCCTCGGAGAGCACGTTAAGCTGTCGGTCCCGGTTTCACTATACCAACTTGTGAAACTGTTTATAGATGGGTTATTGAGTATATTCAAAACAACGCGACGAGCTAGCCACTTGTTCGGTGTAGACTCATACCATCGGCTACGATGAGGTGGGATTAAAACCCCTCCGCTGGGTACCCTGGGGCCGTCTAGGCGGGACCGGGCGCCGTAAGGCACCCGTGATGATATGTGTGTGAATATGTGTGCGATTTTTTTGTTTTTGGGACACTGGCCACTGCATCTATCTGGCGGCAAGCAAACTTACAAAGTCCATGAATAGGGTCGATGAATACAATAAAGTTTTAACAGCATTGATCGCTCCCACTATGCTGGCTAAACGATGGGGTTAAGTAATTGGCGACAACAAAGAAGAATTTGCGTTATGATCTAATTTAATATCCTTCCTGCTTTATCGATAGATCAACGTGTCAAAGCGCGTGTCGGAACTAACTAACGCCACATTCTGAAAGGAGACTACCACCTCGATAAGAAGTCTCTTAAAGGTTTTTGCATCGGTATCTACTGGCTGGCTGTAACAAAACCGGCCAATCTGCCTATCGAAATTATAGAGACATATCTTACCCTACCCTCCACCCAAAAATATTATAATTTTATATTAGTTCAAACTCAAAGATATTTATTTCATATAAACCTTTACAGGCATTTATGAAAAGTCAAAAAATATATATACAGATCGCCATTCCTCCCACAGATAAATGTTGAATAATACAATAAAAAAATAACAGTTATTGTTTATAAAAAATATAACTATTGTCCTTGCAGAAGAAAAAACAACCAAACCGAACACACGCTACATAATCAACTAGTCTAAGACTAGGTGGTTAGCTGAGTCCATTGACTTGTAAATCATTGACTGGCCTGCAAAAGTGCCACCAAGGCGACCAACGCAACAGATTATATTTAAGCCCCAAATATATTATAGGTACAAGTAGATACATGGAAAGTATATTTTAGGGTGCATACCCTCATCGCTACTCCATCGCCCCGGAGACACCCTGGAGAAAAAGGTACCAGCAAGTAAAAAAACTTTGGCGTTCTACATGTACCGTATCATCAGAGGGGCATCTTTTCATTATTCTATATTTTTTTATTGTCTAAAAGAAAGAACTTAAGAATATATATAAAACAAAATCTACCATACCTATTATACCTACCATACCTATCATACCAAAAAAAAAACGTATGTTAATATTATTTTTTTCATCATCAGGAAGATACAGAGTCACATGCCATCCTAAACAAGGCTTTATAATAAACTCTTATTAAGCCTTCCTCAAGGCAAGCAACTCTGTTAAATCCTCAGATATTAATGAAATTTTAATTATCTTTATAATACGCTTTTAATTAAGCAGATAGGTACAGAAGCATACCACTTCATATAAATGGAACTTCGCTCGGGTTGCTTAGAATGACGATGTTGCTTAAAATGTAGTATATAATAGGTCAAAAAAAGCGGTCAAGTGCGAATACTGTTCGCGTTCTTAGGGTTACGTACAACAGAAGAAAAAAAACCTAGTTTAGGAAAATTTTATTTCAGTTTTTTTACTAAAAAATAAGTAATCATAACATGGTGGCCAAGTTGGTTAGACCTTGGACTTAAAAACGCTTAGGTCCCTGGTTCGATTCCCGGTGTGTACCAATGTTTTTAATAAAAAAAAAAATGTACATTTGTTTGACAACACCACTATAGTGCCTTGAAGAGCATGTTAAGTTGTCGGTCCCGGTTTCACTATACCAACTTGTGAAACTGTTTATAGATGAGTTATTGAAAACATCGCGACGAGCTAGCCGCCACTTATTCGGTGTAGACTCATATCATCGGCTACAACGAGGTGTTATTTAAAAAAACCTCCGCTGGGTACCGTGGGGCCTTCTAGGCGGTCTCGGGCGTCGTAAGGAACCCGTGATGATATATATATATATGTATATGTATGTAAGTAATCATAACGTTAATTGCCAATCACGCGAAGTCGCGTGTTCGAGTTGCTATTCAATTAGGCGTCGCATCACACGACGTCGAGTATAAGTCTCATACTTTTATACTTATAGGAAAAATAACTATAATATATTTTTTCAAATGTTTAGCAATAACCGTAGGTTTATGATACGGTTTGACTATACCAATATGACTTGCTGTAATCTTGAAAACTTTTTAACCATTCTTCGAAGTCTCAAGTCCGGGAACAGCAATGTTCCCGGACTTGAGACTTGGATAAGGAATATGGTTTCTATATTAACAAATGTACGCTTTCTCTAATAATCTTCATGGTAGCATATAGTTCCGATACAGTGCTCCAAAGAATTTGGGTATCGGGAAGTCACTAATTTCAAGTTTATACCTCAATAGGTTTTCGAGATATCACTCTTGACAGAGTTATTCCGTAAGGATTCCATTTTTGTAATTTAGAACCCTAAAAATAAAAAATAAAATTATATTAAAAGCTTTTTTTTATATAATATTCATATCTAGATTTAATAATTTTAGCCATAATATTAATAAAATATATTTATTACTTGTACTATTATTTCTTCTGTGACATTACAAAGATTTTAGAAATATTACAGACAGGTAAATGTTACAAAATAAGACCTATGTATGGTATCTGCTCCCGAACTAGGTATAAACCTTTATTTCGGCACCCAACCCTACTGTCAGTTACTCTTCTTAAATTTCATAGTTAACTACGAATGTTATGTATACGATAGGTAATACATTTATTCTACTCAACGGTCAGGAGGCAAGGGACTTTATAAGATTACCTATATTTTTATTTAAATGAAATTTGATTTTACACACTTTAAAAAAATATTTTGGAGTGTACACCGAATTGTTTACAAAAAATATAGTAGATATTATTTTTGCAATAAAAACAAGCGAACAATATACAAATATAATTTACACATTTTCATGGAACTCGCATCTCATTTAGCTCAATAAAATATTTCAATATGTATCGTAAATAAAGTATTAAATTTTCCAAACAAAATCCGCACAATAAAGGTATGCACTCACAAACATCAGTGATGTCAATAATATTATAAGGGAACAAAGCAACTAGTTTTAGTTTTAACACTTAGGTCCCTGGTTCGAATCCCGGTGTGTACCAATGAGTTTTTAATTCAAAAATGTGTATACATTTGTTTGACAACAGCACAATAGTGCCTCGGAGAGTACGTTAAGCTGTCGGTCCCGGTTTCACTATACAAACTTGTGAAACTGTTTATAGATGGGGTATTGAGTATATTGAAAACATCGCGACGAGCTAGCCACTTGTTCGGTGTAGACT
Source organism: Monopis laevigella (assembly GCA_947458855.1). Classification (NCBI taxonomy): domain Eukaryota; kingdom Metazoa; phylum Arthropoda; class Insecta; order Lepidoptera; family Tineidae; genus Monopis; species Monopis laevigella. The sequence goes on along the minus strand of OX381581.1, from coordinate 8,949,605 downwards.
CATACCATCGGCTACGACGAGGTGGGATTAAAAACCTCTCCGCTGGGTATCCTGGGGCCGTCTAGGCGGCCTCGGGCGCCGTAAGGCACCCGTGATGATGTATGAAGCTACTAGTATTTAATTAATTTTCTAAATGAAATCAAACTCCGGATGTAACGCTAAAGGCGCAAGCACTAGCCTACGAAGGCTGCCAGATAAATAAATATATATGAATAGGTTTCAGTCACATTAACGCCATGGTCACAGTTAAACTTTTAACACATATCCATTGAAAACTATTATTTGCTGATAGAAAATGACAGTTGTTTGTGTTTAAATTATTTATACAATAAATAAAATACATTATTATCCCTATATGTATTTCAAAGGTATTACCTTATTCAACCTCTATACACCTACTTTACATACATGGTCGTCTGATTCGCACACTCTGCTTATCCTTTTCAAATAAATATAAAATATATTAAATCGTCTGATTTTCTTAGCGGAAATCCAAATGTAATAACAATTTATTTCGGTTTCTTATTGCACAAACAGTTGTATAGGCGTTTCGTGAATTATACTTTTCACAAGTATAATTAAGTGACGAATTTAAATGATTATGAAATAAAAATAATTATTTAAAGCATTTCAAATTAACTTTTAATAATTTTGTTCAATCCTCTAATTTTTTGTTTAGCTATTACAATTATTGTTATGAGGACAAAATTTATCAACTTCATCAACAGATTTTGTGACGTGAGTGATTTGAGACGTGACGTGATGTATATGAGAGTGCACCTTAACATACATTTTCTCTACCTACCTCTCATAAATAAGAATATTTTGAACAAAAATGGGTAAATAGTTCTCACACACTCATGTTTATTGACTCAACCCACAAAATGTTGTGACGGTCGGTGCACTGAATTTAAACCATCCGGTAATTGAATTTCAGTTCGGTCAAGTAATTTAAATATTTAATTCAATTATTTATATTTATGTGTTGTTACCAGTGTGGTCTTTAAATAATTTAATTCTTTTACAGGTATTTTAATTGAAAATAATTTTGTCACTACTTTGTATAATGTTTTAATATTTATTATTTTATATAATAGCTTTGATGTAATATTTACTTTATTGCAAATTCTTCCGCTAGTTAAACGACTACTTAAACGACGTCGACATGTTTAACTTCTCCACGAAGCATCTTCAGGACTGAATTTTATTTATGATGGCCGAAATAAGTCGAGTATAGGTGAATTTGTAACGTTGATAAATGTTCATTGATTAGGTTGTCTATCGTATTTTTAATTATTTCTAATTATTCCCAAATATTTAAATATAATACAATTTTTGACATATATGGAGTATTTCGAAATTATATAAAATAATGGAAATCCTCAAAATAAGGCCTGATTCAATCAATTATATTTATTATTTTGTTAAAAACAAAAAAAAAAAAGAAGATAAACGAAGTTGTATAAGAATTAATTTAACTGTTATTAACTTGTTTATTATTATGAACGCGAAAAATAAGATTCAATCATATGAGATCCAAACACCGCGACGAGCTAGCTACTTGTTCGGTGTAGGTAGAGTCATAGCATCGGCTACGACGAGGGATTAAAGCCCCTACTGGGTACCCTGAGGCCGTCTAAGCGCCGTAAGGCTCCCGTGATGATATTTATTTATTAATCACATTATGGGAACAAGGTCTCTATTTGATCTATTCCCCAGGAAGGTTCCTATAGACCGACAAAACTTCAAGTCTTTCGGTGTTAGCCTGAGGGTACATACGTGGTGTCCGAGTATATACGAGTTGGTCAAACCTTGGACTTAAAAACACTTAGGTCCCTGGTTCGAATACCGGTGTGTACCAATGAGTTTTTAATTTAAAAAAAAATGTACATTTGTTTGACAACACCACTATAGTGCCTCGGAGAGCACGTTAAGCTGTCGGTCCCGGTTTCACTATACCAACTTGTGAAACTGACACATAGATGAGTTATTGAGTCTATTTAAAACGTCGCGACGAGCTAGCCACTTGTTCGGTGTAGATTCATACCATCGGCTACGACGAGGTGGGATTAAAAACCCCTCTGCTGGGTACCCTGAAGCCGTCTAGGCGATCTCGCCGTAAGGCACCCGTGATGATATGTATGTATGTATGAAGTCGTAGTCGGGTAGGTAGCATGTGAATATCCAGCATCAGTATCTTGTCTCCTTTCAGATAGTGGTTACGAAGTGGTCAGTTAGTTGATTTGATGATAAAGCAGCGAGGATATTAAGGGCAGTGCATTCGCAAATGTGATATCTGACAGCCTCCGTAGACTAGTGGTTGCGCCTTTGGCATTGTATCCGGAAGTCGTAGGTTCGATTTCCACCCATGACAAAAAAAAATAAAGGTACGCTTTTGTGTTCAGTTTATCATGGTCTAGGTGTTTATAAAATATAATATGTATTATATCGTTGCTTCTGGTACACATAGTACAAGCCTAAAGCTTAGTTTGTGACCAGAGCAGTATGTGTAAATTGTTGGAAGCTGTCAAACTTGTTGAAGCATTTAAACAAGTAGTTCCAAATTCATTTTAATAGGTAGTTGAGATTAGCGCCAAATTTTTAATATATTTTTAATTATTAGTAGGTATAGAATATAATATAAAATATAATCATAAAAACCAATTAAATAATAGTTTAATTTCAATACATAATAGCTTTATTGTAACAAGCATAAATACAATTCACATGGCGTACTGCCTATTATATCTTCAAGCGTTATTGAAATCTGTGACGCTTGAACCATTTCTATCCAGTTAAGATCTGATGCTTCAACTAGTTTCCAGTTATGCTAGTATCTACTATATCTTCTAAGAGAATAGAATTGATATATAGGACTCTATATCAAACAAATAAGGTTCAAATTCCAACTAAAATTTCTTCAGTACTACATAAAAACATAGAGTGCGCTAGTAGTAATCAATTAATTGACTTATAAACATCAACAGTGTATGATATAAGAATATAGAGAACATAAGAACAGCAGAGTGTTACACAAGGGTCGAAAATAACCTATTTCACTACTACTAGGGGATGGTTTGGCGAACGAGCGTATCGAGGTCATGGAGATCAAGATTCCGTGGCCTTTACAGTCGTGAGAACATAAGATGGTCGCCGTCATACAAATAAAAAAAAGTGAGAACAAAAGCAATCACTGAGCGTTGATTGGTTGAAGTGAGAACAGAATATAGCAGCAACGAACTCGTTTGACATTTCGTTTTATAGACCATTTAAGGCACTATGGCGGTTCCATATATTATTATTAGTTTCATTAACGAGTGAGTCAATAGTTCGAGTGCCTAAATAAATCTTTGGTCCGAGGTTAACCCTTTGCTTTTGTACAAACTTGTAGCCCTAGTGTAAGTTTTCTAACTATTACTTTGCGATAACTAATATTAATATAGAACATATTCTTTGGATTTGTTTGAATAGGAGCACAGCATGTGATCTTGGTGACCTTGTATCTACCTGAAATTAAGCAGACCTATAAAGTCGATCAATAAATTGTTGTTTAACAGTATTGATTGATTTATTTATTGCTTTACACATTATTTACCAGCTAACTAGTTACAGAGGACCGCTACAAAATACATATAGACGACATATATACACAAATTATAATAATATGCTCATTATATAATTATATGCTCATTTTATAATATATGCTCATTTTATGATAATATGTTCTGTTTATAATAATATGCTCATTTTATAATAGTATGCTCATTTTATGATAATATGCTCATTTTATGATAATATGCTCATTTTATAATAATATGCTCATTTTATAATAATATGCTCATTTTATAATAATATACTCATTTTATAATAATATGCTCATTTTATAATAATATGCTCATTTCATAATAATATGCTCATTTTATAATAATATGCTCATTTTATAATAATATGCTCATTTCATAATAATATGCTCATTTTATAATAATATGCTCATTCTATAATAATATTACAAAGCTGAAAAGTTTGTTTGTTTGGCTGAGCTCGCTAATATTGGGAACTACTGGTTCGAATTGAAAAATTCGTTAAATGGTATATTTATCGAGAAAAGCTATAGGTTATATAACATAACGCTACGACCAAATAAACTCCCGAGAAGGGTTTTCGAAATCCGAATCACAAGGGGGTGAAAAGAGCGATTAATTATTTTTTAGGAAGCTTAATATCTCGTACACGTCTCGGATTTTTTTTTTGATTATTTTAATTAGGGGATCGATATGAGGAATGTAAAAATCTTTAGGGCTTATTTTCTATACCATTATAAATTAGTATTGGAAAGAATGACGGGTGCTAAAACTTTGAATATTAATATGTAGTCTATTCTAAAACTATTAAATTCTAATAGCTTTGGTAAATGTCTAATAATTAAGACACTCTCTTAACAAATGTTTTTTTATATATATCATAGGAAAATAATAGACAGGTGTTTAAAAATTTGGAAGAGTTTTATGATACAACTACCTAGTATATGGCGCTCGCAGTCAGACCAACAAAAGCTACTAATTAATAAAGACCTATCTACAAATCAGTTTATTACAACACCCGTATCTGAAACTTCAGAAACTTGTAACACTTTCAGGGATCTATACATTTACAAGTACAGTCAACAACAATTAATCTCAACTCACCTCTTGTAGATTCAGATATTGAGTGACAGATTTAACAAAAACTAACATAATTTGTGGCCAACTAAAGTTTTGAGCTGACATTGTTAAGTAATTAGGTTTAAAATTTGGGTGTACAAATTTTATGTAATCCGCTACCTTAGGGTAGCTCTAATTTAGGTAGTTTTTGGATAATTTTATTAGAGAAAGTTTGAGGTTTATTAGGTGTTTGCTTATTGTTACATATTCCTAAAGTTTGAATAAAAAAAATATGTGTTTATTAATTTAATAATAAGTTTTATGTTATGAATGTTAATGTTCTAAGATGCCAATTTCAAATATTCATTTGCGTATCCCAATATTTTCGTTTATTTTAAAATAATATATACTGTAATTAATACGTGGTGGCTAAGTTGGTTAGACCTTAGTCTTGGTACCAATGAGTTTTTAATTTAAAAAAAATTGTACATTTGTTTCACAATATCATTATACTACCTAACTCGTAGAGCACGTTAAGCTGTTGATCCCAGTTTCACCATACCAACTGGTATAACTCTTTATAGATGGGTTATTGAGTATATCTAAAACATCGCAACCAGCAAGCTACTTGTTCGGTGTAGGTGTACCATCGACTACCACGACGTGGGATAAAAACCCCTCCGCTATAAGGCAACGGTGATGCTATTTATTTATTTATATTTTTTTAAATACTGTATTGTGAAATTATCCATTAATTAAAGAAATAGAGTTGTATTCATGAAAGTTATTATCTTTCTGATTAGTATTTAATTATTTAAATTCTTTAGTGCACAAAATAAAATTGTACATGGGCTAGCTTAATATAGGCATTATCTACCAGCTAACTTTAAAGGGAATGAAAAATGTATTCAAGGGTGCAGATTGATAAATGTTACCTAAAATATTAAGTAAATATATACCTACTACATACAGTTATTAAAATATTTTAAAATAATTATACAATAATACATATCATATTACGTAGAATACAAATCACTATACATATAATACATATTACTATACATAAAATACTTGCTATACAAACATACATAAGTACATTGCTAAAATAAAGAGTCGACCTAACATGCTATAAAGTGGGTAAGTGGATGTCTTATGTTCAGTGGAAGCAAGTTCTACTGGCGAGCGGCTGACACTGTCAATGAGTCATTGGATAATAAGCAAGCCAATAACTTTCATGATTATGTCGTATACTATACCAAATCCTAAACTACAAGAACAAGAGGTGGTAGTATCCTTTTAAGGTGTAGCTGCGAAATGGGCCATTAATTTGGCGATAAAGCGCCGAGGCTACTAAAGTAGACTCCTATTGCGAATTCGTCTTTATCGCCGCCCGTTTCGTAACCGAATATTTTAGCCGGCATGGTAGAAGCCATCTATGCTGGTAAATAACAATTAATTGATCGACCCCATTCATGGATTTTGTAGGCCTGCTTACCATCAGGTAGATACAAAGAAAAACATGCTGTACTCCAGTAAAAAAAAACATTATATGTTTTTAAATAAAAGTAAGAAGAAACGAATTCAGGTATGAGTTTAAAATATTGGCTATAATTTCAACAATTTATTAGTTTGGGCTTAAATACATTAAAAATATTTTCTTAAAAATGACCAGTCTTTTAGTTTCCCGTTTGAAGTTACATTACACCATTTGATCCTTATAAGCGACACTATCAGCTGGTGCAATAATAGGATGAGATTTTTTTCAAAGTCAAGCGGTTCGATTCCCGACTAGGAGAATATTTTTTTCAAAAATCTTATGATGCAGTTTTAGTTTTTATCCAAATCGGCCCCGAAACTCCTTTGAGCATTTTTCGCTATTCCTTGTAGTTTAGGATTTGGCCATGAAGGCACACTTAAAACATTCACCTTGTATATTACCTCGTAACCACTTCCCATACAGATGCAAAAACTGTCGACGTTTCGGTTATAGTATTTCAGGAGATTACAGCATAGATTTCTTGTCGAGGTGCAGTAGACTCCATTCATAGAGCGGTTACTAAATGGGTTGTTTCATTGAAGATAAGGAAAGGAGAGGTATAGTAAAATTGACTCGTAATGAAATTCGTCTTTGTTGTCCACCATTTCGTAATCGCATCATTTAGCGCCGGCATAGTGGGAGTGATCAATGTTGTTTGAAAGCCATTATTGATTGACCTCGTTCATAGACTTTGTAGGTCTGCTCAGCACCGGGTAGATACAAAGTCACATGCCGTGCTCCAATAAAAAAAAACACATAATGTCCAAAGCATGCAGACGTCATGAAATGCCTTACTTTCACTTTCACTTTTACACAAAAGAAAATGTTTAACTTTAGTAGTCCCCTTTTCACCACACAGATTATGCCATGACTTTTCAACTTTGCCCTCCAGAACTTCGGGAAACTGGTCCATTTCTTATAAATACTGAATAAGGGTTGTTTCCTTTTATCAATTTACTACCGACTTGTCTTGACTTTGGAATAGATTATTTTGATATTATATTGCTAATATATATATTAATGTATATATGTTTATCTATAGTATGTATTATGCATATATTGTATAATATATATGTTATTGTATTGTATATGTCACAATTTATATAAGTTAATTAAAATTTAATTAAGCACCCGACTTCGAACACAATCTTAAAGGTTAGCTGGTAGATAATGCCTAAGGCATTAAGTTCGCTTTAGTACATAACTTTTGTTTACTGTGCAATAAAGTGTTTAAATAAATAAGTAAATAATATATATATTTGTTATTATTATAATACAGATTTATAATTTAGATCATAACATGTATTAAATTTTATTTTCAAAGCAGAGTAAATTATACTCTAAGGTATTTCACCATGTTTTGACATTTCAATATACCTACGTGATTTTTTAAGTATGCGATATTACTTAACATTATTTGATTCTTATAAACGACATTATCAGCTGGTACTATAATACAGGATGACTTATTTTTTATATGCAGTTTTAGTTTACATCAAAATCGTCCCCGAGCTTTGAGCATTTTTCGCTATTCCTTTCAGTTTAGGATTTGGCCTTGTGCCTACAAGGCACTACACTTGAAAAATTCACCCTGAAGAGCGGAGTGAGAGATTTCAATAGGGAAAGATTTAAAAAAATATTATCACGGGAAAATAATATAGAAAGATGTTTAAACATTTGGAAGAGATATAATATATAATACAAACTATATGACGCGCGAAGTCAGATAAACAAAATGTACAAAATACAATGATATTATTTTGCGGGAGAAGTATATAATTTCGGATTAGCGTTTTAGCGAAGTGGGTAAGTACGTTAAGTGAATGTGAAAAGTCGTTATAAAAAGATACGCAAAAACCGTCAAGTGACCTATGTGGTATAGTGAGTGTATTCTGACTCGACTTTTTGTTGAGGTGGTTGCGAAATGGGCGATAAGGCAGCAGGATATTAAAATTGAATCATAATACGAATTCCTTTTTATCACCCCGCTCAAACTTTGAATAACAATGTATTGATCAACTCTTACTATTTATATATATATACAAAACACCCAGTATATGATTAGTGATTACATTTGGTGTGTATATCCAAGGTCATTGCCGAGTATTAGCACCTTAAAAGATACCCGCGACCCATATTTCCTTGGAGTTGGAATTCGGAAGGCAAATTAGAACGCCATTAAACTTTTAACTAAGTTCCGGGGAGTTACAATAATTGGGGAAGCAATAACCATCCCGGATTCCGAGAGGGCTGGCTACCCCTCTCGGAATAAGGCCGACAAAAGTCACTCTTATTTATACATTATGCTATTTAAATTAATTATATTCTAATCTTAAATTTTATTATTTAACGTGGTGGCCGAGTTGGTTAGACCTTGGACTTAAATACACTAAGCCTATAGCAAAGTTATAGAGCCACATACATACATACATACATATCATCACGGGTGCCTTATGGTATGAGTCTACACCGAACAAGGAGCTCGTCGCAATGTTTTGAATATAATCTAATAAACAGTTTCACAAATGGTATAGTGAAACAGGGACCGACAGCTTAACGTGCTCTCTGAGGCACTATAGTGGTGTTGTCAAACAAATGTACATATTTTTTTAAATTACAAACTCATTGATACACACCGGGATTCGAACCAGGTACCTAAGTGTTTGTAAGTCCAAGGTCTAACCAACTCGGCCACCACGTATACAAAATTATAGAGAACCTCCCACATATTTTTGTATAGATCCTACATAATTTCCATTTAAGATTGTTGTTGTTTGGTTTAAATTTTAAATATATATAACAACAAATTCTACGAAAATTCGCCTAAGTGGCTGGAGCGAACACTCGGCTGAGAACCTTAGCTCTGGCATCAAAACAACTTTCGAGTACTCAAGTAAAATACAAACAAATAACACTACGTTAGCACGCCTCGTACTTAACTCGTGCGCGTCGCTTTGTTTGTAAAGCCATTAGTCGTGGCGAAGAGGAAGAGGTTTCGGAAAAGACGTTTTAATTATTACATACAGACATATACATATCATCACGGGTGCCTTACGGCGCCCGAGACCGCCTAGACGGCCCCAGGGTACCCAGCGGAGGAGTTTTAATCCCACCTCGTCAAAGCCGATGGTGTGAGCCTACACCGAACAAGTGGCTAGCACATCGCAATGTTTTGAATACGACGACTCAATAACCCATTTATAAACAGTTTCACAAGTTGGTATAGTGAAACCGGGACCGACAGCTTAACTTGCTCTCCGAGGCACTATAGTGGTGTTGCCAAACAAATGTAAATATTCGTTTTAATAATTATTAACGAAATTTGCGTTTTTTACTAACCCGATACGAGATTGTTAAATGTTTTTTGTTATCCGTACGGCATGTGATTTTGTATCTACCTGATGGTAAATAAATCTATAAAGTCTACGAGACTATAATGAGTGAAAAATAGATTTCTGTAGCCGATGACGATCGTTCTTCGCGCATACCACTGCTATGTCTTCCTTCAGATAGTTTCGGTTTAGGTGATATCAAAGTTTTTTTTAATGAAAAAAGAACGTTAAGGTGTGAATATTACTTTATTAATTCTAATTGTATAGTTTTTTGTGACCTCATATCTACCTCATGGAAAGCAGTATGAAGGTCCAAGAACATATACAAACAACAATTACGATCTACGTAACCGTTGATTGCACCTATTATGCCGGCTTAAGATGCCTATACACGCTTCGTTTAAAGGACTCAAAATTATAAGATGAAGGAAACACGCAAGCAGGTAGATCATTCCACATTCCTAGTTGGTTATGTAGTGTGTGTTCTGTTCGGTAGTAATTTTCATATCAAGATTTCCATTCCATCGTGTTTAAAATCAATTAATATTTGTCGTTCTTTTGTTAATGAATAGCTGCCTAACCAAACGCACTCTAAGACCTCATTGATAAACGTTTTTTTTTTACTATTCATAAATATAAAGATTTACATGAAATAAATGATTTTGACTTTGACTTTGACTTCCTAATTCTGTTTCTTAAAACGGAAACGTTAGCTTGTCAAAATAACGAAATCTTTTATAAGTGACATTGAACAATCAGCAACAACAATAACTAAAATAGGCATGTACGTTATTCCCTTGTATTACAGGTGATTTTGCTTTGTCAGGTTAGCATTCCGTTTGGTGACTTAAAGGATTTCGTTATTTTGACAATCTAACGTTACCTTTAAAAGAAACAGGATATGGCCGCTGTGCACTTAAGAAGCCAGTAAAAGGTTTTGCGATCTCGAACGTCCAATAACGTCTAAATGTTGTTTTCAGTGATATTAAAGTTTATTTTTAATGAAAAAGAACGTAGAGGTGTAAATATTACTTACTCGATCCTAATTAGATAGTATTTTTATAAAAAATATATTAACTTTTGAAAAGACACCCAAAGTTTGATTTATGATTATATATATTATATATTACTTTAGTTCTCATTTTAAAACTAAACATATTTTTTATAAAGAAATTATGTAATTAGGATCAAGTAAATAAATTCTACATCTCCATATTCTTTTTTCCCAAAAAAAAAAAACTTTATTATAACTGAAAACAACATTTAGATGTTTTTTGACGCTCGAGTTCGCGATTATATATAGGTTGTAAAACTGATTTAAACATACTAAGATTTTTTTATTCGAATCCCGGTGTGTACCAATGAGTTTTTAATTAAAAAAAAAAGTATATTTGTTTGACAACGCCATTATAGTGCCTTAGGGAGCACGTTAAGCTGTCGGTCCCGGTATCACTACACCAACTTGTGAAATTGTTTATAGATGGGTTATTAAATATATTCAAAACATCGCGACAAGCTAGCCACTTGTTCGGTGTAGACTCATACCAGCGGCTACGACGAGGTGGGATTAAAAACTCCTTCGCTGGATACCCTGAGGCCGTCTAAGCGGTCTTGGGCGCCGTAAGGCACCCGTGATGATATGTGTATGTATGTGAAAGAATTTATTTTCGCCAAAATTAATAACTAAAACGTCATTTCCATAATTGTTGCTTCGTGCCCTTAAAGAACAGTAAAGTGTCGTGTCTTCGAAGGATTTTCACAATGAACAAAGACGTTTTGCATTCAACGCTGTTACTGAGAATTTGCGATGTGAAATTATACAGAAAATTTAATTTATTGTGTTACGCCCTCAAATCTGCTCACGTAATGTTAAAGTTATATTAATAAGCTTAATAATAGGTTTATTTACTGGCTAATAAAGAGGAAATTATTTTTATTTAATATTTTATTTAGTCAGGAGATATTTTATTATTAATAATATTTTATGTATCTGATGTAAAGTAATTTGTTTATATTACTTAAAACCCATTTTATTTTAACTAAAACTACATTTAATTTAATTTTCTATGTCCCAGCTACTCCGTGGGCCTAAGGTCCCTAAAATACTTGCAACATTTCCTCTCTGGATGATAAATAAAATACGTTGAATAAAATGATACCGAGCTCGGACATCACCAGAAATTTCTTTCAGGAGGGTACCTGAGTCACAACTAAACTTTTTAACTTCTGTAGACCAAACACCTGAAGTTTCTACAGGAAAGGGTAAGAAAAGATAATTTTGTTTAAGGTCCGATTTTTAAAGATGATTGAATTTGAGACAATATGAATTATCTATGGTATAATAGGTATGACTGGGGACTTTTATATATTTTTTTTTTTGGAGCACGGCATATGGTTTTTTTACTACTTGATGGTAATCAGATCAATCAATACATTGTAGTTTAATATAATTGATTACTGTGCAGGCTAAATGATACGGTTACATTATGGGATACTACCACCTCGACAAAAAATAGATGCAGTAGTCTCTTGAAAATCGGTGGACCAACAGACAAAATCCGAAACATGACTAGGTCAATTGGCGGTTTTCTGTATGGACGGCAGTAACGAAACGGGTCGATCGGTCTAGCAAAGGTACATACAGAATATTTTGGTAGAGAAAATCAATTTTTCTAGTTAAAACAATAAATGTATTAAATATAAACATGTAAAAAAAAATTAGGGGTTTAAAGGCTAAAATACGGAAAACAAAAAATATAAAATGGCCTAAAAAAAATGTCTAATAAAATAATACTGAATTTGTATTTTCTATGTGGCTGCATTCCACGTGGCGCATGGCAACATGACGCGTCTCCTTTGTCCGCTCCACGCTTACCATATATGGTAGCGAGCGACGGTTGCCATGTCAGAATTTCTGCACAGCCAATAGGAAAGCACCAGCGTTTCCCCCCGTCGGAGCCCACGCCGAGGCACGCTCGGGTGCATCGGTGTGACTGTCACATTATATATACTGTCACACTGTGACAGTGCAGCCTGGGACATCATCGCGTACGCATACATACAGTGCATCCCAGGACCGACATCGCGCACCTGCACTCACCGCGAGACCGCTCTCGCCAACCGCGTCTCCTCCTAGCCCTAGCTTTAGCACTAACTTAGATTAATACGTTACAGACAATATACATTTATATGTGGGAGTTTCATTTCACCTCAGCAGCCCCCACATAATTGGTGACCCCGACGTAATTCAGTGAACACGAGGTGACTTTTAGTGTATCGTATTATTTTATTTTGTGTACTTTTTCGTTGAGTTATGGAGAAAATTCGACGCGAGTGAAAATGGTGACGTAAAAGAAGCTCATCGCGCGCCTGGCGACGTTCCGGCAATATAGGATGCCGCCGGGCGCAGCCGTCGCCAGTCGCGACGCCGAATCCTGCGGCCGCTGGGAGAAACCACTGTTACAAAAAGCATGCTGAGTAAGCTGTGGACCGAGCGCCTCCCAAGCCACGTCGCCGCTCAGCGCGATGACGTCAGCTAGGATGCCGTCGCATCGGTCGCGGACCATGCGGTCGAGAACACCCCTCCCGCTGGTCACCGCGACGCATAACAACGTGGTTCCTGCCCGCGTCCCACTCCCGGTTGGTCTAGGTCGCCCGTCACAGCATCAATGATGCCCGCACTCCGCTCCCCGCACCAATGTCCGCGCTTGAGGCGTAGCACCTCGCGCGGGCGTAGCAACTCCTCACATCGGCTACGGACTACGAAGGTCGACGACCTCAAGCGCCACGTCGACGCAAGATGACTCATCGCTCCGTCGCGCTGCTGTCGTCCGCCTTATCATTTCGCCGTCGCCGCTCCCGCTCCCGCCAATATACCGCAAACTGCAGGCGCAGCAAAGTCCGCCAACAAGTGCGTCAACGCTGCAGTTAAAAAAATAGATAGCGCAACAGCATATAGTGTCCGCCGCATTGGTTCCACGAGCTCATACCGCATACGGTCACTCTACGCATCACCTCAGCTACTAGCAAGTATAAACGCACTCGCCTAGCTGGTGATATCCGAACCTAGATGCGGAAAACCAAGTCATTATATGCATTCTATCCACACCGCAACCCATTCGATATACTGAAGCAAGCACGACTCTATGCGTCACGTTCGAGCACGTCCCATTCATGAACTTCAGTTTGCGTAACGAGCGCAAATATACCACGATACATGAATGGGATCCCCGAGACCTGGTCTGCCTCCTCTATCTGGGCAATAAAACGATAGTGACGCGGGCCGCAGCGCTGCTCGAGCAGCACCTCCGCCTGGTCTCCGAACGCCGCACAACAACATGAAGTCCGCAGCAAACCCGCAATCCCTTGTCATCCCTTTTACTTGTTAATGTTTATTTTATAATATTAAAAAAAAAAAAAAAAAAGTTGACGTTGACACAACAATATCTGTTTTTCAAAATAATTCATTATATTTAATTTATTTACTTAATTTTCATATAAATTACAGTGTAAACAGCTTAAAAAATACATTGAAAATATATACTTGATTTTCACATGATATATTTTCACATTCATCAAGAAATAAATATCTAAAGTGAAAGTGATACAACCACGATCAATGGTTACTTTTGATGGTTTTCAGGTTTTTAAGTAGGTACTATCATATGACGAAAAATAATAAGATATAATCAAGAATATATAATAAATTAGTGATAAGTATCTATCACTTATTCGACGATATCTACATTACATTACCTACTTCTATTGCATTATATCCTACCTGTTAATTATTCAAATTGAAATGCTGGAATAAAGAATTAACCTTCATTGGAAGCAAGTAAGATGCATTAGTCATCCCCAAAAATGTGATGAAAAGAAATTCAATGTTTTCAAAATGAAGATTTCTATTTACTGTTAATATTTTACCTTGTTTTTTATTAATTACTTACATAATTTAGGTACTTTATTTATTTACGAACAGTTATATATATTTTTTTAATATTTAATTTTAGGTATTATTTAATAATCTACATAACTTTCTTTAGTAAATAGATTTATATATATATTTTTGGTACTTAGGTAATTTTTTTTTAATGTTTTAACTTAATTTTTTTATAAAGTAGTTAATATGTCTTTAATAAAATGTTATATTTGTAATAATAACAAGTTATACAAAGGTGAACGTGGGCTTAATATTCATATTGGCCATGTACACAAAAATACCATATCAGCTAATGGCCCAGCGCCTGATTCTATTGCAGCCATCAATAATAATAATAATAATAATGTTAACACCATATTTTCTACTACAAATGAACTTATTACGAAATGCTTACAATTTAAAAAAAGGTTTCCAATTATAAAACATGTTCCTAGGGCAGCCAGAATTTCAATTTCAAAAAAATTAACAGAAGTTATTAACAAATGCTGTACTGACAATGAAGTTTCTGACTGGGAAAAATTATTTTTATTTTCTTTCAATTTCCTTCATGTCTCAAACGAAATAGGTTCTAGAAAAAATCTTTCTTCTAAAATTAAAGGAAATATATCAAAAAATAATAACCTTTCTGTTAATGATAACTTCATACAAAAAATTAATACATATAAATCAATATATAAAAAAGCAGAAGATAAAGTTTTTAACGACGACATACGCGGAGCAGTAAGACTTCTTTCGAGACACTTTTTGCAATAATAATGAAGAAACATTAAAAATACTTTTGGAAAAACACCCAAATTTGCAAAATTTATGTTCTCCACCTGAAATAAGCGATGTTAATATTTTCCAAATTAGTGAGAACGACGTTTTAAATGCATTAATGTCTTTTCATCCTGGATCAAGTAGTGGTTTTAATGGTTTATCACCACAATATTTGAAAGACCTTATAAATCCCTCTAACGGTTCATCAGCTATTCAACTTATTAATGCTCTACATAAATTTTGTAGTTTTGTTCTAAATGGACAAATTAACAATGATATCAAACCTTTCTTTTTTTGGTGCTAGTCTTATAGCATTTAACAAAAAAGACGGCGGCATTAGGCCAATAGCCATTGGTTGTACGCTACGTAGGCTATTATCTAAAATTGTATCTATTAGATTAAATAAAATCCTCAAGGATAAATTTATCCCAATTCAATTTGGTTGTGCTATTCAATGCGGCGCTGAATCAATAGTTCATGCCACCAGAACATATTTGGAAAATTCATTAGATTTTGAAGCTTTAATAAAATTAGATCTGAAAAATGCATTTAACTCCTTGGAACGCTCTACAATCCTAGATTCTATAAAAGAAACTTTCCCAATAGCATATAATTATATTTACCAAAGTTATGGAAACCCATCTTATCTTTTTTATAACAATGAAATAATAATGTCTACATCAGGTTGCCAACAAGGCGATCCCTTAGGTCCGGCCCTTTTTAGTTTAGCCATTCACGACAGAATAAAATCTTTATCATCATGTTTAAATTTATGGTATCTAGACGATGGAACTATAGCAGGAAAAGTAGATACAATTATTTTAGACCTTAATATTTTAATTCCTAATTTAAAAGAAATAGGCCTTCACATTAATTCTTCAAAATCCGAAATTTATTTTAACCCCCTTTTACAACAACATCAAATTCATGACATGGCTAACACATTTCAAAATTTACTTCCAAACTTCAAAACTTTAAACAAAGATAATTTATTTTTGTTAGGCGCCCCAATATTACAAAATTCTCATAGACCCTTAATGTTACAAAAACAACAAAAATTTGACTTTTTTAAAGATCAACTTATTAACATCACTCCTCACGTGGCTTTAATCTTACTACGAAATTGCTTTAACATGCCAAGATTAACTTACTTTCTCAGATCTAGTCCCTTTTGGTTACATACTGACATTCTTTTTAAAATGGATCAAAAAATTCAAACATGCTTAGAAGAAATTTTAAATATTTCATTAAATAATGACTCATGGTTTCAAGCTACTTTACATATTAGATTGGGTGGTTTAGGTTTAAGATGTTGTTCTGATGTTGCTCTTCCAGCATTTTTGACTTCAATACACAAATGCAGTACTCTATCATAAAACCGTCCATTTTGGATAAAGGAGTATGCTTATTGAGTGAAGCCAATAATGAATGGAGAAATAACACAAATTTAACAGACTTACCACTACATAAAAATGTTCAAAAATTTTGGGACTTACCACTTGTAAATAAAAAATTAAATAATTTCATAAACACACTCTCGAATACCGATAAAGCAAATATTATCAAATATCAAATCAAATATTATTTATTTCATGTAAATCTTTACAGATATTTATGAATAGTCAAAAAAAAAAAAAAAAAAGTTTTAACAATAAGGTCTAGAGTGCGCTTGGTTAGGCTGCTATATATATATTAATTAATAAAAGGTGTCATAAAATAAAAATATTAAAAAAGAAAAAAAAAACAACCAACCGAACGCACGCTACATAACCAACTAGTGTAAGACTAGGTGGTTAGCTGATTCCATTGACCATCCGATTATCATCCGCCATACAAGAGTGCCACCGAGGCGACCAACCTCACCAACCGTATCCACGCCTTAAATATTAGTTCTTATATTATATTATTGTCATTATATTGGCTGTATATATTTTTGAATGACCATCAATCGCATTAACATAGTTATATGGATCGGTATCTTCAAGGGCGTAAACACTAGTTGTAAAGTCGATCCCCCCGGAGACACCCCGGAGAAAAAGGTACCAGCAAGTAAAAAACTCTGGTGCTTCACACACACTAACAGAGGAACACAGCCATTGAGTTACCGATATGCAAACAGCATATGGTAGCATACTTAAAATGCTCTAATCCTACTAAAAGCGTGCACAAAACACCCTATGGCAGATTATTTAACAGTATAGCAATTGGTTACTGTACCAATGTACAGACCTGAAAATACTAAATAGTACAGGCAATTTACTAAATAATAATATATAATAAAAGAGTACCTGTATAACGTAAATATAAATAAGTAATCATAAGATATACCTTATCCAAAGATAAAAAGTTAAATATAATAAAAAATAAATTAAGTAATAATAAATTATTAAATTAAATTATTACAATATCAGATTTAACATACCTTACTAGGGTACTAGTACAATTTAAAACTACAATTGAAAAGGCAATACTAGTTGTGAGACCTCAATTGCAGATCAGAACGGGTCCAGACATCTTTATCATTAATATAGTCATTAACTCTATAGTAAGCCCTATGGATTAATGTTTGTTTTATACAATTTTTAAACTTTATTTCACTTAAATCTATAATACTTTTAGGTAATTTATTAAATAACCTTATACTGTTAATGACAAAACATTTATTAGTTTTTTGCAGTCTAAACGAGAGAATCACGAGCTTTCATGCCATATATTGCCCGAATAGCCCTCTTTTGTAAAATAAATATAGTATCAAAATCTGCCGCGGATCCCCACATTATAAGACCATACGTCATTATACTGTGAAAATAGGCGAAGTACACTAGTCTGGCTGTTGCAACATCAGTTAATTGTCTGATTTTTCTGACTGCATATGCAGCAGAGCTCAATCTATTGGATAGAGTATTTATATGAGCTTTCCACTGTAGTTTGGAATCGACTGTGATCCCTAAAAACACAGTGGAGTCAACAAATTCCAGATCAGTACCACCTAATTTCACTGTGGAATTAATACTAGTTACGTTGGGGAGCGTAAATTTTAGACACTTAGTCTTCTTAGCATTTAAAACTAAATTATTCGCCGTGAACCACTTCGAAACCATTTCCAGAGTGTCATTTGCTGATGATAGTATATTATCTTTTCTACTAACTTTAAACAGTAGAGATGTATCATCAGCAAATAGCACTATCTGCGCCATCTCCTGAACCATATGAGGAAGGTCATTGATGTATACTAGGAAGAGGAATGGTCCTAAAATTGAGCCTTGCGGAACACCCATCTTTACAAGGGCCCCTTCGGATAGACAGCCATCAATATTAACACCTTGAGTTCTATTGGAAAGGTAAGATTTTAACAGATTTAAAGCTAAGTCGCGAATACCATAAAATTCTAACTTATCTAACAAAATTTGATGATCAACACAATCAAACGCCTTAGAAAGATCACAGAAAACACCAACGAGGTCCTGAGAATTTTCCCAAGCATCGATTATTTCCGCAATCAAACTTGTACCGGCATTAGTTGTGTTTCTTCCTTTTGTAAACCCGTATTGTTGATCATGCAACAATTTATTTGTATTAAAATGACTTAACAGTTGACCGAGAATTATTTTTTCGAAAATTTTACTTAAGGATGGTAGGACAGAAACAGGACGATAATTATTTGGGTCTGTCTTACAACCGGACTTGAATATCGGAACTATTTTACTGTGTTTCATAAGGTCGGGAAAAATTCCTTCATTAACACACCCATTATAAATATCAGCAAGTACCGGTCCTATAGTATTAATGATTGGTTCTATAGCTTTGACCGACAACCCCCATAAATCTTCAGTTTGCTTCTTATTTAACATTTTAAAATGTTTAAGAATATCCTCATCTGTGACATATTTAAAGGTAAAATTAGGTATTTTTGGTATTTTAATATATTGTTTTAAAAATTCCTTAGCTGTACTAGCTGATGATTTAATAAGCTAGAACATTAGCCGCTCAATGTAAAGAATCAGGCGCTTGGCTTGAAGCACTCCCATCGCCTATCTTGTACAAATGCATTTGCTTGGTAACATGTTTATTTTGCTTTATATTCATTCCTTTTTATTATTATTTTGTCTTTCTTTATACATTTTTACTTTTGCATTATATAATTTTTTAAATGTATTCTTTTGTATCGACCTAAAGGTCTCCGAGGGGGCTGATGTGGCTGCATTCCACGTGGCGCATGGCAAAATGACGCGTCTCCTTTGTTCGCTCTACGCTTACCATATATGGTAGCGAGCGACGGTTGCCATGTCAGCATTTCTGCACAGCCAATAGGAAAGCACCAGCGTTTTCCCCCGTCGGAGCCCACGCCGAGGCACGCTCGGGTGCATCGGTGTGACAGTGCAGCCTGGGACATCATCGCGAACGCTCGCGCACCTGCACTCACCGCGAGACCGCTCTCGCCAACCGCGTCTCCTTCTAGCCCTAGCTTTAGCACTAACTTAGATTAATACGTTACAGACAATATACATTTATATGTGGGAGTTTCATTTCACCTCAGCAGCCCCCACATCTAAATATTTGTACCTACTCGGCCCTTAGGTTTGGGCAAACATCCAGTAGAGACGCTTTTCCCACGTAAAAAATAAATAAATTTCGGTACATATATTATAAAATCTTCCAGATCGTATTAAGAGGATAAACGGGTAAAGAATTTAATATAACAAAAAACGGTTAGCTTAATTTCTGCACACTTGAACACAATTTTCACTCTCTCAAAAGTTAGTTGGTAAATAATTTCTGAAACATTAAACCTAACCTATATGTTTTATTTTTATGAAAAACAAAATATTGCACTAAGAGGTTTGTACAAAGGCGAGCTTAATACCTTAGGCATTATCTATCAGCTAACCTTTAGGATAGTGAAATTGTAATATAGAGTGCACAGAGAAATATAAAGAGAAATAAAAATACATAAACTACAAACAGTTATAGATATAAGTATTTACATACTTAAATATACTACTAGTATATAAAAATCATAAATAAGTAGTAAAATTAATACATAAATATATGTTTAAACTTAACCTGAATATTTGACTACTTTTTGAAACTCAGTTTATATGATTCTTCATTACATAATATTTCCGTGATGTCTGCTCTATTATTAATAAAAATCAATGTTAAAGTTTGAATTTCCACAATGGCGCTAAAAACGCTGTGTCGGTGACGACACAAGCAAGTAAACAAACAAGCACAGAATTAATAAATAGAGAATACATAGAACATAACATTAATGAGCCGAGAAAACTGTGATATAATCTGTGTATTGTTTACTTGCGTGTGACGTCGACACCAGTCGTCAGCCAATAAAATATGTTTTTGTCATAGATAAAATTGTAAAATTATTCAATTTTATTTCGTGTAATCTACAAAAAATATACATAATTTAGTTTAAATTAAAGTAAAATATGTTTTTTTACATCATTGTCTAATGGGTTGACCAATTTATAGTATATTTTTTTATGTAGTCATTTGCCTATTGTGATGAAATATTAAAAATTCTTAAAAATGGCGAGAGACGGTGACTGTCTGATGTTCAGGGGGAGTAGGTTCCACTGGTGAGAAGCTGACACCGTAAATGAATCGGAATATTTGGTAAAGGCATGTGATGGAATCTTTAAAAGGTTATAATCAGTAGAACAGAGATCGCGATCATGAGTATCGCATGAAAGCGGGATTTGAGATAAGAAGGAGAATTAAGTTTTTTAGAATATTATATTACAGGGAAAGTTATGTAGTGACTATTGTATACTATTGTGTGTAGTGTAGTGGATATTGAGCCATTTCAGCTTTTTTCTATACTCCGGAATGTGATCATAATTTTGCCGGCCAAAAACGTAATAATGTATGCATACATTTTGAAGCCGATCATGTTTATTAACACTCCAAAGGCGAAATATTTGGCAGTAAAATTTTATAAGCTTCAATTTATATATTTTACCTAGTTAGAAACACATCTAACACACTTTATTTGTTTCAGATAATCATATTTATTAAGTAATTCTTTAGTAAGGTCGGGATAACAGACATGAGCATAGTCTAAAAACACCATAAAAACATATATAAAAATATTAATGAATTATGTAGTTATAATTTTTAACATACCCAACGTCAGTGACGACAAGTTAAGCTTCCGCTGGGTTTCTTAAGACCGTGTAAGCGGTGTAAGATTCCCGTGACGATAAGATTTAAATTAAACTTGTGTATATTTTGTCGGAGTCATGTCTCGTCTTGCTACAAAACGTCCAGGGGCTGCAACTGAGGAAGGATTACCAATAAAACGCTGTAAGAACACAGAGCAGCTTTAATCACTTTTCCGTGTGGAAAGATGAGTCTAAATGTGACAATTATAAATTACCATGACAATTCGTAATACATTGCTTAGTTTACTTGCATTTTTTTACTTTTAACAAACCTCAATACGTAATATATGCTGAAAGATTAGAAAAAATACGCAAATTCATTAAGTACCTTAACTTACGTACTAAAACTTGCATTAGGCGGTACTCCGACAGTTGTAATCGCCATAAGATTATCCTCCAGGACAGGCGGGTCGTATTGGACATGTCTCTCCTGTATGACATTCTTAGAGGTAACCTAGACAGACTTTTTTTGGCTTAATCACTGAACTACTCTGCGCCACGTCTTAGAACAAGACACACGGGATTGCTCTGTACTAAGCTGAGACGGACAAACTATGATAAGAACTCTATTACTAAAATAATTTCTCATACATACGAAAAGCGATTCTCTAGGTTGGATCCTTATGTTTGTAGCAAAAAAAAACTATTTAAATTAAATGGGTGAGCAGTAAAATTTTTAAACTGTTTATTTACCTACTAGTGTTCATACATAAGTAAATATTCATGAGTATTATTTAGGATATATGTATTTTACTGCAAAATTCACAATTCACATTCAATCAAAAAATTCTGATGTTTGTAACTTTTTTTTTGTTTATTGCAGTGTTTAGGAAATTCAACTAGCTTAATGTTTTGTAAATTATTATTGTATGAAATAATAATGTAAACAGCTGTAGATCTTCTACTTTAAATACTACGAGTATTTAAAGTATAATAAATAAAAATAAAAATTTTAAATTGCCACGTTTATGAAATGATCCCCTGGTGATCGCCTATTACTGGATACGCCTATTGTTTTCTATTCTATAGATTTATACAAAGGCAGCTTGCATTTGTACAATCTGTTAGTGCAATAAATAATTTTAATTAAATAAATATTAAACTTAATTTATAAGTAGTTTTAGTAATTAAAGTAAATATATAGTTATTATATTTCAGAGTAAATCATTTGTTTATCTATACTAATATTATAAAGAAGTAAAATTTTGAGAGTTTGTGGGGTTGTAGGGGGTAATCTCTAGAACAATTGAACCGATTTGGATAATTATTTCAGTGTTTGATAGCCCATTTATCGAGCAAGGCTATATAACTTCACACTACAGCCCATAAGAGCGGAGCATCAACGAAAATTGTTGGGAAAACGGGGAAAAATTGTTCCTTTTGAGAGCTTCCGTTGCGTGCGCTGCGTAAACAATTAAAGTTACGCAGACGAAGTTGCGCGTATCAAAATCGCGAACTCCGCGTTCTTCATATAAAATTATCTTACGCACTTCCAATAATACTCGATTACTATTTGTCGCAGAAATAAAATAATATTATTGTCGGTCATTGTACTTATTATTTTTATTTTTTCGAATTCGGAAAAATACTACAGAGAGAGTTTTGCGTACAATTACGAACATTAAAAAAAAGGACTTCGCCCAATAGCCAAGTTGTAATATTGGAATTACGTTTGAATGGGCGTCAATTCGACTCCAGGGACATTAATAAAATAACTTAATGTATATTATCTTAATAAATTTAATGAATAGATAATATTATTACATAATATCTAGTTATTTTTTTGTGGGTATAAATAATGCAGTACGATAGGTATTTCACACTGTAATATTTCCCACGTGTATCATCACGGGTGCCTTACGGCGCCCTAGACCACCTAGACGGCCTTAGTGTACCCAGCGGAGGGGTTTATAATCCCAACCGTCGTAGCCGATGGTATGAGTCTACACCGACAAGTGGCTAGCTCGTCGCGATGTTTTGAATAGACTCAATAACCCATCTATAAACAGTTTCACAAGCTGGTATAGTGAAACCGGGAATGACAACTTATCGTGCTCTCCGAGGCCTTATAGTGGTGTTGTTAAACAAATGTATTACATTAAAAACTCATTGGCACACATCGGGGTTTGAACCAGGGACCTTATGTTTTAAGTCTAAGGTCTAACCAACTAGGCCACCATGTTTATAAATTTAGAGACTATATAAAACATAGGTAGGTAAGTTTACATATTTTTTTGTTGCACGGCATGCGACTGTGTCCATCCACCCTATGGTAAGCATACCTACAAAGTCCATGAACGGTGTCGATCTATATTTTGTTGTTTTTTTAACAATATTGATTGCTTCCACTATGCTGGCCAAATTATGCAGTTACCTACGTATTTAATTAAATCTATAAAATGATAGTTATGAA
The DNA here is from genome assembly GCA_947458855.1 of Monopis laevigella. NCBI lineage: Eukaryota > Metazoa > Arthropoda > Insecta > Lepidoptera > Tineidae > Monopis > Monopis laevigella. The sequence goes on along the minus strand of OX381581.1, from coordinate 8,925,800 downwards.
GGAATATAGTATTCTTTCACAACTATCATTTTACACTGCAATATCATAAAGATTTAGTAATCAAAGCAATTTATTAATCTAAATAATGCTTTTACCACTAAAGTGAATGATATATTACAATTATTTAATAAATAATTGAAAATTAGCGATATAACATCACTTAGGAAGATCTATTTTCAATTTTCGTGTTAATATTTTATCTAAAATGCAATATCATTTTCAATTTAAATTAAATTAGAATTCAATTATTTATGTGGTTATATCATTCCTGATATATTATTTACAGAATTAATAATGCTCATTGCGGGCTCGTTTTCCGCAATTAGCCAGGTTAGGCCTTTTTGCATGAGTCGGCTGACTGAGCCAGCCCAGCTCCTTCCAGAAGTCGACAGGATGTCCGGGTCTTCCACGGGGCTTAAGGAGCGACTCCGGTGTTCCGAGAATTTTCGCTCGATCTGAAGCTACCCTGGTGCTATGAAGCAGCACATGGGTTGGTGTTCGATATATATTTCATCAGTTTCCATGCAACCCCTACATACAGGTCTGTCCATGTTCATGTTCATGGCGGGCTCGTTTTCCGCATTTAGCCAAGAGATTGTGCCTTTTTGCGTGAGTCAGCTGACTATTCTAGCCAGCCCAGTTCCTTCCAAAAGGCGACAAGAAGTCCGGGTCGTCCACAGGGCTCAAGGAGCGACCCCGGTGTTCCGAGGATTTTCGCCCGATGTGAAGCTTCCCCGGTGCTATGAAGCAGCACATGGGTTGGTGTTCGGTATTGATAATACTCTATGGACGTTTTAATCTGTGGTCATGACATTGACAATATAAAAAAGATGGTGTTTTTGCTGAGTAAAAAAGATGAAAAAAAGATGGTGTTTTTTGGTGATTTTGTGCGACAGCTAATAATTGTGTATTACGTATTAATCTGTGAATTGTGTAGTGTTTCGTTTGCCATGTATTTAGGCGCCTACAAATAATTGTCAGATTTATCGCGTTGTGAAGTTTGTCCAACGTAGTATTGTTATATGTCTGAATAGTAATTGCGTGGCATGTTAGTGGTTCAGAAGACAACGCAGATATTACAATCCTTGGTTACCCAGTGAACTCGTCGCTGAAGCTACCACACAAGAGCCATTCGTAAGTAATTTTTTTTTCAGCGATGCGTAACGCACCCGTGTGAGAGTCCTGCGGTCGCATTCTGTTTCTTATAACGTAAGCGTTAGGTTGTCAAAATAACGAATTCCTCTATATAACGTAAAGTCGTATTCTGTTTCTGACTTTTCCGACGTTGCTAACGTTACGAGATGTCAAAATAGCGGATTCCTCTATAATGACAACCTAACGAATGCAATCGTTATAATAAAACGCAACTATAATAAAGATATAATATATTATTATTGTTGTTATTTCGTCTGAGAACTAAGACTTTACATGACAGACAGACGACAGTTGTAGTGAAGGGCTATAAATTTAGGGTATTTAAGGTATATTGAGGTTTTTAATAAGCCTAAATGGCAATAGCCCTTTATATTTAATATAATTTATCACGATAATTAATTAATTAAGCCAAGTTCTTCATATCGATAACAAAAAAAGCTACTGATAAATGTGATTTAGTTCCCAACACTTTTCGGAAGAGTTACTAACGATTTGGCCCGGATGACACCTTTACACAACCAATACCTTTAAAACAGAATACCGAATTTTATAACGGAATCCGTTACAATGACGTTTCCCTTACGGATTTCGTTAGCTAACGTTTCCGTTACAAGAAACAGAATGTGGCCGCTGATCTAGTTTTGTTTCCCGGCTTCTCGCACAGTATATAATGTTTTATTTTATTTTATTGTGAACAATAAACGATTGCACAGTGGAGTCTTAAACTAATACAATAGTAAGTATACAGTGTATATTGTAACTATACACACATCATCATTGTTCCCGTTATAGACTTATGAGACTATTTAATAATCAACTTAAATTAAGCATTTTAATAAATGAATGAAAACACGGAAAATACTTTAATATGTAATAATTTAAACCACTAAGTAGTTGGTATACTATATAAAGTATCAAGTACATACCCCTTATAAGACTGTATGGAAGATACAAATAAATCAATATGGAAATTTGTGTTGTGTAAATGCATCAATTGTCGCAAGGGTGCACGCTCTCCCGCCACTGTTCGACAGGTCTTCGGGAAGAAAAGTTGATGAGCGTACCCCCCTCTAATACGAACAGAGCTGCTGGGGACTCTATAAATTACGCTATTGGTTAAAGTAGAACAGTTAAATTTGTTATGACACAGATGATATAGAAACATTGCCCCTAGCAACAGTCGCCTTTTATTGAGTGGCAATAGTTTATATCTATTCAGTGACTTTTCATATGATAATTTTCTACGGTAGCATTTGAAGTTAATAAACCTTATAAAATTACGCTGAACAGACTCAATCTGACTACTGTATTTTTGGTAGTATGGGTTTCATATTGTTACGCCGTGTTGTGATATAACCAATGAATTATAAAGAAGATGATATGTGCTAGGTTTTTTAAAGTCGACACAAGCTCTAATAACAAAACCATACATTTGTAGGGCACTATTGGTTATATAATCTATATGGGCATTCAAATAAAGTTTAGTATCTAAAAGCACACCCAGATCTCTTATGGCAGGAATATATTGTAAAGAAGTATTATTTATACAATAGGTGAATTTAAATATATTTATATTTTTGGTTAAAGAAACCACTTTACATTTTGGCAGACTCAATTAAAGCTTATTAATATGTACATAGTTTGTGAGTCTATCTAGGTCTGATTGAAGCTTATAACAGTCATCCACATCTTCAATTTCTCGATAGATTTTAAGATCGTCTGCGTATAAGAGAAATTTACTATTATAAAAACATCGCCCAATGTTATTAATAAAAATTATAAACAATAACGGCCCAAGAATATAAATAACCAGACGGTATAAATATACTTAAAATGTAGATTTCTTCCTCAGACTATAAATAGGTATTGAAGTAAGCGTCAGTGGAAGTCAGCAACCAGCACAGTTCAACAACTCCGTCATAACAATTTACATATTACAATGTTGAAGAAGATTTTCCACCGAATAAGAAAATATTATTATAATGGATACGTTATTATTATTCTTTGAGTACGGTCTGAGACCTGAAAAGCCTATCTAAAGAGTCCATGGGGTCAACCAATACATTGTTGTTTAACAATATTGATCGCTCCTACTATGCCGGCTGAATGATGCGGTTACGGAATGGACAAATTTGCATTACGAGTCTATTTTAATAATAATAATAACATCAAATAATCGCCCCTTTTGCCCTCGCACATTGAAAGGAGAATATTTACCTTGACAAGAAATGGATGCAGTAGTCTTCTAAAATCTGATGAACCCACAGATAAAACCGAAACCTGACTAGGTAACTTGACGGTATTTGCATCTGATAGTAACGAGTCCGGTAGGTCGGTCTAACGAAGTTATGGAGGCTTTTTGACCGCCTAACTGTACGTTAGAAAGTCTCAGGATGCATAGCGGAGGGTTTTTTCCACCTTGACGTAGACGATGGTATTCCAAATCTACACCGAACAAGTGACAAGCCCGTAGCGGCGTTTTTGTAGACACAATAACCCATCTAGAAATATTTTCACAAGTTGATATAGGTAAACTATGACCGACAGCTTTTCGTGCTCTCCGAGGCTATGGTGATGTTGACATTCATTTTAAATATAATATTTTAAATGTAGATAAATTTACTTTCACATTAATATAGATTATAATTTTAAGTGTTTAAATAAGTCTGGTAATAAATAACTTGTCCTCTAACTTTCGCATTCCATGTATCATAGTGTTTATGCGCTCAGGATGTGCTATTTCCATTATTATTCAAGACGCAATCTGCTGTTGCAACCAGTTAACTTCGGGTTCATCTTTTATAAATCTAATAAAAATGATGGGAAATAGTCTGGTCACAGTTTTATAGACTCTTGTATTTAAATTTGTACTAAATAAGCTATGTTTTGAGAAAATAAATGATTGGTAGTTAATAACCTCTATATACATGGTGACTTTGAAAGGATGTACTTTGGGCTAATATGAGGTTCTACTGATCATTACGAATAACTTTTCCCATGAAACCATGTGCCGCAAACGAAAAAAAATATTGACTTCCCCATACAAACTAGTAATGTTAAAATGACCAATTTGTATGGGGAAGCCAACATTTTATTTTCATTTGCGACACATGGTTCCATGGGAAAAGTTGTTCGATTTGATTAGCAGAACCTCATATTAGCCCAAAGTACATCCTTTCAAATTCACCCTGTATATATATAGGTACCACGTGGGTTATTATGGGAATTTTAAAAGTAAGTAATTTTTATGTTCCCAAATATTACCCAAATATACTCAATTATTTTATTCGGTATATTATGCAACTTTGATTACATAAATAATAATATGTAGATATCACTTTTCATACATACTTAGACACTTTATCAGTACTAAGTGTAGCAGGACTGGAATAAGCGATACTAATTTCATCATAATAATAACTAATTATATTGGACACCTCTTAACGTTTTAAATCTTAGACGTCCAAGATTTTAAAATTAAAGTTAAAGATTTAGTAACCAATCATAATTATTCTAATATGAACTTACCCTAGGTCTTTTCTGCGACTAATATTATGACAGTTAAATGCTGAAATTTGGAACCGTGGGCCAAGTCGACTAATGTAGAAAAAATATATATTATTCCTTTGGACCGATTCGACCAAAAGTGGGTATAACTTATACAGAAATTAGTTAGTAATGTCAAATCACATATACAAATAATTATCCGTATTTTTTTATAGGTAGGTTCATTTTTGTTATTGATTAGGTATCTATTTTATTTAAATTGTTTTTTTTTAGGAGGTTTAATTTATCTAATAGGTACATAGTTTTTAATTAGTATTATTTATTTTATGTTATTTAATTTTAAACATAATATTAATAAACATAAAAAAATAGACGAACTCAATACTCCTTTTTAATAACAATAAAATAATTATTCTAAGTATTAATAATTTAATCAACGAATAAATATTTGTATGGAATTTGACATTACTATCCCCAGTATAAGTTATGCCCTCTATTCGTGGAATCGGCCCTAAGTAAACTAAAATTTTAAACTTGCTTCAGGCGGTCGTTTATGCCCACTTAATCTGCAAAGCTATGCTCAATTAAAAGAAATCAAGGCTTTTATTTATAAATTTTAAGAAACCATTGCATCGATTTATTAAGGTGGTAGTTAACTTTCAGGGTGTGGTTATGAAACAGGTTCATTTAAAGATTAGGCAGCGAGGATATTAAAGTAGACTGTTAAAGTTTTTACTTTGTGGAATTTGTTCTCTTTGTTCCACTTATATATTATAACACATACATGTTACAATTATGCTATAAACTGCTTTATGTAAATAATTTTAGCAATTTAGAATCATGTTTTTTTTTTCATATCGTATCTTTATTATAATTCATATGTGCTTTAGTAACATGAAATCGCAAATTTCTATTTTAATATTGTGTTATTATTCTCATTCATAATAAAAATAAATAAATACCATCACGGGTGCCTATTTGGCTCCCGAGAACCGTTTAAACAGCCTCAGAGTCCCAGCAGAGGGATTAACCCATCCTCATTTCGCCGATGGTATTCGGAGGCAACACCTAACAAGTGGCGAGCTTGTTGCGGTGTTTATGATGAAATAGCCTCGTTGTATAAAGCGGTCACCCCAGGCCGGCTTTGTTGCCATCTGCTTAACCTTGTTATCAGTTGCGCAGTGACTTAACCACTAGGCTGGGGCCGCTTTTTTTATTCATATAGTTTAATAAAGACAAAACAAACAAATGACGCTCTTGTCGCAAAAAAAAGGAATTGAGTATAAAACCACCAACACCAATTTAAATAATATGTATAATTCAATTTAAAATCCAAATTTAAGTATCGTATTGCACAAAGCAATTTTCATTAGTAAACGAATTACTGTTAATGACAAAAACCGCTAATTTAGAATTAAAAGTATGTTTGGCTTGTGACCCATGAAGCTGTTGCAGGACCAGCGAGCTCGCAATTATACTAATTGCTAACTATTAATCTACTAACAATATAACCTAATGGTGTTTGTACAGAAATCTTATTTGCTTTCATGAGCTATAATTAGTTCAGAGTGAGGAAAAAAATAAAACTAAGGAAGAAATTATAATATAATAATATATATATAATATGATATAGTGAGCCGTGACGATGGCAAAAGGCCTGACGGCATGACCATAGTCCCGTGGTGTAAGGGTCGATTCTTAGTGTGGGACGCCACCTGCACGGACACATTAGCTCCATCTAATTTACAGCTCACCTCTGCTTCCTCTGGGGCCGCAGCTCATAAAGCACAAAAATTGAAATATGATAAATATTCCCAGCTCGCAGACCACTTTGAATTTCTGGCCTTTGCAGTGGAAACTTTAGGCCCCTGGTCACCTGATGCTTTAGCATTTTCTGAATCATTGGGAAAATTGCTAAAAGAAAAATCAGGTGACCGACGTGCCTACTTTTTCCAACGCATAGAGCTAGAAATTCAAAGAGGCAATGCGGCTGCAGTTCTCGGCACCTGCGCGGCTCCAGAGGAACTCAATGAATTATAAAATAAAATAATAAAAAAAATACCATCACGGGTGCCAATTTAGCTCCCGAGAACCGTTTAAACGGCCTCAGGGTCCCAGCGGAGGGATTAACCCATCCTCATTTCGCCGATGGTATTCGGAGGCAACACCTAACAAGTGGCGAGCTTGTTGAGGTGTTTATGATGAAATAGCCTCGTTGTATAAAGCGGTCACCCATCCCAGGCCGGTTTTGTTGTCATCTGCTTAACCTTGCTATCAGTTGCGCAGTAACTTAACCACTAGGCTGGGGCCGCTTTTTTATTATATTATGAATTATATTCATTATTTTTTCTATTTTTATTATTATTATATAGCTTTTAAATTTATAGGTAATTAATGTTTTATTTATATGTTTGATTATTAAACATTTCATGCCAAATATCTTTATGAGGAATATAATAATATACGGGATAGCGTAATGCAATTCGTGTTTGTCGCCGCCCATTTATTAATGGCATCATTTAGCTGGAATAGTGGGAGCGATGGACTTTGTAGGTCTACTCACCACCAGGTAGATAGAAAGTCACAAGCCGTGCTCCAATAAAATAAAATAAATTTTAAATGTCTTACATAACAGTATAAGCATAGTATCCGGAAGTCGTCAGTTCGATTTCTACTCATATCAAAAAATAAAATAGTACATATCTATATATAGTTTATCATGGTCTGGTGTTTATGAAATATAATATGTATTATATCGTTGTTTCTGGTACACATAGTAGGTACAAGCCGAGAGCTTAGTTTGTGACCAGAGCAATATGTGTAAATTGTCATTATTATTATATAATGGTTGATTATGGAATCCATGACGTTGGGATAAATTATGTTTGTTGGGATAATAATAATAAATAAAATAAATACCATCACGGGTGCCTATTTGGCTCCCGAGAACCGTTTAAACGGCCTCGGGGTCCCAGCGGAGGAATTAACCCATCCTCATTTCGCCGATGGTATTCGGAGGCAACACCTAACAAGTGGCGAGCTTGTTGCGGTGTTTATGATGAAATAGCCTCGTTATATAAAGCGGTCACCCATCCCAGGCCGGCTTTGTTGTCATCTGCTTAACCTTGTTATCAGTTGCGCAGTGACTTAACCACTAGGCTGGGCCGCTTTTTGGGGATAATAATAAATAAAATATATTAGTTTACAATTAAGCCATACAAAACAATAAAGTTGGTGAACAAGAAAATCCAAAAATATTGACATTTCCACGCTTGTTAGTGGATTTTTTTTTAATGTTTATAGATTATTACCCAATTATGGGAAGAAAAATAATATGATTACCGATTGATTTTGATTATAGCTAAAAACCGAATTCTATAATTACATAGTTAACAAATATGCAAAATTGTAGCTTTTCTCCGATACCCACCATTACATTTATTTTTATTATTGTTAAAAAGAGAAATACAATTATTTTTTATACATATTACTTAACACGACGTACAAGTAAAGGGTATTTTTTTTTAGGCGGCGACATAGACGTATATATATATATATATATCATCACGGGTTTCTTACGGCGCCCGAGACCACCTAGGGTACCCAGGAGGGGTTTTTAATCCCGCCCCGTAGCCGATGGTTTGAGTCTACACCGAACAAGTGGCTAGCTCGTCGCGATGTTTTGAATAGACTCAATAACCTATCTATAAACAGTTTCACAAGTTTGTATAGTGGAACCGGGACCGACAGCTTAACGTGCTCTCCAAGGCACTATAGTGGTGTTGCCAAACAAATGTACATAGATTATTAAATTAAAATCTCATTGGTACACACCGGGATTCGAACCAGGGACCTAAGTGTTTTTACCACCACGTATACATGGACGTATTTTCATTAAAAGTCAATTTTAATATTCTCGCTGCCTTAACGCCCGTTTCGTACCCGTACCACGAAAGGAGACTACAACTTCGACAAAAAAAAGAAACAGAAATCTACCTGTTTATTTACTTTTACTACATTTGCATGCTGGACTACAGCTAAACACGAGAAGTTCTTTTCTTGGCATCAATTTATATGTTGCGTGTTTTTATGAGAAATAAATGATTTACGATTAAATAAATGAAATCGATGCAGTAGTCTCCGAAAAACCGGTGAACCCACAGACTAAAACCGATGGTTACGACGGTTTTTGCATCTGTATAGGCGGTGGCTTTATTACAGAGGCCTTTCTCCCATCTAACATATTAGATTATTAAAAAAAACACAAAAAGAACTTTCTTTTTGATAATAACTATATATAAGCTGTATATTTATCACTGCAAAACTTTATTTCACGTTCCATTTCGGGTATTGTTACACAATAGACAAACATTCAGTCCTTCTCTCATTGTTAGTGCCCGGACTGGGCTTCCAAAAAATACAACACTGCTATGAAAAATGGCCTACTGCGTTGGATAATGCTTTTACTAGGGAATTTTCATGAAAAATTGGTATCAGAAACTAATGAAGATAGGTTAGTTCCATTTGCAAGTTTGAGTAATGGCTTGTTTTAGATATTTTGTTTTTGGGCTATTACTTAAAGATTTATATCGGATTTAACAAAGACCCTATATACAACGCTTTACAGGGTGTTCTATTTATGCTTATTAAATTGTGTTGCTGTGTTTTTCTTTTAGTATCTTGCTTTATGTTTAATTCGATTATAAGTACCTATATTTGCATGCCATTTATTATATAATTTCTGAAAATTTCGGGAATCAAGGAAGTGACACAACATTACTATTTAAAAATGTATTTATTGCTTTTCGAAGTATTCTCCGCGAAATTTGACACATTTTTCCATACGATGGAACCAATCATTGAAGCAACCATTCCATTCGGAAGTTGGGGTCTCCAAAATGGCCGTTTTGTAGGCGTCCACAGCTTCTTCAGGTGATGAAAATCTCTGACCACGCAATTTATTCTTTATTTTAGGGAAAGTATAAAAATCATTAGGGCTTAGGTCGGGGCTGTACGGCGGATGGTATAATAATTCTATGTTTTCTTGCTCCAAAAACTCTTTTGTTCTGTGCGCGGAGTGAGAACTCGCATTGTCGTGATGGAAGATGATGCAGCGATTGCAGTTCTCTTTACGGAGTTCAGAAACGACCTGTGGCAAACAAATGCTAGCATACCATTCTGCATTAACCGTTCTTTGTCCCTCAAGAGGAATTGTCGCAACATGGCCGGTTTTGGAGACAAACGTGGCCACCATTTTGGCTTTAACTCATTTTCGAACACCCAAACTCGTGACTGATTTTTTGTTTCGGGTTCGTACGCATATATCTAGGATTCGTCACCTGATACGATGTTGTACAGCATTTGAGGATCCTGCGTGGAATCTTTTGAGAGTTCTGATGCACCAAGTAACGCGAGCCGCTTTTTGCTCTTCACAGAGCGAATGCGGTATCCATCGGGAAAACAACTTTTTTACACCTAATTGTTCATGCAAGATTATTTGTATTTGACTCATGCCAATGTCTAAAGTTGCCTGAATTTCGCGGTATGTCAAATGTCGATCTTCCACAATCAGCTTACGCACAGCATCAACGTTTTCTTGGGTGACTGCAGTTTTTGGACGACCTTGACGGGGATCATCACTGAGCTTGACACGACCACGTTGAAATTCAGCAAACCAGCGATAAATTGTGGTTTTGGATGGGGCTTCTTCACCAAATGCAGAAAGCATCCGATCAACATACTGTTTTTATGTTAAACCACTTCGAAACTCATAATAAATCATCGCTCTTGAATTTTCTCGAGTCAATTCCATTTTCTCAACGACTAAACAAGTTTGACAAGTCCTTGTGAAATAATACCAAGAATATTTTTTTAAATAAATAAATGGTATTCAATTTTTAAAACCAAGGAGTTTTCAATTAAAAAGATTTTAATATGACAGGAACAGTAGAAATATTCCATTCCCGATATTTTCAGTGCCGACTACGTAATAGTTCATGCATTCAAAATTTTATTTTGTATTTTCTTTTGTTATATTAGTTTTATTGTTTACTAATTATAAATATAGATTAATATTATCCATAGATAATCACAGTTGCAATAAAATATTTTTTAAGCATTCTTAGGTTTATAATTAAATTAAGTAATGATTAGGTGGAAGAAAATCTATACTTCGTTAGACAGACCAACGCTCATACAGATCCAAAAACCGTCAAGTGACCTAATTATGTTGTTTAACCAATGTGGGTTTACCGGTTTTCAAGACACTACTGCATCGATTTCTTGTTGAAATGGTAGTCTTTGTCCAGGGTGTGGTTACGAAACTGGTAATTAATTATAATTGATAATTAATTTGAGGATAAAGCAATACGAGAGAAGAATAGTAATGCAAATTTGACTTTATTGCCGCGTATTTCGTAACTTGAAGCAGTTACGAAATAGGCGGCAACAAAGTCAAATTTGTTAGCGTAGATAGGTATGGACGGGGCCTATCAACAACAATGATCGACGATACAATGTCGCATACCATGCTTCAGTAAATAACAACTTTAACTAGGTATGGTACAACTTCAACTCTGTTAGAGCGAAAAAATAGTAATTGGAAGTAGGGAAAATGATGAAAATCATGGAACCTAACCTAAGTACCTACACTTGCCTATTTTAATACCAAACAATAATATAATCTCTTCATAACAACACAAGAAACAATATGAGCCAGTAAGGAAATCTAGGTTTGAAGGTTTCCCCAAGCATTATTTAGATAAGCTTTTAGTGAGATAAAGTTAGTAAACAATGACTGGAAACGACTATATACGTATACAAAGGATGGCTTAATCTGGGTTTTGAATAGGCTTAGAGGCTATTTACACACGACTCCAGAGCTGTTAACGCCAATTAGAAATGGCAGCTTATCCTTTGTGCACTAATGTATTTACGACATTTTGCTTCTTAGTTACGTATGTGTGTCTATGCTTTATTTTCCATTTTATAATAATAATATGTAGGCACATGGTCTTAAACTAAGCTCTAAGTTTGTACTATGTGTACCTACTAGAAATAATGATATAATACTTTTGAAGTTTTGATCTTTACTTCTTTAACGAAAAAAATGGCCCCAGCGTAGCGGTTAAGTCACTGCGCAACTGATAACAAGGTTAAGCAGATGACAATAGGCCGGTCCTGGGATGGGTGACCGCTTTATACAACGAGGCTATTTCATCATAAACACCGCAACAAGCTCGCCATTTGTTAGGTGTTGCCTCCGAATACCATCTGCGAAATGAGGCACCCGTGATGGATGATGATAAATGATAAAAAAATGTAAATTGGATAATTTACACAATATATATAATAAAATAATGAAACAATAAAAAAATCGGTCTATAAACTAATAAAAAAAAATATTAGCATTTTAAAGACTAAGGCTGCGATTATTAATAATAAAATAAATAATAATAATATCGGTAGGTAACTCCTATAAAAATATGGTACTATAAAAAAAACTCGATCACAGTTCGTTCTCGATCCATTAATATTTATTTGTAACTGTTCGTTACTGGATTCCACTGAACTTACTACTTGACTATTGACGATAACTTGCACACATTGTTTCTTAGTTAATATTTTACTAGACCGAGATTGGACCGAGTACGAAATGTGATTGGCACTAAACATAGTGTGCATCGTGACATTCGTGACGAAACTTTTTGTTTTTCATAATATAATTAATATTTCCTGTAATTTAATAAATTAGTAAAACTTGAGTATTTTAATAATAAATAATTAACGTGTCAGTAAATTACTTTCAAAATATTTGTTTACTAAAATTCAAGAATTCAGACCGCAGCGATCGATGGAATGGCATTTTCCGCCGCGTTCCTTGTCGGAGAATATTTTCAATAAATTTCTTGGTTTAACCCAAATATTATAATATTACCTTTTTTTTTTCTGAGGGTATATTAATAACTATTATTACAGTAGTTCTACCACAAGTTTTTGCAAACAGTTTTTACTATAGTATATGAATCAACCAATAAGAGATGTTTATTTGAAAAATAAAGTAATCCTATTACACACATATCATCACGATGGTATGAGTCTACACCGAACAAGTGGCTAGTTCGTCGCGATGCGATGTTTAGAATAGACTCAATAAACAGTTTTACAAGTTGCTATAGTGAAACCGGGACCGGCAGCTTAACGTGCTCTCCGAGGCACTATAACGGTGTTGTCAAACAAATGTTTTTTTTTTATTAAAAGCGATCTTACTGGTTGATCCCTATCTATAGTTACTATCGACTATAGTAGAAACTGTTGGATAACAAAAAAATGTGGGACAACAAACGTTAGTATCAAACAAGTTTATCTCTAATTACTTAATTTAAAGAGTTTTTTTTATTGATATTTTATTAAAATGGGTATTAATTTGTCCACTCAATGTCCAATTAATTTACTGCAAGAGAAAATTGTAATCGAATTATAACACAATCACAAGAGATTGTCTTGTCTAGCAAATATGGATATTAAATGTGACAAATTACTAGGAATATGAAAATAATTGGTTACCCAAATAAAATTACTAAATACTTTACCCAATTTTGACCCCTAATACACCTTTGCCTGTGGCCCACAGAAATTAACAAATCCGCCTATGGGCCACTTCGTATCCTCACAGGCAGTTTTGGTAATTCCAATCCCAAAGGGGTTAGAAGAAAAGATAAATAATTTTTCAGAAAAAAAATCGCGGTATCGGAAGGTACTACAGATGGGACAACAAACACTAGTATCAAATAAGTCCACTTTACCCAATTTTTATCCTTAACAGTTTCATCTCTATTAAATTAATTTTTACACAAAAGAAATATACAGGGTGACCCAAAAAAGAACAACATCAAAGTTAGCGGCGTTGATGTGACATTAAATGAATGAGTTAAATCAGTCATAACTTTTGTCGCTTATAAATATGACAGTCTTCGCGGAAAATATCCCACCAACAACTAAGCCCGGTTAATACCTTAGCCATTATTTAACGGAAAAATAATTTCTACCTTCCCTTTGTGAGAGTAAATCCAGAGAGTTGCTTCTTTTCGTTGCGGCGCAAAATTCTGGGCACGTCTTTTTTTCCTAAGCCACCTGCTTAAGACTGTCCCTAAATGAAAGTAAGCAGGATTTAGCGTGAAACACTAGCGATAATCTTTATTTATGTCACTTTGTGCCGGACAAACGCTGTCATGGGTAAAGATTGCCGAGACTTCTGCCTCCAAAACTTATGAACAAAACATGTCATTATGTTACTTACGTTTAATACGCTTTATGAAACGTCAATTTTACTTTTATTAGAAAATCAAAGTAAATGTGGTAGTATGGCACCAAAGTAAATATTATGTGTAATTTTAAAAGCTATACCTAAATTTGGTGCCATCTAGACGTAACCAAAATGTTAAAAAACCCTGACTTATAATTTTGTAATTTTTATAACATTATTTTTATTAAAACTTATTGTAAATATAGAACACCCTTAGCTTGTGCGTAGATTATTTGCAGTATAACACTTACTGGTTTTCAGGGCGTATCGTAGTATAATATATAATCTTATTAGCTATAATATATTGAGTCTGTATGTCGTCCTAGTCTCACTAACAAATTTAATAGTTTTAATTTATAAGTTCTATAGTGCTAAACCAAATGCACAAATTTATAGTGAAAATAATAAAAATAAGTACCTATTAAACAATACCTAATTAAAAACTAAGGCTAAAAAATAAAATTAACCTAAATAGTAATAATAATATATAAATAAATACCCTAAAGAAAAGATTTTTTAGGTGGGAGGTGTATAACTTCGTTAGGCCGACCGACCGGTCTCGTTACAATACAAAAACCGCCAAGTGACCTAGTCATGTTTCGGCTTTAGTCTGTGTATTCACCGAATTTCAGGAGATTACTGCATCGATTGCTTGTCGAGATGGTAGTCTCCTTTCAGGGTGCGGTTACGAAATGGGTGGTTGAACTGACGACGATAAGGCAGCGAGTATATTAAAATATACTCGTAATGCAATTCGTCTTCGCGCATTTCGTAATCGCATCAATTAGCCGGCATAGTGGAAGCGATGTTGTTTAAGAACAATTATTGCCGTGCTCCAATAAAAAAAAAGAAATAAAAATTCATCTATCCCAGACATTGCACCAACCGTGCCTAGAACAGATGCGGCATTACATCTGTATTGCAATAGTTCTATAGTTGAATGTTGAAATTAATTGAATGACATTTTACTATAAACTAAATTAATAAAGGTTAGCTGGTAGAAAATGACTAAGGCATTAAGTTCGCCTATGTACAATTTTATTTTGTAATTTTGTGCAATAAAATATTTTGAATATTTTAAAAAATAATACTTTTTAAACAATGAATTAAATGATATTTTCACTTGGATCTAAAAAAAGACTTTAGTTTATGGAAAGTTTTTTTTTTTGTTTTTTTAAGGCATGTGACTTTGAATCTACGTGGTGGTGAGCAGAACTACAATGTCCATGAATGGGGTCACTCAATAATTATTCTTAAACAATCATTGTAGCAATTAAGCGGCCGGCTAAATGTCGATGATGTTCGAAATGGGCGGTACAGTGACGAATTGCATTACGAGTATATTTTAATATACTCGCTGCCTTATCGTCAATTAAACCATCCATTTCGTAACCGCACCCTGAAAGGAGACTACGATGCAGTAATCTCCTGAAAACCGAATGTAGGTTTTCAAATTTAGCTTATTTTATAATTGGGTAATTCAGTAAACAACATAGGTGGACAATTCAACTCTTTCTATTCCCTCCTTGTTTACATATCGAATAAAAACTAAATAGGTAAAAAAGTGTACCCACGTATCATCGTCCAATTTCCAATTGGGTAATAAAATTAAAACATACAAAATTCAATCATTGGTTACTTCTAAAACACATATTACAATGTATAAAGTCGTAAAGCGCGATACACTGTAGTTTATGCTGGGCAACCTTATTGAGTCGGCGGTGTGAAAATTGCTTCCGATTTGATCTTTATGTACTTAGTTATTTTAACGCTATTGCATTGTAGCATGTAGGTTTTGTGTTAAGTGACTACAATAGTTTAATTGTCTAGGACATATTGTTACTTTATTTACCTAATTCATACTATTAAAAAAATAAGTATTTATTATTTTTCATAGGTCATCCAATAAGATACATAAATAAAACACAAAATAATAATAATACTAGCTTGCTATATTTTGGCTTATTAAGGCGTCTTCAGGCAACAATATGCACTTTTTTTTTAACAATAAAAACTCGTTAGACACGTTGTTAAAAAAATACCATACTCGGAACATACGAGTTTGTCAAATCCGCCCTAAGTTTTATAATAATAATTATAAAAAAGTAACGCTATATTATTGCAGCATCTGATGTTTATTTTTTATTTAAAAACCTTATTGCACAAATTTAGTACTTGAATGCGGTCTTAATGGCGCTAGGCATTCTCTGTTAGTTAAACCTTTGGAATAATTTAAGCAATAACTGAAATTATGGTTAATATATATAATAAAAAAAACATTAATAGACGTTCTATTAGGAAATATTTTACTTGTTTACGTGTAATGGTTTGTTTTAAGTGGTTATTAATAAAAAAAAAGAAAATTAATTCTTAGGATGATAAAATAGTAAATAATTATTAGTTAATTCACCCAGTGACATGTTTACGTTATTGGGCCATTGCCCAGGTCGGCCAATTTAGTGCCTAATTTAAATATTAGAATTTTTAAATCATACGTTTTTCTGTTTATTTTAAATATAATCTTTAAATAAAAAAAAGTTAAAATTTTGCTACAAAAGAATATAAAAAATAAAGAACGAATTTTATTCAAAGTTTTTAAGCCGCTCCATAAACGGACCACTACACTTTAATATTCTGACAATAAAACGGTATTCCTTTGTCCCAGTTATTGTAACGGTTCCACTGGTATTTTATAAAGCAACAAAAATGGACGGCTCAAGATTGCGTTTTGGAACTTCTCCAAATGTAACATGACCCGATAAATTTGAGCATCAGAATGGCGGAGACACATTAATTGCGAATAGGAATGTGGGAAAAGTTCTGGCATTGTATCCTAATGTAGGTATATTCTTGTACATTTCGCAAAAAAAATACTAATCAATTTAATACAATGGTGTTTAAATAGCATATACTTCTCATTTTTTTAATATTAAAGTTTAATGGGATTATTTATAAATATTATTAACTTATGCGGAATTATATATTTTTTTTTAAATAAAGTGATAGTCCACGTCAGCACGTCCAGGTTTCGATTCTCATCCATGTCAAAAAATATTATTTATTTAAAATACTTTATTGCAAAAAAATACAAAATAAAATTGTACATAGGCATTTTCAACCACCTAACCTTTTAGAGATTGGAAGATTATGCATAGGATGCAAAAGCAAATAAATAACAATTATATTTATTAGTATTAGTTCTTATTATTTTTTCTGTATAGTTTGTTATGGTCTGGGTGTTTATATAGTATAATATGTATAAGAATCGTTATTTACTTCATTTTAATGTCTCGGAAAAAAATACATAATGGTTTAACATACTAAAACAATACTAACCTTCTAGTAATAACTACTATTGTTAGGATAGTAAATATAATATTTTTTGCTTCCTCAAATAAAAAGTTTAAAAGTGCAGATTTCATTGCTATTACCTAGCATTTATTCCTTTACCTATTTATTTCACCTTACCTAATAGAAAGCATCTATGAAATCAAGAAGAGAACATGCTTATTCTCTCCATGATCTTAAATACATTCAGATGTTAAGTGTTTTGAAACACAGACGCTCTGCCATCCTGCCATCCTGATACTCACGATAAATCCATTTTTTCTTATTATAACAAGACCCAGTCAAAACTTTATTTGTGCATTTATTTTCCGACTCATCTGGTAAAATTTAAATAATTCTCGCATAAAGAAAATGAGTTTGAATCGGAGTTTGAAATGCTACGGAAAATGCTACGATTTCGGTTTTTACTACACAGGTAACGGATCGTGCTAGCAGAGTAGAGTAAATATAACGCGAGTGGTCGTAGCAAGACTTATAAATCCGTTGTACTGGATTCGTCCAAATAAGGTTTTAATATTTTATATTGCAGTCTAATAAAGCCGTACGCCAGCTACGAATGCTACGAAATGCTACGAAATGCTACGATGGGCATCGTAGCAAAGAAGTTACGTGTTATGGTTTTAAGGTGAGAGTGAGTTCACTATAACTTCGCTAGCCGACTAAACAATTGACTGGTTGAAACCAGTCAATTGTTACCACCACCAGGGGCCTTATTCCGAGTATGCAACCGCTAATCACGACAAGACGTTGCGCAAACTTTAAATATGGAAATATAAGCTCTATTCCAATGGTTATATAGTATGTACTAGGTTGGCTATTATAATGCCGCCATCTTGAAATACACGAATTCTTCGCAAGTTTGAACATGTATGGAGCATTGGAATTTCAACTTTATAATTAACAGGATAGAACTTACATTTCAATACCCGTACTTTACGCAAAATGCGCGACGGTGAACGTTGCAAAACTCGGAAAAAAGCCCCAGATCATAACGATTTTAGTATCTATATGGGTCCTTAGACGCGTAATCGCATCTTTTTCCTGTCATAGTAATATCGATCAAGGCTGATAAACAACAATGTATTGATGACACTCCTACAAATGATTGTAGGAGTAGACTTAGTAGGAGAAAATGCTGTAAAAAAAGAGTTTTTATTACCTATATACAATAAATCTAAATATTTTTTTTACTCTATCCCTCGTAACACAGGGCGACCTAGCGCGGGGGACAGGGAACCAAACCTTCTAACACATACTTACTTATTTGTTTTGATGTGCATTACCTAATACTGATGTATTTTTGTATGGTATCAATAAACATATATTTCACTTCATTTCCTTTTTACTTCAATTCCTTTCCATTTTTTATGATAAAAAAATAATAAAAACCTGAAGTACAAAAAACTTCAGGGTTTTATTATTAAGTAAAGCATAGTTCTCTTAAATAAATTATCAAAATTCTCACTTGGATGGTTATTCGATGTGGGATGATTTGTCGAACTCTCCGATCCAGAGTAAGCCCTCTGATTTATTATTACTTGGCACTGCTCGGAATGTCCCTGATTGTAATTCATAAATTTTAGTTCCGCTTCGCTTAATCCAATTTGTTAGCATACTTTCGGTTTGTTGTTCTTTGACTTTTATTAAATTTAAAACAATATATTTTTGGGGAATATTTTGTTTATTAATATTGCTTCTTTTTTTTTTAAATAAAATGTTTAATATACGTGGTGGCTGAGTTGGTTAGACCTTGGACTTCAAAACACTTAGGTCCCTGGTTCGAATCCCGGTGTATACCAATGAGTATTTAATTAAAAAATGTATGTACATTTGTTTGACAACACCACTATAGTGCCTCGGAGAGCACGTTAAGCTGTCGGTCCCGGTTTCACTATACCAACTTGTAAAACTGTTATAGATGGGTTATTGAGTATATTCAAAACATCGCGACGAGCTAGCCACTTGTTCGGTGTAGACTCATACCATCGGCTACGACGAGGTGGGATTAAAACCCCTCCGCTGGGTACTCTGGGGCCGTCTAGGCGGTCTCGGGCGCCGTAAGTCAACCGTGAAGATATGTATGTATGTATGTAAAATGT
Organism: Monopis laevigella; assembly: GCA_947458855.1. Taxonomy (NCBI): domain Eukaryota; kingdom Metazoa; phylum Arthropoda; class Insecta; order Lepidoptera; family Tineidae; genus Monopis; species Monopis laevigella. The sequence continues at coordinate 8,906,387 of OX381581.1, read as the reverse complement.
TTAATATTGTTACAAAAAAAGCTTAATTTTCAGATCACAGTAGGCTTTAGCTCTCATGCCACCTCCATAGACTAGTGGTTGCGTAATAATAATAATAATAATATTTATTTCACCACAAAATATAATTATAAACAAGTGAGTGCCCTGACTCCTCAACCAATCGTGAGACTGTATCTCAGGAGCCAGTGCTCTTCTCCTGAAAAATATATAACCATGATTCAGTTTTAGTCTGTGGGTTTTTTTTTTTAATACTATTAGCCGGCTTAGTGGGAGCGATCAATGCAGTTAAAAGACTTTTTAGGTCTTTATTATCAGATAGATAAAAAGTCATATTCCGTGTTTCAATAAAAAAATCTTTGTAATGTAAAAATCTTGTAAATGGATTTTATAAAGTACTAGCTGCTTCGTAAGCATGCGCTTTTTAAATATAAAAAAACTATTTGTTATTGTTTGTTAATAGATATCCATGGCTACCATGCCCGCGCTATAGTACTCTGAGGTACTAATTAAAAAATTTATGATCATTTGTTTGACAAAACCACTATAGTGCCTCGGAGAGCACGTTAAGCTGTCGGTCCCGGTTTCACTATACCAACTTGTGAAACTGTTTATAGATGGGTTATTGAGTCTATTCAAAAACATCGCGACGAGCTAGCCACTTGTTCGGTGTAGACTCATACCATCGGCTACAACGAGGTGGGATTAAAAACCTCTCCGCTGGGTACCCTGAGGCCGTCTAGGCGGTCTCGGGCGCCGTAAGGCACCCGTGATGATATGTATGTATAGAAAGTTTTTTATTTTTATTTAATGCAGTTTAATATCATTAAAATTTACCTAACTCTGCTTCATTTATCATTGCTTTATTCCTTATATCTGATATAAATTAAAATAAATCGTAAGAGTATCTTAAAACAAAAACAGCCTGTATATCTAAACAACCTGTATGTAATGAAAATATAATATACACACCTTATTTTATCCCCAGAGCTAAATAAAATAAAATAAATACCATCACGGGTGCCAATTTGGCTCCCGTGAACCGTTTAAACGGCCTCAGGGTCCCAGCGGAGGGATTAACCCATCCTCATTTCGCCGATGGTATTCGGAGGCAACACCTAACAAGTGGCGAGCTTGTTGCGGTGTTTATGATGAAATAGCCTCGTTGTATAAAGCGGTCACCCATCCCAGGCCGGTCTTATTGTCATCTGCTTAACCTTGCTATCAGTTGCGCAGTAACTTAACCACTAGGCTGGGGCCGCTTTTAGAGCCCAGAGCTAATAGCTATTTAATAAAAAAATAAGATACAAATCGGTCCAGTAGTTTTTAAGTGATGACAAACAACCAGACACGAATTCTAAAAATGATAGATTATTGTTCTATATCCTATTTAGATATCGCCATTTTTTTCAGGTCAATATACCGATATTTTTTATTTACATTTTTTTTTTTTTTATAGAGAAGAAAATAAATATCATCTATATTTATTTTAGTATCCAATAACAATTAAATATCTGTTTTATTTCGTAACTTACTCGTCTCTGATTCATTACCCAATAAAACTGAGGCGTCGAAACAATACGAGATACCGTAACAATGTTGACAACAATAACATTCCGCAGTCTGTGGCTGATTCAAAAACTTTCTCATTTTTCTGCTATTTTCCGGCTATTCCTCTATCGTAACTTGCTGTCGATGAACGTTCAATGTTTGACGGTGTACGGTGACCATATTTTTTAAACTACAATTAATTAGTACTTTTTAAGTACCTAATTATTACCGCGACGATCTGGCATACCTTTTCGGTGCATATTCAAAATACCATTGGTACGATGATGTAGGAATATAACCCCACCGCTTGGTACCTGGGATCTCTAGACGAACTTAGGCGCCTTTTGGCACGTGTGACTTGTACCTACTAAATTGTTAAGTATATATCATAATTATTAAATCGTAGGCACCGTTGACCGCCTCCGTAGACTAGTGGTTGCGCCTTTGGCATTGTATCCGGAGGTCGTGGGTTCGTTTAGTCGGTCGGTGGGTTTATAATGCACGCACAATATATAGTTATTTTTCTTGTATAATTTAATTAGGATAAAATAGATCAAATCATCAGGAAAATCTATGTATTTTTATGTATTTTTTGCAATGTAAGTCAAAGTCAAAAATATTTATTTCATGTAAACCTTCAGGCATTTATAAAACAATGAAATGCATTAGACAAATCGCAGAAGACACCAATGAGATCCTGAGACTTTTCCCATGAACTAAATTAACTGTTAACGTAACCTAATTTATGTAGGTATTTCAAATATTTTATTTAATATTTTTTTATTCAAATTTAACTTAATCGTTATAAATTTAAAAACATCGTTATAAATTTTCTTGAATATTTGAATTACTATTCGATAATAGCTGGACATTTAGTTAAATATCTTTTGCATCTTCCGGCTTGTCCTGGCAGTAATATATTGCAGAAAATTACTCTGAAGTGTAAAATTGGTTTTAGCATGTTTAAATTATTATGTACATTAAACTAAATATTTCAATACAACAAAAACCTTGCACAAAAGATAAAATGAAAAATATTACATTTATGTTTTAGATTGGCAGCAAACAATATTAAAGTCTATTTGTATTTTGATTCAATAACATTTAGTAAGAAATCAAGCATTAAATAATTAATGATGTCCTTTTTTATTTTACAACGCATAGTTACCCTATTTTTAGCAGATAGAAATGTTACAAGTTTGATTAACTTTGTCTGTACCTTTGGAACCTCTCAGTTCTTCTGTTAAAGTTTGCTTTTTATGTTGCTAAAGTTTTATTGTCAGTAAATAAATATATAAAATATTACTTCAGAACCTTTATGATATGTTTAGGAAGGTGGGTTGTAAATAATTAATGAAAAGAAAAAAGTGAAAACAAAGAGAGAGAGAGACAATGTTCTTAGCAAACCATGGATTCACCGTGCAGGTACCGGGTCCATCGCGTGGTTGAAAGGCAGGGGAATGAACTGCAGCATTCCCGGACTTGAGACCGCGAAGTAGGTTTAAAGGCCTTTTGAACTCTCACCTGCACTGTGTTCACTACCCTCTCTACTCAACCAAATATTATATGATCCTGTTAGCGCCATCCTGGAAACACGCTCCATAAAAGTTCCGACGGCTGTTCTCGGAAGGCCAAGATCCTTCAATAGACGGTGCAAAGACTTTGCTGGAATTCCTCTTGCACCAACTTCCACTGCATAAAGTTGAGTTTTAAATCCGTTTCTAGTAATTTCGTTTGTGAGATCAAAATATTTGTTCGACTTGATGTTGTGGTCCTTAGGTATATTTGTTTCCCACGGAACGGTGAGTTCTATAAGTATAGCTTTCTTCAAGCACCGAGAGTACACCACTATGTCTGGTCTATAGGCTGAAACTGCTAGTTCGTCTGGAATCTTGTAATGTATTTTAAATGTATCCATTAATATTTTCCAGTCTTGTGCTTTGTCCAGGATTGAGAAAGGTTTAGTTTGAGTTTTCTTGAGTTGTCCCTCCTTTACAAAAGTAGTCAGTCTTTCATTTGTTGTTAATCCTTTTCTGGCTCTAGCAATACTGAGACTTACAGCTTCACGAATAATTTCTAGAACTTTATCATGTCGGTGCGAATAATGACCTTTTTCAAGTAGAGTTTTGCACCCAGCAAGTATATGTCTGGCAGTCCCTACAGCAACACCGCACAATGTACATGTCTTATCTGTTGCCTTCCCCCATCTTACCAGATTACTCTGGTCAGGTAGGGACATTTGAAAGGCATTAAGATAGAACTTAATAAGTGCCGGAGACCAATCGTACATGAGTGTGCGCCATTTCAGGGCTGGAGGAATACAAACTTCCCCAAAGTAAGCCATTCATTCTGTACTTCTAGGGTCATCGCGTGAATTTTGTAGCCATGCTCTTCATCTTCCCTAAGGAAAGATTTAATAACATCTTTATCGCATTCCTTTTTCTTCCAACCTAACCCCCTTTTGCTGATCTGGCACCACTCATAAATGATTTATGAAACTGAAGTCTTGACTCCATCTCAGAGGCCAATGAGTCTTTTGGGAGAGATTCAATCAGATTATCCCGAGAGTTACTCAGGATTTGTTGCTTGGTTACACGTAGATGTTTGTACAACTCAGATGGCTTTTTAAAATTCATCTCAAATTGTTGCTGTCCCCTGAACAGCGTAGAGGAGTCAGCGCCCTGTGCTAATCCAAGCCAAGACTTAAGTTTTCTTATGACAGTTGCATCCAGATTTACCAGAAGAGTTTTGTTGAAGTCGTATACAAGAAAAGGCCATGTTAGACGAGATGTTAGGTAGTTGTCCTTTAAAATCGATCCTTCTGCCCAGAAATTTGAAAGGCATGGCTTCCTCTACTGGGGCTACTTTCTGCCCAGCTATGAATAGTTCTGGGTGTTGCTGGGCATGACGTAAACCTAGTATTTCGTCTGCCCAGACACAGACAGAAGCATTTTGATGGTTTTGTTCTCATGCCGTTCGACCATACACAGAATTCGTCTACCAGAGTAAGCAAATTCTGGCATTGTTTTGGATTGCGTGTTAGCACTGCTAGGTCGTCTGCAAATGCTAAGATGGACTCAGAATATACATTATTTAACTTAAATCTATATCCCCACTTCTTTTCACTAGTTTTAAGTTTGTCAATTAAGATGTTAATAATAATTTTGAAAGCTATTGGTGAGAGGCAACAGCCTTGAAATAGCCCAACATTATATTTAAGAGGATCTGTGAACCCATCTTTATTTGTAATGACAAATCTTAAGTTCTTATAATAATTAGCAATTATATTATCCATGATCACTGTTGGGAAGTTATACCATTTTAGGGCAACTTGTAGCAATTTATGCTGGACCGATCCAAAAGCATTTTCCAAATCAATCCAGCAGACATTCAATTGACGCTCGTGCTCCCTGGCATCCTTTAAACATTCCGAAAGTAAGGTGTTGTGTTCCAAACAACCAGAAATTCCCGGAAGAAATCCTTTCTGGTGCTGGGATAAAAAGTACTGGTTTGTGATCATAAACCTCGACATTCTTGCTTGAAGTATAGAAAAGAAGATTTTGGACATAGTGTTTGTTAACGCAATAGGTCTAGTATCTTTAGGATCAATAACCTCAGGCTTTTTTGGTATAAGAACAAAAGCTGCTTCTCCGAACACAGTCGGTACCTGTTTGCTTGACCATATTCTACAGTAGATGTTATGTAAATACTTGCGAATGTGAGGATATTAATTATTTTGTATTTGTAAATAAAAAAGACAATTAAATATTATTATTATCATAAAAACTAAATGCCCTTGAAAGCACCTTAAATCTTGAAAGTCAAAGTCAACGTCAAAATTTTTATTTCATGTATGCAGAGTCAAAAAAAAAATGTAAGGTGATAGGTTAGGCCGTCATTCCTCCCACACATAATTACATAAACATAAATAGAAACCAAACGGAACATACACCACATAACCAACTAGTGTAAGACTAGGTGGTCATGTATATATAAATAGTACCTACTCGATTTTTTATCACTTCAAAAAGAAAGAGGTTTTTTTTTTAATTATGTCAGTTCTTAATTGATTTTGATATTTGATAGCATACTGTCCAAATTAAGTAACATATTTTTTTTTCTTAGGATATTATGAAGATAAAATTAGAGATTGCATTAGAGAAACTCTTTAACGTAAAAACGAAGACCATAGTATGTATGGTTTTCATTTTTATAACTACTTCTAAATTTAACATAAATTTATTTTTGGTCTTGAAGTCTTTCTTTTATATTTTTTTTTCAAGAATAAGTTTTGCTATTATAGAATAGAGATACACTAAATTATCCTTATAGGTTTTAAAAGAGCTATAAATGTATATCATTGTAATATGATAACTTGTAACCACAAAGGGGAAAGTATCAAACTTCTTCGATCAAAGGCATCGTAAACTATGTCACTACTTTCGTTATGAACAACCGCGTATGCGCAAAATGCTTTATCTTTAAATAAAACTAACTCTTCATTTACACTTCATTAACACTTTTATTTTTCTTCTCAAATTTTGCCTGAGATACTAGCTTATTACATTAAGCATATTAAGATTATATGCAGGGTCAATTTGAAAGGTTGTACTTTGGGCATATACTGATGAAATGGAACAACTTTTCTTATGTATCGCATATGAAAAAAATGTTTGGTTTCCCTATACAAATTACTATTGATCTATTACGGCTTTTTATTGATCTTAACCCATTTCTCTTTTTATAAACTATTTATTATAAAATGAGTAAAACATAATAGTACCTAAAGGTGTAGTAAGGTTCTACTGATCAAATCGAACAACTATTCCCATGGCACCTGTCGCAAATGAAAAAAAAAATGCCTTATCCATTCAAACTATTATTGTATGGGGAAACCAAACATTTTGAAATCAGTCATCGTGTATACACAATTGTAAATGTTTTACTATTATGTTGTAATATGCGGGATGTATCGAAAGCAGGAGATGTACAACTTTTTGCTGGCCTTTGTAGGAGAAATAACAGCTCAACAAATGCATATTTAGACCTAATAAGAGCAAAAAACATATTTCTTAATAAATAGCTATAAAGAGTAAAAGTCAAAGTCAGAATATATATTCGGACTTTAATCTCGCTCTCTTTGTTTTAACACAGCTTTTATTAAATAAACATTTATAACAAACGGCAGGTACTGCATTTTGCCATGACGCATTACGAATAATACTATTTTATGTGGCAATTTATGGCACATATATTAAGAGATTAAGTAAAAACTGCCGTAAAAGTGGTCACCCGGCGTCGTATATTGGTTTATCTAGTTACCAAACGTCTCTTATGCCTTTTAGCGCGATGTAATTTATTAGTAACAATATTTATAGTTTGTTTACTATCATCATTTCTTCAGTATGTCTATACTAATCTATACTATAAATACTATTATAAAGAGGTAAAGTTTGTGAGGTTGTAGTGATTTTTATAATTACTGAACCGATTTTTAAAATTCTTTTAGTGTTGGATAGCCCATTTATCGATAAAGAACCAATACTGAAACAATTTTGAAAATTATTTTAGTGTTGGATAGACCATTTATCGAGGGTTATCCATTTATCATTTATTGAGCGAAGCATCAATGTAAAATGTTGGGAAAATGATGAAAATTTGTTACTTTTGAGAGTTTCCGTTACGTGCGCTGCGTAAACGGTTAAAGTTACGCAGACGACATTGCGCGGGTCAGCTAGTGCTATATTATGACTTTATTATAAAATTTGATCTTCCCATTTATGGATTTTCTAGATCTGCTTGAATGAATGAATGAAAAAAAGTATTGTACATATAGGCGAGATTAATGCCTTAAGCATTATCTACTAGCTAATATTTATGCTTGCTTATTTTCAGGTAGAATCAGAGTCAAATGCCGTTTATAGATAGACTATTATCCAAACTAAATTAGTCATGTTTCGGTTCACTGGTTTTCAGGAGACTACTGCATCGTTTTTTGTGCTAGTCTCCTTTCAGGGTGCGGTTACGAAACGGGCGGTTTATTTAACGATAAAGCAGCAAGAAAACTATTAGAATCATAATATGTAGGACAATTTACATATATTGCTCTGGTTACAAACTAAGCTCTTGGCTTGAACAATGTGTGTGTACCGGAAACAACGCTATAATACATATTATATTATATAAACACCCAGACCAATACAAAGTGTTCAGAAAAGTTGTACTAATATTTTTTTTGCCATGGGTGGGAACACACGAACTCCGGAAGAGTGGTTGTAATGCAAAATTCCCTCCCATTTCGTAACCGCATCGTTTTACCAGCGTAGTGGGAGTGATCAATATTGTTAAACAACAATTTATAGATCGACCCCATTCATGGACTGATATATATTGTGAAAACGTTCACGTGAAAATTTCTAACCCGATTTTGATGAAATCTGGTAGGGAGATTGAATCCCGCGGGTCACCAAACGTTATATGATGCTTAGTTAGACATTTACATTATAGGTCAATAAATATACAATACTACTTTAATGATTGGGTAGGTTATTAGTTCCATAAAAAAAAACGGTCAAGCGCAAATGTTATACGCGCGCTTAGGTTCCGTACAACAAAATAAATAAAAAGGGAGTATAGGGAAAATGTATTATTAAATAAATAATTATTTATCTAATGTCATATAATAAGTAACCAACTACAAGTAAATAAATTTTAGCGAACTCGACCGGTCCCGTTACCACCGCCCACACAGATGCAAAAACCGTCAAGTTACCTAGTCATGTTTTGGTTTTAGTCTGTGTGTTCACCGGTTTTCAGGAGAATACCTACTGTATCGATTTCTTGTCGAGGTGGTAGTCTCCTTTCAGGGTGTGATTCAAATCGAATCAACTTAAATTTAGAAATCTTAATATGAAAATTACTACCAAACCGAACACACACTACATAACCAACTAGTGTAAGACTAGGTGGTTAGCTGATTCCATTGACCTGTCAATCATTATCTGCCATACAAGGGAACCACCAAGGCGACCAACTTCACCGACCATATCCACGCCTTAAATATTTATTCTAAATAAAAGGTTAGTAACTAATCAATGGTTAAATTGACTATAAGGCAGCGTATATTAAAATATACTCGTAATGCAATTCGTCATTATCGCCCACCATTTCGTAATCGCAACATTTAGCCGGCATAATGGGAGCTATCAATATTGTTTAAGGACATTTATTGATTGACCCCATTCATGAACTTTGTAGGTCTGCTCACCACCAGGTATATACAAAGTCACATGTCGTGCTCCAATAAAAAAAAAACTTTGTAATCTAAGTTTCCCATCAAATTGTTAATAGTTGTTTTTATTAGGTCATTTTTATATATATTTGTTCAACAACACCACTATAGTGCCTCGGAGAGCACGTGTTAGGCTGTCGGTCCCAGTTTCACTATACCAACTTATGAAACTATTTATAGATGGGTTATTGAGTCTGTCCATCGCCACGAGCCAGCCACTTATTAGCTTCAAGGTGCGATTAAAACCCCTCATCTGGGTACCCTGAGGCTGTCTAGGCAGTCTCGGGCGCCGTAAGGCACCGGTGATTATATTTATAGTATACTTAATAGTTGTAAGGTAATAGATAGAATAGAATAAACAAGTGCAAATTTAAAATAAATTGGAGCAATAGTTTGCAAGATAATCACGAGCATGCTGTCTGCATGACAGCCAGATTTTGGAGCATCACCATAAGATAATCACGAGCATGCTGTCTGCATGACAGCCAGATTTTGGAGCATCACCATAAGATAATCACGAGCATGCTGTCTGCATGACAGCCAGATTTTGGAGCATCACCATAAGATAATCACGAGCATGCTGTCTGCATGACAGCCAGATTTTGGAGCATCACCATAAGATAATCACGAGCATGCTGTCTGCATGACAGCCAGATTTTGGAGCATCACCATAAGATAATCACGAGCATGCTGTCTGCATGACAGCCAGATTTTGGAGCATCACCATAAGAAACTATTTTATGTTTCATTTCTTTTCTCGTATAACACTAAGAGAAGCACTTTGTAAGTTAAACGTTATAAAAACGCACGTGTCATGAAATTTTAATCGTGCCTTCTCTCAAAGGATTCACTTATGCCATGTTTAAACTCAAAAGGTTAAACCCTATTTACAGTAAATGCATAGCTTAGTAGACATTACGCAGGTCATAATAGCATGTTGTAGACTTTTATAGCATAGAACCTGCACTAAGTTTACAAACTGTTATTGTTCGGTTAAAACCTCATTGTTAGAAAAACCTTTTATTTATAAATTTAAAATAAGACCAGTATTAGAATATTCTGTTTTGTTTATTTCAAATTTGAATTTGAAAAAATTAATAATAAAAATTCAAATTTTTCTTTTATATTTTGTTTGTTATCCAAAACAAAACTGTTTGCATATGAGAGGTGAAAATCCATTTGATTAAATTTTCAACGGCCCTTTGTAGACTAGTGGTTGCGCCTTTGGCGTTGTATCCCGTGGTCGTGGGTTCGAATCCCATCCACGACATAAAAATATTAAAACGTTTTTCTGTACAGTTTGTCTTGAACTGGGTGTTTATAAAATATAATAAGAAAATAGTTGATCTATATTTTTTGTATATACGGTAGGTAATGGTACAAGTTTTACGTTCATTATTAATTTTCCCATCTAAACCCAAGAAAATTCATATATTACGAACTCCACTTCTAGAACGAACTGTCATACCGACTGTGGCACATAAATCATAATAGAAACGTACAACAATCCCGCGGCTACAGGCGAAGTGTCGTCCAAATCCCTCGCAATCCTTTTATCTAGAATTACTATCTCCTACAAACCACATTCTTGTGCGAACGAAAGAATTGTTACAAGATCGTTAGAACTTTCTCAATTTTGAAATTGGAATCTCGTTGAGTGGGTAATTGACAGTTACAGAATGTTTTATGCTTTATATTAAAGATTTATTTGTCCTCACGTTCGTTAGTATATTAAGTTATAGCTAGAAATGCATAATAATAATAAAGCAATCCTTTTATTTATTCTTTATTTTTATCATTTACAACCACATTTTCGTGCGACTGAAAGAATTGTTACAATATCGTTAGAACTTTCTCATTTTTGAATTTGGAATCTTGTTGAGTGGATAATTGAAAGTTACAGTATGTTGTATGTTTAATATTAGAGATTTTTTTAACGTTATTTAGTTTATTAAGTTTGTACATAGAAAGGTATAATACTAATAAATCAATATTTTTATTTATTTTGAATTTATTATCTTTGATAACCATCTTATCGATTAATATTGTAATATTTAACTATAAGAATTACAAGTTTGTTAGAATTTTTTCAATTTTAAAATTAGAATATCGGTAATAGGGTGATTTAATATAGTAAATGTAAATATATTTACTATATTAAATTGTTATTTATACTTGTTGATTATTTGATGTTGCCAATGTCGTTAACAATTTATTAATATCTGGTCTATTTAAAAAACACTTATGTACACCAAAATAAAATAGACTTAAAAATTTTACAACAAACACGTTATATTTGTAAATATAATTTACCGAAAAATAAAATACAAAACAGAATTTATACTACAGCTAATTTGCAACTGAATTTGGGATCGAAAATCCGAAATACAAAACATCGAAACTCGATATATTGCGTTTAATTAATATCAGGACGTGTTTCGCAATCCGTCACGCCGAGCCCGACTATTGGGCGTCCGTTCATTTGCATTCGACTCAGCCACTGATTTAAACAGACCATCAAGGAACGGAATTTGTCAGCCTTTGACAGTTACTTATCTAAGTTACGAAATTCTATTTCCTACTAAATTGTAATCTATTAACAAACCATCTAAATCATTCTTAGTTTGCTAACATTATTCTCTGTCAAATTTACAATTTAATTTACGCTTAATTTATTTTATTGTTAAGTGTTACTAGGTATCGATGTTTTATTACTTGTTTGTTTTACCTTAATAGAATTAAAGTAAAATATTATGATCAGATATTTATTGATCCAAGTTTTCATCTAAGAACAATTTAATTCAGATTAAATTTTTTGTGTTTAAAAAAATCTTTTTAATACGCTTTTTTCCCAAAATTAAATACAATAATTTGTACGTTTTCTGTACAGTTTCTCTTGCTTTAAGTAGGTAAGTATAATATATTAATATTCTCGTTTCTAGTAGACATGATAAAAGTATAGGCTTTTATTATGTCAACCAGAAACGAGAGTTATATACATAGTTTCTAACCAGTACACTTTGATAAGAATTCTCCATTTATTATTATTATTATCATCAAACATAGGATATTTTGTAAAATGAAATGAAATTGTGGGACTATTTACTATTATGAATATTGTATGGCTGAATATTGTAAAATTGTATTGTAATAAATAAAAAAAATGTAGTACCTTAAGATAATACTTTAGAGTATGCTACTTTTATATGTCAATTATCATAAATAAACATTATGATGGATGTGGGTAAAATATAAGTATATAAACACTAAAAATGTCACTGTTTAGATAAAGATATGATCCATAAACCTATCCGTTAAAAACTCACGCTATAAATAACGCAAAGTAGGTTACCTGTCAAACAGAAAAAGTAGATATAACGTACGAGCGATCAATTTAGGACAGAGGCAGTGTTCGAAATCGTTTCCATCTCGATGTTCCCAAATGTACCTCGTTCCGAGTGACACATTGTGGCAACTCTGTTGGAATAAATCACGCGTGCCATTATACCTGCGAGGTTATTGTAGATCGCAGCTCTATTCCAACTGTTATTTAAATTTAATAGTTAATTATTATTTCGTAATAATAATTGGAATAATACAAGTTATTTAATGAGAATATTCCAACATTACGATACGAAATGTACCTTATTCCAAGTGACACACTGTGGCAACTCTGTTGGAATAAATCACGCGTGCCATTATACCTGAGGGGTTATTGTAGATCGCAGCTCTATTCCAACAGTTATTTAAATTAATAGTTAATTACTATTTTGTAATAATAATTTGGTATAATACAAGTTATCTTACGTGGTGGCCGAGTTAGTTAGACCTTGGACTTAAAAACACTTAGGTCCCTGGTTCGAATCCCGGTGTGTACCAATGAGTTTTTAATTTAAAAATTTACGTACATTTGTTTGACAACACCACTATAGTGCCTCGGAGAGCATGTTAAGCTGTCGGTCCCGGTTTCACTATACCAACTTGTGAAACTGTTTATAGATGGGTTATTGAGTCTATTAAAAACATCGCGACGAGCTAGCCACACGTTCCGTGTAGACTCATACCATCGGCTACGACGAGGTGGGATTAAAACCCCTCCGCTGGGTACCCTGGGGCCGCCTAGGCGGTCTCGGGCGCCGTGAGGCACCTGTGATGATATATATATATATATATATATACAAGTTATCTAAAGGGAATATTCCAACATTACATTACGAAATGTACCTCGTTCCAAGTGACAAATTGGAGCAACTCTGTTGAAATAAATTACGCGTACCGTTATACCTGCGAGGTTATTGTAGAACTCATGTAAATTTCAATAGTTTTTTTTTTTAATTTAATAGTTAATTATTATTTTGGAATAATAATTTGGTACAATACAAGTTATCTAAAGGGAATATTCCAACATTACGTTACGAAATGTTCCTCGTTCCAAGTGACACATTGGAGCAACACTGTTGAAATAAATTACGCGTGCTATTATACCTGGAAGGTTATTATAGATGGCAGGTATATTCAAACAGTTATTCAAATTTAATAGTTAATTATTACTTTGTAATAATAATTTCGTATAATACAAGTTATCTAAACGGAATATACCAACATTACCTTTTCAAATGTAACTCGTTCTGAGTGGCATATTGTGGCAACTCTCTCCACTATATCAGAACTCTTATCCACCTCACGGTAAGCAGACCTACAAAGACCATGAATAGTGTTACTTGTTGATGCGGTTACGAAATAGGCGGCGACAAAGAGGTATTTGTATTACGAGTGGTCGTTTTATAACCGCACCCTTAAAGTGGCTTACCATTCTTGGATCTTAAATATTCCAAATGGGTATCTTTCGTAACGTAAAAGTTGTTCTTAACGTAAGTACTTATATATACCGGCATTAAGTCCGCCTTTGTATTATGCAATAAAGTTTCATAAAAAAATAAATAAAAAAAAATACCATCACGGGTGCCTTTTTTGGCTCCCGAGAACCCTTTAAACAGCTACAGGGTACCCAACGGAGAAATGAACCCATCCTTATTTCGCCGATGGTATTGGTAGGCAACACCTAACAAGTGGCGAGCTTATTGCGGTGTTTATGATGGTATAGCCTCGTTGTATAAAGCGGTCACCCATCTAATGTCCGGCCTTGTTGTTATCTGCTTAACCTTGTTATCAGTTGCGCAGTGACTTAACCACTAGGCTGGGGCCACTTTTTCACAAAAATAATATTTAAAAAACAATGCATAAATCTAAGTAAATTCACAATAACCCTTCTAAATGGTAGTAGGTACATAACGTAGCAATTGATAATTTTTTATGAGTTCTGCTCCCATTCAGGATATGTTAGCAAAAACCATTTTGTTATCTTTTGGGGTTTAAATCAAAAAATAAGAATAAAAATATTCATAGATGTAAAGTTAAAAAAAAAAATATAATAAAAGCCTACATTGTAATATCTACATTATACTACCTAAGGTAAGTATTTTTTGTTTTTTTTTCCTTGAGCCTATCATAGACGTTATAACACATTTATTTTTATTATTAACCTATTGTGTCCCTCTGCTAGACGAAGGTCTCCCTTTCCTCCTTCCATCTCTTCCTGTCTATACCTGTCCTGGGCCAATCCTTTGAAAACTCATCTAGCTCGTCTCTCCATCTCCTCCTGGGCCTACTGCATTGTCTTTTCCGGGCCTGTGGCACCTACTCTGTGGTAATCCTCGCCCACATTTCGCCTGGCATTCGACACACGTGGCCGGCCCAGTCCCATTAGAGCATGGCGGCTTTCTGAGTGGCGTCGGCTATTCGCGTCCTAGAGCGCAGTATGCTGTTTCGTATCTTATCTATATAAAACATAAAAAAACAAATTGTTTTTTTTCAAGTTTTCAACCTGCGTTTTTGTTATTAAAACTGAAACTGAAAGTGGGTATCCAAATCATAAAAAAACAGTGTTTTCTTATCTTATTGTGTCATTAACACATTTTATTTTAAATGTGAGTTTTGAAATAAAACTTATATGTTAAAGATATTTTATATCGGATAATATCTATGTATTTGCATGTTATGACTGTAATGTAACAAATTTAATTGCCTATTACTTGTTATTTATAGCGTTATTTTGCAGATCGCAATTCAGTATGGGAAATTTTACTATCGAGCAAATGCTACCTACCAGCATCTATTAAAACGTTGCAATGCTATTATAGTTTTGGTAGGTAACCTATTAAAATAATTAAAAAAAAACATGTTATAAAACCATAATCATTAATGCGTGGTTCTTTCTGATGAAGAGTTTATCTGGTGCAATTCCATCATCATCATCATCATCATTATAATTTAAAGAATTGTATTAGTTAGATAGACAGCCTCCGTAGACTAGTGGTTGCACCATTGGCATTAAATCCGGAGGTCGTGGGTTCGATTCCCACCCATGGCAAATAGATATTAGTACGTTTTTCTGTACAGTTTGTCATGGTCTGGGTGTTTATAAAATATAATATGTATTATATCATTGTTTCTGGTACACATAGTAAAAGCGGCCCCAGCCTAGTGGTTAAGTTACTGCGCAACTGATAGCAAGGTTAAGCAGATGACAATAAGACCGGCCTGGGATGGGTGACCGCTTTATTCAACGAGGCTATTTCATCATAAACACCGCAACAAGCTCGCCACTTGTTAGGTGTTGCCTCCGAATACCATCGGCGAAATGAGGATGGGTTAATCCCTCCGCTGTGACCCTGAGGCCGTTTAAACGGTTCTCGGGAGCCAAATTGGCACCCGTGATGGTATTTATTATTATTATTTTATAGTACAAGCCTAGAGCTTAGTTTGTGACTAAAGCAATTTGTGTAAATTGTCCTACATATTATTATTATTATATTATAATTATATAATGTACAATTTTTCTATTAAAAAAATAAATCAGATCCCGACCAAATTTTAATGGGTTAAAATTTTTAACGAATACTTTCATATAAAACATATTCAAAATAGGTTAAGAATTAACCAAGAAATGCGTGGTCATACTTAAAAATAAAATGGCTGGAATTCTGTATTTCATCATTTTGAAGTCGGTAAAAAATACCCTTTATTATGTACGAGTATGAGTAACTACGTAAAAAGCGGCCTCAGCCTAGTGGTTAAGTCTCTGTGCAACTGATACAAGGTTAAGCAACTAGGCAGGACCTGGGACCGCTATATTATGATAAACACCGCACCAAGTTCACCACTTGTTAGGAGTTGCGAAATGAGGAAGGATTACCTCCTGCTGGGTACCCCGAGGCCGGTTACAACAGTTCTCGGAAGTCAAAAAGGCACCCGTGATGATATTTATTATTATTTAGTATGAGTACTGCTACTAGTTGGGTACCTTTATAAATTTATCTTTTTTTATATTATAGTTATATATTCAGTAAATTACAAGAACATAAAACGGTTTACGGACCTAACTTAACATTTCCTGCAATCTTGTTAGCTCAGCAACCTAGTTTACGTTCCTTTTATGAGGATTTTATATATAAATTAGGATTTTACTTTATTTTCCTTTATGTGCATAAAGGAAAATAAAGTAAAATCCTAATTTAAAACCAAGTTTCAACCTATTATAATAATAAATACATTTTATTAACTTAAAAGGTTCAGGCTGAATACTAGAAAATGCTTCAATAAATGTTATTATTAAAAGATCGTTGGTTTCTGAAGATATTCCATGCCTACTTGAGCCCCCAGGTCCTTCAGACGGTATGATTTTGAACGAGAAAACCGAAAGTGCCATGGTGGCGTGGTGGTCAGGCTTTATTTTAACTTCCGCTAAATCCAGTGGTGTCATGGCTTCTCTCCCGGAACAAAATTAAAAAAAAAAAAATTGTTGTGACCGCTTTGATGTCCTACTATTTTCTGTAGAAACCTATGATCATGGTCTGCAAACTATACTTTTTAAATCCTTTGTGTTTTACGGAAACGAGAAGTCTGGAAAAACAACCTTTTGAACTTATATTAATACTAAAATAAAGATAAAATACAAAGAAAAATTAATGTATTACATTTATTCGATCGAGGATCGATGTTTTTTAATATCTCGAGGGGAGATATTAAAGAACATTTTTCGAGATTCAAAAACAAATTTGCTTGACCCCTTCGATATGCCAGCATTAAATAGTTCTTCTCGACATATTCACAAAAAAAAAGATACAAATGTTATCAGTTTAAAAGTTATAGCAACTTCGTCATATCTGGACTGGGTGCTCTATATTTTCACATACCTACATCTAGTTTTACTTTATCATACAGAAAAACGTGTAGGGTGACCATATTTTTTTACAGGCTCCCGGTATGAACATACCAAACCAGTAAACTTTCAGACTCATTCCGAAACAAATTTTCGTATTTCCCAATACCAAAAAACCAATATACTGATGTAAAAAAAAGTTTAACAATCTGAAAAACGGCAAACCCATAGATCGAAATCGTAAATATAAATCTGGGTACCTAGATATATAATACCTCGATTAATTTGGAAGAATTATGCGAATGCTTTAGTAGCCAAAACCTAATTGCGTAGGTTAGGTTAGAAGATAAAAATAATTACCTAAAATATCAGGCAGGAAGCGAGTGGAGCAATAATAAGGTTAGGTAATTTTTTTAATACCAGCCAGAAACCCTTCAGTTAAAGATTTGTGTAAAAATTGCTAATTTTCTTAATTTTTTTTTTCGAAAAGTTTTTTTTCTTTTTTTTTCTTTATTTAACCAACAAAAATACAGATTTGTACAAGTATTTCTACAACTATATTTCCCTATAATAATATTTTATGTATTTAATTAGTTTATAGGTACCATACAGCATTCTAAATCAAGACCGAACAAGTGACAAACTTGTCTCGATGTTTATATAGACTCAATAAGTAGAATAAATATATACTCGTAAATAAAGTATAAACTAAATTATTATGTTACGAGATCAGTTTTAGGTACCACTTTTGAAAAGGTTTAAATATTTAAGATCAGTCTGTAATTTTAACGGTACCTATATAACCTTTTTAGGCCTCAATCTGAGGGTTTAACGTTTTCCAGGAGACTCGTAAGTTTTTTTTTCTACTTCAGTCTCTGGGTGTACTGGTATTGATAAACACGAATTTTTTTTTCAAATCAGTCTGAAGGTTTACTGGTTTGGTATAGGTTCATACCGAGAGCCAATAAAAAAACTCGGTCACCCTACACGACTTGCTGTATGGGTAAAATTGAAATCTAAAAATTTAATAAAGTGCAATCATTACACAAATAGTTTAAATGCCAGGATTTGGTAGATGTTTTTTTAATAATTCATAGAATTATTATATAATGTGCGGTAAAAAGTAAATTAGAGCACTCAGTCCATTATACAGGGTGAATTTGAAAAGATGTACTTTGGGCTAATATGAGGTTCTGCTATTAAAATCGAACAACTTTTCCCATGGAACCATGTGTCGCAAATGAAAAAAAATGTTGGCTTCCCCATACAAATTTGTCATTTAAAGATTACGGTTACATTTAAGTTTGAATGGAAAATGCATTTTTTTTTTCATTTGCGACACATGGTTCCATGGGAAATATTGTTCGAATTGATCAGCAGAACCTCGTATCAGCCCAAAGTACATCCATTCAAACTATAGTGCTTGGGATAGCACGTTAAGCTGTCGGTCCTAGTTTGGCTGTCAACTTGTGAAACTGTTCATAGATGGTATATTTATGCCCGATTTCACCAACTCAATAAATTAAGGGACAGTTAATGACAGTTGTTTCATAGCAAATATGTCAAAATTATTTAGGGGCTCCTTTAGAGTTAGGGATTGTTGGTGAAATCGGACATTAGTCTATTCAAACATCGCGACGAGCTAACGACTTGTTCGGTGTATGTAGATTCGTTCAAACCATCGGCTAAGACAAGATAGAATTAAAACCCCTTCGCTGGGTACACTGAGGCTGTCTGGGCGATCTCGGTGGTCGTAAGGCACCTGAGATTATATTTTTAACATACATACTTACATATCATCACGGGTCCTTACGGCGCCCGAGACCGCCTAGACAGCCCCAGGGTACCCAGCCGAGGGGTTTTAATCCCAAGTCGTCGTAGTCGATGGTATGAGTCTACACCGAACACTACAAAAGTGGCTAACTCGATGCTATGTTTTGAATAGACTCAATAACCCATCTATAAACAGTTTTAAAAGTTGGTATAGTGAAACCGGGACCAACAGCTATACGTGCTCTCCGTGGCACTATAGTGGTGTTGTCAAACAAATGTACATACATTTTTTAATTAAAAACTCAATGGTACACACCGGGATTCGAACCAGGGACCTAAGTGTTTTTAAGTCCACGGTCTAACCAACTCGGCCACCACGTATATATTTAAATTAATATATATAACTAATTTTATTACAATTTATAGAATAAGGGATTATTATTAAGATTGACAAAGTGACAGCAGTTACTGTTATGTATTGTCAATAAATATACTAATGAAAGTTGATTCAATTTACTTTACCCTCTCGTTACGATCTGTCAAGACCCACGAAACAGAATCAATTAAATATGGATGAGAGATCTCAAGTTCTGATTCCGCTAAGCCCTTTATACGTCCAGCTGTATTAAGAGAAAGAGTTGTTTCAGAATTTATATCTAAATCAAAGTTAGCATTTTGTGGATTGAAGTTTATTCGTGGTTATTGCTGGAATACATTTCTTTGTCAAAAAATTTTTATAACAATTATTAAATTAATACTCGGTTAGAATTTATTACTAAAAATAAGCGTGAAAAATATACGTCCAGCTGTATAAAAAGAAAGAATTTCTTCAGATTTTATAGCTAAATCAAAGTTAGCATTTTGTGGATTAAATGCAATGAAAAAAATCCTGGTGGGTGGGACTCGAACCCACGAACCTCGCTATCGCGGCAAGGCGCTCAACCGCTGAGCCAACCAGGTTCCAGTCACCCCTCACGAATTTTGTCATTGCTTGTTATCTACTTATACACAGACGCCCTCTATTAGCTGTGTACGAGTAAAGTTAGAAGTCCTAGTTTATAATACTAGATGGCAGAGGAGTATGTTTTTTATTTTTACTTTTTTCAGTTTTTATAAACAATTATTAAATTAATAAAATTAATACTTGGTTAGAAATTATTATATAAAAAAAGCACGAATCTGAATAATAGTTATATTGGAAGCAACGTGAGACTGTTGCTTCCAATATAACTATTTTAAGTGCAGACTCATGACTCGGTTGATTTCAGCTTCATGGACTTATATACCGCTTACCACCAGGTGGGTATAGAGTCACATATCTCGCTCTAATGAAAAACAGCTTAACAAAAAAAACTAAACATAAAAGAAAACTATACTCTTTAGTCTAAATATAAAAAAAAAATACAATATTAATTTTGTTAAATATTAATATAATATATATTTTTCAAAATAGTTGAACTATCTTTGAGGAGGGGAAAACACCACTTTGAATACGGGAGTATACATAGTCTATGTTATTAATTTCACATAAGAGTAACCTATGATTCTATAATAGGTCACATTATCAAAGAACATGGTTAATTTGCGCTGATTAAAGACTTTTTAATTAAGGTGTAGATATTAGGTTATGCCTAAAAAAATGTTTTTATTTCAACTTGATGTAAAAATCTTAAAAACCATTTCAAAGAAAAACGTTCAAAGAGATGAAAATGGGGTTAAAGGAAGCGTATAATTTTCCGCCTAATTATTTCAATCAGGCTATTTTTCCCAATAATTTTTCTTCCTTTAGTACGCTGATATTTTATGAATATATTTTTTTAAACCCTTCTTTTTCTGTGAATTAACATCTAAACGCCGGGTTACCTTTTGTTATAAAACGTTTAAGTAAAAAAATATAATTTTCTTGGAAAAATAAAATATTTAAGATTTTTTTATTTATCTACCTAATTAAATATGAAATTAAAAGCAAATTAATATTGTTAATATTTTTTAAGTAATTTGCTACGTATAGATTATATTTTATCTTTTATCTTTGTATCCACTTAGTAAGATAAAGTTAAAACTATCTACTGAAAAAGAGACGGGTTGTAGAAAGTGGGTTTTTAGACTTTTTTTATAAAAACAATTCCCTTACTTTCTAAAACTTTGTACCTAATTATTTTTAAAATAAGTTATTATTAACATTTAGCTAATAAGGCACACGATCATTTAGCCGGCATAGTGGGAGCGATCAAATTGTTTAAGAACAATTATTGATTGACCCCATTCATGGGCTTTCTAGGTCTGCTTACTACCAGATACAAGGCCACATGTCGTGCTCCAATAATAATAATAAAATATTTTTTGTGGAAACTTTCGTAACATGTGTATTAAATAAACTTATTAGTTTTACGTTTGAAGAGACTACAATATTATATAACTATACTACTCGTACTAGTTACTCGAGTTGGTTAGACCTTGGACTTAAAAACACTTAGGTCCCTGGTTCGAATCCCGGTGTGTACCAATGAATTTTTAATAAAAAAAAAAATGTACATTTGTTTGACAACACCACTATAGTGCCTCGGAGAGCACGATAAGCTGTCGGTCCCGGTTTCACTATACCAACTTGTGAAACTGTTTATAGATGGGTTATTGAGTGTATTCAAAACATAGCGACGAGCTAACCACTTGTTCGGTGTAGACTCATACCATCGGCTACGACGGGGTGGGATCAAAATCCCTCCGCTGGGTACCCTGGGGCCGTCTAGGCGGTCTCGGGCGCCGTAAAGCAAACGTGATGATATATATATATATATATACTACTCGTAGTTAGACAAAACACTTCAGTAGCTCTGCTACAAGTTATTTCAAACATTTTTGGATATAGTCGCTAGTAACTACAGATAGAATCAACCAATAACAGAGGATTATTAGAAAAATAATGCTATCCTATTAGTTGATTCCTGTCTAAAGTTACTAGCGACTATACTACAGTAGAAACTGTTTGCGAAAACTAGTGGTAGAGCTGCATCAAGCTACTACCACATTATGTTCTAAGTGTCAAAGTTTATTTATTTTTATTTATTTAAAATACTTTATTGCACAAAGTTACAAAATAAAATTGTACATAGGCGAACTTAATGCCTTAGGCATTTTCTACCAGCTAACCTTTGAGAGAGAGGAAGATTATGCATAGGGTGCAAAAGCAAATAAATAACAATTTAAAAGACATATAGCGAATGGTATATAAACTACTTAAATATAACATGTAAATACTTAAACATACACTCAATACATAATATACTACTTATATAAATGAAAAATTGGCAGTTACTTATTCAAATAATGAGTGGTGAGTAGACGTTTAAATACACCGATGGTTGGAGTCTGTCTTATACACAGTTTATGTAGCAAGGAAGTTAAAATTTCAATTAAAGAGCTTCCGGGATAAGTGGATAATTATCGTGGTTATTTTTTATATCACGGTGCCTTAAGGCGCGTGCGATCATCTAAAATAAATACCAAAACAGTGCGTTTTCTGGCTCCCGAAAACCGTTTAAACGGCCTCAGAGCGGAGGGATTAAACCCTCCTTCGCCGATGGTATTCGGAGGCAAAACCTAATAAGTGGCGAGCTTGTTGCGGTGTTTATAATGTTATAGCCTCGTTGTATAAAGCGGTCATCCGATCCCAGGTCCAACCTTGTTGTCATCTGCTTAAACTTGTTATCAGTTACGCAGTGACTTAATTACACTAGGCTGGGGTCGCTTTAAAAGAACTTCTCAATTTTATATTTTTC
This sequence comes from Monopis laevigella, assembly GCA_947458855.1. NCBI lineage: Eukaryota > Metazoa > Arthropoda > Insecta > Lepidoptera > Tineidae > Monopis > Monopis laevigella. The sequence goes on along the minus strand of OX381581.1, from coordinate 8,883,775 downwards.
CAAACCCTTAATTTTTTTTTTTTTGTAATTAATTAGGTACTCGAACTATTTATGCAATGGTAAATTACAAACAACACTGACTAAATTTTTCTAGTACCAAAAACATCGTTCTCGATCTCAACTCGGACGAGATCTCATGGTATCGAAGTCGGTGGTAACCCTGCTGTTACCCAGTGAAGAGAATTTATTCCCACCTCGACATTATCTATATTCAAGTTTATTATTCTAATTTTACACTGACAAGTGGCGAGCTAGCCGCAGTTATTAACATAGACTCAACCACATACTAATAATCGGTATGAGTGTAACTTATCCAACGTAAGTTTTTATATTAAAAGCTCATTGGTACACGCCGGAGCTTAAATATGTTAACTTAAAACTATTTGTTTTTAAAGATATGTCTTTCTGTAGACCACACGAACTATTGGTAATCATTGGTGCACGCCAAAGCTTAAACATGTTACTTTGAAACTATTTTTCGACATGGCTCTTTTTCACCTGAACCTATACCTTTTATTTCACTTATACATAAATATTATTGAGGACAATAAGATTAAAAACGATTCAATTTGAAATTAAAACGGACCAGAAAATTTTCAAAATAGATATTTGATGCGTGTCTATTTGTCGCGTACAAACGACGTACCATCACGAATGTCTAACGTCGTCCATGAACTTTTAGACACACTCAGGGTATCCAGCGAAGAGATTTTATTTCCACCTCATCGTAGCTGATGGTAATATGAGTGTACCAAGTTGCTACTGTAACAGCGCTTTTGATGCTGATGCAAACCTAACTAATTGAGAATAAATTTAAACTCGATCTGTTTTGGACTTATTTTATTATTTTTTTCATCCAAAATTATATTTAAGAAAATGATGGTCAGCCCTCTCCAGTCAATTGTGTAGTTGCGTTCGAAATAGTATGGGTTATACTACCACATTAAATGCCTTGTTTGAGATGCTGCGTGTGTAGAGAATTTTGCTTCTACATTTTCTGCTAGGTCTGCTGGTGTTGAAGGAAATGATTCTGGGATAGGCTTCAAAGAAAAATTAAGATACATAGCCAAATTTCAAACTCTTCTTACTTCTTTGTAACTTGCATAGCCAAAACTATGGGTCCCATTGCCTATTCTTTAGGAAATAATCTCACAAGGGTAACAACAGAATGTAAATGCAAGTTAGTTTTAGGGCAGAAGGTACTAATCCATAGCGAACGCGGCAATATAGCCAACATAGCTATGGGTACTGTTCGTTCTCCTCATTATTAACCTTGTCAATAAGGCGAAAAAAAGGTAGGTCTTTAGAGTATTAGTATTTAGCAACGTCATATTTAATATTACTTAATTTCGAAAATATCATATAAATTAGTCTTTTTTATTTATTTGACGCCGCTTCGTATAAATTACAGTAGACTACTAGTAAGTATATAAAATGAAAGTGTAGCATATGTCGGCTCTCGGTGGCAATATATTTTCTTGCAAATGCTACTATCGTGGGCGACATACACATTCAAATTACTTCCAGAGTCTGTAGTAGGTACTTTACTGAGATTTTCTGAGCTCTCGGTGTCTAGACTGTTTCATGTAAATAGAATTTAAAAAGCTTTCGTTGATGAGAACAAGAATTGCTATTTGTATTTATTTATAATTTTGACAAGTTTTTTTTTAAATCTACACAAAACCTTTTAAAGTTCAGTCTTTAAGTGGGAGGAAGGTCTCTATAACTTCGTTAGGACGACCACCCGCTAAGCGACCTCGTAATGTTTCGGTTTAGTCTGTGGGTTCACCGGTTTTCCGGAGATTACTGCAACTATTTATTTTCGGGGTGATAGTCTCCTTATTAGGTGCGGTTACAAAATGGGTGGTTTTATTGGCGATAAGGCAGCGAGTATATTACAATATACTAGAAATGCAATTCGTCTTTGTCGCCTCATTTTGTAATCGCATCATTTAGCCGGCATAGTGGGACCGATCAATGTTGTTTAAGAACAATTATTGATTGACCCCATTCATAGAATTTGTAGCTCTGCTCACCACTAGGTAGATACAAGGACACATGCCGTGCTCCTTTTGTTTTTATTTTTGGTTCGGTTCTCTCAAATATAGAGAAAGCAAAGGTCTCTATGAACCATACAGCCCAGAATGCCGTGCTTCAATAATAATAATAATAAAGTTTTTTTTATTGGAGCACGGCATGTGTCTTTGTATCCACCTGGTGGTAAGCAGACCTTCAAAGTCCATGGATTGAGTCGATTGTTGATTAATATTTTGGGAGCGTTAATGCTCCGCGTGCTGGAGGACGCAGCAGAGGCAGGCCCCCCTACAAGATGGACCGACGACCTGAAAAAGGTTGCGGGAAGCCGATGGATACAGGCAGCGCAGAACCGGTCGTTGTGGCGATCCTTGGGGGAGGCCTATGTCCAGCAGTGGACTCGCGAAATCTGTGTTCTTATAAAAAACAGGCTATTCCGGAGGTATGCCCAAAAGCTTCATTTCTCCATTTCTCCATTGGTGGTATCTAGCAGAACCTAGCCATTTGCGCAAATCACATACATTTTAACTTGCCACCAATATTAATATTTGTCTCAGAATGAGTATATATACCCAATATAATGTAGTCATATTTTCTTAGTACTTTGGACTAATATGATGCTCTACACTACTGATCCAATCGAAAAACTTTTCCAATGGAACCATGTGTCGCAAAAGAAAAAAAAAATAGCTTCCCCATACAAATTGATCATTTTAACATTACTAGTTTGTATGCTAAAGGCATTTTTTTTTTCATTTGCGGCAAATGGTTCCATGGGAAAAGTTGTTCGATTTGATCAGTAGAACCTTATATTAGCCTTTTAGTTATACAACCTTTCAAAGTCAGCATGTATATCTATATGTACCCAGTACCTATAGTCATAATTTATTTAGTATATTTTTTTTTTCAAATTCATTACTAAATATAGTTGTAAACTTCTTAGAAGCTTTCAATCTCAAAGTAATGTATTATACTCTACTTAACGAAGATAAGTGATGGATGTTCAAAACGTCCAACTGAATGTGAAAACTTTAATGTCTTACTCCTCGGGTTTTGGCGGCAAGTTAACAAATTATGTTCCTCTTGAAATTTGTTGTTCGAAATTCAAAAAATATTCAAATTTATTATTCTATATAATAATTTTACACAAAGTATTTTGAAATGAGTAGTATATACTCTTAAGTAGGGTAGCGATTTCTGTTAGGCAATCCCTTTGTTACTTTACTTTTTTTTTTTTTAATTATATTGGACTACGACATGTGACTTTGTATCTACCTAATGGTAAGCAGGCCTATAAAGTTTGTTCAAATCAAATCAAATATTATTTATTTCATGTAAATCTTTACAGATATTTATGAATAGTCAAAAAAAAAAAAAAAGTTTTAACAATAAGGTCTAGAGTGCGTTTGGTTAGGCTGCTATATATATATATAACCATTATAGATTAATTAATAAAATGTGGCATAAATAAAAGTATTAAAAAAACCAACCAACCGAACGCACGCTACATAACCAACTAGTGTAAGACTAGGTGGTTAGCTGATTCCATTGACCTTCCGATTATCATCTGCCATACAAGGGTGCCATCGAGGCGACCGACCTCACCAACCGTATCCACGCCTTAAATATTAGTTCTTATATTATCATTATATTGGCTATATATTTTTAAATGACCATCAATCGCATTAACATAGTTATATGGATCGGTATCTTTAAGGGCGTAAACACTAGTTGTAAAGTCGATCCCTCCGGAGACACCCCGGAGAAAAAGGTACCAGCAAGTAAAAAACTCTGGTGCTTCACACAAACTAACAGAGAAATATAGCCATTGAGTTTGTAGTTGTTGCCATTGCCATTAGCCATTGATATGCATATCGCAGCATACATAAAATGCTCTAACCCTACTAAAAGCATGCGCAATACACCCTATGGCAGATTATTTAACAGTTTAGCAATTGGTTGCTGTACCAATGTACAGAACTGCAAATACTAAAGAGTACAGGCACTTTACTAAATAATAATATATAATAACAGAGTACCTGTATAATATAAATATAAATAAGTAATCATAAGATATACCTTATCCAAAGATAAAATTTAAATATAATAAAAAATAAATTAAGTAATAATAAGTTATTACAATATCAGATTTAACATACCTACTAGGGTACTCATTTGAAAAGGCAATACTAGTTGTGAGACCTCAATTGCAGATCAGAACGGGTCCAGACATCTTTATCATTATTATAGTCATTAACTCTATAGTAAGCCCTATGGATTAATGTTTGTTTTATACAATTTTTAAACTTTATTTCACTTAAATCTATAATACTTTTAGGTAATTTATTAAATAACCTTATACTGTTAATGACAAAACATTTATTAGTTTTTTGCAGTCTAAACTTTGGAATATCAATTTTATCTAAATTTCTTAAGTTTAAATTATGCCTGTCGCCATTTTTACTAAACATACTTAAGATTTTCTTGACGTACAATAAATTCTCATAAATATATTGAGATGGTAGTGTCAATACATCAATCATAGGAAATGTTTTCCGGAAAGAATCACGAGCTTTCATGCCATATATTGCCCGAATAGCCCTCTTTTGTAAAATAAATATAGTACCAAAATCTGCCGCGGATCCCCACATTATAAGACCATACGTCATTATACTGTGAAAATAGGCGAAGTACACTAGTCTGGCTGTTGCAACATCAGTTAATTGTCTGATTTAGCTCAATCTATTGGATAGAGTATTTATGTGAGCTTTTCACTGTAGTTTGGAATCGACTGTGATCCCTAAAAACACAGTGGAGTCAATAAATTCCAGATCAGTACCACCTAACTTCACTGTGGAATTAATACCAGTTACGTTGGGGAGCGTAAATTTTAGACACTTAGTTTTCTTAGCATTTAAAACTAAATTATTCGCGGTGAACCACTTCGAAACCATTTCCAGAGTGTTATTTGCTGATGATAATATATTATCTTTTAACTTTAAACAGTAGAGATGTATCACCAGCAAATAGCACTATCTGCGCAATCTCCTGAACCATATGTGGAAGGTCATTGATGTATACTAGGAAGAGGAATGGTCCTAAAATTGAGCCTTGCGGACCACCCATCTTTACAATGGCCCCTTCGGATAGACAGCCATCGATATTAACACCTTGAGTTCTATTGGAAAGGTAAGATTTTAATAGATTTAAAGCTAAGTCGCGAATACCATAAAATTCTAACTTATCTAACAAAGTTTGATGATCAACACAATCAAACGCCTTAGATAGATCACAGAAAATACCAACGAGGTCCTGAGAATTTTCCCAAGCATCGGTTATTTCCGCAATCTAACTTGTACCGGCATTTGTTGTGTTTCTTCCTTTTGTAAACCCGTATATTTGATCATGTAACAATTTATTTGTATTAAAACGACTTAACAGTTGACCGAGAATTATTTTTTCGAATATTTACTTAAGGCTGGCAGGACAGAAACAGGACGATAATTATTTGGATCTGTCTTACAGCCGGACTTGAATATGGGAACTATTTTACTATTCTTCATAAGATCGGGAAAAATTCCTTCATTAACACACCTTTTAAAAATATCAGCAAGTACCGGTCCTATAGTATTAATGATTGGTTCAATAGCTTTGATCGACAACCCCCATAAATCTTCAGTTTGCTTCTTATTCAACATTTTAAAGTGTTTAAGAATATCCTCATTTGTGACATGTTTAAAAGTAAAATTAGGTATTTTTGGTATTTTAATATATTGTTTTAAAAATTCCTTAGCAGTACTAGCTGATGATTTAATACTGTTCGTGATTTGTAATGGAATATTAGTAAAAAAATCTTCGAATAACTCAGCAACTTGTTTATTGTCCGATATCATAACTCCATTATGTCTAATTGAAATATTATTTTGCCTAATTAGATTTTTTTTTATGTCCATGTATAAAGTATATGGGTACCCTGGGGCCGTATCACTGAAATGTCAAAACTGTCATCGATTTCTAAAGTATTTTTTAATCTCATCGAGTGACTAAAATATCATACCTATGATATCAATACGAGTGCCTCCTACCACTCGTAAATAAAGTCACCGACGTTTGTTTACTTACGACAGCTATTTGTTTGTTATGAAATGTATTTAATATGAGAAATAAGAACGGAAAACAATATTTTCTTCGTTTGTTAAAGCGCAAATAGCTCTTTTTTATGACATATAATGCGTAAATCGTGATATCCAAGTCATAGATGATATTTTTCTTACTGGTGATATCATAAGTCATAGGTGAGATTAAAAAATCTAACCCCTGTTAACCATCAGATAAATTCATAGTCACATGCCGTGCTCCAATTAAAAAAAAAGTAGAGAAAGAGTTAAGAAGCACTTATTATAGTAGTGTCTGACTACTCTGCACGAGATCAGGCTTAATAATAAATAAAAAATCTTAGCAGACATTTTTAAAAGAAAACCTTTAATAAATCTTATTCCACAGCGTCTTAACAAATTGCTTTTCGGTGGAATTGACGCAGACCTAGTTTGACAGCAGCCTGAACTTTACCAATTACTGGTGAGAATGCACGCGGTCTGATTGACAGCTTTGCGCAGTAAAAACCCTCTCTAACCCGCTAGCAGTACGTACCTAGTAGATATTATAAAATACATCTGTTCCCAGCTGCCTAACTTTGTCTCTCATCGAAGCCTTTTTTTATGTTTAGGGTTCGTTAACTTGAAAGTAATAAAAATAAAAAACGGACCTGTTATTGGTTTTAGATATTTCTGCAAACATTCCACGAAAGTTTATTTACTTATCTTCACGTCAGCGGCTATACTCTGTTTATTTTAAAGGTAACGTTAGATTATAAAAATAACGAAATCCTTTATGTACAATTGTCACCTCACAGAATGCTAAAAACTTTCAAAGCTTTACATGTTACTTTATAAGGGAATAAAATGCTTGCCCCTTTTAGTTATTGTTGTTGTTTGTTGTTCAATGACATGTTTAAAGGATTTCGTTATGTAAAGCTAATGTATCCGTTATAAAGGATTTCGTTATGTAAAGCTAATGTATCCGTTATAAAGGATTTCGTAATGTAAAGCTAATGTATCCGTTATAAAGGATTTCGTTATGTAAAGCTAATGTATCCGTTATAAAGGATTTCGTAATGTAAAGCTAATGTATCCGTTATAAAGGATTTCGTAATATAAAGCTAATGTATCCGTTATAAAGGATTCCGTAATGTAAAGCTAATGTATCCGTTATAAAGGATTTCGTAATGTAAAGCTAATGTATCCGTTATAAAGGATTTCGTAATGTAAAGCTAATGTATCCGTTATAAAGGATTTCGTAATGTAAAGCTAATGTATCCGTTATAAAGGATTTCGTAATGTAAAGCTAATGTATCCGTTATAAAGGATTTCGTAATGTAAAGCTAATGTATCCGTTATAAAGGATTTCGTAATGTAAAGCTAATATATCCGTTATAAAGGATTTCGTTATGTAAAGCTAATGTATCCGTTATAAAGGATTTCGTAATGTAAAGCTAATGTATCCGTTATAAAGGATTTCGTAATGTAAAGCTAATGTATCCGTTATAAAGGATTTCGTAATGTAAAGCTAATGTATCCGTTATAAAGGATTTCGTTATGTAAAGCTAATGTATCCGTTATAAAGGATTTCGTAATGTAAAGCTAATGTATCCGTTATAAAGGATTTCGTAATGTAAAGCTAATGTATCCGTTATAAAGGATTTCGTAATGTAAAGCTAATGTATCCGTTATAAAGGATTTCGTAATGTAAAGCTAATGCATCCGTTATAAAGGATTTCGTTATGTAAAGCTAATGTATCCGTTATAAAGGATTTCGTTATGTAAAGTTAATGTATCCGTTATAAAGGATTTCGTAATGTAAAGCTAATGTATCCGTTATAAAGGATTTCGTAATGTAAAGCTAATGTATCCGTTATAAAAGATTTCGTAATGTAAAGCTAATGTATCCGTTATAAAGGATTTCATAATGTAAAGCTAATGTATCCGTTATAAAGGATTTCGTTATGTAAAGCTAATGTATCCGTTATAAAGGATTTCGTAATGTAAAGCTAATGTATCCGTTATAAAGGATTTCGTTATGTAAAGCTAATGTATCCGTTATAAAGGATTTCGTAATGTAAAGCTAATGTATCCGTTATAAAGGATTTCGTAATGTAAAGCTAATGTATCCGTTATAAAGGATTTCGTTATGTAAAGCTAATGTATCCGTTATAAAGGATTTCGTAATGTAAAGCTAATGTATCCGTTATAAAGGATTTCGTAATGTAAAGCTAATGTATCCGTTATAAAGGATTTCGTAATGTAAAGCTAATGTATCCGTTATAAAGGATTTCGTAATGTAAAGCTAATGTATCCGTTATAAAGGATTTCGTAATGTAAAGCTAATGTATCCGTTATAAAGGATTTCGTAATGTAAAGCTAATGTATCCGTTATAAAGGATTTCGTTATGTAAAGCTAATGTATCCGTTATAAAGGATTTCGTAATGTAAAGCTAATGTATCCGTTATAAAGGATTTCGTAATGTAAAGCTAATGTATCCGTTATAAAGGATTCCGTAATGTAAAGCTAATGTATCCGTTATAAAGGATTTCGTAATGTAAAGCTAATGTATCCGTTATAAAGGATTTCGTAATGTAAAGTGTGCGGGACGGACCACGTGAGACGTGATCTTAGACCCTTACACCTATTCCGGATCAGCTTGACACCGGTCAGTCGTGTGGATCCTTATTTGGGTATAGTAATGAAACAATAATACAAAATACGTACTATAATATAGAAACAAATAGGTACATTCTACAATACGTTCTTTACTATAGTTTTCCACTGTAGCCTGTTTTGCCGCTTGTGGCTGTTCGAAGACCCGTACTATTACTATAACTGGACGGCACGACTATTTCTATCTCCGTGCTCCGTCCGTCTTCTTGCTGTTGGGCTCGAACCGTCTGTTGCGCTTCAGTCTCTTCGGTCTGTATCGGATGTCCGGCTGTAGACTGTAGCGGAGCGCGTACCGTGGCGAAGCGTATTTAGCTGTCTTGACTGTCTTGTAGCGGTGACTGTGTGGTTGTCGGTTTGTCTGTCTGAACTGAACGTAACTGTACTGTACTGTGTCCGCGGCGGTCGGTGTTCGCGTTATATAGCCGCTTAGGCTCCGCCCACCTAGCCAATAGCAACGCGCCACGATTGTTCTCGAAGATTTGGGAATTTTCCATTACCGAATAAACTACGCAGTTCTTATTCTATATTATTCTAGAATATTCTATACTAATTCTTAAAACCTATTAACTTCTCTATCAAATACAAATAATATTATATACCATATGCTAAGTAACTATATAAACTAGACAAATTAACCTATGAAATCAACAATAATAAACTATATTATTTACATTTAATAATTGCGATTTTTAACAAACTTAATTACGTCGCGTACATATCTCCCGCCCGTGCAGCGATGTCGTCCGCCGTCGTTGCACTAAACCGTGGTAACGCGACGTCTGCATCCACCGGCAGCTGGACAAGCCTTTTCGTCGCCCGTCGAAGAACTCCTCCTCTGGTCTGCACGTCCACTGCTCGTACTACGCCGTCTGGACCCGGGTACACTCGGACTATTCTGCCCCGCGGCCATGTATTTATTTAAAACATTGCACGCCCTCATAAAACATGTCACAATATTGGAAGTGCTCGTTATATAGCATCATGCTACGGCGAATAAAAGAATTCTTCGCATAATTAGTGGTGCAAGGGGAAAGGGAGAAAAGATCAGAATTTCTAAGGCGACGAGAAGAGGCTTTAAATGTATTTTTTCTAATAGGTGAGGAGAATCAATTAGGTCATTAAGAATTTTATATAGAAAGGTGACGTCAGAAATGATGCGACGATCCGAAAGATTGGGTAAATGATGATGATCAATTCCATCGATACGGAAATTTAGGCTCTTTAGGAATTTGCGCTGAACCTTGTCAATTCTCTGTACATGGTTATTATAATGTGGATTCCAAACAACGCTGGCAAATTCAAGATGACTTCGGACAAAGGAGTAATAAAGTACTTTATAGGTGAAGGCATGATTAAATGGTTTACTTACTCTCAGTACAAATCCAAGTTGTCTAAATGCTCTACTGACAATATTATCAATATGAGGGATATAACTCAACTTCTCATCCAATGTAACTCCCAGGTCACGAATTTGTTTGACACTTTTTAATTCTTTGTTATTTAAAGAATATCTGTAAGAGATGGGTACCCTTTTCCGACCATAGGAAATTATGAAGCATTTATCCGTGTTGAGAAAAAGTTGGTTATTTGAGCAATAAGAATTGAGGTTATCAATATCTGATTGAAGAACATTGCAATCATCAACAGATCTGACAACCCGAAAAATTTTGGTATCATCTGCATACAACAGCGTAGGTGAACTTAGAATGGTATCCATATCATTTATATAAATATTGAAGAGTAGGGGACCCAGATGAGAGCCCTGCGGTACTCCGGAAGTTACATTCAAGTAGCCAGACATGTGCCCCTTCAAACATACTGCCTGGCTACGGTTCATTATATAGGATTTAATCCAGCGGTAAAGATCACCATGTACACCGAGTTTAAGCAGCTTATCGAGTAAAATACTGTGGTTAATTTTATCAAAAGCTTTAGAGAAATCGGTGTACACAGCGTCAACCTGATACCCCTCGTCCATAGCGCCCAAAATATAATGGGTAAAGGTTACCAGGTTGGTCTCAACACAACGACCCTGCACAAAGCCATGTTGATTAGGTGAGATGTGACGACGAATAGAGGATGTTAGTTGTTCTGTTACCATCTTTTCAAGAAGTTTAGCGAAGATACTTAGTTTTGAAATTGGCCTGTACTGGGTTACTTGGGATTTATCTGTAGTTTTAGGGATAGGAGTGATCAGTGCCCGTTTCCAAGCTGTTGGAAAGATGCCCTCTTTCATAGACTGCTTGAAAATTAATGTGAGTGGAACGGTAAGGGCACTGGAGCAGTTGCGGATAAAGAGTGGGTGAACACCGTCAGGGCCTGCTCCTTTTTTAATATCTATACTATTTAACAGCGCCAGTACTCCTGACTCTGAAATACTAATAGAACATATATCTACTGGCGTCTGAACAGGAATTATTTGATCACGATTTAAGGCATCTGTAATAAACACTGAATTAAAATATTTATTAAACATATTACAGATTTCAACCGGGTCTCCTGACACCTTATCGCCGTAATTAATTTGTTCTGGAATATCATTGCATATTGATTTTGACTTTATAAAGTTCCAAAAGTAATTTGGGTTATATTTTATTCTTTCCTCAGCCAAATGTATATAATTTTTATAACATTTCTTAACAATTTTAGATTGTCTCTTTCTTAGCATTGAAAAAGTTTGATAATCTAGAGGATTACCATACCTTTTCCAATTGCGGTGAAATTTTTCTTTTTCCTTTATTAGTTTAATCAAGGGAATGGTATACCAAGGAGGGAACCTAGAAGATGCTGAACTAAGTTTTTTACTGGGCACATATTTTTCTATTAAGTTGTTAAGTTTAGTATAAAACACTTGCAATGCCTCATCCATACTAAGCTTGAGAAACTCACGACTCCAATCTACATCATTTAAATCAGCACAAATAGAATTATAGTCACCATTATGAAACAGTTTTATAAAGCGCGGGCTACTTTTCATTAATTTGGAGGTAGAGGAGTATTTGAATGTTACCACCGCAGATTTATGATGATAGTCTTCTGGTGTGAGCGGATGATCACACGATGAAAGCAAAATTATCTTATTACAGAAAACTAGATCTAAAATTCTATTATTAACGTTTAATAAGTTGTTAAATTGATAAACATTTGTGAGTGCCATAAAATCTGAGATAAGTGAAGCACTACTATCATCATGAGTACCCAAAGATAGCAGACCAGACTCCGGGTCCGTGGTCCACTGCGCCTTGGGGGCGTTGAAATCACCGAGAATTAAGAATACATCGTCACTAAATTCAAGTATTTTGTCCGAAGCCTCATCCAGGAAGTTTGAAAGCGAATCATAATGATTGAGTCCTCGCGGTAAGTACAGGCAGGCTAAGTGCAGAAATCTAGGCGTTCGAGACTCGGTGGGGGTGGCGGCGGTCGACAACGACAAGCTTAGCCACAAGGCTTCAGCGCTGCCGAGCTGCGAGTCCCGGCACGTGCGGCGCTCCGGCCGAAGCTCGCGCCGCACCGCCACCGCCACGCCGCCCCCGCGCCGGGGCCGCGCTCGATCCTGTCTAAATACTATGTAGCGGGAATCGAAGTACTCACTGCTATTGAAGTCATCATTGAGCCATATTTCAGTCAAACATATTATATCGTATCCATTTAGAAGGACACTATTTAAAAATTCATGTGATTTGGTACGTAAGCCTCTCACGTTCTGGTAATAAATTGACAAATGGTTATTTAATAAATTGTTCTCGCCCATAGACGAGAATATAGAGTAATTTTATATAAGGACACCATAACAGGTGGCGGACGTAAGAGGGAAATGCACCAAAAATAATTATATGAAGAACTCCTGTATTATATTTAAAAAATATATAGCTACAACTACGAGTAGTTGTATAAGATACAAATGATTGATTTAGGTAGCATAGATATAGATATGTGTTAGATTCAAAATAGAGTAATATTATTGTTTTATATTTATTAAATAAAATTAAAATTATTAAAATTATATTTTTATGAATAATTAAAATTACATGTTTATGATTAAGGGTTAAGAAATAAGAAGGAGCATAGGGTTGATAGTATGACTCAGCTTCCACAGCCAAAGTGTATATAGTAGCCCGCCCCCTACTGTGCAAAAACATTAATATAGTCACCTCCCCATCAATCACCAGAGAAAAAATATACAACATTAGCAACAGTTTAAAGTTAATTATACGAAAAAGTCATTTTATTTTCTGCAAGTCGAGCTCACTTGATATATGGATTGATCTAGAACTAACATTCTTGCGCAAAAAAATTTTACAGTCACGTACCCATAGAAAAGCATAATTATTTTTAATTTTTAAGTCACGCACTGATTTTAATAACATTTTATTGATAGGAGTGAGATGGTCATTTAAATATACACTTGTGGCCGGCCCGGCGAGCCCCAGGTCAGCCGTGGAGAGCTGGCGGCGTGCGCGGGCTGCTGCCAGAACCTCGTTCTTGCGCCGCCGCTGGGTAAACCGTACCACAATGTTCGGCACAGTCTCCGCCCCGTTCTCACGCTGCTGCCGCTGGTGTGTGTACCTCCGCACTCGATGGACGATGTCCAAATCGGTGTCCAGGAGTTTTATTCCTAATTTTACGAATAATGTGTGCAGTATTGTATGGAGATTCTCTTCCTTAGCCTGTGGTATTCCAGAAATCTCAATATTATTCAAACGCGAGAATTGTTCTCTGTGGTTATTGTCTTGCACCATCCGGTCCATAGTTTTGCTCATGTCTATTAGTTTAGTATTTAAGTGTTCGAGGGCATCTCGAGGGCAGTTGGGATCTGCTATGAGGACCAGATCCCCTATATGAAGAGGGGCTCCTTTACCACGTGGTTCTCGCCGGTACTGTAAGTCTGGGAGGTACTCGCGGACCCAGCGGTTCCAAAATTGGTCCGCAAGTACCTGAGCTCGTCGCCAGTACTGCTTCCTAAGACCATCTTTTTCATTAAAAGTTCCCGGAACTATAACCCTGCCGGACCCTCCCATGAGGAAGTGATTGGGTGTAAGGGCTTCCTGGTCATCTGCTTCTATAGAGACATGCGTGAGAGGCCGACTGTTTACTGTGTATTCAGCCTCACACAACAATGTTGTCAGTACCTCATCAGATGGATGTTTCTCGTGTAATACTGCTGCCAGCGCCGTCTTAACGGATCTTACTAATCTCTCCCAGGCTCCACCCATGAAGGGCGCGTTCGGTGGGATGTACTTCCAAGTGATGGCGCGGTTGCTGGCTTCTTCACGAAGTGCTTCTCGGAGTTCTTTGTGTGCTCCATGAAAATTTGTCCCATTATCTGAATATATTTCTTGCGGGCAGCCTCTTCTAGCTATCATGCGCCGTAGTGCCATAATTGCTGAATCAGTGTTCATACTATGAGCTATTTCCAAATGGACGGCACGTGTTGTTAGACACGTAAACAATGCAACATAACGCTTGGAATGTTGCCGTCCTACTGTCACTGAAAGTGGGCCGAAGTAGTCCAGACCTGTGTACGTGAATGGACGTCTGTGATGCGCCAATCTGTTCTTTGGGTGGTTTCCAGTTGGTGGTTCCGCAGGCGTAGCTTTCCTTATTCGGCACTTGCGACATTCTTTTATAACGGTTTTCACTGTAGGCCGCAGTCTCACTATCCAAAAGTGCTGACGTAGTTCGTTGACTATCATTTCCACTCCACTGTGCTGTAGTTGGCGATGTGTCCATGCAATGTACAATCTTGTGTATCGGTGATCTCCGTCTAACACCGCAGGCTGTCTCTGTCGTTCGGTGATATCGTCTGTGGCTGCAATTCTTGATTTTAGTTTTATTAAGTCATCTTCTAATACTATTGCCAGTTGATTTAGGCGACTTTGGCGAGGTATCTCGTTGCCTTTTTGAAGATTTTCTATTTCGTCGCCAAACGATTGTTGTTGTGAAGCGCGAATCCAAGTATCTTCTGCCTTTTTGATGTATTCTGCGCCAAGAGGTTTGTAGTCTTCTGTTGTCTGTTGCAATCTATTAGATTTTCTGCATGCGCTGGTTTTCTTATTGGAATCTTTTTTCTTCCAATCCGAATCCTTTTCTTTCTTCTTATTTGTTCTCTTGCAAGTATTAACTTTGTCTTTGCAAGTCTTGAAAAAATCCACTGCCTGTAGAACTCTAGCAGTGGCTCTCACTAAACGTAGCCACGACGAGAATCTATTCGGATCCGGTAGCCCGTCACATAAGTTTTGTTTTCTATGCTGGTTTAAAACAAAAACTTGTTCTTCAACTACTTTTTCTATTTTGCATTCTTCTGACGGCCAACTATCTTCATTATCGTATAAGAATCTTGGGCCGGTGAACCATCTATGAGTAGGACTGAAGTCGGCAGGTACGTCACGTGTGGCGTCGTCCGCGACGTTAGACTTAGTAGGTATCCAACGCCACTCACTAAAATGACTATTATCTTCTATTTCTGCAATTCTGTGTGCCACAAATGCCTTGTAAGTTCGCGGTCCTGCCTTCAACCATGAAATTACTGTTTTGGAGTCTGTCCAAAATATTCTTCTGTTCGGTTTCAATTGATATTCGTCTGTTGCCGTCTTTGCTAGTCTGCTTCCAATGACGGCGGCTTGTAGTTCAAGTCGAGGTATAGAGATGAGCTTGATGGGTGCGACTCGAGCTTTGGCGCTTATGAGACTAACTCGCACCGTACTAGTTTCGTCTATTGTTCTCCAGTAGACGGCTGCAGCGTACGCCTGTTCGCTCCCATCCGTGAATATGTGCATCTCTCGAACAAGGGCATTACTTAAACCCGCGTGACATCGTGGTATTTTGATATCACGCAAGTTATATAGATCCCACATCCATTTTTGCCATTTCATAGCAAGTTCGTGATCTAAATTTTCGTCCCAATCTATTTTTGTTCGCCACGCTTCCTGTAGTATCTTCTTTGCTTGAATTGTTACAGGCGACACTAGTCCTAATGGGTCAAAAAGTGATATAGCCATCCGAAGGGCTTCTCTCTTCGTCGGAGTCTTCATAATATTATCTTCGGGCTTGACGAAGTTCATATTGAAGCTGAGGTTGTCTGACACCGAGCACCAACCCATACCGAGGATTTTCTCTTGCTTTACCCCGTCTATTTCAATGTTGGTTTCGCAGTCTTGATATTTTTTGATAATTTCCCTTCTGTTTGATGTCCATTTGCCGAGGTCAAAGTTGGCTTCCTTGTGTATTAATTGCACCTCGGCAACTATTTTTAAAGCTTCTTCTATATTGGTGAAACTTTGAAGGTAGTCGTCCATGTAATGGTGGTTGATGATGGCCTCTGCTGCCTCTGGATATTCTTCTCTATGTATGTTTGCATTTAGATTCTTTACAAATAAGGCTGTAGCTGGTGAACAGGCAGCTCCAAATATTACAGTCTTCATCCTATATTGTCCTGGAGGTCCCTCCCGCCTGTTGCTCCTCCACAGAAATCTTAGCGCATCGCGGTCTTCGACTCGAATCTTGATGCGCAGAAACATTTCCTTAATATCCGCCGCCACAGCTATTTCATGTTGCCGGAATCTCATTAACACTCCAGGCAACGACTGTAGGAGGTCTGGCCCCGTTAACAATTTGTCATTGAGAGCCATCCCTCCCGTCTTGGCGGCTGCATCGAAGACCACTCTTACTCTTCCTGGCTTGGCTGGATGTGTGACTCCGAAGTGCGGGAGGTACCAAGTTTTTCCCGGCGGGCCATTATTTTCTATTTTCTCCGCATAGTCTTTTGCAAGTAAGTCTTCGATCTGTTTATTATAACTCTCTTTGAAGTCAGGGTTCCGGTCTAATTTTTTCTCTATATTCTTCAGCCTCTTCAAAGCGGTTTCAAAGTTATTTGGAAAGCTAATGTGGTCGTCTTTCCACAACAAAGAAGTCTCGTATCCTCCCTCCGGTAGCGCCACTGTATTTTTCTGTAGAATTTCGACGGCGCGTACTTCGGGATCGTCGCGTGGTCGCTTTGGTTCCACACACAATGACTCGATGGCGAAATGACGGAGAATTAGATCATCTATCGGGTCTACGGGGCTTATATAGTTAACCCTGTGACCCAGGCTTCTTGTGCTCGTTCCATGAAGAACCCAACCTAGTCGTGTCAGGGAGGCTACCGGCTGATTTCGCCGTCCTTTTCTCACTTGGCTTGCTAACAGTAGATGCCAATTATCCTGGCCAATCAGGATCTTTGGGACTGCGTTTCTGTATTGAAGTTTTGTCTTCAGCTTCCGTAGGTGCTGGCATTTTTCAACTTCACTGTAGTCAACTGTCTGTGGGCTAAGGTGTAACTGTCGTAGAGTGCGAGCTTTGATAATATGTGATTCACGATCGCCTCGGATAGTAAGGGTTACGCGGCAAGATTGACTCGCGTCGACCTGCGTCCCGGCTATGGATTCCAGGTGCAGCTCTTCCGATGGTCCAGTGGCTCCAATTCTGTCGGCTACATCAGCGTCTATGAGGGTAACTGTTGATCCGTCGTCCAACAAGGCGAATGTGTCCACTATTGCATTCGGACCACATAAACTTATCGGTATGATTTTGAGATAAGAATACTGTTGCTGAGTGAGTGTTGAAGCAACAGTTTCTCTATTATTGTCCCTGGCACTATCACTTGGTCACGTTTCATAGTGTAATAGTCTATGATGCATTCTTTCACAATTATTAATACCGCACTTTTTAGATATACACTTATGCGACCGTGTCTTCTTCTTTAAGCAACTAAAACACAAGTAACACTTTTTTGCTATTTTCCAACGCGAATGACTGTCTGCATTGTCCATCACTTCACATTCACTTTCAATATGTCCATCATAATTGCATATTGAGCACTTTATGTCACTATTTATTCTATTTAGATTTTCACAATTTCTTACTCTATTGTCTCTATTCACCATATCATTGTTCTTATTTCTATGCACTATTTTATTCCTATTCACTAAAAAATCATTGTTCTTTCTATTCACTGTATTTTCACTATTAAATTCTATGTCCAAGTCTTCTATATTGTAGGTTCTTTGCCGGCGCCGCTGTCTATCTTCCGTGTTGATGACTTCTGGGGGAGCAAATCGTCCACACTTGATAGCTTCCTTTTCTATGAAGCTTTCAAAAAGCTCTAAGTCTGGAACATCTGCATCGTGGTCACTGGCGTAGTCGTACCATTTCTGCTCCATGATTGGGTTCAGTTTTTCTGCCAGCAATTTCACGACTTCTGGGTTGAAGAGGTAGCGTTCTCTATTCAACACTCGCAGGGTCACGATACTGTTTTTTACGCTGCTTGCGAATGAGCAGATGTCTTTCAGGGTGTGGTGCATGCGCGGCAAAGACTTCAATCTTTCCAATTCTGCTAGGGCGATACAGTCTGGTCGACCAAACTGCAGCTCTAAGGTCTTCAGTATTTCCTCTGGCGCGATATTGGTGATGAAGGAGAACTTTGTCACTTCTCGGGCTCGGCCTCGTAACGCGCCTCGGATGCGCGCGGTGTTTTCGGCGGGCGAAAAGTGGTGGGCAGATTAACTGTAGGCGGCTCGGAACATCAGCCAGTCTGAATATGATCCGTCGAACCTCGGCAGCTCTGTGATGTAGCGACTTCCAGCTGGTCGGTTGTCCCTGGAGGCTTGCGCTATAGCTGTTGCCAGCTCTCTAGCCCAATCTGCGGGCTGCTGTGGCGCTGGAACACGGGTATCTGTAAGTGGCTCGTCTGTCGGCGGCTTGATCGCGGCGAGTGGCTCTTGCTTCACTGTGGCCGTCGGCTTGTGGGCTTCTTGCGCATCTAACCATGATGTCACTATGAAGTCGGTTTCACTTAGGCTTGATTGAGAGTCACTGTCATTGACGTCTCCTCGAAGCATGGTAGCCTCGGCCGCGGCGAGTGCAGCTTTCAATCGCGCTACTTCTTGAAGTGTGCTCGTCAGTAGCTTATTGTGTCGAGTTTTTGACACTCTGGGCTGTTGTACTTCTGGTAGTTTATGTGAAGACAATTCGATGGTCTTCATTCTGGATGTAGATGGCTCGGCGAGTGGCATCGGAGTCGAATGTTCAGGTCGCGCCTTTTCACTGCCTTCGTCTTCGTCATTTCGCTGTAATTGTGGGCGTGACGTCTTCACACTATGTGCAGACCGAGTGATCGGCATGTTCTATCTATGTACCCACTGTCTGAAGGATCACACACAACACGGTATCCAAAGATCCGGCTCGAAGGACCAGCAAATATGTGCGGGACGGACCACGTGAGACGTGATCTTAGACCCTTGCACCTATTCCGGATCAGCTTGACACCGGTCAGTCGTGTGGATCCTTATTTGGGTATAGTAATGAAACAATAATACAAAATACGTACTATAATATAGAAACAAATAGGTACATTCTACAATACGTTCTTTACTATAGTTTTCCACTGTAGCCTGTTTTGCCGCTTGTGGCTGTTCGAAGACCCGTACTATTACTATAACTGGACGGCACGACTATTTCTATCTCCGTGCTCCGTCCGTCTTCTTGCTGTTGGGCTCGAACCGTCTGTTGCGCTTCAGTCTCTTCGGTCTGTATCGGATGTCCGGCTGTAGACTGTAGCGGAGCGCGTACCGTGGCGAAGCGTATTTAACTGTGCTGTCTTGACTGTCTTGTAGCGGTGACTGTGTGGTTGTCGGTTTGTCTGTCTGAACTGAACGGAACTGTACTGTACTGTGTCGGCGGCGGTCGGTGTTCGCGTTATATAGCCGCTTAGGCTCCGCCCACCTAGCCAATAGCAACGCGCCACGATTGTTCTCGAAGATTTGGGAATTTTCCATTACCGAATAAACTACGCAGTTCTTATTCTATATTATTCTAGAATATTCTATACTAATTCTTAAAACCTATTAACTTCTCTATCAAATACAAATAATATTATATACCATATGCTAAGTAACTATATAAACTAGACAAATTAACCTATGAAATCAACAATAATAAACTATATTATTTACATTTAATAATTGCGATTTTTAACAAACTTAATTACGTCGCGTACATAAAGCTAATGTATCCGTTATAAAGGATTTCGTAATGTAAAGCTAATGTATCCGTTATAAAGGATTTCGTAATGTAAAGCTAATGTATCCGTTATAAAGGATTTCGTAATGTAAAGCTAATGTATCCGTTATAAAAAATTTCGTAATGTAAAGCTAATGTATCCGTTATAAAGGATTTCGTTATGTAAAGCTAATGTATCTGTTATAAAGGATTTCGTAATGTAAAGCTAATGTATCCGTTATAAAGGATTCTGTAATGTAAAGCTAATGTATCCGTTATAAAGGATTTCGTAATGTAAAGCTAATGTATCCGTTATAAAGGATTTCGTAATGTAAAGCTAATGTATCCGTTATAAAGGATTTCGTAATGTAAAGCTAATGTATTCGTTATAAAGGATTTCGTAAAGTAAAGCTAATGTATCCGTTATAAAGGATTTCGTAATGTAAAGCTAATGTATCCGTTATAAAGGATTTCGTTATGTAAAGCTAATGTATCCGTTATAAAGGATTTCGTTATGTAAAGCTAATGTATCCGTTATAAAGGATTTCGTAATGTAAAGCTAATGTATCCGTTATAAAGGATTTCGTAATGTAAAGCTAATGTATCCGTTATAAAGGATTTTGTAATGTAAAGCTAATGTATCCGTTATAAAGGATTTCGTAATGTAAAGCTAATGTATCCGTTATAAAGGATTTCGTAATGTAAAGCTAATGTATCCGTTATAAAGGATTTCGTAATGTAAAGCTAATGTATCCGTTATAAAGGATTTCGTAATGTAAAGCTAATGTATCCGTTATAAAGGATTTCGTAATGTAAAGCTAATGTATCCGTTATAAAGGATTTCGTAATGTAAAGCTAATGTATCCGTTATAAAGGATTTCGTAATGTAAAGCTAATGTATCCGTTATAAAGGATTTCGTAATGTAAAGCTAATGTATCCGTTATAAGAAACAGAATGTGATCTCTGGGCCTCAATTATCTTTTTTAATTAATTTTGGTCCAATGGTGCCATAAGAAATAATAAGTGAAAATGGTTAATCAGGGCCTATTTCATTAACGTGATAATTGTTATTTACCGTGACAATTATGTGTCACAATTTGTGACAATTATTACAAGCCTAGAGCTTAGTTTGTGGCCAGAGCATATATGTGTGTAAGAAAAAAGTGATTGTGTAATAGGTGTGTTTTGTTTAGTTTGTAGTGTACAAATTAGTTTAAATTTGGAAATGTATGCCTCGGAGCACGTTAAGTTGTCGGTCCCACAGTACCAATTTGTGCAAATATTAAAAAATTGGTCTGACTAAACAACGATTATAGCTGATCGTTTGTTTGGTATATACTCAGATTACCATGGTCAACGACGAAATAGCAATATCCAGAGTATCCACTGATACCCAGAGCCCGTCTAGGCCTGCAACGTAAGGCACCCACCCGTGATGGTTTTTTTTTCAGAATTGATATTTCATAAGCTACCTAAATATTATTAGGCAATAAACTATAGTATATTCATAGGGCGACCAATAACACACCCAAAATACTCATGGTAACAAGATATAAATAAAATTATAAAAGTTACTTGCAAGCTTTTGTATCAATAAAGGCAACTGCACTGGACTCGCTGCTCAACCTTAAACGGTGAAAATATGAGATTTGAGCCGTTTAGAGTCAAAGCCATGTGGCCAATGAGGACCAAGAGCGAAAAAATATAAAAATATATTGCTAAGCGTTTGGTGGAAGCATCATATATGTACATATTTTATAGTATTAAAAAGTTATTGGTACACACCGAGGTTTAAACCAGGGACCTGTTTGAGGGAAGTGATTTTAAGTCTAAGGTCTAACTAACTCGGCCACCACAAAACCAACTATAAACTAAAATAGTCACATTTTTTTCCCACGGCAGAAACAAGAAAGCTCCGTCAACAGCGATACTGGCATAACTTTCTCTCGCTTTCTTTACATCCACAGCTCTCTTCATACAAGCTCTACGGTTATGGGCACTGCGGATCCTAGTTTTTTTAGAATAATGAGAAATGAATATAAATAAAGTTAACTCCATAGATTTTTATTAGAACTAAATAGAGAAGCCCACCTTTCTTCACCCCATTGGCAATTCCGATCTTCAAATTTTATGTTAAGCTGTCATTGACAGTTTCACTATGTATACAAACTTGTAAGACTGTTTAGCGAAGGGTTATTCAATATCCACATGTTCGGTGTAGACTCAGAATACTGAGTTGGAAATAAAACCCCGATACTGGGTACCCTGTGACTGTCTAGGCGGTAAGGCAGTCGGAATGGTACATATAACAAAATTACCGAGATATTTAAAATTAACAATATCTATACTAATATTATAAAGCTGAAGAGTTTGTTTGTTTGGTTGAACGCGCTAATCTCAGGAACTACTGGTTGGAATTGAAAAAATATTTTAGTGTTGGATAGCCCATTTATCGGGGAAGGCTATAGGCTACATAACATCTACGACCAATAGGAGCAGAGTTTAAATAAAAAAAATGTTGCAAAAACGGGGAAAAAATATCCCTTTTGAGAGCGTACTCTGCGTAAACGGTTAAAATTACGCAGACGAAGTTGCGCAGATCAGCTAGTCGTGTCAGTTATAGTCAGGTATCAGGATTAGCCTTTTTGGGTAAAGCAATTAACAACACTAAATAATAAAAGCTTTAACGTTTATTGTATTTAATTATAACCATTATTTATTTAATATAAATTTATTTAATTGTATGCAGATACAGAGTCCGCCATTACGGCCCATGGACAAAAGTGTGTCATTTTACACCATTGAGTTTACGGATAAAGACCTCTTGTTACACATAAATTAGATTTCCCAATACTAAAACATTTTCTTGAGTATAGGGAAAAATAATCAATTAACAAAAAGATTTCAAATACGTTATTTTATTACAAAGGTACAAATTATAACCAAGATTATAGATATAGACCTCTTGTTACATATACATTAGATTACCCAATGCTAAAATATTTTCTTGAGTAAGGGAAAAAATTATCAAATAACAAAAAATTTCAAATATGCTATTTTATTTAAAAGTTTCAAATTATAACCAAGATTTTCCCGATATTTTATAACAGCAGCAAGTGTCAAGGGTCGGGATAATAAAACCTAGAACTATGTACCTAGTTGACATTATTTTCTTTAACATTTTCAATGTCAGGAAACAGGAATATTATTCCGTATGTTGGAACACCTTTCCGAAAAATATTTGACTTTATATTACACCTAATATTTCATAAAGTCTACCTCTTTTGTGTAATAAATTTTAGTGCTATATATAAATGTTAAAATATTTGTTTTACTGTAGTAAGTATAAAATTAAATAATATTTATTTGTGTATAGATATTTTACTGTGTTGTTATTATGTACAGTTTGTCATGGTTTGAGTATTTCTGTTACACTATAGTACAAGCCTAGACCTTAATAAATGACCAAAGCAATATGTGTCAATTGTCCTAAATATTATTATTATATGTTTTGATAACATAATTTAATAATTGAACAAATTAAATTTACATTAATAAAAGTTATGCCTAATTAAATAAAGTACAA
This sequence comes from Monopis laevigella, assembly GCA_947458855.1. Lineage (NCBI taxonomy): Eukaryota > Metazoa > Arthropoda > Insecta > Lepidoptera > Tineidae > Monopis > Monopis laevigella. The sequence continues at coordinate 8,860,346 of OX381581.1, read as the reverse complement.
TAAAAATAAAAAGGGACATACTCGTACAAATTAAGGGACATACTCGTACCTATAAAAAAATATATTCGCATTAATAATATTTAACATTTTTTTTTTTATAAATAGTAAGAAAATTAAAGGAATAATTTTTCCCCGTTTTTGAAACATTTTTCATTGTTCCTATTGGTCGTTTCGTGATGTTATTAGATTAGATTGACCATACAAACGTAGCAAACAACCTATTTCTAAAAAGTTAACACTATTTAAATTATATTACAAAAAATAGCCAAGAACAGAATGTATTTTAACCTATCCAGATTCTTCACTTAAAAGAACCCAAACATAAATAAAGCAATATAACATAACATCGACAATTTGGTATTACAGCAAACGTCAGTGACCTTGTTATGTGTTTGCTACAAGAAGCGAGTGACTAAAGGAGGGGGGAGGTGGACTCCTTCCCCCCACTCCCTGGATGTAACCCACACTTCCATAAATCCTTCTTTCAATTTTACTTTATAAGCAAACCAGTGCAAGGTTGGAATGAATTCGAGTTTTTAAGGATGGAAAACTGTAATAAAAAAATGAGCATTTGGCTCATTCCGTTTGTCTGTTTGTACTGAAAGCTTGAAAGCCGATTAAGGTACATAGGGTACATAGTAAAAATTAAGTTATTCTACAAGTATTTTTTTATGTATGTTGATAGAATAAATTTCACAGTTCTTCATATTATACAAGTTAACAGACTAATAACTTTATATGACGATTAAAACTCAGTCCTTAGAGTATTTTATTTATTTGGAACATCTAGAAATGAACTGATAAAACTTTTATTAGTTTTTTTTTACGATTTAATCAGTTTCTATCAGTTATTCAATAGACGATGAAAGCAGTTTTTTATCAGTTATTTAATAACTGATAAAAAACTGCTTTCATCGTCTTTTTGTCTATCTGTCCGTGCCAAGATTTTTTTTTTTACTGGCGCCCAGCATGTGACTTTGTATCTATCCTATGTTAAACAGACCTACACAATTCATGAATATGGTCTATCAATACATTGTATAACAACATTGGTCGCTTCCACTATGTCGGCTACACATAACCTCATCACAACGAGGTTACGTATATTGCCGTTCGATTCTAATATCCTCGCCACTTTATCGTCAAAATAACTGCCCGCTTTATAACTACACCCTGCAAGGACACTACCACCTCAAGAAACTGATGCAGTAGTCTCCTGAAAACCAATAAACCCACAGACTAAAACCGAAACAAGGTCACTTGATGGTTGTTGTATCTTGTCTACCTTACCTAAGATAACATCAAACCAAAATCCTTGCGGAATTCCTAACGAAATAAAAAAATATTTGCCTTACGCGTTCCTTACCACGTTTTTCTTCTCGTATTTTTACAGATTCCAAATGAACGCAATGCACCATCGACATCCGAATTCTCTCCGCATTTTCTCCGGTTTAAATCGAATGCCGTACGAAAGGGTTCTTTTCAATTTGAGGCTTGAATAAATGCCTCAAGATATACTAGACACAACCCCAACTGTGGCATATAAAGCTAGTTTGATTAAGAACATTACCCTTGGGTGAAGAAAGAATTGTGTAGTGATCCATCAAAAAAACTTAACCACCAAAATTAATTCACCTTCTGTTTTCCCAGAAAGTTTAAATCTGCATCTTCTTTAATTTAGAGTAAATTACAGATTATTGGCCTTATTCATAAAAACTTATTGAATCTATGAAGAACACATTGTTATAGAAGGTTTTGTGTCTTTAAGACATATTCTTTTTGTTGCTAAAAAAGAGACAACATCTTCTGTTACTAAAGTGTTCTTAAGACCTCAGGAACTCGCTGGATGCAAGCCGCTTCAAAAATCGGTCTTTTTGGAAATATATAGGAGAGGCTTATGTTCAGCAGTGGACATCCTATGACTGATTATGATGATGATGAAAGTATTATTCTTTAAGGACTTAATATTTTTTGATGAATAGCGGTTTAATTATATTATTATATAATTTGTCCTACATAAAAAAAAAAATGTGAAAAAATTATATCAATAGCCTAATTGTGAAATGTATTTTGACATATCTATGATGATAATAAAAATAATACCATCACGTGTGCCTTTTTGGCTCCCAAAAACCGTCTAAATGGCCTCGGAGTACCCATAGGAGGGATTAACGAAATAAAATTTAATCATCGATGATGATGATAATTAAGTTTCATTTACCATTGGGAAAGGCAAAGGCATAAGCAATACAGCCAAGCCTTGATATATCGCTATTATCTGCGCTCGTAATAAGATTTAATGCATTATAAATAAGAGTTATGACAGTTCAAATTTCGAAATTTTGAATGTATTAACAGATGGCTCTTCGAAGTTTCATAATTAGGGTACTGGTACGATTTTTTAACTGGAGCACGGATGTGACCATGTATCTACCTGATAATGAACGGACTCAAATTTTATAGCCGCTGTATCGTCACACTGACGGCCCATTTTGTAAATTCACCCTAAAAGTAGACTCGACAACAAATCTTTTCAATAGATTTTTGTGAACCGGTAAACCCAAGACAAAAACCAAAACATGACTAGTTCACTTGACATTTATATAGATGCAAAAACTGTAAAGACGATTAAAGTTATACACGGTGTATTCTGTTCTCTTTTTCAAAAAGTTATTTAATTTTATCTTCTACAGTAGGTACCCACTAAATATCTTAATTTGTGAAAGTACGTAAGATAAGGAGCTCCTCGGCATGTCCTGGATTTCCGGTTCATTTTTCTTCCGTAACCACGACGGCTGGGTGTCACGAGAGGAGTTAACCGACTATGGTGACAGTAGCAAGTGCAGCAAGGCGAGCAAGAGTTATTGTACCCGTCACAGAAATCGAATGAAGTTAGAAGGGAAAATGACTAAAACGCGCGTTTTCTATACGATGAATAAATCTGGGTTTAATGGGCACATGGAACAGAGGAGCGGCCATATTCTGTTTCTTTTAAACGTAATGTTAGATGGTCAAAATAAAGAAAACGTTTTAGTGACATTTTTAAAGGATTTCGTTAATTTTATAAGCTAACGTTTTCCTTATTTGTATCAGAATTTGGCCGCTCTGGTTAGCGTCGAATCAAAAAAAACAATTGTAATCCCCGTTGTGTACCAATGAGCTTTAAGTTTCTTAATACTATATTCGCAACTCGAACAGCATAATAATATCTAAGTAATGTACTAGGCTAACCGACCGGTTTCGTTATCACTGTATAAACAGACGCCAAAACCCATTAGTGACCCCGATAACGGTTTTGTTTTCAGAAGTCTTTTTTACTTATCGAGGTGTTAGTATCATTTTGAAGTGCGGTTATGAAACAGACAGCTAATTTAACGATGATGAAGGTGGTGTAAATGCAAATAAGAAGAGAACATAACCATTCATGATGTTTTAACAAGAATTAATGACATTTCACAAATATTGTCCTGCTCATAAACTAAGCTCCAGGCTTATACTACAGGAAAACCTACAAATACCATTTTCCATACTGAAACTATGGCTTCCAGATACATCCCAATAGTGTAACTAATAAAGTATGGAGACATTCAAGTAGTGGTGGTAATAAATAAATAAATACTATTACGGGTGCCTCTTTGGCTTCCGAGAACTGTTTAAACGGCCTCAGGGTACCCAGCGGAAGAATTAACCCGTCCTCATTTCGCTGATGGTATTCGGAGCCAACACCTAACAAGTGAGACAGCTTGTTGTGGTGGTACACTTGGAAAATAATCTCCGCGCGATTTCTACATAAAACGATATTAAAATAAACCCAGTCCTTCTACGGTGTGAGGTCTGTGGTCGCGGCGAATGCAACTCACTTGGCTCCCTGTGATAAAATACTACCTAGAATGTACATACCTAGCTTCCTTTTTGTAGATTTATTTCTGTTGTACATTGGGCAGCAAGGTTAAATTAAACTTTAGTTTTTAGTATATAATGGATATGTATATGATAACAATATATATTTTTTAATTTATTTATTCACACCAGAAGTATTTACAAGTTTGTTTTATATATATAGTTGATATACTTTGTATCTACCTGGTGGTGATCAGTCCTACAAAGTCCATAAATGGTGTCTATCAATAATTGTTCTTAAACAATATTGATCGTTCTCACTATGCCGGCTAAATGATGCGATTACGAAATGGGGGGCGACAATGACGAATTGCATTACAAGTATATTTTACTATTCTCATTGCCTTATTGTCAATTCAACCCATTTCGTAACCGCACACTGAAAGGAGACTACCACCTCGATAAGAAATCTATCCAGTAGTATCCTGAAACTGGTGAACCCACATACTAAAACCGAACATGACTAGGTCACTCGACAGTTTTGGCATTATTTATTGACATCAGAAGTATTTACACGTTTGTTGTATAAGTTGCGCTACAGTTGACGGCAACATATTTTATTTGTTATTTATTTATTCACGTCAGAAGTATTCATAAGTTTATTTTATTAGTTGCGCTCAAAAACCTGAGCGGTTTATGTGAGCACAGCTGAGTCGCATAAGATATTTAGTTACATTAAACAAATATTTTAGGTATGACATGCTATAAACTTCACAAATGGCATGCACTGCAATTATTGGAGTACAATACATGTTGTCCACGTCTTACATTTTTTTTTTTTTTTTTGTATACATACATATTATCACGGGTGCCTTAGGGCTCCCGAGACCGCCTAGACGGCCCCAGGGTACTCAGCGGAGGGGTTTTAACCCCACCTCGTCGAAGCCGATGGTATGAGTCTACACCGAACAAGTGGCTAGCTCGTTGCGATGTTTTTAATAGACTCAATAACCCATCTATAAACAGTTTCACAAGTTGGTTTAGTGAAACCGGGACCGACAGCTTAACGTGCTCTCCGAGGCACTATAGTGGTGTTGTTAAACAAATGTACATAAATTTTTAAATTAAAAACTCATCGGTACACACCGGGATTCGAACCAGGTACCTTTTTTTATATAGGTACTATAATAAGATTTTCATTTCCACAACGTTATATCTAGGAAGATTAAGTATCTAGAACGGTGATCATTAGCACGGTTCTAGCTTGACCTTTCATTAAACTATTCCAAAAATATAGTGAAGGTGCCATTTTTTTAGCACCTTAGATCCACTTTTTTATTTTATTGGAGCACCGCATCTGTCTTTGTATCTACCTGATGTCACACCAACAAAGTCCATGAATGGATTAATCAATACGTTGTAATTTTTGTTGTTGTTTTGGATTAACGCTCCCATTGTGCCAGCTAAAACGAAATGGGCGGAGTGAAAAACGATATTTTATTTGAGTCCAGCATTATGCTCCCACTGCATTATCGTCAAAACAACCGAATGTTTCGTAAAGAAGACTACTACCTCGACAAGGATTCGATGCAATATGAACTTTGTAGGTGTGTTCACCATCAGGTAAATACAAAGACATATGCCGTGCTCCAATAAAATAAGGGTTAAAATAATAATATAGTGTATTATCACGGGTGCCATACGGCGCCCGAGACCGCCTAGACGGCCCCAGGGTACCCAGAGGAGGGGTTTTAATCCCACCTCGTCGTAGCCGATGGTATGAGTCTACACCGAACAAGTGGCTAGCACGTTGCGATGTTTTGAATAGACTCTATAACCCATCTATAAACAGTTTCACAAGTTGGTATAGTGAAACCGGGACCGACAGCTTAACGTGCTCTCCGAGGCACTATAGTGGTGTTGTCAAACAAATGTACATAATTTTTTTAATTAAAAACTCATCGGTACACACCGGGATTCGAACCAGGGACCTAAGTGTTTTTAAGTCCAAGGTCTAACCAACTAGGCCACCACGTATATACACTATAATACAAAATAATATAGTACTTTAAATTATAAATATTATATTATATTATTAAATGGCTTTAGATACCTTCTGACCTAAAATGGATTTGCACTTCGGTTCTCTCATTACCCTTTACTATTTATCTTAGAGAATAGTATATAATTAAAAATATATATTATATATATATATATATATATATATATAATATACCATCACGGGTGCCTATTTGGCTCCCGAGAACCGTTTAAACGGCCTCAGGGTACCCAGCGGAGAGATTAACCCAACCTCATTCCGCCGATGGTATTGGGAGGCAACATCTAACAAGTGGCGAGCTTGTTTGTTTATGATGATATAGCCTCGTTGTATAAAGCGGTCACCCATCCCAGGCCAGCCTTGTTGTCATCTGCTTAACCTTGTTATCAGTTGCGCAGTGACTTAACCACTAGGCTGGGGCCGCATTTTAATATAAATTAGTTTTGTAATATATGTATGTTTTATCATGTGTATGTTTTATTTTATATATAATAATTTTAATAAACACAAATTTTGATCTACAATATCGGAAGTCTGCCATTATAATATCTAATTAACCTGGCATAATCAGGCTTCGATATTCTAATTTAATTTTGTTCTCCAAAATTCCTTCTTATTAAGTTACAATTTCTCAATCAGTAAACACGTAGATTGATCTCCTGAAACTGACGCAGAGTAGCTGAGAGTGTTTTAGCAGTTTTAAATCCCCCATCAAGGAAAAATAGAGCTTTAAGAGATATAAAGATAAAAATATGGTTGGGTGTTTATAGATTGTTTAGGGTGATTATGTAGACCGAGAGAGTATGAGTGTATATGTATATGAGAAAGCGAGTGTCTATAATTGAATTAAATAAATTAAGTGGTTATTTTTAGGTGGCGTAGTCTCTATAACTTCGCTAGGTCGACCGACCGGATTTCTTACCACCGACGATACAAATGGAAAAACCGTCAAGTGATCTAGTCACTTTTAGGTTTTAGTCTATCTGTGCACTACTGAATCGATTTCTTGTCGAGTTGGATGGCTTCTTTACGAGACGTTCGGATATTTTGACGATAACGCAGCGGGGGTACAAAACTGCACATATAATGAAAATTCATCATTGACGCCGCCCATTTCGTATCAAATGATACGGTTACGGCTAAATAGCCAGCATAGTGGGAGCGATAAATGCAACAACAACGTATTGATGAACTTTATAGGTGTGTTCACCATCAGTTACATACAAAGACACATATCATGCTACAATAAAAAAAAAAAAATATTAACAACGTCGATGGTTTGACCCTTATTATTCGTTGGCAAAACGGAAAGTGTTTTCTGTGGGATGCTGCATGTGTTGATACTCTAGCTCTGTCATATCTTTCTGGATCATCAAGAACCGCTGGTTTTTCTGCTGAGCCCTATCCACGAAAAAAATATTCACAAATAATTCATTCATTTAATTTTGTTCCTTTTATAGTTGGGACGATGGGTCCTTGGTCCAAGAAAGCAACAATCTTTACATCTATTCAATATACATAGCTATCGAACGCGTCTATTTTTGGTCCCTCCTTTAAGTACTTTTAACAACAGTTTGTATTATTAATAATCTTATGAAAAATCTCCAACTTATGTAACATACAAAAGAAAACAATAAAACCCAAAAATATGCAATGCATTTTTATTCAAGGAAAGTTGGCAAAAGCTAAAAGAAAAAACAGAAAACTTTTGTCCCATTGTCTTTCCACTTAACAACGTAGCTTTTTTTCTAAAAATAAATCTTTTTAACCACTTTAATATATCAAAACGAGGACTGAACAAGAGTTTCCTATAATACAAAACCTACTAAAAGCGTTTGTTAAACGTTTACTTTGGTAGTAGTTACTTTAAACTGTTTTTTTAAGCGAACATTTTTATTTATTTTAGCTTATTATTAATTTAGTTTTACCCTACCTCGCCCTCTTATTTCCGATAATTTTATTACTCTGGATTATATTACTAATATTCCAAGAGTTTTTTTTAAATTTTTTAGATGGAAGGAAGGCCTCTATTACTTCATTGGGTCTCGTTACCAACGCCCAGACAGATGCAAAAATCGTCAAGTGACCTCGTTATGTTTTGTCTGTGGGTTTACCGGTTATCGGGAGACTACTGCATCGATTTCTTGTCGAGGTGGTAGTTCCCTTTTTACAGATTAAGATCGCTTTCCGATCAGGCAAGATTCAGGTCAAACGCAGACTCAAACTGTTTAAAATATTTTTTTTTGAAAAGTTTTGACTGTGTAAGAGAAATTATCTATACCCACATACTACAGGTAGAAATTAAGTTACGACTATTAATCTAAGCCTTAACCATCTGACACTGACGCGATACTCCTATTCGCCTAAGAAAATCGATTATTAAAAACAACCATTTGCCGCTTTTAATATGTAAGTTACTACCTATTGTTTAAATTTATTTTATTTTATTTTTTTCAGTAATAAATAATTTAAAGCATAAAAAGTAAGAAAAATTTAAACTAAAATAAACCTAATCGTATAACCAAAAAGGGTAACTAAAATAAGACGGCTTAAAATAATAGGTCCCTGTCATAAGCGGCATGACATGTGCCCATGAATAATTATTATATTTTTCCTCAATATGTAGGTAATGCAAACTATTTAGTTTATATCTTAGGTGGTTTTCTTTTTCGTGCACTTAGTAGTTGACCAGACAATTTAGTCACGATAAATTATAAGGGAGAATTGCACATGAAAATGGCAGCAGAAAATCTGCATTTGAATGCGTGTTTCATGTTTTACTTCATACGTGGCGAGTAAGTTCATTATATAGTGGTTAGACCTCAGATTTATTCAGATTGTAGGTCCCCGGTTCAAAACCCCGTTGCCTACCAACCAAATTTTAATATTAAATAAATATGTAGGTAGGCACATTTATTGTACAACACCACTATAGTGTCTCGAAGAGCACGCTACGCTGTCGGTCTCAGTTTTACTATACCAACTTGTGTAACAGCTGGGCCTCAGGGTACCCAGCGGAGAGGTTTTTAATCCCACCTCGTTATAGCCGATGGTATGAGTCTACACCGAACAAGGTTTTTAGAGGTTTAGGCGGTCTCCTTACCTTCCCTTATTTTTATGAAAAACTTGTTTAATAAAAAATCTGTATTTTATAATATTTTAAACATGATTATTCATATTCGATTAAAGAAAATCTTTTATAAGGTATAAATAACGCATAAATTTAGTTCAATTTTTTCGCGAAATTGACACTAGCACGTTATTTACGATAACTTTCATGAATACGGTGAGTTTCATATCTTGTAATAAAAAAGTTCCGTCGTCACTCCATAAGATGCCATCTTGCTAGAAGAAGGATTTATCGAACAATCATTTTTATCTGAATAGGGAGTCGGTAATAATTTATGTATTTTCATTAAGTATGAAATTATATTTATGGAAACGATCCATGAATGATAAAATGTATTATTTAAAAAATCGTATAGAACCTAAATAATAATAGTATTAGGTTTTCTCAATGACTTTTTGATAAAAAAAATATATTTTATATTTCATTATATTCGTGGCCAAATTGGTTGGACTCAGACTTAAAAATATTACAGTTTTTAGGTCCACGGTTCAAAACTCTAATAATGAGTTTTTAATTAAAAAATATATAAATCAAGGTACATTTGTGCGACAAAGCCACTATACTACCTCGAAGAGCACGTTTAGATGCTCCCAGGTTCCAAGATGATCGGTCCCAGTTTCACTATACCAACTTGTAAAACTGTTCATAGAAGGGTTATTGAGTCTATCCAAAGACAACGATGAGATGACTACTTGTTTGTTGTAGACTCAGTATACCATCGGTTATAATGAGGTGGGATTAAAACCCCATCGCTGGGGTCCCTGAGGCCGTCTAGGCAGTCTGGGGCTTCGTAAGGCACCAGTGATGGATGATACATAAATTATTATTAGGGCATTAGCTTGCTTCAGTAACAGTTGTGAAACCAACGCAGTGAATCCTCAGTGACTTCTCCATAACATAAAAATAGTAAACCGACCTAAAAAAATGACCTGCGGCCACATTCTCTTTCTTATAACGTGATCGTTAGATTGTCAAAATAACGTTTTCCGCTCGTCCAATCAGAGTAGTATTTTAACTTTCTCTGATTGGAGGAGAGAGCGCTTATAACGGAATTCGTTATTTTGACAACGACTAACGCTCACGTTATAAGAAACAGAATGTGGCCACTGACGTGTTATGGCAAGTGTAAATCGTTGAAATAGCATGGAAAAGAGACATAATTAATATTCAATACTATTAGGAATAGACATTTACGTTTTACGTAAAAAAAAAATTTAAATGCGAATGTTACAGTAATAATTCCAGCGGTCGTAATATTTTTCGGATGAGGTGTGATAGCATTCTTAAACTTAGAAAAAAATGCATGGTCGTGAAGATTTATGGCACTTCTTGAAGTTAAAAGCGTGTCAAATCTACAACGTATCATTTTAATTGTTTAAATTTAAGCATTTGTGGCAATATATTTATACGTTATTATAATGTTAATGAATGACCACAAACATAACCGCGCGCGCACTTTAGTTATGCACTCGCGCCACCTCGCCCGGTCGCGCATCCTACCTACCGCTCGGAGCTCGAAGCAAGGCAGTCCGCTCTCGACTACACTGTGCACCGCGCACGTACTTACCTTACCGCTATAGCAACAATTTTGCTCGCGCTTATTCTTCCTTCACCTAACATCAATATAAACTCTGTTATCTTTACTATTATATAATTTATCACTGTGCCGTAATTACTTCGCTTTCTTTCATCTCTCATATTATCTTCATTCTACCTTCGACAATAATTTATGTGTGTAATATTAAATGGAAGTGATTTGTGAACACAAAAGTATTTTATTTATTTTCTTCAATCAACTCCAAGACGCTTCCATACTGGTGACCCCGCAAGTAAGAATATTCAAGCATATTGCCAAAATCAAAGGATGACTGCGCCGAGTCTGTAAAAAGAGAAGTGCGCCGAGTCTATTTCATAGATAGAGCACCGAAACCATATGAAAGGAGAAGTGCGCCGAGTCAATATTTATAGACCAGTGCGCCGATTTTTTTTTTATACCAGTGAAAAAAAATCACGCCTGCATCTTCTTTATACCAATTAAACCAACAGCGCACCATTCACACACATGTCAAGAGCCGCTTTCACCGACAGCATAATTATTTCCGAAACAGTCAAACAACCCATATCAAAAACCTTAAAAGACAAATCGAGATATTAACAAAGAACCTTGAGCGGCCTACGACAGCACAAGCTCATCAACGCATTCACAAGCGTCACTCAAAGCCTCCTCGTGTTACTAATGCTAAATATAATGTGAATAAACTTTGTTGGTATCACGCTACTTTTGATAAACAAGCCATCAGATGCGAAGAACCATGCAGTTTCCATCAAAACACCGTAGCTATGACCAACAACAGACTTCAGACATCTAGCCGCATATTTGTCACCGACCGCAGAACAAAAATACAATTCCTCGTTGATACAGGAAGCGATCTTTGTGTTTTTCCACACTCTGCGTGCCATCAGCATCGCTCTAAAACTAATTACCAGCTTTGCGCCGCCAACGGATCTACCATACATACATATGGTTACACAACTTTAGTCCTCAACCTCGGATTACGTCGCGATTATACTTGGAAGTTTATAGTAGCCGACGTTACAAAGCCAATTATAGGCGTTGACTTCCTGTCTTTTTATAATCTGACAGTAGACTGTAGACACCAACGCCTCCTTGATAGCACTACTTCGCTTTCAACATCTGCTGCCACAGCATGTCTCTCGGACAATATATATTCAGTGAAGATTATGACCGGTGACTCTCGCTACCACGGCATTTTAGAAGAAATTCCTGCCCTCGTTCGTCCTGCTGGTACTCACAACGTACCCAAGCATTCAACGGTCCATTACATTAACACCACATCTGGGCTACCCGTAGCATGCTCACCACGACGACTAGCACCAGATAAACTCAAAATCGCCAAAGACGAATTTCAAGCCATGCTTAATTCCGGAACAGCCATTCCATCAAAAAGTCCTTGAGCTTCTCCACTCCATCTAATGCCAAAGAAAGATAACGGCTGGCGCCCCTGTGGAGATTACCGCATGCTCAACGCTCGTACTGTACCAGATAAATACCCGATCCGGCATATCCATGATTTCACCCAAGAACTAGCTGGCTGCAACGTCTTTTCTACTATTGACCTAGTAAAGGCTTATAACGAAATACCCGTTTTTGACCGTGATATTCCAAATACAGTTATCACAACACCCTTTGGGTTATATGAGTTTCCCTATATGACATTTGGCTTACGAAACGCGGGACAAACGTTCCAAAGGTTTGTCGATGAAATGACTAGAGGACTGGATTGTTGCTACGCTTACCTTGATGATTTTTTAGTATTCTCTCCTGATGAAGAAACACTTGCTAAACATCTGCGACAAGTATTTTCCAAAATGCAAGAATATGGTATTTTAATCAACACTTCGAAATGCGTATTCGGTGCATCACAAGTAACATTTCTAGGCTATCAGATATCCACTGAAGGGATAAAGCCCCTAGAAAACAAAGTTCAGGCTATTAAAGATTTTCCGCCACCAACCACTGTGAAAGAACTCAGAAGATTTTTAGGCATGCTGAATTTCTACAGGCGTTTCATACCAAACGCCGCTCAACATCAAGCTCCCCTTAACTCTCTTCTTACCGGTAATGTCAAAGGTTCGCAACCTATCACATGGACAACTGAGACAATAAAGTCATTAAACGATTGCAAGAATAGCTTATGCAACGCTGCACTTCTCGCATACCCCGATTCCAATGCCAAAATTGCACTTGTAACTGATGCATCAGATACGGCAATCAATGCAGTACTTCAACAGCTCCACAGTAACGCCTGGCAACCACTCGCATTCTTCTTAAGGAAGCTTACTACCTCGCAACAAAAGTACTCGCCCTACGATAGAGAGTTAACTCGCAGTTTACGAAGCGATAAAATATTTTAGGTATATATTGGAAGCGAAAAATTGTATCATATAGACAGATCACAAGCCCATATGTTTCGCGTTTGACAAGCGGAAAGAAAACTGCTCGCCAAGACAGTTTCGCCACTTAGACTTTATCGCTCAGTTTTCTACCGACGTCAGACACATCTCCGGCAAGAACAATGTCGTCGCCGACACACTTTCCCGGGTGGCAGAACTGGAAGCTCCAATCGATTTAGAGCAACTTGCTCATTCTCAAACATCCGACTCAGAACTTAACGATCTACTGACCCAGGGTACATGCCTCAAGCTTAAACTATTGAAAATACCCGAGTCAAAATCACAGCTATATTGCGACGTCAGCATTCAACCTCCTCGGCCATATGTAACAAAAAACATAAGGCGACAAATTTTCGACAGCCTACGCTCTCTTAGTCATCCTGGAATAAAAGCCACGACTAAACTTATAACTCAGCGCTATGTATGGCCTGGCATTAAAAAAGACTTGCGCCATTGGTCTCAAACATGTCTCGCGTGCCAAAGAGCTAAGATAACTCGTCACGTATCCTCTCCAATCGGAACATTCGCACTGCCTCAAACTCGGTTCATGCACATACACATAGATCTCATCGGACCTATGCCAATCTCCAACGGATATAAATATTGCCTTACCGCTATCGATAGACACACGCGTTGGCCATACCTATCCCGGACGCCACCGCCGAAACCGTAGCAAACGCATTACTTAATGGCTGGATTGCTCGTTTTGGTTGTCCCACTGTCATTGTCACTGACCGTGGCAAACAATTTGAGTCCGTACTTTTTCAACAATTAGCCAAGCTTGTATTCCAACATCGAAAAACCACCGCCTACCATCCAGCTTGCAACGGTTTAGTGGAACGTTTTCACAGACAGCTAAAGGCCGCAATAATGTGTCATAATACTTCCCAATGAACTGAGTCACTACCGCTCGTTCTGCTTGGAATACGTAGCGCGTATAAAGAGGACCTTCAAGCATCCACAGCAGAGCTCGTATACGGAAAACCTTTGAGACTCACAGGAGAATTATTTCAAAGCAATCCAGATACAGTTGACACCACAAAATACTTGTCTCGCCTAAGAATTCTCGTTCAGAAACTTAAACCAATTCCAGCATCACGACATACTCAAAACAAAACTTTCATATTCAAAGATGTCTCTTCCAGTTCACATGTCTTCATACGAGACGACACTGTACGTGGTGCATTGCAACCAGCTTACATCGGCCCTTTCCCTGTAGTTCAAAAAGGAGACAAATATTTCAAAATAAACGTCAAGAGCAAACAAACAACAGTATCTATCGACAGACTCAAGCCTGACACACAAAAGTATTTATTTTCTTCAATCAACTCCAAGACGCTTCCATATATTTAAATTGGCTTACACGTGTGTGGTATGAAATAATAAAAAAAAGCATATAGGTACCGAAAGGATTTTTTTAGTGTTGCCAAAGTTCACTATTCAAATAAAGCAAAAATATAGAGTATATTTTTGGTTTATTAGGGTTAATAGTCGTAATTTTCAGGTATTTACATATATCTATATATTTATATATATTGTATTTACATGTATTTATATATAATTAATTTCCTTAGTATCAAACAACGCAGAGATCAAAACCTCTATTTTTTATTCGTAATCCAACTCAAAAAAAAAATATTTTGGAAGCGTCAACGCGTAAAATCGAATTTTGAAAAGATTCCAAGTTATTAGTCGTTAGGTATTTCTTTGAGAAAGCACCATATGAGTCCTGCATCTTCTGGACCTGCGCCAGGTTCCGCGATGGTGTCAGCCAAGTATTCTGCCCTAAATCTAGGTACCTACTAGTGTTACAATGCAAGTACTAACTGCAGCTGACGAGTATTGGGTCGTTCTACTTTAGAGCTGTTAGGGGAAATAGAATTTAGTGTTTAGGTATACTTACTTACCTATATTGATATAAGAGTATATTGAGGAAAACAAAATTGTTAAACTATAGGTAACTAGTCATTATAATAATGTAGGACATTAAATTTCAAATACATTGGCCCAGGAGATCTATTATATTAAATTAATTGGATATCAACTGCACGTCAAAATTAAAATTTGATATATTTCCCATACAAAATGTGTAAAATTTTAACTTTTATACGACGTTTATACACAATTGATTTAGCAGCTTAAGGCCCCTGGTCACAAGCTTTGTGTACCTATATTTGTTTTTTTTTTATTAAATATGATCGGAAAACGATAAGAAACTACCCTTTCTCTAGTCAGAAACTAAGCTTGTACTATGTGTACGAAAAACAACTTTAATACATAAACAAAAACCAACAAACAAAGACCAAGACAAATTTCACAGAAAAACATTAATATTCGGTAACGTTTTTAATATATTCAGCGATTGTCCCGATAATCATTTTACTGGTGACTAGAGGGCTGGCCCTTTCCTAGCACAACGTATTTCAACAACAATACAAAGAGGAAACGCAGCCAGTGTTTTGGGAACCTTTCCGCAGGGAACATGTTTAAATTTTTAGTTTTAATTTATTCGTCATATGTTTAATTTATTAGGTATTTACAAATTATAAACTATATATAATTTTTTGGTAAATAAATAAATTTTTACTTATTTTTCTTTAAAAAAGATATTAAGGTACTAAATGCAATAACGTTTTATACCTTTCAATATCGTTTAATATTATTATTTTATATAACTACTATTTTCATTACCTTTAATTTTTATATATATTTTTTTAAGAAAACTTAATTTTATATATTTTAAATATTAGATACTTTTATTTTTGCCTACCGGAAATTACGTATCAATAAATTTATTAATCAGAGAAAACTGCTGGAATATGAATTAATAACATGTATTTTGTAATTATAATTTTTAGACCGTGTTGTTTTTCCATATAAATAAAAAAAGTGTTAAAATCCGAATGAGCAAAAAAGTTGCACCCATTCTTTTAGCAAAATCAATGTAAAAGAATAAATCAAAATTTTCGTAACAAAAGAAGGGTTATTACTGTGGTTACAAAAACAAAAAAAAATACAAAATCATCTGGTGTTTTACATTAAAACTCAATGGACACTCCTGAGAGGCGCTTCGTCATTCTGTCGTGTCATAAGAATGATTGATATCTTTTGCTTCAGGTCTTTCAATGAAGGAATTTTTACAGTATTTTTTTGGATTGACCCGCCCGAGAAATATTATATTGTAGAAGATATTGTTTTTTGGACTTTAGACATTAATGACCACAATATTTTCAAAAATATATTTAACTTACTTTCAAATGCATAACATAATATACACACACTTATTCTTATAAACATATAAAATTACACCTTTTGTCATTCAGCTATATATTTATATATATATATCATCACGGGTGCCTTACGGCACCCAAGACCGCCTAGACGGCCCCAGGGTACCCAGCGGAGGGGTTTTAATCCCACCTCGTTGTAGCCGATGGTATGAGTCTACACCGAACAAGTGGCTAGCTCGTCGCGATGTTTTGAATAGACTCAATAACCCATCTACAAACAGTTTTACAAGTTGGTATAGTGAAACCGGAACCGACAGCTTAACGTGCTCTCCGAGGCACTATAGTGGTGTTGTCAAACAAAAGTGCATTTTTTTTAATATTAAAAACTCATTGGTACACACCGGGATTCGAACAAGGGACCCAAGTGTATTTAAGTCCAAGGTCTAACCAACTCGGCCACCACGTATATTTAAGAAATATATTATTTTCCATATTACTCATGAGTAAAAATTTTATATACTCATGTCAGTATATAAAATTATACTACTAAAGAGCGAGACTCTCTATAGATGCACACTCAAATCGTACCCTTTGAAATTTTTTTTATGATTTTTTTAATTTTTTTTAATTCAGTGGGTAATCTAAAAACGTTTAATGTTTTTTTAGATTACTGAATGAAAATAAAATCACCGAATAACCAAAAAAATAATTTATATTTTAAAAGTGGTTTAATATTTGTTCAATTATAATTTTCATTTCCGACTTCCCAGGACCGTTAAAATATCACTTATCTCTGTTATCAGAATGATTTATTATACACATTTTATTGATATTTCAGGATGCTCCCTAAAAGCAATTCTTTAGAAATGTCTCAAACTACCGAAAGCATACGGGTACATATAAAACAGATTTTCTTACTTCCACGCTTCAAAGGAAACGATGAAGCATACGGCAAAATGCAGTATCTGATAAATATCTATATTTAATAAAATTTGGCTTAACCAGTTCACTGCTGGATTGTATGCCTATTTTAGAGTGTACCAATAATTACGTTTTATTGATTGCAGAATCCAGATTGGCTGTCTGAACTTTTATGGAAGATGTTTCCTAGATGGCGCCAACAGGAATATATAGTATTTGGTAGAGTAGTAAAAAAGGTTTGGGGTTCACTAGAACAGAACACCGTTTAGGGGAGAGTTGCAGTCTTAATTCCGGGAACGCTGCAGTTCATTACCCTGCCTTTCAACCACGCGATGTACCCAGCACCCGCACGGGAGTAATCTCTGAGAGAATAGTCTCATTCGAAGTACCGGAGTGTGATTGATAGATTAACGTTTGACATAAAACTTTATATATATAGAGAAATGAAGTTGAACAATTCTTGACTAAAAGTGTACTGGTGTGCAGCTCGAAACTCGTTCTTCTTAGTGCGAAATATGTCTTGAAAAACTTTACAAATTGTTTTACTTAAATAACTTTACGCTCACTCGAAATACGAGTACTGCAGTATCATTGATAGATACTACATTTTTTCATAATACTTTGTTTTGTACATATGTATAGAGAAATGCAGTTGAACAATTATTAACTAAAAGTGTACAGGTGTGCAGCTCAAAACTCGTTCTTCTTAGTGTGAAATACGTTTTGTAAAAATGTACAAATTGTTTTACTTAAATAACTTTACGCTCACTCGGAAAACAGCAGTGACATTGATAGATACTACATTTTGCCATAACACTTTGTATGTATGGAGAAATGCAGTTGAACAATTCTTGACTAAAAGTGTACAGGTGTGCAGCTCGAAACTCGTTCTTCTTAGTGCGAAATATGTCTTGAGGAACTCCACAAATTGTTTTACTTGCATAACGTTACGTTCACTCGGAATGCCGCAGTTTGGATATTGCATTATTTTTCGTAGCTTTTCCTCCTTTTAAAAGTATAAATATATAATTTCGTAGGTTTCGTGAGTTGTTTTATTGACGTTTACTATCCACTGTTATATATCTGCAGCTACGTTAATATTTCACCAATCAGGTAAGCTCATTTTGAAAGTCTAAGAAAATAAAGCAATCCTATTGGTGGAGAGTTGCGAAACGATTCACGTGTTAACGTTAAAAAACTCCTACTATGGCTACTGATAGTTTTTTTTTACTATAGACTTTCGTTAATCCTTGACAGCCTCAGCGGAGGGATTTTTAATCCCACCCTGTCGTAGCTGGTGGCATGAATCTACACCAAACAGGTGGCTAGCTAGTCGCGATGTTTGGATAGAGTCAATAACCTATATATTAACAGTTTTACAAATTGGTATAGTGAAACTAGGACCGACAGCCTAACGTGCTCTCCGAGGCACTATAGTGGTATTGTTAAACACATGGAAATATTTTTTTAGATTAAAAACTCATTGTTACACACCGGGTTTTGAACAAGGGACCAAAGTGTCTTTAAGACTAAGGTCTAACCAACTCGACCACCACGTATATATAAAAATAAGCATCTACCTAAATATTATTATCTTGAAATCGTAAAACTTAACTCTCAGAGCTTGTTACGCGAGTAGATTTTAATAACGCTAAAGTATCACCAGAAAAGCTACAAAAGGGACGGAGATGTTATCTCAGATTATAAGTACTACGCTTTATTTAGAATAATTTTCTTCTTATGAAAATTGTAAGGCTTGTATACATTATTTCGTTGTATTGCATTTTAGTTTTGTGTACGCAATCTGATTGTAGATGAATATTATCTTACAAGTTTTTATATTAATTAAACATATATTAATTGTTATTATTAATTAAATATGGATTACATATTAAATGTGTCATTAAATATAAGAATGTGATTATTATATAATATTTAAGTATGTTATTGTAATGAAAGATGATTTTATAGACACACGTTTCTTTATTGTTTCTTATTAATTCTCGGTTTACACTCGAGACGTCATGTCGGGTTGCTAGTCCATTGGAAAGGGCTTAAGCCTTGACAGGGCGCCTCTAGTGTTGTGCAATGACTCGTTATAGATAGTGTTGTACAAATCTGTATTCGATACAATACTGTAACAGTTATTTAATTAAATTATTTATGGGACAACATTATAAAATTATATTTATTATATATTATTTGTAATTATAATTAATATTTAAATTTTCAATGAGCTGTCGAATGTTAGGTGGGCGCAATGTTCCGAGGAGATTGCATTTCCCCGTTGTACGGCTAGGCTGACCCTTTGAATAAAGTATTCTCTACTCAAAGGGTCACCCGTCACTGAACGAAGCTTATCGACAAGTTCACGGGGCGAGGTCATTGGACCATGGGCCCGTCGTCTCTATTGCAATTAGAAAGAAGAGATGCTTATTTCTGCGTACTTGTTTCGTTTGTGGTGTGCAGCTGACTTTGCAGCGGCTTCGGCTTTTGCTGACTAGTTGCTACATGTAGCAACTAGTGAGAGTATGTCAACACCATCCCAAACGAGTGAACATATTAAATAAATTTGATTCATATAAAAATAACGCTATTTCGTTAGTCTAACGTCAGAATGTATTAATATATTTTCTTCAATATTATTTCAATGTATATATATATATATATATCTTCACGGGTGCCTTACGGCGCCCGAGACCGTCTAGACGGCCCCAGGGTACCCAGCGGAGGGGTTTTAATCCCACCTCGTCGTAGCCGATGGGATGAGTGTACACCGAACAAGTGGCTAGCTCGTCGCGATGTTTTGAATAGACTCAATAACCCATCTATAAACAGTTTCACAAGTTGGTATAGTGAAACCGGGACCGACAGCTTAACGTGCTCTCCGAGGCACTATAGTGGTGTTGTCAAACAAATGTACATAAATTTTTAAATTAAAAACTCATTGGTACACACCGGGATTCGAACCAGGGACCTTAGTATTATTTCAATGTATTATTTTTTACTGGTTTTCAGGAGATTACTGCATCGATTTCTTATCGTGGTCTCCTTTCAGGGTGCGGTTACGAAATGGGTGGTTGAATTGACGATAAGGCAGCGAGTATATTAAAATATAAATGTAATGCAATTCGTCTATGTCGCCGCCCATTTGGTAATCTTATCATTTAGCCGGCATGGTGGGAGCAATCAATATTGTTTAAAAACAATTATTGATTGACCCCATTCATGTACTTTGTAGGTCTGCTCACCACCAGGTGGATACAAAGTCACATGTAGTGCTCCAATATTTTTTTTATTTTTTTTTTATTATACACGAGGGTTTGAACCAGGGAACCTAAAATCTGTAGTATTTTTAAGTCTGAGGTCTAACTAACTCTGCCACTACGTAAATAATAATAATAGTTTTTATATAATAAAGTAAACCGGCGAAATGAGGACGGGTTAATTCTTCCGCTGGGTACCCTGAGCCCGTTTAAACGGTTTTCGGGAGCCAAAAAGGCACCCGTGATGATATTTAAGAAAAATAACTTTGGTTAAATAAAATATAATTAAAACAATACACCTAAGAAATTAAAATTAAATAAACTATATAAATAAAACCCTAGAATCAAAAAACATAAGAAACCTAGGTATCGTTTTTTTATGTTTCATTTTAATAATAAAGTGTACCAACAGCTTTATGTAGAGATCTCCGGCTTCATTATTATGAAATGTAAGTAAATGAAACCTGTTATTACCAACATTTCTTGTTATTACCAACACTAAACTGGATATTAAGAAAGATTAACTAAATATATCTTAAGTAATGGCTGAATTAGGTGTAGATTTTTAAAGATTGAGATGATTTATAAAAAGTCAAAATAATTTTGTAAACAATTACTAAATTCAGAGAGCGCTGCCAGCATCTATTCCTATATATATGAATCATTAATTTGTAGGAAAATTGTTTTATATTTTTTTTTTTCCGGAAATGTGTGTAATGGTGACAGAACTGTGGCCCTGCGAGTTTTTTTTTAACGTTCTCATCACAGTAACACTGAATTGCACTAAAGTGTCCGTTAATTTAATTGTAACGATTCAAGTTAAAACGAAAAATGGCGTCGAATATACCAGCTGTCATTCAATTTTCAAAGTAAAACTGCTAAATTCAATTCTTGCTTTCTTTGATTCTTTAAGGTTAGCTCGAAGACTATACACGTGTGTTTGTGTTATATTTTTCATAGTTGAGTTTAATATTATTGTGCAAAAATGTATCAATTTTGTAGAATAAGCATTCGTAGTGATCTCAGATGTTAGAAATGTAGCATTTACGCAGTGATCTCAGCGTTTGTGCTATCTCAACGACTTTTCAGTAAAATAGCGGTACCCACTTTACTGTTGAAATGTTCCTTCTTCACTTGACACTGGCATCACTATACCGTATGTTTGCATACGGTCATGCGGCCATTTCTAATTCTATCCTTGGCCTTTTCCTATCCCTTTCCATCATGTTATCCCACATTTACTTTATACTCGTAAATTATTTTATATTAAATCTATCCGCAACTTGATATTGGCAAAATTATGCGTAAGGCGTAGAGGATATAAACTAAAAAAGAAGATGATACACTCAATGCTATTTTGAACTTTAATCATTACAATTACTTTAATCCCGACACTTTAGTGCAACTGGAGCTAAGCGAGTACTCTTTGGCAATCATATTAGCTTATTTTAACAGGCTTAGGAAATTAAGCAATCCTATTGGTGGAGAGTATTCACTTAACGCAGTGTGAACGACATAATATACTCACACTAGGGCCTCTGCATATGTAATTGAATTACATAATTAAAATATCAATTGTCAAATAATTAAAACATAAATAAATAAATTGAAAACTAAATATAATATACTTCTTCGAGGGAGTCGGTTGCCGCCTCTAGAGTTCCGAGAACGCTAGCTGCATTGCCCCTCTGCACATTAAAATCGAAAAAATCAGTTATAAAGTAAGTTTTTCTAGTTGAAGAAAAAAGTTGTTATTACGTTTCCATTATAATAATTTTAAAGTTTGTGGGTTAATCAAGAAAATTGTATTTACATAAATTATAGCGACTGACACTTATGACAGTTTTGTACACTCGCTTAAACACCCTCTGGCGGCATAAAAAACTGTTTTAAACCTCATTGGCATTGAAAAAATTTTACCTGATGGTGAGTAGACCTACAAAATCTATAAATGGGGTCAATCAATACATTGATGTTTAACAAAATTGTCTGCTCCGACTATGCCGACTGATATTGCGGTTACGAAATGGAAGGCGACAAAGACGAATTTGCATTATGAGTCTATTTTAATATCTTCGCTGCTTTAGCATTAAAACAATCGCCCGTTTTGTAACCGTACCTTGAAAGGAGACTACCACCTTGACAAGAAATCGATGCAGTAGTCTCCTAAAAACAGGTGAACCACAGACTAAAATCGTAAAATAACTAGGTCACTGTTTTTGCATTTGTATAAGCGGTGGTAATGAGTCCTGTCGGTCGGCCTAACTGGGGTATAGAGCTGGCGTAATAGGTGCAAATAACGGTTACATAGTTCGTAATTATTGTTTGCATTCATTCTTGGATCTTCATACTCATTTAATTCTTGGATCTTCATACTGCCTTCCATCGGGTCGATGTGAGGTTCCAAGACGAGCTCTCATAAAAAAAAACGCTGTCGGATTACATATTGCAATGCCTATCTAAACGTTCATACAGACACATTTTATATCTTCCTTTTCCCTAAAAAATTGCGTATAGCCAGTCTAATAAAATAACTTTAATATTTTTTATCTGTAGCAACAATTAACGCATCAAATAATCTGCCTCCAACGAAGATAGATCGACTTTCTAATATTCGAAGGGAAAAATTATATTTAATAATATTTTTTCAGGTAACTTTGGATTTGTTTTCAGCCCAAGAGTTTGTGAATAAATCATTTTGACAGTTTCGCCGGATAAATTAGGCTTGATGTCAATTTCGAATAATATAAATGTTCTTTGCGCAGGATGTGTATAGAATTTGTAATTGGCTCAAAATATTTGCTGCAGTCTGTTAAGAATAAAATCTTTTTTTGGACGTGAAATATTTACGTTTCAATTGTTATCTTTGTTTTATTATGATGTTCCGTTTGATGTTAAATTGTTTTTTTCATTGGAGCACGGTATGTAACTTTGTAGTGGCAAACTGCAGCCCTAGTGTGAGTTTTTTTAACGTTTACTTTCGCGTTGACTATACTACCGCGTTAACATTTTGACCAATTACACGACCGCATTTCTAGTTCTTAAAATTTCCACATGGAGCGCTGAACCATTTCCCATAGAAATTTTGGTTAACTCAAACGCAAAGTAATAGTTAGAAAACTCACACTAGGGGTACAGACCTACAAAGTACATGAATGGGGTCGATCAATACATTGTTGTTTAACAGCATTGATCGATCTCACTATGCCGGATTTATTAACCGGTTACGATATGCTGGGCGACTAAGATGAACTTGCATTACAAGACTTATTTAATATTCTCGCTGCTTTATCGCCAAATCATCTGCTCGTTTCGTAACCTCTTAAAAAGGAGACTACCAACTTACCAAGAAATACATGCAGTATTCTCCTAAAAAAAAGGGAAAAACCCTGAAACCTAAACATGACTAGGTCATTAGACTGTTTTCGCATCGTGGTGTTTTTTATTTTTTTATTATAAATGTTAATAAGTATGTTTTGTTGTAAACATGTATTATGTAATAGGTTAATATAGTGCACTGAAATCTAATATTTATGTTAGGTAGCCTGGTACTCACCGTCTCCACACCTTCCACTGCCTTAGCCCTCCTGGGGCTTCAGCGAATTGGGGTATCCAGGGTCCCTGATGGTGATTCCTCACCAGCACAAATCCATAGGTTATTGGTACTGGGTTTTTAATAGTTTTTGAGTGCACTCATCCCACGGACACAATTCTTAACTTTTGTTTTCCCAGACGTTTACTTGGCGGACATGTTTTTTTCACTGACTTTTTCAACGACGTGATTGGCCGAAAGCAAGCTTTCAGTAAGAAGATTGAGATACCAGGCTATTAATTATTAACTTAATTACAATTTTAATGTTGCTAGCACTCATTCAAACCAAATACCTACGAAAATAGAAAATTACTGTTCCAGTAAGGAACAATTTATTATAATTTAATGTATTTAGTTCATTTATTTGGTATTGGAAATGAACGAAGTAAATACAATTATTATAGATGGTGGTAACGCAACAAGTAACGAATCTTCGTCATCGCCTAATTTAGTAGTAATGAAGTGGTAAATCTCGCAAGCCTATAACAATGTGCGTTGTTTGTCGAACAAAACTAAACAATTAAAAAGTTTTCTTAGCGTAAATAACGGAATAAGCGCAGACAGCGCTTTCACGCAGCGGCCTGCACACCTGCTGCAAAAAGTTCTAAATAAATAATGCGCTGCAACCGAGCATTGTGAGCGAAAGAGTTTGCTTAAAATGTGTCTGTATGAACATTTAGATAGGCATTGCAATATGTAATCCGAGAGCCTTTTTTTTATGAGAGCTCGTCTTGGAACCTCACATCGACCTGATGGAAAGCAGTATGAAGGTCCAAGAATTAATGCAAACAACAATTACGAACTATGTAACCGTAGTTTGCACCTATTATGCCAGCTTAAGATGCTTGTACAATACACGCTTCGTTTAAAAGACTCTAGTATACTTATCAAGATATGGTAGATATGCCATATTTTGAAAAATTATATAATAATAATTAATAATATGTAGGACAATTTATACAAATTGCTCTGGTCACAAACTAAAAGCTCTAGGCTTGTACTATGTGTACCAGAAACAACGATATAATACATATTTTATTTTATAAACACCCAGACCATGACAAACTATACAGAAATACGTACTAATATTTTTTTGCCATGAGTGGGAATCGAACCCACGACCTCCGGAAACAACGTCAAAGGAATGTGCGACCACTTAGGGACCAGGTAGTGAATTCGCAAAAAAACTATCCAAGGTTTTTAAGAGACTTAAAACAACTGTAAAACTAATCCTACACTTTGTAAAATGAAAATATGTATGAATCAATTCCTTACTCATCATCAGCCTATTGCAGTCCACTGCTGGACATAGGCCTCTCCCAAGGTGCACCAACGATCCCGGCCCTGTGCGTTCCGCATCTAACCGCAGGGCGTCCTTCACTACGAACACCAAGCCGTGGTCTTCACCATACGATTTGTTTGCTCCAGCAGTGATCTGTATTAAATCTACCATCTTGCGTCAATACCATATGGTTTAAACGACCTCAGGGTACCCAGCGAAGTTAATAATCCATCCTCATTTCGTCGATAGTATTCGAAGCCAACACCTAACGAGTGACGAGCTTGTTACGGTGTTTATGATGATATAGACTCGTTGGCCTTGTTTTCATCTGCTTAACCTTGTTATCAGTTGCGCACTGACTCAACCACTTAGCCTAGCGCTTATGCCACGTAGATAATCAGAGTTTAATAACAAGTATTGATACACAAAAATAATTATTGATAACCGGGTTATCTAAGAAGGATTTTTCATTATTTTTTATTAAAATTATCTGTATTAAATATTGTCAGAATAAATTCCTAGCCTACTATATCATAAAATAAAACCTTGTAGAGTCTATGGTTTTGAAAGCCTAATAAAGTGGGCTAGGTAAACAACCCGTTCCGCTGAAACTACAGTTTTTTAACTAAAATTTTTAGTTTCCATATACGCGAGTATTTTCGCTGGTTTTCAGGTTTAAGTTGACCATATAGATTTGTGGATGCAAATTTTCTGCCAGCTTTCTGTTATTTTAGGTGTAATAGTTTTTAGTGTTTATTTATTTTATGGTTTATTTAATATATTTTCTGGTTTTTACAAACGTTATATTTATTTAGTGTTATGTTTTTGTGTTTGTGTTTTAAGACTAAATTTTAAAATACATACAAATACGTGGTCTATAAAGCAAAGTTTATTTTTTATTTTTTTTATCTTCTGGCTTTTTCTATCGCTTATCTTGATGCGATAATTCAGCCAATAAAAAATATATTTATATTAATGTTTCTCACAGATTCAGAGTACTAAAATTATCTTCTTGATTTCTTTTAGGCTGTGTGGCTTGTTTGTTTTAGTACTCCATATATAATCTTTCTCTTGGTTGGCTATGATATCGCCATTTCTTTCTCCATAATATTTCTGTGATATATTTAGGCCGAAACTGTATCCTTGAGTCAAAGTTTCATTAAATTTGCATTAAAATATTGTCTTA
Organism: Monopis laevigella; assembly: GCA_947458855.1. Taxonomy (NCBI): domain Eukaryota; kingdom Metazoa; phylum Arthropoda; class Insecta; order Lepidoptera; family Tineidae; genus Monopis; species Monopis laevigella. The sequence goes on along the minus strand of OX381581.1, from coordinate 8,833,865 downwards.
TTATTAATACAGTTTGTGTAATGGCTTCTACACGTAGGTACGCATATTTTTGCCAAATTCAAGTGGAGGGTAGTTTAAAGTATATTTATTATTAGTGAAAGAGGGATAATAGGATGGAAAGGAATTGTGAAAGGACTCGGGAATAAGGAATATCGACATGACTGTATGCAAACATACGGTATAGTCCTGCCAGTATCAAGTGAAGAGGGAGAAGTTAACCAATACGGATAGATACCGCCATTTTATCGAAGGCTAGGGGATTAAGAAGATAATACAAATACCGAGTTTACTGTATTAATGCTACACTTCTCACACATGATAACTAATGCTTAATCTATAAAATTAGTACATTTTTGCACAATGTTTGTTTGGTTAAACGCGCTAATCTTAGGAACTACTAGTTCATATAAAATAAAAAAATAGTTTTGGATAGCCCATTCGATCGATGGAAGCTATAGCATCACGCTACGAGCAATAGGAGCGGAGCATCAAAGACACATATTGCGAAAACGTGAAAAAAATATTTGTTTTGAGAGCGTCAGTTGTGGGCGCTGCGTAAACGGTTGAAGTTTGTCGAAGTAGCGCGGGTCAGTTAGTATTCTATAAACTTTAATATGAAAAATATACCAAAAAATTTTTTTTTAAAGTGTTAATTTAAAAAAATGAAAAACAAAGCTGTCCAATAAGCGTACAAATGCTTTTCGCGCACTTAAGGGTTCCGCACAATAACTAGTTTTAGTATATACATATATTTACTTATACATACTTTATATATATATAATAATATATCATAGTATATACATAGACATACTTGTACGTTTAATTTGTTCCTTTGAGATCCAATAATCTCATCATAGTTTCGATTTGTGATATTTGGACAAATATAAATATCATAAATCCGGTATCATCTGTCATAGTTCGATACTTCAAGCAATATGAGTAACGACTCTATAAATACATGTATTAAGATTTCCTCTCAGATTGATTGCGAATGATATTATTTGGTCGTCTCTATCCATCATCGACTGAACGTGGTTTAGAATTAATTCTCGTCCCTAATCCGTTTGTCGCCGTGATTATACTGTCATTGACAATATTATTGTAATCATTGGAGTAAATGTAAATTGACACGAGGTTTATATAGATTTTGGTTGTATAGATTAGTCATTATTTCTGTAAATCCGGAAATAATGGCTCTATACTAAATATTATAAAGCTGAAGAGTTTGTTTGTTTGTTTGGTTGAACGCGCTAATCTCAGGAACTACTGGTTCAAATTGAATCGTTTAGTATTGGATAGCCCATTTACATCACGCAAAGGCTGGAGCGGAGTATCAATGGAAATTGTTCCAAAAAACGGAGAAAATGCATTTTTTTTGAAAAAAAAAATATTTATAGCTTTAATTTATATATTTTACCTCGTAAGAAACACATCTAACACACTTTATTTGTTTCAGAATTTTTTTTAGATATTCGAATATTCGATAAACTATTATAGTGCCCTTAAATAGCATCGAAAGCCTCTACTAATCGACAAAATCGATGCATATCGATTTTTTGAAGGAATGTTCGTTCATTCATAAACTTTATTTTATCGATTGTCAAATTATATAGATGTGGTGTGTGTAATATAGTATGTGTAGAATTATATAGTATGCTAAGCCCATAAGTGTCATTTAAGTTTGACATTTCAGTTTCAGTATTTTTGTTTCGCCACTGTGCGATTTTCCGTTGCCCAAAGCAAAGTTTAAAATAAAACCAAGAACCCGATTTTAACGCCACCTGCTGGGTCCAATTGTGAATTTAGATTCACAATTGAGTGGTTCTGCTTAGACTAAAACACCCAGGGACCCCTCAAATACACAAATAAAAACATCAAAATCGGTCCAACGGTTTAGGAGAAGTTCGGTGACATATACACGGACATAATAATTATTTAATATTGATGATTATATTATAAAGATGTATATATACATATAGTTTTTTTTTATGAAACTTAATGATGCATCATATTAATAATTATAATTATTAAGTATTTGTATATTAATATAATATTTTAATGCAGTTCTATGAATTTACACAATTTTGACAATAAAAATATTATTAAAATACTAAAATACCTAAAATAAAATTTAACAATAAATAATAAAAAATTAATATCCTATATCCACCATATCCAAACCCCGTCCCGGCCCGAAAGTACCCATAACACTGGCAGCATTACCACGCTGTACTGCCATTTTACAATTTATTATACAATTATTAAGTAAAGAATTAAATAAATATCGGGTAGTAAATTTATTGTATTATATTTCTTTTAGGGTTTTCTGTTTTTATAGAAAAGCTTTTATGGATTTACTCTTTCTGTCTTTACAAACCGATATCTCTAAAAGCGATTGCCGAAATATCTCGGCAATAAATTATAATATATATTTGGGCATTATTATACAATTTACCACGCGATTTTTATTTAATTCTTTACTTAACAATTTTAAATATTAATATGACACCTCACATACATGTGTACAGTATACGTGGTGGCCGAGTTGGTTAGACCTTGGTCTTAAAAACACTAAGGTCCTTGGTTCGAATTCCGGTGTGTACCAATGAGTTTTTAATTAAAATTTATGTACATTTGTTTGACAACACCACTATAGTGCCTCGGAAAGCACGTTAAGCTGTCGGTCCCGGTTTCACTATACCAACTTGTGAAACTGTTTATAGATGGGTTATTGTGTCTAATCAAAACATCGCGACGAGCTAGCCACTTGTTCGGTGTAGACTCAAATCAAATCAAATCAAATCATTTATTTCATGTAAATCTTTAGAGATATTTATGAATAGTCAAAAAAAAATGTTTAACAATGAGGTCTTAGAGTGCGTTTGGTTAGGCAGCATTATTATTAAAAGAACGACAAATATTTATTATACCTCGATATCAGATTTAGAACTTAAATTTAGAAATCTTAATATGAAAATTACTACCGAACCGAACACACACTACATAACCAACTAGTATAAGACTAGGTGGTTAGCTGATTCCATTGACCTGTCAATCATTATCTGCCATACAAGGGAGCCCAAGGCTACCAACTTCACCGACCATATCCACGCCTTAAATATTTATCTATACTAATATTATAAAGCTGAAGAGTTTGTTTGTTTGTTTGTTTGTTTGTTTGAACGCGCTAATCTCAGGAACTACTGATTCGAATTGAAAAAATATTTTCGTGTTGGATAATCCATTTATCGAGAAAGGCTATAGGCTATATAACATCACGCTACGACTAATAGGAGCGGAGTAACAAAGAAAAATGTTGCAAAAACGGGGAAAAATTATTCCTTTTAAGAGCGTACGCTGCGTAAACGGTTAAATTTAAACGCGCAGACAAAGTTGCGCGGGTCAGCTAGTTCTAAATAAAAGGTCAGTAACCAATCACATATATATAAGTAAAGGTATAAGGATCGGTATTTTTAAGGGCGGGTATACTAACTGTAAAGTCGATCCCCTCAGTGACACTCCGGGGAAAAAGAAACCAGCAAGTAAAAAACTCTAGTGCTTCACACAAACTAAAAGAGGAACACAGCCATTGATTTGCTTATGCTATATAGCATATATATATATATAGTAGCATACTCAAAATGCACCCCACCGATCGGCATGCGCAAAACACCCTATGGCAGATTATTTGTTACTGTACCAATGTACAGAACTACACAGTACTGTAGTATAAATTAAGTATAAATAAGCAGGTAATCACCAATGATTACCTTATCCAAAGACAAAATTTACATAATGTAATAAAAATAAATTATGTAATATTAAATTATTACAATATCGGACGCTACTATGCTAGGGTTCATTCTACATATGTAATAAGTAATTTGTTCACTGGTTGCGAAACCTCAATTGCATATCAGGACGGTTCCAGACGTCTTTATCGTTAAAATAGTCTTTTACACTATAGTAAGCCTTATTGATTAATATGTGTTTTATACAATTCTTAAACTTTATTTCACTCAGATCTATAATGCTTTTAGGTAATTTATTAAATAACCTTATACTATTAATGACAAAACATTTATTTGTTTTTTGCAGTCTAAACTTTGGTATATCGATTTTATCTATGTTTCTTAAGTTTAAATTATGTCTATCGCTATTTTTACTAAACATATTTAAGTTTTTCCTTACGTACAATAAATTCTCATAAATATATTGAGATGGTAGTGTCAATACATCAATCATAGGAAAGATTTCTCGAAGAGAGTCACGAGCTTTCATGTTATATATTTCCCGAATAGCCCTCTTCTGTAAAATAAATATTTTATCAATATCTGCCGCAGATCCCCACATTATAAGACCATATGTCATTATACTGTGAAAATAGGCGAAGTACACTAGTCTGGCTGTTGCAATATCAGTTAATTGTCTAATTTTTCTGACTGCATATGCAGCATAGATCAATCTATTGGATAAAGTATTGATGTGAGCTTTCCACTGTAGTTTGGAATCAACTGTGATCCCTAAAACCACAGTGGAGTCGACAAATTCCAGATCAGTGCCACCTATCTTCACTGTGGCATTGATATTTGATACATTAGGCAACGTAAATTTCAGGCACTTAGGCTTCTTTGCATTTAAAACTAAATTATTTGCCGGGAACCATTTTGAAACCATTTCCAGAGTGTCATTTGCTGCCGATAAAATATTATCTTTCCTACTAACTTTAAACAGTAGGGATGTATCATCAGCAAATAGCACTATCTGCGCCGTATCCTGTATCATATGTGGAAGATCATTGATGTATACTAGGAACAGGAACGGGCCTAAAATTGAGCCCTGGGGGACACCCATCTTTACAATGGTTCCGTCGGATACACAACCATTGGTGGCGCGTTTAGTGGACTGTATAGGGTGATGCTGGCTGTCCAGAACGGTGACCTAAATGTGTACCGTAGGTTAGAAACAATTTGCAGGCTAGGTGGAATAGAATGAAATTAAGAGAAGGAAAATTAGGGAAAGGTACTCACTACTGTGATATCTTCCGGAGATGGTAATTTTTAGGGCCCTCGCACGAGGTGCGCAAGGGCAGTCCAATAGGGCTATGTCCAGCCCCTTCCAAGGGCTAAACAATTATATATGACACACAGAACTTCACAAAAACACAGAAAATTCACTTTAAATAGTTTGATTTTTCGTAAATCCTTTTATATTAATTTATTTATAAGAGCGGCGGTGCGGTGCGAGTTAATGCGCAGTCTTCTTTTTGCAACTACCTTCCGGTCTTATGGCTTAGCTTCGCGGACACGACAGGCAGGTAGGTTACCCATGAGCGGAAATTCAGGTTTAGGTTTGGATTTAAAACACACGTTGCATAGATGCACTCGCTTTCTGATAAGATTGCGCGCGGAGACAATCCAATATTTCTGCCGCAGCAATGACTTATATATACTCTTTTTTTTTTTTTGACTTTTCATAAATGCCTGTAAAGGTTTACATGAAATAAATATTTTTGACTTGACTTGACTTGAATACTGACATCAGCAAACTCGGCCCCGTGTGCAGGTTGCGTCGATGATAATAATCGACCAGTAAATTTACTAAGTGGTCATTAGCGGGTAATAAAATAGGGTGCTTAGCGTCATAATCTACGTTAGCGTTGAATAACCTACCTTATGAGGCCGTCCTCGATAAAGGGTTGCAATTTTATAAAAATCGGTGATAAAGTTTTATTTAATTTTATTAGTTTTAATTCATTCGCGAAGTGTACTTGTTGTAAAACACGAAGTATAGCATGCTCAGCGATTTCAATATGCGATACATCAAATTTACGCGGGATTTTTTTTATAAATTTAAAAATGTATATAATTATCTTAATTAGTTTAGGAAAGGAGGACACGCGGCGTGCTAAATTATATAAAAATGGGAAGTCTTCTTGTTTATTATTATCTAAAGAAATTAAAACTTTAGCCTTTAGTTCAGGCGGTGTGGCGACCATTTTAGGATCGAATGTATTAATCGGCCACTCGTTCACAGGCGATCGAAGGAATGATGGACCGCTGAACCAAAGATTATAATTAATTAACTGCGCGGGAGTAAGGCCACGTGACAAACAGTCAGCTGGGTTGTTCGTGCCTTTTATAAAATAAAAAATCTAAATTAGGATCAAGATTAGAATGAATCTTGGCGACGCGGTTGGCCACGAACGTCTGCCACCTGGATGGCGAAGAATGTATCCACGACAAGGCGACTGTACTGTCACAAAAGGCGAAAATATTATTAATTTTACATCGACTCGAGTAGGTATCTATAATTGTATTCATTAGTCTAGATAATATTAAAGCACCACAAAGTTCTAGCCGTGCTAGACTTATGGTCTTCACAGGAGATACTTTGGATTTTACACATAAAATATTTATAGTTATTTCATTAGTTATTTTATTTTGAACATGTAAATACGTGACTCCACCGTATGCTCGCTCGCTAGCGTCCGAGAAGCCGACCAATGTGACAATGCAGTCTGAAGTGACGCCAAGATAACGCGGGATAGATATTGTTTGTAACAATGGCAGCTCACTTCCAAACTGTTGCCATAAGGTAACGATATTATTAGGGGGTTCGTCATCCCAGTCTATATTATGTTCCCATAATGATTTAATTATAAGTTTAGCGAGTAGTATAACTGGGGCGGCAAATCCCATCAAGTCCCAGAGTGGGCGATAGAAGATAGAATATTGCGTTTTGTACATTTTGTACGTTCTCAGGCGTAACAGTAAAAGTAAAGCAATCCGATGCAGGCATCCAGTATAAACCTAATACTTTTAGGTGGTCGTCAGAACTAAATTCTACGCGTTCACTGATACGATTCTCTGTAGGTATTTCTTGCATAAGTTGAAGTGCATTGCTGAAAAATTTCACAAGTACAAAACCTCCAGAAGCAAATAACTGTATTAATTGTTTCGACAACATTCGGCTTCATCAGCTAATAGACAGCTGAAAGCCAAGTCATCCATGTACAGAGAGTCTTTCTCCAGAACGGATGACGCGAGCGGGAAGCGATCTTTCTCGTCGAAAGATAATTGTTTAATAGTTCTCATTGCGAGATAAGGACTGCATCTCATGCCGAAAGTCACACGATTAAATTCAAATATTTGAAACGGGTCATGTTTATTAAAGCGATAAATAAAGCGTTGAAAGCGGCGATGATGATCATCAACGATGACCCTCAGATACATCTGTCTGATGTCTGCGCTCATCGCGACGGAAAATAATCTAAAATTTAAAATAATACGAAATAAATCTGATTGCAGATTAGGTCCCGTATGTAAAATATCGTTTAACGATAAACCGGAGTCGGTTTTCATACTAGCGTCTAAAACCATTCGGGTTTTGGTGGTCACTTTATCGGCGCGAAATACGGCATGATGTGGGATTATGTAATGCGGAAGATCATCATCAGTTACTAAGGAAATATATCCTTGATTAATATAATCAGTGATTATCTGATCATATTCTATTTTAATCGACGGATTTAAATATAATCGGCGTTCGAGAGAAATAAATCTTCGTTCAGCGAGAGAATTAGTTCAGAAAATATCACAACCTAAGATCATATCCACTGCGCCGGGCGAGCAATACGACTCGTCCGCGAGAGGTATATTATGCAAGTAGGTAAGTGACGCTGTGTCTATCTGGACGGATGGCAAGTCGTTTGTAATATAATCAACAATGTAGGGATTTAGTTTAAATGAAATATTTTTATTAACGCGGGAATATATTTGTAATGTAGTAGTGCCTTGTATATTGCTAGTAACGTCTCCGAGTCCACTGACATAAATATTTTGATTAGTAGAATAGAAAGGTAAATTAAGTCTAGAACAACATTGTAGCGTAATAATATCCCTCTGAGAACCACTATCTATCAATACGCGTACAGATGACGTTTGACCGTTATTGCAGCGCACATGACACACGGCAGTTCTCGTCACATATAGGGACACAGCTTGTCCGGGCTCTACGGAAGAGGAACCAGACTGCGGCGGAGGCGGTGGCCGTGCGGGGCCAGCATTAGTACAAAGCTGGGTGAGCGGAGTGGGGTAGTTAGGCTGAGCGGGGAAAGTCATACGCGGCGCGGGGTTATTATTATTGAAGTGAAGTAATGAGTGATGACTTTTGCGGCATTGTTTACATCTATGTAATGATTTACAATGGTATATAATATGTTTACTACTTAAGCAATTAGTGCATAATTTATTGGATTTTACGAACTCGTAACGTTCGAGCGGCGACATAGAATTGAAGTTGTCACACTGATATAAGTGATGTTGAGAAGTCTTGCAACAACAATAATAATTATTATTATTAGATTGTACATTTAAGAACGTACGAACTGTGTTTTGGTTCTGTGGTCTATTATTAGTATTATTATTACGAGGAGCGGCGGTTTTAATATTAGATTTTATTTGAAACGAGTTTGTTCTGTTTACTAAGCGGTATTGGTCGTGAATAAAATGAATTAGTTGAGTACTAGAAGGATATTCAGTTTTATTATCGCGGATGTACATCTCGAAAGCCCTGACGGTGTCCACGTCCAGATTACGTAGCCCGATGTGTACGAACATGAACTCCAGTAAATCTGGTATGTTTATTTGTTTGAGTGCAGCAATAACAGTGGCGTACTTATCTACGAAGCCCTTTAGCGCGGCGGAGGTAGGAGTTTGAACAGTAGGTAATTTTAATAATTGCTCAACGTATGACACGGCGAGCGCGCGGTTGTCGTTATATTTGTCACACAGAGTGTTCCACAGAGTGATATAGTTATCATTAACCCCTTGCATAGGGCCTGCGCCTTGCCTGTCAATCTCCCTACCAAATACTGTACTTTTTCTACGTTATTTAATTTATTATTATTGTGTATGACGGATTTGAAAGTTTCGTAGAAAATCGGCCAATTATCAATGTCGCCGTTAAAGCTTGGCAACTCAAGTTGGGGTAATTTTATTATTTGCCCAGAATTATTATTTTTATTAACGTCGGTCATTTAATTCAAAATTTGTTTTTCTTTGAACTTAATGTTAGAAAAAAGATCTTCGAATGAATTTAATAATTGATAATTAGGTTCCTTTTCAGGATATAAAAAGACTTCTAGATCAACATTTTCATCTAAAATACTAATAAACTCGTTTCTTAATGAATCTATAGTAGCTACACTAGAAATAAATTCTATTGCATTGTCTTCTTTAATATTTATAATATTATATAAAAAAACTTCAACTGTCAACACAAAAAATATATTTTTCAACTTTGTTTTAGATAAATTTAATTGGAAATCCTTTTATTTTTACATATTTATCGATACGAAAAAGATACTAAACATAACCCTGTTATATGCCTCAAGATTTTTCTGCCGTCGATTCCATTCCAGCCTCAAGAAACTTGTTCTCTCAACCTCAAACTTCTAACTTAGTTGATTGTCCACATTGCTCCAAACCATGCAGAGGCAACCAAGGCTTACGGATACATATTGGTAAATCACATAAAGAAATACCTAAAAATGACAGTTCACATATTTATCCCATACAATCAAATAATCATACAACTTTTTTGCCAATTTCGGACATAAATCCTACTCTTTCAAGTTTGGACTTTGGTGCTCAATTACAGTTTCTGAAATGTAATATTCCAGTCGTCCGTCGGATACCTCAAGGTGCACGCGAAAGTGTTGCAAGAAAATTACATACTGTCCTAGAACGATGTGTATCAGACAACTCAGTGGAGGCTTGGCACAATGTTTTTAAATTTACTTATAATTATTTACATGTAGATTCATCTTCAACTGGTTCATTGACGTCAAAAATTAAGTCTAATGTGAGAAATGGTTCGACAATAAATTACAATAGAAATATTACCGCAAGTAAAACAAATAAATCCATATACAGAGCTGCCGAAAATAAGGTTTATGACGGAGATGTTAGAGGTGCCTCCAGATTACTTTCTTCTACTGACAGCATTGCACCAATTTCTCTTTCTACCCTGGATATTCTACGGCAAAAACATCCAACTCCAAGTCGTGATCTTGTATTTCCTGATCCTCCTTTACCTGAAGAGTCCCCATCTATTGTATCTGAAGATATCGTCTGCAATGTAATTTCTTCATTCCCTTGCGGCTCTGCTTCTGGCATCGATGGACTCTCACCGCAACACATTAAGGACTTGATCGCGATACGCATAGGAGATGCGGGCACAAAACTCTTGACATCAATAACAAAAATTATCAATCTCATGCTTTCGGGTTCAATTATCAATGAAATTCTACCTTTGCTTTACGGTGGTAATTTAATTGCATTGAAAAAAAAAGATGGTGGTATTCGACCGATCGCAATAGGTTGCACTTTGCGCAGATTAGCTTCAAAAATTGGATGTTTTCTTGTTAAAGGTGAGTTAGGTAGTTTACTGCGCCCTACTCAATTAGGTTTTGGCACCAAACTTGGGGCCGAGGGCGCTGTCCATGCAGCTAGAACTCATTTAAATAATTCCTTCGCAGAAGTTTTGGTAAAATTGGACCTAAAAAATGCCTTTAACTCTGTTGAGCGTGACTCTCTCCTCAACGCTGCAAAAACTGTAATTCCTTCCCTCTACCCATATCTTTGGCAATCATATCATAAACCGTCCCACTTATTTTACCATGAGTTAGATGCAATTGAATCCACCGTTGGAGCTTAACAGGGAGATCCCCTAGGCCCTGCTATCTTCAGCATTTGCATACATCCATTTATTGAAAAACTAGAAAGCGCTTTTAATTTATGGTACCTAGATGATGGTTGTATTTCTGATTCCATGGAAATTGTATCAAAAGATATTATTAATCTACAAAGTAACTTCCTCACTTTAGGTCTTAATTTAAATTTTTCTAAATCTGAAATATATATTTTTCCTCATGTTTCAGATTCGAGGAAGTCGGAAATATTAACTAATTTTAATATAATTTCTCCAAATATCAGGCTGATTGATAATTCAAACCTTTTTCTACTTGGAACTCCTCTCACCGATCAGTCGGCTAAATCTTTCATATCTGAAATGAAAATTAAGCTAGATTTTTTGTACAATAACCTTTTTCATGTTCAGCCACATGTTTCTCTCCATCTTCTACGCTTTTGTTTCAGTGTACCCAGACTAATTTATTTCCTCCGTTGTTGCCCTCTTTTCAAAGAAAACCTTAAGCCATTGGATGAATGTGTCAGAACATGCTTGGAAAAAAATCTCAATTTAAATTTTAGTGACAAAGTTTTTATCCAAGCTACTCTTCCTCTCCATTTTGGAGGCATTGGTATCCGCCGCTTTTCTGATCTAGCATTGCCAGCGTTTTTATCTTCCATCCATGGTAGTTCTGAGCTCATCAAAACTTTAACAATCCCCTCCATAGGTAATGTTGAGCCAGACCACATGGAAGAAGCAATAAACTTTTGGAAAATAACATGCCAGAGAGATGATCTTCCTTTGTCTCCTTTGACCCAAACTAGCTGGGACTCCGTACAAGCAAAACTTACATTCAATAGCCTTTTTTCAAATTCTTCACCAGTTGATAGGGCAAGCATGTTAGCTTCTTGTGAGGTAGAGTCAGCATCTTGGCTTAAAGCCCTCCCCTCAAAAAACATAGGCACACTCCTTGACCAAAATTGTTTGAGAATCTGCGTCGGTCTTCGTATTGGCGCAGAATTATGTCAACCACATGTCTGCGTATGTGGCTCCTTTGTAGAATCGAATGGACACCACGGTCTCTTTTGCCAAAGGACTGCAGGGCGTATTTCGCGTCATGCAGCAATTAATGCTATTATAAAAAGATCATTGATTTCTGCTGACACCCCGAGCCTACTTGAACCTCCAGGCATTAGTCGTTCGGATGGTAAGAGACCGGACGGAATGACCCTCGTGCCTTGGGCCCGTGGACGTGCTATGATTTGGGATGCCACATGCGCAGACACTTTGGCTCCAAGTCATGTCTCAATTTCTTCCAACTCTGCTGGTGCCGTCGCTTCTAAGGCGGAAATCAACAAAATTCAAAAATATTTCTCGATGCGTGACTCCTTTGTATTTCTTCCTTTTGCTGTAGAAACCTTAGGAACGTGGTCTCCGGAGGCCAAAAAGTTTGCCAAGTCAATTGGCAAACTACTTTATCAAAAATCCGGTGACCGTCGAGCTAAGTCATTTTTTCTACAGAAGATTAGCTTAGAGATACAAAGGGGTAACGCAGCGATCATACTCGGTACTATTGGTAAAACTGCAGGGTTGGAAGAAATTTATTATTTATAATTTTTTTCTGTATCTTCTATTTTTTTTTTTTTAAATATGTGTACCTATTTAATATTTTATGTATTTTAAGTAGTTAAATTTATTATTATTATTTTTGTTATTATTATATTACCTAATACATAAAAAAAAAATATATATTATCATGAATGGTTTGTAAGCGCTAAAAATATGAAGACAATTTAGCCTGAAGCCTACCTACCGTACCGTAGGTAACAAACAATTTGCAGGCTAGATGGAATACAATGAAATTAAGAGAAGGAAAATTAGGGAAAGGTACTCACTGCTGTGATATCTTCCGGAGATGGTATTTTTTTAGGGCCCTCGCACGAGGTGCGCAAGGGCAGTCCAATAGGGCTATGTCCAGCCCCTTCCAAGGGCTAAACAATTATATATGACACACAGAACTTCACAAAAACACAGAAAATACACTTTAACAAGTTTGATTGTTCGTAAATCCTTTTATATTAATTAATTTATAAGAGCGGCGGTGCGGTGCGAGTTAATGCGCAGTCATCTTTTTTGCAACTACCTTCCGGTCGTCCATAGTGAGTAGGACGTAGGTATGGAAGGATGATGTGTTAGAGGGAGAAGAAGGACGGATATACAATTGTTTGTTACGTTGGTACACATGTTTTATATTTTGTTTTTAATTTGTAATATTTACAGGCGCGCGTAACCAACCATCAATATTAACACCTTGAGTTCTATTAGAAAGGTAGGACTTTATTAGATTTAAAGCTAAATCGCGAATGCCATAAAATTCTAGCTTAACTAATAAAGTTTGATGGTCAACACAATTAAACGCTTTAGACAGATCACAGAAAACGCCAACGAGATCCTGGGAGTTTTCCCAGGCGTCAATTATTTCAGTAATCAGTCTTGTGCCGGCATTTGTTGTGTTTCTACCTTTTGTGAACGAACCCGTATTGTTGATCATGTAACAATTTATGAGTATTAAAATGACTTAACAGCTGACCAAGAATTCTTTTTTCGAATATTTTACTTAAGGCTGGCAGGACAGAAACAGGACGATAATTATTTGGATCTGTCTTACAGCCGGACTTGAATATGGGAACTATTTTACTATTCTTCATAAGGTCGGGAAAAATTCCTTTATTAACACACACATTAAAAATATCAGCGAGTACCGGTCCTATAGTATGAATGATTGCTTCGATAGCTTTGACAGATAGCCCCCATAAATCTTCAGTTTTCTTTTTATTTAACATTTTAAAGTGTTTTAGTATATCCTCATTAGTGACAAAATTAAAATTAGATATAATTGGTATTTTAATATATCGTTTTAAAAAATCATTAGCAGTACTAGCTGATGATTTAATACAGTTCGTAATTTGTAATGGGATATTAGTAAAGAATTCCTCGAATAACTCAGCAACTTGTTTTTTATCTGATAACATAGCTCCGTTTTGTCTAATTGAAATTGTATTTTGCCTGATTATATTTTTACCGGTTTCAGTATTTATCACTTTCCATACACACTTGGATTTATTATCTGACTGTTTGATTTTGGATCCAATGTAAATAGACTTAGCTGTAATACAAACTTTCTTAAACAATTTTGAATAATTCCTAACATAATTATGGAAATTTTGGTCAGAATATATATATTTTGTCATATAGTGCACCCCTACTTATTCTAATGCCTTTAGTTGCCCAAGTAGCAAAATTTAATTTGTCAGTATTTTTTTGTTTTTATTTGACATACTTTATTAAATTCTTGATTTATTATTTTATGTAGATTGGAGTATGTAATATTAGGTTGATTAATATTATATATGAAGCTGGACATTTCACTTATTATATTTTCATTAAAATTATTGAGTTTATTATCTGTTAAGGGCCTATACCTAATAATTTTATTTATGGGTTTAGTTTGTGACTGAAAGCTAACTAACAAACATTTATGGTCAGATGGCACCCCAGTAATAACAGAGTTACTTAAGAGAGAACAGTTAGTAAATACATTATCAATACAAGTCCGGCTAGTTGAAGTAATCTTAGTTTGTTCCATGAATACATTATTTAAGTTAAAAGAGTTAAACAATGAAATAAGTTTTTGTTTGTCGCTGTTATTTATTAAAATATCTATATTGAAATCCCCACATATAAAAATTTGTTAATTTAAGTCATAAATTTTTGACAAAACATCCTCCATTATATTAATAAAAGTATGTAAAGCAGAAGCGGGGGGTCTGTATATGCATAGAATAATATAAGTATCCATCTCTGCACATGAGATCTCACATTCACTCATTCCATCGGCTACGACAAGGTGGGATTAAAACCCTTTCGCTGGGTACCCTGGGGCCGTCTAGGCGGTTTTGGCGCCGTAAGGCACCCGTGAAGATATGTATGTATGTATGTACATACATGTGAGAAATTAAAGCTTAAGATTATATAAAGGCCGGTTTACACATCGGTAAGTACAGCATGTCCCTGGTTCGAATCCCGGTGTGTACCAATAAGTTTTTAATTATAAAAAAATATATACATTTGTTTGACAACACCACTATAGTGCCTCGGAGAGCACGTTAAGCTGTCGTTCCGAGTCTATTCAAAACATCGCGACGAGCTAGCCACTTGTTCGTTGTAGACTCATACCATCGGCTACGTCGAGGTGGGATTAAAACCTCTCCGCTGGGTACCCTGGGGCCGTCTAGGCGGTCTCGGGCGCCGTAAGGCACCCGTGATGATATGTAAGTACAGCAGAGAGTTAATTTGCACCCTTTGCGAGTTAAGTAGCTAATGCCGTTTGAACGACAAGTAGTAAGTTGCCAATTATTTATGACAACCTCCGTAGACTAGTGGTTGCGGCGTGTTAAATCCGGAGGTCGCGGGTTCGATTCTCACCCATGGCAAATAAAAACTAGTACGTTTTTATGTACAGTTTGTCATGGGCCTGGGTGTTTATAAAATATAATATGTACTATATCATTGTTTCTGGTACACATAGTACAAGCCTAGAGCTTAGTTTGTGACCAGAGCAATTTGTGTCGGTCTTGAGAGATACTTATGAATATTGATTTTTTATAGTATTGTTATTTTATTGTGCATTCGTCGTATTACGTACGTACAAATTATCACCCAAAGTTCGTTTATTGTAACTTTCTTTATACAACGAATTTGACTAGATATACAATTTTAATAATTATAAACTAGCTGATGCCCCTAACTACGTAGCTATTTGCTATTGTTTTTTTAATCATACCTATTACTGCTAAGGTAAGATAAACATGTTGACCATGGCTACCATGACCAAACTTCATAATGTGTATAAACCCCGATTTATTTGTATAATTTTTGGTTTTAGTTAGTACTTACTGGTACCTCTCATCACTATAGTTGACAAAAATGTCATCCTGTATATCTGAACTCCCTATATGTGTATCGAAATATATATTTATTTTACCCCCCGAGTTACATAGCTAACAACAAAAAAACATATAAATCGGTCAAGTAGCTTCTAAGTGATGCCCCAACAAACAAACAAACAGATAGTCACGAATTCAAAATATGATTGTTTCATAGCCTATTTAGAGCACATCTCGCTATTTTTATTTTTAATCAATTATTTGTACAGATTTTTTTCATTTACAGTTTTATTATATCTATAGAAGATGTAGATTAAATATAAAATCATTGGATACTTTCAGGCCTGCGTCACATATTTCAAACTTTGTAAAATGGATTAAATTTTTTCAATATAAACGCTTCACATAATCGATTTTATAATGGAATTCGTTCTGAAACCACAGCCTGCTAAGACTTTTAATTAATATTTTGCATTTTTTACTGAAACAAGCGAAGTAGGTTCTTATGGGTAAGGTAGTTGAAATATTTCAGGTTTGTTTTTAATTTAAATTTTAATTATTTATAGGTAACGACGCTAAGGTATTAGATACATACAACGGCATGTGACTTTGTATCCACCTGCTTATAAGAAGACCTACAAAGTCCATGAAAGGGGTCGATCATTACATTGTTGTTTAACAATATTGGTCGCAAACTATGCCGGCTAAATGATGCGGTTATGAAATGGGCGGCGAATGGAAAGAGTTTATTTTAATGACCTCGCAGCTTTATCGTCAAATCAGTCGCCTGTTTCGTAACCGCATCAAGACCGCTGGTGAAACCACAGACTAAAACCGAAACATGACAAGTTCACTTGATGGTTTTTGCATCTGTATGGTTTTTGCATATTTTTTAGAAGTGTTTTATTTGATCCCATACTCCCAGTGTGTCTTTCGACAAAGGCCTCTTCCAACGCTTCCCAACACCTTCTGTTTTTCGCTTTTCTCTACCATAGAATTCCAGTTACCTTTTTAATATCTACATCCCACCTTATTTTTTGTTTTCCTCTACTTCTCTTTCCTCTCCATAGACCTCGTACAAATCGCTGGGCTTTTTGCTTTATTTTCTGTCAAAGCCCAGCTTTCGCAACTATGTGTTAAAATAGATAATATAGAAAATTAGTCCGTGGTACGTTCTCAACATCACCACCAGTGACGACCTAGGGACCCGTGGGAGAGTTCGTAGAACGGCTCGCTCGACGTATGTTCGACAAAGCCGATAACGGACTCCACGACCATCTCAATGGTATCGCGCCGCTCCACGCACGGCCGGAGTTTCTCGGCGGCGACTCTGTCGGGACTTAATTGTTTTTATACCAGGGCGCGCTGCGCGCCCCTTAAATTTCTGAATTATTTTTTCCCCTCTTTTTGTTTATTTCTTCGGCCATCTTTATCGTCAAAATGCATAACTACCGAGCTCATGCTCCTGTATCTGGGTAATAACCCAAACAGGACCTCAAGCCCGTAGTCAAGGTATGTAAATACCATACGACTGACTGACAGAAGTCTTGTCGTATAAAGTTATAGAAACATAACCGCATTGGATTAGTACACACCACATTTATTATTATATAAATAAGACATTTATATAATAATAAATGTGGACATTAGGCAAGCTCCTAACAGGGGTATTTTTAAGAGGCTAGTGTATAAACACTTTCTGAATGTGTGAATGTGTCCTTTTATTATTCTCACTCTCTCTCTCTCTCTCTCTCTCTCTCTCTCTCTCTCTATCTCATCTCATCCTGTGTTTCGCTTTAAACAATTATGTGCTATAGGTAGTGCTATATTGTGCTGATGCTGTAATATTTGCTATTTTATTATGTATGTATGTATATTATTAATATAATTTATGATATGTATGTATATGTAGTGAGTATTAGGGTGTATATATAATATTTGTATACTCTATTTCTGAAAGGTATTTTACTGCACCTATTTTACCTACCTACTGCTAATTTGTCCCAAAGGTTTGACTGGTAGAGAGTGCCTAGCGGCATTAAGTCTGCCTTTATACTAAATTTGTGCAATAAAGTTTTTAAATAAATAAAATAAATACTATCACGGGTGCCTTTTTGGCTAAAGTTCTTTAGAGCCAAAAAGTTTTCGGCTTAACCTATTTATTTATATGTTTTATGTTTATAATATGTTTTATCAATAATATGTAGAACATTTTATTTTAAACATATTGCCTAAACTAGGCTAAGCTTGTACTATGTGTACAGACCATCCAAACTGTTCAGAAAAACTTACTAATATTATTTTGCTATAAGTGCCATCGAACCCACGACCTCCTGATACAACGGAAAAGGCGCCACCACTAGACCACGGAGGCGGAATATTAATATTCGTGGTTTGGTTAGACCGTAAGACTTAAAAACACTACAGTTCACGGATTTGAACGCTGTGAATCAATGACTTTTTAATTATAAAATGTATGTACATTTGTGTATTTGACTAAAGTGCCTCGAAGAGCATATTAAGCTGTTGGTCTCAGTTTCACTGTAATTTATTCTCACTTCACTCATTCCTTATTCACCAATTCAGTGTAATATCAAAGTTAATATTTGTCATACTAAATGTGTAAAATGTAAACTTTGATATTCCGTTGATACACAATTAATTTAGTAGAATAAGGTCCCTGGTCACTTGTTCGGTGTAGACAAATTTAAATAGCCTTATTCATAAGTCCTTAACGAACACTTTAATTAAAATAGGACTCGTCTCTTTTATACATTCTTTTATATATTGTTGTTGCAAAAAAAAATTAAAACCTACATTAAACTAAAATATTCTTCAAGGGTTCAGTATG
The DNA here is from genome assembly GCA_947458855.1 of Monopis laevigella. NCBI lineage: Eukaryota > Metazoa > Arthropoda > Insecta > Lepidoptera > Tineidae > Monopis > Monopis laevigella. The sequence continues at coordinate 8,815,373 of OX381581.1, read as the reverse complement.
TTTTTATGAATAACGGTTTAAAAATACCAGCGCCTGCGCAGAAGTAGAAATAAAAACTCCTTCATTAGGTATCCTGAAGCCGTCTGATGATATATATACCTATTTACATTTTAAAAGATATTTAAAACCGCTCGAAAAAATATTCTAAACATAAAAAGCTCATTTACACGAACCCATACATCAAGTTCACTATTGTACGAAACAAATACGGGCACATTTGCATTTCTCGTACAGTCAGCCGTAAAGTAAACATCCTTGACGAAAATTAATCATATAAGCCCCTTATTGTGAATACCTGTGCGGTCTTAAGTCTTCATTAATCTAAGTTAGCGCTTTGTTTTGCTAATTGTGTGTGTGTAACGTGGCGGGTTGTGTCTGTTTTCATTTCTAGTAAGTAAGCGATTAAAGTTTTCTAGCATTTTTTAATAAAAATAAGCTATTTACATTAAGCAGCCTTAAATTTTGCTTTATGGGTAGCTCTTCATCTAAGTTAGCGCTTATTTTAGCGCGTGTGTCTAGTATCGGGTTATATCTGTTTTCACTTAAAGCAAGTAGGCGATTACAGTTTTATAGCATTTTTTTATAAAAGTAAGCATTTTTCATTAAGCAGCCTTATAATTTGCTTAATGAGTAGCTCTTCATCTAAGTTAGTGCTTATTTTTGCTAATTGTGTGTGTGTAACGTGACGGGTTGTGTCTGTTTTCATTTCTAGGAAGTAAGCGATTACAGTTTTTCTAGGATTTTTATATCAAAGTAAGCTATTTTCATTAAGCAGCCTTAAAGTTTGCTTAATAAATAGCTCTTCATCTAAGTTAGCACTTATTTTTGCTAATTGTGTGTGTATAGTATTGGGTTGAGTCTGTTTTCAATTGTAGCAAGTAAGCGATTACAGTTTTATAGCATTTTATCCGAATTAACAATTATTGTTCTAGCGTTAGAAATGAGGTATCTGGTAATAGAATTTAACAGTGACTTAGATTTATATACCTGTGCGGTATTAAGTATTCATTAATCTTTGTTTTGCTAATTGTAACGTCGGGTTGAATCTGTTTTATTTCTAGCAAGTAACCGATTAAGTATTCCTAACATATTTTGTAGGATTTAGCGATTACGATTTATTAGCATTAAAAAGTTAATGATGGATTTTAATAGAGACGCAATTTAACTTTACGTAAACCTTAATCGATTTCTTGTCATGATGTTGGTCTGTACTTACATGGTACAAGTACGAAGTGGACAGTTGAGAAAGATTAAGAAGCGAGGAGTCTAAAGTAAGCTCGGGATGCAATTCATATTTGCCTAACATCGTTTTATGTTAGTTTTTTTTCTTATGTGTATGGCGGCATGTGATATTATTATTATTATTTTTATAAGAGCTCAATATGTGACCTTGCATCCACCTAATGTTAAGCAGTAAGCAATGTCCAGAAATGATAGCAACAAGCAGATGCATACACGCCGGCTTAATGATGGGGCCGCTCTGGTTGCCATCATTATGCCGGTTTAAGATGCCTATTCACGCTTTGTTTAAAGGACTCTAGGTTATAAGAGGAAGGAAACACGCAAGCTGGTAGAACATTTAACATTTTAATAGTACGGTAGATGTATGAATCGCCTAAACGTTTAGTACTAGTTGGTATTTCCGCCACGGTATACATATGCATTTTGCAACCAGTGCGTGTTGTCTTGTAACGGAAAGGGGAAGGAGGATGAATATTGAAAAGCTCTTCAGAGCACTGTCCATGGTATAGGCGGTAAAATACGCTCAACGATGCCACATCCCTGCGAAGCTGCAACGGCTCCAAGGTTTTATTGAGCTTTTCGTCTGCAATAATTTTAGTCGCTCGCTTCTGCAGGGTATCAAAAGCAGATAACAGATACTTGGCAGATCCGTCCCAAACGTTATTTAACATAATTCCTTGTTATAACTGTAACCAAGTATACCTGGGTAGACATAAACTAAATAAATGCGTCAATGGAAACGAACTCTTTATGAAATTCCCTGTTCCTAATTCATTCTACATGTCTTTGTGTGGACCAGATTTTGTTTCCAATTCCACTGTGATGCGTTTCTCTTCTACTTTACAAACGATATTATGCCTTGTAGTTTATTAAGCTACCTACTTTAAGTTATAAACGTACTAGACTACTAAGTTTCCAAATAGTTAACTGCTTTTGTGCTATATAGGTCTTTGAGACTTAACTAAATTAGCAAGTTTATTAATTAATACCTCCACGGATGCCTTACGTCGCCTGAGACCGCCTAGATCAGCGATACTCAACCTGCGGCCCGGGCCTTTGTGAGTGGCCCGCTGTAGCATAGCAGTCAAGTTGTCAACCACTTTAAATTTCTTTCGGACCCAGAAAAAGCGTCGCCGGTTTGTAAAACAGTTCAAAAACTGCCCAAATTCAACATTGTCTACATATTTTTGGGTATTTTCATTTCCGGGAATAAAAAATGTATTCAGAAATATATATGTTTTTTTTTATTAAAATAAATCAGCCATTAAACTTTAAATTAGGTATTTACGTTTTTATTACATAAAATCCGTATTTCAAAAACGTAAAATTTCGGTTGTTGTGGCCCACGGCACTTCGTCTTTGTGGCCCTCATAAAAAAAAAGGTTGAGTATCGATGGCCTAGATGGATTCGGATACCCAGCCGTAGAGTTTTTCTAGGGTCTTTAGATAGACTCGATAACCTATCCATACATCGCGACTAGCTAGCCACTTGTTCGGTGTGGTAATACAAACCCCTCCGCTTGGTACCCTGAGGCCGTCTAGGCGATCTCGAGCGCCCTAAAGGACTCATGATTATATATAGAAAAACTAATCTTTATAACTTTTCATAAACAAGTACGTAATAAAGTTTATCTTCAAGAAAATAGTTTGAAGCTGTTTACGGTACAGCTGTACAAGTCAGTGCAGTGCTTACGGAGCAACTTACAACAATATCTGTGTAACTACTTACGGGAATGTAGCAAACGTTGTTAAAATTATAAGAACGAGCTGAAGAGAGAAGATAGTACCAGCGCAAGTTTGGGGAGGCGTGGAATTCAGTTTTATCTATTCAAGTGCAGGCTAGTTCTGTATGGCAAAATGTAGTAGCGATGCTTTTTTTTTCTGGCGTTCATAAATTTTGATAAAATTTAGTTAGACGTTTGTACTAGGGGTAAATAGTCGGTAGTGTTTTATAATTAATAGTTAATTATAAATATAATTAAGTTCCAAAAAGGTAAAAGTTTTGATGAGAAAACAGTTAACATAACCGTAACGAAGGAATAAGGAATTGAGGAAGGTGTCTATAACTACATTATATATTTCTTACACAAAATATTAGAAGTATTTGCAATTATTTTGAGGAACTTAAAGTATTAATGACAATGATCTAGACTTAATTATATTGACGGAGTGTAGACTGTCTGAATCTACAACAATACCTCAGTTAGATAACTATAACAGCTTTTGCAGCAAGAAATACTTAAACCAAAATGATGGAATAGTAATATATGTAAAAAATCAACTTAATGTACATATTTCAGAACCATCAATATTGCAATCAAACTGTCTACTAATCACAATAAATAATGAATATACATTTGTATCTATCTACAGACCCCCGTGCTATAAGAATGCAAACATATTTTTAGAGTCACTAGATAATCTGCTAACAACTATAAAACACATGCCAAATATTATCAATATAGGAGATATTAATATTGATATTACAAAAGACTCAAAACATGCCTACGCTTCAAATTACTTAGAGTTAACTGCTTCACATGCAATGTTGCCTACGCACACTTTTCCGACGCGGGAAGAAAGCTGTCTAGATCATATAATATTAAAATCCAAGAAACAAAACCCCGCTATGGTCCTTCAGACACTAATAACTGATCATTATCATGTTCTATCGAAAAAATACATAAATATAAGGACATCTAGAACACGAAAGCTAATATATGTGTTTAAGACCTGCTGAAGCTTAGACATGTAGCGGATAAAAAAACACTTAAATCTGTATATTGCACACTGGGACAATCCCTTCTAACGTACTGCATAGATGCTTGAGGAGGATCCATTATATCCACCATCTTTGGTTCATTGTGTACTTTTATTACTAGGGCTTTTCGCTGAAATAAATACTTTATTATTATTATTATTATTAGGCCGACCGACCAGTCTCGTTACAGATACAAAAACCGTCAAGTGACCTGGTCATGTTTAGGTTTTAGTCTGTGCGTTTGTAACGGTTCGTCCATACACCTTCTGTTTTTATATTAATGAAACTTTTCAATATAAAATTTATTTCATGAAGATGTATATATTTGAACATAGTATCACAAAAAAACACGATTGAAACACCACGAGTTAATAATGCTTATCGCGTTTCCCTGAGATTTGTTATTGTATTATAAACTTTACATATATACAAATATGATGTAAAATTGCCTAAAGTAAATTACTACACAACACGTTCCCGCCCGCTGTAGAGGGGATAGGAAGCTGCGCAGGAGCAGCTACACGTAGGCCCAGGTCAGTCGGTAATTAGTCGTGTTGTAGTGCAGGTGTTAAAGGGTGAGTGTGATTTTAAGGCGAGATGGCGTATCCGGCGCTTTGGTAAGTTTTTATTTTATTTAAATACAATTATTTTCTGTAACGTTGGCCGACGTTTAGTATTTTGTTAGCATGATTATATAGTATATGATTCGGTAGAAAGGGTACTGAACACAGTGGGGGTGAGAGTTTGCGCTCTAAAAGGATCCTGTAAACCCACTTCGCGGTCTCAAGTCCGGGAACACTGCAGTTCAATCCCCTGCTTGCCGGACTCTGATATTGCATGTGTGGATTATTGTATACAGTGGGTTTAAGTCACACAAACATACTTTATAAAGTTTACCAATCTTAATATTAATTCTACCTCTAAAAGAACTATGGGTTACTGAAGCGGTTTAAAATACACAACGTAAAAGGGTTAAACTAGACGATTACATGGCTTAAATTTATTTACTTTTATTAGATATAAGGTTCTATGATTATCTCACAGCGGCGACGGAGGTCTTCAGTCTTTCACAGGCTCGAGTTATTAAGGGGGTGGGGGGCGAACGTTACAATTGGTGCCGTGACCAGGATTAATGTATTACTATTATTAACAAATTATACATATCATTGGAATTATTGGTTGTAGGAACTTTTATTGAGATAATTCATATAATCAAATAAATATCTAATTAGGCACATTTGCCTACAATTGTTGTTCGTGAAAAATGGAAAGAGGTTTTTAAAGAATTAATTATTACATTGGTAATTTAAAGTATGGGTGCGTAAAGTTTTGAAAACATGGGGGCGAGGAGTTTATGTAGTTGTCAGTAGGAATCATTATGTCGAAAATAGGGTAACTAAATTTTGTTTTATAGTATATATAGTAAAGCCGGTTTGGCGATGATGATTAAAGGAATATATACTGATTGTTTAATTTCCTATTTTACTAGCAGTCTTTTAACTTACTACTTTATAATAGTTAGAATATAGTTTAGGACAGTTGATACGCTGGGTTTGGATTGGTGTAGTTAGTTATTCAACATTTACTGGAGATTGTTAGTAAATTATTTTAATAGGGGTATGTAGATTAGTGGATTCTAGGCTGGTGATCAAATGTACTCTTTTATTAGAGAATATTTGGCAGTTAATATTTTGTAAGAATGTCTGAGTGGAAGTTTGTATGGCATGATCTTTATGACAAAGATTAATGGTAAGATTTATATATTTATCTATTTTGCATTTTACCATTTTACTACAAATTTACCTATAAAATAATTTCTGGATTTCGGCTCGATGTAGGTGTACGTGACTAAATGGTGTAGTTACAATTTATTTCTTGGAATCTCAGCCAAATTTCAATAACAAAGTCATAAAACTTTGCTAAAAAAATGATTTGCTTCTTCGGAACTTTGTTACTGTCGGCACCCTTTGACATACAGTATTTTAAAAGCAAGCTAATAAAACTTTGAAAAAAAATGTACTTATAAAGCCTGTGCGAGCGTGGGAACGGGTTGGGGTTTTTCCATAGTGCAAAGTTTTTTTTACACCTAAAGTATTTGAAAGCGCTCTTACCTACCTATTTTGCAGATAAAACATGTTTCGACGAGTTATTGTAGGGATCATAAAGTTGGCCGTTGTGCTAGGTAGGTAAGTAGTTTCGACAAATATTTGTATAAATATAAATTTTAGTATTAGAGACTTATTATTTTGCTGATATCTAATGAACTTATTATTCAAAACAAAACTTTTTCGTGCTCAACTTTTATTTTATTGTTAATGACTGGATTCACACTCGAAGTAGATACCTATAGGTAGAAAATACTTTAAATTATTTTCTGCCTCCTTAACATATTTTCTATATATCTTTACGATATGGAATGTAGTAAATTAAAATGTTTTGATTGTAGTAATTATTTCGTATTTTACACCTAGGCTGAAACCTAGACCACCTATTTATTCAATGAGTGAGATGTAAGATGTAATGATGTGTGTGTCATGGTAATACGGGCTAGTGCTGAGCTAGTACAGAAAAGACCGAGGGCCCTGACGCGACGCGATGAGCAGTAAGACTAGATCATTGAGAAACTGGAATGCAAGATGTATTGGTTGGTATGATATGATAATGATGATGTTTAGGGTTCCACTGTAATATGTATTTTTATAGAAATTATTAGTGAATAGATAATAGTGAAGTACCACTTAATATTCCTATTTACCCTGCAATGGAATTAGTGTGATGATACATTTATAAATAGTACACTATATATAAGCTGGTATCGAACCTGCAAAAACGTTTTATATTTAAATAGGATTGTCTAACTACTAGGATAAATATAAAGTCTAGAAATAGACATGTCTGTATGAATAGATGTTGTGGAAACTTGAGAAGTATTATAGATATCGTGCGAAGTGGCCTACGTTTCACTTTACTTCATTTTACTGGCGTGATAGTGTGTGTATGTGATCTAACTACTAAGTCACATAATACCCATAAGTTTTTTTTATTTTGTAGTCATTTCTTATGTTATACATATTTAAGTAATCGAGTCTATTTAGTATGTCTGATGCCTGTTATGTATATGTGTCTAAACTATTTATCCATCCGATTTGTTTTATTTTCCTGTTACATAATAAAATTATAAACTACTAAGCGACTTTATATTTATAGCATAAAATGTTATACCTTATACGTGTTTCTAAAATTCTTAAAAGGAAAATGGGCCTGGCTGACTGTTTACAAATTTATTTATCGATATACCAGTCGGTATGTCCTGTTAATTTATCACTGGTTATCCAAACTGTCTAACTGTTAATGGTTAGTTTATATAAAAGTATTATGTATTCTTCTGCAACATAAATCAAGTATATGAGGTTATTGGAAATAATATAATCTTGAAATGAAGATCACCTAGTAAACTATATGTTTGTATCTACGTAATCTTGTAATAAAGATTTTAATCACCTGATTAATAACTAGTATACCTATTGGACGAAATATACTTAAATCTTGTTAAATAAAGATCACCTGCTAATAAATAGTAGAGAGAACTACTTAATTTTGTACCAGTCGGTATGTCCTGTTAATTTATCACTGGTTATCCAAACTGTCTAACTGTTAATGGTTAGTTTACATAAAAGTATTATGTATTCTTCTGCAACATAAATCAAGTACCTTTATGAGGTTATTGGAAATAATATAATCTTGAAATGAAGATCACCCAGTAAACTATATGTTTGTATCTACGTAATCTTGTAATAAAGATTTTAATCACCTGATTATTAACTAGTATATTGGACGAAATATACTTAAATCTTGTTAAATCAAGATCACCTGCTAATAAATAGTAGAGAAAACTACTTAATTTTGTAATCAAGATTTTAATATCTTAATGATAAACAATTATTATATATAGATTTATATAATCTATAATAAAATAAAAAAATCTAATGGTATTGGAGAGAACAACTCGATTTTATCACTTGATGGTAAAAAATAATAAAACTATTGATAATAGTAAAATGAAATTATGTTTATAGTAGATTGACCTACTACGAAATAAATATATTTATTTCACTACAACTTAATCAATAAAATGCAGACAAGATCCAGACATGTCAACATTTATGTATTCTTACATATTAACTTAAACATCTTCGTTTCTTCTTGATACTCAAGTATCCGTAAGGAATTACAATGTCACCGTTTTAACAGTATTTAATTTTGTGATTTAAATGTTGTTTTTATGCAAGTGGGGTGGGCTTATTTATATACTTAATAATATTAATTTTGTATTACAACAATAAGTATCAATGTAATCTACTGTAATGTTGTTATATTTTAGGTTGATTCATGCTAAAATTTATTGTAAAATAATATCCTCTTTTATTTCTAAACTTATTCCTGGGAATTTTATGGATTACGTTGCATGCTTAGCATTCAGCGTAGGTATATAATTAAGGCAAAGCGAATATGACATTTACTATGTATATGGCTTCGATGTATGCTATAAATATAGTTATGTTATTAGATGGTTCAAGTTATTATTGGGAATTTACTTTGACTTGACGGATCACAATGCTTATTAAACTGACTGATCCCATTATGACCTGAATGACTATGACTTAGTTCCTTAGCAATACCTTGAAATATCGATTAGGATAAGTAATGTTGGTGCCAATGTTATTGCAAAACTTATACTATCTACATTATTATTATTATCTACGTGCCTGTTTACATAATGAATATTTTGCAATTATATAGTTGCCACATTTTTTATTTGGGTTTTACAGCATAGCTTTGCTTCAAGCAGCAGCGTTTGGAATACTGATGGATTCGTACAACCATACCTTTTTATTGGAATGTCATGTTGTACTAGAAATCAGTCAGTACCACATTGATTAACTTGAGGCAAGGTTACGCTGTTATATTTTAAACGTAAGCACTCGTAAAACTTCGAGGAATAAGATAACTATTTTTGTTATATGTTAACATGTTTTAATGCGTAAATTAAGTAGTATAGAACTACATGACTATGTCTGTTGTTCTTTATTAAAGCTTCGAATTCCAAATCTTGGCCAGCCGGGAGTGCATATTCCCCTTTGGGGTCACTTCAACGGGGGATACCTTTTATGAACTGAATTTATTAAATGTCTTGTTGGTTTTTTATCAATTCTAAATAGATATTATATATTAAAATATTATAGATAAGATATATTTTTCATCATTAAATATGATCAAAAATATTTTTTTTTTTTCATCACATTATCATCATTTTCTTTACAACCAACTATTATTATTGTTTATTATTAACTTATTAAATCAATTATATTCACAAAACGTTTCCCGACCCACAATCCTGATCACCAAGGTTTGGTTGCGCTAAAGAACTTCTCAATCAAGAATGCGGAGCAAGGAAGAAAATCACAAACCCACTACGAGTTGAGTCTGAAGTTGCACTTAGCTTTTTGGTTTTTGTAATGTGTTAACATATCAATTTTATGCATGAGTCGAATCTAAAACCATAATTAGGTAATAATTTAATATAAACTCATAAGAAAAAATATTTTCTTTGATTTAAAAAACATTTGGGGTTAATTATATATTCGGTTGTTCCCTCTGTCTAACATGTTATAATAATTAAACAATTATTCACTAATATGTTAAGAGATGTATAGGTTGTTACTATTAACGAATATTTTATTATCAAAATACAATTGACTATTAATTATAAAACTTGTCGAATTTCTTATACGAAGTTATCAGTCAAAAAGAAGATAAAAGAGAGGCAATTAAAAGGATATTTTATGATGGCTTCTCAGATTTGGTAATGTTGAAACCCTAATTTTATGATAGTTATTTTTCCTCTATAATATTCTAATTAGAAATAGTACTTAGAAATGAATGGATGAAATTTACTTGTAATCTAGTTGGACCATTCTAATCAGAAATAATGAAACACGTAATTACAAACAATAAAATAACTTCTTTTGTATTTACACAGAGAAAAACAAAATCATTCCAGCGAATATTATCATTTTCGGTATTTTAATGGGATTTCAAACACGGAAAAAATACAAAAAGAAAAATACACCGTGTTGGATATAATTATTTTTCCGTGGTTTTTAGCGGTCGGAATCGGGTTATTCAGCTGTTATGCGCTTTGTCACACAGCTCTAGACGTCTAAAGGTGGCGAAATAAGGTTTAATTTATCCCTTAAAGAAACCACTAGTAGTTAGATTGCACATTATGTAGTCATATTTTATATTAGCTTGGCTAATGCCTAAGGCAATCAATTAATCAATATAAAATCATTTTAAGCTTTTAAACAAAAATATATTTCTGTTTAAGCTCGAAATACCTTTCTATTAGTCTTGTGAACAGCAATTTTAAGTATTACTTTAATCTATTTAATATTTATACTTTATTTGTGATGAAAAATTGGTTTTAGATGTGATTTTATTATGCTGGCATTAAACAAAAATATATATATCAAATTTGAACGTTATAACTGTTTTATTGGATTTGTATTTAAAAGGTGGTTTTATTGAATGTTGACTTTATGAAAGAATGACTTCTGAATAAATGCTTTCGTAAGATGCTGGATCGTTTTAGGTTTAAACTGATTGTGTGAGGCTAATATTGTTAATAGAAATTTCGTAATTGTGTGGTTATACATTTTATCGTTAATTTTATAACAAGGTTAAGCAGATGACAACAAGGCCGGCCTGGGATGGGTGACCGCTTTATACAACGAGGATATTTCATCATAAACACCGCAACACGCTCGCTACTTGTTAAGTGTTGCCTCCGAATACCATCGGCGAAATGAGGATGGATTAATACCTCCGCTGGGACCCTGAGGCCGTTTAAACGGTTCTCGGGAGCCAGATAGGCACCCGTGATGGTATTTATTTTTTATTTTAAGATTTGAATGAATGAATTATCTAAGTAAATGACTTCCCGAAATTGTATTTTATACATAAAAGTTTGGGGGCGGCTGTAACGGTTCGTCCATACACCTTCTGTTTTTATATTAATGAAACTTTTCAATATAAAATTTATTTCATGAAGATGTATATATTTGAACATAGTATCACAAAAAAACACGATTGAAACACCACGAGTTAATAATGCTTATCGCGTTTCCCTGAGATTTGTTATTGTATTATAAACTTTACATATATACAAATATGATGTAAAATTGCCTAAAGTAAATTACTACACAACACGTTCCCGCCCGCTGTAGAGGGGATAGGAAGCTGCGCAGGAGCAGCTACACGTAGGCCCAGGTCAGTCGGTAATTAGTCGTGTTGTAGTGCAGGTGTTAAAGGGTGAGTGTGATTTTAAGGCGAGATGGCGTATCCGGCGCTTTGGTAAGTTTTTATTTTATTTAAATACAATTATTTTTTTAACGTTGGCCGACGTTTAGTATTTTGTTAGCATGATTATATAGTATATGATTCGGTAGAAAGGGTACTGAACACAGTGGGGGTGAGAGTTTGCGCTCTAAAAGGATCCTGTAAACCCACTTCGCGGTCTCAAGTCCGGGAACACTGCAGTTCAATCCCCTGCTTGCCGGACTCTGATATTGCATGTGTGGATTATTGTATACAGTGGGTTTAAGTCACACAAACATACTTTATAAAGTTTACCAATCTTAATATTAATTCTACCTCTAAAAGAACTATGGGTTACTGAAGCGGTTTAAAATACACAACGTAAAAGGGTTAAACTAGACGATTACATGGCTTAAATTTATTTACTTTTATTAGATATAAGGTTCTATGATTATCTCACAGCGGCGACGGAGGTCTTCAGTCTTTCACAGGCTCGAGTTATTAAGGGGGTGGGGGGCGAACGTTACACGTTCACCAGTTTTCAAAAGATTACTGCAACGATTTTTTGTCGAGGCGGTAGTCTCAGGGTACGGTTTCAGGGTACGGTTACGAATCGGGTAGTTGAACTGAGGATAAGGCAGCGAGTATATTAAAATATACTCGTAATGCAATTCGTCTTTATCGCCGCCTATTTCGTAATCATCTTTTAGCCGGCATAGTGGGAGCGATTAATATTGTTTAAGAACAATTATTGATTGACCCCATTCATGGACTTTGTAATCTGCTCACCACCAGGTAGATACAAAGTCCCATGCCGTGCTCCAATCATAAAAAATAGCTTATGTACTTTAGCACAAGTTTTTTATGTCCTACATTTTATTCCTACCTCGTCGTAGTCTAGATTGTATTTTGAGTCTACATCGAACAAGTATTGTGGTGTTTATAATTAGACCTACAAACAGTTTCACAATTAAGTATAGCGAACTAAAAAGGCCTTTTTCTAAATCTCATAAATATAAGTTAAAAACTTATAATTCTTTAATATTTATCTGTTTATTGCATTTTGCCATTACAAAACACAGTGTTTCTCAAAACTTGTTCCTTCGCTCAGACAAATAGTCGTATTTTAACTGAATTTGCAAGTTTAAAACTGCATTTTTGAGTTATTTAATGCTACAAAAGTTTGGATGTTTCGCTACTATGACCTCCTTTGCCCATCTGTTTGTAAAATACCTAATTGAATAAAAAAATCTTATAATTGTTAAGTTTTTTTTTTATTATTTAACCAACAATAAATACAGAATATTACAAGTATTTCTCTGCCAAACTACTTTTTTTTTTGATTGATCGACTGATTTATAGAACTTTGTAAGTCTGCTTACCATCAGGTACGTTTGCCAAAAACTGTAGTGTAAAGTCCAACTCGAGCCACACAGTAAATACATGCTCAGGACTTCCTACAATATCCCAATGATAATTCCTACTATCCTACTTTCTACTATATTACTTCGTAACTCCCACTATCCTACTTTATATTATCCTCCTTCTATACCTACATTGACAGCCTCCGTAGACAATAATATAGCGCATTTGGCATTGTATTCGAAAGGTTTGATTGCCACACTTATTTATAATATTTAACATATTTAGGAAAGAAAATATAAAATTTTTGTCATAATTTAAAAGGATCATAATTGTTTTTTCTTTTAAATACATACATATCATCACGGGTGCCTTACGGCGCCCGAGACCGCCTAGACGGCCCCAGGGTACCCAGCGGAGGGGTTTTAATCCCACCTCGTCGTAGCCGATGGTATGAGTCTACACCGAACAAGTGGCTAGCTCGTCGCGATGTTTTGAATAGACTCAATAACCCATCTATAAACAATTTCACAAGTTGGTATAGCGAAACCGGGACTATAGTGATGTTGTCAAACAAATGTACATATAAAAAAAAAAAAAACTCATTGGTAAACACCGGGATTCGAACCCTGGTTCGAATCCCGGTGTGTACCAATGAGTTTTTAATTTAAAAATGCAACACTAGTGTTTTTAAGTCCAAGGTCTAACCAACTCGGCCACCACGTATCCAACAAATGTATATTTTTGGTGCCCGTTCATCAGAAATATCATTAGAAAATGATATTTTTAAAAGTCCCGGAAAAAATGTGAAATCGCGATTTTTTTGCCCATTTAAGCATTTGGTTGGTTTGGTTGAACGCCCTAATCGCAGGAACTACTTTTACGGTTCGAATTGAAAAATTATTTTAGTTTTGGATAGCCAATTTATCGAGGAAGGCTATAAGGATACATAACATCACGCTACGATCAATAGGGGCGGAGTAACAATAAAAATGTTGCAAAAACGAAAAATATTCCTTTTGAAAGCGTACGCTGCGTAAACGGTTAAAGTTACTCAGACGAAGTTGCGCAGATCAGCTAGTAAATAAATAAATACCATCACGGGTGCTTTTTGGCTCCCAAGAACCCCTAAACGAGATCAGGGTACCGCGTCGGATTAACCTGTCCCCATCTCGCCGATGGTTTTCGGAGGCAACACCAAGTGGCAAGTTGGTGTTGTTGCGGTGTATTTAATGGTATAGCCACAGTATAGACACATACATACAGTATAGTACAGTTGTTTAAAGCGGCAGCCATCCCAGGTCTAACCTTGTTATCAGTTGCACAGTGACTTAACTACTGGGCTATCTTTTTATTCCACAGAAGCGAAATCGCGGGCGAGTTATAAGTATATTCTAAACAAACTTTATTTTAAAAAACCATAATAAAGCCGCTATTTTTAAATAAAGAACCAATGACGGCAGAGTGGCAGAAACCAAATCTCGTTAAATAAAATAGACATGAAATAACTGACGAGGCCCGGCTTTGATTAAATCTCTATCTAGACAAGCTTTTATTGAAAACAAAGTATCTAGCTTTATTTTATGCCAATGGTATTCCAGGAATATCATCCAATATAGGAGCATACAGACAATACAAATTAATATTATTATAGGTACTTTATTTATTTATTATTACTATGGCATGACATGTGACCTTGTATCCTGTTGATAAGCAGACCAAATAGTACTAAACGTTTTGGCGATTCATACATCTGCCGTAATATTAAAATGTGGAACGCTCTATCAGCTTGCATGTTTCCTTCCTCTTATAACCTAGAGTCCTTTAAACAAAGCGTGAATAGGCATCTTAAGCCGGCATAATGATGGCAACCAGCGGTGCACCTCTTTGAATCCGCTGGTTGCTATCATTCCTGGACATTGCATACTGAATGCAAGGTCATATGTTGAGCAATTATAAAAAAACTCAAATAATGAGATGGATAAATACATTGTTGTTTAATCTGATCCGTTTTTATATTATTTACTGTTTGCATTCATATTTTACATCACACTACACAAACTACACTCATTGAGGCACAATCCCACAATTACACACGCATACACAATTACACCACTTACACTTATTTTATTGTTTTTATTTTTATTCTAATAAATCTTTATGTTTTGTCAAATTAATTTTAAATAACAATGTAATAACTATTGTACTTATAATACTGGAAGGTGGGCCTGGAGATCTGTAGGACAGGCCTAGTTCAGACTCCAGTCTCTCACAAGTTATGAACCAATGATATTACTTGTGAAGAGAAAATAAAGATTTTTATTATTTATTTATTTATATCGGTATCCCCACATTTACTTATCAAGTATAGTAAATGCATCTACTTATCTCAAAGTATTTGTATTTAGAATATATATATATCATTTTTTACAATATAGTGCATTATATATCATATAATGCACTATATTCTAAAAAAGAAACACTTGCCAATAAACACTGTTTTATAATGTTATATTTGAAGATTTTTTTTAATAAATCGCTGGCAGTCAGCCACAGTACCCTACAAAATGGGTGACAGCTAAAAATCATATAGCCTATGCTGAGCTGATCACCTTTTTGTCGTCACGCAGCTTGTTGTATTTTTTTTTATTATATTAGAGCATGGCATGTGACCTGATGGTAAGGAGACCTATAAATACCATGAATAGGGTCCACCAATACTTTATTGTCTAACGATATTAATCGCTCACTCTATGCCGTCTAAATAATGCGGTTACGAAATTAATGACGACAAAGGCGTATTTGCTTTACGAGTCTATTTTAAATGCCTCGCTGCATTTTCGTCAAATCAATTGCCCGTTTTTTAACCGCACCATGAAAGCAGACTGCTACCTCGACAAAAAATCGATCGATCGGAAAATCAGTGAATCCACAGACTAAAACCGAAACATGACTAAGCCACTTGACGGTTTTTGCATTCTGTATGGGCGGTCGGTCGGCCTAGCATAGTTATAAATGCCTTTCTCCCACCTAAAGTTTATGTTGCGCACTATATTTTAGTACAAAAAAAAGCATTGTTGTGAGGCGATTTTTTTTTCTTTCTTTGTTTTTTTTTTAGAGCATTGGTTACCTTTACTATGCCGGTTAAATGATGGTGCGGTTACGAAATGGGTCTGTCCACAAATGTCAAATTCTGAAATAACGAAAGGCAAAACAGTAACAGCTTTAGCTAAATGAGGCATAATATACACCGTTTCACGAAAGAACTCCGGCGGTAAAAAGTTAGTTTACTGTGTTATAAAAAAAAATACTCAGCCTAAAATTAATTTTGGGGGCTTTAAAGCTGAAGTTACCAAAAGATTTTTTTCGTAAATCGAACTACATTTTACTATTCTTACATTTCATATAATCTAAATTTAATACTAAGTAGATATTCTAGGTACTCATATAATATTAAGTTTACAAAATTTAATCCACTCGGTATAAGTTAACCACACCTCTACTCTATTCACGTAAGATGCATAATGTTATAAGTTGAGTTATTACAGCTTCCGACTTCAGACTACCTCCCTGGAAGGATTACTCTCATTTTCGAGTTATGTGCTGCATTAGCATGATTGGAAAATTTATTTAAAATTTGAATTTAGTAAATATATAATATCAGTTTGGATATACTATCATGATCTATCTTTTGGATTATATTGTTGATTAAAATTGACTTTTTTATCCTTATTTATAACCTGTTTGCAATATTTAGTATATAGACATACTCGTATCATCACGGGTGCCTTACCGAGAAGACCGCCAAGTGAAACTGTTTATTATAGATGAGTTATTGAGTCTTTCTAAACATCGCGACAAGCTAGCCACTTGTTCGGTGTAGACTCATACCATCGGCTACGACGAGGTGGGATTAAAAACTCCTCCGCTGGTTACTCTAAAGCCGTCTAAGCAGTCTCGGGCCCGTGACGATATACGTGTAGGTATCTTTTTTAACAGCGCGTAGGAATTATTGTTACCAAATGGGCAGTAGATTTGTCGACAAAGCTGCCAATATAATATACCCGTGTTGCAAATTTATCATTGTCGTCGTCAATTTTATAACATTTAGCCGGCATAGTGAGTGCGATCAATGCCACAGCATTTTATGTTGCCTACTATAATATATTTTAGTACAAAACACAAGTAGGATTGTTGTGAGAGGATTTTTATTTCTTTCTTTCTTTTAATAGGATTGGTTACTTTATAAATAGGTACCTATTTATAATGGTAGTATAATTTATTTTATAGTAAAGCAGTTCGTGCTATTTCAGTGGATATTCTTGTCTTAAAACTATTTAAATCAGCTCTAATAAACTTGAATCTCCGTCGGGGAATTTATGTTCTTGTGTAGTCCTTGCACTTAATAATGCATTAATATTTATTTATGTAAATAATTAAGGAGCTTTATATAAATAATAATAACATATATAATCAATAAGTTATTTTAGGCCTAAGTCTTCGGTTTAAACCCCTATGTGTACCAAGTTTTTGATTAAAACATATTATATGTCCATTTTCTAGACAACACCACTATAGTGCCTCGGAGAGCACGTTAAGCTATCGGTACCAGTTTTACTATAACAACTTGTGAAAGAGGTAAGTAAAGTGTCTTCTTAAGATTTCTAATACATACTCCTAATAAAATATTTCCTAATTAAATAGTGGCCCGAGCCTAGAGATTAAGTGATTGCACAACAAGGTTAAGCAGATGACAACAAATTGGACCTGGGATGGGTGACCGCTTTATACAACGAGGCTATACCTTCATGAACACCGCAACAAGCTCGTCACTTGTTAGGTGTTGCCTCCGAATACCATCGGCGAAATGAGGACGGGTTCTCGGGAGCCAAAAAAGTCTCCCGTGATGGTATTTATTTTTTAAATATTTCTTAGTGGGTAATTTATTTTTATTTTCATAAGAGTTTTGTCGAATTATACAGCATTGCTCACTCCAACTATACTAAATAGTGCGGTTATGAAATAGGCGACGATAAATATGAATTTGTATTAGAAGTCTACTTTAATATGTTAGCGTTTGAAACAGCTGTCATCAAATTTATTTCCCATTTCGTAACCACACCTTTTAATAATAATTCAAAATAACCAAATATTCCTACACGCTGTTGAACAATATATATATACATACTTTAGTTAAAATCTTTTGTATCGTTCGTTTTGAACACAACTCGAGATAAAAGCGCTACAAAATAAACATTTCTAGACTTGCAGTGATGTCGCTTACAATACAGATACCGTCATAAAATTGATAGGAGTATTTTATAGAAAACGTTGTCGTCTGTGCACTTTCAATATTACTGCAAATTCTAGAGTCTTATGATTATTATTATATAAATATTTTGAATCAGGAGGTAAAATATAAAATTATTGCTAAATTTTGTAGCACTGTTGTTTTATATATATTTTATTGCTATTATTTAAAAGTTATAACTTGAGAGTTTTGCTAAACCAGACCTAGATCAACCTTTGTTTTTTTCTGTCAAATTGACACTGCAAAAAGAAACAAAACCCAATTAGAACACAGATTAAGTTAAACCTGTTTTAGCGAAACGTCTCGGAATAGCACTGTAGCTGAGCTTTAAAAAAAACAGGGCTAGCTGAACTTTGTATTATAGTCACATTAATTGACGTGATTGTCAATTAATGTGACTATATACATAGTTTAGCTAACCCTGTTTTTTTTTAAATTAATTAAATAAACATACAACAGAAACAATGATAATACATATTATATTTTATAAACTGGAAGACCATAACATAACAGAGAAACGTACTAATATTTATTTGTCATTGGTGGGAATTGAACCCAAGACCTTCGAAAACAACGCCAAAGGCCTCTCGGAAGCGACCATAAATGTCAATAGCTAATAAATATTACTATTTTAACAATATAATGCCTTCACGCACACGAAAAACAACCACCACAAACAAACATAAAAACCTTACAAGAAGAAGCACGTACTTACAAATTTGGCATGCAGATTTCTTAACAAGTTATATCCAAGCATCAACGTGGCCCATTCCCTCGGATCGATCAGATCAGCAGACTTCATCAGACAGATTGTGGGTGTGGAATACTGATGAGATTCAACCAACTTAGCCTTTAAGATACTTTCCTTGTATCTTCTACATAAGTAGTAGTTTGTACTCATCTTCGTTTAACTTTAATCAGAAATAAGGTATTCTGAGAGCAAATCTGACTCGTGAATGATCTTGGTAGAAGAATTTAGAAAAGGACTAAACTTTTAAAGAATAATTATTATTAAGCCTTTGGCGTTGTATCCAGAGGTTCTGGGTTCAGTTTCCCACCCATGGCATTAAAATATTAGTAAGTTTTTCTGTACAGTTTGTCATGGTCTGGGTGTTTATAAAATATAATATGTATTATATCGTTGTTTCTGGTACACATGGTACAAGCTTAGAGCTTAGTTTATGACCAGAGCAATATGTGTAATTTCTCCTACATATTATAATTATTTCTTTATTTTATTTAAACACTTTATTTAACACAGTAAATCAGTAAAAGTTATGTACACAGAGCAGCTAGGATTCGTACAGAGGGAGCATTCGTACAGCAGTCATATCAATACTATTGAACATGTTGGCGCGTTAGTAATTGTGTGTGTATTAGGCCAGCTCATGCCCACAGGCTAACAGCTAAGCGCGGTGGCAGTACAATAGTCAGCTTCGTTGGAACAAGTTGAAAGGTGTTTTCGCGCTGCCTACGTAATTTTTCGACTCATTTTTGTAAACATTAATTTGTAATAAGTTTTTCTTAAATTATTAAAGTAATTTATAATAGCTTTTGAATAAGTGCTTTAAATTAATTATGTAAACATTAATTTTGAGATAACCTCAACCGTTATTTTTAGTTTGAATTTATCTTTAGAATTTTTTGGTTGAGGTACGAGTACCTTCGTACAGTTATGGGTCTTCGTATTCCCTAATATCAAATATGAAGGAACAGTTGACTTATCAGAGGTGTTATTATAGAACCTGCTATCAATATTAAAGTAGTTGGTAATAAAATAAAAGCTAATAAGACTCTAAAAATCATATAGAAATAAATTATTTAATTTTTTACTAGTTGATGCCAACTTCGTAATTTGTAAAAATAAATTGCCATTGCTATTTAATAAAATAAAAAAGTGCCCTACGCTTCATAATGAATTTTAAACACCGATTTTTTTATACAAATACCAAAAAAGTGATATAAAATATTAACTTTGAACGAGGAAATAGAAAATTCTCAAAACTTCGAAAATATATTAAGGTAGTTTTATTTCATTATAATATACCCAACTTTGCTTCATATAACACTGTTATTATTTCTATCTAGTGAATTCTAAAACTTTTCTAAGAGCCTCCTTTCACATAAACTTTATATATTTATATATCTCAGCCCCTGAGGTATATTAAAATATAATATACCCTATTTTACCCCCAGAGATAATAATATCTATTTAACAAAAGAAAACTGTTTTTAAGTGACCCCCGACAAACAAACAGACAGACACAAATTCTAAAAATTATTGGTATTGTTCTATAGCTTATTTAAAATCCATCTCACCAGTATTTTTAATTTGATCACTGTACAGTTTTTTTTTTCATTTAATATTTTATCTTATGTATAAATTTATAGATATAGCTATAATACATAAGAATATTATTTTGCTACGACTATAATAACTACGCCGTAGCAACTTTTAACTCTGACTTAGCATTTTTTTTAACAGTTAGACTATCTATACGTCTAAATACTCCGGCCCTGCAGCATTATTAGCCCAAAATAGGAAAATTGATAAATACAAAAATCATTGCCCCTCTTATGAATTTCTAGCATTTTCATTGGACACATTTGGGCCTTAGTCTCCGGATGCAATTTTTTTTTTAATTTAAATTAGGCGTTAATAATAAAAATAAAAAAAATGTGGAGTAAATAAATGATTATAAATATTAATATGAAATAATTATAATCATCATTATGTTAAAAAACAAAAAAAAAATTTACAATGGGCATACACAAAATGGGAATCAACAAAAGCTATATAATGCAAAATAAATTATAGGTATGATTTTTTTTCAAATAACTATGGATCTCAGAGTACATACGTAGTAATTACACCACTTTAAATGTGTGGTCTGACAGACCCCAAAACACGTGGTTGACGGGTTAAACATTTCCTCACTGGATTTTAATATATCACAATTCGTAATTAATCTCATCGGGAATGTACCATTCGTTTGGCATTACAAGACCGCAAAAACGATATATAATTAAATTTCGTTTGAGTGCGTACCAAATATAATTAAAATTTCGTTTGTATGTTCAATTTTACTTATTTTTTTATGGTAAATTCTTTTACAAATTCCATGAGAGGAGTCTATCAATACATTGTTATTAAACAGCATTGATCGCTTCCACTATGCCGGTTAAATGATGAGGTTACGAAACGGCGCCAATAAAGACGAATTTTCATTACGAGCCAACTTTAGAAGCCTCGCTGCTTTGACCTCAAATTAACTGCCCGCATCGTAACTACACCCAAAAAGGAGACTACCTCGACAAGAAATCAATGCAATAGTCTCCTGAAAACCGGTAAACCCAGAGACTAAAACCGAAACATGAATAGGTCACTTGAAGGTTTTTGTATATGTATGGATGGTAATTTGGTAACAAAAAAGGTGAATATAATAATAAAATATAACTTAAGTTAACTTAACTTAGTTTTTGTTTTGTTTTTAATTCCTTTTAAGTTAATTTATTAATAATATTTAAAAAATGGGTCCATTAATAACATTCTAAATACATAGGTTTAGTGTTTCCTATTCTACTAAAAACATATTGTTTGGATAAAGAAAATATCCCGGTGTGTACCAATGAGTTTTTAATTAAAAAATGTATGTACATTTGTTTGACAACACCACTATAGTGCCTAAGAGCACGTTAAGCTGTCGGTCCCGGTTTCACTATACCAACTTGTGAAACTGTTTATAGATGGGTTATTGGGTCTGTTTAAACATCGCGACGAGCTAGCCACTTGTTCGGTGTAGACTCATACCATCGGCTACGACGAGGTGGGATTAAAAACCCCTTCGCTTAGGGTACCCCCTGGGGCCGTCTAGGCGGTCTCAGGCGCCGCACCCGTGATGATATATATATATATACTCGTATATAAAGAAAATAGCTTAGTCAGTATGATTCTAAATAATATTATGTTTATACGAGAGAAAAATATTATATTACATACTTATATAAATAATATAATATTGTTAATTTTTACCTATGTATAAAAATTACAGCACTTAAAAATCTGTATTCAGATAATGGAACCCATGAATATTTGAATTTAAATATTGATAACAGTCATATTCAAGCAATTTATATAGCACAGTTAATTAATTTTAACAAAGTATATCTTTATGAAAAATTTCATTTAAAATGATGTTCTTGTTAAATATTATTTTTAATTTACATGACCTAGATATCACAAATAACAATATATTTTGCTATTTTACGGGCGTTTTCAGGTAAGTTTAAAATAATCAACGTTCAAAATTATTAATTTAAAACATAATTACTAAACAAAAAAAAATGTATTGCGACGAGCTAGCCACTTGTTCGGTGTAGACCCAACCATCGGCTACGACGAGGTGAGATTAAAAACCCCTCCGCTGGTTACCCTGGGGCCGTCTAGGCGGTCTCGGGCGCCGTAAGGCACCTGTGATGGTATACATATATATATATATATATATATATATATATATATATATATATATGTAACTGAAATTACAAAGCTCAAGGGAAAAGCGAGATTTTTTATCTAATATAATACATGCCGAATAAAAAATTCTATCAACAGCAAATTCATGCCGTTTACGTCAGAACGCGCATTACCTCGCACCTTGCGAGAAGCGAAGTGTAAATATGACATGACATGACGACTGCGATGAAATAAACTGTGCAATCTAAGAACCCGTTTGTTGTGTTTTCTCATGTGTGATACAACATTTGGAATAGGGATGCTGTTGATACGGAATTCGACCTTTTTTGATATTATTTTTTTTTTTTTTAATTCGATGAAATATTTTACAAAATAAAGGTTCCTAAATATTAATTTATTATTATTTATAATTAAATTAAAGAGAAAAAATCACTGAGAGGGGCGCCACTTGGTAGAGTTGCTGGCAGCATTGCCACGTTGAATGGCAATGCTGATTTTTTGTTTTAATAATAATAATTATAATTAATTTTATTTTTTGATATAATTTGCTTTTATATTTATAATGGTACTGCTGGAGTTTTTTTTTTATATAATATTATATAAGAAAATTTATACATATTGGTCTGGTCACAAACTAAGCTCTAAGTGTGTACTATGTGTACCAGAAACAACGATATAATACTCATTATATTTTATAAACACCCATACCATAACAAACTGTACAGAAAAGCGTACTAATATATTTTTGCTATGGGTAGGTATCGAACAATTTTAACCATAATGCGGTGAACATTTTTGGTACTTTGGGGACGTGGATATAATAAATTTAGTTTTTAATAATTTATTAAGTAGTTTTAGTTTTTATGTTAATATTTTGTAATACATATTATATTTTATTTATAAACACTATTATATAATTTTAATATATATACAAGTATAATCTATACGATATACGTGGTGGCCGAGTTGGTTAGACCTTGGACTTAAAAACACTTAGGTCCCTGGTTCGAAACCCGGTGTGTACCAATGAGTTTTTAATTAAAAAAATTATGTACATTTGTTTGACAACACCACTATAGTGCCTCGGAGAGCACGTTAAGCTGTCGGTCCCGGTTTCACTATACCAACCTGTGAAACTGATTATAGATGGGTTATTGAGTCTATTCAAAACATCGCGACGAGCTAGCCACTTTTTCGGTGTAGACTCATACCATCGGCTACGACGAGGTGGGATTAAAACCCCTCCGCTGGGTACCCTGGGGCCGTCTAGGCGGTCTCGGGCGCCGTAAGGCACCCGTGAAGATATATATATATATATATATAATCTATACAAAATGGGCGCGTCAAAGACGAATTTGCATTCCGAGAATATTTTAATATCCTTGCTGCGTTATCGTTAAATCAACCGCCCGTTTCTCTCGTAACCGCACTGCCACTATATATATATATATATATATATAATATAAACAACTACCGTTCTACCGTTATAATATAAACAAAATACAAACTTAAATAAAATTTTAATTAACACTTGTAAACCAATTAATCGAAGAAGAAAATTATCGGAATAACTTCGTCTCCAAGTATCCGCTGTGCCAACAACGCCTCGATTTCTTGGCCCAGCATCGCGCTAACATTAACCTACCTGAAGATATTTCCCGTCTCCCTAATAACTACCTGCCCACAATCTTCATCTTGCAAATCACAAATTTCATCCCTAACCTCAAGAATATAGAGTTGCAAATCAGAAAGATTTAGTATGTAGTATAATTAAATATGATAGCTTACATGCCCGCATCTCGTCTTGTAGAAGCCACGAATGTTTAAATCACGAATTTCTAGGCCATTTATTTGTGTCTTCTCTTTTTCTTGTGGCTGGTAACATTCTAATAAAACGGTCTTGGCAGTTTTGTTGTTCTATTTTTGGTATCGTCATTTTTTTTTGTATTCAATTATTATTTCCCTTGTTATTTATTTTATTCACTTATAGGTTTGAAGAATATTTACAATATCTCATATTTTGCAAATAATAAAAAATAAAATTAAAAAAATTTTTAGAGCCCCCTTTTACGTTGTATCTGGAGGCCGAGGATACAATTTATATTAATTGTAAAATAACATTAGTATGTATTTCAGGGTGGTGGTATAACAAGCGTGAATGAATTAAAAAGTTTAAAACTATTATACATAGACGAGCTTAATGCCTTAGGCAGAGTGCTGATCCAATAACAAATATATACTTACGACATAGATACATACATACATATACAATGCATATACACACATATACAATACATAAACATACATATACAATACATATACATACATATATAAGACGAAATATAGATAATACACCACAGTCAGGAGACTTTTATAAATATGTATTAATGACGATGTTACTGGTAAACATAGTGCAAGCCTAGAGCTTAGTTTGTGACAAGTACGATATGCATTACTAAGGTAACTCATACATACTTAATGTTAAAATTAAACTCAGCTGTGTTATATAGTGTGTGTTCGGTTTGGTAGTATTTTTCATATTATGATTTACATTCCATCGCGTTTAAGTTCTAAATCTGATATCGAGATAAAAACCCCTGGCCGTCTAGGCGGTCTCGGGCGCCGTAAGATACCCGTGAAGATAGTATAATAAATCTTCACGGGTGTCTTACGGCGCTCGAGACCGCTTTTTATATATTCATTACAATAAAAAGATTATTAATATAACTATATATGCAGTTTTAATATTTTTTAATTAAAATAGTACCTACACTTGGTCGAAATCCAAAATAATATGTTGCGAAATGTAAAAAAAACTTATTTTCAGGATTGAAAATATTTTTTTTCGCAAACAGTATAAGCAACTGATAAGATCAACTCAAATGATCTGGCTCATTTCCTACAGAACCTGACGCGGGTTGATAACATCGCGCTTGCAAATTCGGCCACATTACCCGCTTATATACAGAGGTAATTTTATTTAGAAAATGTAAAAAGTAAAAAATCGACGGTCGCTTTTTTGGGAAAGGAGATTTTCTTAGAATTGAATTCTGTAAAACACTTATCAGGAGCTTTTAGAAGATGTGTTCTGTAAAATTAAAGAATATTTTGGTATTATTATTGAATTTTTTTTTTTTTTTGGAGCACGACATGTGCCTTTTTCAGTGACCTAGTCATGTTTCGGTTTTAGTCTGTGGGTTCACCGGTTTTCAGAAGACTACTGCATCGATTTCTTGTCGAAATAGGTATTCTCCTTTCAGGGAGCGGTTACGAAATGGGTAGTTGGATGGACGATAAGGCAGCGAGTATATTAAAATATACTTGTAATGCAATTCGTCTTTGTCGCCGCCCATTTCGTAATCGCATCATTTAGCCGGCATAGTGGGGGCAATCAATGTTGTTTAAGAACAATTATTGATTGACCCCATTCATGGAATTTATAGGTCTGCACACCACCAGGTATATACAAAGTCACATGCCGTGCTCCAATAAAAAAAAAAAAAAATTCAATTTTAATAATTTTATAGGAAGACATTTTGATATTGTACAACGTGATGGCCGAGTTGATTAGACCGTAGACATAAAAAAAAACACCACATTTTAATAACAAATTCAAACCACAGTATACCAAAGAGATTTTATGAACACAACTTGACATCACAACTAGTCCCAGTTTCACTATAACAACCTATGAAACTGTGAAAAACACCCAACGAAGAGTTTGCCACTTGTTCGGTGTAATATTGTATAAATACGTCAAGTGGCCTAGTCATGTTTCGGTTTTTGTCTGTGTGTTCACCAGTTTTCAGGAGACTACTGCATCGATTTCTTGTCGAGGTGGTAGTCTCCTTTCAAGGTGCGGTTACGAAATGGATGGTTTATTGGACGATAAGGCAGCGAGTATATTAAAATATACTCGTAATGCAATTCGTCTTTGTCGCCGCCCATTTCGTAATCGCATCTTTTAGCCGGCAACAATTATTGATTGACCCTATTCATGGACTTTGTAGGTCTGTTCACCACCAGGTAGATGCAAAGTCACATTCCGTGCTCCAATTAAAAAAAAAAGCATCGACTACGGCGAGGTGGAAATAAATGCCTTTACTGGGTAGCCTGAAGCCGTCTAGACGGTCTCGGGCGATGAAAAGCACCCGTGATGGTAAAAAATATAATAATAAAATTAAAAAAATAATAAGAAATAACATGAAACAATATTTGAAGACGAAAATTTTCGTTTCATTATTAAGATTGGGAGATTAATATTTACTTAAGAAAGAGGTTGCAACCTTTAAGTAAGTCTTCGTTAGCTTTATAAAAGATCCCCAAATATTATAAAGGCGACCCTTTCGGCCTTCCTACGTTTTAAGACTATCAAACATTAATTATTATAAATTTTATATTATTTTATCGGTGAATGGGACCGGGGACCAAAAACTGTAGCATTTTTAAGCCTAAGTTCTAATCAACTCATATATCACTAAATGTCGATCGACATTGTCGAACTAGGCATAAGGATGTCTTCAAAGTATCTCAAATTAGGACTACATTTGCGCGGCGACAATACTACTACATGGGTCCCTGGGTATATAATAAGGTGAATAAACTACTTAAAATTAATAACCTCACCAACTATAAACTAAAAAAGATAACAAAAGTCTGGCTTCTATCTCTCGACTATGAGGAGTGTGAGGCGACCCTCAATACAATATCATAATTATTAAAACTATAGTAATATACTAGTAATAATAACTATATAGGTATTCCACGGACAAATTCAATTAATAGCTGTACTTGCATTAGTTACACACTAATCACACATATTTTCTAAATAATTAAATAAATACTAAACAATAGTCACTCCAATTTTCTTAATTTAACTATATTTTGTTTTTAACTCTGATATATTTAACAATATATAATAATCATATTACCACCACGCGCACACTCGCCACCATCTGCGACACAGGCTTGCCTAGTGCAGTGGTTGGCGCGGCATTCGTGTTCAGCCTACTACCTAACTAAAGAACAAAAAAAAACTTTTATACTACACCTGCTCGGAAAGTAGGTTCTTACTTGCGTAAGAATAGGTCAGAAAGTACGTCTTTGTAGTCGTACAAATATGCGGGAGGAAAAAGTGTATGAAAATCCATTGTTAACGTGCTTAAGCGGGAGGAAAAAGTATATGAAAATTCATTGTTAACGTGCTAGTTTTTTTAAAATTTTTTTTCTTCAATTCTTCCAAATTAGGAAAGGCAAGGGTTCAAAGCCATACAGCCTAGTTTTTTTTTACAAGTTCGAAATTTTAATCAAAATAAAATAAAATAAAAGTATTGGTTTATTGGCTGTTTACTTTCTTTGCATTTTTGATTTATTAAGTTTAGAAAAGTAGCATAGATTCTTTTCTAAATTTAATTATTTTGGCGAGGCTGCATAGAGCATGATTCCCTTGCCTCTCTATCTACGTTAAACGAACAAAAAAAAAGCGCGCGCAGACTGCTTTCTTGTTCCTTGTGAACTTTCAATTTGTGTTTTTGATTACTATAATTAAATTTATAATTATTAATTAATTTGTTATTTTTAATTACTATATTCTACTCGAAATGTCGTCTAGTAGCGATAGTGAAGATTTGACAACGCCGCCAGAATTAAAAGTAACTGCCCAAGAAGTTATTGAAAACCTATTACCCGAGAAATCTAAGAATATATATAACAAGGCGTATGAAGACTTTTTACAATGGAAAAGCGAGAAAAATGCGCATTCTTTTTCTGAAAATGTATTATTATCTTATTTTAATGAAAAAGCGCAAAAGTATAAGTCAAGTACTTTGTGGTCTTTGTATTCTATGTTAAAAAGTACTATTTAACAACTGTAATAATTTTAAGCAGTGTGAAGTTGGCGGCCGAAGTTAGCGGCCAATTATAACCCGACCTATTTAAGAAGTCAGATTAAAACCATCCTAAGATTAACTATTATGTACATTTTGACATATAATTTTGTACCTAAATCAAATGTCTAGTTAGTAACTAGAGTGGCATGTCCTTAGGAAAGGATTAAGGGGGTGGGTTTGAAGTAAAACTCTACTTTTCCATATAATTAATAATTTTGTCTGTATCAATAGCCTAGAAAAAAAGTATCAAGTACAGACTAGATTAGTTTTATACCTAGAGCATATACCTAGTTAGTAAATAGGGTGACATGCCCTTAGGAAGGGGTTAAGGGGGTGATTTTAAAGTAAAACTCTACTTAACCATATAATTATTATTTTTGTCTGTATCGATAGCCTAGAAAAAAAGTATCAAGTACAAACTAGGTTTATTTTGTACCTAGAGCATATACCTAGTTAGTAAATAGGGTGACATGCCTTTAGGAAGGGGTTTAGGGGGTGATTTTTAAGTAAAACTCTACTTATCCATATAATTATTAATTTTGTCTGTATCGATAGCCTAGAAAAAAAGTATCAAGTACAGACTAGGTTTATTTTGTACCTAGAGCATATACCTAGTTAGTAAATAGGGTGACACGCCCTTAGGAAGGGGTTAAGGGGGTAGTTTTTAAGTAAAACTCTACTTACCCATATAATTATTAAATTTGTCTGTATCGATAGCCTAGAAAAAAAGTATCAAGTACAGACTGGATTTATTTTGTACCTAGAGCATATACCTAGTTAGTAAATAGGGTGACATGCCCTTAGGTAGGGGTTAAGGGGGTAGTTTTTAGGTAAACCTCTATTTATCCATATAATTTATAATTTTGTCTGTATCGATAGCCTAGAAAAAAAGTATCAAGTACAGACTAGGTTTATTTTGTACCTAGAGCATATACCTAGTTAGTAAATAGGGTGACATACCCTTAGGAAGGGGTTAAGGGGGTAGTTTTTAAGTAAAACTCTACTTATCCATATAATTTTTAATTTTGTCTGTATCGATAGCCTAGAAAAAAAGTATCAAGTTCAGACTAGGTTTATTTTGTACCTAGAGCATAAACCTAGTTAGTAAATAGGGTGACATGCCCTTAGGAAGGGGTTAAGGGGGTAATTTTTAAGTAAAACTCTACTTATTCATATAATTATTAATTTTGTCTGTATTGATAGCCTAGAAAAAAAGTATCAAGTACAGACTAGGTTTATTTTGTACCTAGAGCATAAACCTAGTTAGTAAATAGGGTGACATGCCCTTAGGAAGGGGTTTAGGGGGTGATTTTTAAGTAAAACTCTACTTATCCATATAATTATTAATTTTGTCTGTATCGATAGCCTAGAAAAAAAGTATCAAGTACAGACTAGGTTTATTTTGTACCTAGAGCATATACCTAGTTAGTAAATAGGGTGACATACCCTTAGGAAGGGGTTAAGGGGGTGAATTTTAAGTAAAACTCTACTTATCCATATAATTATTAATTTTGTCTGTATCGATAGCTTTGAAAAAATGTATCAAGTACAAACTAGGTTTATTTTATACATAAGGCATAAGGCCTGGTTGTTAAATAGTGTGACATGCCCTTAGGAAGGGGTTAAGGGGGTAGTTTTTAAGTAAAACTCTACTTATCCATATAATTATTAATTTTGTCTGTATCGATAGCCTAGAAAAAAAGTATCAAGTTCAGACTAGGTTTATTTTGTACCTAGAGCATAAACCTAGTTAGTAAATAGGGTGACATGCCCTTAGGAAGGGGTTAAGGGGGTAATTTTTAAGTAAAACTCTACTTATTCATATAATTATTAATTTTGTCTGTATTGATAGCCTAGAAAAAAAGTATCAAGTACAGACTAGGTTTATTTTGTACCTAGAGCATAAACCTAGTTAGTAAATAGGGTGACATGCCCTTAGGAAGGGGTTTAGGGGGTGATTTTTAAGTAAAACTCTACTTATCCATATAATTATTAATTTTGTCTGTATCGATAGCCTAGAAAAAAAGTATCAAGTACAGACTAGGTTTATTTTGTATCTAGAGCATAAACCTAGTTAGTAAATAGGGTGACATGCCCTTAGGAAGGGGTTAAGGGGGTAATTTTTAAGTAAAACTCTACTTATTCAAATAATAAATAATTTTGTTTGTATCGATAGCCTAGAAAAAAAGTATAAAGTACAAACTAGGTTTATTTTATACATAAGGCATAAGGCCTGGTTGTTAAATAGTGTGACATGCCCTTAGGAAGGGGTTAAGGGGGTAGTTTTTAAGTAAAACTCTACTTATCCATATAATTATTAATTTTGTCTGTATCGATAGCCTAGAAAAAAAGTATCAAGTACAGACTAGGTAGTTTTTAAGTAAAACTCTACTTATAATAGAGTTTTACTTAAAAATTACTCCCTTAACCCCTTCCTAAGGGCATGCCACCCTATTTACTAACTAGGTATAAGCTCTAGGCACAAAATAAACTTAGTCTGTACTTGATACTTTTTTTCTAGGCTATCGATACAGACAAAATTAATAATTATATGGGTAAGTAGAGTTTTACTTAAAAACTACCCCCTTAACCCCTTCCTAAGGGCATGTCACCCTATTTACTAACTAGGTATATGCTCTAGGTACAAAATAAACCTAGTCTGTACTTGATACTTTTTTTCTAGGCTATACAGACAAAATTAATAATTATATGGATAAGGAGAGTTTTACTTAAAAATCACCCCCTAAACCCCTTTCCTAAGGGCATGTCACCCTATTTACTAACTAGGTTTTTGCTCTAGGTACAAAATAAACCTAGTCTGTACTTGATACTTTTTTTTTTAGGCTATCGATACAGACAAAATTAATAATTATATGGGTAAGTAAATTTTGCTTAAAAACTACCCCCTTAACCTCTTCCTTAGGGCATGTCACCCTATTTACTAACTAGGTATATGCTTTAGGTACAAAATAAACCTAGTCTGTACTTGATACTTTTTTTCTAGGCTATCGATACAGACAAAATTAATAATTATATGGGTAAGTAGAGTTTTACTTAAAAACTACCCCCTTAACCCTTTCCTAAGGGCATGTCACCCTATTTACTAACTAGGTATATGCTCTAGGTATAAAATAAACCTAGTCTGTACTTGATACTTTTTTTCTAGGCTATAGATACAGACAAAATTAATAATTATATGGGTAAGTAAAGTTTTACTTAAAAACTACCCTCTTAACCCCTTCCTTAGGGCATGTCACCCTATTTACTAACTAGGTATATGCTCTAGGTACAAAATAAACCTAGTCTGTACTTGATACTTTTTTTCTAGGCTATCGATACAGACAAAATTATTCATTATTTGGATAAGTAGAGTTTTACTTAAAAACTACCCCCTTAACCCCTTCCTAAGCGCATGTCACCCTTTTTACTAACTAGGTATATGCTCTAGGTACAAAATAAACCTAGTCTGTACTTGATACTTTTTTTCTAGGCTATCGATACAGACAAAATTAATAATTATATGGATAAGTAGAGTTTTATTTAAAAATCACCCCCCAAACCCCTTCCTAAGGGCATGTCACCCTATTTACTAACTAGGTATATGCTCTAGGTACAAAATAAACCTATACTTTTTTTCTAGGCTATCGATACAGACAAAATTAATAATTATATGGGTAAGTAGAGTTTTACTTAAAAACTACCCCCTTAACCCCTTCCTAAGGGCATGTCACCCTATTTACTAACTAGGTATATGCTCTAGGTATAAAATAAACCTAGTCTGTACTTGATACTTTTTTTCTAGGCTATAGATACAGACAAAATTAATAATTATATGAATAAGTAAAGTTTTACTTAAAAACTACCCCCTTAATCCCTTCCTTAGGGCATGTCACCCTATTTACTAACTAGGTATATGCTCTAGGTACAAAATAAACCTAGTCTGTACTTGATACTTTTTTTCTAGGCTATCGATACAGACAAAATTAATAATTATATGGATAAGTAGAGTTTTACTTAAAAATCACCCCCTAAACCCCTTCCTAAGGGCATGTCACCCTATTTACTAACTAGGTTTATGCTCTAGGTACAAAATAAACCTAGTCTGTACTTGATACTTTTTTTCTAGGCTATCGATACAGACAAAATTAATAATTATATGGGTAAGTAAATTTTACTTAAAAACTACCCCCTTAACCCCTTCCTTAGGGCATGTCACCCTATTTACTAACTAGGTATATGCTCTAGGTACAAAATAAACCTAGTCTGTACTTAATACTTTTTTTCTAGGCTATCGATACAGACAAAATTAATAATTATATGGGTAAGTAAATTTTACTTAAAAACTACCCCCTTAACCCCTTCCTTAGGGCATGTCACCCTATTTACTAACTAGGTATATGCTCTAGGTACAAAATAAACCTAGTCTGTACTTGATACTTTTTTTCTAGGCTATCGATACAGACAAAATTAATAATTATATAGATAAGTAGAGTTTTACTTAAAAATCACCCCCTAAACCCCTTCCTAAGGGCATGTCACCCTATTTACTAACTAGGTATATGCTCTAGGTAGAAAATAAACCTAGTCTGTACTTGATACTTTTTTTCTAGGCTATCGATACAGACAAAATTAATAATTATATGGATATGTAGAGTTTTACTTAAAAATCACCCCCTAAACCCCTTCCTAAGGGCATGTCACCCTATTTACTAACTAGGTATATGCTCTAGGTACAAAATAAACCTAGTCTGTACTTGATACTTTTTTTCTAGGCTATCGATACAGACAAAATTAATAATTATATAGATAAGTAGAGTTTTACTTAAAAATCACCCCCTAAACCCCTTCCTAAGGGCATGTCACCCTATTTACTAACTAGGTATTTGCTCTAGGTACAAAATAAACCTAGTCTGTACTTGATACTGTTTTTCTAGGCTATCAATACAGACAAAATTAATATTTATATGGATAAGTAGAGTTTTACTTAAAAATCACCCCCTTAACCCCTTTCTAAGGACATGTCACCCTATTTACTAACTAGGTATATGCTCTAGGTACAAAATAAACCTAGTCTGTACTTGATACTTTTTTCTAGGCTATCGATACAGACAAAATTAAAAATTATATGGATAAGTAGAGTTTTACTTAAAAATTACCCCCTAAACCCCTTCCTAAGGGCATGTCACCCTATTTACTAACTAGGTATATGCTCTAGGTACAAAATAAACCTAGTCTGTACTTGATGCTTTTTTTCTAGGCTATCGATACAGACAAAATTAATAATTATATAGGTAAGTAGAGTTTTACTTAAAAACTACCCCCTTAACCCCTTCCTAAGGGCATGTCACACTATTTACTAACTAGGTATATGCTCTAGGTACAAAATAAACCTAGTCTGTAGTTGAAACTTTTTTTCTAGGATATCGATACAGACAAAATTAATAATTATATAGATAAGTAGAGTTTTACTTAAAAATCACCCCCTAAACCCCTTCCTAAGGGCATGTCACACTATTTACTAACTAGGTATATGCTCTAGGTACAAAATAAACCTAGTCTGTAGTTGATACTTTTTTTCTAGGATATCGATACAGACAAAATTAATAATTATATAGATAAGTAGAGTTTTACTTAAAAACTACCCCCTTAACCCCTTCCTAAGGGCATGTCACCCTATTTACTAACTAGGTATATGCTCTAGGTACAAAATAAACCTAGTCTGTACTTGATACTTTTTTTTCTAGACCATCAATACAGACAAAATTATTAATTCTAAACTTCAAACCCACCCCCTTAATCCTTTCCTAAGGACATGCCACTCTAGTTACTAACTAGACATATGATTTAGGTACAAAATTATATGTTAAAATGTACATAATAGTTAATCTAAGGATGGTTTTAATCTGACTTCTTAAATTGGTCGGGTTATAATTGGCCGCTAACTTTGGCCGCCAACTTCACACTGCTATAATTTTAATATAAACTTTAATTAATAGAGATTTTATTTTTTATTTTCCTCGTAGGTGTAGTATAAAGCACTATGTATCACTCGGCGAGAAAGTGCGATTCCTAACTCGAGCGAATTAAGGCCCTCCGCTTCGCGTCGGGCCTCAAACTTCGCCCTCGTTAGTAATCGGTGACTTTCTCCCCTCGGTGAACAATGTACTATTCTTTTTCTTCCTCATATATTGTAAGGCTGTTTCTGTTGAACCTTAATAAATAATTTATTATTATTATTAACTCGCCACTAGATTTGATACTAAATCAACAATTAAATTACAGAATATCTAACAAGATAATTTGAGAGCTTGTTGACAACATGTCATTAATATGTAAGAACAAGATATCAAAGTAAACATCTTTAGTAATGGAAACTTTCCCGGCTATTAATCTTCTATTTAATAATATATTACGTCGCCCTACTTTTTGTATCAACTATAAGGAAGTAGGGCATTCAGAGTATTAATATTAATTTACCCAGTAAAATATTATTAGGGTGTTGCCACATTTACCCGCCAGACGTCGATCAATGTCATCGATCGGTGTAGGTTTCGACGGATATCGATTAATAAAACAATTAATCGATCATTGATGAGAACTATTCTGTTATCGATTGATTATTAATATTTACTAAACATTTATTTTTATTTAAAATTCTTTATTCTACAAAATTGTACATAGGCGAGCTTAATGCCTTAGGCATTTTCTACCAGCTAACCTTTGAGAGTTACTACCGTTAGTTACCGTAAGTTAGTTTTTACCGTGTATTTTGTTTTTATTTTTTATTGGAACACGACATGTGAGTTTGTGTCTAACTGGTGGTGAGCAGACCTACAAAGTCCATGAATGGGGTCAATCAATAATTGTTCTTAAACAATATTGATCGCTCTCACTATTCCGGCTAAATGATGCCCCCCATTTCGTAAAAATGGGGGGCGACAATAACGAATTTCATAACGAGTATGTTTTAATATACACGCTGCCTTATTGTCAATTCAACTACCCATTTCGTAACCGCACCCTGAAAGGAGTCTACCACCTTGATAAGAAATCGAAGCAGTAATCTCCTGAAAACCGGTGAACCCACAGACTAAAACCGAAACATGAGTATGAGAAATGACGATCGATGTCGGCGTCTCAATTTTCTATCTATATCATTTAACGATCACCTTAAAGTGGTGATTAGACCGTCACCTTAAACCCAAAAGTAGTTCGATTTCCGGTGTGTACCAATGAGTTATACAATTTAAAATCTTATGTACATTTTCTTGTTAGCGCCACATTGCATCGTAGAGCACGATAAGCAGTCACCTAGTTCCATCTATACCAATTTACGGAAATGTTTAATGATGTGTATTACGAGTATTATTATGAAATTACAATTTTCATGGAAGATGGGAATCGAACCCACGTTCCTCACTATCGCCGCAAGGACAAGGACTCCAGATACAAAACCATCATGAATTATGTCATTGGTTTTTTACCTATTTTTATTATACATTCACGCCCTCTATATGCATTCTTAGACCGCCTCTGTAGACTAATGGTTACACCTTTGGCGTGTCGTGGGTTCCATCCCCATTAAAAAAATATTAATACGTTTTATTCGTACAGTTTGTCATGATCTGGGTGTTTATAAAATATAATATGTATTATATCGTTGTTTCTGGTCCACATAGTCCAAGCCTAGAGCTTAGTTTGTGACCAGAGCAATATGTATAAATTGTCCTACATATTATTATTATTTATAAATTATACTAAGTCTACGTCAACCACTTGATATGCATAATTGACGTGTAGAATCTATGAAATCTTTATTCACATGTATCATATTAAGTATATAATATCTAATATCTGCTTGTCGTAGGAATTATTCACAATATAGAAATATAGTAAGAACATGTAATATGTATAATTTAAAATATTTTAATTCAGATATGTTTAGTTTATCTTTACCTAGCTACAAAAATCACTGCATATTGTTGATTTACTTGTATGAATATTTTAATTGTTGGCACTTTGTATTTGTTTGTTTATTTTAATGTTTTAATCTTGTTTTTACTTATATTTTCTTATATTTTTTATTAGCAATTGTCACAAGTTTATTATGAATATAAATAAACTTGTGAAAAATTGCCTAGTAATGTTTGTTAAAAAATATCCATTTATAAAATTCGTGGGTTCGAGTTTCACCCACCAGGATTTTTTTCATTGCATTTTTATCTTTAAAAAAAATAATATAAGATTATCCTAATAAGGAATTTATAAAATGCATAAATATAAAATACTGAAAAAAAAGTAAAAATAAAAAACCTCCTCCTCTCCATCTAGTATTAGAAACTAGGACTTCTAACTTCACTCGTATAGAGTTATTAGAAGAAAGCTAATAGAGGGCGTATAAGTAGAAAACAAGTAATGACAAAATTCGTGAGGGGTGACTGGAACCTAGTTGGCTCAGCGGCTGAGCGCCTTGCCGAGATAGCAAGGTTCGTTCGAGTCCCACCCACCAAGAATTTTTTCAATGCATATTTATTAAAAAAATATATATATACCATTTATAAGATGAAACAGATATATAGATATTATATCTGTTTGTTTTCCGAATCAATAAAAATAAATAAATAACATATGACTTGTTTGTAAACATACAAGTGGTAATACCGTAACATATTACACTGTTATTTATATATTTTATTACTTATTAAAGTAAACAACCTTAGTAATAAATAGGCAATACAATAAATAAATAAATTGTTGAAAAAATAACGAGAATTTTCCTTGCTTCCTTTGCTTCTTCCGATGAAACCCAATTTTCATACGAGATCAGTAAATGTTATTTCCCTTTTAACATGTTTCCGTTGGGAATATCCACATTAAAGGAAAGGAATAAAGTTAATTGCGAAAATAATAAAAAATTAAGCAAAATCTCATTTTCTTTTAATTTTCAATTGATTTGATAGCCAATTTAATGTTATTAGTAGCAGCTTATACAAAATCCTTTTGCTTCTAAAGAAGTAATCCGGATTAAGAAAAAATAATTATTAGGTATCTAACTTTTTTTTAAATTCTAATGTTCATTTGACCGCCTCCGTAGACTAGTGGTTGCGCCTTTGGTGTTGTATCCGGAGAGAGGTTGTGGGTTCGATTTCCACACATGGCAAAAAAATATTAGTATGTTTTTTCTGTAAAATTTGTCATGATCTAAGTGTTTATAAAATATAATAAGTATTATATCGTTGTTTCTGGTACACATAGTAGAAGCCTAGAGCTATTGTGTTTGGGACCAGAGCAATATAAGTAAATTGTCCTACATATTATTATTATTATTATTTTAAGTGGAAAGTAATAGGTACCAAATAGCTTATTTATTAAACAATATTTTTTAACTACTTCACCTTCCCAAAATAAAAATAGACAATTTTAATCTTCCTCATCATTATTGACAGGCATATCAGGCAGCAGGGGGCATATCAAAAATACCTACTTGTTTGTAATAATTCTTTAACAAACAAAAAATATTATCAAGTAAATCAAGTAATTTGTATTGTTCATAACATTACATATTTGAAACATTACTGGATGTAAACCAACCCCGAAGTCAAAAATTTTCCTCCAAAAATAAGTTATTTGACTGATTTACATACACATACATATCATCACGGGCGCCTTACGGCGCCCGAGACCGCCTAGACGGCCCCAGGGTACCCAGCGGAGGGGTTTTTAATCGCTGACTGATTTAATAAAGCAAAATTTATAAAAAAAAAACTAAAAGTAAAAAAGAATCAATCATAAAAATAGATCCAACCTCAGAGCTAAAATAATCTCCTAACATTAATTTAAATTACAAATGATGTAAAGCAAAGTCAGTCTTAATGCCCAAAGCTGTACAAATGTACATCAAAGTCTTCGTAAACTGATATATTGCTCCAAACCATATAGGCAGACACACTAATGAGTTTACAGAACCTCTTACACCAGGCATTTAAGGCGAATCAACGCCTTAACATCCCCTCTATGCAGCCAAGATTTATGAAGGCTCCCAGCCACCCCGGCTTTCAAGCAATCAATGCCTAAGGCATAAATAATGTGTATCATTTGAGTAACCGGCCGTAGTGTTTGGAATAATTAATTTCGGGCGTGTGCTACGAATTCTGTTCCGTTAATAACCTCTGCGAAGCGAAAAGTCGGCGCATGCGCAGTTTCCACGCAGCCTCCCGGCAGAACCTTTAGATATTGACCTATACCTACTATGTGGATTGCGTACTCAAACCGAAATGCGAGATAGAGAGGCACGACTCTAGAGCGTTGGAATCGTGTGTGCTGGAGAAGGACGAAGGACAAGGGTAGATGGCTGGGCTGTCAGTCAGTGCGTTGCCTCAGCCGGCATGCTACGGGCGTAGCGCATTCGCGTTCGGGCTTCGCGGCATCATTGCGTCGGAATTCTATTAAACAGTGAATGAATTTGAGTGCGACACTGACGAAAGTGGATGTTAAACTTTTCGTAGGCCGTTTTAAATGGATTTCTGTTAACAAAGTGATGTGATTTTAGATGTTAATTATATGGTTTTAAGGTCGCAAATCGTACATTAGGAGGTTGATGGTGTGGAACCTAATATTTGTGGCTGCTAGCTCGTAATTTTTTTACGAGTCACTGATTCAACAGCCCTGAGAGAGTCGTTCTAAAGATTGCTGTAAGTTATTACAATTTTAAATAATACAATTTTCACGTGATATTTTTCTTTAAACTAACATTAAAACTTTGTTTAAAATTTAATTTTGAAAGTTATATTAACGGAACTATTCAATAAATATATATTAAATATTTAGAATTATTATGTTATTTACTTTTTTTAAATAAAATTAAAAAAAATATATAATTTTCATTAAATTGATAAAAATAAAACCTAATTATATTATTTAGATTCAATTGATTCGAAAGTAATAAAATAAAAATATAGTGTTAAATATTAAGTAACGTATGTAAAAAAATATAGAATATTCGGTATAGCTCACCACAAAACCTAACGTGGTAATACTGCGATCATAATTAGGTTAGTAAATTTAATATCTGTAATAAAACAATACTGAAAACGTGGCTTGTCAGTATTGTTTTATTCCTATAATATAATAATAATATGTAGGATATTACAAACATATTGCCCTGGCTAACTAAATTCTAGGCTTGTACTATACCAGCAGCAACGAAATTAATAATTATTATTATTACAATGTGCCACCATTATTCCTACCGGGAAGAAAAAAAAAGATATACTCTACATAAAGCAAGAGTTGTTAGGTTAACAACAACATAATTTTAAATAATGGCTAAAATTAAGCAGAGCAAGATTCGTTTCACCAATAATAAGTAGACATTGACTATAATCTAATTGATAGATAAAGCTGTAGAGGCTGTAAAAATGTTATAATAAACCAAACATTACTAAATGTTACGAGTATAAAATAAATAAAAATACGTAATAAATTGCAGCTGTAAAGAAGCTTTGTCAGTA
Organism: Monopis laevigella; assembly: GCA_947458855.1. Classification (NCBI taxonomy): domain Eukaryota; kingdom Metazoa; phylum Arthropoda; class Insecta; order Lepidoptera; family Tineidae; genus Monopis; species Monopis laevigella. The sequence goes on along the minus strand of OX381581.1, from coordinate 8,775,448 downwards.
AACAAAACTGACTTTTAGTATAATAACATACTCAAATATACAAACAATTAACATAAAAGCTGCTGAGGGTCTACCATGGGTTTGCGCATTGTAGAAACGTAACGCATTCATTTACGTATACATATTATATTTTATAAACACCCAGACCATGACAGACTGTACAGAAAAGCGTACTAATATTTGCTTGCTATGGGTAATCAAACCCACGATCTCCGGATACAACGCCAAAGACGCAACAAAAAGTCTATATATTTTAGTTTTTATTCTGAAACATTTGCATTATAAAAATAATATGCAGTATAATCAATAGTAGTAAAATTACAATAATTTATTTCTTGTGACACAGACTTGACTTACTAAAAAAATTCATACACAATACACCTACACTGCAAAGACATACACACATTCATGCCTTACCCTAATTTAAAAAAAAAATGTCATACGACTGAAGACGCCATGTAAGGCGAAATATATCGTAACGAAATAAAATTGTGTTCAAATTATATTATTATATAACTATAAGTCTGGTACAAATAATTTATTTATATTTATATAAATACTCCTAAATCACCAAAATGAAAATAAACTTAAGCTTCAATTACAATTTTCATGCCGGCATTCTCAAACGGAAGGGCAAGCCGGATTCTCATTCCTAAAATATATTAACCCTAAAGACAAAAACTTCATTTCCACTAATACTAGCACTTAAATTCCCTAACCCTTAACCGCAACCGAAATAGGAAGCACAAATATCTTTAATTGGGTCAAATTTGTCCCATTGTAATTCCTTCCTCTATTGGAAGGGTTTTGACATGTCCTTTTGAAGTTAAAGTAATTAATTTAGGTTGGATATTTTTTTTTCAGTAACTTTTACTTACTTTACTTGATTGATAATTGGAATATGTTTTTATAGTTTATTAGTGAAATATAATATATTAGTTAATGGTCGCTGGTTTAAACTTTGTATACATTAAGGATAAAGGAATATCGCTATAACTTTTTTACAGAGACGCAAAAACCGTGTTAAGTGAACTTGTCATTTTACTATTTCGGGTTTAATTTGTAGGTTGTTATTTGCACCACCTACAAATTAAACCCGAAATAGAAGATTTTCAGGTATCTTCTGCATCGAAATGGTACCTAGACTCCTTTCAGAATGAGATTAGGAACAACCACTTGATTTGACGATAAGGTAGTGAGGATATCGAAATGTAAATTATTTTTTATTGTCGCCATGTCGTAACCGCATTAGTTAGCCGGCATATTGTGAGCGGCATTCTTGAACTGTGTAAATCTGCTTACCAGTAGTAGATACAGTATAGATAAATAAAAAATCGCATGCTGTGCTCCAAAAATTTACATTATGAATCAGAATTTATATATAATACACTTAAATATCCAATTGCGTTTGTTTTTCTTTTGAAAAGGTTTTGACACTCTTTTAAAAATTTAATACGTTCTTACACTTTCTTACTTTTGCTCGGAGAGTTTTGTGAGACTGTAGGTTTGTTGGTTTCTAAAGACTGCTATTTTTTTTGAGGTGCGGTTAGTAAAGATATAAGAAATCGATTCTATTGGCGTAATTTAAAACCACATGCATCTGGTATGGTCAGAATTAGCAATACTGTTTTAAGTAACACGGAATTGAGAATACTTTTTAATGGAGCACGGCAGTAGCCAAGGGGGGCGTGGGATGGTTTGAGGATTTGCCCCAAAAATGTATAAAATAAGAAGTACCGAGAAGTATAATTGAATATAGGTTTTTACTTTTTGAGTGCCATTTCATGCAATTTATGTTGTTTTATTTTCTTGAACCCCCTCTGATACTAAAACCTGGCTACGCCCGGTGCCACCTAATATTAAGCAGACCTACAAAGCACGTGAATGGAGTCGATCAATATATTGCTGTACTTTATTTGTCTATTTCCCATTATCCCCCTCTTGCGTTATTTTGATAATCCATAATAAAACAAAGAGTCATTATATTAGGTATAATATTTTAAAAAGCCATATTGTCGGTAATAAAAACAAATACATTATACGAAAAATTCATATATTATTACTATTTTTCATTGTTAAATAGTATACACAAAACAAAACCAATTTCAGAAAATTTCAATAATAACATCCAATTAAAGAAATCAAATTAATTAAGACCCAACCCTTAGGAAATAAGAATTTAGTTAAAATACATAGGTAGTTAGTATACTATTCGGTAATCATCGGCACGCACGAACTCAGTTGATTCCCTGGAGCTATTAAAAGTACAAATTATTTATTTAATTTTATTTAAAATACTTTATTGCACAAAATTACAAAATAAAATTGTACATAGGCGAACTTAATGCCTTATATATATATAATTATATACAATTAAAGATTAATACTATACCATACTATTACTAGGCGTAGATACAAATTTACAGAAAGCCTTTATAAGGAAAGATGTGTAGGCGAGTGTAGTGACAGCTATGCGCCGACTTGTCTATGCGTTATTATCATACACGAGCGATAATTATACAGATATATCAAAGGATAATTTGATAGCTATCACTATATCTCCTCCATTCTCTCCTCCCTTCTTACGTCCCAAAGCCAAAATTAAAAAAAAAATATATTCCAGATCTAAAATGGGAAAACGGTTTGATTTTATAAAGAGTCTATCATGTCAGTAATCATTTGAGTCGAAATCAAATTGTTTTAACCTATAAATAAGATGTTTATGATTATGTTTGTTTAAGTTTATGTTATTTAAGTTTATGTTTATTTTTCGACCATTGAAACTGTTACAGAACTCTCGTACATTTCCGAATTATCTACATTTAATATATCAATAAGTATTATTCTAAGAAACGAACTCAAAAATTGGACATTCTTATTTAAATCAGATGCTAGCAAAGAACTGCCAGCGTCAGTATTATTGTTAAAATAATAATAATATGTAGGACAACTTTCACATATTGATCTGGTCACAAACTAAGCTCTAAGCTTGTACTATATGTACCAGAAACAACGATATAATACATATTATATTTTATAAACACCCAGACCATGACAAACTGTACAGAAAAAAGTACTAATATTTTTTTGCCATGGGTGGGAATCGAAACCACGACCTTCGGATACAACGCCAAAGGCGCAACCACTAGTCTACGGAGGCGGTCAAAAATAATGCACAAAGTTTAAGTGGTTAATTAATTATTATTATTATTAATACATAATTTAAGTGCAGCTATAGATAGGCCTTGCCATTATAGGATTAATAAACAATTAAAAATAAAGGTAATACGTACAAATATTAAACATATTAACTTTATTTTACAAATAGTTTCTGGACTAATATTTCCATTTGAAATTTGTTTTCTGTTCGCACACTACGTTAGTTATGTACACTAACGTAGTGTGCGAACAGCATGTGCACTTGATAGCTTTTTTATAGTTTAGTATTTTAACATAATTGTATGACATGGCGAAAGTATATTTCGTGCATTAACGCAGGCTCAATTTACAATTTTCAAGTAAACTAAAACTAGGAATTATAATACATAAATTTAAGTAGAAAATTGGCTAAAGTTCGTGCAAAGGAATAATTGGGCTTAACCTAGAAATGACCGAATAATACCTTTTGAATCAACCGCAACTTAATTTGTCATTTAACTATTGAGGTAATTTTATACCGACTGAATTTTATAGTGCCTCGGAGAGCACGTTAAGCTGTCGGTCCCGGTTTCACTATACCAACTTGTGAAACTGTTAGTAGATGGGTTATTGAGTCTATTCAAAACATCGCGACGAGTTAGCCACTTGTTTGGTGTAGACTCATACCATCGGCTACGACGAGGTGGGATTAAAACCCCTCCGCTGGGTACCCTGGGGCCGTCTAGGGAGTGTCGGGCACTCGTGATGATATGTATGTATGTTATACCGACTGTGGATTTACTTAGACGGCCTCAGGGTACCCAGCGGAGGGGTTTTAATCCCACCTCGTCGTAGCCGATGGTATGAGTCTACACCAAACAAGTGGCTAGCTCGTAAGGATTTATAGTTTAATTATAATTTTCTTTATTTCATAAAAAAAGTTACAGTGGCATATGAAGCTGTTCCCGCTTTAGTTTATTATGCGTTTGTTAAGGTGCAATAAAACATGTATTTTATGATAAGTTAAAAAATAAAAGACAAGTGTAGGTATATGGGTGTGTATATTTAAGTATGTAAATATGTGTGAGTATTGTGTATGGCTATATGTAAATATGTGTGAGTATTGTGTATGGTGTGTAATATACGAGTATAATTTTGGTTAGGATGCAAATTAAAACTATATTTTTATTATAATAACAATATGTAGGCTTCTTTACACATATTTCTCTGGTCACAAACTAAGCTCCAGGCTTTTACAATGTGTACTAGAAACTACGCAATGTACCTACATGTTTAAAATAGTTATAGTACAGACACGACTTGTATTAGACATTACACTTACTATTTTGTGAATTGGACTAATTGATTAGCTATAAAGTAATATAGAATTCATAATTATAAACTTTCAGTAAGGCGAATATAAACTTTTAAATTTCTCTCCTGTAATTAATATTTTTTACACTTTTTACTTCTGTGTACTATGATTATTTGAAGGATTTTAGTCTTTCAAGCCAATCGACCTGTTATGGAACGCGTTTCTAAGTCAGCACTTACAGGACCTGACGTATTTATTTAGGAAAAAGCGTACCCAGGGAGCTTCTTAAATCTACAAATCATAGTTATGGGTCTCCAAGTACCCTGCCTCACTTTTACACCTCAGTTCTAGTTTCCGCACGGTGTACCTATTCATTTGTATTTCAAGGAAAGTATTACACAGTTAGATCATTTTATATACGTGATGACCGAGTTGGTCAGACCTTAGACTTAAAAACACGGGTTCAAACCCCGGTGTGTACTAATGAGTTTTTAATCTAAAAATGTATGTACATTTGTTTAACAACACCATTATAGTGTCTCGAAGAGCAAGTTAAGCTGTCGGTCCCAGTTTCACTATACCATGCTATTATCTTGCAAAATTGTTTATAGATTGTGTCTCTCTAAACATCGCGACAAGCTAGCCACTTGTTCGGTGTAGACTCATACCATCGGCTACAATGAGGTGGGATTAATACCTCCTCCGCTGGGTACCCTGACGCCGTCAGAGGCCGTAAGACATCCGTAATGATATTTATTTTATCATCTTACGAGATCTATCTGATATTTTTAAAGAACTAGTTTTAGTTCTTGTGTATTTACAAATATAATTTGTTCTTGTGTATTTACAAATATTATTATTTAGTCCTTTACAAGAATTATTATTATTTTTAATAAAAAATAATAAAAATTTGTTTATATTTACGTTATTTTAGCAAAGTATTTTTTTTATACAAAATTATGTAGAGGAACGCATACATATTTGCTTATTTGGTACCTGATTATTCTAGATAACTGTAAAATAATATTACGTAGTACTCTATTTTATCTATGGTAATTATTAATCTGAGGGTAAATATGCTGATTTATTGATGCTAATTATTTCTTCTACAATGGCTTTTTGCTTTATGCGTAATTCTGCCAATGTCAAGCTGGCAAAATGAGACGAAGGGGTTTTATAAAAAGTTTTAGTGTGTAGTGTAGTTATTCTGATTAGAATAGCTCAGAAAGTCTATTGGTTCTTGACAAATAAGGGGACCAACTTAATGTTACCCTCTTACACTTAAAATATTTTTTTTTTAAATAGACTTAGATTTGACACGGAGATAGACTAACATGATGGGTTATTGAGTCTATTCAAAACATTGCGACGAGCTAGCTACTTGTACGGTATAGACTCATACCATCGGCTATGGCGAGGTGGGATTAAAACCCCTCTGCTGGGTACCCTGGGGCGTTTAGGCGGTCTCGGGCGCCGTAAGGCACCCGTGATGATACGTAATAAAAATATATTATTTATAATCACGGGTACGCCTCGTCTCCGATGAAATTTTGAATTTCTGAATAACTAGCGAGCCTCGTAAAAATATATATGGCCAAACACAAAGAAAATAAAGATAAAAAATATGTAGGTACCTAACAATCTACCGTGCTTGTACTTTTTTTTATAATAAATTATTTAATTTAATATATTATAATTTAAATTATTAACAGAATTCAAGAAATTCCTTTTTCACTATCGGGGAATTGAACTGACATAAAACAAAATAATAATATATTAATATGTAGGACAATTTAAACATATTGCTTTGGTCACAAACTAGGCTTGTACTATTTGTACCAGAAACAACGATATAACATACCTATCATGCTCTATAAACACCCAGACCATGACAAACTGTACAGAAAAATACGTACTAATTAATATTTTTTTGCCATGAACGAACTCGAACTCGAAATCGAACCCACGACCTCCGGATACAACGCTAAAAGCGCAACCACTAGTCAAAATAAATGTCCAATCGATAGTGATTGATGTAAATCAACTTATTTTTATTAAAATTATGTCCTAAATTAAAGAAAAATATGATTTTGTTATGTACTTTCCATTCTGTTAGCTACCTACACCTTCTTACCAAGTAGTAAAGTACAAAGTAAGCAAATTTTAATTAATATTCCCTACAGCAAAAAACCAAGTAAACAACAGTTAGTCGGCGCATTAACTAAAATTAGACCGTAAGTTTGAGGCATAAAGATAAAATTCAACTACAACAAAATACCTCTTGTTACATATCTAACTAGAAAGCGAGCTACTGTTATATTCACAGTTCGTTTAGGTCCAGAATAATTTACATGCCATGTAATCGATTAGCTTACAAGGTCTTGCGTGCGACGTCCCTTGAGCTAGTTTTATATGAAAATTAATAGAAGCTACGAGTGTATAAAAAATATTTGGATACGGCATTTGTCCCATAAGATTATATAAATAAATAAAAAATAAAAAAAATACCATCAGTGTTGCCAATTTGGCTCCCGAGAACCGTTTAAACGGCCAGCAGAGGGATTAACCCATCCTCATTTCGCCGATGGTATTCGGAGGTAACACCTAACAAGTGGCGAGCTTGTTGCGGTGTTTATGACGAAATAGCCTCGTTGTATAAAGCGGTCACCCATCCCAGGCCGGCCTTGATGTCATCTACTTAACCTTGTTATCAGTTGCGCAGTGACTTCACCACTGGGCTGGGGCCGCTTTTTTTATTATATATTAAATTAAAGGCCTAATTATTATTAGGCCTTTATTTTAATAAATAAATAATTAATAAATAATATTTATTAATTATTTATTTTAATTAATAAATAATTAATAAATAAAATTAAAATAAAGGCCTAATAATAATTAGGCCTTTATTTTAATAAATAAATTAGATATCAATCGCAAAATTTGACACATTATGTTTTGGAAAATATGTAATTTTTTTATTTATTTGATATAATTTAAATTCAATATTTCTCAAAATACCATCACGGGTCCTTTTTTTGGCTCCCGAGAGCCAAAAAGGCCTCAGGGTACCCAACGGAGGGATTAACCAGTCCTCATTTCACCGATGGTATTTGGAAGCAACACCTAACAAGTGAAGAGCTTGTTGCGGTGTTTATGATGGTATAGCCTCGTTGTATTAAGAGGTCATCCATCCCAGGTCCGGCCTTGTGGTCATCTGCTTAACCTTCTTAACAATTTTTCTTAATCTGGCTTTAAGTAATACTTAAGTGTTACTTGGGGCCGATTCGACCAAAAAAAGGCATAACTTATACTGGGGATTGTAATGCCAAATTCCATACAAATATTTATTCATAGATTAAATTATTAATACTCAGAATAATTATTTGTACGTGATTTGACATTACTATTCTCGGTATAAGTTATACCAACTTTTGGTCAAATCGGCCCTTAAACTGATAAATAGGTAATTTAAAATGATATATTTTCAATATTTATGAGAGCTTTTTGTAAAATACTCCATACTAATAAAAAATCCGTAATAAAAAAATCAATAAACCATTAGATGACAAGTAACTAAGAGTAAAAAAAAAGTTTTCATATCATTATGTAGTGTAAATAGGTACATAATAATCTGAATGTAGTCTATATATGCTACATAATAATATGAAAACTTTCCGTAATTATTTAATTAATTCCATTATTCGTGATATCTATCACGAATAATAGAAAGATACATCGTTTTTTATTAGGCATATGAGCTTTATAAAACTGGATTTTATTATGTATTTTCTTATTTTTTGCGAAAATATTATTTAATAGAGAAATCATGTGACGGACGTGCTAGACTAAGGGATTTTTCCTGGATATGCAAGGAGGCATTGCGGCTGCAGTTTTCAGCATCTGCTCCAGGTGAACTAAATGAATAGTTTGTTTATTTAATATAATTTTAATTTTATTAAATAGGTTAATTATGATCTAATATATTAATAACAAAATATATTTTTTGAATGTTTTTCTAATAAAATAAGATAACGATGTACGTTAATAAGGCGTTAAATAGTTTCGGTTTTAGTCTGTGGGTTCACTGGTAGGTGATAGTCTCCATTTAGGCATTGGTAAAAATAAATTGCCAATACCAGCTTCCTGAGTAGCTATGTTCATATATAGTATATAGCTGGGTCCCCCCAGGTATCGGTTATGGAACGGGCAGTTGATTTGATGATAAGTAACGAGGATAGACGCCGCCCATTTCGTAACCGCATCATTATTATAATTGTAATTAATTTTGTTTTATTATATAAGATTACAAAACATAAAATAAATAAACTAGAAAAATAATACCAAACTAACTTTAAATTAATGAAAAAAAATCACTGTATGAGGCGCCACTTGGTAGAGTACCTAATACGCTAGCAGCGTTGCCTCTTTGTGTGGCAATGCTGATTTTTTGTTTTAAATAGGCGTAGCATTTGGGATCTCTACATTCCAAGCAAGAACACTCGTTTTCCGAGGTCTCGTATAAAGCCTCGGTTCCCAAGGTGCCAGAAGTTTCGACCCCAAATGCTACGAAATAATAATTTTGTAGTTTTTCAGCCGCTAACGTGACTCAGCCATGCTCGCGGCTGAACCAGGGATTTGGCACAAAATGTATGATGGCGCACAAGTATCTATACAAGTGACGTTTATTAATAATAATAATATGTAGGACAAATTACACATATTGCTCTGGTCACAAACTAAGCTCTAGGCTGGTACTATGTGTACCAGAAGCAACTATAATACATATTATATTTTATAAACACCCAGACCATGATAAACAGTACAGAAAAAATGTACTAATATTTTTTGCCATAGGTGGGAATCGAACCCATGACCTCCGGATACAACACCAAAGGCGCAACCACTAGTTTACGGAGGCTGTCAATATTTGATTGTATTAAATTGTAAGTTATTATAAGTATTATTTTTGTATATTTTTAATTAAAAAAAAATATACTATATTTCAATAAAAATGGTGTTCCATTTTGGGAGTTGTAGATGTACCTAGCTATAATTTCCGCCTAAGAAAGTTAAAATTAGATTCAAGTCACACTTTTCCGGTTTCTTTTTTCCCAATATTTAACGTTTTTCCGCTACTTGGAGGCATTTTAATTTTACCTCCAAAATTTTAATGAATAAAACTTTTTTGTTTACCGATTATAAACATCGATATCTCTTTTTTAGTTTGATTAATTAAATGAAAATTTAACCCATTTTCCATAGAATAATCTGTACGATTCCTAAAAATGAATATTAAAAAAAGGCAAATTATTGTTTTTACAATACAAGTTTATTTAATATTTATAATTTAAATAAAATACTTAATAATAATTTTTTTTTTTTTTTTTTTTTTTTTGTATCATCACGGGTGCCTTACGGCGCCCGAGACCGCCTAGACGGCCCCAGGGTACCCAGCGGAGGGGTTTTAATCCCACCTCATCGTAGCCGATGGTATGAGTCTACACCGAACAAGTGGCTGGCTCGTCGCGATGTTTTGAATAGACTCAATAACCCATCTATAAACAGTTTCACAAGTTGGTATAGTGAAACCGGGACCGACAGCTTAACGTGCTCTCCGAGGCACTATAGTGGTGTTGTCAAACAAATGTACATAAATTTTTAAATTAAAAACTCATTGGTACACACCGGGATTCGAACCAGGGACCTAAGTGTTTTTAAGTCCAAGGTCTAACCAACTAGGCCACCACTACATTACATATATACCATAGTAATAAGCTGTACTCAAAAACTTAATTATTTCTCACAAGTGGGAATCGAATCCATGTCCTCGAGCTACAAGCCAAAGGAAGCGGTCAAGGTTGATTAGAAGAAGAGGAAAGAAAAAAAAATCACTTGTATGTACAATAAATTAAAATAAACTTTATAAATTATCACAAGTTATTGTACAGTCAACAGCAAGATATAGTATACTTTCTTAAAGTAAATTGACCCTTAAAACAAAGGCTTAGAGTGCATGGGGTATACCTTTACCTTTTGCCGTTGACTGTACCCATACCAGGGAAACAGAATTGAATATTTATTATTGAGGTATGTGACACAATTTTTATTTATTTTTAATAGACACAAAACAGAAATAACAGAATGAAGTACAGGCTTATAAACTGCTTACTTTGAAAGAATCAATCTATTTAGGTTGGATTCAATCTGATCCAATAATTCTTTTTTAATTCGGATCTTATACCTTTGACATTTTCGTTGTTCTTAGGTCTTGTAATATATCGCTGATTCGAAGGAAGTAAAATTTCGAATTAAAATCAATAATTGACAATTTAACATTTCAATAAAACAAAATAAGTGGTAAAACCAAAGGATACAGTGCCCAGGACACCCCCAAATATTTGTGAGTACCTATCTTATCCACAGCTAGTAAAAAAATACTTTCTATCAGGCAATATTGGCGTCAATCGAAGACTACTTTTAAATTAAAAAATATATATATCTATAGGAGTTATTCAAGCGCTGATTTTATAGGGTGATGAATGCCCAACAACATTAAAAATGATTATTAAATTATTGTATAATTATGATTTTACAAATATTAAGTAATGTAGGTATAACTATTATTAATTTAAAGTAAGCAAACCTTCGCTGTAAAGACAACGAAAATGTTCGTCGAAAATTTATGCCGGAACATATTTCAATATCCTGTTAAAACACCATATTTTTCTTATCCTTGATCCCTAATTTAAACACCCTCCAGGTGATGACACCTACAGAACCTTCCGTCCCTTAATGCCGAGAGACCCCTATTACGTCAAAGTGAAATGACACGTTCTAGCGTTCTATTCTCATTTTGAATTCAAAAAAATATGTTCAGTTCTTCCTCTTTTTAACACACATTTTGTTACCGATTCCTAAAACCGCAAAATAATAATCTATTCTTTAATTATCTATTAACAATACCCCTATTGGTGGTCATCATTCGTGTTATTTGAGATATGCTTGGCAACTGCATCGATAAATCGATTAAAATATAATCGGTTCATAAAATTAATTTTATCGATTGTAATTTTACTTAAATTGAGCGGTTTCATACTTTTTCGTACATAGTTGTTCAATTTATAAGTAGAATAATCCTATCAGCATATAGAATAACTCTATCAGAATAACCCTATCATTATATATTAGATTAGATTATAATAGATACTGGTAGGGTTATTCTACTTATAAATTAAACAACTATGTACGAACTCTATCAAAAAAATAGTGTCTTACTCGACAAAGTATGAAACCGCTCAGTATTAAGTTTTAATCTAATCTATTCTGAGTGTAATGGAAACTCTACACATCTGTGTAGATGACGTAGAAGACAGTAGGAGAACAATGGATGGAGACTGCAAAAGACAGATTTAAGTGGAATAAATTGGAGGAGGCCTATACCCTCAAAGGGACCTTGTAAATAACAATAATAATAAAGTAACTATGTTGATGGGTGACCGCTTTATACAACGAGGCTATTTCATCATAAACACCGCAACAAGCTCGCCACTTGTTAGGTGTTGCCTCCGAATACCATCGGCGAAATAAGGATGGGTTAATCCCTCCGCTGGGACCCTGAGGCCGTTTAAACGGTTCTCGGGAGCCAAATTGGCACCCGTGATGGTATTTATTTATTTAACTATGTTATGTGATAATTTATATTGTAATGTATATTTAATTTTAATGAATTTAATTGTAATTTTATAAGGAAATAAATGGCTTAATAATAATAATAACATAGTTAAAGTTGTTTACATTTATAATTAGAATAACCCTATCAGTTATTCGAATCAAATATATTGTGGTGTAATGAAAAACCCTAGAATATATTTATAAATAGGCGGGGTCTGCTATGAGTCACTTGACTGGTTTCGATTTTCACTTAATTTTTTGGAATTAATTTTGTAACCGCATCCTGAAACCAGTAGGCTTATTACGCCGCACAACTTTAAGCTAAATTTTAACTAAGATGACGTACTTGACTGTTAATAAATCAAATAGATTTTCACCACCTCTGTAGACTAGTGGTCGCTCCTTTGGCGTTGTATTCGGAGGTTCGATTCCCACCCATGTCAAAAACATATTAGTACGTTTTTCTGTACAGTTTGTCATGGTCTGTGTGTTTATTATAATATGTATTTTATCGATGTTTCTGGTACATATAGTACAAGCCTAGAGCTTAGTTTGTGGCTAGAGTTTGTAATGCATGTTTGTAACAAAATAAAATAAAAGATGTCGAACACCCATTCTATATTATAACATTGGTACAAAAAAAAATATATCTGCCAAGTCTTTAACCTTCAAAAACAAAAGAACAGAGAAAACCTAAGTAAATATTGACACTTAATTAACACTTTATTAACAGACAAGGGGTTTGTTTATACTAAAGTTGGATGATGGTTAATAATTAATATTTACCTTAAGAAAAATATCTATCCATGATAAATTCTTTTATATTAAAAAAAAACCTGTCATTTTTAACACGACTTGAGCAGAATAAACGTTTCTAGGAATTCATCAACGAAAAGACATTTTTTATATTACTATGGTTACTTGTATTACGGTTAAAATTAATATTTGGACTCGTTACATACTCATACAGTTGCAAAAACCGTCAAGTGGCCTAGACATCATGTTTCGGTTTTAGTCTGTGGGTTCACCAGTTGTCCGGAGACTTCTGCGTCGATTTATTATCGAGGTGTAAGTCTCCTTTCATAATGCGATTACGAAACAGGTGGTTAGTTTGACGACAAAGCAACGAGGATTTAATTTAGACTCGTGATGCAAAGCCGACATAGTGGGAGCGATCAATATTGTTAAACAACATTGATCGGCCCCATTCATGGAATTTGTAGATCTGCTTACCATCGGGTAGAAGAAGAGTCACATGTCGTGCTCCAATAAAATAATAAAAAATACATGTTATGTATTATGGTTTATATAGGTAATATACTTAAATAATTATACTTATCATAAAATATATTTAAAACGCAACTAAAAGTTTCTAAATCAGCACATATATATGAAAAGTGTTATGATTGTGGACGTGGTAAAATTAGTATATAGAGATAGAGAAAAGTGGTACTTGGTTGTCATTGCCTACCCCGCAACATGAAGATAAATAAAATATATTTGATTTGAAATGTCAAAAACAAAATCCGAGGTATGATAAATAAATGCAAATAAACTGAGTGTAACTGGTATGGATATAACGCCAAATCGCGTGATTAATATCAGTCAAACCAGGCTGTTTGTGGCATTATCTGAAATAGACAGAATGTCAATTAGTGCACTATATTATGGATCATTATGTAACCACAAAAAAAATGGTGTTTAAATATTAAAGAGTCTAGAATCAAAAATAAAAATCCGAGGTATGATAAATGAGTGCCAATAAACTGAGTGTAACTGGTATGGATATAACGCCAAATCGCGTAATTAATATCAGTCAAACCAGGCTGTTTGTGGCATTATCTGAAATAGACAGAATGTCAATTAGTGCACTATATTATAGATTATTATGTAACCACAAAAAAAAATCGTGTTTAAATATTTAAGAGTCTAGAATCAAAAACAAAAATTCAAGGTATGATAAATAAGTGCCAATAAACTGAGTGTAACTGGTATGGATATAACGCCAAATCGCGTAATTAATACAGTCAAACCAGGCTGTTTGTGGCATTATCTGAAATAGACATAATGTCAATTAGTGCACTATATTATAGATGATTATGTAACCACAAAAAAATAGCGTTTAAATATTAAAGAGTCTAGAATCAAAAACAAAAATTCAAGGTATGATAAATGAGTGCCAATAAACTGAATGTAACTGGTATGGATATAACGCGAAATCGCGTAATTAATACAGTCAAACCAGGCTGTTTGTGGCATTATCTGAAATAGACATAATGTCAATTAGTGCACTATATTATAGATGATTATGTAACCACAAAAAAAATCGTGTTTAAATATTTAAGAGTCTAGAATCAAAAACAAAAATTCAAGGTATGATAAATGAGTGCCAATAAACTGAATGTAACTGGTATGGATATAACGCCAAATCGCGTAATTAATACAGTCAAACCAGGCTGTTTGTGGCATTATCTGAAATAGACATAATGTCAATTAGTGCACTATATTATAGATGATTATGTAACCACAAAAAAAATCGTGTTTAAATATTTAAGAGTCTAGAATCAAAAACAAAAATTCAAGGTATGATAAATGAGTGCCAATAAACTGAGTGTAACTGGTATGGATATAACGCCAAATCGCGTAATTAATTCAGTCAAACCAGGCTGTTTGTGGCATTATCTGAAATAGACAGAATGTCAATTAGTGCACTATATTATGGATAATTATGTAACCACAAAAAAAATCGCGTTTAAATATTAAAGAGTCTAGAATAAAAAACAAAAATCCGAGGTATGATAAATGAGTGCCAATAAACTGAATGTAACTGGTATGGATATAACGCCAAATCGCGTAATTAATACAGTCAAACCAGGCTGTTTGTGGCATTATCTGAAATAGACATAATGTCAATTAGTGCACTATATTATAGATGATTATGTAACCACAAAAAAAATCGTGTTTAAATATTTAAGAGTCTAGAATCAAAAACAAAAATTCAAGGTATGATAAATGAGTGCCAATAAACTGAATGTAACTGGTATGGATATAACGCCAAATCGCGTAATTAATACAGTCAAACCAGGCTGTTTGTGGCATTATCTGAAATAGACATAATGTCAATTAGTGCACTATATTATAGATGATTATGTAACCACAAAAAAAATCGTGTTTAAATATTTAAGAGTCTAGAATCAAAAACAAAAATTCAAGGTATGATAAATGAGTGCCAATAAACTGAGTGTAACTGGTATGGATATAACGCCAAATCGCGTAATTAATTCAGTCAAACCAGGCTGTTTGTGGCATTATCTGAAATAGACAGAATGTCAATTAGTGCACTATATTATGGATAATTATGTAACCACAAAAAAAATCGCGTTTAAATATTAAAGAGTCTAGAATAAAAAACAAAAATCCGAGGTATGATAAATGAGTGCCAATAAACTGAATGTAACTGGTATGGATATAACGCCAAATCGCGTAATTAAGGTTGGTCAAACCGGGCTGTTTGCGGCACAAAGAATTTGGATGGGTTCCAACAGTAATAACATGCTATTACGCATTGTTCTAGCTGAGGATATCTAGGGTTCATAATAGCGATAAAGCTTTATGTTATTTTAATAGCAAAACCTTGTTTTTATAAAGTTTTTTTTATGTTACAGTTTTAGACATATTATATTGCTCAGGTCACAAACTAAGCTCTAAGCTGCATGCGCCTGCTGGTTGCCATAATAGTAATAATATGTAGGACACATATTTCTCTGCTTATAAACTAAGCTAAGCATTAACTATGTGTACTAGAAACAATGATACTAATACATACTATAATATATATATTTTATACACCACGACCATGGCAATTTGCAGAAAAAATCTTACTAATATTTGCCACGAATCCACGACCTCCGGATTCGTGGCAAATATTAGTAAGAAGGCCACCACTAGACCACGGAGGCATTCGATATTACATTCTACTTATTACCAGGCAAAGGTTTACATTTCAAACTCCTTTAAAAAAACTTTTAAAATAATATACATATAATAAACCTATTGTACAATATATATATATATATATTTGTGTGTACAATAAACCTACAGCAAAAAAAAGATGACAGTCCGGACCTTTTAGAGACAAAGATTATAATCTAATATTCACAGTATATTCTCACCATTATTTGAGGATACGTTTCTGGCAACACAAAACGTGTACAAAGGGTAATCCCAAATGAAGTCCAAAAAATTTACCCCAAATTTAGGGTATTAAATGTGAACCCTTTGTTAGCAACACATAATAGGATGACATCCCGGAGAATAGAGAAAGGAGGATATTATAATAAAAACATACGTGGAATAATATTTAGGTCGCCATAGTATATCTAATGTAGTTTTTGTACAAAAAATATTGAACCAGCTTAGTTCTTCTTGAATATCATTCTTATCAATAGGTACATATTTTTTTGTAAATTGTAGGACAAATTTTACAAATATTGCTCTGGTCACAAACTAAGCTCTAGGCTTGTACTATGTGTACCAGAAACAACGATATAATGCATAATATCATATTTTATAAACATACAAAAAAAAACGTACCTAATTATATATTTTTTTGCACTTGGTGGGAATCGAACCCATGACCCCGGATACAACGCCAAAGGTTTAAACTATATAATTAACTCATAAAAAATAAGTTTGACTTTGGTGAACCCAAATTATTAATATCCAAACAAATATTCAGTAACTAAAATAATCAAAACAGTATAGTCTTGTAAGAAATGTAGGGTAAAACAACCAAAACCTTACTTAAGACGCGGTTCCATGACCACCTTAACGGCCTCAGTACCCGGCAGTGGGATTAACCCGTCCTCATTTCGGCAGTGTTAATCGGAGGCAACACCTAATAAGTGGCGAGCTTGTTCCGGTGTTTATGATGGTATAGCCTCGTTGTATAAAGCGGTCACCCAGATCCGGCTATGCTGTGTAGTTGCGCAGTGACTAAACCACTAGGCTGGGCCATTTTTGCGGTGTTTAAATAAACCAATAAACCATATATAAATAGTTCAACAAGTTGGTATAGTGAAACTGATACCGACAGCTTAATGTGCTCTCCAGGGCATTATAGATTTTATCAAACAAAATACTTTTTTTATGTTAAAAATCATTGGTATCCTAACGGAGTTTGAACGGCGGTCTGCAACCTGTAGTATTTTTAAGTCTAAAAAAAACAAATGGAGATATAAATAAAATTATCCAATGACCCAAAATGCGGCAAACAGAAATATTTTCCTACCAATTAATTTTAAATATTAAAAGCCGCTAATACCAACAAAAAAAAATCATTTACCTTCAAACCTAAATCAAATCAGACAAAGCGTAAAATTACGGCACAAATTTCGAGCGTCAAATAATTTACACACATCCTCAATTCAATAGACAAGAAAAACGTTCGAAATCCGACCTCACTGGCGTTATTCCAAAATCTCTGATAGCGCCGATATCGGATGCCCTGAGACCCTTATGGAACAGATTCGAGATAAAGGTGCCTTCCCACATACCTCAGCGGTGATTGGATTACTGTGGCTGTATATTAGGTATAAGATTACTGTAATATAGCAGCTGTAGATGTATTATAGTCGCTGTATGTATTAGATGGGTATGAGGGTAGATTTAGGCGCCCTTTTTGTACTTTTGCTAGTGTAATCAATTCTTTTTTAGATTAGATATTGTTATCTAGGCAATACTTATATCATTTTATTGTTTATTATTTGTGTGTAAATATGTAATTTTTAATAAAAATTAAGTAAGGTGTTTTAAATGTGACCTTTAAAGGTTGTACTTTGAGCTTATATGAGGCTCTACTGATGAATTTAAAATGCTTTTTCCATGGAACCATTATTTTTTTCCAATTCTTGGGTCTATGAGAAAAGATTTTTATTTTGATCAGTGGAGCCTCAAATTTTAGCCAAAAGTACAATCTTTCAAAGTCACTATGTATAAAGTAGTCTTGTATGGCTTCTCCGCTATTCTGTGAGAATAAAATGTTAACAAAACATTTAAAAAAAATACTAGCTGAACCCCGTGGTTTCATCATTTGTTTTCGCTTACCTTAAGAATTGTGTTATTAATTGCCAAATATTTTTTTCAAAACGTATGAGCTAGCAACTTGTTCGGTTGTAGACTTATACCATCGGCTACGACGAGGTGGGATTAAAAATCTCTCCGCTGGGTACCCTAAGGCCGTCTAGCCGGTCTCGGGCGCCGTGAGGCACCCGTTATGATATAGATATATATACATTGAAATCATGTATCAAAGATATCAGTACTGTGTATATATTATACACATTATTTTATTAATCCCACCCGTGATGGTATTTACTTATTATTATTTTATTTAGATGAGCTACTAGAATTAGCTTGATTAGTGTTAAATTAATAATTATATTAAGGGTTAATATACTGCTGCTAGTATAGCTGCTAGTAGAGTATAAGCTCTCTTTTATAATATAAAAAATATATCATCCAATCCTTCAACATCAGATTTAACATTATTTAGCCCTTTCACCCGCGGGTGAGCCTAAGATTTATTATTTGGTGCAATATATAGACACTTTATATCCAGGTAAAAAATATCCTGTAGAACTATCGGAATATAAATTTAATCAGCCCTTATACATTTACTAGATGAAATTTAAAATTAAATGCCGTTTAAATAGCTGACAGAAGCTAGTAGTTCTAACATAAACATAAACCCATCTCCATTAAAATTTATAAACCTTAAAATCTCTACCGACCCAAAACCCAAAATTCAACTACCGCAAAAAATACTGCAAACCAGAAAGTGGTCATCAAAGAGTTAATAAAAAGTACCCATAAACCATTCCGTGTCTTCTACGTAATACAAAAAGGTCTTACGGGTGGCGAAAAATTTGTTGTTTACTTTTTCCTTTGCATCCTTTTTCTACTGATAAATTACACAATAAATTAAGCGACGTAAGGGCGCAGTTTTTTTGTATTCAAAATTGCTTGTGGGACTCAAATCCGGGCTTGAAGAAAATGGGCCTATTCAAATGTATGTAGATGAAACTATTATGCCTGCGGTATGATTATAAGGAATTATTTATGGTCGTTTATTTTGATTTGTGACATTATATTTCCGACTGTATTGTGCACGTTTTAGGTGGGCGAGTTATTACGCTACATTATTTTATTTTATTGTGTATGTTAACCACCTAATCTTAAACTAGTTGGTTATGTAGTGTGTGTTCGGTTGGGTTGTTTTTTTTTTCTCCCGCAAGGACAATAGTTTACGATTTGTTTATTTTGTATTATATTCTCAACATTTGTCTGTGGGAGGAATGGCGATCTGGCCAAGTTCACACATGGACCTTATATATACCTTTTTTTTTTTACTTTTCATAAATTATGTTTTTAGTCTGTGGGTTCTCCGGTTTTTATTCACTATTGCATTAATAGGTGGTACACTTTTAGGGTGCGGTTTCTAAAGTTGATTTGACGATAAAGTAGCGACGATATTAAAATATGCAAATTCGAGTTTGTCGCCGCCCATTTTGTAAGCGCATCAATTAGCCGGCATTGTGGAAGCAATCAAAATTGTTAAACAACAATTGATCGAGCTCACCCATACATTTTATCGGTCTGCCATCAGGTTAATATAAAATCGCATGCATGGCGATAATAATATATAATAATACAAAAAAAAAAGCGGCCCCAACCTAGTGGTTAAGTCACTGCGCAACTGATAACAAGGTTAAGCAGATGACAACAAGGCCGGCCTGGGATGGGTGACCGCTTTATACAACAAGGCTATTTCATCATAAGCACCGCAACAAGCTCGCCACTTGTTAGGTGTTGCCTTCGAATACCATCGGCGAAATGAGGACGGGTTAATCCCTCCGCTGGGTACCCTGAGGCCGTTTAAACGGTTCTCGGGAGCCAAATAGGCACCCGTGATGGTATTTATTTATTTATTTAATAATACAAAATATTATTTTGACCGATTTTAAAGCAAATAAATTGATAAAAATTTAATGATGTACTTTCTCAGCTTTCATAATAATAATATTATGTACATTATTATATCAATCTTGTTGTATAAAGTTGAGCATTTTCGTGTGAGTTCTACCTGCTAATGGATTTTTCTCGACTCACGTGACGACAATGCTCCTTCGTGCGACACGAATATTAATAATAATTTTCTATTTTACCGCGCCATTGAGTAGAAAAAAATATTTTTATATTAAAGTTTTTTTTCTACAAAACACGGGCGCGTTTTATACATGGTAACTTTGAAAGGATGTACTTTGGGCTAATATGAGGTTCTACTGATCAATACGAACAACTTTTCCCATGAAACCATGTGAGGCAAATGATAAAAAAAGTGGCTTCTCCATACAAACGTAATGTTAAAATGTCCAATATGTATCGGGAAGCCAATTTTTATTTGCGACATATGGTTCCATGGGATCCCAGATGCAGATTTCATTCTAATGAGCTCGAGTCCATGCAGCATCTACTGTGCCATTGCGACACCAGGGCCATGCATCAAATATGTTAGCAACATATTTGAGGACGGGACTGATGTGTGAGGTGAAAAAAAATAGGGATCACAGAAACAGGGTCGAAGTATTTTGACTGATATCAGCCCCAAAAACCAATAAGATAAGATATATAATATCTATACGCCGTACTTCCAGTGTATCTAGCGATAAAAGCCTCCTCCAACCCTTTTCAACACCCTATGTTTTTAATTTAAAAAAAATTGTACATTTGTTTGACAACACCACCATAGTGCCTCGGAGTGCACGTTAAGCTGTCAGTCCCGGTTTCACTATACCAACTTGTGAAACTGTTTATAGATGGGTTATTAAGTCTACTCAAACATCGCGACGAGCTAGCCACTTCTTCGGTGTAGACTCATACCATCGGCTACGACGAGGTGGGATTTAAACCCCTCGGTCTCGGGCGCCGTAACTCACCCGTGATGATATGTATAATGTATGTTTTGAGCTTTTCTTCACTTTCACTTTAGCTGGAAATATATATTTCCAGCTACATTCTGATAAATTTATATCTAATTCTTTTGTTCAGTAATTAGGCTTAATAAGTTAAACATTATTTTGCTCTATTATTAACAGTTTTCGCAGCGCTCGCGATGTAATGAAATTTATAGATCTTTTTTTTACATCTTAGGTTACATTTTCGAAATTTTAGTACGTATCCCTAATATTTTTAATAATAAAACATACGCTATTCTACTGAGTGATAATGTAACATTTTATTAGTGTTTTTTTTTAAATCCTTTCAGTAGTTTTTGAGTCTATTCGTTACAAACAAAAATACAAATCTTCTCTCTTTATAATATTGGTATAATATTTAATTGAAAATAACTTTGTACATTGATTATAATTTTACTGTTGACGTCGTTGTATTAGCAAGCATCGCTGTTCCCGATTTACCTAGTACATGCATATAGACTAGGTAAATTAGGAATATAGTATGTAGTCTGTTTTTTTTATTATAAACAGCGTCTGCATTTGACCTTAATCTTGCCTGATTGATGCAAAGCAACGATAAGGTCGAAGAGATAGCCTCACTCACTCTGTAAAAAAAGAGACTACCACCCAATTATATAATAATATAAAAAACTACCACCTCGACAATAAATTGATGCAGTACTCCGATAAAACCGATAAACCCACAGACTAAAACCAGAATATGACTAGGTTTTTGTATATGTATGGTCGATGATAACGAGACCGGACGGTTATAAAGGACGACCTCCCACCCAAAATATGATTTACTCTGCACGATAGAAAAAAAATCGTAGTATAAAGGTGAATTTAACACCTTCAGGTCACAGAATCCCACCTCCAAAACAATTAAATTTATTAAAACTTCTTCGACTTCTTGAAGTTTCCGTAAATTAAACTTAAGAAAATTCTATTCAAAAACGTCTCGTAAATTTGAAGGACAAAGTTCATTTTAGATCAGCTAATAAAATAAATGAATTTATTCTTGTTCTTAACACTTCATTGTCAGTCTTTAGCTTACCAACTTGAATTTCCCGGGAGACCGATTCCTGTCTAATGGTAACCGATTGAGTTGTCCTCAAGCTCTTACGAATGTTTGTAAAGTCTTAAGAACTTGACAATATGTGTATTTTGTGGCAATAAAATAATGTTTTATTTTTGTTTTCTTATCGAGAAGAATATTCATTTGGAAATAAAAGTTAATACACCATTGTTAGTCTTCTGTTTAATAACTTAAGTACCAACGATGATGACGAATATTAAATGAAAATAAAGTGACATTGTATTTTTACATTTTACATAAGGATTATAGTAATAAATAGCGCTTTAAAAAAATATAAAATAATAAAAATACATTAAAATAAGACTGTATATATATTGGAGTAATAGATGCCGCGTATGTTGCGTATCGTATACCTTGATTTAAGTCTAGAAATAAATAATTGAAAACGACTACGAAAAATAATTAAAATGGCTTCACTTACTGGCCTACGAAGACCGCTATCGTACGCTATCTTCGCCTATGAACGTCTTTGTTCAGTTAATGGAGTTGGCGTAACGTGAGACCATACGCCTAGGGTAGAAGAGGTGAAGGGGGTAAAGGGAGGGGATAAGATAAATTGATATAATCATAACATAAATGAGAAGTATCCTGTTGTAGGAAATTTGAGACAAAACATATCAATAAGATGAGGAAATGGTTTGAGAAATTCAATTGAAAGTTGAGCTAAAAATTTGGCATTTTTAAGTTTGAGATTCTTATGTAAGGGTTTCTGTAGGGTTTAGGGATAATACATAGTATCTTTTTATAATAACATAAATTACTGACGAAGCCGAAATATTTGACAGTGCATAGGCAACCAAAATAAGTCAGGTCAAATATATAGAGTCACGAGATGGAAATCAAGTATTTTGTAGTACAGGGCAAAGTTGGACACGAGTACGCGAGAAAGATCACCTATGAAATGGACTGACCAAATTAAAGCAGCTATGGAGTGTCCATTATTCGAATGTACCAGAGAAGCAGCAATCAGAAAGGAATGCCGATGGCGTGTGAAGCTTTCCACTACCACATACACACAAGGGATTACCACGAGCGATCTGTCAAAGGTGTAGCGACTAACCCCCGTATTCTAAGTCATGTTTTCCACTCAACTTTCATTCTCTCACTTTGATTTGATATATGGTGGAAAGAGACAGACGTTCCTTGAGTAAAAGTAGAGTGTAAAACATGATCTAGAATATGGGGGTAAGACCCGCTACCTTAGTCTGATACCGTTCACCTAAATGATTTTAAAAACGTGGTTGAAATAAATTTAATTTGATTTAAATAAAAGATGAATAACGTGGAATAATGGTTCATTAACCACTTTGCTAATGTTGACTTCTAAGATCGAGTCTTAGAAGAAAATACTATTAGCGAAACTAGTAGACAATACTAGTTAAAACTGTAGGTATTTTTTATATAGAGCAAGCTCCAGACAAAAATCATTTTGGACGTATTAAAAAGAGCATTCGGAGACACGAATCTTAAGTTTCAGCTGAAAACTGCTTAGTATTCGCAAAAAAACGGGGTCAGGGCAATAAAAGTGCGTCTCAGCCAGACTTGACCTGCTTCTGAAGGGGCATTACTTTGCGGATTTGTACAGTTTGCCGAGCGTGGACTGAGAAGCGTTTTTAGAGGATATTACATGGAGAATAGCTTAGCGACTGAGCGATTACGGTTCGTCGCCAAAAACACCGCGAGATGACTAGTATCTTTGCGTTTGAGTCGGTTTTTGAAATTTTTTTATGAGAAGAGATTTAGGTGAGAAGTCACATTTTCAAAGAATTTTATAGTATACTGGATATTATTATTATATGAAAGCTTAGCAATTGCTCGATTTCGAATCATGAGCAAAACACCGTCGTGAAAACTGGTGTATTTGCCTTTAAAAAGGTTTTTGGGAAATTATATAAGAAGATATAGGGTGACAAGTCACTTTATAAAATATTTTTAGACAATTGTAGAGAGTTTTATAGTGCAATGGATGTTATGTATGTATGGAGAGTTTAGCAACTAGGATTACGGATTTGGGATTATGGCCAAAAAACACCTCTGTGATGACTGATATATTAAGTATCGGAAATATTATTGGAATATTAGAAATATAAATTTATTTAATTTGGTTTAGGTGAGGAATTACAACAGAAATTAACAGGGGTAATTGTTTAGCAACAGATGTAATATTAACTGAGGCCAAAAATCATCGCCATGTAACCTTTGGTGTTGGAATTTAAATCTACTAAAAACTGAAAGGTTTGATTAGAGTATAAAAATATATTTTACAAAAAGTATATAGTTCAGTGTGCGGTTGCGAAACTGGTTGATTTGACAATAAACCAGTGAGGATATTATATATAGACTCTTAATGCTTTGTCTTTGTCGCCGCCCATTTCGCAATCATTTAGCCGGCATAGTGGGAACTATTCATGCTTTTTTGATTGACAATAATTCTTTAATTTTACTAATTTGAAAGATGTTAGTACACCTGCTACGTTTATCTGTAATGTATATTATAATTGTTTGCAATATTTAATTATTCTTCCTGATATTCAGTATAAATTGTTAATGAAGGCGGGATCCTGGAGACCTGAGATACAGGCTTTGTTTCTAATTCAGGCTCAATTGATGTTTTTAAATATAAATAAGCTTTTTTGAATTATTATTTGCCGTTCGAGGCGAGAAAAAATATTTAAAAAATGTTAATACTCTAAAACTTAACAATGGGTTTGTATTTTAAGTTATTAAAGTTGGTTTTAGTGTTATTAAAGTTATATTATTGTGAATGAATGAAAAAATATTTATTGCACAAAAGCTTAATACTATTGTGCATAGGCGAGCTTAATGCCTTAGGCATTATCTAACAGCTAACCTTTGGATGATTGACCAATAACAGGCTAATACAAATATATAATTTAAATACAAGCATTTATAAATAAATTATTAGGTAAATATATTTATACGTGGTGGCCGGGTGGTTAGACCTTAGACTTAAGACCTAAACAACCTAGGCCCTGGTTCAAACCCAAGTGTGAACCAATGAGTTATTAATCTAACTATTTTTTTTATTATTTGTTTAACAACACCACTATAGTACCTCAGAGAGCACGTTAAGCTGTCGGTCCCAGTTTCACTATACTTGTGAAACTGTTATTGAGTCTATCCAAACATTGCGACGAGCTAGCCACTTGTCCGGTGTAGACTCATACCATCGGCTACGACGAGGTGGGATTAAAACCCCTCCGCTAGGTACCCTGAGGACGTCTAGGCGGTCTCGGGCGCCGTAAGGAAGTCGTGATGATATTTATTTTTTATTTAAATATATTTAATAGTATACAAAAAACATACATAAATAATAATAATATTTTGTTTTTAATTTACTTTCAGTGAACGTAATATAAAATATTCTTTCTCAACAACAAAAAACCCTTTTAGAAATTAAAAATAATAACCGAAAAAAACGGAAAAGAAAAATTAGTCATTCTGTCAAATTGTAAATGAAACAATAGCTGAATATTTAACGACTATTTCCTGTTTAATGAAAAATTTCGAGTACCGTTCGCATTTCGGAGACCGTAATGGTATTTTAATATTCCAAAATTATTGTTAATAACCAGCAAACTGCCAAACAAATGAGTTTTTGGGTAAATTTTTGATAAGTACTTTTGAATTTTATTGCTTTGTTTTGTGCCCTTTGCCGCTCCAGTTCTGTGAACCCATGAATATTCATCGACGCTTTTATATTACTATTAAATATTTATCATGTTCATTCAATTGTTTTTTGTTTTTTTTTTTTTTTAGCATAACAGTTATTTTGTAGCCTTCTTTATAACCCTCTATTCCCAAAATAACCCACAAAAAAATTACCATGTGGGTTGTTTTGATAATTGTAAAAGTAAGTCATTTTATAATTACATTTATTATACATTCATCACTTTATTCGTCACACACACTACATAATATACAATACAGATAATCTACTCTCACATAAGTATGGTCCTATAGTTTTTGTTTGTTTGCAGTGTTTTATTAATAATACAGTACCTACTATTTCCATTTTAATTCTTAATACCTATTTTATTTGTGTTTTTATATTTATAAGCCGTAACTAAAACAAACTTACTTTAACTTATTATTCTTATTACTTATTTGTTAAATTTGTAAACTGTAAACAGTGTAAACAGGCGTCACGACACAAGTTATCGCTTAGTGTGACGCCTGGTGAACTCGCATCTGATATGTACATTTTGTTTAACAATAAAGAATTTACTATTTACTATTTAATTTACTATTTATGTTCCCAAAATCACCCACCCAAAAGTTTCATTCGGTATATTATGCAACTTTGGTTAATTATTAAGTTAACTATTGTCAAATATACCACTATTAATTTTAAAATAAAATAACAAGATACAAATGACCACACAAAAGGTTATGTCAAATATTTTTGAAAAAGAAGAAAAAAACTAAAGTTCGCTAAGTTAACTTTCACTCTATGTTTTTTATCGATACTCGAAACCTTTAATTCGAGATACACTGGATTAAATAGCACTGAGAGGGAAAAAAAAATCACTCTTGAAATAAAAAAAAATAAAAAAAATCACTACACTATTACGTTCAACGGTATGGGGCCGGTGTTAGGTTGAATGCCGGCGATCTCCCGCCTGACAAACTTCTTCACATCATCATCATCACTAGCAGGGTTATGTCGCCCACACTCCAGCTGGTCCTCTCCACGGTAGCATTTCCGTTCTGGGCGATGATGACCTCTTCCTTGCTCTCTGTTTTTCCTATTATAACCGTCTTCTTTCCAGTTTGAGCGATCGGCTATGAATGTCGTGCGGCAGCGCCGAGTGAATCAATATGATCCTAATTGGGAGGACTATATTGACTCACCGTTGAATCACAGCATGAATCGTAACGGACGACGAACTGATGGCAGATCAGCTCCTTGTATGTGAGCTCGGTGCGGGCGTAGCAATCGTCGTAGGAACCGTAGTCGGGGTGCTACGCCCGGTATTCGATGTAGGCCTTGAGAGTGTAGGTTCGGCTAGCGCGTAAGCGGGCTTTAATCGCGAATTAATATTACGCTATCGCCACAGTGCACTCGAGAGAGAAGTGAAAGTAGTCTTTCTACCAAAACTGGGAAAAAGTGACTACACACAAGTTAAATCCTTCAGACCAATAAGCCTTACCTCCTTTCTGCTTAAAACAATGAAAAGGCTATGTGACAAACACCTAAGAGACACGATCTTAGTTAAAGAACCATTGCATCCTTATCAGCATGCATACACAACAGGAAAATCAACGGAGTCAGCGCTACACCATGTAGTAAGTAAGATTGAATCGACTTTAACTAATAAAGAATCGACGTTAGGAACCTTCATTGATATCGAAGGGGCCTTTGATAAAACGTCTTTTGTCAGCATATCTACGGCCCTAATCAAATATAAAGTGGAGCCGACCATTATAGGATGTATAGAGAATATGCTGAAACAACGCGCTGTGCAGCTCACCGTGGACAGTGCGACCAGAGGCATAGCAGCAAAGGGTTGTCCGCAGGGAGGGGTCTTGTCCCCCCTTCTGTGGAACCTAGTTGTAGATGGACTCATAAGAGTATTGAACGACCAAGGGTACTTCACGGTGGGCTACGCGAATGACCTAGTAATCCTCATAAGCGAAGCATTCGAGAACATACTATGTGAATCGATAAGAATCATTGAAAACTGGTGCACAACAAATGGCCTTAATGTTAATCCTAACAAAACGGAACTGGTCCTCTTCACCAATAAAAGAAAATTGAGGAACATGAAACTACCAACATTATTTAATACAGAACTTACTCTAGCTACAGATGTCAAGTATCTAGGCATAACGCTAGACAGTAAATTAAACTGGAGTAAGCATATTGAGAACAAACTGAAGACAGCCTGCGTCACAATGTGGCAATGCAGAAGACTTCTAGGAAAAACATGGGGACTAAAACTCAAGATTACCATGTGGCTATATACTACAGTTATCAGACCCACTATCACCTATGGAGCTTTGGTGTGGTGGCCTAGAACCACTCAGACCACGGTTACAGCTAACCTACAGAGTCTTCAAAGACTGGCTTGTTTAGCCACAACAGGATGTATGAAGACTACACCGACAGCAGCTATCGAAACCTTACTAAACCTGACACCTTTACATATATTCATACAATACGAAGCTGCTGTCGCTACCATAAGACTCAGAGCCTCTGGACAATGGAATATAGACAACCGAGCAAAGCACACTCAGTCATTAAACGAACACCTTGAGATACAACCACTCATTAATGCAGTGAACGACAGATGTCCTCGCGTGCACATATTTGTGAGAACTTACTCAATAAACATGCAAGAAGAACCGACTGATCAATCTGGCTTACACGAAGTTAGAATTTACACGGACGGTTTAAAAACAGAATACGGAACAGGCGCAGGAGTGTACTCACTCGACCTAAACATTAGAATTTCAACAGCTCTTGGCACACATGCTTCCATCTTCCAAGCAGAGTGTATAGCCATAATAGAAGCAAAGCCGCAATACGCGCAAGAAAGATAGAAGAAAATGGTATACGCATACTATCTGACAGCGCAGCCGTACTACTAGCATTGAAGAACAAACAGATGAACTCAAGTCTGGTAAAACAATGCCACTACGCACTGGAGGCTATATCAGTTGGTAACAGGGTCACTCTCCAGTGGATAAAGGAACACAGCAACTCCCTCGGTAACGACGCGGCTGACTAACTGGCGAAAAGAGGTTCGGCTTCAACACCGGTAGGACCCAAACCGTATGTACCTTTATCTTTTATACTTACCGGACACTTTCCATTAAACAGGCACCTTACAATTTTAGGTATCACCAACAGCCCTCTATGTAGAGGTTGCATGAAAACGGAAGAAACACCCACCCATGTGCTGCTTCATTGCACCGGGGTAGCTTTACAACGGGCGAAAATCCTCGGAACACCGAGCTTCTTGAGGCCTGCGGAAGACCCGGACTTCTTGTCGCCTCCTGGAAGGAGCTGGGCTGGCTAGAATAGTCAGCTGACTCACGCAAAAAGGCCTAATCTCTTGGCTAATTGCGGAAAACGAGCCCGCCATGAACATGAACATGAACAGTGTACTCGAGCGTAATAATTAAGATTTGAGGGTTACTATACTATAGTTTTTTTTTTTATTCGAGCACGGCATATATCATTGTATCTATCTGATGTTAAGCAAACCTATAAAGTCCATTAATAGGGTCGATCAATACATTGTTGTTTAACAACATTTGTCGCCCCCACTTTGCCAGCTAATATGAAATATGAAAGTAATAATAACTTTAAAATTCATATCTGTTTTGTTAGCGTTATTGAGTCTGGCAAGTATCTGGCCAGTACGCAGAACTGCGTTACCCGTGGGACTTGGTTTCATCCCTCTAAAGTGCTTTTACCTTACAATAGAATAGTATTATTATTATTAAGCCTAGTTAAAATTGTATTACATACTTTAATTATTTATACATTATAACTTAGTGTAATTTTATATTGCAATAATAAAGAAATAAGCCCACTGATGCCTGAGACGCAGGTTTCTACGTAATTCAGGCACAGCGTGAGCTTAATCCAAATTTTGTAAAAAAAAATCTGGATCAAAAGTTATTATTATAATTATATGAGCAAAATCTTTTGCGAAACCCCATCGCTGCCCGAGCGAACTGACGACTTCGACGACCAAAAAAGTCTTCCGGCCGAGCATTGGCAGAGAATCTATACATATATGCCGTGTTCCATAAAAAAAATCGTTAGTATGCGTACGTCCCAGATTCACTATATCAACTTGTGAAACTGTTTATAGGTTGGTTATTGAGTCTATCCAAACACCGCGACGAGCTGTCCACTTGTTTGGCGTAGACTCAGAATATCAGTTGCGAGATGGGAATAAAATCTAATGTTTAATATACACTTTTACAGAGGTTCATATTTAAAAAACTCTTTGCACCCTGAATAAATTTAATATAGTATTTAAAATTTTATTCAGCCATAAAATGTAACTAAATTTGTTTTCACTAAAAATATAAAAAAAACATTGACTCGAGCACTGCCATAAAGAAATTTTCACTTTAACTTTACGGACGTCATAAAAAAGGTGGTAGCATTGAATTTAATTTATTTTTTACTTGATTGCTAACGTTGAGGAGCAAAAATAAATCCTTATTCATTTATATTACTTTTATAAGCTTAATAATTTATGAGCTTTCTAATTAATTTGTAGATTTTTATTTTAATCTATACTAATATTATAAAACTGAAGAGTTTGTTTGTTTGGCTGAACGCGCTAATCTCAGGAACTACTGGTTCGAATTAAAAAAAAAATTTAGTGTTGGATAGCCCATTTATCGAGGAAGGCTATAGGGATAACATAACGCTACAATCAATAAGAGCTGAGTAACATTGAAAATGTTGCAAAAACGTGGGAAAAATATTCCGTTTGAGAGTGTACGCTGCCTAAACGGTTAAAGTTACGCAAACATAGTTGCGCGGGTTAACTAAAGACTACATACATACATACATACCTACATACATACATACATACCTACATACATACATTCATACCTACATACATACATACCTACATACATACATACATATCTACATACATTCATACCTACATACATACATACCTGGGGCCGTCTAGGCGCCCTAAGGCATCCGAGACCGCCTAGACGGCCCCAGGGTAGCGGAGGGTTTTTAATCCCACCTCGTCGTAACCGATGGTATGAGTCTACACCGAACAAGTGGCTAACTCGTCGCGATATTTTGAATAGACTCAATAACCCTCTAAACCTATACTGATTTTCCGTTTAGAGTGCGGTTACAAAATGGACGGTTGAATTGGCTATAAGACAGCAAGTGTATTAAAATCATGAAGGTAAAAACCGTGCCCGTCCGCGCGCCCCTACTGGAGTAAGCATCATTCAATTTGCAGGGTGCCGCGCAAATGACAAATTTGTCACTCACACACACCCTTACATTTTTTGCATCCTCAGTCTGATTTGTGCGTTCGGCGGAGAAAGTCGCAAAGAGCTCCGCTTTTTTTGTCGGAAAAATGGTTAATTGTGCATTAAAGCTGTGTAGAAACTACTATTAAAAAAAGTACCTAGTGTCACGTATTTCAAGTATGTATTTAACATGTTTTTCTTATATTAAACTTTAATAAAAAAAATAAAAAAAACCCATAATTAAAATATCAAAATCTGACGGTAACTGTCAAACTATGTGCAACAGTTAGAAGTTGAAGAACTAGTGATGTGTTTTTATTTTTAATGAGAATTTCGATACTTTAAAATAATTTA
This sequence comes from Monopis laevigella, assembly GCA_947458855.1. Classification (NCBI taxonomy): domain Eukaryota; kingdom Metazoa; phylum Arthropoda; class Insecta; order Lepidoptera; family Tineidae; genus Monopis; species Monopis laevigella. The sequence continues at coordinate 8,743,863 of OX381581.1, read as the reverse complement.
TAATCTTTTCAATTTAATTTAATCAAAAGGTGTGGCGACAACAGAACCGTCCAACGAGGTTTGTCAGTTACAATTTAGTGATGTGATTTTATAGTTGATAAACTCGATTTTTGTAAATACTTTCATGGTTATGAGATATTATACAATTAATGTTTTTTTTATATAATACTAATTATATTTTTATACATGATACCGTTTCCCGAAAGATCCGGCATTAAAACGTAAATGGGTAGAGGCAATTAAAAGAGAAGAAAATTGGTAACCAACATGAATACCCGTGTATGTTCAGTACATTTTGACGAATCAAGCTACGATTTAATTGTTTTTCGCCTTTTGTAGTTTGAGTATAACTTCCCCTTGGAGGTCGGTCAAAAATGTTGAGATTGAGTTTAGTAGGTACATGTAGTTAGTTGTGCATGTGTTTTAATTTAATAAATAATTTAATTTAATAAAGTATTTTAACTTATTGTTATATTATTATATACCTACATTTTTTAAATCCACTAGTATTATAAATGCGAAAGTGTCTATCAGGGTGGATTTGAAAGGATGTACTTTGGGCTAATATGAGGTTCTGCTGATAAAATCTAACAATTTTTCCTATGGAACCATATGTCGCAAATGAAAAAAAAATTTACTTCCCCATACAAATTGGTCATTTTAACGTTACTAGTTTGTATGGAGAAGGCCATTTTTTTTTCTTTTGCGATACATGGTTCCATGGAAAAGTTGTTTGATTTGATCATATTAGCCCAAAGTTTATTTTTCAAAGTTATTGAGTCTATTCAAAACATCGCGACGAGCTAGCCACTTGTTCGGTGTAGACTCATACCATCGGCTACGACGAGGTGGGATTATAACCCCTCCGCTGGTTACCGTGATGATATGTGTGTGTATTACAATTGTATATCGATAAATAATTATTAATCTTTGATGATCTCTATAAATCCCAAAATATTTGGTTTATATCGATAAGTAATAATATTTGTTGTCGGTGGCAACACTATCGAAACTATTAAGTATGCAATTAAATATTTAGCTTTTTATATTAAAAAAACAATACACTTCATAGACACGCGCACACATTCGTGTTTGCTTGTATCTCTTTTTTTCTCAAGCAGTTTTTTAAGTGTCAGAAGCGTTGAGCTGCCATTTTAAGCCACACCTTTTTCCTCGTTCTTCATTTGTTCGCCTCAGAAATTGGCGACACCGATATCGTACTATTATGAAACAATTTATGTATCATGTTTACCTCCATTGGCGCGGGGCGCGTTTTTTTAGCTTCATGATTAAAATAGACTCGTAATGCAATTCGTCTTTGTAATCGCATCATTTAGCCGGCATAGTGGGAGCGATCAATGTTGTTTAAGACCAATCATTGGTTTCCCCATACAAATTGGTCATTTTAACGTTACTAGTTTGTATGGAGAAGGCAATTTTTTTTTTCATTTGCGGCACATGGTTCCATGGGAAAAGTTGTTCGTATTTATCAGTCGAACCTCATATTAGCCCAAAGTACATTCTTTCAAAGTCACCATGTATATTACGTACAGGCATTGGCCTGTTACAATTTTATTATATTATATGTATGTATTTACTTTTTTAAACATTTTTATTTAGAATATACTTAAAAATAAACTAAATAAACAAAAAAAAACAGCCAGCGTTGCACGAATATGCACTGTGTATGGGTGTTTCGGATTTACTTTTATTTTAAGTAATTAAAGACCGTTTACCGTAAAATGTGTTCCTGCCATAGTGCCAACATCACGGTGCAGGGGACATTTGACAGTCTTTACCTACGAATATACGTGGTGGCCGAGTTGGTTAGACCTTGGACTTAAAAACACTTAGGTCCCTGGTTCGAATCCCGGTGTGTACCAATGAGTTTTTATTTAAAAAAAATATGTACATTTGTTTGACAACACCACTATAGTGCCTAGTTAGTATAGTGCACGTTAAGCTGTCGGTCCCGGTTTCACTATACCAACTTGTGAAACTGTTTAAAGCTGGGTTATTGAGTCTATTCAAAACATCGCGACGAGCTAGCCACTTGTTCGGTGTAGACTCATACCATCGGCTACGACGAGGTGGGATTAAAACCCCTTCGCTGGGTACCCTGGGGCCGTCTAGGCGGTCTCGGGCGCCGTAAGGCACCCGTGATGATATATATGTATGTATTATATTATTTTATGTAAAGCATACACACTTATAATTTACACTACAAGATGAAAGTAGAGAGTCGTTGCGATTCGTTAAATTTAATTTGAGTTTTATTGAGGTATTCGCTTTGCAAGAATTTCTTTAGTTATAAACTTAATGTAGAAGGCGACGCTATAAACCGAGATCTAAGACTACAGATTTAAATATCTGGATAGAGAATCTTTCTTTGGAAAATATTGCCTTCTTAAAACAGTAAATATGATATAGGATCGATTATTGTATAATATGCTGTATATTGAAGTAATAAGGGAAATATCGATAAAAATGGATCTTTGTGATTTTTTTTCTATGGAGGCAACTTTAAGCTATTACATTTTTTAAAGAGCCAGTTACTTCTAAACATCTTGTATTATTACTATTTTTTTTTTTGTATTTGTTGGTCTATATACTATGGTCTGTTGGGTTGGTCGCCTTGGTGGCACTTTTGCAGGGCAGTCAACGATTGACAGGTCAATGGAACCAGATAACCACCTAGTCTTAAATTGGTTGGTTATGTAGTGTGTGTTCGGTTGGGTTGTTTTTTTTTTCTTCCCGCAAGGACAATAGTTTAATAGTTTACGATTTGTTTATTTTGTATTATATTTTCAACATTTGTTTGTGGGAGGAATGGAGACCTGGCCAAGTGCACACAGGACCTTATATATACTTTTAGAGGCCTTATAGAAACGATTTTTTTTTTTTTTACTTTTCATAAATGCCTGTAAAGGTTTACATGAAATAAATATGTTTGACTTTGACTTTGGGTTTGTGGTATGCTCATAATCAGAGATTTATCATTTTGATTTGCTTTATGCGACTTCTTAAAAAAAATGAAAAAAAAAAAAAAAAAAATCGTTTCTAGGTCTATGGCTAAGGCAAATTCTCTGCCTCGATTCTGAATTTTCTTGTCTTAACTGAAACGAAGATAAATTGGTAATTGTTAGAATGTATGAGGCTGTAACATATGAAATATGCTAGCAATTTATGCGAACACCTTCAATGAAGGTCTCGGCTCAATCGCTTTAGGGCATTGTTTTCCAAATAATGCATTAGGGAAATTGGAAAGCTGTAATTAATTAATATTTATGGTCATATTATGCTTAGGGTTTTGTGGAGCACTTTGTTTTTCGAAATTATATTTTTTATAACAAAAAAATATAGGTTACTGAACACTACGTTTTTGAAAAATCTAAAGAAAATATTTGATTGTTTTTTTATTCCAGATAAACTTAAAAACTTCTGAACTGTTCTTTCCCGCCGTCCATTTCGTAACCACATCATTGAAATAATAATTGCGTAACCGCATATTTCAAATGAAATAAAATAAATAATAATTTTACATACGAACTTTGCTTAGATTAATAGTGATCGATAGAAAAACTTTTTTTAAGTTTCCACAGACTCAAAGTTAAGTAAGTTGCTAAACTGTTATTGTAAATGCCAGAAATCGTGGGATGCATTTAAATTTGAGAATGTATTGATCTACCCCATTCATGTCACTTTAGGTGTTTACCAGCAGGTAGAGATAGATGGTCACATGTCATGCTCTAAAAAAAATATAAAAAAATCTATATTATTGACAGCCTGCGACAGACTAGTTGTTGCGCCTTCGGTTTTATATCCTGAGGTCGTGGATTTCAAAATAAAATAAGTATGTTTTTCTGTACATGTACACTGTCATGGACTGGTTGTTTATGAAATATAATATGTATTATATCGTTGTTTCTGGTACACATAGTACAATCCTAAGCTTAATTTGTGACCAAAGCAATATGTGTAAATGTAATATAATCTACACATACACCGGTATTTATAAAAACCTATTATTGAGTCCTTGAAGAACACTTTAGTTAAAATAGGTTTTTTCTCCTCTTTTAGCAAAAAAATAAATATCCCTAAAAGAAAGAAAACCTTTTTTAACTTAAGCATTATTTAAGGACTCAATAAGTCCTTAATTTTTTTTATAAATAAGGCCAATAATTTATAAGCGTACCTATGTATCTATATTGATGATATATTATTTTAAATGGTAATAAAAACCCATTAAAGCGAACGAAGCTGGTAAAATCTATACTCTAGCAAAAGATGACAAATGGGCTATCGGATATTCGAAGCGGGCTATCCCCATAAATCAATATCACCTCTTCTTTAGAAGCGATTCGGTTTTGATGAGAAAATAAAAGCCTATGGGAAGTTATGAAGACAGAATATTTTAAATAGGCAGTATTTACCATACTGCCTATTATTTGGAATGTTGCCTTAAAGTACTAAATAGTTACTGGTCATATTATACAGAGTGACTTAAGAATGTTATATATATATATATATATATATATATATATATACAAAATTTTGTGAAGAATTAGACAGAAATATAAAAAATTAAATTATGCAAAAACAAGCACCAAGAATACAAACACTTCAAAGATATTATCACGATTTTTATCTAACAATATTAACATAAATACATAAGAACTAAATGAAGATCAAAATTAACCACCAATAATGCTCTACAAGTGACATTTTATAAAAAAAATAATAAAAAAATATTTTTTATTCGAGCTGATGGACGAATATTGAATAAATACCAGCTGACAAGCTGAGAGAGAAATAACTTCTCGAGGAAAGTTATATATATCATCACAGGAGCCTTACGGCGCCCGAGACCGCCTAACGCCCTCAGGGTACCCAGCGGATGGGTGTTAATCCAACCTCGTTGTAGCCTATGGCATGAATCTACACTGAAAAAGTGGCTAGCTCGTCGCGATATTTTGGATAGACGCAATAACCCGTCTATAAACAGTTTCATAAGGTGGTATAGTAAAACTGGGACCGACAGCTCAACGTGCTCTCCGAGGCATAAGTGATGTTGTTAAACAAATGAACATACATTTTTAGATTAAAAACTCATTAGTATATACCGGGGCTTGAACCAGGGACCTAAGTGTTGTTAAGTCTAAGGTCTAACCAACATGGCCACCACGTATATTGGAAGGTTATGCTATAAGCATATATGACGCTCTACTAATCAATTTGAAAAACTTTTCCCATGGAACCATATGTCGCAAATGCAAAAAAAATATGTCTTCTTCATTCAAACTTATACATTATATTACTTTGACCGCCTCCGTAGACTAGTGGTTGCGTCTTTGGCGTTGTACCCGGAGGTCGTGGGTTCGATTTCCACCCATGTCAATAAAAAACATTAGTACGTTTTTTCTGTACAATTTTTCATGGTCTGGGTGTTTATAAAAATATTATATGTAATTATATCATTGTTTCTGGTACACATAGTACAAGCCTAGAGCTTTATTTGTGGGCAGAGCAATATGTGTAAATTATCCTACATGTAAAAAAAAAAAAAATTACTAGTTTGTAAGGAAACGACATTATTTTTTTCATTTTCGAAACATACTTCTTTGGGAATACACTTTTGATTTAATCAGTAGAGGCTGAGTAAAGTTGTACTTTAACTACAACCTTACAGAGTCACTGTGAATATGTATTATATCTATTTAATAAAAAATATACTCCATACAACGGCCGGTGGTAGTTCAGAGTGCGGTTATTAAACGGGCAGTTAATTTGATGACAAAGGAGCGAGAAAAATGAGACTATAGACTCGTATTAGAAATTCGTCTTTTACAGAACCCGCATCGTAACTGCATTATTAGCCGCCATAGTGGGAGCCACCAATACTATTTAGTAAATGTGTTTTGATCGACCCTATTCATGGACTTTATACGTCAGCTTAACACTAGGTACAAAACTAGATACAAATACACATGCCGAATTCCAATAAAAAATTCAAAATTGATCACGTTTACCTTGTATCATCCGTTACCCCTAGGCGGCGTCAGAGTACCCAGATGATTAACTCCAACACGTCATAGCCATATTTTGAATCTATGCCGAACAAGTGGTAAGTTGATCGTGGTGTTTTTATAGTCAATACTAACACAATTAGTAATTTCACTTGATCTATATATTTTAGTTAGATGTATTAAAATATTTTTCCTATATTATGACTGCCTCCGTCGTCTAATGTTTGCGCCCTTGGAATCGTATGGTTGTGGGTTCAATTCCCACTCGTGACAAAACAATATTAGTACATTTTTCTGTACAGTTCTGTACACGGTCTGTGTTTGTGTATTAGTATGTATTAGTATCATTGTTTCTGGTACACATAGTACAAGTCTAGAGCTTAGTTTGTGACCAGGGCAATATATGTGCAATGTCCAATATATTATTATAATATTAAAACAATTTATCTTTATTTTTAAACAATTATACTTTATTAATGCTCGTATTTCTAATCCCTCCATAATATGAGTATTAGTCTAATTAAAACTTTCAATAGTGGAATAAATTAAATTGTAATATAATATATTAAAAAATATAATATAATAGAATAAAAAAGAAAAAGAAAACAAACACTTTTTTAATATTCTGCAAACAAATTGTTATAAAAATACAAGCGAAATTTGTAAAATTAATTATTATTTTATACGCCGTATATCATTATAATTTCGCAATTATTCCACAGAAACATATATCTCAATTTGTGTTTCACAATAATATACTTATATATAAATACCTCGAACCCATATCATTTGTCCATTATCAAAATAAAAAACAATTTGTGAGGCGCAGTAGAGCTAAAAGGGTTTTACTTGTTTTGTATTGCGGGTACATTATAATAGGATTGAATTTTAAATTTTCAAAAAAGGAACAATTTTCGAACATAATTAATTTAAGCTAACGAGCGTGCCGGCTCTGTCGTATCCGGTTCCATTATGGAGGCTAAATAAAATTCAAAAGTCAAGAATTAACGGCATTTAACGCTTATGTTTATAACACTGCATGAAATTATAATTACTGTGTATTTATAATTAGATTTTAGTACTTTACTGTATTTATAAAATTATCAAAAACTATAAATACTAAATCTGGAAAAGCCACTCATGTCTGTCTATACTAGTTTAGGATTTGTTTCAAACCTACATGTGACTTTTTTTTTATTGAAGCACGACATGTGACTTTGTATCTACCTAGTGGTGAGCAGACCTACAAAGTCCATAAATGGGGTCAATCAATAATAGTTCTTAAACAATATTGATCGCTCCCACTATGCCGGGTAAATGATGCGATTACGAAATGGGGGGCGACAATGACGAATTGCATTACGAGTATATTTTAATACACTCGCTGCCTTATTGTCTATTCAACTACCCATTTTGTAACCGCACCCTGAAAGGAGACTACCACCTCGACAATATATGACTTTATATCGCAAACGATTTGTTACGCTTGTAACAAATCATTACGTCGGCCTAGCGAAAGTGTAAAGACCGTCCCACGTAAAAATATATGTTGACTAAGGTACCTACAGCTGATAGGAACCGGTTAAAAATATATGTTGACTAAGGTACCTACAGCTGATAGGAACCGGTTAAAAATATATGTTGACTAAGGTACCTACAGCTGATAGGAACCGGTTAAAAATATATGTTGACTAAGGTGCCTACAGCTGATAGGAACCGCTTAAAAATATATGTTGACTAAGGTACCTACAGCTGATAGGAACCGGTTAAAAATATATGTTGACTATGGTACCTACAGCTGATAGCAACCGGTTAAAAATATATGTTGACTAAGGTACCTACAGCTGATAGGAACCGGTTAAAATGTAATGAATCTAATTTTGTGGGACATATAATTTATTTACTTAGTAAAAATAAAATTGCATTTTCCCAACCACTCAAATCGCATTCACTGGTGATGATGAAGTTTAAAGCAAAATGTAAGTAATTGTTGTTTTTAAAACTACTTTAATAGTTACTGTTAACGAACGTAAGTTAAGTTAATTTATGGGTAGCAAACTAGGTAACAGAACTTTGTGGAAAATATGAAACTAATAATTATCGAGGAGTATTAAAATATGAAACTAATAATTATCGAGGAGTATTAAAATATGAAACTAATAATTATCGAGGAGTATTAAAATCAACATTATACCTTATATAATTTATATTTAAATTATTATGATTTTGTATTAAATACGTGGTGTGATTTCGTGGTGGCCTAGTTGGTTAGACCTTTGACTTAAAAAAACACTTAGGTCCCTGGTTCGAATCCCAGTGTGTACCAATGAGTTTTTAATTAAAAAAAATATGTACATTTGTTTGTCAACACCACTATAGTGCCTCGGAGAGCACGTTAAGCTGTCGGTCCCGGTTTCACTATACCAACTTGTGAAACTGTTTATAGATGGGTTATTGAGTCTAATCAAAACATGATGAGCTAGCCATTTGTTCGGTGTAGACTCATACCATCGGCTACGACGAGGTGGGATTAAAACCCCTCCGCTGGGTACCGTCTAGGCAGTCTCGGGCGCCGTAAGGCACCCGTGATGATACATATTGTATTAAATAGCAGTAAAAGTTTTCGCGGAAAGGTACTTAACTCTAAGACATTATTATTTGGCAATTTATCTATAAAATAAATAAGGTAGGTTTATAATAAAGCAATATTACATAATTCATAATAAATATTTATAGATACAAATTTAACTTCAGTATAAGATATTTACCATATCTATAGACTATCTTTATTTATTTTTTATTTTTATATGTAGGACAATTTACACATATTGCTTTGGTCACAAACTAAGCTCTAGGCTTGTACTATGTGTACCAGAAACAACTATATAATACATATTATATTTTTATAAACACCCAGACCATGACAAACTGTACAGAAAAAACGTACTATTTTTTTTATTTTTTTGCCATGGGTGGGAATTGAACCCACGACCTCCGGATACAACGCCAAAGGCGCAACCACTAGTCTATCACAAAATATAGATTGATAGAATGAATGCCTTAGTACATAGGCTTAACTACTATCTACCATCTACATAAGCTTTGGTGATCGACAAAATGGCAGACAAAAGAGTGCCGACTGGTTTATATTATAACCATACGATAAATTATTAATAGTAAAAACATAATTTAATAGTTCTTATCTTATTGTTTCAGATGCAACATGACGATCCAACAATTAAAAAGCGAATCAACGAAGCAACTTCAAACAATGCAAAAAAGGATACAAATGGTTTAATAAAGAATCTAAAGATGCCAATTCAGCACAATAGAAAGGCCAAATAAATAATGGGCCTAAAAAGGTGATATCCACTGAAGATGGCTGCCCATAGATTGCCACTTCACTTATGTAATTCAATAAAACAGTATGGGATTCCAAAATTAATTTTGGGTACGCAAAAAACAGTGATAGTAAAATTAAAACAAGTGAACTTAATAGAAATAGTGAATAAGTTAGTGAAGACAAAATTGAAAAAGTCAGTGAATTTATTGGAAACATTAAAGTTAGTGTTAATACTATTATTGTTATCGACTGAGAATATAAGTGCGAATAGTGCGTATAGTGGGCGAAACTCGATGTTAAGGACTAGAGTGATTGGGACAAGATACGGGAAGCTGCAAGGCGTGATCTTGCCTATGGATCAACACAAATTCTTGAAGCCCGTGGAGGCGTATTTGGGAGTTCCGTACGCTACACCACCAACGGGATCTAACAGGTATTGGTTATTTTCTACTAGTCTCTTGCACTAAATTAAATACGTATTACCAAATTTTATTTTGGATTCTTTATCTCTAAAATTTACCAAATTTGCTGTAACAATTTTCAAAAATTTGAAAAGTGTTTCTTACGTTGATTTTAAAATATTATGAATAATCAACATACGTTAATTGCTTCTACAAAAAAAAAATCATATTTTTTTATAATATTTGATAATAGCTCCTGTTTTATATAAAATACAAGCGGTGTAATTAATACAACTTGGTAATACATCAGTATATACTCGTATACATGGTAATAGCTACAAACTTACAAGTCTACCTACATTACTTACAATACTTATTACAATCATATAATGACCCCTGTTTCTCAAAAAGTACCAGTCTTGTAATATCATTGGTATGCTTTGTATAGGTATCCCAATATTTTCTTAACTCTAAAATTGTATTACAAGATTGTCCTAAAATTGGGATTGTTCAAACAAAAAATAACACGTAGTTATTTTATAATAATTAAAATTCTTAATTTTGCATGTTTTCTATTTATGTAAACAGACATTATTCGTAAATATTAAACGATCCATCAAAGTAGAAATGAGAGAAGGGCTGTTATATAGTAGGTACCTTTACTCATCGAAAATTTTTAATTAAAAATAATCAAACTAAGCTTCAGATACTTTATTAAATTAAACATCATTTCCAGTAAGTAAAACATAATAAATTTCGCAAACAAATTACATCGCTAATAATAAATTCAGAGTTTTCAGTAATCGACAATAATAAATATTAGAAAATTTAACTAAGAATGGAAAATAAGTGATGAAATTTAATAAATTTTCACGTACCTACCTAATGAAAATTTTCTTTGACACGTACTAATTGGTTTTCAAGTTAATTATGATAAAGTACTGGCCACAACAGAAAATGTCTCCCCTCTGACCTATAGGCCTGTTTTATTATTAGACTTTATGAAAATTTATTCATAGGAATACTCAAATTTATTTATAAAATATTTTTTTGTAGGTTTTCAATTAATAACTGACAATGACATTACTAATTATAAAGGTTCTTATTGTAAAGGGAATTGTTTTTTTTTATTAACACTAAAGATTTTTATTTAACATGGAATCCAGCGCCAGCGGTGGGTTTTTATGTGCCTAGTTGTCGTCGATAGTAATTATTAATCTATACTCAAATGTGACTTGACTAGCTCGCACGATATTTATATAGAAAATTAATTATATATATTAAATATATAAATTTAGTAAAAGTAAATATTACATAAAATAATATGTAATATATAAACATGCTAAAATGGTTGTGCTATTTAAAATCTTGAAGAAATGTATTATATTTTCTTATTTAGATTTAAAACGTTAATAAAAATTATATTTACATTAATAAAATAAAATAAAAAATACAAAAAACCTGCTAGATAAATAGCACAACGTTGTTGGTAGGTATTTATATTTCAAAGTTAAAATTTAAATGATTATATCATCACGGGTGCCTTACGGCGCCCAAGACCGCCTAGACGGCCCTAAGGTACCCAGCGGAGGGGTTTTGATCCCACCTCGTCGTAGCCGATGGTATGAGTCTACACCGAACAAGTGGCTAGCTCGTCGCGATGTTTTGAATAGACTCAATAACCCATCTATAAACAGTTTCACAAGTTGGTATAGTGAAACCGGGACCGACAGCTTAACGTGCTCTCCGAGGCACTATAGTGGTGTTGTCAAACAAATGTGCATATTTTTTTTTTAAATAAAAAACTCATTGGTACACACCGGGATTCGAATCAGGGACCCAAGTGTTTTTAAGTCCAAGACTTACTTAAATGATTACTTACATATTAATAATATTATGTATAATAATAGTATAAGGTGACGTGAGTTACTTTACTCTATTATACTCGTAACTAGGCAGAGGCTTTGAAGCACTAATTTATAAACGTTATTAAGTTTCTCGAGAAAGCACAACGTCAGTAATATTCTGAAATATTTCAAAGTAATATTAGGTTTTATGAAAGTTCATTAATAATGTGTACTTAAATATAACTTTGTGAACTAAACCCATTACTAATAATACTTGGGTTAATTTTAATAGCAATTGTTAGTTAAATGTTTATAAGTTCGAAAAAATCTTTTAAACTTTTTAATGGTTTTAAATTTTTTGTTTCATTATGTTTCATTTAATATGTTGTAGGTATTTATTGTGACTTAACTTTAACTAGGCTATAATGATATTTAGTTAAGAAGCTTTTTTTTTATAATAATAGTACCATATAATGTTATTAAAATTTTAAACCAAAGTATAACTAAATAACTGTAATAAATAAAAAATATCTTCTAATGAAGAACCTTCCGGAATAGTTCCAAGAAGGCTGGCGAAATTTCCCCGCTGAATAGCAACACTAATTCATTGGCAGAAATAGTTGCCGGCTCTCCTGTCACCTGACCTCTCTATCAGACACCTGGACAACTCGAAGCTTTTATTGCTGAACCCGTTAACTAATCGTGATGGAGATGATATTTGATTATAAAATGAATAGTGTAATAATATATTATATGTATATATATATATATATACGGCTCAGGGTACTTAAAACACTAGCTGATGGAATTGTGAGCCTAGATTAAACAATTATGAGACAATGTTCTTAGCTATCCATAGATTCTCCGGCAGGGGAATGAACTGCAGCGTTCCCGGACTTGAGAACGCGAAGTTAAAGGCCTTTTTTCTCTCCCCTGCACTGTGTTTACTACCCTTTCCAATCAACCAAATACTATATGATCCTGTTAGCGCCATCTTGGAAAGACGTTTCATAAAAGTTCTTATAAAAAGATCGAATGAAAGATCGTTACTGGATTTATGTAAATAATCAGTTTCACTATATCAAATTTGAAACTGTTTAAAAATTTACATAAACTCAGGCACTATGGGATGTTGTCAAACAAATTTTAATTTACATATTTATTTTAAACTAGCTGTTACCCAACTTCGTGAGCGTTTTATTTGAAAGAAAACAAAAAAGATCAGTCGCGTTATGAGGTTTCTTCTTAAATAAATAAATAAATGTTCTGTAGATATATTTTGAAGAAATAAACGTTACTAAAATAAATGTTACTTACAAAAAAGCTTTTTATCTTTCAGTAGGTACGAGTAATTCGGTTTTGAATCCGATGAGTGTTTTTTACGACAAAATATTATTATGTATTATTTATTTTTTTAAATTATTTATTAAATAAAAGTTCCACAGCATAAATTACATATTTTAAATAATAAACAATAAACATTAATGCAGAATTAAATGCTATAATGGGATTTGAATTATGTTGCGAGTATATACGTGGTGGCCGAGATGGTTAAATTTTGAACTTAAAAACACTTAAGTGGTTCGAATCCCGGTGTGTACCAATAAGTTTTTAATTAAAAAAATTATGTACATTTGTTTGACAACACCACTATAGTGCCTCGGAGAGCACGTTAAGCTGTCGGTCCCGGTTTCACTAAACCAACTTGTGAAACTGTTTATAGATGGGTTATTGAGTCTATTCAAAACATAGCGGTGAGTTAGATACTTGTTCGTGGATTAAAAACCCCTCCGCTGGGTACCCTGGGGCCGTCTAGGCGGTCTCGGGCGCCGTAAAGCACCCGTGACGATATGTCTGAATTATGTTGCTAATTATTTTAAACATCTAGTAAGAAAAGCTGTGAATAATACAAAATATGTAATCGTGTGTGTGTATGTATTTCTCACTAGTATTTTTGTTTGTTACAATCTTTAATGTCCAAAAATAGGAAGTCTACGATTTTGTTAGATGTGTTGATTAAAAATGTAACAAATGTAGAACCTGGGTCTGAACCTATGATCCAAGTGTTTTTTAGACCTAATAGAATGCATTTATAATCAGGTTTGCACCAACAAGAGCACCAGCACCCTGGGACGATGTGAAGACAGTAGACCAGATGGGCCCAGTGTGTCCACAAAGACTTCCTGATATCTCCAACGAGACTGTTGTCCTGCAGAGGATGCCCAAAGGAAGACTGGAGTATTTAAGAAGACTACTGCCGAGGCTTAAGAATCAGAGCGAAGATTGCTTGTATATGAATATCTATACTCCTGTTCAAGGTAATAGTCGTAATATATATTATTTAATTTGTTACTATGATTTATACAAAAGATTTTATATTATTTTCGATTTGATCAGTAGAACCTCAAAATATAAGTATAAGTTCTACTACTGCATCGATTTCTTGTTAAGATAGTAGTCTTCTTTCAGGGTGTGGTCACGAAGCGTGCAGTTGATTTGACGATAAGCAGCGAGTATACTAAGGTAGACTCATAATGAAAATTCGTCTTTGTCGCCGCACGTTTTGTGACCTCATTAATTTGCCGGGATTGTGCGATCATATTATATTATATTACAATTTATATATAATTTTATAAATTGTGATGCCCTACCAGAGTTGAACACCGAATTCTAATAACCAATAATAATTATATTGTAATATGAAATCATTGTTCTTAAACAAAAGTTCATCGACCTCGTTCATGAACTTTGTAGGTCTGCTCAGGTGGGCAATTCTCGCGCTTTCGACATTCATCTCGATTCGAGATTTTTAAACGAAAAATGACCAAAAATGCCATTTTTCGTTTAAAAATATCGAACATTAAACGAAATAAATATTAATTAATAAATATACAAATATTGAACGATGAATGACATATTTTACAAAAGTCACTCCTGTCGTGTCGTAAAAGAAAGAGTCAAGTTATACACACGCTACGTTAATGATAAATACACTGAAACATAATTTATGCATTCTTTTTCTTTTCATTCGCATTTTTTTTTCATTTGATTTCTTTGTACCTATATAGTTCTTGGGACTTTCTATAATACTTAGGTATTAAAATAAACAAGCCTTTTATTTTAAATAATAGATTAATTATTCTTCTATAGAGTTTAAAAGCAGAACTCAGAAATTTAAGATTTACGGTATTTACGTTAATTTAAAACCCGCTCACGTTTCCAGGTTAACTTAGGGGTGAGTATTCAAAAACCCTCTGTTTATTTTCCGACCATTTTTCTTTCTTCAGGTATATTTACTTATAAAATATTCAGCTGAAATTCGAAGACAGAATTTATCTAACAATAGATGAAGAAAGCTACAATGTCTGACAACACTCTTTATGCTTCCTTCGCAGTTTTTGTACAGAGACTTCAATCAGAACATATACGTGATCAAAATACAAACCCTAGGGTTACTGCTAAAATATATTTTGTCCTGTAAAACCTGCTGAACTTAGTTCACACGCACGAATGAATAGTCTGGGTGAATATATTTTTTCTTTATTTATATTAAGAGAACTATTTTGAAAGGTTGTACTTTGGGGTTATGAGGCTTCACTGATCAATTTTCCTATGGAACAATGTGTCGCAAATGAATAAAAAAATTTACTTCCCTATACAAATTGGTCATTTTAATCATTTTAGTTTGTATCATGAAGGCAATTTTCGATTTGATCAGTAGAACCTCATATTTTAAAAACACATTTATTTACTCCACAAAAAAACAATAACAAAATAAATATAAATAAGCGTCATATTAACCCAAAATGCAACCTTTCAAATTCACCCAAAATAAATTTTCTTGACTGACTGACTGATTTGCTTCTAATCGTCCAGTCGAAATTTTCGAGGCTAGTTATGAAATTTGGACAGTAGCTTTCTTTTGTATTGTAAAAAAACCGAGTCCCAATAGGGTGAAAATTAGTTTTTTTTTCATAAATGTTAATAGGTATTTCAGCAATAAATATATTGCAGGTATGCAATTATAGTTATACGAGTTTTTATTCATACGGCTTTAACCATCATATTAAAGTACATATTTCAGAACACAAATCAACTTGTCCCAAAGTTAACCCTTAGTAGAAGATATAATAAATATTCTAAAGCAATAATATAAATATAGACATCTCTGGTGACAATAGAGCTGGCAGCTTTTTTGCCCAGAAACGTATTGGGCACCATACCGATAGACAGCGATTTGGATCAAATATTTATTTTATGTTATGTTAAATACCTACACTTATTTATTTTTTAATGCTTTAATATTAATATTAAATATAATTTATTTATATATTTTTACTACTTTAAAAAAAAGAATATAAATAACCTCCAAAGATTTACAATAAAACAAAAATATTAATAATCTAAAAGAAAACGCACGAAATAACTACAAAGTCTTTTCACTCCAAAGAGTTTTTAATATTTCTTGTCAATAGCGTCTATTCAAAAACTAATGAAACGTTGACACCGCACCCATTTTACTATAAAATGTATACAAAGACGAAAATTTTAATCATTGTTACAATGGTGGACATTTTAATTTAAATTCAAGTGTTAGAATTCGCAATGGTTCGCGGTCTTCGTCAACGCCAGGAGCTACATTTTGATATTTCATTAGAAATGAAAATACAAAAGTGAAATTTAATTTATCTTTAGTTATATTTATTGTAGACAATTGAGAATCGTTTTGTGTATTTTCATTACAATTTATTAGTTCTCCTTTTGCTTTCGTTTACTGTTGGCATTTTGTTCTTTAATAATAGACTGCTTTTAGTCTTCGTTGATTAAAAGGCGTAACGTGGGAAGTGTACTGGTTAATAATTGCGAGTAATTAATTATATTTTAATTGTTTTCTTATTGCTATAAAATAATTTGCTTTGGCTATAATTACTCGTATATATATATAAGTATATTTAAATAATCCTCTCCAGAATAATGTGGGAAGTATTAAACTAGAAGAAAAAAAATTACAAAGTTTATGTAAAACCCAGATTGATTTATCTCTTATTTCCTATGGACATAGGAAATAACTCTTCCAATAAAAATAAGAAAAATTATATTATTTTAGATTTTTTAAATAAAAATTACCAAAAAAAAAAAACAATCTTAGAAAAACAAATTCTATAATTTGGTAAAATTCGTAATTAAAGTTTTGTAATTAATAAAGCGGCTGGTCGACGCTGTATGTGACAAGAGGGCTGGTAGTTTTTTCGCGCAGCAAATTAGTATTGCTGTGCAGCGCTGGAACGCTGCTAGTGTTCTTGGTACACTGCCACATGAATATATAATAAGTATGGATTAATATTTTTATTTATAGTTTAGTTTATAATTTAATTTTAGTTTTAATTTTTATTGATTTTAAAAATACTGTATATTTTATGAATATAAAATTTTCATAACAAATAAACTGATTAATAAAGTCCATTTTCGAAAATTAGACGGGATGATAGACAGCATTTAGCTTAAATAGACATTTTAGGAGTATACCTACAGTAAAGTACGTCATTCACAAACAAACGTTCTCTTTGAAAGTTGGTGAGACGCTTTGATCTTAGAATTGAGTCAGGTGAGAACTTAGTACCTATTTGAGATGTAGATCAAGTTGGGATGTTAGTAGTTTGTCTGTCGGACTTCCTTCCTTTTTAGGTTTCTAAATAAATTATTGGGTTATTTAAATAATAATATCTTTAGATACTATATATTTAGTAGACTCTAATTATTTATTTAATATTCTTTATTACAGTAAAGATTTGTGTAACAATACCTTATTTTTTATTATCTACCACCTAGCTAACCACCTAGTCTTACACTAGTTGGTTATGTAGTGAGCGTTCGTTACGGTAGTATTTTTCATATTAAGATTTCCATACCAATGCGTTTAAGTTCTAAAACTTTAATATTGAGGTAAAAATAAATATTTGTCGTCTGACCTAACCAAAGGCACTCTAAGACCTCATTGTTAAACATTTATTTTTTTATTTTTCATAAATATCTGTAAAGATTTACATACATAGTGATAATGAGAAATTAGTTATTTCGTAAAAATGGCATGAGACGGGGACTGTCTGATGGTTATACTTATTGAAATAAAATAAAAATGTTTCATACAAATGTCAAAAAATAAAGCCATATTATAAAAATATTTTTTATTTGTAAGTAAGATGACTTCAAGTGTGTCACTATTAAAACTAGTATTGCATGTGTTTGATATTAGGTTATTGAATGTATGTTATCTGTCACAAGATTATTTTTTGTCCCCAAAATGCTGTTTCCGTCGTTCCACGTTTCTGTCGTTTAACAGATTAATTTTCAACGCCAGTTCCTCACTAGAAATTATATTGGGATATTAATTCAAAACAAATGACGAGGCATGCTGGCGACTGCTGGCGAGTTCAAAACAAGCGAGGATGTTGTCGAAGGCAAAAAATAGACGCGTGCTCTATTCCGAGACAGCGATGTCTCTCCGCAATATGATATCGGGAAATGTATATGCACAACTTGGTAGTCGTATAAATATGCCAGCATTCGTATATCAGTAAGACTGGCGCCAATTACCTACTGGATATCTGTAAAACAAACTATGTGGATTTTTAAAAATACATTTGAAATGAGATATCTTATTTCCTTTTTTTTATAATAAATACATACTAATTAGTCTTCACTTTCCTCTAAATCTATGTTAGACATTCACGTGAGCTGACATGGAATACATTTTAAAGACCTATTTAAAAAGAAAAGTTATTCCGGTATACCATGATTCAAGGCAATTATTTTCTTTTTCATTTAGACAAAATAATATGGTTCCATAAGTTTTTTTTTTGTTTCATCAGTAGAGCCTATATTATCAGCATTAGCCCAAAGTACAACCTCAGTTCACGATAAATTTAATAAATTGAAAAAAAAACTATTTTTTATATACCACTACAATAAGGTTTACTGAATTGGAAACAATAAACAAATTTAGTGTTTCCAGCGAAACTTATCTTCGTTTTGTCTCCAGTGGGCCCGACACTCCAGGCCAAGTATCCAGTCGTAATGTTCATCCACGGCGAGTCGTTCGAGTGGAACTCTGGCAACGTCTACGATGGAGCGGTCTTGGCAAGTTATGCGGGCATCATTGTGATCACCATTAACTACAGACTTGGCATTTTAGGTATGTACCTTTATTGTAACAAGTTTTTTTTTTGTAAATATATGTAGGACAGTTTACACATATTGCTCTGGTCACAAACTAAGCTCTAGGCTTGTACTATGTTTACCAGAAACAACGATATAATACAGAAAAAACGATATAATACAGAAAAAACGTACTATTTTTTTTTGCCATGGGTGGGAATCGAACCCACGACCTCCTGAAACAACGCCAAAGGCGCAACCACTAGTCTACGGAGGCGGTCGATTTTAAAAACACAATAAAAAACTCATTTCATTTAATTTCATTAATTTTTCAACCATTGGAACTTTTCGCGCACTCTTGGTCATGTCAATTTTATACAATATGCAATAAAATATATTTAATTTTTTATTTTAATATTTACTCGATTTAGTAACATAATGTGTTGCTTAAATAAAGAGACGAAAACTATAATATATTACATATATCAGACTAGTAAAAATTCAATGTAGCCGCAAGGCTAATAGATAGTCAATGACTGTATTCTAGGGCATCCTGCCATGGTTTCATTACTTATGCTGCAATTAACGGCCGCAACATGTTCAGGAATAATAAAAAGAAAACCTGGAATAGAAGGGGGTTTATGAAGCAACTCAGCACAGATTTGGTCAAGCCTTAGATGAAGAAGTGACTTGAAGCTCCTACTTTGAATATTTTTTTATGAGAAAATATAGGCCAAATTATCGAAAAACCTATCGATACAGATACTGAACTTCAGGCAGGAGAATCAGAGCCTAGAAAATGTAAATACTGCGCCTTTTGCTCCTACAAAAAATAAGATGTCGAAATTAGGGTCCAAAAATTATGTATATTGTGAACACATACTTGGTATTTGTGCAGATTGCTCTAAAATAATAGTTAGCCATTAAAATATTGCCAATTACTTTTAATATGTATCCTAATAATAAGTATTTGATGTTAAAAATGATTAAAATTAAAAAAATATATACATATTTCAGTTGATTTCTGAGAAGTTGATTTTTTAGTTAGAACATTAGGTATTTTTATTTATTTTCTTGTAATAAATAACTGTGATTGTAGTGTCTATTAATAAAAGTATGTTTTATTATAAATTTTATCCTAACCTTAAATTTGCTTTATAAAAATATATATAATTAGGTATATTTAAGCTTACAGGCGATCTTTAATATATATACGCTTCAGAGACGTATGTTAAGGCTTTATGTACCTCCAAAATAGATTAGGCTTCTAGGGTTAAACTAAATTTATTGATTGACCTCGATTTATGGCTTTTATAGGTCTGCTAATCATTATGTAGAAGACAAAGTCACATGCAGTGGTCTAGTAAATTTAAAAATAAAAGAACTGTAAAAATCAATGTTTCTTGAATGGGCTTTTTTACCGCTGATTATCAAAAATAAAATAATAATAATATAAAAAATATTTTCTTTATTGATCACAATAAAACAGTTCGAGTAGTGAGACCCTCCCATTCTAGGATTCCCTATGTTGTAGGAATTAGTTTCCTTTGATCCAGTGTATTTTTTTTTTATAAATAAAAACTATATTTAGACATTAAAAAATAATAATAGTTACTAAAAGACAATAATTATAATTTGAAATAAAAATAAACAAGGAATGCAAATTGTATAAATTTTCCTTCTCAGTTTTCTTTTAAACATAATATTTGTATTATATTTAATACACTTCCGAAATATTTAACATAATAATATGCAAAAGTTTTTTCGAAAAATACGCGTCGTTTTATGATATCCAGGAAAATCGCATAAATTCGCCGAAGGATACTCAATAACATTATTTTTTTTATTTTAACATTAATAATTGGATTACATGATTACTCATGTAATCCATTTTACTTGTGTAATCCAATTAGTTTAATTTGGCTACAAGAAAAGAAAAATATTAAAAGCTGGAGAAAAAATATTAGGCCATGGAAAGACTTGCGACATCTGCCTATTATGTTGTCAGTTAGCAAATTGGTTCCGAATGAAAACAAACTTTATAAAAGGAATAAATTCTGAACACGCTCCATTTTTATAGATAGATGCTATAAAAAATCTATTTGAATACAAAAACTTTAATAACAAAAAATCTGAAAATCTTTCTAAAAGTATTTTCCGAGTAACAACGATTTACGATACAAATAAAAATAAAAGGAAAGTTCAAGAAGCGTAACAAGAATTGAAAATAAAAAAACAAGAATCACTTAGTTTAATCTACATTGGGAGCAAACCAGTCTTAATTCTTGAAGCCTTTAGGGGATTAAATTTTAAAGTTTTAAAAATCCGATCTAAATCAAGAATTTTCTCTCAGATGCACTTGTATTTTTGTTCTCGGAGGCAGCGATCTAATTATAGTGGGATGGGTGCGCGGCCAAGCGCTCGTGTATCGCTTCGTCACGTTTCACTTTGCTTAATTAAACTGCTCCAGCTTCACTTTTTGCTAAAAACTTTGATCGTATTTCTTTTCTTTTGTTTAAAAGTAGACTTTCGTCCTAGAATTTATGGTTCACTTTGCATAAGACAAAGTTATGAACTCGATTAAGTTTATTACTCAGTTTCATGGCGTTGTTAAAGTTTTGATTTATCTATACTGATGGCTCTTGTTTTTATTTAATTAGTAATTGGTATACTATTTGTAAGCATTTTAGTTAATATAACAATGTAAATTTCAAATTGAAGCTAAAATTTTCTAACGTCTTTTTATTTTTAAATAATTATTCATGTACAATGTATAATATACTTTTTGTTTAAATTATTTATGTTATTTTAGGATTTTTAAACGCAAACCCAATACCACATCTAAAGGCTCGTGTAGCCAACTACGGCCTTATGGATCAAATTGCAGCACTACATTGGGTTCAACAGAACATAGCTCTATTTGGCGGAGATGCCGGAAATGTCACAATGCTTGGTCATGGATCCGGCGCAGCATGTATCAATTTCCTCATGATCTCTCCTACAGTTGGAGGTAAATACACTGCTATTTTGGATAGTTGAAAGCATTAATATTCAGTTTTGTAAAGTATTTTTATATTTTCTTCTAGGATTATTTCACAGAGCAATTTTACTATCTGGTTCGGCGCTAAGTTCTTGGGCACTTGTAGAAGATCCAGTCAGTTACTCCGTCCAACTTGCCAAGCAAGCCAACTGCACTCTCCCCGAAGACATTGTTAAAGATCACGAACTTATCGTCGACTGCTTGCGAGAAGTTCCGCTCGACGAACTTATGGCAGCAGAAATAGCGACACCTAGTTACCTAACTGCATTCGGTCCCTCAGTCGATGGAGTAGTTGTGAAAACTGATTACGCGAAAGAACTGCTAACTTTCTTCATTCCAAACGACCTCCAAGGATTCACCAGCGTGTCCGGAGTGAACAACTTAAAGGGAGGGACAGATAAAAGAAGCGGCGATAGGACATTTGGAATAAGGGGCGGCCAAAATAAATACGATTTGCTATTTGGTGTGGTTACTAGTGAAGCCCTGTGGAAATTCTCGGCCCAAGATATACAGAACGGATTCGAGGGGGAGCGTAGAGATAGAATAATAAGGTGAGCGGAACAATGTTTATTCAACAAATTGGTATTTGAAGGCTACGGGACGGGTATTGGCGTATCTTTTCAACGATGCTTTAAATAAAAGTGTTTTTCTTGAGGATTGAGTCGTATCTTGAATTTGACAACTTCCATTTCGAAACGAATATCTGTACTGATATTTTAACATATCAAACACGGATTTTAAATTGATGTTTGACTTTCAGGACTTATGTAAGGAACGCCTACACATATCATTTGAGCGAGATATTCTTCACAATTGTAAATGAGTATACGGATTGGGAGAGGACTGTGCAAGTAAGTTCTATCAATATACCTTTTCCTAACTTCTGTAACTTTATTTTAGATACAGAAAATCTTTATTAAAAGGATAAAATACTATGAAAAAAATCCTGGTGGGTTGGACTTAACCTCACGGTCCCTATTTATAAATTAATAAAATTCTTAAATATAACATACTGAAAAAAGTAAAAACAAAAAACAGACTCCTCTGTCATCTAGATCCGCGAAAGCAAGGATCGTGGGACCCACTAGGAATTTTTAATATTTTATATATTAAAAATATATATATAAGATTATCCTGATAAGGAATAAGGAATTTATAAAATTCATAAATATAAATTATTTATAAAAAAAATGCTATTTAATCGTGCTAATGGACTTTTTAACAAATAACTATAACAATTTCAGCACCCTATAAATACACGTGACGCAGCAGTACTAGCAATATCCGATGCACAATACGTGGCACCATTAGTGCAGACCGGAGACTTTTTGAGTGTGGCCAAAAGTTCTCCTGATTCAGGACCTAACACATTCTTTTATGTATTCGATTATCAAACTAAAGATGGCGATTATCCCCAGGTATTCATTTACATTTTTTTATAGTCAGATATCATCATTATTAATTGTATTTTAAATATTGTAATTTGTTTGCAAGTAAATGTATTTGATTGAATATAAAAAAAAATATGTAGTACAATTCATACATATTGCTTTGAATACTAACTATATTATAAACACACATACCATGGCAAGCTGCACAGGAAAACTAATATTATTTGAAAGTCGAATCCACGACCTCCGGATATAAGCCAATAGTGTAACCACTACACCGATCATACACGTACGCGATCATACCATATATTCAATTTTATTTAGGTAAATTTATTTGACAACACCACTATAGTGCCTTGGAGAGCACGTAAAGCTGTTGGTCCATTTTTACTATACCAACTAGTGAAACTCTCTATAGATGGCTTATTAAGTCTATCCAAACATCGCGACGAGCTAGACAACACCACTATAGTGCCTTGGAGAGCACGTAAAGCTGTTGGTCCATTTTTACTATACCAACTAGTGAAACTCTCTATAGATGGCTTATTAAGTCTATCCAAACATCGCGACGAGCTAGCTTGTTCGGTGTAGACTCATACCATCGGCTACGACGAGGTGGAATTTAAAAAAACCCTCCGCTGGGTACCCTGAGACCGCCTAGCTAGGCTCTCGGGCGCCGTAAGGCACTTGTGATGATATATTTATTTATCATATATTTGAAACATAAAACAGAGCATGAACAAATAGAAATAAAAAATTAGTCAATAAAAAGTAATACTCTGGACAGAATCCATTTTATATTGAGCAGTTTAAATGAGAAAACGAGTAGCTACGATTTTTTAAATGGTATTTTAGCAGTATAGGAATTTTACTATCTGGAGGAATTTTACACAACAGTTTTTCAGCAGTAGATAGTGTTATTTTCAAAAGCTTTTTTTAAATATTTTACTATCGGATACAAGCTATATCTTACTGGTTGATTTTTCAACAGCAGCGCATGGGGTCAGTTCACGGAGAAGAATTGCCTTATTTATTCGGCGCTCCGCTAGTGGACGGCCTCGGGCATTTTCCCAAAAACTACACAAAATCCGAAGTTGCCTTATCAGAAGCCTTCATACTGTACGTCGCAAATTTCGTCAGGACCGGGTGAGTTTATTTTTCTTTACCTACCGATAAAACTTTATTTTACACCTCTTATTTATAGTCACTTTGAAGTCACTTCAATTTATTTTTTCAATTTGTTACACCCAACCTGAACAAAGAGTGATATTTCGTCCATTGTATTGTATTGATTGTGATTGTATTGAATAAAGCCTAAGACTTATTATCAACCAAATCCATTTCATTTTGAAAATGGAACACTGAAATAAATGGAAAGTAGCTTCATTCAAATGTTATTTATGAAAAGCCGTTAATCCAACGTAACAAACAGGGAAAAACCATTGTTTTCGCGGTTCAAATAATTCCAAAAGAATTCTACAGTATGTTCGGTGCTAACGGCTCGTTTCACGTTTTGTTATGCCGTTTGTTATCCCGACCGAAACGAGGACCGTTTTTTGGTTCGGTCCACGTGCTTAGCATAATAATATACATGTTTTTGTCTTTTCCCAGAAACCCGAACGAACATCAACGACAGGAATCCGTCCTTCCTATATCGAGAGAACGAAACCGATTTAAGTCCATAGTCTGGGACGAGTACGATACCTTACATCAAAAATATTTAGAGATCGGTAAGTGCTAATTAATTAACATTTACCTACCGCTTTTAAGACTGACCTTTCACTAAAATTCCATGAAATTCACTAAATGGCCAAAGGGTACAGGTTATAAAAACATTTCCATTGCAGGCATGAAGCCACGGATGAAAAACCACTATCGGGCTCACCAGCTGTCCGTGTGGCTGCGGTTGATCCCCGAGATCCACCGCGCGGGGATGAAGGACGTGGTGGCCAAACACAACCTTTTCCGTAACCACAACGACCCCGAGCTGTACGACGGTCTCGTGCGACCCGACCCCCACACGAGGCCTAACTACTTCGACCCGACCCTCGACATATACCGCAAGCCCATTTATAACCTGACGTTAGAAATGCCTACCACAACGATGGACACCTACGTCACTACCTGCATTAGTGTAATGTCAGCGCGGCCCGGCTCGGCCGTCACTCAAACTCACACGGCGAGCAACGCAACCACTCAAGACGTATCCAATATGGAAGTGGCCGGGTACACTGCCTACTCCACAGCACTCAGTGTTACTATAGCTATCGGTTGTTCGTTATTAATTCTCAACGTACTAATATTCGCCGGAGTTTATTATCAAAGAGACAAAACGAGATTACAAGTCAAGGCATTACAACAACAACAGAAGCGAAATCATAACTCCACTTTCGACAGTGTATCTTCCAAACATCCGCATTATTTCATCGGACATTCGCAAAGTTCTAGCACGATAGTCGATATCGATCATCAGGATAAGAACGCTATTATCGCAATGACAAATCGCGTCCCACATTTTCCGAGCTCAAATTGTCCGAATGTTTGTCACACGGGGATTCAGATGTCCAACTTATCGCAGAAGCCGAGTCCGCCGACGAGCCGCGCCGGGCAGTGCACTACGCTGCCAAGAAAGGTTGGGTTCGCGTATCAGCAGAGCAATCAGTTGTGTAACGCTTCCAACTGTATGACGCTGCCAAAAAACGCTACGTTTATGAGCAGTGCTACAGGTAACCTGCCAGATGTTCAGGCGCAGACCGGGCAGAGCCAGGGCCCCGGCAACGGTTCGGTGTTAGCCCCGCCGGACTCGCCACCGTCGACGCACTTCTCGCAGAAGTCGAGGGTTCCCCAGGCCGCTATGTCCGAGATGAACGTATGAGACATGGAAGATATTTACAATTATGTGTAAACGTGTACGTGTAATGGACGGTATTCGACAAAACAAACGTGCGGTTGCGGAAAACACAAATTGTAAATATCGTTAATGAGAATGTAAAAACTAAATGTAAATAGATAGTTAATAAAAGAATAATTAGGCGAATAATGTAATGTAATATTACTAAAGCAGGTATCTCTAACAAATAATTTGTAATTAGTTTTAAAGTTGTATATTTTTATTATTGTAAATATTTAGTTGCCATTTTAAATAGGCAAAACTGTTATTTAAATACCTAGGTAAAGTTTTTTTTTATTATTTGTTCTATTATTGTAAGAATAATGTTCGAGAATATAGAGCCTTAATAATCGAAGTTGAAAAATCTTTGTCTCTGGTTCTTTTTTACAAAAAAAATAAAAGTTGTAAAAATATGTAAGCATAAAATTATATACAGATACAAAAAACATATTATCTGTCAATAATAAATAAATAAAACATACCTACCTATATCTAATTCGTCATGCGATGACAAAAAATGTAAATAAATTATAGAATTTTAAAGACTGTATACCTATTAATAGTCATAATTGTTTCATTTTAATAGATGTGTGAAGCAATTTTATTATTTTATAATATTACAAATATTAAAATCAATGTTAAATGGTTAATAATAATAATAATGTACCCCCTAAGTTCGTTATTTACGTTTGCGTTATAATCAAATTGTTATTTCTAGTTATTAACATTGGGATATTATTGCTAAAGTGATTATTTATATTTGAAAAATGTAAATTATATTCAAGTTATTTTTATTGAATTGCTTATTATTCTATAAGTTATTTAAAATTTAAATTATGCTATCACAAAATATGTTGAAAGTTTATTAAGTACATAACGATTTGTCTTAATGTTACTATGAAATCTTATGACAGTATGAAAATAAATTCAAAAAACTTTATTACATGGACTTTTTATTACTAACAAATTCTACAAGCCCGGTGATTACAAGCACAACGCTAAGCTAAACTTTAATCGATATGATCATCTTGATACCCAATGTATAGAGATGACATTTCGTTTCCATTCGATTCGTGGTAACGTCTTTCCGAAATGTCAAAGGCATATTGTGTTAGGCAAGTTTTTTGTTTGATAGCTATCCAAATTATGTTTTTGGCTAAAGGGGGCTGGTGACATTGAAAATATTGACAGACAACTACGTCATTTTGGTTAAAGTTTAGCTTAACGTAGTACGGCGTAATGCCTATTGGACCCTAATTCTGAAGATTCGACTGTCGATAGATATTCGAGTGAAATATGACAGATCTCCGTAGACATGCATTTCGACATACATTCGACTCAATATACACTTATAATAGGCACTATTTTTTTTGACATTCTTTTGAATTTCATAAAGTTGAGGGTAGTTATGCTTTTCCTCATAGCTACAATCGCGGACAGCGGAACCGATTTGTCATAGCTAGGTATAAAGATGTTTTTTATACTTAGCTATGAAAAATCGGTTCAACAGTTTCGGCGGAACAGTTTCACAGTGACCAGTTGGGAAACTCTAAACCATTTATCGTAGCGTCATTTGTGAGCAGTCTTAAAGAAATTTAGGTGTTAAAAAGATGACCGGTCAACCAATAAATGGGCAAAGGATATTGACCAGATTAGTAAGAGAAATGGGTTGTCATTGTACCTAAATGAAATATAGTACACAAACCATAACTTAATTTTTACTTTATTACTTTACCTTTAATTATTACTTTCACACTGAGAAAAAAAAAAGTTCTTGAATTATATCCGCCTTCAAACAAAGAATGTTTTTTATTTATTTATTGTGGCATGGAAACAAGAACTTCAGCCAAAAAATTAAAAATAAACCAATGATTTGTGTACTATATTTTTTTTAGGCATGATCCTCGTTCCTTAAATAGTCAAAATCCTTTATCTGTGGTTACGGATATACACTGGCCTCAGCGGTCATCTCTCCAGCAAGAGATCCTATTGTTTGATACCAAGTCTGAGCACTTAGAGGTAAGTGTGGCTTTACCTTTTTAGAGATTTTAATAATGGCCAGAATTACCCTATAAAAATACTGTTCACTTTTTATTCGAGCACAAATGTGTGTGTAAAATCTGCATAGACACTTGGAGTAACATATAAAATGAACAAAAATGTCTATTTCTTATGGATATTTTGGACCGACCTAAATGTCATCGTCGGAATTAGTAGACCGCAATATTTTAAGAAAAAAAAGGTTATAATTGGTGACCCCATCTTCCTTGAATAGATCCTGTAAAGAAGAATTGTAAGTAAGATCATAATGAGCAGAATGCAGATTAAAATATCAGAAAAACTTGCCAACAATAGTGAATTCAAACCCTTTAATATATATAGATATAGAATACTATCAGCGACCATGAGACTGGAACCAATTTACTGGCACCCGTGGTGATTAATGAATAAACTCATTAGTTTTGCTACCACTGCAAAAACGGTCGAGTCACCCAGTCATGTTTAGGTTCCCCGGTTTTTCGGGAGC
Source organism: Monopis laevigella (assembly GCA_947458855.1). NCBI lineage: Eukaryota > Metazoa > Arthropoda > Insecta > Lepidoptera > Tineidae > Monopis > Monopis laevigella. Next base: position 8,715,243 of record OX381581.1, on the reverse strand, counting down.
CTTCTGCATCCATTTCTTGACGAGTTGGTCTTGACGAGTCTCCTTTCAGGGTTGCGAATCGGCGGCGGTTAATTAGAAGATAAAGTAGACTCGTAATGCAAATTCGTCTTAGTCGCCTCCCTCTTTATAACCGCATCATATATATATATATCTTCACGGGTGCCTTACGGCGCCCGAGACCGCCTAGACAGCCCCAGGGTACCCAGCGGAGGGGTTTTAATCCCACCTCGACGTAGCCGATGGTATGAGTCTACACCGAACAAGTGGCTAGCTCGTCGCGATGTTTTGGATATACTCAATGACCCATCTATAAACAGTTTAGATAATTTTTTTAACTAAAAACTCATTGGTACACACCGGGATTCGAACCAGGGACCTTAGTGTTTTTAAATCCAAGGTCTAACCAACTCGGCCACCTCGTATAATCACCGTATAATCAACCACGTATTGATCGACCCCATGTACTCTGTATGTCTCTTTACCATCAGGTAGGTACAAAGTCACATGCCATTGCCCTAACATCAAATTCAAACGATCTAAAGTTAAAAAAAAAACTATCTACCAGTGAACTTGTGAATTTTGCTTCACTTTAAAGAGCGACCAATAAAGTTCAGTTCATTTTAAAAGCAGTTTAAAATTCAATATTTTAAGAATAAACAACCATTTTGAAAGCGGTGTAGTGACCGGTCTGAAAGTAAGTTCTATTCAACGCTTTTGAGCGCAGAAAAGAGTTTGTAGTGTTTGAATTTAAAAGTACGTCCTTTGACACACTTATCTCTTTATTGCATCTTTTGCAACGTATAAACTGCATGCAATATAATACCTAGCTAGTGCTCTATGTTTTTCTGTTTCGTATACTTGAAGTTTTAAATAGGAAAATGGAGTTTTAAAAATAACCTACCTACTTACAAAATTTAATGGTAGGTCAGGCATTAAATGTAGTTATATTTTCTGCTACAAATTTCCATGGTGGATCAAGACATTAAAATTAAATATAGAAACATTTTCTAATTCCACAAAAAATAATTTTTGGTGGGTCCACAATTAAACGTGATCCGTCATATTTTCTACTACTTGAAGTTTTAAAAAAGTTTTAAATATAAAATGGAGTCACGTTTCTACAAAGTTTCATGGTAGATTAGATACCAAATTCAACGAATCGAAGTAATTATGAGCACATTTTCTACTAACTGCCACGATGTTGTGTGGTATTTACTTATAGTTTTGATAAAATATTTAATATAGATCTTGTTAACCCACATGACATGTCCAAAATGTACAGGTTATAAATAATAAATTGCTTTAGGTGAAAACGTGTGAAAGTCATCTTTCAGATCAGGACGCGTTTATTTTGTAAAAAATATATATTAAAAATAGATTTTTTTAGTTAAAGACAAAAATTACAACAAAAAAAATCTAGAGTTTAAACGAACGCTAAACAAAGCTCGGTACATATTTAGTTAACATATTGAGAATCGAAGTCACGACCTCCGGATAAAGCCACCCATCGTCATCATCATAGTCATAATTATCAGCTATAATAAAATACCACTAAAGGTAGTGACTTCAGCATTATAAATAAACATAAACAATACATAGACGAATACGAAGTTCTCCATTTCTCCAAGCATGAGAGATAAAGCACATGTTTATTGAAGAATATGAAAATATTTTATATCCAGTCGAAAAGTTTCAACATATTTGACCTAATTCTGAAACTTCGCCCGTTGTGAAGTGGCCCTTAGGCCTCGGAGTGAGCTGCAGCACCGCATTTGGATGACCCTCTATACCCGTATGAACTGCGTTTTCGCCATTTGTCTATATTAAATTTAGATGCCAAATGTCATGGTTTTGTAGGTTATAAATAGGATTTTCCGGAAATAGAAATGGTAGGTAAAGACAGATAAAATCATTATATCAGAAATACAGAAATGTTTTTTTATATTTTTTATTAGAGCAATATATGTTAGGTTAGTTCGTGTTTAACTGATGGTAAGCAGATCTATAAAGTTCCAGAATAGGAATCAATATAATTATTTTCGTTTAAAATTTAATAAATACGACTATTTTGATGATAAATTTAGAAATAATGCCTGAGGTAGGTATGCTATTAATGTTTTTATAATTAATCAACAAAATGTGTGCCACAATTCGTATGTACATAATTAGCATGTTATAAAATTTAGGGATTTAATTTCAGACAACCTACGTAGACTAGTGGTTGCACCTTTTGCGTTGTATCCGGTGGTCGTGGGTTCGATACTCACCCATGGCAAAGAATATTAGTACGTTTTTTTAGTAGTACAGTTTGTCATGGTTATACACATATTACAAGCCTAGATCTTAGTTTGTAACCGGAGCAATATATGTGTAATTTGTCCTACATATTATTATTATTATAAACTTTAAAATTTTCTCAAATTAGCGCTTACCTACGATTTAAGTTTGGATTCCCTTCTGCTTCTTTTTTTTCCAGGCAGTTACAATCTATGTAGGTATTTATAAATCTAGCTAGAGGCTCTTATAGAGTCATCGACGCTTTCCATCAGGTACGTTTAAGATCAAACATTCCCCTTATTCTAAAAATGGCCACAATGTCAGTGGAGGCATTTTTTTTTAAATTATAATATTTGAATACTATTCAAAGTTTTAAATTTCTACATACCATTTGAAAGTTGTAATTACTAACTTGTTAGTGAGACTAAACTAAAAATTAAACGCCGAAAAAGCTGAAAACAAGGGTTTGTTATTTAAAAAAATATATATCTTATATATCAACAACAAAAAAGCGGCCCCAGCCTAGTGGTTAAGTCACTGCGCAACTGATAACAAGGTTAAGCAGATGACAACAAGACCGGCCTGGGATGGGTGACCGCTTTATACAACGAGGCTATTTCATCATAAACACCGCAACAAGCTCGCCACTTGTTAGGTGTTGCCTCCGAATACCATCGGCGAAAGGGTTAATCCCTCCGCTGGGATCCTGAGGCCGTTTAAACGGTTCTCGGGAGCCAAATTGGCACCTGTGATGGTATTTATTTATTTTATTTAAAAAAGTTGTATTGGTTAAGTTGAGCTTCCTAACCAAGGGGACTTAAAGAAAGATCGAGCTGGAAAAAAAACCAAGCAAAAGTTGAAACAGACAAAAAAATTATTTTAAATTTTAAATTTAACCTTAACTAATTTATTTATTAAAACTAAAATTTGTATATTTACAATGTTAACAATTATAAATTAAAAATTTCTTGTAGATCCTCCGTAGCTGCGCATGTGCCCAAAATACATAGAGCATTGCCCCTCTGAATTTCCAGCGATATTCGTTGGAAAAAATAGGATCTTGCTCGATGGTCCCCAGATGCATCAATTAAAAGTTTTCCAAGATTACTTCCAAATTTTATTGCATCTGGTGACCACGGTCCCAAGGTTTCCACCGAAAACGCTAGAAATTCGTAAGAGGAGCTATGTTTCTTGTATTTATCAATTTTTTTATTTTGGGCAAGCAAAGCTGCAGCACCGGAGGATCTTGAAGTGACGTGGGAATAACTTGGTGCAAGGGTGTCCACACAGGTGGCGTCCCAGATTAGAGCTCGATAGAATTTTAAATAGATTTTTATTTTAAGGAAATAAAGTACTATTTATAAATTATCTACAACAGGAATCAATAAGATATTTTAGGTGGGAGAAAGGCCTCTATAACTTCGTTAGGCTGACCGACCGATCTCGTTATCATTGCCCATACAGATGCAAAAACCTTCAAGTGATCTAGTCATGTTTCGGTTTTAGTCTGTGGGTTAATCGGTATTCAGGAGACTACGACATCGTTTTTTTATGATGGTGATAGTTTCCTTTCCGGGTGCGATTATAAAACGTGCGGCTGATTTGACGATAAAGCAGCAAGGATATTAAATATGCTCGTAATATAATTTCCTCCCATTTCTTAACCACATCGTTTAGGCGGCATAGTGGGAGCGATCAATATTAAAAAAAAAAAAAAAAAAAAATTATCGACCCATTTAATGGATTTTGTAAAGCTATTTACCGTCGGGGAGATACAAAGTCACATACCGTGCTACAAAAAAAAAAAAGCACTTGAAAAATATAATTGATTTTAAAACCACTTGTTTACATACATACCTAGTAATACATACATTTCATCACGGGTGCCCGAGACCGCCTATACGGCTCCAGGGTACCCAGCGGAGGGTAATCCCACCTCGTCGTAGCCGATGGTATGAGTCAACACCAAACAAGTAGCTAGCTTCTCGCGATGTTTTTACTTGTTTACAAATTTTTTTTTTTTTTTTAAACTAAGCCAGGTAAAAAAATTATAAAATTTATATTAAGCTTTAAATCTTTAGTAATCAGAACTGTAAATAACGTAGGTGTAAAGGATAGAGAGTTAAGCACCTCTCGTAAAATAATCTTAGAACAACGTCTTCTCCTTTTATAAAGCCAATAAAGTAGCTTTTACGTCGATATAACCCGTCTAATAATGTACTTTATGTTAATAATATCTCGCTTTACGTGATGCTGACATCTTTATTTTTGTCGTATAATATTCACTTATGATAAGGAACTCTTTAACTTCTTTATAACTCTTTTCAAATTCAAAATAAAAAAAATAAAAACTATTTATTTTTTAACATCACGCTTATCGTATGTAAGAGAGTCTCTATGATTTAGGCCGCCTATGTCCTATACAGAATAAAAATACCGTCAAATGACTCAGTCATATTTCGGCCCTAGAGTCGACTTGACGCCCATACAAACGTACTTCCAATATTACAACTTGGCTGTTGGTCGAAGTTATATTATTTTTTTATGTTTGTCATTGTACGCAGAAATATTTCTGTTTTCGTTAATAAAAAAAATTAAAAAAAGTTTTTTTTTCTGATTTCGAAAAAAAACAGAATATTTAATAAATACAATGACCGACAAAAATATTATTTGCGACAAACAGAAATTAATCGAGTATTATTGGAAGGCGAAAGCTAATTTAGTATGAAGGAGTTTGCGATTACTTACCTAAGCATATTTCACTATCTCAAAGGTTAGGTGGTAGAAAATGCCTAAGGCATTAAGCTCGCCTATGTACAATTTTGTGCAATAAGGAATTTTAAATAAATAAATTGCTAATGCAGTTCACCGGTTTTCAGAAGCATACTGCATGTATTCTTTCTCGGGGTAGTAGAGTAATTTAAGGGTGCCCTTACGAAATGGGCTGTTTCGTAATTGTTGATTGACTATAAGACAGCGAGGATATTAAAGTACTCCTAGTTCAAAATTTGTCGCAGCCCTTTTCGTATCTGCATCAAGAAGGCGGCAAATTAGGCGCGACCCCATCTTTTTATTTTTATTGGAACATGGCATTGGACTTTGTATCCACCTGGCTCGTGGTGAAGTTATTATTACCCATTGGAGTTCTTTGATAATAATGCATTAATCGACCCATCAATGGACTTTGTAGTTATGCTTACCTATCATCAGGTAGATACAAAGTCACATTTATCTCTACATACCTTTTCTAATGTGCCTGCTAATTTCAGGGATTGCCTTAAATAATGTCATTATACTTATGTCTTGTTATTCCGACGAAGATCATTTAGCCGGCATAATGCGGTTTAACATCAATGTTTTAATTATTAATCAAACCCATGCATGGACTTTTAAATAAAAGTAATAGTTTTTTTTTGGCCGAGTTGGTTAGACCTTGGACTTAAAAACACTAAGGTCCCTGGTTCGAATCCCGGTGTGTACTAATGAGTTTTTAATTTAAAAATTTACGTACATTTGTTTAACAACACTACTATAGTGCCTCAGAGAGCACATTAAGCTGTCGGTCCCGGTTTCACTATACCAACATGTGAAACTGTTTATAGATGGGTTATTGAGTCTATTCAAAACATCGCGACGAGCTAGCCACTTGTTCGGTGTAGACTCATACCATCGGCTACGACGAGGTGGGATTAAAACCCCTCCGCTGGGTACCCTGGGGCCGTCTAGGCAGTCTCGGGCGCCGTAAGGCAACCGTGATGATATGTATGTATATAATAGTTTTTTTTTCCACTATGTGGAAGGCAACGATCTTTCGACCATACAGCCTTATCTGAAGTAATAGTTATTATACTTGGTGGTATTTTTTTATTTATTAAGGCCTTAGACTCAAACTACCTACTAGCTAGAAAGTATAGAAAAATATATATTATATTATATACATATAAAAAAAAACTACTTTTAGTAATCGTAAACTTATTTATCTTTATGAATTTTATAAATTAAAAAATAAGCATATTAATAAACTAAAAATCTTATAAAACGACAGCATTCACTCAGCGCTTAAAGCAAAAAAAAAATGCAGGTAAAATGAATAGCGTAATTAAGAAAGATTTTCTGTTTTACATCTAGCGACGAAAGCGCTTCTTTTCATAGTGGAGAATGGGTTTTCACACCTTTGAGGAAATGTAGGTGACCGAGATACACTATATAAATAGCAAGAAGACATTTTGATGAATAATTAGTGTACAACTTTTTTTTTTTAATAATTACAATAATAATAACTAAACCATATAGGTTTAAAAATAGAAAGTTAAAAGGATCCCCCCCAGTGTAAACCATTCTATTAGTTTTAACACAAAAAAAAAATACCACCTAAAACGGCGCAAATACTCAGTTCTCAGCAGAGACTATGTTTTGAGTTGAGCCGTTTGGGGTCGAAACTATGGGGCCGTGGGGACCAGGATAACATAAAATCTTTAAATACATTTCCAAGCTTTGGTCGACGCATCTGGTAACCCAAGGACTGGTCCGTTATTCGGAGAGTGTGTTAGTATGGCAATACAACGAAGGAACGCAGCCAGTCTTTTGGGAATCCTCTGGGAGAAATATATTGTTTATATTAGTTAGGTTTCTTGGTTATATAGGCTTTTTATTATATGTTGATATTTATATATATATCAACCCAGTACCCAGGTACCCAGCGGAGGGGTTTTTAATCCCACCTCGTCGTAGCCGATGGTATAAGTCTACACCGAACAAGTGGCTAGCTCGTCGCGTTGTTTTGGATGGACTCAATAACACATCTATAAACAGTTTCACAAGTTGGTATAGTGAAACTGGGACCGACAGCAACGTTCTCTCCGAGGCACTTATAGTGGTGTTGTTCATTAATAAGATCTAAGTGTACGCATGGCTAGGCTGCAGTGTTTCCTACACACGCTAAGAAGGCAACCAAAATGTACGCCACATAACCAACTAGAGTAAGACTTGGGTTACATGGCTGGTAGTGACTGACAGGACAATGGAACTGTCCTGTCACTATCAGCCTACACACTGAATAATTTATTCCTCCTCATACAAACGCAGTCTGTTTTTTTTAAATAATAACTAGGGACCGGTCCCACAACCACGAAACACCGAGGTCGCTCCTTCAGGCCTGTGGAAGCCGCGGACTTGTAGTCGCCTTCTGGAAGGAGCTGGGGCTCTAGAGAAAAATCAGGCGAGGCGACGTGTCGTGTCGGCTTTAATCAAAACTGTATAGACTTTGGCAGGTGACAGCGTACCTCACGCCTACTGTCACTGTCATAACCCATACGTTTTTGACTGAGGCGACGCGACATGTCGCCTCGCCTGCTTTTTCTCTAGAGCCCCTGGGCTGGCTAGAATAGTCAGCCGACTCACGCCAAAAAGGCACTAACCTCTTGGCTAATTGCGGAAAACGAGCCCGCCATGAACATGACCCGTCCCGGCTTCGCACGGATTACTACCAACTATCACAGTACTGTGTTATATACATATAAACCTTTCGGATGAAATTACCTTAATAATAGTGAAAATCGCAACAAAAACCGTTGCGTACTTTAAAATATGTAAGAGTACAGCCGGGGTAGACAGACGAGGAAAGCAAATTTGTTTTATTATCGACCCGCCCCAGATTACTACTTATATGTATCACAGTACTATGTTTTATACATATAAACCTTTCGGAAGAGATTACCTAAATAATAGTATAGAAGATATACCTAAACGTACAAACGCAGGAATCGACATCATTTTATAATGTGTATAGACTATGCATAAATATAGATGGAAATGCATTTTCAATTATTGTTCTCATTGTAGTTTATGTATATAATGACATAAATGCATTGTAATTGGATGTTATTATAATAATGTAACTAAACCATCTTAGGCGTAGGGACGTGACGACCTCACCGCCCGCTTTAGGCTGTAAAGTTCGCCCCCCACCCATCTCGATAACTCGAGCCTGTAAACGACTGAAGAACTCCATCGCCGCTGTGAGATAATCATAGAACCTTATATCTAATAAATTTCAGCCATGTGATCGTCTAGTTTAACCCTTTTACGTTGTGTATTTTAACGTTTCAGTAACCCATAGTTCTTTTAGAGGTAGAATTAATATTACGATTGGTAAACTTTATAAAGTATGTTTGTATGACTTAAATACACTGTATACAATAATCAAGAAAGTATTAAGAATAGATAATTTGAAAAACTTACCTAAGCGCCGTATACCTACCATCTTGCATTAAATTGACACTATATTAAACTAGACACCTGCATTGCACAACGACTAATTAACGACTGACCTTGCCTCGACTTCCCTGTGTTTAGGTGCTCCTGCGCTTTTTCCTATCCCCTCTACAGCGGGCGAGATGAACCGCGTAGTAATTTAATTTAGGCAATTTGTATCGTATTTGTATATATATAAAGTTTATAATACAATAACAAATCTCAGGGAAACGAGATAAGCATTATTAACTCGTGGTGTTTCTTACGTGATTTCTAATGAAATATTCATGAAATAAATTTTATATTGAAAAGTTTCATTAATATAAATACAGGAGGTGTATGGACGAACCGTTACAAAGCGTAGGGACGTGACGACCCCACCGCCCGCTTTTGCGCAGTCAGTCAACCGAACGATGGCGGTCAAACCATCCAAATCATGGTCGGAAGAAATAATAATACGGTACGGGCAGCAGCGCACCGTAGTAAAACTTTCGACCCACTGCGATCGCCAACCAAGCGTGGCGATTATGGCATCCCCCCCCCCCAACATGAACGACAATAATAAAAAACGGCCTCTAGTACCCGGCTCTAGGCAAAAGGAGGGACTGTATTTGATGAACTCCTTTTTCAAGAAAAAGCCACAACGCAAGTGGACTTGGATAAGCCCTAACGGTGCCACTAAAAATGAGATAGATTTCATCTTGTTCTCCTAAAAGCTGGTGGCAAACCTTTGCTGATAGCTCTCCAGAAGCTGTTTAATTCCGTCATCCTCGAGGGCAAAACACCTAAGGCATGAACAGAAGAGTGGTGGTACTCTTCTTCAAAAAGGGTGACAAAACCCTTTTGAAGAACTACAGACCCATCTCGCTTCTGAGCCATGTCTATAAACTGTTTTCGAGAGTCATCACGAATCGTCTCTCACGTAGGCTTGACGACTTTCAGCCTCCTGAACGCTGGAGCCGGATTCCGAAAAGGCTATAGTACCATAGACCACATCCACACATTGAGGCAGATTATACAAAAAACCGATGAATATAATCAGCCCCTATGCCTAGCTTTCGTGGACTATGAGAAAGCCTTCGATTCGATAAAAACATGGGCGTGCCAAATTGGCTACCGCTATATCGAAGTATTAAAGTGTTTGTACAAAAACGCCACCATGTCAGTTCGCCTCCAAGACCAGACCTCAAGACCCATCCAGCTACAGCGAGGAGTGAGACAGGGAGACGTAATCCCCCGAAACTTTTTACTGCGGCATTGGAGGATGTCTTCAAACTCTTGGACTGGAGAAGATTTGGCATTAACATTAATGGCGAGTACATCACTAACCTTCGATTTGCCGACGATATCGTAGTCATGGCTGAAACCCTGGAGGACCTCGGCATAATGCTCAATGATCTCAGTGGGGCTTCTAAAAAAGTGGGCATAAACATGAACATGGATAAAACTAAAGTCATGTCGAACGCCCATGTTATACCCACTCCTGTAAAAATAGGAAGCTCCGCACTCGAAGTTGTTGACAATTATATATACCTAGGACAGTCAATCCAAACAGGTAAATCCAACTTCGAGAAAGAGATCTCTCGTCGAATCCAACTCGGCTGGGCAGCATTCGGGAGGCTACGTAATATCTTCTCGTCCCAAATACCGCAGTGTTTAAAAACCAAGGTGTTCGAGCAGTTTGTGTTGCCAGTGATGACTTACGGATCAGAGACGTGGTCGCTTACTATGGGCCTCATGAAAAAGCTCACAGTCACACAAAGGGCGATGGAGCGCGCTATGCTCGGCGTTTCCTTGCGGGATCGTATTCGAAACGATGAGATCCGCAAAAGGACTAAAGTAACCGATATAGCCTCCAGAATCGCCAAACTTAAGTGGCAGTGGGCAGGCCACATAGCTCGCAGAACGGACGGCCGTTGGGGCATTAAGGTTCTCGAGTGGCGACCGCGTATTGGAGGACGCAGCAGAGGCAGGCCCCCCACAAGATGGACCGACGACCTGAAAAAGGTTGCGGGAAGCCGATGGATACAGGCAGCGTAGAACCGGTCGTTGTGGCGATCCTTGGGGGAGGCCTATGTCCAGCAGAGGACGCGCGAAAGGCTGGCATGATGATGATGAACTAAACCATATCATACATTTAGATTTATGAATTGTTTTTATAAATGTTATCCTATATATTATACAGCATTTAAATATTTAAATTATATATTTTTAATTAGCAGTACCTGCGTTATTGTTTTTCGTAGGTTATCATACATAAATAAAAACACAATATATAACTATTAAATAATGTATTGGTGTATAAAAATAACTTGCTATATTTTGCCTTATTATGGCAACAATATTCACAAAATAAAGTACATTTTGTGAATTGTTGCCTGAAGACCTAATAAGGCGAAATATAGCAAGTTATTATTTATATATTGAGTTTTTATTTATGTATGTAACTGGACAACATTTAAATACAATATTATTTAATAAAAGTTAGTTATATGAGAAAGTGACACTGGCGACTCTGTATAAATGCAAAGGTATATATAGTATACATAAGGTTGGTTAAAGAATAAAACACATAGAATAGAATAGATAACGAGAGAGTTTAATTATGGGAGAAACATATGTATACAAAACAAAATAAGGTACATTCTCGTTAATTAACGATTGGGCACTTAGGTTTAAAACCTACTCCGATTAAACAAATCGTCGAATGTGTTCTTTTTGTTACAGTCAGGACACTTCCCGTCGCTCGAAAAGCTTTTACACATCGAAGCTAAAGGGTACTTTATAGAGACCGCAAATAATGCAGTATAGCAGTATACTAGAGAATTAGAGATAGACTTCATTGCATATACATGGCATCTGGTGGACTTTAGACTTAAAACAGGAGGAATTTATAATAATAATGTGCTTTGATAACACATTTCTTTGATAACACCACTATATAAGTAGTTCTTCAAGGAACACGTTAAGCTGCCGGTCCCAGATTTACAAAGTTTTTTTTTTTCAATTAACAAAATTAATATATAATATAGAACTATACATGCGTCGACACCTTGGCAGCTTCACATCTTCCAAGGACTTTGATTGGGGCTGGTAACGCCGCCGCCGATACGGAACGACTCAAACGGCGTAAATATTGTAATATAGTAAATAACTATATATTTGTGCCGTTTGGGGTTAAAACAATGGGACCGGGGGCCCAGAAGCATGTAAATTGTTAAAAGAGATTTTTTAAAAATTGGTTGACGCCACAGAAGACCAGAGGGCTGGCACTTTTCTCTCACAAAGATTAAGTTTAATTATACAGAGAGGAAATGTAGCCAGTATTCTAATTAGGTATTTTTTTTATTTATTTTTTATTTTAGAAATTTAACTAATTTTAATTCTTTTATTATTATAGAACTAAAACATAATATTAATAAAACCTTACCCAAATAAAGACTAATGAAAAAAAGAAACCTACAGAAAGACATAATCAAAAAACCACTAAGTCCTGCTCCGAATGTTGCCATAACACTGGCTGCTTTCCATCTTTGCAACGGGGATCACCAGAAGCCTCATTTAAAAGAGCACAAAAATTATTTCCACAGTTCTCGGCTTCGGAGCCTTCCAATTCATCCAATTCCACAGCAAAAGCAGATTTAGTTTTTTTTAGTTAGTTATATATTTTAGTTCGACACTTTAGACACGACATAAAGAAATAATCCGCAAAATTTTCCGAAAAAAAATGCATTTAATGTCCTCAAAAAAAATATAAGGCTTTAAAACAGACCCATTAGATGTAAATCGACGAGGATAAAGCAAGGAAATAAACACTTGTTTACTAAGGAGTAAACTAAGGACAAAACATTAAGTGAAGGAGTAAACATTAAGTATCTGTATATATAAAAAACAATAAACTTAAAACTTATTCCTAAAGCCAGTAGTCGATATTTATTTGTTGACATTAAATGTCATTTAAAAACAACTACAAATTTAAAACGCTCTCTCTGTGTTTGTTTATGCAGTGCCTCCTGCAAAGATATTCTTGTCCATTAGCCGTGAGAGTACGGACACACTAAAAGTGAAAAGGAAAAAAAATCTTAACGCTTTTTATCTCGAAATACTCTTTTTACCTTCCTCTGAATAATTCTAAGTTAATTGCAATTATGTTTTGTTTTATCTTTTATACTTAGTATTGGTTTTATTATTAAATCTTTTAAGATGTTTATTATTGTTTATTAATTCTATATTTCATGCGTGGTAACCGAGTAAGTTAGACCGGGTTCAAACCACGGTGTATACCAATGAAATTTTTATTTTGTATATTTGCTTAACAACACCACTATTGTGCCTCGGAGAGCACGTTAAGCTGTCAATCATAGTTTCACTATACCAATTTGTGGAAGTGTTATTAAATGTATACAAACACAAAAATACCATCGGCTACGATGAGGGAATGAAAACCCCTTCGCTGCGCTGCGTGCCTTTATTGCTTTAATTCTGTGTTTATAAAGTATCCATATGTGGGTGTTTATAAAATATAATATGTATTATATCATTGTTTCTGGTACACATAGTTAAAGCCTAGACTTATTATTTTTTATTTTTACTTATACAACTATCAAACGAAAGCTAATAAATCCTGATACATACGAAGACAGTATTAAATATAAATTAACCACCCGACTCAAATTTGTACATAATTTTAATAGTTAGTTGGAAGATAATGCACAAAAAGCCATTGCTCTTTTCCTGATAACTTTTGTTTACTATGCAATAAAGTATTTAAATAAATAACTGAAAATATGTGTTTATTAGTTTTATTAACAATATTTTTTACCAATGTTTATCCAGTGTTTAATGTGTCGTAACTGTTGTAAGCGATAAATAAAGTTTTTCTTTCTTTCTTTCTTATCTTTTTTTTTTCTTTAACTAATTAACTTTTTTTTTACACATTAATAATATCTACATACTACAATGTTACTTAAACAGTTACTATAATAATTAAGTAAAAGTATTTATACACAAGTATTTAAATAATACTAAAATATATCTAATAATTTAGTATTATTTCAGTCAGTCTTGGACATAAATACACTTAGGTCTCGGGTTCGAATCCCGATGTGCAACAATGAGTTTTTAATTTAAAAAATCATGTACATTTATTTGACAACACCATTATAGTGCCTTGGAAAGCACGTTAAGCTGTCGGTCCCGGTTTCACTTTACCAACTTGTGAAACTGTTTATAGATGAATTATTCAAAACACCGCGATTACCTAGCCACTTGTTCGGTGTAGACTCACACCATCGGCTACGACGAGGTGGCATTAAAACCCCTCCGCTGGGTACCCTGGGGCCGTGTAGGCGGTCTCGGGCGCCGTAAGGCATCCGTGATGACAGGATATGTAAAATGTTTCAAATTTCAACTTACTTAAACAGTTACTATAGTAAAAGTTATTTATATATAAGTAAAGTAATCTCAAAATTATAATAATACTAAAATATATGTACCTAATAAATATATCATTATCATCATCATCATCATGCCAGCTTTTTGCGCGTCCACTGCTGGATATAGGCCTCCCCCAAGGATCGCCACAACGACCGGTTCTGCGCTGCCTGTATACATCGGCTTCCCGCGACCTTTTTCAGGTCGTCGGTCCATCTTGTGGGGGGCCTGCCTCTGCTGCGTCCTCCAGCACAATAAATATATATTTTAGTATTATTTCAGTCATCAGAAATAGTCAAGAAGACTGGCAGCATGTGCCCTCTGTATAGCCAGGCTAATATATTGGCAGAGATAATTACCAACCTTCTTGTCTCCAGATTTCTCTACCAGAGTCTACTAGACTACCCAAGAGCCGCTTAGATAACTGCCTGGTAACTTAGATTAAAACAAAAAAGGGAAGATCCTTTATAATTATTACCAAAAAGTGCACCAGATACAATTTAAAGACGATTTTTGGTTACCTACGCATAGAGTAGGTATGAAAGAGAAAAGAATGTAGATCTATTTCTAATCTGAATTTGGGTGACGATGGTTTTTGTATTTCGAAATTACACATGTTATATTAAATTTTTAAAGATAAAAATGCAATGAAAAAATTCCTGGTGGCGGGACTCGAACCCACGAACCTCGCTATCGCGGCAAGGCGCTCAACCGCTGAGCCAACCAGGTTCCAGTCAGCCCTCACGAATTTTGTCATTGCTTGTTATCTACTTATACACAGACGCCCTCTATTAGCTCTCTTTTAATAACTCTTATACGAGTGATGTTAAAAGTCCTAGCTTTTGATACTAGATGGCAGAGGAGTCTGTTTTTTGTTTTTACTATTTTCAGTATTTTATATTTATGCATTTTTATAAATTCCTTTTTATAGGATAATCTTATATTAAATTTTTAAAGATAAAAATGCAATGAAAAAATTCCTGGTGGCGGGACTCGAACCCACGAACCTCGCTATCGCGGCAAGGCGCTCAACCGCTGAGCCAACCAGGTTCCAGTCAGCCCTCACGAATTTTGTCATTGCTTGTTATCTACTTATACACAGACGCCCTCTATTAGCTCTCTTTTAATAACTCTTATACGAGTGATGTTAAAAGTCCTAGCTTTTGATACTAGATGGCAGAGGAGTCTGTTTTTTGTTTTTACTATTTTCAGTATTTTAGAGTTATTAAAAGAGAGCTAATAGAGGGCGTCTGTGTATAAGTAGATAACAAGCAATGACAAAATTCGTGAGGGCTGACTGGAACCTGGTTGGCTCAGCGGTTGAGCGCCTTGCCGCGATAGCGAGGTTCGTGGGTTCGAGTCCCGCCACCAGGAATTTTTTCATTGCATTTTTATCTTTAAAAATTTAATATAAGATTATCCTATAAAAAGGAATTTATAAAAATGCATAAATATAAAATACTGAAAATAGTAAAAACAAAAAACAGACTCCTCTGCCATCTAGTATCAAAAGCTGGGACTTTTAACATCACTCGTATAAGAGTTATTAAAAGAGAGCTAATAGAGGGCGTCTGTGTATAAGTAGATAACAAGCAATGACAAAATTCGTGAGGGCTGACTGGAACCTGGTTGGCTCAGCGGTTGAGCGCCTTGCCGCGATAGCGAGGTTCGTGGGTTCGAGTCCCGCCACCAGGAATTTTTTCATTGCATTTTTATCTTTAAAAATTTAATATAAGATTATCCTATAAAAAGGAATTTATAAAAATGCATAAATATAAATTACACATGAAAATAGAAGATTCCGAGCAAAATGCCAGTACTAGCTATAGTAAGAGATTACTTAATGTGCTATCATCTTATAAATTCTAACTTCTTTTAAATTACATATTTATCCAATTACTCCAATATATTATAGATTTCTTCGAAGAGTTATTTCTCTCACAGCTGGTATTTTTCCAACATTTGTCCATCAGCCGGATGAAATAACATGTTGTTTTAATATTTTTTATTTGTCACTAGTAGAACAATCATAGTGCGTTATTTTGTGTATTAATTTCATTTGTTGTTGATATATTGTTTAATTAAAATCTTAATACTATTATAGTTGTGTTTAATTTAAGCTTGTTTTTGCATAATTTGAATGTTAATATCTTTGTAATATTAATTGTTCACAATATTTCTGTAAATTATTTGTAATATTTCTTGTAGATTCCTGTGCAGCCTACGATTATTGCGATTTCTTTAACCTGAAATAAATATTGTTTATTCGTTTCATATCTCAGCGGTTAATATTTCATACACCTTTCTATTTCTTTACTTAAAATATTGTAATCTGATGGTACTGAAACATCAATCAAATAAATCTGGTTAGTAATTTTATTGGTATAAACAAGATTTGGGGCCTAGTTTAGCTGGAATTATTTACTTACAACTAACTAAACCAAGCAATGTATTATAAATTGTCATTGTAAATTACAATTGTCACGTTTATGAAATGGGCCCCAGGTCTATTGTGTGGGATTGTCATATCAGTGTGCATAGTACGAATAGTTTCCCATAATATTTTACATTTCTCATTTTCTATTATATTTTTTAATACGGTTTTTCACCATGTTATAGTATGACTTATGTTTTTTCTCTTTTATGTCCAAACTATATATTTATACATTTAACTAAATTAATAATAATATATAGGACGATTTATATTCAACATTTCTCAGGTCACAAACTAGCTTTAGGCTTGTACTATGTGTACCGATATATATGTGTACCAGAAGCAACATATTATATTTTATAAACACCCAGACCATGAAAAACTGTATAGAAAAAACGTACTAATATATGTTTGTCATGGTTGGGAATAGAACCCACGACCTCCGGATACAACGCCAAAGGCGCAACCACTAGTCTACGGAGGCTGTCGAAATTATTGTGTCTATGTATGTACAAATGTGTCTACGAATGTGAGCTAATGATAATGATGCATCCAGAAGTAGGAGCATCATTATCATTTTAGTGAATGTGTTGAACAGTTTCATCTTTATCGCCACATAGTCTACAATTGCACTCTATGTTCATTTATATATATATTTCTCAGAAAACGCGCGGCATTATTATGCCCAGAATACTGGCTACAGTTTCTTTCTGTATAATTAAGATTAACCTTTGTGAGAGGAAAGTGGCAGCGCGCTGGTCTCCTGTGACGTCGACGAATTTTCGAAATATCGTTAATATAATTAATGAAGTCTAAATTACCACATTATAATGAATCTGAGATAATAATGATGTATAAAGACTAATTTGGATTGAAAAAAAAAAATAACTTTCAGGGTGCAGTACCAAAACAGGCGTTAATTGACTTGACGATAATGCAGGATAAGATGGTCTACTTTTTAATATCCTGCATTATCGTAAAGTCAATTAATGCCTGTTTTTGTACTCACCCGGAAAGTGGTATTATTTTTTAATAAAGCACGGCATATAACTTTTTACCAACCTGACCTACAAAGCAGACCTACGAAGTCTACAAATGGGTCAATCAAAATATTGTTGTTTAACAATATTGATCGCTTCCACTATACCGGCTAAATTATGCGGTTACGAAATGGGCGGCGATATGGACGTATTTGCATATCCTCACTGTTTTATCGTCAAACCAATCGCCTGTTTCGTATCCCTACCATGAAATCGATGCAGGGTTATCCGGAAAACTGATGAACCCATAGACTATAACCAGCACATGGCTAGGTCACAGTTTTTTCAACTGTATGGGCGGTAGTAACGAGTCTAGTCGGTCGGTCTAGCCAAGTTATAAACAGCTTCCTCCCACCTAAGCTTTCCTCCCACCTAAAAATGTTGACTAAAATAATCCTAAAAACTAAAATATCTTCAGGAAGGGCTTTAAAAATTAATTTTTATTTATTTATGAATTTACGTACCTAAGTCAAATAATTTTGTACTACCTACCTAGTCTATGTCACGAAACCATATTTATTTTAATACCGCCTGAAAGTTCTTCAGGAATATATGTCATTCTACGGCGGCATCCCAAGCTAACCAATATTTGTACCGACCGGAAATCAGTTGGGCACCAACACGGCATACTAAGAAGACTTGACCCGAAAAAAATGCAATTGGAACTATGCCAAGTTGGAATATCCGGGCCGGCCGCAATCATAGCAAATTGTAGACCAATACGTCAGCCATTTTATTCCAACGGTCTCATATTACGGAGGGTATGACCCATCTTTGAACAAATATCAAATTTGTGTAGACGTGCCACAATATAAATAAATATTTTTATTAAACTCATTTATTTTTATTGAAAAACCTTTTATTTTTTTAACATTAAAACACCGGTTTTCAAGAGATTACTGCATCGATTTCTTGTCGAGGTACTCTCATTTCAGGGTGCGGTTACGAATTGATAATAAGGTAGCGAGTATATTAAAATATACTCAAAATCAATTAGTCTTTGTCGTCGCCCATTTCGTAATCCAATCATTTAGGCATAGTGGAAACTAGCAATGTTGTTTAAAAACAATTATTGATTGACCCCATTCATGGACTTTGTAGGTCTGCACACCACATGTTAGATGCAAAGTCGCATGCCGTGCTCCAATAAAAAAAAAACTCTTTTGCTTAGTATGTACTTAAAATACTTACAGCACTGTCCTTCTTAATCGCTAGCAATATTCGTTGTAAAGGGTACGATCTGGTGGGAAATTCTCGCGCTTTCGACATTCATCTCGATTCGAGATTTTTAAACGAAAAATGCCTAAATATGTCATTTTTCGTTCAATATTTGGATATTTATTATTTATTAATTAATATTTATTATTTATTTCGTTTAATGTTCGATATTTTTGAACGAAAAATGGCATATTTAGTCATTTTTCGTTTAAAAATCTCGAATCAAGATGAATGTCGAAAGCGCGAGAATTGCCCACCAGGGGCATATTTCATAAACGTGACGATTATAATTTACCATGACAATTTATAATACATTGCTTGGTTTGGTTAGTTCTAAGTAAATAATTCCAACTAAACTGAGCAATGTATTATGAATTGTCATGTTAAATTACCATAGTCACGTTTATGAAATAGGCCCCAGGCACGTCGGTCTCCAGAAGCATCTATTAATAATTACCCAATAGTTATGCCCTTTATTCTTAGATCTAGAGCCAAGGTACTATTTTTTTGCCACTACTAGTCTCTTTTCAGGGTGCAAAAAAAAATACAAAGATTAATAAACTAGAGTAAATTAGAAAAATCATAACATCCATTGGTATGAGATTGAAATTGAAGTCCCGGTGTCGATTCTACAAAATAAAATCCTAATCTATGACCAGATATGAGATCGGGGATACATCCTAATGTGGTCGTTACGATATATCATGGAGGAAATAGTCATATATATGTAGTTTCATATATTTTATGCAACCTTTATTTTAACCCATATTTTGGTATTAGCTTATGGACCAAAATACACGCATTGGGTATAAACCCATTATTATTATTAGCTCGGGGTTGTAAAGTATTTTCATATTACTTATTCTTTGTTAATTATATTTATTGTGTAAAATATACTTATATCTATTACACATAATAATGTATAAGTTTATTTTTTTATTTTAACAATAGCTTTACCCGCGATTTATTAAGTGTTTTATATCCTATGTGTATACAAATTTTTAACCAAGTCTGTTTTTTATAAGAAAAAATATGAAGTGAGAATAAATGAAACGTTCCATTAAAATTCCATGTTTACCATACAAATGTTTGTAGGTGAGCAGTTCAATCTTTTTACTGTTTATTCGTTTATTTACACAGCCTCCGTAGACTAGTGGTTGCGCCTTTGGCGTTGTATCCGGAGGTCGTGGGCTCGATTCCCACCCATGGCTAAAAAATATTAGTACGTAATTTCTGTACAATTTGTCATGGTCTGGGTGTTTATAAAATATAATATGTATTATTATATTTACAAATAATTAAGTATCTTCACCAGTATTATTTCGGATGTATGTATTTTACTGCAAAAATCACACACATATAACAAAAAAATCTAATGTTTGTTTTTTTTTTGTTTATTGCAGTGTTAAGAAAACCAATTGTAATTTAGGAAGATCAACTATTAGCTTAAAGTTTTGTAAATGAATTTTGTATAAAACAATATTGTAAACAGCTGTAGATCTTCTACTTTAAATGAAAAAAAAAAACTGAAAATGTGATTATAAAAATAAGTTCCAGAAACAAAGATGCATAATATATATTTTATAAACACCCAGACCATGATAAACTTTATGAAAAAACGTACTAATATTGTTTCCTGCGAGTGGAAATCGAACCTTCGGATACAACGGCAACGGTGTAACCACTAGACCACGGGCGGTCGATGTTGAATATTATATTAATCACCTTTATATAATATTGTTAAACTAATTAACTCATTTTGGTGAAATTTTACAGAAATTAAATTTTGCGGCTGTCAGTTAAAATAATATAGGTTAATAAATAGATTAAGAACGTGTGCTAGTCTGCAATATAAATGGTTTACGATTTAAAATTAAAAGCCCTATAAACTTTAACTGGGGTAGTAACGTTTCAACTATTGAACTTTATAACGTTGACTTAAACTGCAATAAAACTGTAATGACTGAGGTTATTGCTGGTTAATTACTTCATAATTTTGCACGAATTTTCCGGATTTATTTTTAGATAGAAAATAAAGAATTAACGCATTGTGCCTTTCGCCTAATCTATAAAGCCGGGTTCTAAAATACTAACTAAATACGTTAAATACTAGATAAAGCGATAATTTTGTTGTTAATTCGCCTAATGTTAAAAGTTGTATGATTACATTATGTTTATTGCAATTTAAATTATTATTATTTCCTAATAGTATGATATTGATCATCATCATTTCTTTAATTTTCGCTCGTTTAAATAGAAGTTATTACCAAGCGTATTCTGTTAAACCTATAATAGGGAATATGCATGTAACGCCAATTATTATTATTTTAATATCTAATGTTCCTTTTACGTCTTTGAACATATTCAGTAATCTATTTTATTTTGATTAGCAATTTTTTTTTAGAAACGGAACGCATTTCTAAGCGCTCCGATATTTGCAAACACTACATGTGACGTCATTCGTGCACAAACAAATGTCAATGTGTGTTCTGTAGTCTACAGTTTCTTGTTTTCTCGGGTATTTATTGTCCTTTATTACGATAATTTGTGATAAACAAACCTTTTGACTAACTTTTGAGGTGCAATAACATTAAACTAATATCCTTTTTGAGCACGAAAGACGTCACGGAATGGCGGCTAGTGATGTACCGTTTTATTACTGCGGTAGTGGCAGATAAAGTTAAATTAAAGCCCTTTAATTTTTGTGTTATTACCCTTTAAAAAATGTTATTATTTGTTTTTAGGGTCTAATGTAGTTACTCTATCAAGTAATGAAAAAAAAACATGCATATTCCCTATTGTAGGTACTACCTATTGTAGGTACTACATTATTTATTCTATGCTATAAGCCAAATTTTAGTCTGAGCAGCGGTAGGAATTTATATCCTTAATACTGGTATTGCGCTTGTAAAGCATTGCAGAACTGAAACCAAGGTAGTATTTAATCCATTAAACCTGCGCGTTCGATATCTTAAGGGAGGGAGCCTTTGTACCACAGAAGTACTGAGGTTCTGAGTACTAGAACGGTTTCCATAAACGCACCGACGCATCTATCGATTCTTGTGTCGATGGCGACTATTCATGGACAGCATAAATTTCTTACCCACTCAGAGTCATCATGCTTGGTGCTGTTATTCAATTTTATAAAGGTCGTAGAATAAATAATTGTGTCGTGTATATTCAAGCTAGATCTTTCACTTCATAATCAGATACATTTTTTATGAAGTTCTACCTAAACCGCAACTTCGTCTGCGTAACTTTAACCGTTTACGCCACGCACGCAGCGGAAGCTCTCAAAAGGAATTTATTATCCTCTTTTTTTCAACATTGTTAATTGATGCTCCGTTGCTTTTGGTCGTAGCGTAATGTTAATTTATTTAAAACTTCATTGCATAGGTATAACATACAAAGGCGGACTTAATGCCGCTATGTTAATGATGGATTTATGCCCGATTTCACCAACAATCCCTAATTCTAAAGGAGCCCCTAAATAAGAATTTTGACATATTTGCTATGAAACAACTGTCATTAACTGTCCCTTAACTTAGTTAGGGGCTCCCTAAGAGTTGGTGAAATCGGTCATTAATGTTCTATATATAGCCTTCCTCGATAAATCCAACATTTTTTTTTTTAATTTGAACCAGTAGTTCCTGAGATTAGCGCGTTTAACTAAACAAACAAAATCCTATTAGCGTTTTTCGTAAGAAATATTTCAATTAATACATATTTCTTGCCAAAAATGCTAAAAAAACAAAAAGGTATGGTGATTCTTATATATGTCGCACGATAAAAAAGTGGAATGATTTACCTGCGTGCGCTTTCCCTTCTTCCTTTAATCTTGAGTCCTTTAAGGGAGGTGTGAATAAGTTTATTAAGCAGACATAGTGGAATCAACCAATTGAAGCATCATTGCTACTATTGGTTGAGAACATTCTTGGACGTTACATTGCCATTTACCATCAGGTAGATATAGGGTGCTCTATTAAAAAAAAACTTTATTGTATATACAAATTTGCAATAAAGTAAATATTACATCTATATTATTATATAAAATAATGGAATTCCGCAAAATAACGCCTGATTCAATCAATTATACAACAATAACCATTAATTATATACTATCTAATAATACAGCTACTTATATAGAAGTATAAGATAGTGTTGTTTTAACTTCTTATTCATACCATCCACACCTATACATAATAAATACAAAAGTCCCAAATCTCTGACTCAGAACGCGTGAATTAGAGAAAATTTCAGCACTTCTTTCTCAGATTGTGTTAGCACGTGGGTTACGAATTATTAGAGTTGCCATTCTTAAAATTATGTTGCTGTAAGAAAAAAATACAAACATATATCTATCTCGCGCGCCTCATTTAGATATACATATAGAAAAGTGATATAGAGCTACATTTTGTTTTCATTTTATTTTCTAACAAAAAGTCAAACGTGTTCGAGTTTCCCATGTTCCTACTTTTAGAGCATGAATTTTTAAGTTGTTACTTTTGGAGCATTAATGTTTGTTCTCACTTTTAAGATATGCGAGTTTAGTTCATTAACAATTTTTAAACTTCCATGGTGCATGCACGTAAGAATTACTTTATTCCATTCAGATTTCTCGAAAGATATCCAAAATGCGGTATCATATAGCACATCCATATGAATGAATATCGAGTGGTTCATTTGAATACATTCATGGCTATTTTTTCTTTATATAATGAAATGTTAAAAGTATTGAAGCTCGTTTAATGTCCAACTCTTTTATAGCGACTAAAAAAATAAATTTACATAATTTTCAATGTAGCATCTAGAGTGAACCATGTAATACATATAAATACATATCTTCACGGGTGCCTTATGGCGCCCTAGACGGCCCCAGGGTACCCAGCGGAGGGGTTGTAATCCCACCTCGTCGTAGCCGATGGTATGAGTCTAGCTAGCTCGTCGTGATGTTTTGAATAGACTCAATAACCCATCTATAAACAGTTTCACAAGTTGGTATAGTGAAACCGGGACCGACAGCTTAACGTGCTCTCCGAGGCACTATAGTGGTGTTCCCAAACAAATGTACATATTTTTTTATTTTAAAAACTCATTGGTACACACCGGGATTCGAACCAGGACCTAAGTGTTTTTAAACCATGTAATAAATGTGATATATACGAGTAGCTTCGCTAGGCTGACTAACTACTATATACCACCGTCAAGTAACATTTTGGAGTTTTAGTTTGTGGGTTTTCGTAATATTACTGCATCCATTTTTATCAAGGTGGTAGACTTCTTTCAGAGGACGCTGAGACGGCGACGAAACGACTAGTTGATTAGACTAAAAAGCAGCAAATTTGTCTTTGTCGCCGCCCATTTTATAACCACATTATTTAGCCTATGGTTGTTAAACCACAATGTATCGATCAACCCGTTAACCCTAGAAATATTTTTTAAGCAATGAATCCCAATCATACGTCATAATGACGTTCAAATATATAAGATGTATCTAGGTATGTATACTTCATTGCAACTACTTTGCATTTATATTATCTATTTATTTATTCTTTATTAGGTATAATGAAATTTAAAAAAAATAATTAAGTATTATTAAATAAATTAAAAAATTCAATCGTAAGTAAACTTAATAACAAAAAAAAAACTAATTAACTCATATCAATAATAAATATGTTTTATATTATAAAAATATTCTACAATAAAAACGTAAAACAATAGCATAAGTTAATAATAAAATAAACCCAAACATGTATTAATAGCTGACCGGCGCAACTTCGAAGCTCTCAAAAGGAAGAAATTTTCCCCGTTTTCCCAACATTTTTCTTTGATACTTCGCTCCTATTTTATCGTAGCGAGATATAGCCTATAGCCTTTCTACATAAATGGGCTATCCAACAATACAATTTACATTAGAATTTTTTAATTCGGTTCAGTGATCTACTGAGATTACCCCCTACAACCTCACAAACTAAACCTCTTTATAATATTAGTATACATTATTACACTCGTAGTATAGATTAACTCGAGCGATTTCATACGCATCCCTTACCTGTTAGCTCTCGTGGCTACTTACTTACTTTTTAAGTTTATGGCGATCTAAATAAGCGAGCAAAAGCCATAACGAACATACGATGTAAAATCGACATAGATAGGACTTCTAGGGTTAATGGGCTTTGTATTGTAGGTTTGCTTACCATCATATAAAGTTACATACCGTGTCGTGTTCCAACAAACAAAAAAGTATCGCCATAAGGCATGTCTAGGATGTGTTTTAACACTCTGGTCAGCATATGCTATAAAGGGACCTTCAAGGGAAAGCAGTCGGCGCTAAAATAGGTAGAACTGATCAAATATTTACGAGGTTTTTTATGAGTAACGACACGCATGCCCTTATAAATCGTTTTGATTGGACTCTCTCGTAACTGACGCATATAAAAAGACCTTACGGGAATTAAAAAGGGAATATTTGGAATTGACACTTTACCGATTTGTAGTTATTTTTAATTCTTATAGGCTTTGGTAATAACAATTTTAATTAAATTATTCTTGATAATCATCATCATCATCATGCCAGCATTCTTTGCGCGTCCACTGCTGGACATAGGGAGGCCTATGTCCAGCAGTGGACGCTGGACATATGCTGGCTATGCCAAGGAGGAATAATGACTAATAATTTTACATCAAACATTTTATTATTATATCCAAATTTGTAATTAATGATGGTAAAAACTGCCTTAAAATTATTAGTGGTTAATTATAGATGCTATTATATAAAATAATTTAAATAACTGTATTTAGAATATACGGTTATAAAATGGGCAGCAAAGAGAAATTTTCATTAGGTAAGATTCTTCTTTAATACCCTCACGGTACCCTGGTGGACTTGGTAAAAAATTATTTAATAATAATTAAAATACATAATATATAATTTATTTGTGCCCTGCCGTTTTACCATCTGATTAATTTAAAACAAATATTGGCATTTATTTAAAATCGTATTATTACTACGTTTTAACATAGCGTTCTTTCAGATGTTATTTTCTCTTTTAAGAATTGGGCTTACAAATTATTATTAATAAATACAAAAACAATTTTAAAGTTATTTTTATTTTATTTTATTGAAGCACGCCATATGACTTTGCATCTACCTGGTGGTGAGCAGAGTTACAAAGTCCACGAGCCGATCAATAATTGTTGTTAAATAACATTGATCGCTCCCACTATGCGCTAAATGATACGAAATGACGACAGAGAAGAATTTCATTTCCAGTATATTTTAATATCTTCGCTGCCGTATATTTAATTTGACCTCCCATTTAGTAACTGCACCCTTAAGGCGAGGTATGCTAGACAGTGAAATTACGTATTTGCATTTACTTTCCTATGTTTTATCTCAGCATTATAAGTACGGTTTCTGACGACAGTCGACTAGCAAAAGTCGCACGGAAGCAAAATGTCGTTAGTCACAAATTATTTAAACATTTATTTAAAAATTACACAAAAATTATAAAATACCTATGATTGAACAACCTTTTTTTTATTTATCAGACTTTTATAAACAAAAAAATAATGTTAAATATTTGTAGTAATGTCATAAAACCCGGAAAAAGAAAATTTGAGAGCTATTTTCATGATTTATTTCTATAGAACAAACCTTTTTTTTTACGTTTATTCTCAACAGTTATGTAACTAATATCCTACGGATTAAGAAAATATTTTTTCAATTTATCTAAAAGCAGTAATTTTCTTAAAAATTTCAGAACTATCGACGCAATTTCTGTTTTAAGACTATTAATTTCAGAGATCAGCGCGTTCAAACATACAAACTCTTCAGCTTTATTATGCTAGCATAGTTATGAATTTTGTAGGTATTGTCCCTTAAATAATTTTAACTTAAAATAACAAATGATTTCTATCAAAGTGTCCATTTCTAATTTAAACCTGAACAAATAGAAAGTTATTAATTGATACCAGTTACACTGTCAGAGGATATTTATTAACTGTTTGTTTAGTTCGTCAAATTGACTCCCAGTTAGCTCGGCTATTGACTAATTAATTAAATACAAACAAGCAATACTTGGTAACAAGTTAGCGTTTACTATAGACAGTGTACTCTTCTTCAAATACTGTTATTTATATTACACTAGACAAGAAAACTCGGGTTGTTATATTAGTTTCTATTTTTAAATGTATTCAAACATGTATATATACGTGGTGCCTGAGTTGGTTTGCCCTTGGACTTAAAAACAATTGGGTCCCTGGTTCAAATGCCGGTGTGTAACAATGAGTTTTCAATCTTAAAATGAATGTACATTTGTTTAACAACATCACTATAGTGCTTCGGAGAGCACCTTAAGATGTCGGTCTCAGTTTTACTATACCAACTTGTGAAACTGTTTATAGATGGGTTATTGAGTCTGAGATCCTAACATTATTACGAGCTAGCCACTTATTCGGTGTAGACTCATATCGGCTACGACGATGTGGGATTAACAACCCCTCCGCTGGTACCCTGAGGCCGTCTAGGCGGTCTTGATGACTTAGCCCGTGATGATATTTGTTTGTTTGCACCTATAAAGTTATATTAGTATAATTCGTTAATTCGAAAACACGCTATTTTACTAAGATCTTAGTAGGCCAAAACCTTAAATAATAAAACAGTCTTTATTCAATCATACGGTAACATAATATAAAAACAACTAAGTTGATAAATTCATTTCCTGGAACGCCATTTACAATATGTCACAACAATTAACTTTTAACAAAATTGTTTTACTAACTTTTCGAAATAACATTACGAAATCAAAAAGCAGAACCAATCCACGAGTCGAGAAGTTGGGATCCCTTCTCAATTTTGTCGTATTAACACTTGGAGCGTACTTAGGCATTACTTAAGAAGTGACACAGTTTTCAAGCTCTTTATCTACGAGTATCTTTATTCCAAGTTTCCTGGCGTCTATCCAAAACGAACTTCGCATAACACTTAGTATTCTGCAATAAGGGGTTTTGTTATAAATTTAATCAATCGCGTTAGCCGAGCTAAAAAAACTAGGTATAATAAATATTTGTCATTCTTTTGTTAATGAATAGCTGCCTAACCAAACGCACTCTAAGGCATGAGGCGTTAGACTTTTTTTTTTTGATTATTCATAAATGTCTGTAAAGATTTACATGAAATAAATGATTTTGATCTCTGAGGTACCTATATGATAATATATTCGCAAAGCTATGCCACATTGAGAGGAAGTATTAAAAAAAAATTAAGACCAAGGCGCCGTGACCGCCTCCGTAGACTAGTGGTTGCGCTATTGGCGTTGTGTCAGGAGGTCGTGGCTTCGATTCCCATCCATTGCAAAAAAATATTAGTACGTTGTTCTATACACTTTGCCTGGGTGTTTATAAAATATAATGTCTTATATCATTGTTTATGGTACACATAGTGCAAGCCTAGAGCTTAGTTTGTGACTAGAGGAATTTATATGTGCAATTTGTCCTACATATAAAAAAAAACAACACGAATTTGATCTGTAAAGACGCTCCTTGGTCGGCCACCTATTCAACTAATATTCGGTATTTTACTTTATATATTTATTTCGTTTTTCGTTCAACATCCATACGCTCAACGTGGCCGAGCCATCTTAAGTGGGCAGGAAAAGGATTCGCGAACTAGAGCGTCAATAAACATCTAAATGTTGTTTTTAGTTATAACAAAGTTTTTTTTTTGGAAAAAAAGAACATGTAGGTGTAGATTTTATTTACTTGATCCTAATTAGATATTTTTTTTATAAAAAATCTGTTTAGTTTTAAAATGAGAACTAAAGTAATATTTTTAGAATCATAAATCAAACTTTGAGTGTCTTTTCAAAAGTTAATATATTTTTTATAAAAAATACTATCTAATTAGGACCGAGTAGGTAATATTTACACCTCTACATTCTTTTTCATTAAAAATAAACTTTGATATCACTGAAAACAACATTTAGACGTTTTTGGACATTCGAGATCGCGAAACCTTTTACTGGCTTCTTAATGCATTTGTAATCGCGAAGTCGAACGCAGAGTTACAAAACGAGCTTTCGCACTTTCAGTAAATGTGCTGTTTGTCGCATAATTAAAACAATATTTTTATCGGTCATTATATTTTTTAACCATTCTGTGTTAATATTATATATTTTTTTAATAAAAAAAAATAACTTTTTACTATTATTAATAATACAACTAAAAATATAATTATTATTATTAGGTCCCTGGTTCGAATCCCAATGAGTCTTAAATAAAAAAAAAGATATACTTGTTTGACAACACCACTATAGTGCCTCAGAGGGCACGTTTTGTCGGTCCCGGTTTCACTATACCAACTTGAGAAACTGTTTATAGATGGGTTATTGAGTCTGTTCAAAACATCGCGACGAGCTAGCCACTTGTTCGGTGTAGACTCATACCATCGGCTACGACGAGGTGGGATTAAAACCCCTCCGCTGGGTACCCTCGGGCCGTGTAGGCGGTCTCGGGCGCCTTAAGGTATCCGTGATATATATGTATGTAGAATTATGCGAACAATTAGCAACATAAATAATAATAATTGAAATTCGACTGACAGATAAGTTGTAATATTGGATGTACGTTTGTATGGGTGTCAAGGCGACTATAAATCCCTAAAGGACACTCTATTCGCATTCGCGAAGTTCGCGCTCCTCATACAGAATGAGCTAACGCACCTCCAATCTTTCTCCGCTACTGTTTACGACAATTGTCGTAGAATAAAAAAAAAATGTCAGCCATTGTTTTTATTAAACTTTCTGTTATGCCTCATATATTTGTATAGCATATATGTATTTATTTATACATAAATAAAGGTCATTGGGCACTTAAGTATAAAAAATTTACCCACGACCTACAGAAATTAATTGATGTGGGATGTTTCGACATATATCTCTGGTTTACGAATATATGGGTCGCATTACCATAAATAATGGGAATCAGACAGAAAATGAAAATCTACAGGTGCAATCGTACTATCTCACTTAGTACAAAAAATATATCCAGAATCTACAGAAATAAAATAGTGTAGAGAATTTCGTTTGAATTTGAACGTGTTGAAACCGGTTTCTACCTGACTAATCTGCGAGAGAGATAGCATTATATATGCCGCCAGACCGAGTACTCATACTCATGGTGTTTTTTAATACAATTCCTTAATTTAAATTCTATTTTGTTCTTTGCAATAAATATCTTCAACTTTTAAATCACTTGAAGTAATTTTGTTTCTGTAGGCAAACCTTCACAAATTGGGTCGGATTGTGCCCAATGACCTTTACTAATACTTAAAACTAATTATATTTATATTGCACACCTAAACTTAATGTTCTAATGTCCCAAAGGTTTGACTGTTACATAACGCCCAATGGCATTAAGACCGCCTTTGTATTATGCAATAAAGTTTTATAAATAAAATAATTATTAAACTTCGACCAACAGCCAATATGTAACACTAGAAGTATGTTTGTATGGACGTCAACACGCGGTACTTTAATCTCTGATATATTTGATACAACATCATCATCATCTGTTCTATTTCTTTTTATTTTAATTTAAGTGCAATCAATCTAATTTAAACTTTAATTTCAATAGGGCTCAGGGAAGTATATAGGGTTTCTATTATACTGTATATACCCGTAAAGCACTTTCACAATATCCTTGTTAAATGTTTAGAATTTAAATATTTATCCGACAAGGATGTATGGCATAAGTTTTTGCGTACACCGAATCATAGCAAAGTTAAATTGTTGGGCAACTTAGTTGCTGTCGAAGAAACTGTAGTTTCTGAAAGTTGCCACTCTTGTTAGCAGTTCCGAAAATGTTTTAGGTTTGGCTGAAATAAATATGTTTTCTTACTAAAACTTGCACAAGCTCTTCTTGTATTTATAGTAGTTACATATATCTTACAATTTAAATTTACATACATATCATCACGGGTGCCTTACGGCGCCCGAGACCGCCTAGACGGCTCCAGGGTAGCCAGCGGAGGGGTTTTAATCCCACCTCGTCGTAGCCGATGGTATGAATCTACACCGTACAAGTGGCTAGCTCGTCGAGATGTTTGGATAGACTCAATAACTCAACTATAAACAATATCACAATTTGGTATAGTGAAACTGGGACCGACAACTTAACGGCTCACCGAGGCACAACAGTGGTGTTGTTGAACAAATTTGCATATTTACCGGGTTTTAACCAGGGTAGTGTTTTTTTTTTCAAAGTCTTTTTAAGTCTAAGGTCTAACCAACTTGGCCATCAGGTTAGGTTTTACACGGAGACAAAAGACAATTTAAATAAATTGTTCTTAAAGAACTCAATAAGCTTTTTTATGAATAAGGCTATATATATTTTATAACAAAAATACTTCTTCCAGATCGCTGCTAAAAAAAAGTGTGTCTAAAAGACTGGCTTCTTTACCTCGCTGCCTAACTAATACGCTGACAAGCCAGCCATTTGGTAACCAGAAATTTCGACAGAACGTTTCAAAATCTTTTTATACATTTCATAAACTCTATAGTTTTAACTAGAAACGGCTTAAATACATAATCACCAGTAAGATTTGAGTATTTGCGCCGTTTCGTTTTCGGCTGAATAAGCAGCAGCGCTGCCATTACTCGAGGTCCCTGAAAGGTGTAAGGGTGAAAACGCCTCAGCGCAAGTTGCGTCCCATACTAAACACCGCTCACCCTTCCAGGGCACCAAAGTCATGCCATCGGGTCGCTTGATTTCACTTCGGCTTTAAGATGGATGGCATCGACATAATGGCAAGGATTCGATAGATTATTTTTTTGTCATGTTATTTATTAAATAGAAAAATGATACATAACAGACATATCAAACTAATACAATTCTTTAAATTATAATGGCTCCATGATTGGGGTCGATCAATACATTGTTGTTTAACAATCTATATCGCACCACTATGCCGGTTAAATGATGCGGTTACGAAATGGGCGGCGACATGGACGTATTTGCATTATGAGTCTATTTTAATATCCTCGCTGCTTTATCGTCAAATCAATCACCCGTTTCGTAATCACACTATGAAAGGAGACAAATTATCGATGCAGTAGTCTCCAAAAAAACTGGTAAACCCACAGACTAAAACCGAAACAAGTAATGACTAGGTCACTTCACAAATAAATTACAAAAAAATATTATGAAAATTGTTACAAATAAATTGTACACCACCACTACCATTCCTTGGAGTGCAAGTTAAGCTGTAAGTCTCAGTTTCACTATAGCAACTTAAATAAAACAGTTATTAAGTCAATACAAAAATCACGACAACGACGTATTTGGTGCAGACTTATTCCATTACGAGCTGAAAATGAAAACCCTCCTTAAGGTCGCTTAGGAGATCTCAGGCCCTTAAATAAACACATTTTTTGAAAATTAAGTGGCCTCCGACTGAATAAACAGAATGTATATACAGTTTTAAAAAATCTGGAGGTACCTAATTGGAAGTAATTGTAATCTCTCATCTACACTATCTATACTAACAGCCTCCGTAGACTAGTGGTTGCGCCTTTGGTGTTGTATCCGGAGGTCGTGGGTTCGATGTAAAATATAATATGTATTATATCGTTGCTTCAGGTACACACAGTATAAGCCTAGAGCTTAGTTTGTGACCGAGCAATGTATGTAAATTGTCCTACATATTAATATTATATTGATAATAAAGCTTAATGGTTTGTTTGTTTGGTTGAATGCGCTAATCTTAGGAACCTTTGAATTAAAAACATATTTTAGTGTTGGATAGCCCATTTATTGAGGAAGGCTATAGGCTAGCACGCTACGACCAATAGGAGCGGAGTAATAATGAAAAATGTTGCAAAAACAGGGGAAAATATATGTTTTGAGAGCGTATGCTGCGTAAACGGTTAAAGTTACGCAAACGAAGTTGCACAGATCAGCTAGTCTAATATACATGGTGACTTTGAAAGGATGTACTTTGGGCTAATATAAGGTTCTACTGATCAATACGAACAACTTTTCCCATGGAACCATGTGCCGCAAATGAAAAAAAAAACACCTTCTCCATACAAACTAGTAATGTTAAAAAGACCAATTTGTATGCGGAAACCAATTTTTTTTTTCATTTGCGACACATGGTTCCATGGAAAAAGTTGTTCGATTTGATCAGCAGAACCTCATATTAGCCCAAAGTACATCCTTTCAAATTCACCCTGTATAAAAATGAAACGCCGTTCGTTAGTCTCGCTAAACCTCAAAAACAGCTTCGCCGATTTCGATATTATTTTATTTTATTTTGTTCGCTATAATACAGGGGTGGTAGGAAAGGAAAAATAACAGGGAAAATAAAAAAAAAATAAAAAAAATAAGATCAAGCAATTTTGGATGTAAAATTACGGTATACTTTGTGATTGTTTATTTTGATCTGTCATGTGTAATTTTTATCTATTCTTTCACCAGTGTGGAGAGGCAAGGACCTTTGAACCGTACAACCATAAGGCACTCATATTTGAAGGTAATACGAAGTTCACCGAGTCAGCTAGTTTAAAGTATTTTTCAATTTATTTTCCTGTAATTTTATTTATCGGTAATTAATAAATAACATCAAAACATTTCGGTCTAATTAAATAAATTAATTAATTAAAGTGTTCTTTTACAAAGTTCAAATACATTTTATTTCTTAAAAAAATCATAAACCTTCAAACACAAAATTCTACAAAGAAAACTGAAAGTGGCTCCACACAAATACACCGCGATCATTTTATTTCGCACAGAATTTGCCTTTTGAATGGCGAACAACATCGGACGGCCAGACTGGGCGGTTTGCGGCGCCCGCCCATAGTAGCCTTAGGGCATCGTTACATTCTACGCTTTCTTAAAATGATCTTTATGGCGGAAATACTGTTTATTCAATTGTGAACTTTTTTTAAAACCTATTCCTCTCCTCATTTCCTTTTGACCTATCAGCATGAAAATATTTTTATAGTTCTTTGTTACTTTTTATTTACTAATAAGGTTTATTTTTGGAACATTTTGTTTATCTTTCGTAGCCTTCTACCACAAGTATTTATTTGCCTAATAAAATACTGGGTATAGTATATAAAACACACACACCAAACGTTTCTTCTCCGTAGTTCTAGTTCTCGTAGTCTTTTATGACCTACGTGTAGTATCGTAATAGTTACTCGTAGGCTCGTAGTAGATATGTAGTCTCGTAGTCTTTTATGACTTACGTGTAGAATCGTAATAGTTACTAGTTACTCGTAGGCTCGTAGTATATATGTAGTCTCGTAGTTATAGTTCTCGTAGTCTTTTATGACCTACGTATAGTATCGTAATAGTTACTCGTAGGCTCGTAGTAGATATGTAGTCTCGTAGTTGTAGTTCTTGTAGTCTTTTGTGACCTACCTGTAGTATATTACCGTAATAGTTATTCTTAGGCTCGTAGTAGATATGTAGTCTCGTAGTCTTTTACGACCTACGGGTAGAATCGTAATAGTTACTCGTAGAATATGTAGTTTTGTACTTCTAGTTCTCGTAACCTTTTATGACCTACATGTAGTATCGTAGTAGTTATTCTTAGGCTCGTAGTAGATATTTAGTCTCGTAGTTCAAGTTCTCGTACCCTTTATGACCTATGTATAGTATCGTAATAGTTACTCGTAGGCTCGTAGTAAATATGTAGTCTCATAGTTCTAGTTTTCGTAGTCTTTTATGACCTACGTATAGTATCGTAATAGTTACTCGTAAGCTCGTAGTAGATATTGGTTATCCTGCAGCAGGTACTCAATAATCACGTATTATAGCACCTACTCGTACCCTTGTGTTACCTACTCGTAGTATTTTAGTAGCTACTCGTAGTTTTGTCAATAAAATTGGCGAACGTAGATTAAACGCATACCTATATTATAAGGTTTTTATCATGGGGGTTGCAGTAAGACAAATACCACCGAAGGGCGCCTGCCTTTATGTCTGCATACTTCTTTTACAAATAACATCTTCTATGCCTAATATAAGAAATTTTATTTACACCGTCATGTAAAACATCATAAAGTGCGACTACCAAATACATCTAATCTTACTTTCCCAGCTATTAGGTAATTAAAAGACTGCATTCATAATCCGAACTCCGAGTTCTCGTACAAAATTAGCTTTCGCACTTACTCGATTACTGTTTGTCGCAGAATTAAAATAATACTTTTGTCGGTCATTGTATTTATTAATCTTTCTGTGTTGGGTTATTATTATTTTATTTTTTAAATAAAAATGGGAAAAAAAATCTTTTAAAATACAAAAAAAAATATTACCCACAACAGAAAGATTTTTGCTTACAATTATGAACAAAAAAAAATTTACTTTGACCAACAGCCAAATTGTAGTATTGGAAGTAGGTTTGTTTGGGCGTCAAATCGATTCCAGGGCCCTTAATGTGACTACGAACTATTGACAAAATACCTTTTTGATTCTCGCGTAAAGCACAAACCTGCAATAATTCAAGTATTATTATAGATAAATAAAAATCTGGATAAGTTTGACGATAAACCAGCGAGGATATTAAAATAGACTCGGAATGCAATTGGTCTCTGTCGCCGCCAATTTTGTAACCGCATCATTTAGCCGGCATAGAGGGATCGATCAATATTGTCAAACAACAATATGTTGTTGGACTTTGTAGATCTGGTAGATATAAAAAGTCACATGCTGTGCTTCATTAAAAAAATAAACAGGACTATATACAAACTGTGTATACAATATATACATTTACTTTATTGAGGCGCGACATGCTACTTTGTTTTCAACCTAATGTTAACCAGAACTAAAACTCCTCGAATAAGGTCGATCAATACATTGTTTATTAACAGCATGGGTTGCTTCCAATATGCCAGTTATACAAATCGACGCAGTAAGCGACTCAAAACCTTGGAAACCCTAAAACTAAAACCGAAAGCGGACATGTATTTTTTTACAATTGTATGGACGTAACTGGTTGCTCGATCTATTACAGAGGCCTTTCTTCCATTCTTATTTACAGACTGCTTTTCTCATACACGCCATTTATCAATTTAAAATTATTTATTGCGGAAATTTTACATAGACAAACAAAATATGCTTCAGTTTTGAAAAATAAATTTATACTATCTATCTATACTTATAATATTATATTTATATAATAATATAAAGAGGTAGATTTGTAGTGTTTATAGGGGGTAATCTCTGGATCTACTGAACCGAATTTGGAATTATTTTAGTGTTGGATAGCCCATTTACCGAGAAAGGCTATATAACGCTACGACTAATAGGAGCGGAGCATCAATGAAAAATGTTAGGAAAACGGGGAAAATTTGTTCCTTTAATTTGAGAGCTTTCGTTGCGTGCGCTGCGTAAACGGAAATTGCGCGGGTCAGCTAGTAAAATATAAAAATAAAATAAATTAAATAAAAAAAATATATAATACGAGCAATGATTCATAATATCACTTACACGAGTTATATAATATAATACATGCAATACATTACCAATCCAAAGAAAATTTATACGAGAATCTAGTTTTAGTATTCAGATAATTATTAACTCAAACGTTTAAACGCTCCGAAGATTATAATTATAATGTTTGTACAGTAATGTAAATTATTCCCTCACAAAGCTCAAAGAGCGAAACATTCTTTGTTGAAACCAGCCTCTTGACTTGCACCAATCAAATTACAATTGTAGATAGTGTTTACGCTTGAAATGCTGCACCGAATACAATGTCACATATGCAAATGCGTTTGTAGCAGCTGAATAGGAAACGTTCTCCAAACTGAATGTAGTCTGATTCAGAACTGAACTCACAGACTAAATGTTACATTGCCCGCTTTATACTTTAGCATTCTACGGTTACCTGAACAAAACGTGCAATGAAACCTTAGAAAATTGTTACGAGTTTTAATGACGTAGTTTAAAAGGTCTCTAGGCTTAAATTATTGGTTCTATTGTTTCATTTATGTGAAATTAATAAGAGCTGTAGCTGTAGGATACAAATATTAACATAAAGAGCTACTGAATGATATTATCCATACTAATATTATAAAGCTGAAGAGTTTGTTTGCTAATCTCAGCAACTACTGATTCGAATTGAAAAGTTATTTTAGTGTTGGATAGTTCATTTATCGAGGAAGGCTATTACGCTACGATTAATAGGAGCGGAGTAACAATAAAAAATGTTGCAAAATCGGCGAAAAAATATTCCTTTTGAGAGCGTACGCTGCGTTACGTTAAACGTTTAACGGTTAAAGTTACGCAGACGCAGTTGCGCGGTTCAGGTTAAATATATACAGGCTGAATTTAAAAGGTTATACTTTTGGCTAATATGAGGCTCTACTGATGAAATAGATTTTTTTTTCCATGGATAATTTTCCAAACATAATGTATACATAGAATTAATAAAACTTTATTTTATAATGATTTATCTCTATATAATAGTGGTCTAATATATACACCAAAAACAGGTATATACACCAAAAATTAGTTTAAAATAAATGAGCTAGTCTTTGTACCAAAAAGTTACCTAGATTCTATAATTAGAAAGTCAGATCTAAAGATATACTCCTAAACAAAACGAAATCTTATCAGTTTTTTTAAACATAGTTGTTAGCTTGTAATTTTATAGTGCATCGACATGCTTCAGAACTTCCACTTGTTTCTTTACTTTGTTAATAAATAGCTACAATACTAAATGCATTTCATTTAGTAGCAATAAATATGCATATATAGTACAAATAAGCAAAATATAATAATATAAGTTAATAGATTTAAACAAATTTTAAACCTACAGTACAATAAAAAAAAAATTGTAATATACAATACCAAAGTAGGTAGTAAACTACTGATTTTGATACCAAGAGATCTCGTTTGAGTTAAGATAGAAATTGATATTTTCGTACAGCATTGTTTAAATGGGTCATTTCATGAGCAGTTCGAGTATTTTATTAATTAATATATTATGCATGTAACCGTATGTATAAGCACCTTAGTTATTAACTTGCAAAAAATATATAAATAACAAGACATGAC
Organism: Monopis laevigella; assembly: GCA_947458855.1. NCBI lineage: Eukaryota > Metazoa > Arthropoda > Insecta > Lepidoptera > Tineidae > Monopis > Monopis laevigella. The sequence goes on along the minus strand of OX381581.1, from coordinate 8,677,518 downwards.
ATCGAGAGTTTATTAAACTGGTATACAAAAGAACTGGAACGTCCGCACTGGCCGCTTTATAATAAGTCTAAATTTAGATCGAATTGAAATCGATTTTAAGAATAAGCCTCCTAGCACAATATGTAAATGCGATGTCAGGGCTATTTATCAATATTCAATGTTGCACAGAGCTGTAGTCTATTCGGCATGATGACTCATAATTTGACCTAAATGTGGTCTCTATGCATATATACATTTTCTACATACATACATACATATCATCACGGGTGCCTTACGGCGTCCGAGACCGCCTAGACGTCTTCAGGTTACCCAGGGGAGGAGTTTTTAATCCCACCTCGTCGTAGCCGATGGTATGACTCTACACCGAACAAGTGGCTAGCTCGTCGCTATGTTTTGAATAGACTCAATAACCCATGTATAAACACCGCCTAGACGGCCTCAGGGTACCCAGCGGAAGAGTTTTTAATTCCACCTTGTCGTAGCCGATGGTATGAGCCTACACCGAACAAGTGGCTAGCTCGTCGCTATGTTTTGAATAGACTCAATAACCCATCTATAAACAGTTTCACAAGTTGGTATAGTGTCACTGGGACCGACAGCTTAACGTGCTCTCTGAGGCACTATAGCGGTGTTGTCAAACAAATGTACGTATACATTTTTTAATTAAAAAATGATTGGTACACACCGGGATTCGAACCAGGGACCTAAGTGTTTTTAAGTCCGAGGTCTAACCAACTCGGCCAACACGTATATAAATTTTCTATTTAGGTTATATGTATTTACAGGAATAAGCCAAATGGATAGCTGCAGGCCAATGTTTATTCAATTAAAACTCCTAACGCTGCCCGCCTTGTATATATTTGAGGCATGCAGTTTTGTTAAACAAAATCCACACCACTTTAGAATTTCAGAAAGTAAGTATCCTCGTAAAAATAAAAATAAATTCGAAGTCTATCCACATCAGCAATCTAATACTACTTTTTTTACTAATACCACATATAATATGGCTACAACATTGTTTAACAAATTGCCAGATGGTCTTAAAGATAGTAAAACATCATTGTTTAAAACAAAGTTGTTTAACTTGCTAGCAATGAAAGGGTACTATAATTTAGACGAATTTTTAGGGGACACCTTATTATGAAAAAAAACAATAATTGTCAAAGATTGCTTTAGCTGAAAGATTGTTTGGATTGTTGATGACATGTATGTGGTACAAACTAAAAGACATAATGAAGTATCATTTTTACAATTTTAATGTTGACTTACTTAATTTTAATAAATAATAATGAATATGATTTATGAATGAATTCCTGACAAATTTTGTTGTTATTACGTATTGTTAACTATGTGTGTATAACTGATGACATAATATGGTAAAGACATGTGGTATAAAATATATTTGGACATGATAATTGTTATTGATAATTTTGTTGTTAACCTACTCATGTTGTGACTTATGATTTCATTGTTATTGTTTGTAATTTGCTAATCATGTTGTGCTGTCAATTGTTCGTTGTTAGGATTAAATCTATAAATTTATAATAATACCTAGCTATTGGTTTAACTTAAACATTATTTTGAATGTTCGTGATGTGAAATTTGAAAACCTGTTTGTTGACATTTGCATTTGACCTACTCATGTTGTGACTTATAATTTCATTGTTATTGTTTGTAATTTGCTAATTATGTTGTGCTGTCAATTGTTAGGATTAAATCTAGTAATTTATAATAATACCTAGCTACTGGTTTAACGTAAAAATTATTTTGAATGTTTGTGATGTGAAATTTGAAAACCTGTTTATTAACATTTGCATGCTGGACTACAGTTAAACACGAGAACTTTTTTTTCTAAGACCACCTAATTATATGTACCGTGTTTTTATGGCAAATAAATGATTTATGATTTATGATTTATGATTTACAATAACGGGTAATGTTTACGGCGGCGCCCGAGTCCGCATTAACAGCATCAGGGTACCCAGAGGATTTAATTACCTCTCCTTAACCTATGGTATTCTTGCTTTATACATTTTTCCGGTTTTCCGGAGACTACTGCATCGATTTATTGTCGAGGTAGTAGCCTCCTTTCATGGTGTGGTTACAAAACGGGCGATTAATTTGATGATAAAGCAGCGAGGATATTATAATGGACTCGTAATGCAAATACGCCTTTGTCGCCGCCGCATTTTTAGCCGGCATAGTAGGTGCGATCAACATTGCTAAACAACAATGTATTGATCGACCGTATTCATGGGCTTTGTAGGTAAGTTACCACCAGGTAGATACAAAGTCACATGCCGTGCTATGATAAAAATAAAATACACGAGTAATAAGAAATTTTTCAGCAAAGAATTTACCTAAATGTGGTCTCTATGCATATATACATTTTCTACATACATATCATCACGGGTGCCTTACGGCGCCCGAGACCGTCTAGACGGCTTCAGGTTACCCAGGGGAGGAATTTTTAATCCCACCTCGTCGTAGCCAATGGTATGACTCTACACCGAACAAGTGGCTAGCTCGTCGCTACGTTTTGAATAGACTCAATAACCCATCTAAAAACAGTTTCACAAGTTGGTATAGTGTCACTGGGACCAACAGCTTAACGTGCTCTCCGAGGCACTATAGTGGTGTTGTCAAACAAATGTACATATATTTTTAAATTAAAAACTCATTGGTACACACCGGGATTCTAACCAGGGACCTAAGAGTTTTTAAATTCCATAAGGTCTAACCCACTTAAAGAAATTACATATTTTCAAAATATTATTTCAATAATAGTTTTTTTTAATTAATGTATGTGCACTTAATTCGAGTAAACTAAGATAATGCTTTAACTACTTACTTTAGCTTTTTTTTGTTTAAAAATATATTGTTTCCGACATAATATTTTTATATGAAACAAAATTTGTCTTGATTAAGGGGGGCTAGGTCGCAGAATTTAATTTTGAGTACTGAAGAAGTGGCCAGCTCGTCGCGGTATTTGGATCTATAAACAGTTTCATAAGTTGGTATAGTAAAATGGGACTGTCAGATTAACGCGCTCTCCAAGTACTTATTGTCAAACAAATCTTTTTTTTATATTTTTTTTATTAGAGCACGGCATTTGTATCTCCCTGCTGGTGAGCAAATCTACAGAGTCGCGAGTCTATGGGGCGATCAATATTATTGTTAAACAACATTGATCGCTTCCACTATGCCGGCTAAATGATGCGATTACGAAATGGGCGGCAACAACGACGACCTGCATTACAAATATAACTTAATATCCTTGCTGCCTTATCGTCAATTCAATTATCCGTTTCGTAGTCGCACCCTGAAAGGAGATTATACCGTGGATAAAATATATGCAATAGTCTCCTAAAAACCGGTTAACCCACAAGCTAAAACAGATAGATTACTTGACGGTTTTTGCATCTATATGGACTGTGGTAACAAGACCGGTCGGTCAGCCTAACAAAGCTATAGAGACCTTCCTCCCACCTGAGTAAAAGTAAATAAAAACTGATTGAAAAATCACGTGACCTAAAAGCAATAGTCTCTAACATATATAGCCTTTTATTTCTAACATTTAATCAACTCCACCCCCACGTATAATAATAATAAATACCATCACGGGTGCCTTTTTGGCTCCCGAGAACCGTTTAAACGGCCACAGGGTACCCAGCGCAGAGATTAACCCATCCTCATTTCGCCGATGGTATTCAAAAGCAACCTAACAAATGGCAAGCTTGTTGCAGTGTTTATGATGGTATAGCCTCGATGTACAAAGCGGTCACCCATCCCAGGACCTATATACCCCACGTATATCAATAGAGAAAATGGTCGTTTAATTAAATAGCTGAATAACGTTTCCGTAGACTAGTGGTTGCGCCTTTGGCGTAGTATCCTGAGGTCGTGGATTCGATTCAAACCCATGGCAAAAAAAATTGTATTTTTTTCTACAGTTTGTCATAGTCTGGTTGTTTATAAAATATAATATGTATTATTTTGCTGCTTCTGGTACATTTAATACAAGCCTAACGCTTAGTTTGTGACCAGAGCAATATGTGTAAATTGTCCAACATATTATTAATAAACAGACTTGGTACAAATGTAGCTATTGCGAAAATGGTCATATAGAAAAGTCTAGGAATAAACAGTCGTGATACAATATCGTTAGAGGACACAAGTTTGATATTTGTACTAGAACGTTTCACTTTGATAGCTATGCTTTGAATAGGTCTTTGAAACTTTGAATTTCATGCATGAATTTTTGTCCAATTAATGTCACCGAGTTATTTTAGCAATTTAAAGCACTTTATCCCTTACAGAATAGGAGTTAATATTAAAAGATTTGCTTATAATGTCTAAATAATAAATTAAAAATATATTTTAAAATATATAAAATATATGGACTTTTTAGGTCTGCTTAACATCAGGTAGCTACAAAATCACAAGCCGAGCTCCATAAAAAAAAAATGTGTACCAGCACTGTTTCTTTTGACACTGTCATTAGAAGTCTAATCGATATTGCCTCCATCACGTAGCTGGGACTTTGCTGACATGGCATAAGTAGGTCATTGGCCTTTAAAATGTATTCTTATTTCAAACACAAAGTAAACTTTTAGTTTAACAACGATACTTACGTTTACAGTACATTGACCTCTCAACTTCTTGGTAGGAAAAGAAATAATGAGAGGCTCTACCATGGGTGTGCGCATTGTAGAAACGTAACGTATTCATTTACGTATACGTGAGCAACAACCAATAGGATCGCTTTATTCAATCCTGTTACCAAAAATAAAGCGATCCTATTGGTTGTTGCTCACGTAGGTATACGTAAATGAATACGTTACGTTTAGTCAGGTTTAGGGTTTAGTCTGTAGATTTTTCGGAGCCTAATGCTATTGATTATACTATAATCGATTTTCTATCTAGGTAGTGTCAATTTAGGCTGTGGTTAGGAAATGGACACTTGATTTAATAATAAAGCAGCGAAGGTATTAAGTACGCTTGTAATTCAAATTCTAGTTGGGAGGAAGGCCTCTATAACTTAGCTATGCCGACCGACCGGAGTCGATACCGCCCATACAGATGCAAAAACCGTCAAGTAGGTATACCTAGACATGTTTCGTTTTTAGTCTGTGGGTTCACCGATTTTTTGGAGACTATTACGTCGGTTTCTGGTCGAGGGGTATTCTACTTTCACGGTACAGTTACGAAACGGGTGATTTTACGATAAAGCAGCGAGGATTTAAAATATACTAATAATATAAATACGTCCATGTCACCGCCCATTTCGTAACTGCATCTTTTAGCCGGCTTAGTGGGAGCGATCAATATTGTATAACAACAACGAATTCACCATTCATGAATTTTGTATTTCGGCTTACCATCAGGTAGAAACAAAATCACATTCGTGCACCATTCAAAAAAGACATCTATATCGACGCTCACGGCCATCGATAATGTTTAAAAAAACCTACTATTTTGAGGGCAAAACGGTATACCTATTGAGGGTAAACAGACAAATAATATTTAGGGGGAAACTTTTGAGGGCTAAACGGAACAAGCCCATTTCGTAAACCCAACATTTATCCGGCATAATGGTAGCGATCAATGCCAACACAATAATGTATTAATTCATCCCAAATCCCAATCAAATATAAAATTTTAACCAGTTATAAAGCGACACGTAATTCTGAATTTAAAAATATTTCGCGCCATACATTAGGCGTACTAGTGAAATCGGCTCCAGCGTCATATTTACATATGAAACGTGCTTTCATTCCGACCGCGACTGAATAAATCATATTCAGTCAGCTTCGACTACGATTTAATGTAACTCTGAATACTCCTCAGAGGTAAGGTATACGTACTAAGTCAAGTCTTCAATGTTCCATATGGATGACCTGAAACTGAAAATGGATCTTTTATGAAATATTTCTTGTATTAAAAAAGGATTAAGCTACGTGTATAATATATTTTGTATACATCGTTAGTTATTTTCAATACTAAAACTTTATTTTAAAATTTGATAGCTACAGAAACAAATGAGTCTTTTGTGGTTATAAAAATAAAAGTGTTTAAGTTCAAATGCTGATCTTGCGGTTAAGGTTTTGTTTAATAGAATAAAATAAATTAGGTGGATTAAGGTATATCCCAAATTTATTCTTTAATGCTAAACTAAAAATTCTGAAAAAATAATCATGTATTCTAAATTTCAAGCTACTACAATTTGAGCTATAAACAGTTTCACAGGTTGGTATGGCAGTAACACGGGGACCAACAGCTTACCGTGCTCTCCGGCACTATAGTGGTGTTGTCAAACAAATTTAACATTTTTTTTACATTAACAACTAATTGATACACATTGGGGCGTGAACTAGTGACCTTAAACCCATAGTATTTTTAGGTATAGGGTATATTAACTTGACCACTATGTATATTACTCGGCCACCACGTATATTACTCGGCCACCGCGTATATTACTCGGCCACCGCGTATATTACTCGGCCACCGCGTATATTACTCGGCCACCGCGTATATTACTCGGCCACCGCGTATATTATTCAAACACCAAGTATATTACTCGGTCACCACGTATATTAATCAAAAGCATCTATATAAAATTTTATATATTCATCTGAAAAAAGTGAATGTGAATAAGACGAGTGTAGAAAGATCTTCAAAAATATTAAACGAGCTGACAGATTGACGCTCAGCTGTTTAGTTTTTTACAAACTGTTACATGTTACCAATTAATAAATTCAATAATTTGTCCGAAAAAAAAACTTTTGTTCGATTGTTTTAAGAATAAAGTAATAAAAAAATAACATAGTCGAAGCACGAAGTAATAAATAAAACATACTTAAAACCTATTAGTTTAATACGTGATCACCTCCAAAAGAAAAAAGAAAATATCACGATTATTTCATAGTAAAATGAACATCAATAAAAAAAAAATTCTTCAGTGAGTATATTTCTTTGAAACGGTTTCCTTACGAATATATTTTTTATGCAAATCTTTTAGCTAACTTCAACCCTGAGCGTTTGGCTTTTTGGCCTAGAAATTATATTTTGGATAAACCTTTGCTGGATAAGAAGAAAATATCATGTACGGTTTTATATTCCTTTTGCCCGTGTCGACAATTCTAAATCGAATCAATTACTGTATAAGTTTTTTATATAAGGCGAATTATATTATAGATATATACGGATTTCTTTTTATTAGGGGATTTAAAGTCGTTTTGACGCCCATATAAACGTACTTGTAATATTTGTTTTATTTTGGTAATTATACGTTTTGTCTGATTTAAAAAAAAAAAGTGGAAGGCAAAACCTTAAAGTGCGAGAAAGTGCGAAAGCTCTTTTTGTGTGGAGAACGCAGACTTCGCGATCGCGAATGCAATTTCTTTAAGTACTAGTATTATTATTTAGTAGCATTTGGTTAGGTGTATGTATTCCAGGAGCTCACCGCGGACATACAAATTAATATTATAATAATGTACCTACTTTATCGGCATATTTTATAATTGAGCTTAATGAGTATGTCGCCTTTCCTCTTCCAAGTTAAAATAAGTTTTAAAATAGATTTCATATGCTACTGGATTTCCTTAATAATTTTAGCGTCTTTTTAAATTAAATTATCATATAAATAATTATATTTAAATCTAATTAATAATATGATATCTAAATAATATTTAACAATTTAATAAATGTTCTATAGTTTTAATAATATATTAATATGAATTACTAGAATATTAAGTATGTCGATTGATGTTACTCTGTGAACTGGTAAAAGGGAAAATTGTGCGTAGCTTATAATAATAATTATTTTGCTGTATTTAAAAAGAACATCAACGGAATACAAATACCAAATATTTAAGTGTTTTATTTCGCACCTTTTCGGGTAAATACTACTCATTATACTAGCTTTTGCCTTGCTGCTAACTAAATAAATCTTTAAAGACGCATTAATAAGTCTTCGGTGGTTGTGTTCGATTTCCACTCACGGAAAACAAACAGTATCTTTCTGCATAGCTTACCTGTTTCTTTATCTGGAAGTTTATAAAATATAATATCTTTATGGAATTTGTTATGCTTACCATTTTTTTTTTTTTGACAATTTACACATATTGCTCTGGTCACAAACTAAGCGCTAGGCTTGTACTATGTGTACCGGAAACAATGATATAATACATATTATATTTTATAAACACCCAGACCATGACAAACTGTACAGAAAAACGTACTATTTTTTTTTTGCCATGGGTGGGAATCGAACCCACGACCCCCGGATACAACGCCAAACGCGCAACCACTAGTCTACGGAGGCTGTTAAATTAGGTCGAAACAAAGTCACATTTCATGCTCTTTGAAAAAAAAAAATTGGTAAAATTAGTAGTACTTTGTGTTCCTCAGGGTACTGTACAATACCCTTTAATTATTTTAATTGCTAGATTTTACCGACCAACTTCTGAAGCCTTCTGAAGTTAGTTTAAGTTATTAAAGCAAGAATGTGATACTAATCTAACGCTAAAACTTCACAAGAAGCGTAAAGCAAAAGGCCTCTCATTATATTCGAATACAAATCAGTCCACGTTTTATTCAATGGGACCAAAAGTTCTATCCAAAACTTTTAACAAAGGGGACGAATAGAACTTGGGACTGCGGTGCCCAAAAGTTCCATATTATCATAATGTAGGAACAAACCGCTCGGCCGCTGACTACAGGGTGTGATTTTATACACATTTGAATATTTTGTTCGTGGGATGTTTGTCAGTTTTCGTAGACCCCTTTATGAGAAAGGAATATGCTTATGGGTGTACAGCTGGGTATTACATACCTGTTTGGGTCGTTATATTATTTAATTCAGGGGACTTTATCTTATTAGATCATACCATATATTGCGTATACGTGGTGGCCGAGTTGGTTAGACATTGGACTTAAAAACACTTAGGTCCCTGGTTTGAATCCCGGTGTGTACCACTGAGTTTTTAATTAAAAAATGTATGTACATTTGTTTAACAACACCACTATAGTGCCTCGGAGTGCACGTTAAGCTGTCGGTTCCGGTTTCACTATACCAACTTGTGAAACTGTTTATAGATGGGTTATTGAGTCTATTCAAAACATCGTGACGAGCCTGTTCGGTGTATGAGTCTACCATTGGCTACGACGAGGTGGGATTAAAACTCTACGCTGGGTACCCTGGGGCCGTCTAGGCGGTCTCGGGCGCCGTAAACCATCCGTGCTAATATATACATAGTCTGGCCATAAATACTGTTACAATAAAAAAAATATTACATTTGAATTTGGAATCTGTAATTTTTATACGATTGTTCATTGTGTTTTATCATTTTGGCGCCAAAACATTGTACAATATTTTGCGATATTAAAATGGTGTGTGTATAAGTAGTGACAGGGAAAGTTTGTTCCAGAGTAAGATCTATATGTGGGGTCATCTCTTAATCCTATGATATGAAGATGTTTGTTAGTTGTGTAATGTACGAAATGACTCCCACCAGTAGCCTTATTTGCATTATGTTGAATTTCCAGATCTTGTCTATGCCTTTGTATCATACAATATATTAGAGTATGTTAAAATTTGCTGGGTTGACCACCATCTTGTATTGTTGCCATCATCAAACTCCTTTAATGCATTATTTATTGTTTTGTTAGGTATGCCTACAAATGGTGCAGGTTAATTGAAATGAGTTTCTTCCAATCCCTTTTTAGCGAGTTTTTACTGCCATTTGTGCATTTGGTACTAGCAGTTGTATGTCCCTATTAATGTGTCACATACGATTCAATATTTCTTGAGTTGACATTTTGTGAAAATAAATAAGACAGCAAATATTGAGTTTGGATGGCATATACTCGTATAATATATGGGCAATAACTATCAGAATATACATATAGAACATGATTCGTATTTATAAATCTTCTTAATAATTAGTATAAAGTATTTATTATTAAAGTAAAAAAATATAGAACATATTAAACAACTATTAGGTATGTTTTTATCATCCTGTTTATGACCGGCCGGCGATTTAATTGGCCTTAGGACACAATAAGAAACTAGATCCTTACTTGGAAACTAAATTCAATTGTATAAACATGGTTTCTACTGAATTACTTTAAACCCTAGACGTTACTTGAGAATTTACTTTTAAAATAGCATTGGATTAGATGTCTTCTAAATAATTTCTAGTATTTACCTCTACCTCATAAAAAAAATAGTTTTATTGAAGTGAACACCTTTTTGCACTGCATTAATCCGTATGAGATTTTTCACAATTTTATTAGAGAAACAAAACTTATATAGAACGCTCTAAAAACATATTGAAAGGATGCTTTTAAAAAAAAAAAAAAAAAAATTTATTGTTAAGGTATGTTAATATGGTTTGGGATTCTCCTGTTAAGTGTAAAACACCTGTATTAGGAGAGCCCAGCTCTTCCTACAGATATTACACTTGTAAAATATATAATAAAATATTTATGTAAATGAATATTATTAGAATATTATTATATTTGTGTATATTCATGAATAAATAAAGTGTATATAATAATAATAATAATAATGTGTGCGTGTGTGTGTGTGTATGTATGTGTGTGTATATGTGGTGTGTGTAGACTTTGTTATATCTTGCATTATCAGTGCATTCCATCAAACTACGGTTCAATGACAGTAATATGTGTTCAGAAACAACGATGTTTTTCTGTACAGTTTGCCTAACGCAAACTGTACAGAAAAATATATCAATATCATTTTACCTTGAGTAGGAATCTAATCCCCAGTTTAAAAACTGATGAGTGTATTATAGTGCTTTGGAGAGCACACTAAGCTGTCGGTCCCAGTTTCACCATATCAACTTATGAAACTCTTTTTAGATGGGTTATAGAGTCTTTTGAAATACGGCGACGAGCTGGCCACTTGTTCGGTGTAGAGTCAGAATCTCATCGGCTAGCGCTAAGGCAGTCTAGGCGGTCTCGGACGCTACAAAGGCACTTTTTTTCAGCTTTCAACATTAACCGATCAAACTAAATAAATAGCCACTGAAAAAAAAGCAATTTGTACCAGAACCTACAGCTAATTTGCTTCCTCTTACAGTGTTGGGTTACCCGTAAACGGGTAAAGCAATAAAAAGGGCCGGATAATTTCTTGTCAGTCCGACTTTTATAGTCGGTTTTATTGTCTACACCGAGAAATCCTTCACTTAAACTTAATACACAACATGGCTCTTACACCGATCTGATTATATGTGTGGAACAACATCTTCTTGGGTGTGTATAAACATACCCAAGAAGATGTTGTTCGTATAAGTAAACATGCTTTATTCATGCCCTCCGACATACCTGGTTTGTTATTTTTTTTATTTCAGCTATAAAAAAAATCGTAAGGTGGAAGATATTATGGTGAAATTTTAGTGCGAATACACGGCTGGCTTGCGTAATATGAAATTGACGAGAAATATATATTTGAAAGCAAAATTTATCTTACTTTTAAAAATTTGATTGTTAACTTCTACTTAGTTAAAAATAAACAATATTATATTACCTAATTAATATGTACAATTACGTAGCTAACCCAGACCATATCGAATTCACAATAAATGGCTTTCATTAGAGAATAGTTTATTATTTTTAATATTTTGTTAGTCCAATTAAAAAAATTAACTTTTACATGAAGTACAATTAATTATTTGATTGATGTCCACGTTGGACTTTGTTTAGATACTAATTAGGTTTTTTTATTTATTTTATTATTACATTCATTTCTTATTTTTTTCTTTTTCTATTAATTTTGTATCTGTTGAATGTATTTTTTTTTTGTTGTGTTTTTGTGTAATAAGTTCTCTATTCTAGTCTCCGTTATGTATAATAAAAAAAAATGTAGTACTTTTTTCACAAACTAAAATAAGCAAAAATACTACCTAATAAATATTTTACGCAGGCTAACGCACAGAAAAAAGTACTAATATTATTGGCCTAAGTTTGTGACCAGTGCAATAAATGTGAGTGGGAATCGAACCTATCCTATACAACACCAACGGCGTAACCACTAGACAATGAAGGGCCAAACTCCTTTTACAAACAACAAAAGTTCTATCACATACAAGACGTACCTACGAGTATATTCCTTCCCTTTTCTTACAAAGAAAATATAAAATGAATGCCGATTCACAATTTTATTTCTTTACGCAGGAAAGTAGGTTCGTAATGGGGAACCGACGAACGAAATCATGCCTGAAAAACGTTCTTTTTTTCTTTTGCTTTCTTTCTTCTTACTCACCAATAACGTATCTTCAAACGTTGGAAGGGACATCAAAGAAATCTTAAGGTGCGTTGTGGAATTACGTCGGGTTTAGTTTCGAATTGAGGTCCTTGATATAGAGGTATTTTAGAGATGTTTTTCTAACGGAGTTCAGGTAGTATAGAGCTTTGTGTGTAATTGGGTATTAATAGCCTCTAACTCTTTGTCGAAACGAAAAAATTAAAAGTCTAAAGTATTTCACGAGAAATGATAGTGACGTCATTGCGTCTAAACGTACTCCGTTATACACAAGACTCTAATTGTCGTTTTATTGTCACTAATTGTCTATAGTGAACACTGTAAAAATTATATTCAAATTAATAAAGCAATATTTTGGGGTTCCATCTGTCGGCGTTTAGTCATGCGTAGTACTGTCTCTGTTAAAATCTGCTGACGTCACTATCAGTTCTCGTGAAATGGAGTATAGAAAGAACTAAATTAAATTACATGTTTCCAATATTATTATTATTACATAGTACAAATATAATACTACTATACGATATCTTCAACATAATTAATGAAATAAACTCTATAATAACCAATAAAAATATAAACAAAAGGCAGCCTCGAACATGGTTGCCAATGTTGAAACAAAAACTGGATTTACATTTTTTTTTGAGCTGTTATCATTTTGATATTTTGAATCGTAAAATAATACTTTTCAGTACGCACTCGTGCTCATTTTCAGGACCCACATTATTTTATTTAAATATATAACCATGACGATATACAAAAAAATAATTATTTTTGATTTTTACTTTTAAATATATGTTACAGCGCTTCCATATTATTCATACTTTCAACCGCAAATACAAAAACATTCCTTAAAATTATTTCATCATAATAAAATTCATTTAACGACAAGGTTTTATTATTATACAAATATAAGTTTATAAATTTTAAAACCTAATAAGAAATGTCATGGCATACGGTTGTTATCAACATATTTCGAAGCACAACATTTTGGTACCAGGTTTATAGGTAGGACATAAACCGAAATAGCTAAGTTTATGGTAAGCAATATCTACGAATCGCTTTACGATATAGAAAAAGAGGAAATGATCAATATCACCTGGGCCGGAAGTTTTCTACGCAACTCAATTCCGATTCATGCCAGTCGAAATAGAAAAAAATGGAATGATAAAGCCAAAAAAAGTATTTCTACGAGTACGAGAGAAAATTTCGTTTTCCATTATTATTTTTTTATTCTTTTATATTTAGTATTCCTTTTTATGTTTTTGGTTTATTTATACTATTATATTGCTTCTTTAAACTGCTAGATATTTATATCAAAATATATAAACGCAGAATCACCCTAACTATATCATGCTATATATATGCTATATCATGCCTTATATATGGGACTACCACCGTTATCAACTGTGTCCCGTTTTTCTATCATTCTGACATGTGATTCAACGCGTTTTTAACCCGAAGCTCACAGGCCTAAACTTTTACTTTTTTATTTGTTAATATGGTTTACAGCTCTGGATACAAATTATTTTTAAGCCATTTTGACCAGGGCTATACTATACGGTTAATATTATTACTATGGTTATTACTTTACTTACGTTTGGTATAGTTAAAATACTGTCAGGGCTATACGGTTAGTATTATTACTATGTTTATTACTTTACTTACGTTTGGTATAGTTAAAATATTGTCAGGGCTATACGGTTAGTATTATTACTATGTTTATTACTTTACTTACGTTTGGTATAGTTAAAATACTGTCAGGGCTATACGGTTAGTATTATTACTATGTTTATTACTTTACTTACGTTTGGTATAGTTAAAATACTGTCAGGGCTGTACGGTTAGTATTATTACTTTACTTACGTTTGGTATAGTTAAAATACTGCATTTCAGCATCATAATTACATTTTAAGTTACAGTAGTTAATATTAAAATGTCCCATGTATTCACACCTGGAAGTTATGCAATCCTACAGTAGTATCTATATGTATTATGTATGTTGGTGTATATTTTTTATTATATTATAATATTTATTTTATTTTACGTACCATTACGGGTGAGTTACCACGCTCGAGACCGCTTAGGGTTTTTATTCCCTCGTCGTATTCCGAGTCTACGTCAAACAAGTTAACGTATTTGTATAGATTTATAAACACTATTTTTTTTATTTTTTTTATTGGAGCACGGCTTTGAATCCACCTGGTGGTAAGCAGTCCTACAAAGTCCATGAATGGGGTCAACCAATAATTGTTCTTAAACAATATTGATCGCTCCCACTATGCCGGCTAAATAATGCGATTACGAAATGGGGCGCGACAATGACAAATTGCATTACTAGTATATTTTAATATACTCGCTGCTTTATCGTCAATTCAACTACCCATTTCGTAACCGCACACTGAAGGGAGACTACCACCTCGACAAGACAGCAGTCTCCTGAAAACCGGTATGATGACACCTGGACCTTTAGCTTTACGTGCTCTCCGAACATCGGTATAAGTATACATACAAAATGAACATATTTTTGAACAATTCGTGAGGGTGACTGGAACCAGGTTGGCTCGTGGTTGAATACCTTACCGCGAAAGCGACGGTCGTGGGTTCGAGCCCGCCTACCAGGATATTTTTCATAGCATTTTTATCTTTAAAAAATTCTATATATTAGAAACTCATATATAACGGGATTTGAAACGTGGAGTGGTTTAAAATATATATACCTACAATTAACATAATGTTTTCTTAGGTTTTCTTTTGCCTTCCTAAAAGATTTTTCCCACAGACAAACGTAAATGTTTTAGCACACATGCCATCTGTATCTAAACAGCGGCAATATATTATATTATGACACAGTGGGCAGAACACTAACAATCAAGATAATGGCTGTGGATTGCTTTGGCCCACTGTGTGCACTATCGCACTGCAAATTACATTAATTTGTCGAGGCTCCAAGATATGTAGGCCTGGAACTACAGATTTAGTAAATTGTTTTGCTAATCTGGAAATTAGGTTATTATTTATTATACACACATATATAGCATTACAATATATGTACATATAAACATTAAATAGATATCATCACGGGACGGCTTCAGGGCACCCAGCGGAAGAGTTTTTAGTCCCACCTCGACGTAGCCGATGGTAAGGGTCTAAACCGAATAAGTGCTAGCTCGTCGCGATGTTTGGATAGACTCAATAACCCATCTATAAACAGTTTCACAAGTTGGTATAGTGAAACTGGTACTGATAACTTAATGTGCTCTCAAAGGCACTTAGTGGTGTTGTTAAACAAATGTACATATTTTTTTAGATCAAAAACTCATTGGTACTCACAATAGGGTTTGAAACAAGAACACTGAGGTTCCATTTGAAAATGCATACATCAGGGATGCATACATCAGGGATTCATACTATGTGTCTTTTGTCACAGTAGAAAATAATGTATATTGTTTGATGAAAATAATAAAACAATTTCCATTTAGTGTCGCCCAAAGTGAGGATAAATACCACTTAAAAATAATAGAACTAATGGAAAACTTCTGTGTTATTATTTTTAAAATGTTATTAGGGGAAGATCGAGGAAATTAAAAGACAAATGAATTTTATTTTTTTATATATTTATTAGGGGAAGGTAAACATTGCGTTTTTTTTATAAACACACTAAAATAATGAACAAGTATAATTTGGAAGTGGGATTTTATATAAATAAACATTCCATTGCTAGCTTTTGTTGGCAACAAATTGTTGACCCGTTATATAAAACCGACATCGCATGAAACCGCGATGAGATATGAGATATGAGCCATTGTCTTATGCTTTTAAATGTTGCCTCAATCGTTTCAGAAATTAAATAATTTTAGACTGAATTGTAATTTGTAATGAAATTAAAGTTTAAATCTAAAATAGCGTGTTTTATTGGAGAACAGCATGTGAGTTTGTATCTACCTAATGGTAAACAGACCTACAACGTCCATGAATAAGGTTGATCTATACATTGTGGTTTAACCAAATATTGATTGCTCCATGCATTACTAGTCTATTTTAATATCCTCGCTGATTTATCGTTATATCCACCGCCCTTTTCATAACCACATCCTGAAAAGAGACTACCGCCCCGACAAGAAATTGATACAGTAGTCTTCTGAATCCGGTAAAATCACAGGCTAAAACCGTAACATGACCAGGTCACTTGACAAGCGAAATATTTATACGTTTAAATCTAAAATAGCATGTTTATTTATTGGAAACTTACAAAGTCCATGAATGAGGTCGATCTATACATTGTGGTTTAATAAAAATAAAATATTGATTGCTGCAAATATGCCGGCTAAATGATGCGGTTATAAAATGGACGACGACAAAGACGAATATACATTACCTACTAGTCTATTTTATTATCCTTATTGCTTTATCGTTAAGACAAGAGATTGATACAGTAGTCTCAGACTAAAACCGTAACATGACTAGGTCACTTGACGGTTTTTTTACTTTATCCGTTATTATTTCGTTCAGGAATTACAGGAAACCGTCAAGTGAGCGGAAGCTAATACAGATTTAACTATTTCTAAACTCATAGCGGAAATTAAGGCTGTCTCCGTAGCTGTATGTTTGCATAGAATTACTAAGCGAGCCTTAAAAGATCATCCTTGCAACGAAAACTAACTTCAAAAGCCTTAGACATACGGTTGAAAGTGACTAGAAGTAGATGATTTTGCATTTGTAGATACTTCATATTTATTGCTTTAAAATATGAAATTTCTAAATAAGTTGTTAAGATTCAAAATGCTGTGAATATAAGATAGTAATTTATTAGTTTGTGTGGGAATAAGTAGTATGATGAATTTGCATTGATGAGCTATAACTGCAATATAGCTAATTTGCAATATATATAATTTAATATAAGCTATAACTGCAATAAGCTATGACTGCAATATATATAATTTAAATACTTTAGTCGTTTCTCTAACCTTCTAATCACAGCGGTAGAAATACCTTCAAGCATAAATAATTATAAATGTACTACAACTAGCAAAAGTTATTATGCTAGTATTTATAAATTCTACTCAAACTCTATATTTACCAAGTAGATCTTGTCCCCTTTTACCAATTAATATACAAAAAATAATAAACAAAAAAGAAGATAATGCATATCATACATACATATCATCACGGGTGCCTTACGGCGCCCAAACCGCCTAGACGGCCTCAGGGTACCCAGCGGAGGGGTTTTTAATTCTACCTCGTCGTAGCCGACAGTATGATAAGAAGATAATGAAAATTATAATAATGTAAAACTCAATCAAATGACTCGATCCTTACTTTCGCATCGCTCTTACACAATAGGTTCAGTAGTCAAAGCCAAAGCATTTATTTCATGTAAATCTTTACAGATATTTATGAATAGTCAAAAAAAAATAAGTTTAACAATGAGGCCTTAGAGTGCGTTTGGTTAGGCAGCTATTCGTTAACAAAAGAACGACAAACATTTATTAAACCTCGATATCAGATTTAGAACTTAAACGCGATGGAATGGAAATCATAATATGAAAAATACTACCGAACCGAACACACACTACATAACCGACTAGTGTAAGACTAGGTGGTTAGCTAATAATAGAGTAGGCATATTAGCCCAAAATACAAGCTTCCACCTTCTAGGTTAAGCAGATGACAACAAAGCCAGATCTAGGGTGGGTGACTGCTTTATACAACGAGGCATCATATCATCATCACGGGTGCCTCACGGCGCACAAGACCGCCTGGACGGCAACCAGTGGAAGGGTTTTTGAATCCCACCTCGTCGTAGCCGATGTTATGTATACACCGAACAAGTGGCTGGCTCGTGGCGATATTTTGAATAGACTCAATAGCCCATCTATAAACAGTTTCACAAGTTGGTATAGTGAAACCGGGACCGACAGCTTAACGTGCTCTCCGAGGCACTATGGTGGTGTTGTCAAACAAATGTACATATATTTTTTAATTAAAAACTCATTGGCACACACCGGGATTCGAACCAGGGACCTAAGTGTTTTTAAGTCCAAGGTCTAACGAACTCGGCCACCACGTATATATATGGAATAAGTATTCAGATTAATTTGAAAATGCATACATTAGGTACCCATTAGTCTAGCTGCAATAATTGGGGCGAAATGCATGTAACAAGGTACGTACCGCAGTACCGCAGCCAGCAATCCACTTAATGGCACGTTTGGACAAATTAACTCAATTTGTTCGTAGCCGTCAAACGCTAGTTCGTCCTGTTTATCGCAAACACAGTTCATGATAACGATATTATTGGTTAGGAGCGTTAGAGCGTGTTTAGAGCAGGTTTGACAGAAACTAAGCCTGGCTGGCTATAATATAATAATATTATGTAGGTCAATTTTACACATATTGCTCTGGTCACAAACTAAGCTCTAGGCTTGTACTATGTGTACTACAATATTATTATTATTATTCATATATATATCATCACTTAATTAGAAAAGGAGTCAAGCAGAAGAGGATTATCTCTTACTCCTATAGTATAAAGATGTTTCCACTTGTTTCTCCTTAATAAACAAAACAGTTAACATTTTTTTTTTTACTGTAAGTATGCGAAATTATTTATGTATGTATATATATCTACTTATTTATGTATGTCTATATATTATTATTTATGTAAGTTTATGTATACATGTTATATGTTATAATACCAGTATGTATTGTTATATTACCTAATAATTTATCTATATATCCTATAGTTTATATTATATATTGCTTTAAATAGCACTCTGCCTGTTTTCGGTCAATCTCCCAAAGGTTAGCTGGTAGATAATGCCTAAGGCATTAAGCTCGCCTATGTACAAATGTATTAAGCTTTTATTTCATTCATTCATTTTTCCTGTTTGTATCACACTAAATAAAAATAACATTCAGAATAACATACGATACAAAACAAAGCCAAAAAGTATATCGGCTTCAGGTCTTGTTCCAATCAGGATAATGCAGACTTTGTTGCCAAATTGTCCAAATTATCGCTGTGAGCACGAAACGGAGAGCTTTATGCTTTATTGTGAGGTTGGTAGCTAGGTAGATCTGGTTGTTCGCAGTGGACAAAAATTAACAGTTTCTCTATTACCGTATGCAATAATAACGTGTAAACTTTTTTATTTATTTGTTGCTACACGGAATGTTAATTTGTATCTGGTGAAGCATGCTTACAAAGTCCATGAATGGGGTCGATCAACTGTTGTTATGCTGACTACGAAATAGGTAGCGACAAAAAGACGAAACTTTCACCTTTTGAAAAGTATTAGTTATCTTTGAAGACTGTTAATATGAGATACTTTTCGAATAAAGTGTATCTATTTGCTAGATGTACATACTTCTACACGTTTAGTGTAACTCGTATGTTTTTTTTAATGGAGCACGACATGTGACCTTGTATCTACCTTATGTTAAGCAGCCCTACAAAGACAATGAACATTGTTGTCTAACAATATTGATCGCTCCACTATGCCCGCTAAATGAAATGGGCCGGCGTCATGGACGTATTTGCATTATGAGTCTATTTTAATATCCTCGCTGCTTTATCGTCAATTCAATCGCCAGTTTTGTAACCTCACCATGAAAGGAGATTACTCCCTCGACAAGAAATATATGCAGTAGTCTAACGGTGAACCCACAGACTAAAACCAATATAAACACAAAATGTGTACAAAATTTTAGCACACATTTTTTTTTATAATTGTAATTAGTCGCCAAAAACGTATAAGAGTAGCCGGATAAACTGGTTCATTAGCCTTTAATTCTTTTTTTTTAAGTGTTATTATATTATATACACTTATATAAAAAAAAACTATAGGCTTAGTGGAAAGTTCACTAATAATATGAGACACTTCGAATAAGCAGTGTATTTAACAGGTAACTTTTTTCTTAAAATATTAAAATAAAGCACGTTAAGCTGTCGGTCCCGGTTTCACTATACCAACTTCTGAAACTGTTTATAGATAAGTTTTGAGCCTATTAAAAACATCGAGACGAGCTAGCCACTTGTTCGGTGTAGACTCATACCATCGGCTACGACGAGGTGGAATTAAAACCCCTCCGCTGGGTACCCTGGGGTCTAGGCGGTCTCGGGCGCCGTAAGGCACCCGTGATGATACATACATACAAACTTAAACTCGATTTTTGCTAAATGCTAAGAATTATAAGAAAATTCAGATACGTTTTTCCATTTTGTAA
The DNA here is from genome assembly GCA_947458855.1 of Monopis laevigella. Taxonomy (NCBI): domain Eukaryota; kingdom Metazoa; phylum Arthropoda; class Insecta; order Lepidoptera; family Tineidae; genus Monopis; species Monopis laevigella. Next base: position 8,657,009 of record OX381581.1, on the reverse strand, counting down.
CCGCGCCATTTAAGAAAGCAAAATTTATCTTACTTTTAAAAATTTGATTGTTAACTTCTACTTAGTTAAAAATAAACAATATTATATTACCTAATTAATATGTACGTAGCTAAACCAGACCATATCGAATTCACAATAAATGGCTTTCATTAGAGAATAGTTTATTATTTTAAATATTTTGTTAGTTCAATTTAAAAAAATAACTTTTACATGAAGTACAATTAATTATTTGATTGATGTACACGTTGGACTTTGTTTCGATACTAATTAGATTTTTTTATTTGTTTTATTATTACATTCATTTTCTTATTTTTTTCTTTTTCTATTAATTTTGAATTTGCTGTATGTAAAATTTTATTTATTTGTGTTTTTGTGTCATAAGTTCTCTATTCTAGTTTCTGTTATGTATAATAAAATAAAATGTAGCACTTTTTTCACATATTAACCACAATCTAAACTAAGCTTATACTATGTGTACCCCAAGCAACAATACTACCTAATAAATATTCTACCCAGGCCATGGCTAACGCACAGAAAAAAGTACAAATATTATTGATCTAAGTTTGTGACCAGTGCAATAAATGTGAGTGGGAATCGAACCTATTCTATATAACGGCGTAACCACTAGACAACGGAGGGCCAAACTCCTTTTACAAACAACAAAAGTTCTATCACATACAAGACATACCTACGAGTATATTCCTTCCCTTTTCTTACAAAGAAAATATAAAATGAATGCCGATTCACAATTTTATTTCTTTACGCAGGAAAGTAGGTTCGTAATGGGGAACCGACGAACGAAATCATGCCTGAAAAACGTTCTTTTTTTCTTTTGCTTTCTTTCTTCTTACTCACCAATAACGTATCTTCAAACGTTGGAAGGGACATCAAAGAAATCTTAAGGTGCGTTGTGGAATTACGTCGGGTTTAGTTTCGAATTGAGGTCCTTGATATAGAGGTATTTTAGAGATGTTTTTCTATCAGAGTTCAGGTAGAATAGAGCTTTGTGTGTAATTGGGTATTAATAGCCTCTAATTCTTTGTCGAAACGAAAAAATTAAAAGTCTAAAGTATTTCACGAGAAATGATAGTGACGTCATTGCGTCTAAACGTACTCCGTTATACACAAGACTCTAATTGTCGTTTTGTTGTCACTAATTGTCTATAGTGAACACTGTAAAAATTATATTCAAATTAACAAAGCAATATTTTAGGGTTCCATCTGTCGCCGTATAGTCTGTCTCTATTAAATTCTGCTGACGTCACTATCAGTTCTCGTGAAATGGAGTATAGAAAGAACTAAATTAAATTACATATTTTCAATATTATTATTATTACATAGTACAAATATAATACTACTATACGATATCTTGAACGTAATTAATGAAATACAGTCTATAATAACCAATAAAAATATAAACAAAAGGCAGCCTCCAACATGGTTGCCAATGTTGAAACAAAAACTGGATTTACATTAAATTTTTGTGCTGTTATCATTTTGATATTTTGAATCGTAAAATAATACTTTGCAGTACGCATTCATGCTCATTTTCAGGACCCACATTATTTTATTTAAATATTATCACCATGACAATATACAAAAAGATATTATTTTTGATTTTTACTTTTGAAATAATATATATTACAGCGCTTCCATATTATTCATACTTTTAACCGCAGCTACAACAAACATTCCTTAAAATTATTTAATCAAAATAAAATTCATTTAACGACAAGGTTTTATTATTATAAGTTTATAAATTTTAAAACCTAATAAGAAATGTCATGGCATACGGTTGTTATCAAGATATTTGGAAGCACAACATTTTGGTACCAGGTTTATAGGTAGGACATAAACCGAAATAGCTAAGTTTATGGTAAGCAATATCTACGAATCGCTTTACGATATAGAAAAAGAGGAAATGATCAATATCACCTGGGACGGAAGTTTTCTACGCAACTCAATTCCGATTCATGCCAGTCGAAATAGAAAAAAATGGAATGATAAAGCCAAAAAAAGTATTTCTACGAGTACGAGAGAAAATTTCGTTTTCCATTATTATTTTTTTATTCTTTTATATTTAGTATTCCTTTTTATGTTTTTGGTTTATTTATACTATTATATTGCTTCTTTAAACTGCTAGATATTTATATCAAAATATATAAACGCAGAATCACCCTAACTATATCATGCTATATATATGCTATATCATGCCTTATATATGGGACTACCACCGTTATCAACTGTGTCCCGTTTTTCTATCATTCTGACATGTGATTCAACGCGTTTTTAACCCGAAGCTCACAGGCCTAAACTTTTACTTTTTTATTTGTTAATATGGTTTACAGCTCTGGATACAAATTATTTTTAAGCCATTTTGACCAGGGCTATACTATACGGTTAATATTATTACTATGGTTATTACTTTACTTACGTTTGGTATAGTTAAAATACTGTCAGGGCTATACGGTTAGTATTATTACTATGTTTATTACTTTACTTACGTTTGGTATAGTTAAAATATTGTCAGGGCTATACGGTTAGTATTATTACTATGTTTATTACTTTACTTACGTTTGGTATAGTTAAAATACTGTCAGGGCTATACGGTTAGTATTATTACTATGTTTATTACTTTACTTACGTTTGGTATAGTTAAAATACTGTCAGGGCTGTACGGTTAGTATTATTACTTTACTTACGTTTGGTATAGTTAAAATACTGCATTTCAGCATCATAATTACATTTTAAGTTACAGTAGTTAATATTAAAATGTCCCATGTATTCACACCTGGAAGTTATGCAATCCTACAGCAGTATCTATATGTATTATGTATGTTGGTGTATATTTTTTATTATATTATAATATTTATTTTATTTTACGTACCATTACGGGTGAGTTACCACGCTCGAGACCGCTTAGGGTTTTTATTCCCTCGTCGTATTCCGAGTCTACGTCAAACAAGTTAACGTATTTGTATAGATTTATAAACACTATTTTTTTTATTTTTTTTATTGGAGCACGGCTTTGAATCCACCTGGTGGTAAGCAGTCCTACAAAGTCCATGAATGGGGTCAACCAATAATTGTTCTTAAACAATATTGATCGCTCCCACTATGCCGGCTAAATAATGCGATTACGAAATGGGGCGCGACAATGACAAATTGCATTACTAGTATATTTTAATATACTCGCTGCTTTATCGTCAATTCAACTACCCATTTCGTAACCGCACACTGAAGGGAGACTACCACCTCGACAAGACAGCAGTCTCCTGAAAACCGGTATGATGACACCTGGACCTTTAGCTTTACGTGCTCTCCGAACATCGGTATAAGTATACATACAAAATGAACATATTTTTGAACAATTCGTGAGGGTGACTGGAACCAGGTTGGCTCGTGGTTGAATACCTTACCGCGAAAGCGACGGTCGTGGGTTCGAGCCCGCCTACCAGGATATTTTTCATAGCATTTTTATCTTTAAAAAATTCTATATATTAGAAACTCATATATAACGGGATTTGAAACGTGGAGTGGTTTAAAATATATATACCTACAATTAACATAATGTTTTCTTAGGTTTTCTTTTGCCTTCCTAAAAGATTTTTCCCACAGACAAACGGAAATGTTTTAGCACACATGCCATCTGTATCTAAACAGCGGCAATATATTATATTATGACACAGTGGGCAGAACACTAACAATCAAGATAATGGCTGTGGATTGCTTTGGCCCACTGTGTGCACTATCGCACTGCAAATTACATTAATTTGTCGAGGCTCCAAGATATGTAGGCCTGGAACTACAGATTTAGTAAATTGTTTTGCTAATCTGGAAATTAGGTTATTATTTATTATACACACATATATAGCATTACAATATATGTACATATAAACATTAAATAGATATCATCACGGGACGGCTTCAGGGCACCCAGCGGAAGAGTTTTTAGTCCCACCTCGACGTAGCCGATGGTAAGGGTCTAAACCGAATAAGTGCTAGCTCGTCGCGATGTTTGGATAGACTCAATAACCCATCTATAAACAGTTTCACAAGTTGGTATAGTGAAACTGGTACTGATAACTTAATGTGCTCTCAAAGGCACTTAGTGGTGTTGTTAAACAAATGTACATATTTTTTTAGATCAAAAACTCATTGGTACTCACAATAGGGTTTGAAACAAGAACACTGAGGTTCCATTTGAAAATGCATACATCAGGGATGCATACATCAGGGATTCATACTATGTGTCTTTTGTCACAGTAGAAAATAATGTATATTGTTTGATGAAAATAATAAAACAATTTCCATTTAGTGTCGCCCAAAGTGAGGATAAATACCACTTAAAAATAATAGAACTAATGGAAAACTTCTGTGTTATTATTTTTAAAATGTTATTAGGGGAAGATCGAGGAAATTAAAAGACAAATGAATTTTATTTTTTTATATATTTATTAGGGGAAGGTAAACATTGCGTTTTTTTTATAAACACACTAAAATAATGAACAAGTATAATTTGGAAGTGGGATTTTATATAAATAAACATTCCATTGCTAGCTTTTGTTGGCAACAAATTGTTGACCCGTTATATAAAACCGACATCGCATGAAACCGCGATGAGATATGAGATATGAGCCATTGTCTTATGCTTTTAAATGTTGCCTCAATCGTTTCAGAAATTAAATAATTTTAGACTGAATTGTAATTTGTAATGAAATTAAAGTTTAAATCTAAAATAGCGTGTTTTATTGGAGAACAGCATGTGAGTTTGTATCTACCTAATGGTAAACAGACCTACAACGTCCATGAATAAGGTTGATCTATACATTGTGGTTTAACCAAATATTGATTGCTCCATGCATTACTAGTCTATTTTAATATCCTCGCTGATTTATCGTTATATCCACCGCCCTTTTCATAACCACATCCTGAAAAGAGACTACCGCCCCGACAAGAAATTGATACAGTAGTCTTCTGAATCCGGTAAAATTACAGGCTAAAACCGTAACATGACCAGGTCACTTGACAAGCGAAATATTTATACGTTTAAATCTAAAATAGCATGTTTATTTATTGGAAACTTACAAAGTCCATGAATGAGGTCGATCTATACATTGTGGTTTAATAAAAATAAAATATTGATTGCTGCAAATATGCCGGCTAAATGATGCGGTTATAAAATGGACGACGACAAAGACGAATATACATTACCTACTAGTCTATTTTATTATCCTTATTGCTTTATCGTTAAGTCAATCGCCCTTTTTATAACCGCATTCTGAAAGGAGACTACCGCCTCGACAAGAGATTGATACAGTAGTCTCAGACTAAAACCGTAACATGACTAGGTCACTTGACGGTTTTTTTACTTTATCCGTTATTATTTCGTTCAGGAATTACAGGAAACCGTCAAGTGAGCGGAAGCTAATACAGATTTAACTATTTCTAAACTCATAGCGGAAATTAAGGCTGTCTCCGTATCTGTATGTTTGCATAGAATTACTAAGCGAGCCTTAAAAGATCATCCTTGCAACGAAAACTAACTTCAAAAGCCTTAGACATACGGTTGAAAGTGACTAGAAGTAGATGATTTTGCATTTGTAGATACTTCATATTTATTGCTTTAAAATATGAAATTTCTAAATAAGTTGTTAAGATTCAAAATGCTGTGAATATAAGATAGTAATTTATTAGTTTGTGTGGGAATAAGTAGTATGATGAATTTGCATTGATGAGCTATAACTGCAATATAGCTAATTTGCAATATATATAATTTAATATAAGCTATAACTGCAATAAGCTATGACTGCAATATATATAATTTAAATACTTTAGTCGTTTCTCTAACCTTCTAATCACAGCGGTAGAAATACCTTCAAGCATAAATAATTATAAATGTACTACAACTAGCAAAAGTTATTATGCTAGTATTTATAAATTCTACTCAAACTCTATATTTACCAAGTAGATCTTGTCCCCTTTTACCAATTAATATACAAAAAATAATAAACAAAAAAGAAGATAATGCATATCATACATACATATCATCACGGGTGCCTTACGGCGCCCAAACCGCCTAGACGGCCTCAGGGTACCCAGCGGAGGGGTTTTTAATTCTACCTCGTCGTAGCCGACAGTATGATAAGAAGATAATGAAAATTATAATAATGTAAAACTCAATCAAATGACTCGATCCTTACTTTCGCATCGCTCTTACACAATAGGTTCAGTAGTCAAAGCCAAAGCATTTATTTCATGTAAATCTTTACAGATATTTATGAATAGTCAAAAAAAAATAAGTTTAACAATGAGGCCTTAGAGTGCGTTTGGTTAGGCAGCTATTCGTTAACAAAAGAACGACAAACATTTATTAAACCTCGATATCAGATTTAGAACTTAAACGCGATGGAATGGAAATCATAATATGAAAAATACTACCGAACCGAACACACACTACATAACCGACTAGTGTAAGACTAGGTGGTTAGCTAATAATAAAGTAGGCATATTAGCCCAAAATACAAGCTTCCACCTTCTAGGTTAAGCAGATGACAACAAAGCCAGATCTAGGGTGGGCGACTGCTTTATACAACGAGGCATCATATCATCATCACGGGTGCCTCACGGCGCACAAGACCGCCTGGACGGTAACCAGTGGAAGGGTTTTTGAATCCCACCTCGTCGTAGCCGATGTTATGTATACACCGAACAAGTGGCTGGCTCGTGGCGATATTTTGAATAGACTCAATAGCCCATCTATAAACAGTTTCACAAGTTGGTATAGTGAAACCGGGACCGACAGCTTAACGTGCTCTCCGAGGCACTATGGTGGTGTTGTCAAACAAATGTACATATATTTTTTAATTAAAAACTCATTGGCACACACCGGGATTCGAACCAGGGACCTAAGTGTTTTTAAGTCCAAGGTCTAACGAACTCGGCCACCACGTATATATATGGAATAAGTATTCAGATTAATTTGAAAATGCATACATTAGGTACCCATTAGTCTAGCTGCAATAATTGGGGCGAAATGCATGTAACAAGGTACGTACCGCAGTACCGCAGCCAGCAATCCACTTAATGGCACGTTTGGACAAATTAACTCAATTTGTTCGTAGCCGTCAAACGCTAGTTCGTCCTGTTTATCGCAAACACAGTTCATGATAACGATATTATTGGTTAGGAGCGTTAGAGCGTGTTTAGAGCAGGTTTGACAGAAACTAAGCCTGGCTGGCTATAATATAATAATATTATGTAGGTCAATTTTACACATATTGCTCTGGTCACAAACTAAGCTCTAGGCTTGTACTATGTGTACTACAATATTATTATTATTATTCATATATATATCATCACTTAATTAGAAAAGGAGTCAAGCAGAAGAGGATTATCTCTTACTCCTATAGTATAAAGATGTTTCCACTTGTTTCTCCTTAATAAACAAAACAGTTAACATTTTTTTTTTTACTGTAAGTATGCGAAATTATTTATGTATGTATATATATCTACTTATTTATGTATGTCTATATATTATTATTTATGTAAGTTTATGTATACATGTTATATGTTATAATACCAGTATGTATTGTTATATTACCTAATAATTTATCTATATATCCTATAGTTTATATTATATATTGCTTTAAATAGCACTCTGCCTGTTTTCGGTCAATCTCCCAAAGGTTAGCTGGTAGATAATGCCTAAGGCATTAAGCTCGCCTATGTACAATAGTATTAAGCTTTTGTGCAATAAAGATTTTTTATTCATTCCTTTTTTCATGTTTGTATCACACTAAATAAAAATAAAATTCAGAATAACATACGATACAAAACAAAGCCAAAAACTATATCGGTTTCAGGTCTTGTTCCAATCAGGATAATGCAGACTTTGTTGCCAAATTGTCCAAATTATCGCTGTGAGCACGAAACGGAGAGCTTTATGCTTTATTGTGAGGTTGGTAGCTAGGTAGATCTGGTTGTTCGCAGTGGACAAAAATTAACAGTTTCTCTATTACCGTATGCAATAATAACGTGTAAACTTTTTTATTTATTTGTTGCTACACGGAATGTTAATTTGTATCTGGTGAAGCATGCTTACAAAGTCCATGAATGGGGTCGATCAACTGTTGTTATGCTGACTACGAAATAGGTAGCGACAAAAAGACGAAACTTTCACCTTTTGAAAAGTATTAGTTATCTTTGAAGACTGTTAATATGAGATACTTTTCGAATACAGTGTATCTATTTGCTAGATGTACATACTTCTACACGTTTAGTGTAACTCGTATATTTTTTTTAATGGAGCACGACATGTGACCTTTATGTTAAGCAGCCCTACAAAGACAATGAACATTGTTGTCTAACAATATTGATCGCTCCACTATGCCCGCTAAATGAAATGGGCCGGCGTCATGGACGTATTTGCATTATGAGTCTATTTTAATATCCTCGCTGCTTTATCGTCAATTCAATCGCCAGTTTTGTAACCTCACCATGAAAGGAGATTACTCCCTCGACAAGAAATATATGCAGTAGTCTAACGGTGAACCCACAGACTAAAACCAATATAAACACAAAATGTGTAAAAAATTTTAGCACACATTTTTTTTTTATAATTGTAATTAGTCGCCAAAGACGTATAAGAGTAGCCGGATAAACTGGTTCATTAGCCTTTAGTTCTTTTTTTTTTAAGTATTATTATATTATATACACTTATATAAAAAAAAAACTATAGGCTTAGTGGAAAGTTCACTAATAATATGAGACACTTCGAATAAGCAGTGTATTTAACAGGTAACTTTTTTCTTAAAATATTAAAATAAAGCACGTTAAGCTGTCGGTCCCGGTTTCACTATACCAACTTCTGAAACTGTTAATAGATAAGTTATTGAGTCTATTAAAAACATCGAGACGAGCTAGCCATTTGTTCGGTGTAGACTCATACCATCGGCTACGACGAGGTGGGATTAAAACCCCTCCGCTGGGTACCCTGGGGCCGTCTAGGCGGTCTCGGGCGCCGTAAGGCACCCGTGATGATACATACATACAAACTTAAACTCGATTTTTGCTAAATGCAATTATAAGAAAATTCAGATACGTTTTTCCATTTTGTAACCGCGCCATTTAGCCGGCATAGTGAGAGCAATTAATGTTGTTTACAAAAATCAATTGACCTACAAAATCTAAGAATGGGGTCGTTCTTGGATTTTGTAGGTCTGCTTACCACCAGGTTTAAGGTCACATGCCATGCTCCAATAACAAAAACTTATTTTATTAGTAAATAATTAAGTATTTAACATTTAGTACCTAGTACAAAATCAGTACTACTACTCATACTTTATAGCATTATAAAAAACTAAGAATTTTTAATAAAATATTTTCTATTAAATTGCTTTATCATAACAATAATATTTTTACAATTGAAATATTATAACAATTGCAATGTTATCAAAATGTCCCAACTAACAAACTCAGATGGGACGTTTTTGTCCCATCTGAGTTTTGTCGTACGAGTAGTTTCTGTGGTACTTGAGTAGACGAACGGTAAGCAGACTTTTATTTATATAAAGTAGGTAACGTATTTTTCGTCATACATTACGTAATTTATATTAGTTTATTTCATCTGAAATACTTTCCATTGCTGCCTTAACTTTGACAGCGATAACTAGTAATAAAATAAGATTTTTAATATTAGATACTTTTTATTCAATTCAATATTTAATTTATTTTCAACGTGTAATGAAACTTCGGCTTGTTTTTTTTTAAATATAATATTTTAAATAATGAATATACCTGCCTCAGAGGCTCTACCATGGGTTTGCGCATTGTAGAAACGTAACGTATTAATTTACGTATACGTGAGCAACAACCAATAGGATCGCTTTATTTTTGGTAACAGGATTGAATAAAGCGATCCTATTGGTTGTTGCTCACGTATACGTAAATGAATACGTTACGTTTCTACAATGCGCAAACCCATGGTAGAGCCTCTAACTATATCTATAATTATATATTTACTTGTAGACTCTCAGAATTACGAACGAGTTTTTTAATATGTATGTTACTTTATACGTTTTATCTTTAAACTGATATTTTTATTGGAGAGCAAGTTAAGCTGTTGGTACTAGTTTCACTATAACCATTAATGAAACTATATATAGATCCAAGAACCGACGAGTGTAGCGAACAAGTGGTCAACTTGTCGCATGAGAATACTATTGGCTACGATGAGGTAGGATTAAAAACCTCACCAAGGCCGACTACACCCTGGGTGATCTCAGGCGCCGTTAGAAATCCGAAGGGTACATATCTTTAAACTTAACTCTCCTTATTTAGTCAGTCACGTTAACATCAACAGGCCTAGGAGTTTTTTTTTTAAAGTAGCCATTTTAATTCATATAAAAACAATACCTACTTTATTAATTACAATCCAAAACTAATATCAAACACGCAATGTAACACAAACAAAGTTTTTCCCCGAGACTCGCTAGATAGTTAGTAGCGGCTCCACTGTGCGATGGACCTGAGTACAGAAATTGGATACGGTTAGAAGGGTATGACGCGCATGGTCATACTACGACATATAAATCATACTAAGTACGGTTTTTTTATAAAAAAATCTTACCTAATAGTAGCAATTAGGTAAGCTTTTTTATAATATACCGTAAATTTTGTATCAGCTACTAATTAGAGAAAACTTTGCTGGAATTTTAATTAATCACATATAAAATTTTGTCAATATGTTTTTTTCTAAATAATAATAAAAAATAGGCGTTTTAAATAAGTTGTTTAAACAAATTAGGATTACTTTGTCCTCATTCCATTTGTAATCCATCTAATAATTTCATAACAAATTATATTAAATTGACAATTTCTACTAGAACAGTCAATGAAATAAGATGAAAGACTGGGCACCTATCTAACAGTCCTAATTGTTTTATACTAATTCTAGTCAGAAATAATAATATTTAAAAGTTACAAAAAGATCAATGAGAAAGCACGATATTTGAAGTTTAAGTTCCACCAGGGCATACCTTTGCAATAAATAAAGTATTAAATAACACAAAAAGATATGGTGAACCACCAGAACAAAAAGGTATGGTAATTCTTTTTATATGTCACATGTTAAAAAATGGAATGCCTTGCCTGCGTGCGTTTTCCCTTCTACCTTTAATCCTGAGTCCTTTAAGCGAGGCGTCAATTAGTTTCTCAAGCAGACATAGTGAAATCAACCAATTGAAGCAACATAATTGCTACTATTAGTTAAGAACATTACATTGCCACTTACCAATAGGTGGATGAAGGGTCACGTGTCCTGCTCTATTAAAAAAAAAACATCGGTTTGCATCAGATATATTATATTTTAGGCATGATTTATACATAAAGTGGTACATACTGTCTATCTACGTATTTATATCTGTGTACCCGAGTAAGAATAACTTCCTCACAAAATGCAGCACTGTTTTTGTACAACTTCAAGATAAAATTACAATGAAACCGTTTCAAATGGCGCTCATTTTATTTAGTACAATTTTATTAGCGGCAAAAGTTTTATATAGTGTGTTTTAAATGGTTGATAATGTACGAAACACTCAGTTGCACTGACCGCAATAATAAGACTGCTATTTATAAACATGTTTTATACATTTAACACTGAAAGGAATCACAGATCAACTTTTAAGGAGTTCCTATAACTTCGTTAAGTTTTATTAACTACCACCCAAAAAGATGAATAAACGCCAACTGTAATAGTCACATTTGGATATTAGTCTGTGGGTTTACCGATTTTAAAAATATAATGCATTTATAGTCGACGACAATTTAAAGAAAGCAACGTTTGTGTGCTAATAATAACTGAAGAACCCCAAAATATTAAAATATATAGGTATTATTATAGATACTACATTTCTTTTATTAGAGCACGGAATGTGACTTTGTATATAACTGAAGGTAAGCAGACCTACAAAGTCTTTGAAATGGGACATTAAATATACCGCCTAATGATGCGGCAACGAAATGGCGACGACAAAAAGGGAATGCATTATAAGTATTCGATCAGTGTGTGTTACCTAGTGATGACCTATAACACTGAAACGTGGTCTCTTACTATGGGCCTTTAGTAAGCACAAATTAGCACAACGTGCTATGGAGAGGGCTATGCTCGGAGTCTCTCTGCGAGATTGATTCAGAATTGGGGAGATCCCTAGATGTACCAAGTTACCGACATAGCCCAGCGAATCAGAAAGTTTAAATGGCAGTGGGCAAGGCAAATAGCACGTAGAACTGACGGCCGATGGGGCAAAGTTCACGAATGGAGACCACGCACCAGCAAGCGCAGTGTAGGACATCTACCCACAAGTTACAACCTTATTAAGACCGCAGGAATTCGCTGTAATTTACACCCTCCCTTTATCGTCAAATCAGGTATCCGTTTCGTAACTGCACCCTGAAAGAAGACTCAACTTTGAAAATAAACAGTTACAGTAGGCTTCGGTAAACTTACAGCCTAAATACTCGTAATATAACACACATTTACATATTTTAAGGCTTTTCCTTAAAATCTTACCGCTTTTAGTGTTTAAAGGGTTTTTTAAGTTCTATCTAATCCTATTACAACCATGAAGAAAAAAAATTATAGTGATATAATATGGACCTTCCGTTACAAGTTCGTAACTCAAAAGAAGAACGGTCATAGCCCAAGTATTTTCAGACCCAAGCTTAGAAGCCGCGTTCAAAAATGAAACCTATCCAATTCGATAGAGGAAAATACATATAATGAAATTGTTAATTACATCGAAGTTCGAGAAGTTGGGAGAAAAAAGTTATTCTCACTTGAATTTCAATTGGGGGTTATGTTATGACTAGTTATTAGGTTAGTATAGCGAACAATTTCGGCCCGCGAATTATTAGTCCGCAAAATTATTAGTAGTGTTTCCTTGTGCTGCAGCATTGACAGAATAATATTATATAACCTGACCTAGGCTGTATGGTTCATAGAGACCTTTGCCTTCTCTGTATTCGAGAAAACCGAACAAAAAAAATAATTATATAATCTGTGGATGATATATCGACGCTCTTTTTATTAAATTATTTATTTTAACATAGCACTGCAGATACCCTTCTTTTATACTAAACTATAATTTATTTTTTTTGATGGTTTTTCATCGTGTTTAATATAATTTTGCTGATTATTGTGCGCAAGCGTTCGGATTCAATCCGCTGTTATGCGCTTTGACGGGCAGCTCTAGGGACAGCATTTTAAAGTTAAATATTAATTAAGAATTATTATTTAATTTTTGTCTGTTAAAATAATTTTGTAGTTTATTTATTAATCAATGATTTTATTAAGACTTTAATTACATATTATACGCAAACCGACCGGTCTCGTTATCCGTCCATACAGATGCAAAAATAGTCAACTGACCTAGTCATGTTTTAGTCTTTGGGTCCACCGGTATTTAGGAGAGTCATCGTTTTGTTGTTTCACCTTTCAGCAGCTTTCAGAAAAAGCAGCGAGGATATTATTAAAATAGTCTTGTAATGTAAATTTTGTCCTTGTTGCCGTCCATTTCGTAATCGCATCGTTTAGCCAGCATAGTGGAAGCGATCAATATTGTTAAATAGCAATTTATTGATCGACCCCATTCATGGACTTTGTAGATATCTACTGCTTAACATCAGGTAGATACAAAGTAAAACTCCAAGCAACAGTTTTCTGAGAATAAGACATTTAATCTATAAATAAGTACAAGAAAATAATCAGTATAAAGTTAATGCCTAAACATAAAATTAAACCATTTTTCGACACAGATAAGTATTTTTCCTGACTATATATATACAGATATATAAAACATGTAGGTTATCAAAACATTGAGCCTAGAATACGTTAACACATATGCTCAAAGCACGTAGTGCATTCTTATAGCGGTGGAGATAGCGTCTATTAAGAAGCCTAATACAATCCTGAAATGGTATTGCAAGGCGGTTCTGACAGTCTGACAATCGTAAAGTAACCCTAGTTTTCTAAGTCGTGTTTTCCACTCCACTTTCACCCAAGGAATGTATGACTCTTTCCACCAAATATCAAACCCTTTCCTTGAGTGAAAAGTGCAGCTGAGGGTACAATTTAAAATACAGAGATTGGAAGCCGCGGCCGGAATCACGCTATAATCCTTTTTGGAATGTCCCGTTTCATGTAAGTATATAAAAGTACGGAACAGAATACATTAATAAAATAATAAAATTTTAGTCATGGCAATGGCGTTATTAAACTTTAGGTATTATATGGTGATCGATTGGATCTTAGACTTAAAAATACTACAGTGGTCAAGGGTTCAAGCCCCAGTTGAACCCAATGTGTATTTTATTTTAAAATATCACCACTATTAATTACATAATTCAGAGGATAGCAAGTTTTACTATAACAACTTTTGAAATTGTTCAAAATCTATACTAGCACGGCGACGAGCTTACCAGTTATTATGTGTAGAGTAAGATTACCGAAAAGCTAAGACGAGGTGAAATAAAAAAAAAACTCTCCGCTTTGTATCCTGAGGCCATCTAGCCCGAGGCCATCTAGCATCTGGCAACAATGTATTAACTATTATATCTTGTATATATGTAAGTATGCACTACATATATCACTATATTGCGATAATAATGCTGTTTGTTGTACATAATAAATACAAAAAAAAATATAAGTAAATCCATTTTTATTGCAACTTTTTATGCACAATTATTTATGGTCCAAAACAAAAAAAAAATGTGATTTGACTTAGACAATAGTGAAGTGTGATGGCATCAGCGCAATATTACTAATCAGTCACTATTAGCTCTCAAATATTGTTAATATAAAAGTTTTCAGAATAAGGTCCCAGAGCTCATCTGAACATAAGAGTATGCATTGAAGCACGAATGAAGGAATCTAGACCATTCGCTGTTTGGTTAAGCTTTCTATATACAGACCTCATTTTAAAATTCCACTGAACAAACTACGAGCGCACGTGTAGAACTGTCGGTTATTTAGATATTGTACTATAATTTTAATTGTTTATTAAGAAGATCAACAGCTTTACAGTTGTATATATATATAATGACAGCCTCCGTAGACTAGTGGTTGCGTCTGTGACGTTGTATCCGGAGGTTGTGGGTTCGATTCCCACCCGTGGCAACAAAATAGCTTTTTCTGTACAGTTTGTCATGGTCTGGGTGTTTATATAATATAATATGTATTATATCGTTGCTTCTGGTACACATAGTACAAGTCTAGAGCTTAGTTTGTGTCCTACATATTATTATTATTATTTTATAAAAAATAACAATATAAATGCGTATAATAGATCTCCCCGGCTATTCAAGAACATTGCTTTTAAATAAAATAATATTTTTTATTGTATATCACTCATCACCTTTTGTTTTATATTATTTTCTTATGTATTTTTTGTTTGTGCTGGAGTAAATTACAGGTATGATAAGAGTATGTGTTAGTGTCTGTGATGTTTTATGTGCCTGAGTGCGTTTGTGTATTGTGTGCATGTGTGTGTACAATAATATATATATATATATATATATATTATTGTACCAATTGGTGTGTACCAATAAGTTATTAATCTAAAAAAATATGTACATTTATTCAACAACGCCACTATAGTGCCCCGCAGACCACGTTAAGCTGTCGGTCCCAGTTTCACTATACTAACTTATACCCAGTTACACTATATTTATATAGATTGGTTATTGAGTCTATCCAAACACCGGGACGAGCTAGCCACTTGTTCGGTGTTGACTCATACCATACCCCTCGGCTGGCTACCCTAAGGCCGTCTAGGAGGTCTCGGGCGCCGTAAGGCACGCGTGATTATATTTATTTTATAGTTTGAGTTTGACTATGCGTGCTCCCACGTTCTGACGTTCATCACATACAAAGTTTTAACACAAAATTATCAGTTTGTGGCTTTTGGTGTCGATACTTTGGAAACTCAGTTTCTAGGCCAAGAATTTTCTTCGTGAGCTCCAGAAAGGAATATTCTGTGGATGTAGAGACCTTAAATTCCACAACTACTTCAAACAATAAATCAATCGTAGACTAGTGGTTGCGCCATTGGCATTAAATCCGGTGGTCGTGGGTTCGATTCTCACCCATGGCAAATAGATATTAGCACATTTTTCTGTATAGTTTGTCCTGGTCTGGGTGTTTATAAAATATAATATGTATTATTTCATTATTTCTGGTACACATAGTACAAGCCTAGAGCTTAGTTTGTGACCAGGGCAATTTGTGTAAATTATCCTACATATTAAAGAAAAAAAACTATATTGCCATTCAACTCTACATTTAAGTATCGGCCTTTAATAAAGTTAAAAACATAACAAAACGGGTGCTTTACCGCGCCCCTAAAAACCACCTAGGCGGCCCCAAGGTACCCAGCGGTGAGGTTTAAATCGTCGTGGCCGATGGTATTTTAAGTCTATACTGAATAAGATGTACGTGGTGGCCGAGTTGGTTAGACCTTGGACTTAAAAACACTAAGGTCCCTGGTTCGAATCCCGGTGTGTACCAATGAGATTTTAATTAAAAAAATTATGTACATTTATTTGACAACACCACTATAGTGCCTCGGAGAGCACGTTGAGCAAGCTGTCGGTCCCGGTTTCACTATGCCAACCTGTGAAACTGTTTATAGATGGGTTATTGAGTCTATTCAAAACATCGCGATGAGCTAGTCACTTGTTCGGTATAGACTCATACCATCGGCTACGACGAGGTGGGATTAAAACCCCTCCGCTGGGTACCCTGGGGCCGTTTAGGCGGTCTCGGGCGCCGTAAGGCACCCGTGAAGATATATATATGAATAAGTGGCCAGCTCGTCGTGGTGTTTGGATAAACTCAATAATTTGTCTATAAACAGTTTCATAAGTTTGTGTAGTGAAAGGTTTAGAAACTGGGGCAGCTTAACTTCGAGGCGAGTGTTGATTTAGTTCACTATTAGATTAAGAGCCGATTTTTCGTTCATAACTTAAAGTTATTCAACAGATAACTTGTATAGAGAACGAAATAAAAACAATTCTCCGTAAAAGTTAATCTTAAAATAATTTTATTTGAGTATTTAAAAATCAGCCCTTATATGGTTATGTATTTTAAGTTAATTCAATTATATATTTTTATTTATATACTTTATTGTTGTAATATTATACATTTTATAATACAAAGTATACACATAACAAACAGAGCAGAATATACATAAATATAGTATTAGGTTATATAAACTACCCATTTTCATATCCTGGCTCTTACGGTACGCGAGATATTCTGTGACTGACAGACAGACGCCAGAGTGACGATAATAGAATTCTTCGTATGATACCCTTCCAATAGATATCTAAAAATATATTTTGTACAGTGGGCGGCAATGCGAGCTCTATCCATTTATATAACATTTTTTATGTGGAATTCTCCAAAAAAAATATTAATTAGATCACTAAGTACTACACGTTAAGAAAAAAAAAACACCAGAAAAAAGTTCTCTATGAAGATTTTTTTTTTGTTTTATAAAATACGCACACAAACTTGTGTCAGTGTATATATAGAAAAACCATTATATTATGAGTTTTCGAAGAAATATATAAGTAGATAACGATTTTTTTCATTGCTTTTAATCTTTAAAAATACTTCAATATACGATTTCTTATTAAGATTTTTAAAAATATATTGTAATATTTTTATTTACCATAAAAATACCATTATTTTATACTTTATTACTATTGTTTTGTCCGGTAAAAAGGCGAAATATAGCAAATTTATAATAAAGTTTTTTTTAAATTGTATATATAACATATTTCTATTTCTTACAAAACCTTTTATAGCTTTAGGTATAAACAGTATATTTCAATAATATCCTGTGGCGTTGTCGCTATGAATAGCATTACGTACAAACGTAAGCAATGACGTTGTATTACGTTATCTCGTGAATGCAGAATGGCATATTATATGTAGCGAGAGCTCTGAACTCGATTACACGTGTTCCGTGTGATATACATAGTTAGGTGCCTAGTATATGCTCTGTCAGATACCGTCAATATATTAATATTGTGTAATCTATTATACTATATATAATATTTCTAGCCTTTGTCGACTAGATTATTGGTACAAAAAACAGTATCTGAATAAATGATTTGGTCTCGCCCGTCTTCCCCTAATGATTTTTCAAAAAATAGTAAAATTCTTGTATGTTATTTTTATAGCAGATCAGATACTACTTTCATATGACGTTTCATATTGTTCCCGTTATACTCCAATTTTACCCCCCCCCCATCCCCGCCTTTCCTAATAAAATTACAAAAAACTATAAGTATGTAAGTATGTCTATTAGTCTACACACAATTCACAATTTTTCATTTATTTTAAATTAGTTATTGCACAAAATTGTGCATAGGCGAGCTTAATGCCTTAGGCATTTTCTACCAGATAACCTTTGAGAGAGTGAAATATGCTTAGGGTGCGGAACTTTCGATAGAAGGATATACATATAATTTTAACAATGATGCATAACAATACTTAAATACAGTATATAATATAATGAATGTAATACATAAACATACATACCATACCAAACAAAATTTCATTCATTCCCGTTATATAAAAAAAAATGTCGACGTTATACCGAAGATGATATAATCTGGCCTGTACCAGATTAGGATGGCAATAAATCAGCTTAAAAACAAAAAGGCGCAGGTGAAGATGGAATCACTTCAGAGCTTCTGAAAGCAGGGTGAAAGTGGTTATACTTAAAGTCTTTCAGAATGAACGGATCAAAACCAGAACATGTAACAGGTGCAAGAGTATATTACTCGACCTGAACATTAGCATTTTAACAGCACTTGGCACACATCTATCTTCCAAGCAGAGTGTTTAGCGTTTGTGGATTATGAGAAAGCTTTCGATGCAGTGAGACATGGGCAGCGCTTGACTTGAACTTGTCATAGCCATACTTCGATCAACAGTTGTATTGTTGATCAAAGTTATACAAACATCATTTTAAACTACATTTATACCATACCTATAAGAGTGTTAAACCTAGCTGAAATTAAAAGTATAGGTATCTATTAGGTTATTAGGACTGCGCTTGGAATAACACCTTAAAAAAAAGTTTTTATTAGTAAAAATAAAATTAAGTAACAATTTTTCAACTTTTTAAAACGAACTCAAGGAATTACTGATTTGAAAAGTTTGAAACTTTCTAAAAGAAACTAGGTAAGCTTAAACAAGAAGACGGTAAAGCTAAAAAAAACTTTAAAAACTAAAGAAGACAGAAACCAATAAGATAGTTGATAATAAAAATTGAAAGACTATCAATATTCAAAAATTCTTTGGAAACTCGAACATGCAACTATTTTATTTCAATGCATTGTATAAACTTTAAAAGAAACTCCAAGTCTTAGTTGCGGTCCAACTTCTGTATCATCCATACAAAGACTTGGAGATAAAAGGGAAGTGCAAATTTTATGGTAATGAAAAACTTTCGACATTCACTGGTAGAGAGATCACGGCTCCTCGAATTGCCCGCTCTTTTAGTTTATAGGGGTCCCTAGCAACAAAAAAAAACTAAATCCCTTTATTACTAATGTCCGTCTGCCATACAGAAAGGTTAAGAATTCGCAGATGATTTTTTTATTTCTTAAGACATGACAGATTAAAGTTCAGTAGATCGAAAACTTCAACAAGTGTTATTATATATTTATTTAAACACTTTATTGCATAGCAAACAAAAGTTATGTACAAAGGCGAACTTAATGCCTTAGGCATTATCTACCAGCTAACCTTTAAGATTGTGTGCGAAGATGAGTCAGGTGCTTAATTTTAATAAACTAATATAAATCGATGGGTATACATAAATACACACAATAGACAATATATATTTATTTAAAAAAAATGGGTATAAGGTTTTATACGGAACCCTGACTAAGCGACACTAATAATCGCACTTAATTTTTTTTTTCTTCTCTTCTCTACAAACTTGAGCTACAAGGATGGGAATAGTTGTTACGATTTTCTCGGACTGTTGTTTTAAACATTATACTTTTTTCATCTTTGTCAGTTGCGGCTTTTTATCACACTAGAAAATTCATTTTATTTAAATTTAACTTTAATTTAATTTTCTTAGCTATACGTATAACGTCTATTCTCGATCCATTGTGTAGTTGGTGAAGTAAACTGCAGTTTTTCCGGACTTGAGGCCGCGTTGGGTTTAATTATTGAAGGTTGAATTTAAGTTATATTTATAGTTAGTTTTTTTCTGGTAAATCCATTTTTATACCAAATTTAAATGTTTAACTTGATTTCATCATATTATTGGGCAATATTTCAAATAATAATTAAAAATATATCTAGTTTTTATAATAATAGACTTATCAAGTTGTTCAATAACGAGTTATCCACATATTCACCATGTTAAATTGTTAGTTAATAATAAAATATCACAGAAAATATCATTAATTTATACAAAAGTCTGCATTACTAGAAAAAAATTTAATAGAAGAAATATGATTCTTAACATGGTAACGCTCGTTTACTAGATACTTTATGTTACAATTGAAGTGAATATGTCTATTTCTAGTGAACAGACGGACCACAAAGTAATCACAAATATAAGGTGTTTATCTAATTTTTAATTTTAGATACGGAATTTGTAAGTTAAAAGTTTCAACATAAATAAATTAAAGGTACCTAATTCTTTGTTTAAATTTTATCAAGCTCACAATATTGATTTTTAACATTAGGCACATGTCTACAACATTTCGTTTAATTATTTAATTGGATTTGGAGGTGTTGACATTTTTGTTAGTTACTTTTTCTTCCATAATACTCCACACCATTTCTATCAGATTCAGTTGGTAACAGTTTTTTATTTCGTTATTGCCAGCAGAATGTATGTGGTAGACGAGTTGTGTATGGTCGATAGGCATGAAAACAAAACAATAAAAATGCTTCTGTCTGTGTCTGGGCAGACGGAATACAAAGTTTACATCATACGACCAAGAACTATACATAGCAGGGCAGAAAGAAGCTCCAGCAGAGAAAGCGATGCCTTTCAAATTCCTGGGCGAAGGATCGATTTTAAAGGAAGAACACCGTCATTTGATTTAGTTGTGGAACACTTTATTAATGACATCAATAAGGTGGATCAAGAGCCAATTAGTAATGCAAGAAAGCTTGGATGTATGACAACTACTTAACATCTCGTCTAACATGTTTTTTTCTCGTATACGACTTCAACAAAACACTTCTAGTAAATCTCGATGCAACTGTGATAAGGAAACTTAAATCTTGGCTTGGATTAGCATAGGACGCTGACTCCTCCACGCTATTCAGGGGGCAGTAGCATTTTGGGATGAATTTTAAAAAGCAATAAATCTCTAGTAACACTCGGGGTAATCTGATTGGATCTCTCCCAATTGAGAGATGCAATCAGATTATTATACATAAATACATTGGCCTCTGAAATGGAGTCAAGACTTCAGTCCCATAAATCTTTTATGGACGGTGCACAGATCAATCAATATAAGAGGGTTTGGTTGGAAGAAAAAGATGTTATTAAATCTTTCCCTAAAAACGATGAACAGTGTTCAGAGTTCTCGTGATGAGCCTGGAAGTACAGAATGAATAGCTTTCTATAGGGGAAGTTTGTATTCCTCCAGCCCTGAACTAGCGCACACTCATGTACGATTGATCTCCGGCACCTATTAAGTTGTATTTTAATGCCTTTAAACGACAGCGACAGATAAGACATATTGGTTATGCGGTGTTACCGTAGGGACTGCCAGACATATACATACATACTTGCTAGGTGCAAGACTACTTGAAAAATGCCATTATTCGTGATAAAGTTCTATAAATTATTCTTGAAGCTGTAAGTCTTAATATTGCTAGAGCCAGAAAAGGATTATCAACAAATGAATGATTAATTACTTTTGTAAAGGGGGGAAAACTCAATAAAACACAAAGTAAACCTTTCTCAATCCTGGCAAAGCACCAAACTGGAAAATACTCCTGGATACATGCAAAATAAACTGCAAAATTCCAGACGAACTAGCAGTTTAAGCCTAATAGACCAGATATAATGATATACTCTCGGTGCTTGAAGAAAGTATACTTATATAACTCACCGTTCCGTGGGAAACAAACATTCCTAAGGACCACACCATCAAGTCGAACAAATACTTTGATCTCACAAATGAAATAATTAGAAGAAGTTTTAAAACTCAACTTTATGCAGTGAAAATCGGTGCAAGAAAAATTCCAGCAAAGTCTATTGAGGGATCTTGGCCTTCTACTCACGGATTATGGGACGTGAACATGGTGAAAGTTAGAGTTAAAAGGTTTTTAAACCTACTTCGTGGTATTAAGTCCGGGAACGCTGCAGTTCATTCCTCTGCCTTTCAATTACGCGATGGACCTGGCACCCCGCGTGGAGAATTCATGGATAGTTAAGAACATTATATATCTCTCTTCTATGAAAGTGAATGTGCATTAAAATTATGGAAAATAAAGATTAATTAAACCTAATGGTTAGCGTAGTATATGTCTTGTCTGCTACTTATGTTTTGGGTAATTTCTATTTTCTCCGTTTTCTCCGGCTATTCTCACAAGGAGTATTATTATTACTGAGCCAAGTCTATATATCTGCAATGAGTTGGCTTGATTATGTGAATTTTTCAACTGATCTTGTTATCTTTTAACCTCCTTTTATATTTTTTACAGGAGTTGCAAATACGCCGTCATTAACGAAACCTCCTCAATAGTTCGTCTGACCTTGGAATACGACTCTCCTAACATAAGAACTACTGTTACATCTCACACACGACAGTCTATAT
This sequence comes from Monopis laevigella, assembly GCA_947458855.1. Lineage (NCBI taxonomy): Eukaryota > Metazoa > Arthropoda > Insecta > Lepidoptera > Tineidae > Monopis > Monopis laevigella. Next base: position 8,634,134 of record OX381581.1, on the reverse strand, counting down.
CTATGTTCCATATCTTTACATTTCGTTATTGGTTCTTAAATAAATAATGCAATTTGTGAAAATGATATCCTATAATTAGACACTCAAAGATTATGATCAATTAAAATATTTCAAAATTGAGACAATGTTTTTTTTCTGTTAGGAACAACTTTAAAATTGATTTATAAATAATATTAATTATATATGCAATAAGTAGTTGATTAAACCAGAAACTGATCTACATATACCTTATGACTGTCATGTTTAATAGAACTTTAGATGAACAACTTGGGAAATCAAATAAAACTGTATAACCTGCTATTAACCATACCTTTATATCTGCTAATGTCAATTTATAATTTAAAAGAAGAAGTAAGAAATAAATGCATAAATTAAATTATCAAGTTAAAACTTTTAGACTTGAGTTGGTAATATATTGATAACTTATTTTATCAATTTATGATTTGTTGATACTGCAAAAACATAAATGTATAAATTGAAATATCTAAATATGTTCTTTATTTGATTATTGGACATAAATTGATAAAATGACATATATGATTTTTATTCATTAAAACCCAAATATATTTAATTTAATAAGTAGATGTTAAGTCATGAACGTCAAAATCAGAGATATCCATGTATTACCAAGTGTAATTACAAAAAAAGTAATGAATGTTTTGACCTGTATTTTTTTTTTCATATAAATTAAGGGGCGCGGGAAGCCTATGGACTAATAAAAAAAAATCCTACATGTCGAGTTGTCAACATATTTACGCCAGGTTTAACATAAATACAATAATAACATATATATATAACATAAAAGGTACAATATGTATTTAACATAATCAGCCGTACGACGTACACTGCTGGACATGAGCCTCTTCTATATATTTTTAAAAGGACCGGTTGGAGGCTTGCATCCAGAGCATATTTCTTCGGTCTTAATAAAATAATATAATGTATTACTATCGTTGTTTTCGGTACACATAGTCCAAGCTTAGAGCTTAGTTTGAGAACAGGGCAATATGTGTGTAAATGACATTCATATTATTACCCTCAAAAAACAGTCAGGTCAAAAACATATATTTCATGTAAACCTTTACAGGCATTAACGAAAAGTCAAAAAATATATATATTTAAGGTCCAAGTGTACACTTGGCTAAGTCGCCATTTCTCCCACAGACAAATGTTAAAAATATAATAAAAAATATACAGATAGTAAACTATTAAACTACTGTCCTTGCGGGAGAAAAAAAACAACCAAACCGAACACTCGCTACATAACCAACCAATTTAATTAAGAGTAGGTGGTTAGCTGGTTCCGTTCCTGTGACCCTCTCTACCGAACCAAATACTTTTCGTGTTATGTGGTGTGTGTTCAGTTTGGTTGTTATTTATTTTTGTGTATGTGTGGGAAGAAAGGCGGCCTTAGCCAAGCGCACACTTAGACCTTATACTAAATATATTTTATTTGGACTCTTTATAAGTGTCTGTAAAAGTTTACATGAAATAAATATTTTTGACTTTGGCAGTAATTACGAAATTGGCAATGAATTTTATCAGAAGTTGACTAATGCATCGATTTATTGTCGAGGTGGTAGTCTCCTTTTAGGGTGCGGTTACGAAACAGGCGGATTAATTGATGATAAGGCAGCGAGGATATTAAAATAGACTCGTATTGCAAATTCGACTCTGTAACCGGCCTAGTAAAATCGATGAATGGTCTTAAACAATAACGTGTTAAACAAAAGACTACGTGTAAACATCCAGTTAAAGCAAAATAAACAAACTTATTCATAAAGCCTTTAGAAAAGCGAAACAGTTTTTTAACAATGCGGCAGCGGTATTGGATTAAAAGATACCCACGCTTAAACTTACACAAGTAACATTGAATTCGAAGTTACTGCAAAACCACGATGCAACTGCAATCCGGTTATTTAATAACGCCGCTTAATATAATGCAGGCAGTCAGGCGCCGAACTTGGTAACTTAGCTAGAGAGCGCGATTTCTAAAATTATTTACTCAAATTTTATTAACAGAAAATTTGATTTGATTTGATTTGGTAACCTAGCTAGAGAGCGCGATTTCTAGAATTATTTACTCAAATTTTATTAACGAAAAATTAATTTAAAAAAATCACTTATTTCCTTCATTAAACAGGCATAAACTAAGATTCTAAACTGAAATCTATCAATGAAAAGCTATTAAATTTCACAGAAGTGCTTGAAAAGTACGCTTAAGTTACCTGAACAAAGGACTTAGAACACTACTTATGCCCTAAAAAATCTACTATTTATATTAATAATAATTAACATAGGCAAAACAAGTGCTGGCTACATTTCCTCGCTGATTCGAAAAATTATTAGAATGCTGTTCAAGTAACGAGCCCTTTGATCACCTGTGAAATCGGCCAAATTGCCCATGGCCCATGGTTTCTATCGCAAACATATAATTATGACACTCTACTTAAAATGTATGAAGCAAGAGTAAACGCGCGATGTCCAAGCATTGGTAATTATCAATACTCGGACATCGAGCGTAGCACATTAGACAAGACGCGAAATAGACACTGTACGGAAACTATATTCTTTGTGCCCACAGTGCTAAGTGTTAAGGTATCACAAATCTGTCTCGAGGTATGAGGTATAAAATCAGAGATTGGTGAGGAATGGGAAATTTAGTCGTTCCCTGTTTCACTATACCTACCAGTGAAACTATTTATAGATGAGTTATTGTATTGAGTTTATCCAAGCATCGCGACGAGCTAGCCACTTGTTTGTAGACTCATAGCATCGGCGACTAAGAGGTGGAATTAAAAACCCCTCCGCTGGATACCCTGAGGTCGTCTAGGCGCCGCGCCGTAAGGAGCCTGTGATGATACTTACTTACTATTTTTTTAAATAAAACTAATGAAGACATATCATAAAAAAGGCGTCGCCTAAGGCTGATGTTTTCTGCGACATGGCGGCATGGTTCCCAGGATACTGGCGCCGTTTTCCCTTTGAATCACGAGACTAATGCCCGATTTCACCAACTCTATGGGAGCCCCTAACTAAGTTAAGGGACAGTTAATGACAGTTGTTTCATATCAAATATGTAAAAAATCTTATTTAGGGGCTCCTTTAGAGTTAGTAGGAATCGTTGGTGAAATCGGGCAGAAGCCTCTGCGGTGACATAATAATTATAAATATAATATAATAATAATAATTTAATATGTAGGACAATTTACACATATTGCTCTGATCACAAACTAAGCTCTAGGCTTGTACTATGTGTACCAGAAGCAACGATATAATACATATTATATTTTATAAACACCCAGACCATAACAAACTGTACAGAAAAATACTACATAATACAGAAATATTGCCTTACGCTTTCTATAGAATATTATTATATAAGATGGTGTGCAGTCAGTGTAACTTTGATCGCGCCCAAACTTTCCGGAAGTTGAATGTAGCTCAAGATTTAGGCGTCACCTGGAGATATTTGCTATGGAGAAATGATAAATCGTTCAGCGATGTGGCATACTATTGTTGTGAAATGCTGCATTATATCAAAGTTATTGTCGCTTTCTAGTACTTAATTGAAGACTTTTAGATTTCTAATTAGAGGAGATTATGGTGTCCTGACATTGTAGCTATTCGCTAACTGTTACTACGTTTGGACTTTGGTGTCAAAGGTCAACAAATTTGTATTAAATTTTATATTTACTGTAATTGCACATCTACCTTACATAGCTATTAAATTGTCCCAAAGGTTTGACTGGTAGAGATTGCCTAGCAGCATTAGGTAAGTCCGCCTTTGTACTTTGTGCAATAAAGTTTTTCGAACAATATAAAATACATTTATTAGAAAAATCATTTAAGTTTAGTGTGGTGGGCAGGTGTCTATAACTTAGCTAGCTAACGGGGATTTTTTTTTATCGCCAAATACATAAAAAAAAAACATCATGGTCATGTTTGACCGCCTCCGTAGACTAGTGGTTGTATCCGGAGGTCGTGGGTTTGATTGCCATCCATGGCAAAAAAACGTGTTTCTGTACAGTTTGTCATGGTCTGGGTTATATAAAATAAAATATGTATTACCTATATCGTTGTTTCATTAGACAGAAATGATATCTCCTTTTTTATTAGAGCTTGGCGTGAGACCTGACATCAATCTAATGGGAGCAGTATGAAGGTCCAAAAACAAAATTGCAACTAACAAATTCGATATAATAATATGTAACAGAAATTTGCATGCGCCAGTATGTATAGTATATAGGCAAACTATTATATATATAGGATGCGTTTAAAGGACTCTAGGTTACAAGATGAAGGAAACACGTAAGGAAGTTAAGCATTTTACACTTTCGGGGTTGTGTTTGGAAAACTCCCAAAAGTTGATTAAATCAATGTTTTAAATTATTGCATACAATCTTAATGCAAATTTGTCTTCATCACAGCCTGTTTAGAAACTGCATCACATAAATCATATTATATTGAATTTCCTAACAAGCAAAGAGAAATTTCGTGAGGGGTGACTGGTTGGCTCAGTGGTTTGAGTACCTTGCCGTGAAAGCGAGGATCATGAGTTCGAGTCCCTACTAGCATTTTTTAAATTGCATTTTATCTTTAAAATTATACCTATATTTGTGCTCTGTAAAAAGAGAAACATCCGGAATAATCATTTATTAAATAATACAATTCAGTACCTACAATAATTAATGTGAATGAAACTTATTTTTTGCTGACATAATAATTTATATAATTATTTTTTCTTACTTTATTAATCTTATATTTTTGTTTTTGTTTATTTTCTTTTTATTATTTATTTTAAGAAATCAGTTTATATTACATGTTCATCCTTAAAAGTTTGTTAAATAATAAAGGAATAGCAAAAAAAAAATGTTCACAAAACTAAACATTTTCTTGCGATTTTCAGATTAAACAATATTAAAAAATGTTACCAGCTGCAAAAATAATTAAGTACACAATAATAAAGCTACGTTGAAATTAAAAAATAAAACAGAACAGACGAAAGCGATTCACAACTGCAACACCCAACTTTTATTGCTCGTCCGAATCGAGATAAAGTGACAAAGAGCAACTTTTTGAAAAATACAATACCCCGATCAGAAACCGGGTAAGACTAACTTGTTCATGCAATACGGGATATTTCGCGCTGTTTGAACTTACACGATTTCGCACTAGGGCCTTTTATATTTGAAACTTACTGGGTAACTGTAACTGTTCTTATATATAATTGTTCGATATGTTCATATTCAAAGTTCGCCGCTTCGATATAATATAATATGTAGGACAATTTACACATATTGCATTGGTCACAAACTAAGCTATAGGCTTGTACTATGTGTACCAGAAACAACGATATAATACATTTTATATTTTTATAAACACCCAGACCATGACAAACTGTACAGAAAAAACGTACTAATTAATATTTTTTTTGCCGTGGGTGGGGATCGAACCCACGACCTCCGGATACAACGCCAAAGGCGCAACCACTAGTCTAGCCTCCGTAGTCATTTCTTGAAAAATGAGATAAATAACATCTAAAAAGCGATATTTAAAAAGTAGCCCCAGCCTAGTGGTTAAGTCACTGCGCAACTGATAAGAAGGTTAAGCAGATGACAACAAGGCCGGACTAGGGATGGGTGACCGTTTAATACAACAAGGCTGTACCATCATAAACACCGCAACAAGCTCGCCACTTGTAAGGGTTGCCTCCAAATACCATCTGCGAAATGAGGACGGTTTAATCCCTCCGCTGGGCACCCTGAGCTCGTTTAAACGGTTCTCTGGAGCCTAAAAAGGCACCCGTGATGGTATTTATTTATTTATTATCAAAGTTCGCGCACCCATGCTTTATAATTTAGTCATATTATTAGAGTGCGTGGCGTTCTAAAATTTAAGAGGAACGTCTGATGAGGTTTTACGATGCTCATGCTGATTCAACTGCAAAGTATTATATCTCCCCGCGCTTGACGATGAGTTGGTATCGCTACCATGTAGTATTTATAAAAACCTTCCCCCCCTACCCTCAATAAGAGAAAGAGCACGTATGAGATTATACATTTTAGACAAATCGTCTTTCGGCTGAAAACTGTTTTCTACCTCTAAACTTAAAGGAATTAATGCTAACAGTTAAGACCAAAAGGTCGTAAATGTATGGGAAATGTTCGGTCAGACGCTCCTCTTAAATAATCCTGTGTTAAACAACCTGACGTGTTTTATTTATATTCATAAACATCTGTATAACCTTTAAAGGAATAAATCGTTAATAAAAATATAATAATAATAATAAAACATGCGTCTTCTGACTACCATCAAAGAACCCATTCATCCTAAGAGTAGAGTATTATTAGGAGTGCGTTCCATAATTTAAATAATATTACCCGCGCCATCTCTTGGGAAAAAGAAAGACATGGAATATTCATAAATTACTTATCTCATTATATATGAATCAATGATTTATCGCTTTCCATTTTGATCTTTTGTATTAGAAAATACCTACAACAACGAAGCATTTTTATATTTTATTGTGGCTATTATTTTGTGGCTATTATTTTGTGACTTTTTTGCAATTTCCGATCGATGTCATTATTATTATCTTTAAACACACTTCGATTATGTTTGACGCGACACCAGGCGTAATACCTTATATTATAGCGTGTTCTTCAAGGACTAAATAAGTTTTATAAATACCGGTCTAAGTGCAAAATACTGCAAAACTAGAATAATAATATAAGGGCGACAAATAATATAGATTTTTGTAATATCAGAGATAGTGCGGTATCGTATTGAAGGCGTTAATTCATACCGGTTTTCACTATGATTTATTTTTTATATTTCCTAGCTATTTATTATTTCGGCTACATATTACATACATACTGTTAACTCAGATTTTAAATTAAACAAGTATAAAGTTATATTAATTATATTTATTATAGTTACTAGCATTAATTTTTATAGTACGTTTGTTCGTAGATTCTAATACATTAAAACAGCTCGCCACTGAGTGATGTCTCGACAACCTCTCGCAGTAATGGCGTAACTTTCTCTGCCGTTTCCACTTATCCCCGCGCGAGGCGCTGCTGCTCCTGCCTTCCGTTATCGTTACACCACTCAAATATTGACTATTATAATAAATATACTTAATGAAATAATAAAATGACTTAACTTGAATTCGTTAATTCGTGTAATATATAAATAAATATTGTGACCCATTCGATGTGTCGCAATATGCATTTATCTTCAATTTAAAAACAATTGGACGTATAACTGATTTATGGCCATGTTCGTATTTAATTAGTTCTTAAATTCTACATTTCCCGTAGCTTTCGCAATAATATTCTGTAAGATTCCAACATTCGGCCATCCGTAGCAATTACACGTCCACGTGTATAACGTAGATAACAATACACAATCACAACCATGGTATACAATACTTATACCTAAATAATGATAAGAAAAAATAAAAATTACAAAACTCTACATTATAAGATTAGCTAATTATGTAGGTTTTTTTTTTTTTTTTTTTTTCGGGTCTAATGTTCTATGCTTATTTATTATTATTAATTATATAGTTTTAAATTATTTATAGTGCTTTGAGAGTCTAATTTAACATTTATTACCAATAATCTATGATGAATAATAATTAAATAAAAAATAATAAGCTAGATGCAATATTAATTTTTTATCTTAATTACATTAATTACTACTTTGACCAATACCTACTTAGTATATAAATATTGTTATTTATTATCTAAGACACCATAGATGTATAAGCTAATAAGTACAAAACACTGTATTAATTTTACCCACACCAAAGCTGTACAAGTCGCTTCTATTTTGAACCCGCATATCAAAACATTTATTACAACATATGTTATTTGGTATTATATATATATATATATATATATATTTGGTTAATTAGGACAAACACTGTATCAAGTTATGACTTGACACACACAATAACACAATTTACAAAAGCGGTACAAGACGCTTCTATCTTGAAACCGCATATTAAATACTTTACATTACTTTCGAAACGGCACAAGTCGCTACTATCTTGAAACCGCATATTAAAGATATTACATTATGACCAGAACGGTTCAAATCGCTTCTATCTTGAAACCGCACATTAAATACTTTATATTACTTTCGAAACGGCACAAGTCGCTACTATCTTGTAACCGCATATTAAAGATGACATTATGACCACGGTTCAAATCGCTTCTATCTTGAAACCGCTATACATGTACTTATAAAATCGCTAAAGGTCGCTTCTACCTTGAAACCGATTCGAAAATATATCAAAAACTTTACATTAGTGATTATTACTATATTATATAACAAGCCTCTTAATCTCGTTACGGACAAGTGCTCACTACTGTTTAATTTTCCTCTTCACTACTACTTGAGGGGCTATCAATACTAGATCGTTCAAAATTCATCCATGCTTTCATTTTATCAACCGCAACTACAGCTGAATATGGACGGTTTCCCTTCCGGGTGATAGGAGTATCTTCGACTTTATATCTGTCGTTTCCTAAAACTGCTGTTACCCGGTACGGACCTTGAAACCTTGGGACAAGTTTCCTACTCTGTCCGTAAGCAGTGACTTCACGTTCTAAACTAATCAAATCACCGACCTTAAATACCTTAGGCTCCCTACATTGCTTATCATAATATATTTTTTGTTTATCTTGATACACCGAAATATATTGGTCAATTTCATCTCGAATAGTTTTAATTGCGTCATTATTTACTATATTTTCATTGTCTAAATATGTTTTTACCCTACCTTCTGTTACACCCGTCAGACATATACCGAAAAGTGCCTGAGTTGGCGTTTTTCCAATACCTTTGTTAAATGTATTATTCAGACCAATCTGTACATCAGGCACATAAAAATCCCATTTATTTTCATCTTGGCCTGCACATTTGGCAGTCAAGGCTTCTAGAAGAGTACGGTTGTAACGTTCCACCTGTCCGTTCGCACGTGGTGTGGCCACAGCATTTAACACGTGCTTAATACCCAGCTTGCTCAGAAAGTCTGTAAATTTGTGACTGGTAAAACAAGTACCCCTATCTGAAATTATTCTTTTGGGTATTCCGAAAATGCTAAAGTATTCACGCATTTTATCGATAGCAATTGTGGACTTTGTACTTCTTACTGGTCGCAATATAATGAACTTAGTGTATGCGTCAATTATCACTAATATGTGGGAATTACCAAATGATCCTAAGACCTAAGACATCCTTGGATAAGATCAATACGTACTTCACCTCAATCGGAACCAAGCTTAGCCAAACCATCTTGCAGAAGAACAACCAAAGTGAACATGAATTACTAACTAACCTAAAATTAAAACTAACTAACAATGGTAGATCCTTATTCCTTAAACCCTCTGACCCAGCTGAAGTGTCGAAATTGATTGATAATCTAAAATGTGATAGTTCAGCAGGTTGGGACCAAATATCGCCCAAGATATTTAAAGAGGCAAAACATTTACTTGTTGGACCCTTAACTCACCTAATTAACCTTAGCATTTCAAAGGGATGCATGCCTGACAACTTAAAAATTGCCCAGGTATGCCCGATACACAAGTCAGGGGATGTAAAAGAACTTAATAACTATCGTCCAATATCGCTTTTGCCTATCACAGCAAAAATCTTAGAAAAGGTTGTCAATTCTCGTCTCCTAAATTATTTAGAAAGCAACAATTATTTGTCAGGTAACCAATTCGGGTTTAGAGGTCAAAAATCAACGGAAAATGCGGTAAACTTACTAACTGAATATATTTCAAATCACTTAGATAACAAACTTAAATGCTCTGCAGTTTTCCTTGATTTCAAGAAAGCCTTCGACACTGTGTCAATTCCACTATTACTAAAGAAACTGGAATACCATGGAATCAGAGGGATAGCACTGAGTTGGTTTACAAGTTATCTGACAAATAGGAAACAATTTGTTAAACTTGGTGGAGTAACTAGTGGAATGAGTGAAATAAACTTTGGTATTCCACAGGGTAGTGTGCTGGGCCCGACGCTGTTTCTACTTTATATAAACGACCTGTGTGAAATGGAGATGGCGTCGGCTCACATAATTACCTTTGCTGATGATACAGTAATAATCTTTTACGGCAAAACATGGAATCAAACAAAGGCCAACGCAGAAAAAGGTCTACAACAGGTTACTAATTGGCTGGACAATAATCTTATGACTTTAAACATATCCAAGACGAAGTGTATTAACTTTAGAATATCAAACCGAACCAGACCTCCCGAAAATTATAAAATCAAATCCCATAAGAACCACCATTCCTGCATAGCCAACTGCTCCTGTGAATCCATTGAAAATACCGAACATGTCAGATATCTGGGAGTGGAAATTGACCAAAACCTAAATTGGGGTTACCATATAGGCCAGCATATTTAAGCGTCTACGAGGTGCGGCCACTAAGATAACACTAAACATGGTGTATTCCTCTCTGTGCGTGTCCCTCCTTACTTACTGTATTACAGCGTGGGGCGCTGCTAGTAAGTGCATGCTGATTAGGGTGGAGCGCGCGCAGAGGGCAGTGATCAAGGTGATGTATAATATGTCCTACAGATATCCAACTAAACAACTCTACGACGAAAGAAAAATACTCTCAGTGAGACAGCTTTACTTACAGAGTATTATTCTTTCCTTCCATAAATCAGCATTAAATACTAAGCTACCTCAAAATAAAACCTATAGGTATAGCAAATGGCTGATTCCAAAAATTCAAACAACTTTTTCCCAAAAATTTAGCTATTATATGGCACCATTTATTTACTCAAGGGTCAACAAAATACTAAATATTCTAAATATGTCAAAATTTAAATGTAAAAAAAGCGTACACTCCTGGCTCCTAACTAAAGATTATAGTGAGACAGAACAAATTTTGCAAGTATTAAAATAAAACCCAAATGTAGAGAAGGCAAAGTATATATATAAATATAAATGTTTTTAATCAATAACTCAATCGCACACAACCTCATATATTGCTTTTACATTTCACTCACACAGAACCACGATAATAAAATATGTTACCCAACATCGACTAGGTATATCGAGAATCATCACAACACAAAGCATTCGTAATCACGTTAACATTCATAATCATTCTCTTAAAAAAAAAAAAAAAACAACCTTCGCTTTGATTGATCTAGTTTATATATTATTAATCTATGAATTAATCATTTTAAATCAGAGGAAAATACTGTTATTAATGTGAAAGTATTATGAACCTGTGATGGGACCAATTAATGCTAAGTTGCCGAGCATCAATGAGAAATGTGTGTGTGGTGCATGCCTTATTTTTATTTTTTATTTTTTTGTAAGTATTATTTTACAGAATACTATAAAAACCTCAATTTATAATTTTTTTATGTGATGCATGCTCTAATTTTAAGTTCTATTTGTTTTTGTTTAATATTGAGGGAACAACTACTGGAAAAAACAATTACCCAATTTTGTGAAAAGAAAAATGAGGTAGACTGACTACTCATAGCACAGGCTTTGCCTAGTTTGGGAGTCAGACAGTCCCCTGTAAATCACACTGTTTATAATACGAATAAAGAATTTATTTATTATTTATTTATTATTACCCTTTGAGCTCTTTACGAAAGGTCCAACATGGTCAATATGCAATGTATCAAAAGGTGTATTGACTTTAGGTATCGGATGCAGTGGAGGCTTTCTTTTGGAGTTGCACTTTGCGTAAGTACACTCGAGGCAAGATTCGACGTACTTCTTTACAAAACGTCTCATCTTGGGAAACCAATAGGTCTCCATTAGCTTTGCCAGATTTTTCTGAAATCCAAAATGACCTATGTCATCATGGCACTGCTTTAATATCTGCCATCTTACACCTTTTGGTACCGCCCATCGTTCTCCGTGGTCAGTCTTACGATACAATTTATCATTCTTAACAACATAGTTGTTTCGTATATCTACAATGTCGACGGATTGTGGGTCTTGCAAAATTGATATTTTACGTTGTATCTCAGAATCAGATTTCTGTACTGTACTCAGCCAGTTGTTATCGCATACTAAGAGAACTAACTTCTGCGGTAATACGGGATCTTCAGATGACGGATTTCTACTGAGAGCGTCTACATGTTCCATGGACTTACCAGGACGATACTCGACGCTGAAATCGAACTCTTGCATAGAGATCCACCACCTAGCTACACGAGGGATTAAATCTCGCTTTAAAAACGTTGCCCGTAATGAATTACAATCTGTAAATATTTTGAACGAAATTCCTATTAAATAAACTCGGAATCTTTGCAATGAGGAAATAACAGCTAGAGTTTCTAGTTCATATGAAGTCATATGCTGTTCATCTTTAGTTGTTTGTCGGCTAAAATAGGCGACGGGTTTTAATATGCCATTTTCTACTCGCTGCATTAGAATACCAGCGACACCTATCTTACATGCATCGGTGTGGAGTTCAGTTTCGGCTTTAGGATCATATAATGCTAATATCGGTTTCTGTAAAAGTTCAGACTTTAGCTTATTAAAAGCTTCAGCTTGCTCGACACCCCATATCCATACGGCATCCTTTTTCAACAAAATAGTAAGAGGCTTGGCTATTATCGAAAAACCCCTTACGAACCGCCTAAAAAAACTACACAACCCAATAAACTGCCTTGTAGTATGCTGATTCGTTGGTACAGGAAAATTTTTTACAGCTTCGACTTTTCGAGAGCCAGGCCTAATACCCTTGTCGCTTACTTCAAACGCCAAATAATCCACAGTCTGACTAAAGAAGAAACATTTTGACAACTTTAAAGTAAGGCCTGCTTGTTGGAATAATTGTAATACAGACTCCAGCCTACCCAGCCCGTCTTCCAATGAAATGGAGGGAACTATGATGTCGTCCATATAGGCTGAAGCCACTTTCTTTGAGGATGGAAGAGATAACTGATCATTTCCTACTAGGTTACTACTGGAACTATTTAGCACCTGATTGATCATACGCATAAAAACAGATGGGGCGTTGACTAGGCCGAAGGGCATTCGATTAAATTCATACTGCCCATCGGGCGTAACAAATGATGTTTTATGTCGGTCAGATTCTTTTATAGGAATTTGGTAGTAGCCAGAGGCTAAATCAAGTGTGGTGTAAAAACTGTATCCTGCAAGATCATCAAGCTGGTCATCAATTCTAGGCAAAGGATAATTCTCTTTTATGATTTTTCTATTTAGTGCTCTATAATCAATGCATAGCCTCATGTCACCAGTCTTTTTCTTAACCAGTACAATGGGACTAGCATACGACGAATTTGAAGGACGAACAATGTTACAGTCTATCAGTTCCTGTACCATAGTTCGCACCTTTTCCCTCTCACTGACTGGCAAACGATACGGCCTATACACCACAGGTTCGTTATCCTTTAGACAAATAGACATTTCTGCTGAAACTGTCCTACCTAACTCTTGCATGTTAAATGCAAAACACATTCGATATTTGTTCAATAAATCCACTAGTTTTAACAAAGCGTTCCTATCTAAATTACCATTGGTATTAATATCACTCTCCACTATTTGATGTGGTGGTCCAGAATTGCGTATATTAAGGACATCACATTCTCTATTTATAGATTTACCTAATCGAGCCATTCTACATCTAGCCAGTAGCGTCCCCTCGTCCAGCACAAACGGTTGATCACCAGTATTTCTCACAAGAACAGCACCACTCCCATTAGTTATACTAAATAGTCCCTGTAGTACACAATGTTCGCGACCTGGTTTAAACCTACTACTTTCTGATACATAGACTTCGCCAGTAAAGTTTAAGTCAGTTTTAACAGGGACAATAGTAAGACCATGTATGTCGACTCTGTCAGAACAAATCAAATTTAGTTTGTCATTTGACGGCTCCTCTCTAGGCAGAATGCAAAGTTTAACATCATCCTTTTTAACAAGTATGTGAGACTGCTCAGTAAAAGTCTGACCTACTAGCAGTGGAACTTGCAACAATTCATCTGGTACAACAAGGACCTCTACACTAGCCTTAACATAATCTATCTCTAACTCTACAATACAGCTACCTAAGGGAGTTACCACAGCTTCTCCGAAACCCTTGAGTGATGGTAAATTCGTATTTGTTTCCCACTTGCAAACTACACTTTTTGCGCCAGATACACTTAACATTGTGGCCGTACTGCCAAAATCTATAAAACAATTCAAGGGGAAACCATTTACAAGAGCTCTTTTATAATACTTTGACGAACTGGACTCCAACTCGTCTACATACATGACTTGTTTTGTAATATTGCTATCAATAATATTGCCAGTAGTACACTTATCTGCACTGTGACCAAAACGCGAACATCGAGTACACTTAACTATAGGTTTTGGACATTGAGATTTGAAATGTCCTTCTTGTTGACAATTGAAACATTTGATAACACGATCCCTAGTCTTGTTTAATACTTCTGATCTAACTTCATTAGATCTAAATCTCTTCCGATCAGTTAACTGCGAATTTATGTAATTGGCTTTGACACTCTTTAAATATGGTAGTAAATTATCCGGTGACTCAAACCTAGCAGCCTCGGCTCCTAACCTAACACTCCTATCGTCAATACCGTATACTAAGCAGTCGACTGCTCTCTTACCGTCAATACCACATCGGTTGAGTAGAACTATTTTATTGTAATAATACTCTTCTAAAGAGTCGTTGAACTTCGCGCGCTTCGCCAACATTATAGAGAGCAATTGTCCGTAGTTCTCGTCGCTAGGAAAGGCAAGATTCAGTTTCTCTTGCCATTCCTGCCACGAGTATAATACCGAAGAGAGACCCTCGTACCATTGTTGGGCTAGCCCCTTTAATTTTGGAAGTGCAAAATGTATCGTTTGTCTATCAGTCCAATTGTATATAACTGCACACTCATTTACTTTGTGCAACCACATAGTAACTGTTTGTTCCTTCCTGGTTGGATCAAATTCGGGAAGAGTATTCTGGTACGACAGTTTCTCACTATTACTTTGGCTACCTACCCTATTTAAGGCCTGAATTAGTTGAGAGAAATTATCAAAAGTGAAATTACCATGCTGGCTCGTAACTCCAGGACTCTGGGTACGTGTTCTGGGGCCATTCGAAGAAATGCTTTCTACTTTGTCGTCACCCTGCGCACAGCTATCGACATCGTCTTGCTGCGTCCGGCCGTCGTCCCGATGAACCCGGACGTCGTCCTGCGGTGCCCGGCCGTCTACCCGTCTCGCCATGTCGCCTTCATGTTCTGCCCGACCGTTACCACGCCGCACGCCTCCGTCGCTTCGTTGCGCCCGGTCTTTGTTGCGTTGGACCCGGTCTCGATCCCGTTGCGCCTGGTCGTCATCTCGATGTACCCGACCGTGGACACCCTGCGCCCTGCTGCTATGGCGTGCCTCGATTGGAGTGTATCTGCTACGGGAGTACGATCGTCGATCGCCACTGGTACCTCGTGATCTTCTACTGGCTCGACGACTAGTAGCAGAGTCTCGCGTGCGGCTTCGTGAGCGCCTCTCCGCCCGTCGAGACCTTGGCAGACTCAGTCGTTTGTTTGCCCGAGCATCCATCTGACTGAAATATAAAAAAAAATATCTTCCGAGTACCATCGAAGTTACATTCACTATATATCAATAACTGGATACTGTTTCTACTCCATTTATGTTGCACATTTTCCCCACATATCGTGTTAACGGTAATATGCATCATCAAGAACGATGCTAATTCTTAAACACATAGGTATAGAAACTGTAGCAAAATGTAATAATAATAAATTCTTTATTTGTACAAAATATAGTACATTAGATCTTATATAGTCTGCTGAGCACATTTTGCCCTTAAAGGCATGCAAATAGTATATATCTAGGTATATATATCACCTATATAACATTAAACCTTTACACTGTATAAATATTCATAATATATTCTAAATTTATTTATTTTAATTGTAGTTTACAGTCTTTATTACAATACATTTGAACATACTAATCTGTTAAGTAGGTATTTCTACAAATCTACAAAGTGTAGGGGATTTTTTTTGACAAAAATAAACTAAGACTTAAAGATAAAAGAAAAAAAAAGAAAAGAAAAATATATATTTCAATATAATATCTTTGGATATTTCTGATACATATTCGTTTAGGACTACTCATTATTCATATTACTACGTCATAAAATAATTCATATACTCACCAGATTTTAGTCAGGATAATCCGAACTTATGCGCACGGGGCAAAAGTCAGCCTGGTTTCTTCAAACTTACCGATCCCGCTTCTGATGTGTTAACTCAGATTTTAAATTAAACAAGTATAAAGTTATATTAATTATATTTATTATAGTTACTAGCATTAATTTTTATAGTACGTTTGTTCGTAGATTCTAATACATTAAAACAGCTCGCCACTGAGTGATGTCTCGACAACCTCTCGCAGTAATGGCGTAACTTTCTCTGCCGTTTCCACTTATCCCCGCGCGAGGCGCTGCTGCTCCTGCCTTCCGTTATCGTTACACCACTCAAATATTGACTATTATAATAAATATACTTAATGAAATAATAAAATGACTTAACTTGAATTCGTTAATTCGTGTAATATATAAATAAATATTGTGACCCATTCGATGTGTCGCAATATGCATTTATCTTCAATTTCAAAACAATTGGACGTATAACTGATTTATGGCAGTGGCGTGCAGTCCATATAGGCACAAAGGCACTGCCTACCCCAGAAATTTGGTAATAAAATCATATTAAAAATATATTATATTTTGTTATATTGACACTTTGTATTTCAAAAAGCGCCATCTATAGTTTTTTTGTGGTACTATCATCATATGGTACTAGCGCCACTTTCGCTATTTTTTTGTACTATTATTCTCCGTATTATTTTTGGTTGCCTAAGTTTTCCTTACAATTTTTCAATTATTATTATTATTGGATTATGCTAAATGTATGACAGAGTTAGGCACTGCCTTTGTACCTCAAACAATCAAATATTTGTGATAAATTTAAATCTAATAGGACTAGGACCGCAGAAACTGTAGGTAGCAAGTCGTTAGGCACACGGTATTAATGAAAGAAAGAGAATTTCTCTGTACAAAACTGTTGAGAAGTACCAGGAGCGCAGGAGTCCTTAGCGGTACAAATAGGAAACTATACTGTGTCCTGCTCACATGACGCGTGCAGAGCGAGATCGCATGCATCTGAGTGGAGCTTGAAGTCGTGAGTTATTAATATTATCCTACTAATTTGCAATGTTACGTAATTCTAATCAAATTTACCTAATGTTTTGATATTTTTCTTTTGTCATTTATTAATAAGGTAGGTATTGTTTTTTTGTCACTTTCGCATTCTTTAGTCACGTTACTTGTACTATTATTTCTTCTGTGAGAGGTTTATGGTGATGATTTTAATTTGTTTGTGTAGTGCAAAACCTTTTAATAATAATAAGTAATGGCTTTTTAATGCTGTTTCAACTTATCGCAAATTTCGCAAAATATGTCATTGTAGATACGTTGTGATTTTTTAAACATTTAAAATTGCTAAAAACTCATTTCTTTGGTATGTTACTATAAATTATGCCTACCTTATACTAAAACCCTGTGCACGCCACTGATTTATGGTCATGTTCGTATTTAATTAGTTCTTAAATTCTACATTTCCCGTAGCTTTCGCAATAATATTCTGTAAGATTCCAACAATACATATCATCACGGGTGCCTTACGGCGCTCGAGATCACCTAGGCAGCCTCATGGTACCCAGGGGAAAGGTTTTTAATCCCACCTCGTCGTAGCCGATGGTATGAGTCTAGACCGAACAATTGTCTAACTTGTCACGATATTTGGATAGACTCAATAGCCCATCTATAAACAGTTTCACAAGTTGGGGTATAGTGAAACTGGGACCAACAGCTTAACGTGCACTCCGAGGCATTATAGTGTTGTTAAAAAAATAAACTTATTTTTTAGATTAAAAACTCAATGGTACACACCGGGGTTTGTACCAGGTACTAAGTGTTTTTAAGTCCAAGGTCTAACCAACTCGGCCACCACGTATACGTACACATTACTACATACATACATATATATTCGTGTATATACATTACACATTATTATTATTAGCGGCCCCAGCCTAGTGGTTAAGTCACTACGCAACTGATAACAAGGTTAAGCAGATGACAACAATGCCGCAACTGAGATTTTATTTATTTAATGCTTACTACATTAATATTACATATACACAAATATTAGTAATCACCCATACTCGAAAACCTTTAAGGTTTATATGAGTACGGGGAGTCACTTTACAATAGGTACTATCATTACATTGTAGTAGGTACATAGAAACGCTAGACACATTCCAAATATTTATTATGTCGCTCTGCATCTATCGACTCCATCGACTTTATGGAGGCGATGCAGTAGTTGGGTGACCGCTTAATACAACGAGGCTATACCATCATAAACACCGCAGCAATCTCGCCACTTGTTAGGTGTTGCCTCCGAATATCATCGGCGAAATGAGGACGTGTTAATCCCTCCGCTGGGCTAAGGCCGTTTAAATGGTTCTCGGTGGCCAAAAAGGCACCCGGGATTGTATTATACCTAATACAAATAGTAATGGATAACCAGCGACCAAGTGGAAGGTAGGTGGTCTCTATGACTTCGTGAGGCCGACCGAGGAGACGTTACCACCGCCCATACAGATGCGAAAATCGTCAAGTGACCTAATCATATTTCAGTTCTAGTCTGTGGATTCACCGGTTTTTAGGGAGACTACTGCATCAATTTATTGTCGAGGTTGCGGTCTCTTTTTAGGGTAGGTGCTGTTATGAAAAGAGCTATTGATTTGGCGATAAAACAAAGAGTATTCTAATGTAATGAAATAAAAAAACGTGTATATTGCGAGCAATTAACCTTAACCTTATAGGCTCCGAAAAACAAAAACTAGTACTAACTAAAACTCGTTAGTTTTCGACAAAAAAAATGAACGGAACTCATCCGCACTAAGCGTTTCAATAATGGTACTAAAACACGCTATGTATGTGAGCGTGGTCCAAACGCCTGGATGTAGCGGTAGCAGTGCGGTCGTGGAAGCGGTTAACGATAATGTATTTTAGTTTAGTTGTTACCGAATGACACTGGAGTGGTACTATTGACCGCAAGTCACTCATTCGGTTAAGTGATTTTAATATTTTAGTAGTAATTTAACTGTTAGTTATGATTTTTGTTTAATAAAGTTACATTTAAATATCTATTATAAATTAAAAACCTTTATAAATAAAAATAAAAACAGAGGCCATATTCTGTATCTTTTAAAGGTAACGTTAGATTGACAAAATAACAAAATTTTATTTATTTAAAAATAACAGAAAAAAATGTAAATAACAAAAAATAGGTGAGTCCCTGCTTCCCACACTAGGGTTTCCTGTCACGTGAGAAGCAGTTTCTACCACTGAAGGAATATAAACTCATATAAAAAGGAATAAAAAATCCTTTATGCACAATGATTAAGATATAAAATGCCAAAACTGTCAAGGCAAGAGCATCTGTGACACATGGAAATACGATGTATGCCTTGTATAGTTATTGTTGTCGTTGATTGTTTTATGTAATTTTTAAAGGATATACATACATACATATCTTCTTCACGGGTGCCTTACGGCGCCCGAAACCGCCTAGACGGCCCCAGGGTACCCAGCGGAGGGGTTTTAATCCCACCTCGTCGTAGCCGATGGTATGAGTCTACACCGAAAAAGTGGCTAGCTCGTCGCGATGTTTTGAATAGACTCAATAACCCATCTATAAACAGTTTCACAAGTTGGTATAGTGAAACCGGGACCGACAGCTTAACGTGCTCTCCGAGGCACTTTTAAAGGAATTTGTTATTTTAACAAGCTTACGTTTTCATTATAAGTAACAGAATATAGACAATTATAAATTCAACAGTAGAAAATAATATATCTGACCTACATATTGTTGGTCAAGTCATGACTTGAGAAAATAGGGAAATAAATCGCTTATCCTATGGATTAGACGGCTCTATTTCAGCAGACAAGCTTAATTTCCGCAATATGTTTACAGGAACAGCTCAAGCTGCATTAACTTCCGGTTTCTTGTAAATGCGGGGAAAGGGGGGGGGATATGTTGATAGTACTATTAAATGTGATAGATAATGACTAATATATCTGTTTTATTGTTATATATAACTTGATTGATCTTACAAACTTTAGGTACATTCTCGTATAATAATATTATTATTATTATTATACGAGGATTTACCTAAATTGCTGATATGCCTATATCAAACATTGGTGTAGATAATGTTCATAAAACTATAGTGTTTGTTTTAGTTCACTAGTGGTTAACCACTTGTCCAGTTTATTTTTGAAAGTGTTAACAGTGGAAGATTGCACGATTGTCTTGTGGTAACTTGTTCCATGCATTCACTACTCTGTTGCAGAGGAAGTAAGTTTGTATCCAGCGTTTGACCTTCAGAATGTTCTGTTCAGTTAATATGTAGGACAATTACACATATTGCTCTGGTCACAAACTAAGCTCTAGGCTTGTACTATGCGTTCCAGACTATGATAAACTGTACAAAAAAGCATACTAATATATTTTTGCCATGCGTGGGGTGGGAATCGAATCCATAACGTCAAGATACAATGCCAAAGGTGCAACCACTAATAGACAAAAAAGAAGGGGAGATAGGAATAAAAACCACACACTACCCTGAAGTCCTCTTGGTGGGCTTTTACCCTTTTTCCTGACTTTATTCATCTAAGAAAATCCCAGTACACTCGTAGCTTTAACTCGAGTACAATGTTGATAAGTTTAACACTACCCTTTGTAGCGGGGGGTTTTAAAGAAATTAAAAGAGAAAGTTTAAGTGGTTTAAATACAAGTTTATTTAAAATTAGTAGATATTTACAAGTAAAGTTAGTTTCGAGTACAGTAACTATATGAGACCTACCTAATAAATGTTGGCCCTGCCTACAATGGATATGCCTATTATAAACTAAAACTCTGACCGTATAGTATGAGAAGATTGGAGGGACTGACGAGGGACAGGCTCGAGGACTGGCACGTCGACTAGCACGTAGACAGGCGACGGCAGCAGATGTAGGCAGGCAAGCAGGAAGGCACGATGGCAGCAGCAGCAAGCACGCACGACTGTAGCAGCCGCACACGATGAGGCGAGGCCTCGTCTCTCAGGCTGACGCCTGAGACGAGGACTCAGATGGCCTCAACTCTCAAGGCTCTAGGCCTGAGATGAGGTCCGTGAAGCAAAGGCTTGCGGCATGATGACGGCAGCAAGGGGAAAGCGGCGGCACGACGGCAGCACGCAGACAGCGGGTGGCACGGCTGTAGAGGCAGCCGCACACGAAGAGGTGAATTCCCGTCTCTCAGGCCTGAGACGAGAAGTCAGATGGCCTCGTCACTCAAGGCTCGAAGCCCGAGGCGAGGTCCTGCAGCACAAGGAGTTTCTCCAACCCTCAGAGCAGACGCCCGAGCGAAGTGGAGTCTAGGCAAATCCCGGAGACCGCAACTCCAGGATCCGGAGTCTTCAAGGAAGTGTGACAGGATCGGGCCTGGTTCTCGACGTAGCAGGTTCAAGGTTTCAAGGATGAGAACCAGTCGATCACTGCCACTGTACCTAGACTTCTTCTTCTTTCTTTTAGCTTCCTCGAGACTGACGAAAAATTGCCGGTCCGAAATATTTATAGACGATTTTAGAGCTCTACGATTAAAATTCATATTTAGTTTTAATTGATAAACTGCCAGTGTTTTTTGGAATAGTTTGAGAACGTTTGAAGCTACCTAGCGGTTAGAGGAGACGCTAAGATTTAGTGTTTTAAGTGTCTAAAAATGTGAAAATACCTAAAGAATATGTTTTAATTTACAATATTACCTAATACATAGTTTATATAATTAAAGTTTAAATTTAAAATGTTAGGAATCTGATTTGATAACCAAAGCCTAACTTTTCGTGAAAACTAAATGAAAAATTTGGAACGTTCACAGAAGGGAAATTTCTAGCTGTCAAAATTCTGGAGTATTACATATAACTTTTAAGCAATTTAACCATGTTTTTACTACCTGGAATTTTCCCAGAAAACGGTGTATGATGATACATTTGTTGGTCATTATTAAAAATATGTATGAAATGATATGAAGACAAATAAAATAAAATACATAAATATAATATGGAGCGGGTGTAACGTGACATAATGCACTAGTCATATATAATGGCACCGCTGAAATGTGACTGGCAGGCCACTTGTTGTTGGACTTTTTCAAGAGAGAATGGGTGCCTTTGCCGAACGGTGGGACAGGTAGTGCGGGTTGATAGTTAAATTAAAATAAATTTCCTTTCGACAAAAAATGTCTTACAGTTGACCCGTTAAAGGGTTGTTACTCTGCTAACTTAGACTGCTGCTTTCACTAAGACTTATCCCACCTAGCTTTGAAAATTTAACTTTTATATTTTAATATAAAATAAGTTTTAGAAATAACAAGCATTAGAGCTTTGAAAAATGTAAAAACTCAATCTTTAAATTGGTCCGAGTAATTAACAATTTACTTTAAATCTATGCAAATAAAATTATTCGTTCAAATAAATTGTTGCAACTAATAAAAGCACTTTTGCTTTTCACAAACAATTTAACAGTTTCAACTTTATGTTAGTGCAAGCAATCAAATCAATTTTGCTTTAATTAGTGCAAGGAATTGGATCCCTTTTGTCTCAAGAATCAACTTTGAATCTTAATGCAAGCAATTATCTTACTTCAACTTTAGCTGAATGCGAGTAATAAAATCAAATAAAAGAGAAATACTCTATCAACCTTATTATTTATTATATATATGAGTAACATAATAATCCTTTTAATGGATCGTAAATTTGAATCTACATATATCATCATCATCATCATACCAGCCTTTCGCGCGTCCACTGCTGGACATAGGCCTCCCCCAAGGATCGCCACGAACGGTTTTGCGCTGCCTGTATCCATCGCCTTCCCGCGACCTTTTTTAGGTCGTCGGTCCATCTTGTGGGGGGCCTGCCTCTGTGCGTCCTCCAGCACGCGGTGGCCACTCGACACATACACATATAAATTTATAATAATAATTAAATTAGTAAATTTGAATATACCTACAAACTATCACGCCTGTATCCCTGTAACAATGAGTCATACAATAACCTTCATATTGTTTACGCATTTGATCCAATTTTGATTGTAACATATTACATCAAAATCGAGTTAAATTTAAAAAAAACGGATTGGTACGTTCTAAATTTTAATTTTCCTATAGATATTTAAATTTTTGTGTACTTAGTGTTTGTTATTAATTTAAAAATATTGTTCTCTTGTTTATATATATTTATATTGTTTATTATTTTAGATTTATATATTTTTAAATGAATGTTGGGTATAACTTTAATAAGTCAACAAGTTAAAGATATTTTTATATACCTTAATGTTTATACAACATGTTGGCGTTTGTTGTACTTAATTTGTAAAATAAAATAAGGGTAGCAATATAAGAGAGCAATGTACGCCACTTCGCAGGATCTCTACATATTTTCCTAGCTTTCTCTACATCCATAAATCGATACATACAGACACGTCTGTTCTTTGGATTTTTTATTTTGTCCTTTTTTAAAGACATCTCGAACTTGATCGGTATAGACATGCCTTGGGCGGCCACGTAAATCATTAGCATACTTTATTTTTATTTTTACTTTATATATTGTTTCATCGTTTGCTTATGAATTATACACTTAACGTGCCCGAACTATCTTAACATCCCCTTTTCAAATAACAATAATAATATCATCACGGTTGCCTTACGGCGCCCGAGACCACCTAGACGACCTCAGGGTACCCAGCGGAGCAGCTTTAATCCCACCTCGTCGTAGTCCATGGTATAAGTCTCACCAATCAAGCGGCTAGCTCGTCGCGATTATTGGGTAGACTCAATAACGCATCTGAAAACAGTTTCCAAAGTTGTTATAGTAAAACTAGGATCGACAGCTTTACACTCATGACACTCCATCTAGCTGCGGGCGTTCAACGCTACGTACGCCAAGACGTGGTTTCCACTCTAATATTTGCCTGCTCCAACGGTTATCCGTCCTGCAGCAAATGTGACCAACCCAATGCCACTTTAGTTTGCTAACTTTCAGAGCTATGTCGTATATTAATAATAAATACGTGATGTCCAAGTTGGTTAGACCTCAGACATAAATACACTACAGTGTAAACGTCCCCGGTTCAAATTCGGTGTGATACCCAATTTTTTTAAATTAAAATAAAATGTACATCTGTTTGACAACACGACTATATAGTGCCTCGGAAAGCACATTAAGCTGTAGATCCCAGTTTCGCTATACCAATTTGTGGGAATGTTATTGTGTATATCCACTGGTTCGGTGCATTCTCAGAATATCATCAGCGAAGTGGACAAAAACACCTCTACGTAATTTTTTTTTAAACTTTAATATCACTGAAAACAACTTTTAAACGATTTTAGACGTTCGAGTTTGCGAATCTATTTCTTGGCTTCGTAATGGAAGTTCAACTTTGTCTCTGCCCATTTCGTAACCGCAGCATTTTACGAGGGATCGATACTATTCAACAATGTATTATTCAACCATTTATGAACTGGGTCAAAAGCCGTGCTCCAATAAAAAAATGGTTTAAATACATTTTAAGTGTATGTAACAGTGGATAACTAATTTCCATCTACAAACTATAGTTTCTTACTTAGCGTGAAGAAACAATAAACCTTGACGCATATTAAGGATTTGCCGTACAGAATATATTAAGGCTTTGAGGGAGCTTGGTATAATCGAATTATCTAGTAGGGGTAACACTAAACGGTATGTTCGGATGTGCTGATTTGGAATAGAGCGACCTTAATACAATTTTCCTCTATCGGCGTTTCATATTGCTTCTATTAGCAGTTTAAGAAATTAATTTTGTGGTTATGTTTTTTGATAAATATAATTTAATATAATTGATTGAATCAGGCGTTATTTTGCGGAATTCCATTATTTTATATAATTGTAATATTTACTTTATTGCAAATTCTTCCGCTAGTTAAACGACGACTTAAACGACGTCGACATGTTTCGCTTCTCCACGAAGCATCTTCAGGAGTGAATTTTAATTATGATGGCCTAAATATAATTTATTTATTATTTAAAATTCTTTTTTGCTCAAAATTGTGCATAGGCTAACTTAATGTATTAGGCATTTTCTACAAGCTAACCTTTGAGAAAGTAAAATATGTTTAGGGTTCAGAACTTTTTTGAAAAAAGAAATATATTTATAATGTTACGGGTATCAATGATACATAACAATACTTAAATACGGTATATAATATACACGCATTTTACATTATACAGTATTTTTCTAATATTTTAAATTGTTTACGTATTTATAATATATATATATACATATATATAATATTGCATATAATACAAAGGCGGAATTAATGCCTAGCGTTCTCTACCAGTCAAACCTTTGGAACAATCAAAGCAGTTAATAAGTAAAGTAGGTGCATACAGAGAAACTACTTGCTTAATACTTACTATCGTTCAAAACTTAGGTGACATGAAATCACAAGGGAGAACACCTACATTACATATCTATCCTAGTATAATACCATTAGAACCCTCGTAGCAAATGCGCTTCTAAAAAGCAATCACAAGAAAAAAACGTTTAAAAACGTCTCATCAAAACTCCCAAGACGCGACCGATCAATTCCTCGGTACACACCAAATCCCATGATCCTTTTAATGTTTGAGAAACCATGTAAAACTACATATCCAAACAATTGGCACTATCCTTTGACTGAAATATGTACTTTATTTTTCATGTAATAGAGTTAAAATTAAAGTTTTGTGTACAGAACAAAGCTTGCTTGGATATAGTTGGAGAAATCCGATGGTCGGTCGAGTGTAATAGAGGGGATTGATCGTGATTTGATCCTTTACCCCGGCCAGAAGGATCAGATAACAGATTTAAAAAGCCATAAACAGATGTTTTTGAAAACAGAATTTAAAACATATATGATATTAATTGTTTTTTAATTTTGTTTTTTTTTTTCATCTAATACAGGTATTATTAAACAAGTGTTATTGTTCCAGAAAATTGGCAAAATTGATTTGTAATCAGAAAAAATTAATTGTTTACCTTCCTACATAAAATGTTTTTTGGAAAATTTTATGTTTTAAATTATATAAAAAAAAAAAAAAATTTGCACACCGCAAGCGTTAGAATATGTTGAACGCTAAATTTATACTAATTTATTAATAAAAAAATAGTACAAAATATATATACATATATATGAATATACGTGGTGGCCGAGTTGGTTAGACCTTGGACTTAAAAACACTTAGGTCCCTGGTTCGAATCCCGGTGTGTACCAATGAGTTTTTAATTAAAAAAAATATGTACATTTGTTTGACAACACTACTATAGTGCCTCGGAGAGCACATAAGCTGTCGGTCCTGGTTTCACTATACCAACTTGTGAAACTGTTTATAGATGGGTTATTGAGTCTATTCAAAACATCGAGACGAGCCACTTGTTCGGTGTAGACTCATACTATCGGCTACGACGTGGTGGGATTAAAACCCCCTCCGCTGGTACCTTGAGGCCCCCTAGGCGGTCTCGGGCGCAATAAGGCCACCCGTGATGATATGTATGTATGTATAAAAATCTTTAAATTTTCTACCAATGATAATTTCTTGATTAAAATATCAAGAACACTACTCGTAGCTGCATTAACAACGCTAAACTATATTTATATATTGCATTCGTAATCGCGAAATTTGCGTTCTCCATACAGAATAAGCTTTTAATTTTATTTTTTTATCTGTAGAGGCAGGGGGCACGAAACTCGGCCAGCCTAACGTGGTTAGATCTTTCTCCTACTAAGTTAAACCTAGACTAAAATTTTTTTTTCCAAATATAGTTTAGAATAACAAATTTAAACCAAATTGTCTATCTATAAGGCTATACCATCATAAACACCGCAACATGTTCGCCACTTGTTAGGTGTTGCCTCCGAATACCATCGGCGAAATAAGGATGAGTTAATCCCTCCACTGGGTACCCTGAGGCCGTTTAAACGGTAGAGCCAATAAGGCACCCGTGATGGTATTTATTTTATTTATAAATTGTGTATTAAAATCTAATACATTTGGAATTTTAAAAGAAGAATAGAAAAGGATTTATAAGCACAAATAAAATTTGTTGAATTTTGTGAAAGAGCGCTGCAGCTTATTCAATACTAAAGTAATAACGACAGATTTACAGCGGGCAAGAAATTTCAATAAGCGCTGAAATGCGGTTTAAATCTTCAACCACTACCCCCAGTTAAAAGGACTTCGCGATATATTACAGTGCTCTCTTTTACAAATACTACAATAGTGAGAAGCTTAATATTGAAAGAAGAAAAATCTTATTGGATTTTCTTCAAAGGAGGAGTTGGGTAAGGATTTAATTATATTTATTTTTCTTTGTCCATTTCAAATGTTATTTATTTTGTTTTAATAATAATATATATAATATTCGAACCTATACTCCACAGTGTGTATAGAGCTGCTGCTAAGGTATCGCTACAGGTAGCTCCAAAGTTTGCGGACCGAATCTAACGAAATTAAAATAGAGACATAAATGTTCTTGGATGTCTATGGATTATAAATGCAGGTGCAGGTTTATCACGTGATTAGCAGGCAGTGTTTCGGATATATGACCGTGAAGTAGAATTATAGGCCTTTTATGGTATCAAAATTTTCTTGACTGTGTTTGTTACCCTCTCTACCCAACAAAATACCGATTGTTCCCATACCACCATCATCTCTGCCACCAGTGGTGGCATATGGGTCGTTTTCCCATACCCCACTACTGGTGACACGATTTTTATCTCAATCGCCACCACTGGTGGTATTTACTTTTTCTATGTGAATACTATTGTGTCAGCGCCGTCAAAATGCGATTTGTAAAAGTTCCAACGACAGAACTTGGAAGCCGAGGTCCTGTAAAAGACGATACATAGATTTTACTGAAATTTCTCTTGCATCGACTTAGTTGAAAGTATTTATTTTACTTGTATATTTGGTATATTTACCATGGAATAGCTAGTACGACATTCTTTAAGCGCCTAAGTTATTATCGGAAAAATAATTATTTGTAAATTTGTATTATAAAAATGTGGCCCCTCAATGCTCATTGTGAGGACCTGACTATCTATATTTAAGTACTGGCTGTCAACTCATATAGAAAGTTATATAGTTGTATTATCATTATTGCATATTGAAATTGATTTGTTTGTTACTTGTAAGTGCAAAGTTGTAAATCTTTTAAAACTGGTTAATACCTGAAATAAAACATTATTAATATTACCATTCTTGGATTTTACATTACCACTTACCAACAGGTGAATGTAAAGTTACATATTGTGATATAATTTTTATTATAATTAAAGAAACTTATAAAACATAAAGTTATACTAATAAAATTAAAACTATACCTAAATTAAAGCATAATAATAATAATAATAAAAGAAGCCCTATATAACAAAGATCCTATAAAAATATTTAAAAAAAAACTCATAAATAATATATTTCCTCCATATCGCCGTCTATAGGGAGGGTCCCCAAAAGACTGGCTGCGTTGCCTCGTTGTATTGCAATACTGATACGCTGTCGGTGGAACGAGCCAGCCCTTCGGTCACCAGATGCGTCGACCAAACGCTTGGAAATGTGGTTGTAGATTTTATGTGTTCCTGATCCCCACGGCCCCATAGTTTCGACCCCAAACGGCTCAAATACATAGTCCCTGCTGAGAACTGCGTATTTGCGCCGTTTGAGATTTTCTACCGTAGAAGCGGCGGCGCCAGCTTTTAGTGAAGTCCCTGGCAGATGTGACGGCGCAAAAATATCGGCACAGGTTGCGTCCCATACCAAGCACCGCCCACCTGCCCAGGGCACTAATGTTATTCCATCGGGTCTTTTGCCATTGCCTCTAGCTAAGCCGTTTGGTTCCAGAATGGCAGAAATAGAGGCGCTGGCAAGAGCCCGATAAATTATTTGATTTAAGCTGGCATGACGCGATATTCTACCGCCGCTCCTACTGCATGATAGATATTGTGATATTATTTGTTCTGAAGGCCGGACCTGGGATAAGTGACCGCTTTATACAACGAGGCTATACCATTATATACACCGCAACAAGCTCGCCACTTTTTAGGTATTGGCTCGGAATACTATTGGCGAAATGAGCACGGGTAATCTTTCCGCTGGGTCCCCCGAGGCCGTTTATACGGTTCTCGGGAGCCAAAAAAGGCGCCCATAATGGTAAATAAATAAATATAAATTCATATCATCACGGGTACCTTACGGCTTCCGAGACCGCCTAGACGGCCTCAGGGTAACCAGCGGAGGGACTTTTAATCCCACCTGGTCGTAGCCGAGTATATACGTGGTGGCCGAGTTGGTTAGACATTAGACTTAAAAACACTTAGGTCCCCGGTTTAAACCACGGTGTGTACCAATGAGTTTTTAATCCAAAAAAGTATGTACATTTGTATAACAACACCACTATAGAGCCTCGAAGAGCACGTTAAGCCAGTCTCACTATACCACCTTGTGAAACTGTTTAAAGATGAGTTATTGAGTCTATCCAAAACATCGCTACAAGCTAGTCACTTGTTCGGTGTAGACTCATAAAAAATTCTTCACCTCCTAATTATCTTTACGTTCACCAACAAAGGTCCAAATAAACAAGGGATTAGTGACAGAGGCTTCTAATAAATAGTGGCCGTGTAGTGCTCGATTGGGTTGTGCATAAAATACATTGTTAAGGTAAACTGTAGAACGAGCCCCTGGAGAGAGGACGGTGCTCCTAGTTACTTATTTAAGCCAATTCTACCTGAATTATTAGTATACAGTCGCATATACTTTGTGAATTCAAATAGGAGTAGTTAATACCTTACTTATAGTACGGGAAAGGTTGTACTTTAATGTAACTAAATTGTCACAATCGAGTTTTTATGAATAAGGGCCGTAAGATCAATTTAAACTGCGAGATAGAGTTTAACCTCCAGTCATCGATTATTTCGTAAAATCAATGGTCGATTATGAGCAGATTAAACTATCGATTAGTTTAAATTAGACTGAAGGAAAGGTTAAACTCCTTTGTATAGGTTAAACTATTTAAATGCCATTATTTTGACGTAAGGCATCGTTTGTGGGTGTACGAAATATTATTTTTTGCAAAATGGAAAATTACGTTAGTGATTCAGATATCAAGATATTATACGAGTTAAATGACATGAATAGATATTACAATAGGGCATATGTTGTTCGAACAAGAAAGGAGCATACGCCAGCATAGTAGACATGGTAAACATATTTACATTACCTTAGTAAAAGTAGATAGGTATTTATTAAAAAAACAAATAGTTTATCAAAAATAGCAAATAGTTTTTTTTTTATTTAAATTAAACACGTTTTGTTTATATTTAAAATATAGACGGCCTTAACCCAGCGGAAGGGTTTTTAATACCACCTCGTCGTAGCTGATACCATCGAATCTACACCGAACAAGTGGCTAGCTCTAAGTATTAAGTAGATCTAAGTATTTTAAATCTAACCAACTCGGCCCCCACGTATATAGCCTAGAATAAATTAGAACATTTGACATTATTCGATATTCGATTAGTATATTGTGCCTATGTATTGTATTTCGCGAAATTATTAATTTCGTCAGTTCACAGCGACTACGGAGTATTTAGATTTACAATATTAATAACACAGTAATTAAGTTTACTTTCACAGTTACTGTTCATCATCATCATCATGCCAGCCTTTCGCTCGTCCGCTGCTGGACATAGGCCTCCCCTAAGGATCGCCACAACGACCGGTTCTGCGCTGCCTGTATCCATCGGCTTCCCGCGACCTTTTTCAGGTCATCGGTCCATCTTGTGGGGGGCCTGCCTCTGCTGCGTCCTCCAGCACGCGGACGCCACTCGAGAACCTTAATGCCCCAACAGCCGTCCGTTCTGCGAGCTATGTGGCCTGCCACTGCCACTTAAGTTTAGCGATTCTGGAGGCTATGTCGGTTACTTTGGTCCTTTTGCGGATCTCATCGTTTCGAATACGATCATGCAAGGAAACGCCGAGCATAGCGCGCTCCATCGCCCTTTTTGTGACTGTGAGCTTTTTTATGAGGCCCATAGTAAGCGACCACGTCTCTGATCCGTAAGTCATCACTGGCAACACACACTGCTCGAACACCTTGGTTTTTAAAAAAAGTTACTGTTCACGTTATGTTAATTGAAGTTTAAATTGCAATTAGGATTTAAATGAATGAATGCAATTAATAGTTGCAACTTTAATCACGCCTCGCATTTCTAATTTACTTTCACAAAGTTTTGGAGTTTCAAATGAAGTACCATTCCACTAGCAAATTCTATTGTTTTGTATGTAGAAATTATTACAGCACTATAGTGCCTCGGTGAGCACGTTAACCTGTCGGTCCCAGTTTCACTATACCAACTTGTGAAACTATTTATCGTCATCGCAAAAGCCAGTCGCACCAGATCATCTGTTGTTGAGCCTACTTGGACACTTAAAGGCAGCACAAAGCAGTTTAAAGATTCTGAGACCATCAAAGAATACCATCGAGTTCGGAATAAAACCGCATCGCTAGATAGATACTCTGAGGCCGTCTAAGAGGTCTCGGGTGCCACAAAGTACATAAAATAAAAGCCTGCCTTCTTTAAAATAATAATAATGTTTATTCATTTACCAAATTTACTCAATTTTACTGTACAGCTAGGCTGCTCCTTGTAAGTTATAATAACCTGTATTAGGAGCAGCCCGTCTCCCCAGTAGTAATACTTATAATTAGTTACAATTAATTTAATCTTAATCTATACAGTTTTTTTTTTTTTTTATAATACAAATACACATTTCATTAACTAAGCAAGTATTATAAGAATGAATATAATATCCAGACAGTAGGTAATTGCTATGTTTTTCTAACTTTGCAATGTAACAATAATAAACACAATATAAGTAGGTATTAGTTTTAGGAATTCAGTATTAAGCTATACAAATAGACAAGTGGGTAATCGGAGGAGTTAAAATATAATGTAGGTACTTATAACTTATAATTATTACTAAGTACAGAATTGTATGCATTTTGGTGACTATGTAAGCATTAGGTAAATTTAGGTGTTTTGTATGTGTAGGTCCTCGTGTGAGTGTGTGTGAGAGAGTGTGAGTGAGTATATTGTCATACAACATGACAATATAAGTTCCGGTATAATTTGTATAGGTACATATTTTAGTTTTGTTTAATATTTTAATATTAAAATGTATGATAATAGGCTTAGATTAATACAAAAATAGATATAGTACATATGGAATGTGGATCAAGCAAACTATGTCTAACTGACGCATTTTTGTTAGTCGTAACCATGTTTTGGTTTTTGGTTTATAGTATTTTTTTCTAATTTTATCGTTATATTTGTTTCTAAAGTACCAGAGCGTGTAATTTTATCTGGTCCAGTTTTTGTTAACAATTCTAGATAACGTGAATCATCCCTTTTTTGTGAATCTAAGCTAATAAGTAGTAAAATAAAATAACCTCTTATAATCTAGAGTCCTTTAAACGAAGCGTGAATAGGCATCTTAAGCCGGCATAATGATTGCAACCAGCGGTGCAATTATATGCATCCGCTTGTTGCTATCATTCCTGGACATTGCACACTGCTTAACATCAGGTAGATGCAAGCTCACATGTTGAGCTCTTATAAAAATCAATTAAAAAAATATATATATATCAAATCCTATAGCCTAATCGAATACATTTTATTCTTTTTTTAAAGAAAATAAATGTAAAAACATAGGTACAATAATGTCAAGTAAACATAGCATATTGACTTTCCCTAACATTAATATCGTACCCGAGATTCCAGTCACGTTCCTTACGTGGCTGAATCAAAAGACTTGAAAGACAGAAAAATTCCATGTTCGTTCCATACCGATTGACACGGGGCTCGTTGAAAGAACGACGTTGTATGGCATTAGAATATGGAAGCTAATTTCGTTTATTTGCATTTACCTAATTCATCTCGTTAAAGTAAGAGCTGAATTACATATTAATTAGGGTTAAATAATTTAATTGTCGTTTTAATTTACTGGCTACTTTGAATTCAAAATATACTTGTATAGTATGAGAAGCAAAATAAAACATGTCTCACTCTATTACTATAAAATTCTATCTATATATATATCTTCACGGGTGCCTTACAGCGCCCGAGACCGCCTAGACGGCCCCAGGGTTCCCAGCGGAGGGGTTTTAACCCCACCTCGTCGTAGCCGATGGTATGAGTCTACATCGAACAAGTGGCTAGCTCGTCGCGATGTTTTGGATAGACTCAATAACCCATCTATAAACAGTTTCACAAGTTGGTATAGTGAAACCGGGACCCACAGCTTAACGTGCTCTCCGAGGCACTATAGTGGTGTTGTCAAACAAATTCTATCTATACTAATAATATAAAGCTGAAGTGTGTGAGTGTGTTTGTTTGGCTAAACGCGCTAATCTCAGGAACTACTGGTTCGTATTGAATTAGTATTAGATAGCCCATTTGTCTAGGAAAGCTATAGGCTACATAGCATCACGCTATGACCAATAGGAGCGGAGTGTAACAATGAAACATGTTTCAAAAACGGGTGAAAATTATTCCTTTTGAGAGCGTCCGCTGCGTAAACGGTTAAAGTTACGCAGACGAAGTTTACGCGGTTCAGTTAGTGCTAAAATAAAAAAAAATACAGTTGATTATTCGACAACTTTCGATAGTTTTATATTCAGTCTTTTTATTAGATCTAAATATCATAAATTATTCAATCAATCAATGGCTATCGACTCAATAACTAACCCATTTATAAACAGTTTCAAAAGTTGGTATAGAATAAGTAGGACTGACAACCTAACATGCTCTCTGAATATAGCTATACTAGCTTATATGTATATAGCTATACTAGCTTTTGCCAAACATATTTTGTTCAAAATCGTAAAAAAATAAATGGATTCTATACAAATAAATGACAGTTATACATAAAACATAATAATTATATATTGCTTTTCTTATATTATACAGGACTTTTTCCTATTCCGGGATCTACTATAGGTATAATAATGTAATTTTTGTAAAAAATAAATAATAACATACATTACTCATGGGTTGCTTACGGCAACGGCGCCCGAGAACTCCTAGACTGTTTAGTAGTTAGGGGTTTTTAATCCCACCTCGTCGTAGCCATAAGCGTATAAGTATACACTGAACAAGTAGCTAGCTCATCGCGATATTTGGATAGACTCAATAACCCATCTATAAACAGTTTCACAAGTTAGTATAGTGAAACCGGAACCGACAGCTTAATGTGCTCTCCGAGGAACTATAGTGGTGTTCTTAAACAAATTTACACAAATTTTTAGATTAAAAACTCATTGGTACACCGGGGTTTGAACCAGGGACATAAATGGTTTTAAATCTAAGGTCTAACCAACTTGGCCGCCACGTATGTAATATCTGACCTATGTAAAAAAATATGTGACTAAGGGCCGGTTTCTTGATGGATAGTTTACGTTACTATAGTTAAAAATGGCGGGTGTTCTATGAGATTTTTGTCAAAACATATTTCAAATTCATATAAAAGACGCCATAACTGTCATTATTTAACAATTAGTCGAGTCGACTATCCATCAAGAAACCGGGCCTAAATGAATTTAAATTGTATTTAATTTGAACATAGAAACAGCAATTCGCAATAACATAATTCTGAACACGTACAAAAGCCTAATAGTAGTTATTAACTGATATTCCAAAACTAATATAAATCCCTGAAACTTGTTAAATCCAGTTAAAACTAGGGACAAAGAACAAAAATTAGTATTCCGTTCCAATATCATTTCCATGAATAAATAATACATTCAAACCAAATTACGTGACCTTAGGATTTCCTGAAATCCTAATAAGAATACGCAAGTAATTATTTATTCACTGAAGTTTGATTTCAATATTGTTTTGTCTTTAGAAATTTTGAAAATGAAATCAAAATTTCAAAGTTCTTTGTCGTAAATGGAAAATTGGCTTGATTGTCTGATTTCAAACTGAGGACTTCAAACGGTAGTCAAAGTCTTGGGCATAAAATAAATTCCAAATAAATCTTTTATTATAATTAATTTCTCTTAGTTGTAATTGATTTTTTGTTTTTTTGTATT
This sequence comes from Monopis laevigella, assembly GCA_947458855.1. Taxonomy (NCBI): domain Eukaryota; kingdom Metazoa; phylum Arthropoda; class Insecta; order Lepidoptera; family Tineidae; genus Monopis; species Monopis laevigella. Next base: position 8,598,798 of record OX381581.1, on the reverse strand, counting down.
AAACTCACTCTCTCCCCTCTCTCATCTCATCCTGAGTTTCTGCTTTAAATAATTATTGTGCTATGGGTAGTGCTATATTGTGCTGTTGCTGTAATATTTGCTATCTTATTATTATGTATGTATATTATTAATATAATTTATGATATGAATGTATATGTATTGAGTATTAGTGTGTATGTATAATATTTGTATACTCTATTTCTTAAATGTATTTTACTGCACCTATTTTATCTACTTACTTCTTAATGTGTCCCAAAGATTTGACTGGTAGAGAATGCCTAGCGGCATTAAGTCCGCCTTTGTATGTTTGTGCAATAAAGTTTTAAAAAAATATGTACATAAAATCCCGGGTGCCTTACGGGTCCACAGGGCCAGATGGGTTATTTGTCAATCTCGCTACCTATGGTATTCTGATATTAAATCAAACAAGTGGCAAGCTTGTGGCGGTATATGTGCAGACTTATAAACAACTTCACAAGTTAGTATAGTGATGGTGGTACCGACAGCTTTACGTGCTCTCCGAGGCGCTAATAGTGGTGTTGTCGAACAAATGTATTTTCTTCTAATATTTAAAACTCTTATCTCAAAAGCTATTCAACTCTATTCTCAAAAGCTTTTCAACTCTATTTTCAAAAGCTATTCAACTCTATTCTCAAAAGCTATTCAACTCTATTCTCAAAAGCTATTCAACTCTATTCTCAAAAGCTAATTAACTCTATTCTCAAAAGCTGAGTGCGCGTAAGATTGAACCAGCTTCTACTTTATAGAAGCTATACTATATAATACATTAATATTATATCATCCATCTACCATCACCATCCATATTACCATCGCTCGAGTTTTATTTCAAATTCCTTCAGTGTAGTAGCCGCTAACTTGTGGAACAAACTGCCTCTTGTTATAAGAAATGCTCCAAATAGATTTATTTTTAAGAAAATGGTTTGTGAGCACTTTGTAAATAAATCCCAACAACTGTCGAATTAGTCATTATACTGTTTATATATTAATATGTATATTGTATGATATGTAGTATATTATATGTGTATAATACTTGTATATGTAAAGCATACGGGTATATATGTATTTATTTATAAATATAAATAAAATAAAATAATAATTTGTATTGCACACTACCTAAACTTAATGTTCTAATGTCTCGAAGGTTTGACTGTCTGATAATGCCCAACGGCATTAAGTCCGCCTTTGTATTATGCAGTAAGGTTTGATAAATAAATAAATAATATTATAAAGCTGAAGAATTTGTTTGTTTGGTTGAACGCGCTAATCTCAGGAACTACTGGTTTGAATTGAAAAATTATTTTAGTGTTCGATAACCCATTATCAAGGAAGGCTATAGGATATATAACATTACGCTAAGACCAATAGGAGCGGGGCCTAAATGAAAAATGTTGCAATAACAAGGAAAAATTATTCCTTTTCAGAGCTTCCGCTGCGTAAACGGTTAAAGTTACGCAGACGAAGTTGCGAGAGTCAGCTAGTACTTTATAAAAATAACAAAAGGATACGAGTGTTTCTCTATAGATCCTAAAGACTTCTATTTCTAATAATTTTATTTATTGATACGACTGCTGAAGCATAGAAGTTTTAAGTATATCGTATATATAAAGTAGGCTGGTCATATCACTGAAGAAATAATAGTACAAGTACATATTTAAAAAGTATCAAATTTGTAAGCCAAATATTCATTTATTAAATTATTATTTAGTATCATAAAACTAGAAATAATAGAGAATATACAATAAAATTAAAAGCTGAAAATATACCTACGAAATAGAAATAATAATAAATAAATAAATATCATCACGGCGCCCGAGACCGCCTAGACGGCCGGCGTCAGGGTATCCAGCGGAGAGGTTTTTAATCCCACGTGGCTAGCTCATTGCTATGTTTGGATAGACTTAATAAATACTCATCTATAAACAGTTTCACAAGTTGGTCCGGTGGAACTGGGATCGACAGCTTAACGTGCTCTCCGAGGTACTATAGTGGTGTTGTTAAACAGATGTATACATTGAACCAAGGACCTATGTATGTTTAAGTCTATAATAATAATAACCTAAACAAAATTATAATAAATAAAAACCTTTAGTTTAAAGGTATTTTATTCGTATTTATATTTAGGCATGCTAAACACATGACTATATTTATATCCAGTAGGTAGTGAAAAGGGCAGCGACTTTAATCAAACAATAGATATAATACGATAAGTGAAATATAAACAGAAAAAGTGGATGACCGGAGAATCGACCCAACAGCCCACGCTTGTCTACTTGTGAACTTCGCGACTATCCAAGGACAATTTCTGATTCTTAAATTTAATCTGAGGTGGTTAAATATTTTTATTCAAGTATATTTTGACTACTGATTTTAGCATAATTTGTTTAGGCACTCTTAATCTTGTTAGTTCTAATTATATCATGTATAATGTTTTACCTAGCGTTTAATTTAATTTGCCATCCTTTGAAGTATTAAGTATGTTAAAGAACTTATATATAAGACCCATTAAAGGTGACTTACGGCGCACGAGATCGCCTCAGTTTGCGAGATTTTTTTTCTAACTTCGTCGTAAACAATGGTATTCTGAGTTTACAGAGAACAAGTGGTTATTTTTTATTTTATTAATAATACAATCTATTGGCAAAAATAATTAAAGAAGTGACCAAAAACAAGAATTTCTTAAAATATTCCCATAGCGCGTTAGCTATGGGATTATTTTTGTCCTAAATGAAATCCTGATTTTGGATCCCCGGTCTCTCCTCTTAAGTCTTGTATCAAAAAAAAAAAGTTTTTGCTTTTTGGACCAAGGACTCTACGCCTCAACTATAAAAGGAACAAACTTAAATTAATGAATATTTTTTATGTTTTAGACCTATCTTAGCAGAAAACCAGGCGTTCTAGATGATCCAGAAATATTAGTAAAGTATTTTTAATAATAGCAAATAGGTACCCTATTATGTTGAGAACTAAACTGCAGATAGCAGATGTTCCTACAACATAACTATATTTCAAGCCTCGAATTATTATTTATATTATGTTGTCTGAATTATACAATGGTTCTACTTTACTATTACTTAAATTTGTTGGTATATTGCAAGTTTTTCCGAATACTAGTTCAAATGGAGAATATTTGGTTTCTGAATGAATGGTATTATTATATGCAAACTCCAGAAGGGTAACCATTCAGACCAATTATACAAGCGTTGTTCACAGTAAATTCTTAAAAAGCTACGGAGATGTTTATGTGAATTTTCTAATGCACCTATTGATTCGTGGTGAAAAGCAGTGGAATGGATTTTTTCTATATTTAATAATTTGCAAACTTCTGTCATAGTACTTGACATGAATTCGGTACCTCTATCTGTACCTATTGACATGGGTATTCCGTATCTAAGAATAAAATTGTTAACTAAAGATTTTGCTACTGTTACCGTTTCCTTATTGGGTATGGCATAAGCTTCTACATACTTACTTAATTCGCATTGAAGCGTTAATATATAATTATTATTAAAATTATCCTTATCTAAAGGTCCTACTAAATCTAAATAAATTTTCTCAAATGCTGAATTAGCAGTTGTCGTTATTGACATAGGTTCCTTGACACCTTTTTGATATTTCATTATTTGACATTTTTTACATTTTTTAACAAATTCTATGACGTCTTTTTCTAAATTAGACCAAGTATACTTTTTCTTAATATTATTGACCATACGACGGATGCCTTATAATCATTTATAATTACCTTTTTCTTTTCATCATTACAAATTTTTATTACCTTTGACAAAACATTTATTTGTGGTCCTTCCCACTTATCTCTTTCATTTATTTCACAATTTATTTCTTCTATAAATGATGAGTAATAATCATCTTTAACAAAATTTATTATTTTAATATTCAACTTTTTACAAAAATCTCTAAGCAAATTAACAAATTCCACTCGGGTAAATTGCAATAAATACTTAAGGTCGAAATACATTGTTTTCATACTCGATGAAAAACATAAACAAACATACTCATAATTAATTAAATTCTTATTTTTCAATTCCTTTAAATCATTCTCCTTTATTAAAATCAAGTCTACACTGTCTCAACTTTTCCCAAAAATCTCTAAGCAAATTAACAAATTCCACTCGGGTAAATTGCAATAAATACTTAAGGTCGAAATACATTGTTTTCATACTCGATGAAAAACATAAACAAACATACTCATAATTAATTAAATTCTTATTTTTCAATTCCTTTAAATCATTCCCCTTTATTAAAATCAAGTCTACACTGTCGCTAGCTTTTCGCAACATTTCTACTACTCTGGGGTGATCAATCCTGTTATTCATAGAAATATTTCGAGAAGTGTCGCTTACATTGCTGTCACTGATATCACTAACATCTTTAACTTGCTCGAAGTTAAGTCAATGCGTGAAAGTGCGTCTGCAATTACGTTATCTTTACCTTTTATATAACTTATTTTAAAATCGTATTCGTCTAATATTAATCTGAATTTCATAAGTCTACTTGAAGGATCTTTCATGTTATACAAGTATATTAGGGGTTTTATTATTTTTTACAGTTATTGATTGTTCTAAAATATTCGTTGTAAGCTCGCATCTGGGTGGTATCGATAATGAGAAATTATGACTAATCGGTTCTTCGCTGGTGGCCTGGTGACGTAAGTCACGTTCCATTGTATTGAGTTCCAAAGTGACCTCATTTTGTTTGTACACTAAACAAAGGGTTTTGTTTTGTATATTTATGTCTTTTGCGAATAATTCCAAGAATTAATTCCTAAAGTTTTTGTATTTCCTCCAATAATTTCAATTCCTTATATAAATTTAAAGCATAATTATATTTATTAGTCACATAAGTTTTTCTTTCAAATCTTTTACTACCTAATTTTCTTAGTTCGACTCTTACGTCTTCCATTTTAGTATGTATTTCCTTAACTGTATTCATTAATTATTTAACATGTTACTCGACATGATATACCATGATGGGTATCAAAAATAGGATCACAAACCCGTGTAACGTCTACTAGCTACATTAATTATAGAAAAGATAAAATTACATTAATAATTTTTTCATGTCACTCGACATTTTATACTTATATAATAATAGTACATTAAGTATGTTAATAAAATAATAAAAAAAAATACACAAACACCTGAAATATAAAAAAAAAAAAAAAAAAAAAACACTGCACAAAACACTTTTAGAACATGTTAATCATTTTTAATTCACTCACTGATACTCGATCTAGGAAGTCATCTCCACTCGCTTCATCAGGAAAGGGCGTTAGATATCTGCTGGCTGCTGTAGCCTCGTCGCTATCGATTCTCTTGTATGTTCTCGAATTTGGCTTCTTATCATTTTCTTTTGGCAATCCAAGAAAATTTTAAATAAGATGGCAATGAAGAGTATTATTACTACGATTACTACCACAATTAATAGAGTTCCATTGTATTTTGTCACATTTGTAATGTTTGTGAAATAATTGTCCACCTTTTGTTCTTGGTTATTTATGACAGGGTTAACTTCAAACATTTTAATTTAATACTGTTACTGTTTTTGCACTACATTTTATTAATGTTCTTCATATTAAAAAAAAAATAATAATTATAAAGTTAAAAATTTAAAAGTTAAACTAAAAAAAACTTAAATTTAGTCGTTAATAAAAAAAAATAACTCTCGTCGCGGACTGCTCGGGCGGCCGGCCGGAGCCGCGGCGCGTGCCGCCGCGCTCTGCGCGTGCGTCACGTAAGTCTCACGCCATGATACTGACGCGGACTGGCAGGGTCGCCATGCGGAGGTGTCGCGAGGACGGAATGAAACACGACTGCTTGTGTCGACACACGTTTATTAACTGTTTATACATTACCACATCACAGATATTATTTTATAATTCCATTCAATTTTGCCTTCAGTTACTTTGGCGACGATATTGCAAAAGAAAAAAAATGCTACACATCTCTTTTGTAATGCTACAAATTTATTTATTGCTTGTTATCTACTTAAAATGACAAAGTTCGTGAGGGGTGACTGGAACCTGTGGGGTAACCACCGACTCCGATATCTTGAGTTCTCGTTCGAGTTGAGACCAAAAATGACGTCATATCATACAAATCATATTTACAAACTTCAGAATATTATATATATTTATTTGTAATTAATTAGGTACTCGAACTAGTTATGCATTGGGCAATTCAAATAACGATGTTTAACTTTTCGTGGTACCAAAAACATCGTTCTCGATGTCAACTCGAACGAGATCTTACGGTATCGGAGTCGGTGGTTACCCTGCTGGTTGGCCTTGCCGCGAAATCGAGGATCGTGAGTTCGAGTCCCGTCCACCAGGATTATTTTCATTGAATTTTATCTTTAAAAAATATAAGACTATCCTGAAAGGGAATTTATAAAAATGTTTATGTGTAAATATTTGTCAGTTTATAAGCTTTTTTTTGGGTTATAAAGTATAATATTCCACGACATATTAATAAAGTATTTTTTGAAGCAAAATCTCTTCATATTTGCTGACTAGAATATATGAAATATGTCAACGTATGTCGGAAACAAATATGAGCCTGAATCAACAGTAATATTTTGGGTCAACGATCTGTTTTTTTAACTTTCATATTTTTGTTTTTATGTCTAAAACAGTGTTATGGAATTTAAGATAAAATATATTACCTTTTTTATATTTGCCGAATATTTTATAAAAATTATATAAATTTATTTTGTAAGGATGTATTTGTTTTAACACGGCCAATAATAAATGTAATGAAAAGTCTAGTGTGTCATTTAATATTAGATTTTTTTATATATGGAGCACGGCATTTAACTTTGTATAACTACCTGATGTTAAGCAGACCTACAAAGTCCATGAATTGGGTCGATCAATACATTGTTGTTTAACAATAGTGATCGCTTTCACTATGCTGGCTAAATTATGCGGTTACGAAATAGGCGGTGACATAGACGTATTTGCATTACGAGTTTATTTTAATATCCTCGCTGCTTTATCGTTAAATTAATCGCGCGTTTCGTAACCGTACCACGAAAGGAGACTACCCCCTCGACAAGAAATCGATGCAGTAACCCACAGACTAAAACCGAAACATGACTAGCTCACTTGAAGGTTTATCATTTCTTTGGGCGGTGGTAATTAGACCGGTCAGTCGGCCAAACGAAGGTATACCTTCTTCCCAACTATCTGTCACATTATTTAAATTATTTTAATAGGTTTTGTTATCACCGTCCATACCCCACCCCAGTCCATTGTACAATAGTCTCCGAAAAGTCACTTGACTAGTCACTTGGCTTTAAACCGATGTGAAGATTAATAAATCTTCACGCCACATCCCTTACAGGGTAGGCTGTAACAACCCAGTGCCAGACGCTGCCATATGTATATGTGTATAAACGTATATTTATACACAAATACTACTCGCTCAAACGAAAAATTCCAACAAATAACAATCAATCAATCAATCAAATTCATTTATTTGTCATAACAAAGGTACAAGATGTAGGTGTAAGGTATAATTTAAATAGTCCGCTTTGTTTCACCTTACGGTATACAAATATCAAGTACAATAAAACTAAAATCAATAAACATTATCTACATTTAAAATATGGAAATTACAAACAAGTCAGTATACAAATGAGCCCATGATCAAACACATGTTATTTTATCATTTAAAAATTCATTAATTGTATAATAGGTTTTGTCAATTAGTAAATCCCTAAGTTTCTTTTTAAAATTATTAATGTCAAGTTGTAGTATTTCTTTTGGAATTTTATTATATATCTGTGTTGTCATACAATATTATATAATAGTAAACAAAACTGTTGTTTTACCTTTTAATAATTAATAAGCATAATATATTCAATAATTATCTTTTGAGGTTTATTTACATGATAATTGATAACTGATACTCATTATTTACTTTTAAGTTCTATATTATATTATATTATCTTTTACAAAGAGCGGGCCAACTAACATAGGTGCTTATATGCCTAAATGCCCACCTTAAGAATGTTTTAAGATAATGGATTTTTTAATTTGTTTTATTTACTTATTTTCCCTCGTCCAGTCATAAAATATATGCACCCCGATTTTGAATACTTTTAATTGTACCATCTATTAATTTAATCATATTAAGTGTGCGTTGGTCTACTGCGGTCACATATACTGCCTCTGTAGAAGTTGCGCCTTTAGCGTTGTATCCGTAGATCGTAGGTTGGGTTCCCAGTCATGGCAAAAAAATGCACGTTTTTTCTGTACAGTGTGTCATAGTCTGTGTGTTTATAAAATATAATTTGCATTAGTATCATTGTTTCTGGTACATATAGTACAAGCCTAGGGCTTAGTTTTTGACCAGGGCAATAATGTAAATTTGTTCATATTAGTTTTTGACCAGGGCAATATGTATGTAAATTTGTTCATATTAGTTTTTGAACAGGGCAATATGTATGTAAATTTGTTCATATTAGTTTTTGAACAGGGCAATATGTATGTAAATTTGTTCATATTAGTTTTTGAACAGGGCAATATGTATGTAAATTTGTTCATATTAGTTTTTGAACAGGGCAATGTGTATGTAAATTTGTTCATATTAGTTTTTGAACAGGGCAATATGTATGTAAATTTGTTCATATTATTATTATATACTAGCTGACCAGCGCAACTTCTTCTACAAAACTTTAACTGTTTACGTACCCGGAATTTTAAAACAAATGTGCATTTGTTTGACAACCCTATCATAGTGCCTCGGAGAGCACGTTAAGCTGTCAGTCCCGGTTTCACTATGCCAACTATTCAAAACCTCGCGACGAGACTAGCCACTTGTTCGGTGTAGACTCATACCATAGCCTACGATGAGGTGGGATTAAAAACCCCTCCGCTGGGTACCCTGCGGCAGTCTGGGCGGTCTTGGGCGCCGTAAAGCACCCGTGATGATATGTATGTATGTATGAAAAGGAATAATTTTCCCCCGTTTTTGTGATGTAGCTTTCCTCAATAAATGGGCTATCCAATACTAAAATAATTTTTGATTTCGTTCAAACAAACAAACTTTTCAGCTTTATAATATTAGAATAGGTACAGGTAACATTATTTCAATTCCGAAAAAATATGTCTCTAATCACTAAATTTGGTTCCATAAAGTTGTTACAGCAATAATAAACGGAAACCCGCCGCAACTTATCTGTATCAAATTTACATTTCCCAACAATTAACTGTAGGTATTATAAAGAGTAATTAATTATAACTGACAGCAAATAATTCAACATAGCAACAGTTGTTCAGTAATTAATATAATAGTAGAATAATAATACTTGCGTTCACCGTCATGAAGTAAACGGTACCTGTTAAGATTTTCTTTCTGTAAATTTTCTCATTTACTTTACAACGATTTTGTTGGTCTAAGTTCAGGAAATTGTGTGCTTGTTCAATCGTCAATGTATCGTGTTGGAATGAATAAACTCGATTTAAGCAGGGTTTAAGGTGAGTTTGTTGAAAACACTTAGAATTTTTTGCTGAATGAGCGTTTTTATTTTTAAAGTTTTCAGGTTTGTTTTAAAAAAATTAAAAAAAATCAATAAGTACAAAAACTATGAAATAAATAAATAAATACCATCACGGATGCCTATTTGGCTCCCGAGAACCGTTTAAACGGCCTCAGGGTACGGTCCAGGGCGGAGGGATTAACCGTCCCGTCTTTATTTCGCCGATGGTATTCGGAGGCAACACCTAACAAGTGGCGTGCTTGTTGCGGTGTTTATGATGAAATTGCCTCGTTGTATAAAGCGGTCACCCATCCCAGGCCGGCCTTGTTGCCATCTGCTTAACCTTGTTATCAGTTGCGCAGAGACTTATCTACTAGGCTGGGGCCGCTTGAAATAAAACCTTATTTATTTACTGCTTATACAAGTCTATTTTTGTACTTTAGGCAATAAAGATTTAATTAAATAAATAAATAAAAATAAAATTATTATAATGATTTTGTTTTTTATTTATTAGTTAATATTATATTTCAGCATTATTTTATTATCATCGAAGTATATTTCATATTTTTTATTGACGAAATTATAATAAAGGGCATTCAACACAAGACTTGTATTTTTATATCGATATTAAATAAAACAAATATTAAACTTTTATAGCTTCTTTAAACAACAACAATAATAACAGATAAAAGAAAATAAAAACTAGACCCGTATATCCGAGACGCTATTTTTCAAGTCAACCCAGCATAATATGTTTAATAAACACTGTCCTAATAAACACAGTCCTTTTTTATTATTTTATTTTATTTTGCTATAAATAGCAATCGAATTTACACACATTTAAGTAATTATCATAAAAGAACAGTAAATTTGTGCTTTTAGCTTCATATGTCATACTAACAACTCACAATATTCAAAACAACGTACTAAATACAAGTGACTACGAATAAGCTACGCCGTAGCACGCTATATAAACATTCATCATAGTTTAGTGCGATAAACACTGTGTTTGTTTAAATGTTCAGAAGTTTCGGTTGCAAATGCTCTGCTTTTCGTATATTATAATAACATGAATTTGTTCCAGTTTGTTAAGGATTATAAAGGGCAAAGTAAGCCATTGACACGAGGGGCAAAGTTGGCACTTATCTTATTTTTTTCCCGAAAATAGTGACTTAAAGGTTAAGAGTTCGTTCGTTTATTGAACTGTGTAATCAAGAAATTTAATACCCTCTCACGTGCCAACTGGTATATGGCGGAGTCCGCTAAATACCCTGATTTTATGCGCGCCGAAATTCTCAACATTTCCTTGCTAATTATAACTAAAATATATGCACTATTATATAATTTTGTAATCCTTGTTACTCGTAAATTAATATTTAAATATACGAGTAGCTTGTTAAAATGCAAAATTTAATGTTTTTAAGGTAAATCGCGTTTAGACTAATAATATAATATTTTAATATTAATTTGTAATGACAGTTTTTGTAAGTTAAAAATTTTATTTCAAATTAGAAAATTATTAAGCTTTGAAGATAAATGTGTTAAAATAGCATAACTACAAAAAAAAAATTAAAAACATTATACAAAGCTATATATATTAATGCTACTATTTGATTACTATTACACAAGATTTATATAGTCCTATATATTATATATGTAAATTTTATTCAGAATTTTGTATATATAACTTCATTTAATGTAACATTGCGTGGCTTATGGCGCCTGAGACAGTCTAGGTGATCTCAGGGTACCTAGCAGTGGGATTTTGTTCCAACCTCGTCGCAACCAATGGAGGTAACGTGTAACTGAAGGTAACATGCTACAATGAATATGACTACGTGGAAGAATTTTATACACTTTTCCTAGCGCTGATGGAGTTGTTCGAGTGGCAGAAGTATTGATAGCTGCTGGCACTTTGAAGAGACCTGTCAGAAAGTTGAAACTTCCTATGGTTGAAGATGTGGATCGGTCCGCCTGATAAAGGTTTTGATAAGACATGAATGCCTTATGAAGAGGGCTATGTCGGCGATACCGGCCACATATTGGTATCAATTATAATAAGTTTAACTGCCATATTTGCAATCCTTCATGTCACTGATTTGACATGTTTACAAATAGAGTGATTTTGGCAGCTGTCGTGAAGGTTTGTATCTGTGGTGGATATTTAAGTTATTTAGGTTAATTTCTCGTTATTAATACAGTCCATTATTTCATATTTATTCCTCTTTCTATTCTACACCTAAACACCATCCTTGCATCGCCATCATTGTCCTTCGAGCCGCACGTACTGAACTTTCCTATCAAACATCGAAATATTTTCACAATGTTCACGCGCTCACAAACCGCTAGGATGGAATCCACCACCGATCAACCTTCACCCACGGCATCACAAACCGATATAATTTCACAGACATCTAGCTGTAGGTTATCGGGCAAATCGTCTTCGAGTGCGACTATCATCGCACAAAGAAAGATTGCCGAGGCTCGATACAAACGTGAACTGGCTAATTTACAATTTCAAGCTATACAAGCGCAGCGTGAAGCCGCACAGGCGGAATACGCCGCCGAAGTAGCCACGCTTGACGTCGAGCTTGAAGAGCAGGGCACGACCTCAGCATGTCAATACAACGACAACGTTTTGTTATTACCTAACCCCGCTCCTGAGCATTATTTCAGTTCGAACTCTGCGCATAACGTACAAGGCCGAGTGCGAGAGAATAGCGCTGATGCGCTACCCTGCGATGGTGTAGAAGCCACCGCGGAACCTCCGCCTCGCCTTCCCCTTGCCGAGCCACCTACCGCGTGTCCTACAAGCCCTCGTTGCGAGCCCCGCGCGACCATGGACGCACACCGCCCCCGGATTCCTCCGGGAGAGCCCCGTGCGCCACCGCCTGCGCACTGCACGTACGAGAACCACGCACAGGGCCGGTCGACAGGAATACGAGCGATGAGTATGCAGCCTTTGGCTAGCGAACGGACGCCAGCGGTTAGTAGTGAATTTTCTCAATTAGCTAAAGCTATCATGTCGGTCGCCAACAAACCTTGTCATCATCACGTCAGACTATCCACTTTTACCGGCAACGTAAAAGAATGGTTACTTTTCAAGCGAACCTATGATGACACCAAATCCTCGTACACGTCCACTGAGAATGTCAGTAGGCTGCGCGAAACTCTGTGTGGTGAAGCGTTCGAAGCTGTGTCCTCTTTACTATTAACATCGAACGATCCCGAGTTAATAATACGTTCCTTAGAACTACGTTTCGCTCGACCAGAGCAAATAGTAATGAATGAAATCATTACAATAAAGAACTTACCTAGGCTTGGTAAGCATACGAGCGATATACACATTTTCTCTAGTAAAATAAAAAATTGTGTCAGTGTTGTAAAATTGTTACAACAAACGCCGTATATCTATTCCCCCGATCTGACAAATATAATTATTTCTAAATTAACGCCATTATTACAGAATAAATGGTGCGATTTCGCTGCTGAGAACAGTGTGCATGGAAAGCCCTTGCTAGAGTCATTAGCAGATTTCCTGGAGAATGAAGCCGCCAAGCGGGCGAGCTACGGACCAAACGAGCTTTGGACGTCACCCGTTCATCCAGAAAACATGAAAAATATTTCCCATCACGGCGCTTACTCAAAACATCCTGCACACGTAGTTAAAAGTAGTGTAATTAGAAGTCATAACATCTCAGTAGATGCACAATCGACGCAAACTCATTTATCATGCTTATTCTGTAAAAATAATCATAATATTATTCATTGCGATAGTTTTATGAATCTATCGATCGATGATCGTTGGTCTTGGGTGCGAAAAACAAAAGTCTGCCCTAAATAACTTAAATATCCACCACAGATACAAACCTTCACGACAGCTGCCAAAATCACTCTATTTGTAAACATGTCAAATCAGTGACATGAAGGATTGTAAATATGGCAGTTAAACTTATTATAATTGATACCAATATGTGGCCGGTATCGCCGACACCTAGTATAGTTGTTTGATTGAAATGTTGTCAACATTTACCGATAGCATGTCGATACGCGCGTTTGCTTTACTACGCGTTGCCATAAAACCCATAAGTGAGAGTGAGCGCGTAATATGCACGTACTTTTTATTGCCCTGCGTACAACGAGATATTGCTGGGCAGTCTATTTTGAAACAAATCAGGGCGGTTATTGTTAAATGACTCTAAAATTATTTAAAGCAAAACAAATTAGCAATACTAACTTTAAATTTTCATCATAAATTTAAAAATTGGGTTACGTAGTTCAAAAATAATAAAATAATACAGGAATTTCAAAATCTATCGTATCGATAAATTAATATGACAAAGCTGAAATTTCAATATCCATTTCCTTTCGTTAACTCTTTTCAGAATTAATGGTTTTTTACGTTACTTCGCTGGACTTTATATTAATTTCTTAGTGAATATTTTAGCCACTTTCTGGAATAAATTAATTAAAGAGAATTTTTATTCTCAATCCTTTGGAATCAAGAATGCTATCTAATTATTTTTATATATTTGTACTGAAACAGGGTTTATGTAATTTAGGATAATAATTATAATATGTAGGACAATTCACGCATATTGCTCTGGTCACAAACCAAGCTCTAGGCTTGGTTTGTGCTATGTGTACCAGAAGCAACGATATAATGCATATTATATTTTATAAACATCCAGACCATAACAAACTGTACAGAAAAAGCGTACTATTTTTTTTTTTGCCACGAGTGGGAATCGAACCCATAACATCCGGCTATAACCCCATTGGCATCACCATTAGTCTACGGAGGCTGTCAATTATTTTAAAGGAGTGTTACTTTTTTTTCTAACATGTTATTTTTTTAAACAATCGTATTCTGCCTTTTTTTAACCGACTTCAAAAAAGGCGGTTCTCAATTTGACGCTATGTTTTTTTTTTTGGGGATATTACCTTATATCTCTTTTAATGCGGTATTGATAACGAAGACCCTCACGGCCTTCATGTCCTGCAATAAAATTATTTTTGCATACAAACTAGCAATGTTAAACTAATATTTTTTTCATTTGCGACACATGGTTTTATCCGTAGCAAATGTTGTACGATTTGAGCAGTAGAGCCTCATTATGCCTAAAGTATAACCTTCCAAAGTCGCCATGTATACATATATTTCCAGAATTTGTATACAAGTAGACATACATTTATTTTCAGTATGAAATACCTCCCAGTTTCATCACAAAAAATACAAACAAAACAACACAAATATATTCTGACAATCCCAGATTTAGGATATTTTTTCCCGTAAACCCAGATCCGTAAGTATGCTAAACTAAAGCCTCTTTTCTAAGTATAATACCAACTATACCAGTATCTAGTTCACCACTAGGTACTTGGGTACGAAAAAAACAGCTTTATCCGAACTATGGTGCGAGATATATTTGCGTTTTGTCTTTGAACCTTATTCTGGATTCCATGAATTATTTATTTGTAGCGTGACCTCTCGTATGGGGTCATGGTCATTTTCACATTTTCGTTTTTTGGGGAAATGAGGTCTATATTATATAGGTATTTAATAAGGTATCATTTAGGTAAGTATATAACTTAAAAAATGGTGACCTATGCACGTTATCAAAATAAATATTTAAGAACCCCGACATTAGTCGACTCTTTCGTGTCTTAAACATTTTTTTTTATTATTTTTACTCGAATATACAATTAAACAATACACATGTTATTTACACAATGCAATTAAGATATATTTTTTTAACACAATAAAGGTTTAAGTAAATATTTCTAGTAACATATTGATCATTTTACAAATTGCAACCTTTGGAACATTTAATTTAATTTATTTTAATTAACATTGATTTTTCGACCGCCTCCGTTGACTAGTGCTTGCGCCCTAGGCGTTGAATCCGGAGGTCGTAGGTTCGATTCTAACCCATGGCAAAAAAATAATGGTACTTTTTTCTGTACAGTTTGTCATGATCTGGGTGTTTATAAAATATAATATGTATTATATCGTTGTTTCTGGTACACATAGTACAAGCCTAAAGCTTAGTTTGTGACCAGAACAATATGTGTAAATGGTCAGGATATTATTATTATTATTATACTGTTCTTTTCTTTATTTAATTCATAAATAAAATAAAAATAGATTTCATCAGGCGGCCTCTGGGTACCCAGCGGAGGTGCCGATGGTATGTCTACATCGAACAAGTAGCTCGTCACAATGTTTTTATAGACTCATTAACCTATCTATATAAACAGTATCACAAGTTGTTGTCATTCATTCTTTGAAAAAAAAAAAACTTAGGTACGTTTTTCTGAATTATTTATTTATTATTACCTATTTATTTATCTTCACACCAGGTCCCTTACGGGGTAGGCAGACACAACCGAGCGCCACTTGTCCCTATCCCTACTTACTTCTTTCGCCTCTTCCACAGTCATAACTCTTCTCATACATGCACGCCGATTTCGGAGACTTTTAATAGCACCGTCTTTTAAAACCTTTTCAATTTGGTCATGGTACGTGTGTCTTGGTCTACCACGTTTACCCTTCACCTCGCTTTTATATATCTGGCTCGTCAGTCTTTCATTATTCATTCTTTCTATATGCCCAATCCAGCGGAGCATACCTTTTCTAATTTTTATGCCTATACTCTCTTTCAGTCCCACTCTCTTTTTCTGAACTATTATTATATAATATAAGTTTTTTCTGGTACTAGTATATGAGGTTACATTTGTGTTTGGGACAATGTCCCACAGATTATTATTTATACATTATAAATATATAATCTCTAGAAACTTTTTCCTAATTGTATTTACATTAACAGTCCCTCAAAAAATAATAAGTGAATAAATATAAATAAATAAAAAATACTTCACATTTTCTTTTTTCCGAAAAAATAATAAAATACCAACATCAAACGCAAACAGATAACTTTTCTAAAATTACAACAAAAATTTTCATTAACAGTTGAAATTTTTAATATGACAGAGTAAGTCTGAACTTCATTATAAGTTGGGAAATAAACTGGAAGCTAACTGTAATCTGTTTGAAGCCTTCCGAAAGTCGAGCTTTTTAACTAGCGTCACACTTGTTTTACTTTTCAGCATTGTACCAATTAAAATGCAAAAAAAAAATACAATTTTGGAGCAAGTAAACTTAATTATTTTTTTATACTATTTTTTATAGGAGCACAGTATAATTATGACCTTGTATCTACCTGATATTAAGTAGACCTATAAAGCCCATGCATGAGCTCGATCAATAGATTGTTGTTTAACTATGCTGGCTAAACGATGCGGTTACGAAATGGGCTACAACAAGGACGAATTTGCATTACGAGTCTATTTTAATAATATCCTCGCTGCTTTGTCGTCAAATCAACCATCTATTTCGTAACCTCAACCGGAAAGGACTAACACAAGAAAACGATGCAGTAGTCTTCTGAAAACCGGCGAACCTAAAGACTTAAACATAACTAGGTCACATGACGGTTTTTGCATCTGTATGGGCTGTGGTGGTCAGTCGGTCTAGCGAAGTTATAGAGGCCATCCTTCCACCTAATTAAAAAAATATAGTGGATATTAAAAAAATAAGTGCCAACTTTTCAACGTTTCCAAATACTGCGACGAGCTAGCCAATTGTTTGTTGGACATTTATAGCATCAGCTATAACGAGGTGTGAATAAAACCCCAAAGGCAACCGTGATGTTTCGTTTCTTTTGGTACCCAAGCCTAATATCCATCACAGTTACAACTAACGCGATTTGAATTCACTTTCATGAATGCAGTATTTGTGTGGCAGATAATAATTAACAGTCCAATGGAATCAGCTAACCACCTAGTCTTACACTAGTTGGTTATGTAGCGCGCGTTCGGTTGGGTAGTAGTATTTTTTCATATGACCCAATATTTTGCCATTTCATTTTTATAGTTTTATTATATATATTGATTTTTTTTAAAGATAAAAATGCAATGAAAAATATCCTGGTGGGCGAGGCTCGAACTCACGACCTCCACGCTTTCGCGAAAATGTACTCAACCACTGAGCCAACCAGATTCCAGTCAGCCCTCACGAAATTTTTTATTGCTTTTTACATAATATATATTGACATCACCCTATGCATCCTTTATTATTTTAATTACTCGGTACTAGAGTGAAGTAGAAATCCTAATTTAAAATACTAGATGGCAGAGAAGTGCCTTTCTTGTACTAAAAAAACACAAAAAAAGCCACTCGTTTGCCATCTAGAGTCGTGAGTTTGAGTCCTGCCCACCAGAATTGTTTTCATTGCATCTTTAATTTAAATATCAAGCTAAAAAAAAATTATCAATGTTCTTTTGGTGATTATATATACATATCTAGGAGCCGAACCAAAAGCACTTTATGGTTGAGTTTCTCCAAAGTGTCTGTTAAAGTAATTGTAACGAAAAAATTAAAAGTTGTCATTCGATTTTCAAAATAAAAATAGTATATTCGGCGCCATTTTTAAATTTAAAATAACTATTTATTAACGAACACATTGGTGCAACTGGAGCTATTACCTCATTGATAATTTTTTTTGCTATTCATAAATATCTGTAAAAACTAACATGAAATAAAATTATTTATATGATAGCCGCTTGAACTATTGTGAGAAACAGTCGTGTCGCCAATTTTCTATAAACAATTCAAGTTCAAAAAATCCTAATTGGTCAAAGTTAATTTCAATCACACGCCCCTACACCCCGAGTATCCACTGGCGCGAGCGCAGACCCGAAGCAACACCGCCCGCTTGGCCGCCGCCGCCGCCGCCGACGAAGTCGAAACAAGCACGGGGAGGAGCCAACGGTGACTCACTCAACTCACGACGAACATTATTCGGGTAGATAAAATTTTACACCATTATTCCAAAAATACTTCATTCTTATTATTAGTCATTTCTTAAAATACATACCTACCTATATAATAATAAGAATACACCAACATGAATAGTAATACACAATGTATAGGATGTGATACAGTGGTGAGAGATAGGGAGATGCTGTGCTGCAATGCTTGTAGCAGAATATGCCATTATTCATGCGCCGGTATGACTATTGGCAGCTACCAAAAGATGAGTGCAGCAAATAGAACTACCTGGAAATGCGCCAACTGCAAGGTACCTAAGAAAAGGAAAGGCGACGACACTCCCGTACGCGAGACGTCCGACTCCGAACCCGAACCCTCTCCCACACCGTGCACGGCACTCCCTCAGCACTCCACTTGCAGCAGTATGAAGGACATTGAAACCTATTTAAATAAACAACTAAAAGTCTTTACTAGGTCTATAAAGAATGAAATTACAACATTTAAGAACGATGTAATGCAACGTCTTGACGAATCCCGGGCAGATACTACTAAAGACGTAAAACAACTATCACTTAACATAACACGAATAGAATCACAACAAAAAGAAATAATGAAGTCACAGAAACAAATAGAAATGACACTTACAAGCTTAGGAGCATTTTATGAAGAACTAAAAAATAGGAATATTAAGCTGGAACAAGAAATAATTACTCTAAAACAAGATAACAACACTAAAACAAGGCAGTTACTAGATCTTGAACAACAAGTGGACGATATTCAGCGCACTATGTGCTCTAAGAGCATCGAAATACGATCGGTGCCTACTAGTGACAACGAAAACCTACAGTCATACCTACACCTATTATGTAATACCGTCGACATTCAACTGAATAATAACACTGTAATGTCTGCTTACCGTTCGCGCTCATCTCACCATAACAATAACCATATAATCTACGAGTTTACAAATCAAAAATATAAACATCAAATAATAAACGCAATAAAGAAGTACAACAAAAGCAATAACGATAAACTAAATACCATGCACATTGGACTAAAGGAAAGGCTAAACATTTTTGCATCGGAATTACTCACAAAGAAAGCAAAACAATTGTATTACAAAGCTAGAGAATTTGCGCGGACTAGTAAGTACCAATACTGTTGGACTAGCAACGGATGTATCTACCTACGGAAGTCTGAGGGCGACGCGGCCATACCCATACGCAACTGCGAGACCTGCGACCGCCGAGCCCGCGCGCCGCGACACCTCCGCCCGACAACCACTCAGATTGACTAGGCCAACTACCTACAATACTCAAGCATGTTTACTTTATTTACTTTGTTATTTTAATACACTTAACACAATGTAATTTACACCTACTATACATAACACCAAGATACATAATCAAACGATACAATTCTCCTTAAAAGCCTAGAATACATGGGTATTCGCGGAATACCTTTCGCCTGGTTTAGAGATTATTTAGATAACAGATGCCAGAGCATTAAGGTGCAAACCCAGTATAGCTCTGAGATGTGCTACCACTACGGAATACCACAGGGTAGCGTACTGGGACCGACACTGTTTCTGATTTACATAAACGACTTGTGTAACGTTAAAATCAGAGGTGGTGAGTCCCTAATGTTCGCAGATGATACTGCAATAGTTTTCAGAGGTAAAACATGGAACGAGGTCAAGGAAATTGCTGAGTTAGGCTTAGCTAGCGTTACTAATTGGCTAGACAATAATCTCCTTACATTAAACACCTCAAAAACCAAATACATATGCTTCAACAAAACTGCAGTATCCAATACTGATGATGACTTCAGACCATACATACATACCTACTCCTGTAACGCCATTGGTATAACTAACAGTGTCTATAGGTGCGAAACCCTTTCTAGGGTAAAATACATTAAATATCTCGGGGTTGTGGTTGATGATAGACTGGCGTGGACAGACCACGCGTCTATGCTTGCTGGACGCACCAGAAAGCTTATGTACGTGTTCAAGTCACTTTGAGACATTGCGAATCCCAAACTACTGATGCAGGTGTATAAAACACTGTCACAGTGTCTTATTACATACTGTATCAGTGTTTGGGTTGGCGCGGCAAAGACTTTGCTGCTCCCACTCGAGCGTGCCCAGAGAGCTCTCATAAAGGTTATTCTTCGGAAATCATACAGATATCCCACCACGGACCTTTACAGAGAGTTCAAAGTCTTGAGTGTTCGAAAGATATATATTAAATGTATTATTTTTAGGTACCATAAAACTATAACACCTACGAAAACTAATGAACGTACTCGTACTTATAACTGTTTCAATGCTTTTATAAAAACTACCTTTGCACAAAAGCAAATTCTTAAAATATTCTTGGCACCTTTTTTATACACAAAAATGAACACTTACACGTACATATTAAACCTAAATAACATCCAATTAAAGAAAAACATTGATATCTGGCTTAACCAATTTGACTATGATGCTACTGAAGGTCTTCTTACTGTAATTAAATAACCATAACTAAGTTTATATATATATATATATATGTATATATCAATAGGTATTATATCTGTAGGTTTCTTGTAAGTATATATTTAATACTCAATCACACGCACACACACAATCACACACACACATGCACACACGCACACATACATGCATACACGCACACACACGCATGCATGCACATAAAATTTCACAGCCACACACATTTATTTAATTTTGTTACTCGTGTATTCAATAAAGCTGAACTGTATTTTGTAAATATTATACCTACATAAGCATGGAGCGGTTATAACTGGTTCCTGTAACACAGGGTAACCTAGCACAGGAGCCAGGGATCAACAGTAACTTGTACATTAATTAGGTACATACTTAAATTTAATGTTTTTGATGTGCTTTTTTCTTTTAAAATGTATTTATGTGTATTTTGTGTGTGTCAATAAATAATTTTATTATTATTATTATTATTTATTTGAAATGATTTGAAGGCGTAAATACCTAATATTGAATTCATATTAAATATTAGATAATTACGCCTTCAATTAATATATATTAATAAATTTAAAATTACCAGAAATAATAATAAAATTATAAATTCTTCTAATAATTAATAATAATCCCCGCCAATTAATTGGTAGGGCTTCCAATAAGCTGGCCGCGTTTCCTCTTTGAATAGCTAAGCTAATTCGCTGAGCAAAAAAACGAGCTCGTGGTTCAGCCGATGTGTCGGCCAATCGCTTAGAAATATATATTAATATTTTATGAGCTGCCTGTCCACACGGCCTCATGGTTTTGACACCAAGCGGCTCAAATACGTATCAACTAAGACTTGCATATCAATGATAATTCGGTAGAAAACCTCAGCAGCGCCAACCTTAAGCGATGACCCTGGCAGATGATGTGTCCTCCAAACACAAAGTCAAAAATATTTATTTCATGTAAACGTTTACAGGCATTTATGAAAACTAAAAAAAGTAGGGGAGAGGGGCCCCCCTCTCCCCTACTTTTTTTTTTACTTTGACGGGGAGGCGAGGCATGACGGGGCCACCCTCACTTACAAAAAACTATACACTCTAGGTTTGTTTTGTTTTCGCTAATAGGTGGCCATTTTGTATCTCATTTTAGTTTGACAGTGACCGGCGACTAGAATGCGCGCGTTTGAATTTTAAAACAAAAGCCATTTTCAACGTATATTTTATGTCATTTTGAGTGACAACGAATACGCATATAAAAAGGTAAGTGTTTATGTTGCTACTATCATTTATTTTGTTTTTGCAGATAAATTACTTATTCATATGTTTTGAACAAAATTACTCTAACCGTCACTCATTTTATTTGGTTTGTTATTTTAAATAATGTGAGAATTGGGGCATAACGGGGACATGGCTACGGGGTACAATGGGGTACCCCGTTATGCCCCGCAACCGTTGTCCCCATTGTGCCCCAGTTTTGTAAATTAACTGAAGGATCATTCTTGTTCATTGGATAATAGAAAATATTTTATTTTAGGTATAGAATGGTACGGACGTATAAGAAGAAAAGTTCGCGACTTAGTTGATCAATGGAAAACATGAAAAGGGCAATTGATGCAGTCTTAAGCAAAACTGCTGGCTATAGAAAATCAGCTCACCTGTATAATGTACCACAGACCTCATTAGAGCGTCACGTCGCTAAAATAATGAAAGGCGAGCTGTCTCTTGACTCTTATCTTATCTTATTAGTTTTTGGGGCTGACATCAGTCAGGACACTTCGACCCAGTGGGATCTTTTGTGTATTCCCCAGTCCTTTACTCCTCACTCGTCCTTTCCATCCTCGAATATGCTGCAGACATATTTGAGGACGTCCTCTAGTTTGAGGAGTCTGTAGCTTTCCGGTTCCGGGTAAGCCTGTTGTAGGTATTTCAATCTGTAAGTGGCCCTTGCATCGCACTGGCACAGCAGATGCTGCATTGATTCTAGCTCATCAGAGCAAAATCTGCATCTGGGATCGTCTCTAATTCCCATTGTAAATAGATGTTTATATGTCGTGTAATGTCCCGAGAAGATTCCCACCAGTAGCCTTATTTGTGTTTTGTTAAACTTCCAGATCTTATCCAGACCAATTGCCTTTGTACCAATGAATTTCTTGGAGTGTGTTAGGCCTTGTTGAGTTGACCACCAAGTTGTATGTTTCTCATTGGCAAACTCCTTTAGTGCATTGTTTATTGTTTTAAAAATTGTCTCTTGACTCTACTCCAGGTAACTTCAAGCCGAGCAGAGGAGCTGGTAAGGTACATAATAGAAATGGAGAAACGTTGGTTTGGTTTAACCACTATCGTTCTACGGAAGCTACCTTATCAGCTAGCGGAAAAAAAGGCAAAGCTCACAATTTTAATCATGATACAATGATAGCTGGCGTAGTTTGGTTAAAGGGATTCTTGAAGCGATAGCCACCCAGATTTATCTATCCGAAAACCGGAAGCTACATCGGCAGCTCGAGCAATGGGCTTTAATAAAGTGGCGGTAGGTAAATTTTATTATCTGCTGGGGGAAGTATATGACAAATATAATTTGACGCTAGACAGAATTTTTAATTGCGATGAGACTGGCATATCATGCGTCTCAAAAACAAAGAGCAAAATTATTGCAGAAAAGGGGAGAAAACAGGTAGGATCGCTTTCTTCAGCAGAACGAGGGCAGACGGTTTCGGTTGAGGTATGTTTTAATGCAGCAGGAAGTTACATGCCTCCTATGATAATATTTCCCCGACAGAGAATGAAGCAAGAGTTGCTGGATCAAGCTCCTCCAGGGACGACAGCAGAATGCAACGCTAAAGGCTGGATGACAACTGAAATATTTATGAGCTGGTTTCAACAGTTTGTCAAGTTTTCTGGTGCGTCAATAACTAACCCGGCCTTGCTTCTTTTAGATAGACATATAACACATACGAAAAACATATCAGTTATTGAATATGCACGCAAAAATGGCGTTGTAATGCTTTGCTTTCCCCCGCACTGCACCCATAGGCTCCAACCCTTAGATGTTTTCTTTATGAAACCTTTAAGTGTATACCAAGCCTGCTCTAATTGGTTAAGGTCACACCCGGTGCGAATAATAACAACATTTGAAATAAGCGAAATATTTGCAAACGCATATATTCAAGCTGCAACAATGTCTACAGCAATCAATGCCTTCCAAAAATGTGGCATATGGCCTTTCAATCAGAATAACTTTACAGATTCATTTTTTTTAGCTGCATCAACCACAGACGTACCGCTAGCAAACAATTATTCTGAAACAGGTCCTTTAAATGTCGGAATCCAGCAACAATCGCCACCTATCCTTGAAGAACATCCACTTGAAGCAGATTTGCCTGCTTTAACAACAACTCAGCCTCAGCCTGGACCATCAACACTTAATGAACATAGTCTAATCCAATCTCCGATTCGAAAAGTATGTCGTAATTTGACAATTTCGTTTGCAAATGCATCGCCTCAAACAAAGAAACCAGACGAGAAAAAACTATCGCCGAGGGAAAACTATTGTTCTCACTTCAACCCCCTACAAAATTGAGTTAGAAGAACGAGAACAACTTAAGGGAACGAAGAAGTATTCTAATCCAAATGACCCCAAGCTAAAGAAGAACTCCAAGAAACAGAAGATCCAAAAAGCTCCCTCTGGTGTAGAAAATTCCGACGAGGATATAATGTGCCTGTACTGCCTTGACGTGAATCACACTTATTTAAAGTCTTCGGAAGGTTGGGTGGCTTACCAACTATTTGGACGGTGGCTCATGTGCTGGTGTAGACGACGAGAATAAAGAAGAAATCCACAACTGCTTGTACTGTGATGCAAAATAAATACGTACCCTATACTGTATACCATATTTACATCACCAAATTCTATGCCAAATTATAGTTTAATAAGTAACCAAAGTGTTGTTATTAGTTTTATTTAATATATACATTGTCTTGATTATTTTACTGTGTATTTTCCTTATCGTCCCCATTATGCCCCTCTCTCCCCTATATATAAGGTCCAAGTGTGCACTTGGCTAGGTCGCCATTCCTCCCATAAACAAATGTTGAAAATATAATAATGCATTTTTATAAATTCCTTTTTATATGATAATTTTATATTAAATTTTTAAAGATAAAAATGCAATGAAAAAATTCCTGGTGGCGGGACTCGAACCCACGAACCTCGCTATCGCGGCAAGGTCACTCCTCTGCCATCTAGTATCAAAAGCTAGGACTTTTAACATCACTCGTATAAGAGTTATTAAAAGAAAGCTAATAGAGGGCGTCTGTGTATAAGTAGATAACAAGCAATGACAAAATTCGTGAGGGCTGACTGGAACCTGGTTGGCTCAGCGGTTGAGCGCCTTGCCGCGATAGCGAGGTTCGTGGGTTCGAGTCCCGCCACCAGGAATTTTTTCATTGCATTTTTATCTTTAAAAATTTAATAGAAAATATAATAAAAAATAAACAGATAGTGAACTATTAAACTATTGTCCTTGCAGGAGAAAAAAGAAACAAACCGAACATACGCTACATAACCAACTAGTTTCAGACGTAATCGTTGACTGCCCCGCAAAAGTGCAACCAAGGCCAACAATTCAACAGACTATACTCACGCCCCAAATATATATTAAGTATAAGTAATCAAAATAAAGGTACTAGTAGATAGATGGAAGGTATTAGATTCTTGATACCTTGTATCTTTTAGGGCATAAACACTGATCGCAAGTCGATCGCCTCGGAGACACCCTGGAGAAAAGGGTACCAGCAAGTAAAAAACTCTGGCGTTCCACATATACCGTATCATCAGAGGAGCATGATTATTGACTTACACCTGTACTTTATAGCATGTGGTATATACATCCTACTGAAGAGAACGCGTAAAACACCCCATGGCAAATATACTATCATACAATATGGAAAGAAGTACAGAATTACAAAACACAACATTTCTTAGATCATGAGCAGAAGACTTCACCGTCCAAATTGTGAAATATTTAGAGAGCGGTGTATCAGTGACAGTCTATATAAATATAATATAAACATAATGCAGTTAAGAAATATTATTTCGCTTATAAGGAATATTGGTTTCCTATTGTAACAACCTGTAATATAATGCTGTCTAAATCGATTTCAGGTAACAATTGGGACTATTCAAACGCGTTCCATTATATCTTCAATTCTTTGACCTAAGGGTTATTTCTATTTGGAATTTTTATGTCACTTGAAACACAATGAAAGTAAAAATTTTCTTTTGTGGAATACTACTTTTAATTTAGCATTTTGTATTGATTTAATTACTTTTATACTTATCTACATTAAAACAATATGAATCAAAGTATTGAAAGGAATTGCCTATTTTAAACACATTGATTATTAAAATTTATAAATGTATATCACTTATTTGGTTAACGCTAGAGTTATTACTTACTGGTACCTTTTTCTCTGGAGGGATTGACTTGCGGCCATTATTTGAGCTTATACGCAATCACTAAGTCCGCGCCGACACCATCAAGTACCTGGAGTGCACCATCAACCGGTCGTTGAGCATGAGCCTAATGGCCACTCAAGCCATCAACAAGGCCAAGGCCGCTCGCACCATGCTCCGGCCGGTGCTGAGATCCGCCCTCCCACTCCGGGTCAAGGTGTCGGTCTATAATACCTTCGTCCGTCCCCAATTACTGTCGGCCACGAACAAAGTCAGCAGAACATCTCTCTGCGTATGGCGACTGGCGCTCCGTGGTTTGTGCGCAACAAAACCATCAGCGATGACGTGAAGATTGAACCGTTAAACGAGTTCGTAGAGCGGCTCGCTCGTCGGATGTACGACCGGGCCAACAACGGACCGCACGAGCATCTTCGCGGCATCGTTCCGTTGCACGCACGGCTGCCGAATGGCAGGCCTACGCCGAGAGAGCTTCTCGGCGGCGAGTTTTGCCCCAATCAAACCTCCACCACCACCTTAAACTCTCCAACCCGGCGCGCTGCCGCCTGTAACGCGCCGGGAAAACCCAGACGGGTTTATTAAATTCAACACATAAGTCCCCCCGTCCTCAGCGGGGGACCTCGCGCACATCGCGACAAGTCCCCGGCGGGTTACCGCCCGCCCAGTCCCTGCCCCGGCAACAGGGTCAACCCTAGCCGGAACTCGGCCCCACCGAACAGCCGGGGTCGACAGACCAAGTGACTGACACTAAGTCCGCGTTCTCCATTCAAAATCTTTGCTTTCGCACTTCCACTATTAAAAGACTACTGTTTGTCGAGGATCACCAGTAGCCTCCTTTAGAAGAGCACAGAGTTTATTCACAAAGATCTTGGCCTCGGATCCCCAAACACCAATGGTCTCCACAACGAACGGGACAAATGAATATTCAGTCTTTAAATTTTAATATTTTATATTTTGGGCTTTAGCTGCTGTTTTAGCAGCTGCCCTAGTTGACTCCACGCATGACTGTAGATGGGAAGCATCAAAATTAAATGTATCGACACAGGTGACGTCCCATATGAGGCCACGGCCTCTCTGCCACGGCACCAGTGTCAAACCATCAGGTCGCTCCCCATCCAGTCTACTTAAACCATTGTCGTTAGGGATGTGGTGCCGAGACATCTTCCCTGCACTTCTATAGCAACTTAATCCATGATGATTCGGGCACTTCCTAAATAAACAGAACAACTGATCAACAGCGTCTATCTCGATATCTTTTTTGTGTTGTATTACGAGTATTATCTATTTTCCACTTGTTTTGCATATTGTTCCCATATGTATATTTGTATATGGATATACGTATGTACTATTTACTATGTACCTATGTATTGTATTATATATATGTATATATGTTTATGTATAGTAATTTGTATAAGTTTAGTATAATCAAGCACCTGACTTAGAACACAATCTTAAAGGTTAGCTGGTAGATAATGCCTAAGACATAACGACTTTATACATAACTTTTGTTTACTGTCCAATAAAGTGTTTAAATAAATGACCATTCGCTAAGACTTGCGCACCCCATATACCTACACATGTTGGCAGATGTCAGCACCTAGTTTATCCATAACAAAAAAAAACTCTTTAAGGCCTCTAATACCTAGATCAATGAATAATATCTCTTATTCCCTATACCTTATTACATATTGTCTATAGTCATTTTTATTTTCGTCAGAGATATGTTTTTATAACGATATACCATTATTATAGCCATTACCAGAAAGCGAATTTGATAACGACTTTCCCTACTAGAATCTATTGAGATTTTTGCAAGTCAAATCGAGATAAAATCCTAATTGGAACTAACCCTATTATCACGTCTGCAACACCATTGCTAGGCGACAATGGGACTCCCACGGATTTAGTGATTGCATTCTCTATTGTAAAACTTTTGGTTAATTATTTTTGTAAAATATAAAATAAATAAATAAATATCATCACGGGTGCCTTACAGCGCCTGAGACCGCCTAGACGGCCTTAGGGTACCCAGCGGTTTTTAATCCCACCTCGTCGTAGCCGATGGTGTGAGTCTACACCGAACAAGTGGCTAGCTCGTCGCGATGTTTTGAATAGAGTCAATAACCCATCTATAAACAGTTTCACAAGTTGATATAGTGAAACAGGAACCGACAGCTTAACGTGCTCTCCGAGGGACTATAGTGGTGTTGTAAAACAAATGTACATTTTTTTTTTATTAAAAACTTATTGGTACACACCGGGATTCGAACCAGAGACTTAGGTGTTTATAAGTCCAAGGTCTAACCAACTCGGCCACCACGTATATTTATTTTTGTAGTTATTTTACTCGTAATATAAATAAAAAACATATTTATTTATTTATTATATTTATTGCATTACATGGTGTTTTCAGTCGTGTGACATTGTATTTTTTTTTTATATAATAAATCTAGCTGTCCGTCCTGGCTTTGTATGGGTGTACTAATGAATAAAATGTTCTGTCTCACTCTGCACTCAATCACATTTATATATGGAGATTTTTTAACCCAAATTTTTAACTATTCCACCCCTGGACTTTTTTGAGTTTCATGAAAATATGATCATTAGTTTCGAAACGCATAGTGGTTTGACACAAACATTGATTTTCTATTTATAGAGAAGATAGTGGTAGGTATATAATTCTTCAGTAAATAATATAAATATACCTATGAGTAAATATATCTGTCAAATAAAAATATAATTTTAGAAAAAACTGATCGTAATTGTAGAGTTATCGACCCCCGAAAGTTAATGATAATTAAACTACTAATATCGCTATTAAAAAATGGGGGTTGGTGGTGAAAATTAAGGGTTATATGTATTTTCAAATCATAAAAAATGTTGTCAAATAATTAAGAAAATTTCACCCTTAGTTTTTAATGCCAAATCATAAAAATAAATTACCAAAAAATTAAAATTTGGGGTGGGCCACCCTTATCATTAAGGGGTATAAAAATTAGTTTACGACCTATTCTCAGATCTACCGAAAATAAACAAAAAAATCATAAAAATCGGTCAAACTATTTCGTAGTAGTATTCGAGAATGAATGTAGGAGTTTGGTAACAAACACTGTGACACGAGAATTTTATATATTTGATAAACATTCGTGGGCGGCACTGAAAATTTCGGGAATCAAGGAAGTGACACAACATTACTATTTAAAAATTTATTTATTGCTTTTCGAAGTATTCTCCGCGAAATTTGACACATTTTTCCATACGATGGAACCAATCATTGAAGCAATCATTCCATTCGGAAGTTGGGGTCTCCAAAATGGCCGTTTTGTAGGCGTCCACAGCTTCTTCAGGTGATGAAAATCTCTGACCACGCAATTTATTCTTTATTTTGGGAAAGTATAGAAATCATTAGGGCTTAGGTCGGGGCTGTACGGCGGATGGTCTAATAATTCTATGTTTTCTTGCTCCAAAAACTCTTTTGTTCTGTGCGCGGTGTGAGAACTCGCATTGTCGTGATGGAGGATGATGCGGCGATTGCAGTTCTCTTTACGGAGTTCAGAAACGACCTGTGGCAAACAAATGCTAGCATACCATTCTGCATTAACCGTTCTTTGTCCCTCAAGAGGAATAGTCGCAACATGGCTGGTTTTGGAGACAAACGTGGCCACCATTTTTTTTGCAACACTCCGTGAACGCATAATTTTTGTTGGCTTTAACTCATTTTCGAACACCCAAACTCGTGACTGATTTTTTGTTTCGGGTTCGTACGCGTATATCCAGGATTCGTCACCTGATACGATGTTGTATACAGCATTTGAGGATCCTGCGTGGAATCTTTCGAGAGTTCTGACGCACCAAGTAACGCGAGCCGCTTTTTGCTCTTCACAGAGCGAATGCGGTATCCATCGGGTAAACAACTTTTTTACACCTAATTGTTCATGCAAGATTATTTGTATTTGACTCATGCCAATGTCTAAAGTTGCCTGAATTTCGCGGTATGTCACATGTCGATCTTCCACAATCAGCTTACGCACAGCATCAACGTTTTCTTGGGTGACTGCAGTTTTTGGACGACCTTGACGGGGATCATCACTGAGCTTGACACGTCCACGTTGAAATTCAGCAAACCAGCGATAAATTGTGGTTTTGGATGGGGCTTCATCACCAAATGCAGAAAGCATCCGATCAACACACTGTTTTTGTGTTAAACAACTTCGAAAGTCATAATAAATCATCGCTCTTGAATTTTCTCGAGTTAATTCCATTTTCTCAACGACTAAACAAGTTTGACAAGTCCTTGTGACAAGACCAAGAATCTTTTTTTAAATAAATAAATGGTATTCGATTTTTAAAACCAAGAAGTTTTCAATTAAAAAGATTTTAATATGACAGGAACAGTGGAAATATTCCATTCCCGATATTTTCAGTGCCGACTACGTACATCAGCACATACACATATACACTACACATACACTTATCCTTAGTATCAATAAAAATATATTATGTTTCTGTTTCTGTTAATGTATAAAATCCAAAGGCATATTTAGTGGTTAAATATGCCTTTGGATTTCACGTTATACATTGACATTGAAAGGTTGTTGTCTTTGGGCCAATATAGGCTCTACTGATCCAATCAAATAACTTATCCCATGTATCAATGTGTCGCAAATGAAAAATAAATGGCTTCTCCAATACAAACTACTATTTATTTACAAACTTATATTATTCAAAACAACCAATTTGTATGAAGAAAACAATATTGTTTTTACATTTAGTCTCCTTTCAGTGTGCGGTTACGAAATGGGTAGTTGAATTTATTATAAGGCAGACGATAAAACATTATCGCCCCCCATTTCGTAATCGCATCATTTAGCCCTAGTGGAAGCGATCAATATTATTTAAGAACAATTATTGATTGACCCCATTCATGGACTTTGTAGGTCGACTCACCATTAGGTAGATACAAAGTCACATGTCGTGGTCCAATAAAAAAATATATAAAAAATTGCGACACATGGTTCCATAGTACACTTTATCATACACAAATTATAAAGTATAGTTTATAATAGTAATAAAAAAAATCTTTCGTTACTTAATAAATAGAGAATAGAAAGCCATATCGAATGAGAAGATGTGGATTCAATTTAGATTCCTTTCTACCCTCACCTGAAAATACGAGCGGCTTGATTGAAAATATGAATGATAGAATGTATTTTTATACGAAATTATTTTTAAAAGATATAAACGTAAAAAGGATGAAAATACTTAAAATACCTAACAACCAAAACCTAACTGATAAGGAATGACAAATTTTATCTTTATCTATATAAAATGATTACATTACATTACACTAAACTCCTCCTAAACGGTTGAACCGATTTTTTTTTTTTTTGTGTGTGTGTTTATTTGTATTCGAGAATAATTGTGAATCACAATTAAATCCGGTAGGTAGCGCTGTAATCGACTTCTTGGTTTTAATCATGAAGGTAAAAACCGTGCCCGTCCGCGCGCCGCTCGGGGCGCGTTTTTTTAGCTTCATGGTTTTAATATATAAATGACGAAACGATAAGATTAAAATGTCAAAACAATGTCAAATGTCACTTAGTATTTTATCGAGCCTGCTAATAGAGAGCCAGATAAAGTTCGGGTAGGATAATGTATGTCAGGTCTGCTAGTAATCCTATAATTATATATTTAATTTTACTTTCGGAGTGACACTTTAATAGCTGAGATAACGATTGTCAGGTCAATGAAACTAGCTAACCACCTAGTCTTTTTGTTGGGTTGCTTTTTATTTTGTTTTTATTGTTATTTATTTATATATTGTTATTTATTTATATATTGTCCTTTACCGTGTAAGAAGTGACCGCCATGTCTCAATCTCTACACAGTTATATCATTTTTTTTTTTTTAAAAACATAAAAAATATCTGATCCTCGTTGACAATAATATTTTTTTAAAGTATGGTTAATAACGAATAAATAGTAATTATTATCAAATGTAGATCATTCCACGTGTTTGATTTCTATATAAAATTTAGAGCTAATGAAAAACAATCGATGTTCTTTTAGTGCTATTACTGTTAAAACTGTTTTTTTACAGTTCATAAATATCTGCAAAGATTTACATGAAATAGATTTATTATATTTTTGATGTAGTAATAATATGAAATAATCATTAAATATCAGATCATAATAAGCGGTATATGTATATAATTCTCTGTCTACCCCTTAATATGGAAACAGGCTTGAAGGTATAATTAAAAGTAGATGCTTTTGATATAGCTGTTAGAGTTTGCGTACAAAGAATAAAAAGATTCGAAAAGATGATTAAAAGTTGGCAGAGTTTTAAAAGTATCAAATATTATTTTCTGAAAACCAAAAAAGCCTTTGTAATAATAAAAATTATATCAGTGCTTTTTTTGTTATTTTGTAAACTTTTAGTATTAATTATCACTTGTGTCTACTTCTTTTTTAAACAATTGTTTATTATTTAAAAAAAAAGCTATTTAATTGTATTATTTTATTTATAGGACAGGAAAGATGTGATACTTCGGTGGCTTTTTTTTATATGTAGGACAAATTACAAATATTGCTCTGGTCACAAACTAAGCTATAGGCTTGTACTATGAGTACCAGAAGCAACGATATAATACATATTATATTTTATAAACACCCAAACCATAACAAACTGTACAGAAAAAACGTACTATTTTTTTTTGCCATGGGTGGAAATCGAACTCACGACCTCCAGATACACCGCCAAAGGCGCAACCACTAGTCTACGGAGGCTGTCTTATTTTAATGGTATTTTTATTTGGGTATAAATAAATGAATTTAAAAAATCTTTATTTGCTTAATATATGGTTATATATAATAATAATAATAATAATAATAATATGTAGGACAATTTACACATATTGCTTTGGTCACAAACTAAGCTCTAGGCTTGTACTATGTGTACCAGAAGCAACGATATAATACATATTATATTTTATAAACACCCAGACCATGGCAAACTGTACAGAAAAAGCGTACTAATATTTTTGTTGCCATGGGTGGGAATCGAACCCACGACCTCCGGATACAACGCCAAAGACATATATAAATGTAGATATTATTAAGTATTATTATTATTTTCATAGAGTATTACTGTTATTATTTTTATTGGAGATTTTATTTACATTGTCTATGAATGAGATCAATCAATACATTTTGTATAATATTTTAAGGTCGCTCCCGCTATGCCTGTTATAAAATGCGATTAAGAAATGGGCGGCGACAAAGACGAACTTGTACTAGCTTAGTACAAGTTCGTCTTGTACTACTTAGTACTAGCTGCTTTAATGTTAAATTACTGTTAATTTTGTTTTGTAACCGCACCCTGAAAAGAAACTACCACCTTGACAGGAAATCGATGCAATAGGCTTCTGAGGATTGGTTAGCTAATAGACCAAGACCAACATATGACTAGTTCACTTGTTGGTTTATTTATACATAAAACATAACAAAGTCCTAGTACGAACTAGACCTGTACTTTGTGTTCTATGGACTAGAATACTGAAACATGTTATAAATAAAACACTATTCTCATACATTTGTTTCACAATACCACTATAGTGCCTCGGAGAGCACGTTAAGCTATCGGTCCCAGTTTCAATATACCAACTTGTGAAACTGTTTATAGATGGGGTATTGAGTCTTTTAAAAACATCGCGACGAGCTAGCCCCTTGTTCGGTGTAGACTCATACCATCGGCTACGACGAGATGGGTCTAAAAACCCCTCCGCTGGGTACCCTGTGGCCGTCTAGACGGTCTCGGGCGCCGTAAGGCACCCGTGATGATATGTATGTACTATTTTTAAAAGGTATGTTATTAAAAAAATATTTACATTTAGGAATTATTCAGGAGTAGATAAGGAATGAGGTAGGTCGAGGTGATAGTCTTCTTTCAGGGTGCGACTACGAAACGGGTGGTTGAATTGACAATAAGGCAACGAGGATATTAAAATATACCCGTAATGCAATTCGCCTTTGTCGCCGCCGGTTTCATAATGGCATCATAGCCGGCATAGTGGGAACAATCAATATTGTTTAATAACAATTATTGATTGAACATATTCATGGACTTTGTAGGTCTGCTCACCACTAGGTTGATACAAAGTCGTGTTTCTAAAAAAAAATTAAAAAACCCAAATTTTATTAAGGAAAAATAATTAAGGGCAAACCCCTGATTAAACTAAAATTTAAGAAATAATCTAATTTTTCTTAAATAAACCATATTGTGTTTAATCTGGAATTAATTATTTGTATTGATTTGACATTTCGAATATAATTTATCAGAGTTGGGTCATATTATGAGCCACAGAATGTATTCTGCCCTGAGTGAGAATCGAACCTAAGACCACCGTATGTAACTTAACGGACAAATTATATATTTAATTAACCTAACGATTCCAATTATAACCCTCACGGATTTAAGAGCACAACAAAACGGATGTGTTCATAAATAATGAGGTTATATTTAATATTTGAGCATAATACACATTTAAGCCCATAGTAAATGATATAAAGTATAGAAGGCCCAGCGAACTTGACGCGCGTGATTTAACTATGATATATTTATCAGGAATTTTAATGAACGCTGTTATTTAGTATGTAGCTTTATTTAGTTTCCTTGCCTTACAGGTTAAATAAACACTATTAACATGTGTATTTTATAGAAGAAATATTCAAATCCTCAACTTTTGTTAAATAAATTATAAATAAAAAATCTGAGAGTCGATGCTAAAAACATATAAAGAGTTCATCGATTCCCGTCCCCAGGAATTTTATAGCAGAGGTAACAATGAAATTCGTTTAAAATGGCAAATCGACAATAATTAATAATATTTCGATTAATTAAATTAAATACGTATTTATTAATGTGTTTGATTTTTTTATAAAAAAAAACTATTGTATGAGTAAGGGATTTTATGAGTAGTATTATTATTAATAACTAAACTATTATAAATGTTAAAGTTTAGATCTGTTATTGTAACCTATATTACCAATTTCGATAAAATAAAATCACAGGTTAGTCCAGATTTTTATTTTTATTCCGGAATCACTCCAAATTTACGCGAAAGAAACTTTGTGCTTAAGCTATTTTTTAGTATTATTTAAATCCTTATTACATAAAATATAAATGCGGACTTAATGTCGCTAGGCATTCTCTACCAGTCAAATCTTCAGGCCAATCAAAGAAGTTAATGAATGAAGTAGGTGCAATACAGTAACTGAGTATAAACCAATACTCATTATTATATACAACTAGGATTGAGTGATTTCTGACACATCAGCGCGGGTTTAGCCACGCACTATTTTTACTTTAAATGAGATCCCGGCCCTGTCTACTGAATCATGTCTATGGTTTAAGCCATTGCTGGGCCTCGTAGGACTTTCGCATTGTATCCGGCTTAATTTCCGACCTCCGCTTAACGCGATTTTGTGCTCTAATGGCCAGTAAAACGAGGACCCAAAGAAAGAATATACAGCTCTGTTGGGGTAGCCACACTTCAAAGTTATTTGGAGACACAGCTCAACCATCCAGAAATGCCAGCACATCGTTTGCTTCGGTTTATAATTAAAAGCAAGATAAACAAGTAAGCACTCTAATATACATGGTGACTTTGAAAGGATGTACTTTGGGCTAATATGAGGTTCTACTGACCAATACGAACAACTTTTCCCATGGAACCATGTGCCGCAAATGAAAAAAAATATTGCCTTCTCCATACCAACTAGTAATGTTGAAATGACCAATTTGTATGGGGAAGCTAAATTTTTTTTTCATTTGCGACACATGGTTCCATGGGAAAAGTTGTTCGATTTGATCAGCACAACCTCATATTAGCCCAAAGTACATCCTTTCAAATTCACCCTGTATAATTAATTATTAAATTTGATAAAGGAAGTATGAATAATATGGAAGTGTTGTAATACTCCTTATAAAGTATAGGTATATTTTAAATATTCATTAGGCTCAAATCTACATATAAAAAGAGCTACATAATCTTTCTTATTTCGAACGAAATAAAGAACATGTCCACCTTCTTTTTGCATTTTATTGGTTAAAATATGTTTTGTTTTGAGTTGACTCGTTGTACATTTCGTTCGAAAAACGAAATATTTAGTACCTACCTACCATATAAATGTTTCTCATTCTTTTCATATCATATGTAGGTACTGCCATCTGGCAACATAATGCTCTGGTCACAAACTAAGCTCTAGGCTTGTACTATGTGTACCAGAAGCAACGATATAATACATCTTTTATTTTATAAACACCCAGACCATGACAAACTGTACAGAAAAAATGTACTATTTTTTTTTTTAACATGGGTGGGAATCGAACCCGCGACCTCTGGATACAACGCCAAAGGCGCAAACACTGGTCTATGGAGGCTGTCAAATTATTTACTTATTTTCATTAGGTGCCTAACCGCCTGTCCGACCTCAGGGTACTCAGCGGAGGGGTTTATTTGCACCTCGTCCTAACCGTTGATATTCTGAGGTTAACTGAAAAATTTGCTAGCTCGTTTTTTTTATACCTTTATTAAACAGTTTCACAAGTTGGTACTTTTTTATATTTAATAATGCATACTCATTGGTATTTACCGGCCCTAGAACCCGGGAGTCTCGAGTCAGACGTGTTTTTAAGTCTACAGTCTAACTAATTCGGCCACCATATTAAACAGAAACATTGACAAATTATAAGGATTCAGAGAATGTCAACGAAATATATTTTCATTTTCGGCCGGTTCTATATTTGCTACAAGCTTTTTGACCCCAAATTATGGTTACTATGCATTGCCTAAAAGTGAAACGTCGTTTGTAACCTACTACTACTACTAGTTTTTTTCTTACGGATTTTAGTAACTATTTTCTCTAGCAGCTTTAACCTCTTACAGTCAAAGATGACATACTTATTTTTATTTTATTATGTTGGAGCACGTCATGTTGCATGTTACAAAGTCCATGAAATAATAATAGGTCAATCAATAATTGTTGTTAAACAACATTGATCGCTCCCACTATGCCGGCTAAATTATTACGAAATGGGCGGCGACAGAGACGAATTGGTGAGTGGGTAGGTATTGTTCACAACAAACATATTATATTCGTACCTAATAAATTATCTTTGGGTTATACGTCATTTATTAGTAATTTCTCTGTCGTTTCATAGTCTAGAGACTTTAACCCGTGAGAAGGCGCACCTAATTTGGTTACATAAAGAGGCGCGTGCGAACAAATTGCTCACATTCACACACTCACAATACATAATTTCACATACCTACCGACTCACCAATGCCTAGATAATAATTGTTAAATGGAAAAAGCAGGCCTCTTCTAAACACAGGTTTTGTTAACTTAAATGAAGAGACTCGTCAAATTGTAGCTACATCTATTGGAAAATAAAGAAATTTGTATTTTTTTTGTATTGTATACAAAAAAAAATATACAAAAATGCAGATTCGTCAAGCCATCTTTCGGTTTTAGTTCCACCGGCTTTCTGAACCTATTGCATCGATTTTCTAATTAATTTTCCTAATTATACCATTATACTCGTATATAAAAAGAGTCATAAATGGGGCAAACCCTTGAGAAAAACTAGTTTTGATTGGGAATATTGATTAAATAACGCTTGAAACATCTCAGGTCATAGTCAGAACTATTTAGTGCCAGCTTATGACCAGATAGCAAAACCCTTAGGATGTATAAGCACCTGACACTCAATACCTGAGCATCCGCAAGTAGGCTTGTTGTGGAGTATTTAATAGCCTTCTTCAGCATAACCTTGATCGCTGTACTCTTTCAGAGATGTACTTTATCAGAGTTGATAAAGTACATCCACCCCACAATGATACATGATGAAATGTAAAACGCTAGAGACATAAAACCAAATATAATATATGAAATCGCCTTAATGCCTTAAATGGACTATAAAACGAAATGTCAAACGTGTTCGTTGCCGCTATATTCTGTTCTCACCTTAACCAATCCATGCTCAGTGATTGCTTATAATATTTTTTGTTCTCATTTTTTTCCTTAGCCTAGTGGATTCACTGCGCAACTGATAACAAGGTTCAGCAGATGACAACAAGGCCGGACCTGGGATGGGCCGCTTTATACAACGAGGCTATTACCATCATAAATACCGCAACAAGCTGCTCGTCACTTGTTAGGTGTGCCTCCGAATACGGGCGAAATGAGAACGGGTTAATCCCTCCGCTGGGTACCCTTAGGTCATTTAAACGGTTTCACGGGGGCCAAAAACGCATCTGTTATGATATGATGGTATGTTCTGACTTTTTTTTTTATGGCAGCGGCCATGTTCTGTTCTCACAACTGGAAGGCCGTCTCCCTATCTATATCTCCATGGATAGACACAAAACAGTATAGGTTTTTTTGAGAAGTTTAAAATCCGCCACCATTCTTCATAGTGTAAATGCCAAAAGTCAAAGTCCAAAATATTTATTTCATGTAAACCTTTACAGGTATTATTAACAGACAAATAAAAAAGATTTTCTATAAGGTCTAAAGTGTGCGCTTGGTTAGGCCATATTTAGTCATTTGTGTTACCTATATTGTAAAATGTTACAGGCTACAATTTTATTGGCAATTAGAAAATAATTTTAAACCACAATATGGGTAAATAGTAAAAGAGCAATAAAAGCTTTAGTATTTAATCCACCACTTTGGCCCGGGTTCCGCTCCCACTTCCAACTTTTCAACTATTTCGGACCTTTTGGTGTAACCATAAAATTTTATGAGGGCCTTAACACGAAGCATAACCTCTTAGTGCTTTTACACACTTAGAAATATAATTTTGGCTGGCCAGAGAATTTTTATGAAGGCAAGATATATTTTTTGGGCTTTCGTCCAAATTGGCTATTTAGAATATTTTACTATGCTGTATTAGAATCGGGGCTGATGTCTGGAAATTTATTAGTTTTCATAAGCCACAGTAAAAAAATTGGTATTAATATTAAGAAATAACATAATAATTGATTAACTCACAGAATATTTGATTTATATATTATATTATTAATAAGTATATTCGTTATAATTATTATTTTAGACGGTTTCTGGTTTTCGATTTTTGTTCCAAATTTGGGTAATTCCAACGAATCGCAAATTTTATTGGAAAAAATCGGTTGCGAATTTTAGAGATAAGCTGGTAATTTTTTTGGTTTTAAATCTAAATTAATAAAAAATTGTTTAGAAATCAAAAAGTTCTTTCGATACTACAATAAAATCTTTGATTTTTTAAGCATGACTCAATTTCAATCAATTTAAAAATAATTTGGACAACTTCAAACAACAGCTAAAAAATACTTAATACCTAAGAATAATAAGATACAGACTTCTATCGGTTGTTTCAACTGCCTGCCTGATAAATAATAATAATATCTTCATTCATATAAATATTATTTATACCCATATAAGACTTAAAGTAAGAAATACAAATGCCGCTACTAAAGGAGTCAAGAAGGTAGAGGATTATAACCTACATAAAAGTGTAAAACTACCTACATTTATTAATAAAATAATATCTTCATTATTGGAAATTGCGTGGAAAAGCAATAGAGATTAAAGTCGATCACAGGACGCACATAAAATTAGTTTTATGACTGTACCTAAACTAAAGCAATGTGAATATCGCAGCGGGGTCCGAAAACCCGAACCAGAGAATTTTATGATTTTGGTAAAGTGGGGCCACAACTAATTGGGGTGACTGTAAATCATTGTTTAACAAACTGTAAAATAACTATTGAAAAATATTTTTCTATTACTGTTTTAGAAACTCTATCTATCTCTTAAATTAAAATAAAAAAGGGAAGATAGAAGAAAGAATAAAAATAAAAAGGGCACGTTCTATAATTGTTATCAAAAACTGGACCATATACAATT
Organism: Monopis laevigella; assembly: GCA_947458855.1. Classification (NCBI taxonomy): domain Eukaryota; kingdom Metazoa; phylum Arthropoda; class Insecta; order Lepidoptera; family Tineidae; genus Monopis; species Monopis laevigella. The sequence continues at coordinate 8,558,540 of OX381581.1, read as the reverse complement.
ACACGCCATCCACAACAACATAACCAATCTGGTGCTTTAGAAATGATAAAATTAGAAAGATAACTAAAAAAAATACTATAAACCAAAAACCGAACACCGGTCAAGAGCTGATGATGGAGAGATCATTTTTTTTCATTTGCGTCACATTGTACAATGGTAAAAGTTCTTATTTTGATCAGTATATATAAACACGGCGACAAGCTAGCCACTTATTCGGAAACGACGCGGAATTCTATGAGCGAAAACTCGGTTGTTTATTTGATACCGTTAAGGTAGTCTCGAGTGCCATAAAGCATCCGTATAGTGTGTGAAATACATATAGAAATTTCATATCCAGACTCAAATAAAATTCTTTAAAATAAAAAGAGGTAAGAGAACAATTTTCGTGTACAATTGTCACACAACTTATTCCGTCTCTTTTGGGAAATAAAGGAATCCTTTGTATATAGTGCAGGAGATTGGAACTAAATATTTAATATAGATATAACTTTGATTTTATAATTAAAAAAAATACATACTTCTGTACAATCAACGCTTTCAATCTATATAACTAGATTATGATTCATATTTAAAGAAACCTTTTCCTTGTATTATTTCGACAGCATCCATATATAGACTATGGTTGTGCCTTTGGCGTTGTATCCAGAGATCGTGGGTTCGATTCCCACCCATGGCAAAAAAATATTAGTACGATTTTTTCTGTACAGTTTCTCATGGTCTGGGTGTTTATAAAATATAATATGTATTACTTCGTTGCTTCTGGTACACATAATACAGCTTAGTTTGTAACCAGAGTAATATGTGTAAATATTATTACTTTTATTTATATGGTATATAAAGAATAATAATAATAGAAAAATCATAAAGGGAAAAACGCTACACAATTATTAAGTTATTACAACATTAACCAGTAGTCTTTTTTAATTAAATTTAGTACAGATCATTACATTATTATCTCCTTTCTTCTTAGCTTTCTTTTTTTGTGTGTTTGTTGTTGTTTTTTATGTTTGGCTTTATTTTTACATTACAAATGTTAATAAAATCAACATTTACTTTGGCAGAGACTATATTATTTCACGTTACCGTAATTTGTTGTCGTCTCCTAAACTACCTATGCTCATTTTGTGCAGAAGATATTGTCGTAAGTGCACCCAGACCACGAATTTTTCACACTGAATGTCTAATCATAAAGAATATTGCAGCGCCAGCCGCAGCCACTCTGTACTTTATCCAATAGCGTAATGTCAACTTTTTAAATTTGAATGGAAAAAATATTTCTTTGAATTAGGTTAACAAAACAAAAACCTAGCAATATTTATACGACATAGTGGGGGTTTTAACTGTTAATACTGTTAGACAAAAATGTATTGATCTACCCCATTAATGGGCTTTGTAGGTCTACTAACAATCAGGGGCCTATTTCATAAACGTGACAATTGTAATTTACCATGACAATTTATTATACACCGCTTGGTTTGGTTGGAATTATTTATTTAGAACTAACTAAACCAAGCAATGTTATTATAAATTGTCATAGTAAATTACAATTGTCACGTTTATGAAATAGACCCCAGGTAGATACAAAGTCACACGCTCCATTAAAAAACAAATTAAGGTTTTGATGAAAAATGTGCATTGAACTACTCTTATTATGCATCGGAATTCGGAACCCAACCTTTAAGAGGGTGCATAAAGCAAATCTTGATCTCCAATTATGAGAATACCTTTAACCGAACATATTTATAAAATAAAACATAGTAATAATACAAGGAGAAGTAACTGGCCTTTTCAAAAAGTTGTCTCGATAGAAAAAAATCTCAAAGTTACCATTTTTGATCGATTTTATTCCTATTAATAATAATATGTATGACAATTTTACACATATTGCTCTGGTCACAAACTAAGCTCTAGGCTTGTACTATAAGTACCAAAAACAATGATATAGTACATATTATATTTTATAAAGACCCAGACCATGACAAACTGTACAGAAAAATGCACTAATATTTTTTGGAAAGTGGGAATCGAACCCACGACCTCAACAATACAACGCCAAAGACGCAACCACTAGTCTACAGAGGCGGTCACTTCAATATGAAGATTATAAAGCCATGTAGCTTGGGGCCGTCTAGGCGGTCTCGGGCGCCGTAAGGCAGCCGTGATGGTATATATATATAAAGCCATGTTTTTTATAAGTATATTTTTTATAATATAAGTATATGATAAGATCTAGTAAATGGCCTAACGATTTTGTAAAATTCTAAATATTTTGAAAGTTATAGCAAAAAAAACTGTATATTTTCCAAGAAATCTCGCACGTATTTTAACATGCATTTTTTATTTCACCTATTTTATTTGCCTTTATACGCCCTCAAATAAAACTGTATTACATATAAAAAAAACTAGCTATGTCCCGCGATTTCACCTGCAGTTTAATTTAAAAGAAATCGGGTCAAAAATAAAATACAGCCCATACTGTAGCTTTCTATAGGTAAAAGAATATTAAAAATCGTTAAAGTATTTCTTGAGTTTATTTTATACACATATACACGGTGACTTTCAAAAGGATGTACTTAGAGATAATATGGTGTTCTACTGATCAATACCAACAACTTTTTCCATGGATCCATGTGCCGCAAATGAAAAAAAAAACCTATTGCCTTCTCCATACTGACTAGTAATGTAAAAATTACCTATTTGTATGGGGAATCCATTTTTTTTTTACATTTTTCATATATGTAATTTATATACGTGTTATATGTTATAGTTATATACGTGGTGGCCGAGTTGGTTAGACCTTGGACTTAAAAACACTTAGGTCCCTGGTTCGAATCCCGGTGTGTACCAATGAGTTTTTAATCTAAAAATGTATGTACATTTGTTTGACCACACCACTATAGTGCCTCGGAGAGCACGTTAAGCTGTCGGTCCCGGTTTCATTATACCAACTTGTGAAACTGTTCGGTGTAGGCTCATACCATCGGCTACGACAAGGTGGGATTAAAAACCCCTCCGCTGGGTACCCTGGGGCCGTCTAGGCGGCCTCGGGCGCCGTAAGGCACCCGTGATGATATACTCGTATATATGATATATATATATATATGTAATTTAGTTTTGTTAAGGTCTAGTTCTGAGTGCAGCCGTAGATTTCAGCCTTAAAACGGCAGCTCGTATGAAATGTGCGGCGCTGCAGTGGCAACAGACCATACTTAACGATAATTTAAGCTAAACCTTAACCCTGGTTGCCTACAAAGCTCCGTTAACCTCAAACTACATAATGCATCTGACAGGCTTATGACGTCATAGGGTACCTAAGTTTTCGGGTGTCGAAGAATGAGTGCCTAAATTTAACGGGCAGTCAAAGACTTATTTACAGATCTTAATATGTATATAGATAGTGTGTCATCTAGAAGTCATGCGTGCCGGTTTTGCAAGCCCAGACCCAAATTTGTTAATATCTAGCCTTTACTGTTGTATTTAATAATAAGTAATTTGGTTTTAGTCTGTGGTTCACCGGCTTTTCGGAGATTATGGTATCCAATTCTTGTCCTTTCATGGTGCGGTTTCAGTTTCAAAACGGGCGATTGATTTGACGATAAAGCAGCGAGGTTATTAATATAGACTCGTAATGCAAATAGGTCCTGCGTCCATGTCGCCGCCCATTTCGTGACCGCATCATTTAGCCGGCATAGTGCGAGCGATCAATATTGTTAAACAATTGATTGACCCCATTATACGACTTATTAGTTCTGCCTAGGCTTACGATCAAGTAGCATGCCGTACTCCATTAAAAAGAAAACCCAGAATAAAAATTATATAAAGCTGCACAGGAAAATACCCTGTCAATGTAAAATTTTAACAAATATAGTTAGCAGTAGCATCAGTTTACATTTATAAAGTAACAAACATTCGTCCAGACGATTTATGCCGTTAAAATGGCAATAGCCCAGAAAATGTCTGGCATGCTCAAAAAAGTAAACGTACTATTACGGCCGCTATACGGCTCCCGAGACCACCTATATACGAGTATTATCGCGGTACTCAGCATAGGATTTAATTCCCACCACATCATATCCGATGGTGGTTTCTACACCGAATAAAGTCTTCGTGGTGTGGTGTTAAACTCTAAAGAGGTATCCAAATTAGAACTATAGAATTTATCTCTAAGGCACTAAAGTATTGTACCAAACAAAATGTTTTTTTTTAATGAAAAACACATTTTCACACACCAGGGTACTTGTTGTTAAGTCTGCAGTATAACCAACTCAGCCACCATTTATACACGTATACATTCAGTAACATCCTTGATTCATATGTCATACTATAACCACGGTCGACGAGTGTATTAACCTTTGTATAAGCTTAATCCGCGTTTTATGTACCTTTAATAATAAAATGAAACAACAAAATGTTGGTGCTTTGAAAATTTACAATATATTGAAATGTATGAGTAATAATTTATAAAAAAGGTACCTAGTATTTTTTTCCTAAATTGTATACATTTAAATAGAAATAGTGTTTATTGTTGTAATTATATATTTACTAGTGATTACTAGTTTTGAAATGGCAATTGCTTTTTTAGAGATTCGTACGCTGTTAAACAAAAATATAATTTTTCAAAATTCGAATCCCAAAGGGGATATAGTATTTTTTAGGTAATTTAATCTTATCTTATTTAATCGTAATTTACTTGTACTTGTAACGTATTACAAGATACGTTACAAGTACAAGTAAATTACGATTAAATAAGATAAGATTAAATTACCTAAAAAATACTATATCCCCTTTGGGATTAAAGGTGCTACAGACTTGAAATTCGGTAAATAGACTCTTCATTGAAAATAAACTTAGGTATATAAATAGGTACTTGATAAAAATTGGAAATTTCATCATCAGGGACGGTAAGGTGAAAATGGGGTAGTTTTTCTAATTGTATTTATCTTAGGAACGATGGGTGCAGAGAAACTATGTATGTAGACTGTTCTTATAAAACTGTTGGACACTATTTTTTTTATTAAAATAGGGAAAGATGAAGCAAAAATAAAGTGGTGTTTTTTTTGTAATATCACAGAACACATGAAACTTAGTGTGTATACTCTTCTTATAAAACTAATATACCCACTCAACTCGGCTTTATATTTATTTATCTTAAAAAATCATTCTATTTAGCCATTCACCGATTATTTAGTGAAGTAATATCATTGTCTGTGATATTAAAACAACAAACAAACTAAAAAGAGACCATGTAACTCACTAGAAAAGAGGCCCCAGCCTAGTGGTTAAGTCACTGCGCAACTGATAACAAGGTTAAGCAGATGTCAAAAAGACCGAGGATATTTCATCATAAACACCGCAACAAGCTCGCCACTTGTTAGGTGTTGCTTCCAAATACCATCGGCGAAATAAGGACGGGTTAATCCATTCGCTGGGTACCCTTAACGGTTCTCTGGAGTCAAATAGGCACCCGTGATGGTATTTTTTTAATTCACTAGATGGTGCTTATAACAATGACGCATTGTTTAAGTGTTCTGGATACCATGGTATCTGCGGATGTAAGACCCTGTTTTGTTTTTGGCTGCCGTAGTATCCACGGACGCAAACACATCGTGTTTTACTATTTTTTTGAAATTTCAATAAGTGAAAGTAGGTGAGGGCAAATATTTAACCGAGTTCTGTTTTGTGTACAAATAAATTTATATGACGGGCGAAGCTGGGTAAATAATAGCTAATAAATAAATAAGTAACAAAACCAAAATAATATATTATTGATAGTAAAGTTGAAATATGTTTCAAAACTTACCCCGGGCCAAAAAAAAAACACAAATAAAATATATGTATACCAGCTGTCATATTCTGTTTTCTTATAACAGAAACGTTAGATTGTCAAAATAACTAAATCCTATATGACATTAAACAATCAGCAACAACAAACACTATAATAGTCATGCACTCTATTCCCTTGTACTATATAAGTACATTTGGCTTGAAAGTTTTTAGCATTCCGTGTCGTCCCAATTTTACATAAATGGTTTCGCTATTTTGACAATCTAACGTTACCTTTAAAAGAAACAGCGGCCACATTCTGTTTCTTATAACGTGATCGTTAGAGTGTCAAAATAACGATTTTCGCTATTAGCGCGCTCTCCTCCAATCAGAGAGCAATAAAAACGGAATTCGTTATTTTGACAATCTAACGTTACCTTTAAAAGAAACAGCGGCCACATTCTGTTTCTTAAAACGTGATCGTTAGAGTGTCAAAATAACGATTTTCGCTATTAGCGCGCTCTCCTCCAATCAGAGAGCAATAATAACGGAATTCGTTATTTTGACAATCTAACGTTACCTTAAAAAAAAACAAAATATGCCCTCAGGTGACATATTTTATAAGGTCAAATTAGTACATTAAATTCTGACCTCTGATCAGTCTCCACCAAAAGTCGTTAAGTCCTAACAGTAAAGTTTTTGCTTCAATAAACCAAATTACCCTTGAACCCTTTCGAAGGGTCACAAGACATGATTTATTAACCCCTGGACGAACGCTATGAAAGTCATTTTAGGTATAATATTGTCAGAAGACTTTCTGTAGTATTACTAAATATATACCTTTGGGATATAAAAAAGAAGGCTTAGAAAAAAATAAAACAGATTTTTTCTTTTAATTTATTTACCTTATATTGCCTTTTAAAATATAGAAAAAAAAAATGTACATTTGTTTGACAACACCACTATAGTGCTGGGAGAGCACGTTATTCTGTCGGCCCCGGTTTCACTATACCAACTTGTGAAATTAATTATAGATGGGTTATTTAGTCTATTCAAAACATCGCGACGAGCTAGCCCCTTGTTCGGTGTAGACTCATACCTTCGGCTATAACGAGGAAGGATTAAAAACTCCTCCGCTTGGTACCCTGGGGCCGTCTAGGCGGTCTCGGGCGCCATAAGGCACCCGTGATGATATGTATGTAAAATATAGAAAAAATAAATCAACGTGTAAAAGCCGGTTCATTTTAGGCACTCGATGGTTTTGTTGTGGTAGTCCCTTTGAGGGTGCTGTTACGAAACGGGAGGTTGATTTGACGATAAAGCAGCGAGCATATTATTATAATACACTCGTAATACAAATTCGTTTTTGTTGCCGCGCATTTCGTAATTGCATCGATTAGCCGGCATAGTAGGGCGATCAATATTGTTAAACAACATTTTTTTTATATAATATCTTTGATGTAATATTTACTTTATTGCAAATTCTTCCGCTAGTTAAACGACGTCGAAATGTTTCGCTTCTCCACGAAGCATCTTCAGGGCTGGATTTTAATTATGATGGCCAAAATAAGTTGAGTATAGGTGAATTTGTAACGTTGATTTGTTCATTAATTAGGCTGTCTGTCGAATTTTTAACTATTTCTAATTGTTCCCAAGTATTCAAATGTAATCCTTTTTGACAGGTATGTAGTATTTTGAAATTGTGGTTTATAGAATTATGATGATTTTCTAAAATATGTTGAGCTAATTGTGACCTTTCTGGGTTATTATTTCTTATCGCCGCTGTATATTCTTTATAGCGAATGTAAAAACTACGACCAGTTTGTCCAATATATATGTCGCTACAATCAGAACAAGTTAATTTATAAATACCGGATTTTTTGTTATGATCTAATTTATCTTTAGAATTACAGATATTTCTTACCTTATATAACTAGCGGAAAAATTTGCAATAAAGTAAATATGACATCTATATTATTATATAAAATAATAAAATTACGCAAAATAACGCCTGATTCAATCAATTATAAACAACAATTTATTAATCGACCCCATTCATGGACTTTGTAGGTTTGGTTAACAGACAGATAGATACAAGGTCACTTGATGTACTCTTATAAATATATATATTAATACTACAATATTATAAAGCTGAAGAGTTTGTTTGGTTAGTTGAACGCTAATCTCAGGAACTACTGGTTCGAATTGAAAAAAATATTTTAGTGTTGGATTGTAGCCGATTTAATGAAGAAAGCGATAATACTATATACACGTTACGACCAATAGGAGCAGAGCATACATAAAAAAAGAGAAAATTTATTCCATTCAGTTTAAACCTGGTTTGTAAAGTGCGCCAAATGTCCAGATGAATGACGATTCCCAAGTTTTTTTGGAGCTGAAAAATTAAAGAAAATAATTTAAGAAAATATACACTTTTTCAGGTAAAAAATTGTATTCCTATGTTGTTAATTTTAATGATAGGATATATTTTTTAATAATATATAGGACAATTTACACATATTGCCATGGTCACAATCTAAGCTTGTACTATGTATGCTATAAGCAACGATATAATACATATTATATTTTTATAAACACCCAGACCATGACAAACTGTAGAGAAAAAACGTACTAATCTTTTTTTTTGCCATGGGTGGGAATCGAACCCACGACCTCCGGATACAACAGCAAAGGCGCAACCACTAGTCTACGGAGGCTGTCTAATTTAAACCTGGTTTGTAATGTGCGCCAAATATCCAGATGAATTGCCAAGTTTTTTTGGAGCTAAATAATTAAAGAAAATAATAAATATTTTCTTTATAATGTCTTGTTATTTTATTTGCTTTTGCACCCTATGCATAATCTTCCACTCTCTCAAAGGTTAGCTGATAGAAAATGCCTAAGGCATTAAGTTTGCCTATGTACAATTTTATTTTGTAATTTTGTGCAATAAAGTATTTTCAATAAATAAAAATATACACATTTTACAGCTAAAAAATTATATTCCTATGTTATGCTTTAGACGTTTTTTTTATTTAACTATTTTGTCTAAAACCAAACCAACCAAAACAATTGACCAGGTACAAGCCATGTCAACATCCACGCTATACAGGGTGAATTTGAAAGGATGTACTTTGGGCTAATATGAGTTTCTGCTCTAGACTAGACTAGTGGTTGCGCCTTTGGCGTTATATCCGGAGGTCGTGGGTTCGATTCCCACCCATGGCAAAAAATATTAGTATGAGTTTTCTGTACAGTTTGTCATGGTCTAGGTGTTTATAAAATATAATATGTATTATATCGTTGCTTCTGGTACACATAGTACAAGCCTAGAGCTTAGTTTGTGACCAGAGCAATATGTGTAATTTGTCCGACATATTATTATTAATTTGTCAATGACAAATTAATAATAATAATAACAAAATAAAGTAGGTACATGACAAATTGTCATGTACCTACTTTATTTTGTGAATATTGTTGCCTGAAGACGCCCGAAATATAGCAAGTTATAAATTTAATGTTGTGTTTTTATTTATATATGTAAATGTAAATGGACAACCTATGAAAAACAATGTTCCTAAAAAAAAACCTATTTATGAAAAAACTTAATAAAACATTAAAAAAACAAATAAATTAAATTAATAATAATTAAAAAAAATACTTACCTAAAAAACAAAAATCCTCACAGTTGTCGCGCGGCATAGTGCCCAGAACGCTGGCTACATTACCTATTTGAATGATCAAGCTTAATCTTTGGAAGAGGTAAGAGCCAGCCCTCTGGTCACCGGTGACGTCAATAAGGTCTGATGATAGTTTTTTTATAAATCCTAATGGGCCCCAGGAGCCCATAGTCTCTACCCCAAACGGCACAAATATATAATTGTCTATATTTGCGCCGTTTGAGGTCTTCTAAAAAGTTTATTTATATAATCCCTCGACACCTCGTATCATGTGTACTATATTATACTGTTCTATATTCACCTTCTTAATTAGGTATTATACTATATACCTAATTAAGGAGATGTCGTGGGATTAGAGCTTCGCCGTAGCCGATGGTCTACACCGAACAAGTAAGTGGTCGTCGCGATGTTTGGATACACTCAATAACCCATAAACAGTTTCGTAAGTCGGTATAGTGAAACTGGGACCGGCAGCCGAGGACGTAAAATAATTTATGGTACTTTTTATATAAATATTATAAGTATTAAACAAAGCTAATCGATCCGAAAAAGAAACAACACTTGAACATCATTGAGTAATTCATTTCAAATTATATTTAAGATCTAGAAACAAAAACATCTAGAAAAAAAAAACAAATTGAAATGTTTAGTGCAGCGAAGGAGGCAAGCAACAGAAATAAATTCCAAACACTGTCCGAAGTTTTCGTGATGAAACTCGAACTTTTTAATTGAATCAGCCTGACAGACATGAAAACGATGAAAACAATTAGCGAAATCGAATCGAGTCCAACCTAAAAGTCCAATTATCTCGAAAATGCTACACTAACTGAGCTGCAGAGCACTGGGTAGTTCCGACTTGTTGCTGACTGTTGGTTCACCACTTTAATGGTGGACTGTTTGAATATTTATATCGCGTTTTTGCGTTTACAAATAAAAATTTGGGTCGCCTACAAATAGTTTTTTACCGATCTACAGCTTTTGGGATGACCTATTTGATATATCTCTTTTACTAACTGGGAAAGGGATATTTATTCATCTGTCTATGTTGTGAAGCACGACATGTGACTTTGTATCTACCTGATAGTAAGCCGTCCTACATAATCAATGAACGGGGATTATGATCAGTACTTTGCTGTTTATAGCATTGATCGCTTCACATGGCTAAATGATGTGGTTACGAAATGGGCGGCGATAAAGAAGAATTTGCATTACGAGCTTTATCATCAAATTAACTGCCCGCTTCTTAACTGCACCTCGACAAGTAACCGATGCAGTAGTCTCCTAAAAACTGGTGAACCGTCAAACTAAAACTAAAACATGAAATAAATATATAATAGTTTTATACCCAAAACGAATAATTTAATTTACAAGTTCCTTTTACCTATTACATTTTACTTAACTTTTACTTTACTTTTAAGTCTTCACATTGGTAAAACTTTAATATTGTACTTAAAACCTAAGTTTTTTCGCCGCGTCGCCTAAATCTTTATCGCTCACAGAAATATGAAGAGATATTATACCAATTTAAATTATCTTTATTTAACGGATGGTATCCATGGTAACTGAGGAAAATTTTACTTAAGTACAAAAGAATAAAATTATGAGATTGCCACACGATGCATAACCGAAGCCTAAACCTGTTCCAGCTTTAGTCTGTTAGTTTACCGGTTATCAGGAGCCTTCCGCATAGATTTCTTGTCGAAGTGGTAGTCTCCTCGGTCACGAAACGGGCCATACCTAGAGCTTGAGCAGAAATAAATATTAAAAATAGCGGCAACTTATTATTATTTTAGTTTTCAGCGACCTAACTAAATCTAAAATCTAAACTCAGTTATTCAGTTGCTAACAGTTAAAAAAATATGTTTTTTGGGAATAGCATTAAAGTACAAATGGGATAAAATCACCTTTGTACTAAACTATTTAAAACACAAGCTCAATATTTTCTGTTCTTTTATCAGGTAGTCTTGTTTTTAAGGCTACCTACCTAAATTCTACAGTAAACATTTTTGAATTAGGCTATTTTTTTTTTTAATTATAAGAAACTAAGGGGTGATTCGACCAAAAGACGGCATAACTTATACTGGGGATGCTAATGTCAAATTTCATACAAATATTCACTCATAGATTAAAATATTAATACTCAGTAAGTATAATTATTAGTATAAGTTATACCTTATTTTGGTCAACCGTCCCTAAAGGTAATTTTTCATACTTAAGGGCACTTAAGTATGAAAAATTTACCCACGACCTACAGAAATTAATTGATGTGGTGTGTTTCGACATATATCTCTGGTTTACGAATATATGGGTCGCATTACCATAAATAATGGGAATCAGACAGAAAATGAAATTCTGTATCTTAGAAAAAAAAAATTACTAAGGTTTATTTCAATTTGATTAATATATACAGGTGCAATCGTACTATGTCACTTAGTACAAAAAATATATCCAGAATCTACAGAAATAAAATAGTGTAGAGAATTTCGATAATTGTTCATGATGGTTTGTAAAAAAAAAAGATTTATTTATTTATTTATAAGCGAGAGAGATAGCATTATATATGCCGCCAGACCGAGTACTCATACGCATGGTGTTTTTTAATACAATTCCTTCATTTAAATTCTATTTTGTTCTTTGCAATAAATATCTTCAACTTTTAAATCACTTGTAATATTTTATTCCCAAGGTTTAAAAAAAAAAAAACTTAAAATGGAAAGTGGGATATACCTTATTAATTTAAAAGTAATTTTGTTTCTGTAGGCAAACCTTCACAAATTGGGTCGGATTGTGCCCAATGACCTTTAGTTAATTGTTTAAAATCAAAATTAATACCTATTCAATATTTTGCTATCGTCTGCACTTTATTGAAACAAAAATGTGGGACGTACGAGGAATAGGTAACTAAAATGGGTCGTAAGAGAAAGGAAATTAGGTTCTTAAATATAAAAATAGGCCGAAAAATGTGTCGTACGAGGAATAATTCGTTTTTTGAATAAAACTGAATTGTCTTAAAAAACGCAAGATATAAAAAACTTCGGAATTTATAATTATACATCCTAATATAATAAAACAACAAAAATAGACTGCAAATTGTGTGCTCTTGTCAGGTCATCATATTTGATACCCGCGGGGAATCAAGCGATCCCAATGCCGACAGATGACCTGTCGCGGCCCAATGCTCTAAATGTAATCAGCGAACCCTTTCCTGCCAATAAAGCAGAAAATTGGGATTTGCCCAATAAGAACTACTTGCTCGATATTGACATCTTTTTCTATAAAGGAACGTTTTATACCTTAATTTTATATAATATTATCAATAACAGCTATCCATAAATATTTATATATATATCATCACGGTTGCCATACGGCGCCCGAGACCGCCTAGACGGCCTTAGGGTACCCAGCGGAGAGGTTTTTTTTTAATCCCACCTCGTCGTAGCCGATAGTATGAGTCTACACCGAACAAGTGGCTAGCTCGTCGCGATGTTTTTGAATATACTGAATAACTCATCTATAAACAGTTTCACAAGTTGGTATAGTGAAACCGGGACCGACAGCTTAACGTGCTCTCCGAGGCACTATAGTGGTGTTGTCAAACAAATGTACATATTTTTTTTAATTAAAAACTCATTGGTACACACCGGGATTTGAACCAGGGACCTTAATGTTTTTCAGCCCAAGGTCTAACCAACTCGGCCACCACGTATATTATTTATTAATTATAAAATAATATAATATGAATTAATACCTATTTCCCTTGGCCACGACATAATTTAAGAAAGACGTAACCGATTTTAATCGTTTTTTTTTTATGTTTTCCAATACTTTGTAGAATAATACTCTTATGGAAAAATAATAAATTGAAAAGTTCAGAAAACTTAACGACTATTTTAAAGTCGCGCGTTTGAGAGCAGTTTTTTTTTATTTACTTTTGGATAAAAATCAATAGATAGAAAAAATGCACAAAAATTTTGACTTTGACTTTGATTTATTGATGGGGCAACTAGTATTTATATAATATTTATCTTAATTATTATGATCTTAATTATTATTATCTTAATTATTATTATCTTAATTATTATTATCTTTCTACCAACTATAAATGCGAAAATGTGTATGGATGTTTGTTACTTAATTATGCCAGAACGGCTAAACTGATCTCGACGAAATTTGGCACATATTTCATATTTATTAATTCACCATTCAATACATTTCTGCACACTCGGTTTTGTCAATATATTTATAGTAACTATATACCTAGGTATATAAAATAACAATAATAAACTACATTTGCAAGGTTTATTATTCCATAAGTAATGGAATGAGTCTTGGATGGGCAGCCATAACTATTGGTAATGAAAGCAAAGAGATCCACCTCATTTCACATTAAATAATACAAAATACGTAAATGAAAACAGCTGTAAAGGTATGACACTTGTCACTGTAGGTAATATTTTACACAATAAACACAATATATTATTAATAGAACAAACAAATAATGTCAAGTAAGTATTTTTTGTATGTCATGCAATTAATTATAATTAATACAGTTGTTGAACTGATTTAATACTAAAATAATAGCAATAAATAATGTCAGTAAGAAATAAATAAATAAATGGCTGTAAAAGGGCCATAAATAGATTATAGTCCGAAATAGCACATTGGCTACTTTTTATCCCAAAAATATTCCCATAGGATATGTATTTTTGTTTTTCACAGAGCAAGCGATCAAAATTATTGTTCACATAGTGATAGTTCAAATCAAATCAAATATTATTTATTTCATGTAAATCTTTACAGATATTTATGAATAGTCAAAAAAAAAAAAAAAGTTTTAACAATAAGGTCTAGAGTGCGCTTGGTTAGGCTGCTATATATATATTAATTAATAAAAGGTGTCATAAAATAAAAATATTAAAAAAGAAAAAAAAAAAACCAACCGAACGCACGCTACATAACCAACTAGTGTAAGACTAGGTGGTTAGCTGATTCCATTGACCATCCGATTATCATCCGCCATACAAGAGTGCCACCGAGGCGACCAACCTCACCAACCGTATCCACGCCTTAAATATTAGTTCTTATATTATATTATTGTTGTATATATTTTTGAATGACCATCAATCGCATTAACATAGTTATATGGATCGGTATCTTCAAGGGCGTAAACACTAGTTGTAAAGTCGATCCCCCCGGAGACACCCCGGAGAAAAAGGTACCAGCAAGTAAAAAACTCTGGTGCTTCACACACACTAACAGAGGAATACAGCCATTGAGTTACCGATATGCAAACAGCATATGGTAGCATACTTAAAATGCTCTAATCCTACTAAAAGCGTGCACAAAACACCCTATGGCAGATTATTTAACAGTATAGCAATTGGTTACTGTACCAATGTACAGACCTGAAAATACTAAATAGTACAGGCAATTTACTAAATAATAATATATAATAACAGAGTACCTGTATAACGTAAATATAAATAAGTAATCATAAGATATACCTTATCCAAAGATAAAAAGTTAAATATAATAAAAAATAAATTAAGTAATAATAAATTATTACAATATCAGATTTAACATACCTTACTAGGGTACTAGTACAATTTAA
The DNA here is from genome assembly GCA_947458855.1 of Monopis laevigella. NCBI lineage: Eukaryota > Metazoa > Arthropoda > Insecta > Lepidoptera > Tineidae > Monopis > Monopis laevigella. Next base: position 8,543,486 of record OX381581.1, on the reverse strand, counting down.
AACTACAATTGAAAAGGCAATACTAGTTGTGAGACCTCAATTGCAGATCAGAACGGGTCCAGACATCTTTATCATTAATATAGTCATTAACTCTATAGTAAGCCCTATGGATTAATGTTTGTTTTATACAATTTTTAAACTTTATTTCACTTAAATCTATAATACTTTTAGGTAATTTATTAAATAACCTTATACTGTTAATGACAAAACATTTATTAGTTTTTTGCAGTCTAAACTTTGGAATATCAATTTTATCTATATTTCTTAAGTTTAAATTATGCCTGTCGCCATTTTTACTAAACATACTTAAGTTTTTCTTGACGTACAATAAATTCTCATAAATATACTGAGATGGTAGTGTCAATACATCAATCATAGGAAATGTTTCCCGGAGAGAATCACGAGCTTTCATGCCATATATTGCCCGAATAGCCCTCTTTTGTAAAATAAATATAGTATCAAAATCTGCCGCGGATCCCCACATTATAAGACCATACGTCATTATACTGTGAAAATAGGCAAAGTACACTAGTCTGGCTGTTGCAACATCAGTTAATTGTCTGATTTTTCTGACTGCATATGCAGCAGAGCTCAATCTATTGGATAGAGTATTTATATGAGCTTTCCACTGTAGTTTGGAATCGACTGTGATCCCTAAAAACACAGTGGAGTCAATAAATTCCAGATCAGTACCACCTAACTTCACTGTGGAATTAATACTAGTTACGTTGGGGAGCGTAAATTTTAGACACTTAGTCTTCTTAGCATTTAAAACTAAATTATTCGCCGTGAACCACTTCGAAACCATTTCCAGAATGTCATTTGCTGATGATAGTATATTATCTTTTCTACTAACTTTAAACAGTAGAGATGTATCATCAGCAAATAGCACTATCTGCGCCATCTCCTGAACCATATGAGGAAGGTCATACTAGGAAGAGGAATGGTCCTAAAATTGAGCCTTGCGGAACACCCATCTTTACAAGGGCCCCTTCGGATAGACAGCCATCAATATTAACACCTTGAGTTCTATTGGAAAGGTAAGATTTTAATAGATTTAAAGCTAAGTCGCGAATACCATAAAATTCTAACTTATCTAACAAAATTTGATGATCAACACAATCAAACGCCTTAGAAAGATCACAGAAAACACCAACGAGGTCCTGAGAATTTTCCCAAGCATCGATTATTTCCGCAATCAAACTTGTACCGGCATTAGTTGTGTTTCTTCCTTTTGTAAACCCGTATTGTTGATCATGCAACAATTTATTTGTATTAAAATGACTTAACAGTTGACCGAGAATTATTTTTTCGAAAATTTTACTTAAGGATGGTAGGACAGAAACAGGACGATAATTATTTGGGTCTGTCTTACAACCGGACTTGAATAACTGTGTTTAAACGGAACTATTTTACTGTGTTTCATAAGGTCGGGAAAAATTCCTTCATTAACACACCCTTTATAAATATCAGCAAGTACCGGTCCTATAGTATTAATGATTGGTTCTATAGCTTTGACCGACAACCCCCATAAATCTTCAGTTTGCTTCTTATTTAACATTTTAAAATGTTTAAGAATATCCTCATCTGTGACATATTTAAAGGTAAAATTAGGTATTTTTGGTATTTTAATATATTGTTTTAAAAATTCCTTAGCTGTACTAGCTGATGATTTAATACTGTTCGTGATTTGTAATGGAATATTAGTAAAAAAATCTTCGAATAATTTAGCAACTTGTTTATTGTCCGATATCATAACTCCATTCTGTCTAATTGAAATATTATTTTGCCTATAGTTTTGGGGTCACAGAAAGAAGAACATATTATTTTTAAACACCGGGTTCCTGTAGGATAGTGTATGAATAAATTAAAAAAAAAAAAAAAAGATATAAATGTAGATATATATACAGGGTGAATTTGAATGGGTGTACTTCGCAAATGAAAAAAAAAATGGCTTCCCCATACAAATTGGTCATTTTAACTTTACTAGTTTGTATGGAGAAGGCAATTTTTTTTTTCATTTGCGACACATGGTTCCATGGGAAAAGTTGTTCGTATTGATCAGTAGAACATCATATTAGCCCAAAGTACACCAATTCAAATTCACCATGTATTATCAGTTCCCATCTACTATCATAAACTGTTATAAAACTGTATTAACTGAGATTTTTATATACGTGGGTGCCCAGTTGGTTAGATCTTGAACTTAAAAACACTTAGGTCCCTGATTCGAATCCCGGTATGTACCAATTAGTTTTTAATAAAAAAAGTTACATTAGTTTGACAACACCATTATAGTGCCTCGGAGTGCACGTTAAGCTGTCGTCCCGGTTCCACAATACCAACTTGTGAAACTGTTTATAGATGAGTTATTGAGTCTATTCGAAACATCGCAACGAGCAGGCCACTTGTTCGGTGTAGAGTCATACGATCGGCTACAACGTGGTGGGATTAAAAACCCCTCCGCTTGGTACCCTGAAGCCGTCTAGGCGGTCTCGGCGTCGTAAGGTATCCGTGATGATACATACATAAATTGTTTTTAGGTTAGTAATAATTTATGTGATTTGTTATTATTTGGTAGTTTTTGAAAATACTTCTAAACTACGTGGTGGTTGAATAGGTACAAGAAAAAGGATTTATATTATTTGCCATTAGTGGAATCCAACCCACGGTCTCAGGATATTCTGTGACCATTTAGGCATGGCAGTCTTGAGCGCCCTTAACAAAATATACGATCACGGATGCCTTTTTAGCCGCCGAAAACCGTTTAAACGTCATCAGGGTACCAGCACGGAGGGATTAGCCCATTCTTGTTTCGACGTTAGGCATTCGTGAATTTACTATTATTATATTTTATATAAAATAAATAATTATCATCACGGATGCCTTACTGCGCCCGAGACCACCTAGACGGCCTCAGGGTACCCAGGGGAGGGTTTTTTTTTATTCCCACCGTCTATACCGAACAAGTGGCTAGCTCGTCGCGATGTTCGGATAGATTCAATAAACTATCTATACTTAAACAATTTCACAAGTTTGTATAGTGAAACTGGGACTACAGCTTAACGTACTCTCTGAAGCACTATAGTAGTATTCTACAGAATGTACATTTGTTAAGTACATAGTTGTTTATATAAAAAAAAAAATGATACACACCGGGGTTCGAACCAGCGACCTAAGTGTATTTAAATCTAAGGTTGGTTAGACCAACTTGGCCACCGCGTATATTTTATAACTACCTAAAAATAAAATTCCTTTTTCAAATATCAATAATAATATTAAAGCAAATAAAAGCAAAAAACCGTCATGCCGTTCGAACTTCGAATACGACAAAACCAACACCTGCTGCTTGGACGAAGGAAATTGGATGTGATAGCATCGCTATCGACTCTATAAACGAGAGGTAAACGCTTTGATCGTGCTGCTTCCCTGGTACTTGGATTATTACAGTTTACTATTTCTATAGTATATCTGTGTAGATATTGTAGAACCGTGACATATAACGTATTAGTAATGTGGGAATAACATTATAAAACGCAAAAAAAATCTTTAAAAAAACACTTTTGGTACGAGAAAGCCAAAATTTTAAAATTGCTATTTATAGTAATATACCCGCTTTTCTGATACTTCGATTAATCACACTTTAGATATTATGTGTTTATACAGGGTGAATTTGAAAGGATGTACTTTGGGCTAATATGAGGTTCTGCTTATCAAATCGAACCACTTTTCCCATGGAACCATGTGTCGCAAATGAAAAAAAATTTTGGCTTCTCTTCTTGTATGGGGAATGCAATTTTTTTTCATTTGCGACACATGGTTCCATGGGAAAAGTTGTTCGTATTGATCAGTAGAACCTCATATTAGCCCAAAGTACATCCTTTCAAAGTCACCATGTATATAGAACCATGTATAAATGTATTAGTAGTTTGAGAATAATAATATAAAATAGAATAATGTTGATGTAATATATAATTTGTTACAAATTCTTCCGCTAGTATTCAAACGACTTCAACATGCTTCGCTTCTTAAACATAATCAGATTTTATTTATTAAAGTCAAATTCAAAAAAGTCAAAGTCAAAAATATTTATTTCATGTAAACCTTTACAGGCATTTATGAAAAGTCAAAAAAAAAAAAGTATATATAAGGTCCTGTGTGCACTTGGCCAGGTCGCCATTCCTCACACAGACGAATGATTATGTCCGAAATATATATAAGGTCCTGTGTGCACTTGGCCAGGTCGCCATTCCTCACACAGACGAATGATTATGTCCGAAATATATATAAGGTCCTGTGTGCACTTGGCCAGGTCGCCATTCCTCACACAGACGAATGATTATGTCCGAAATAAGTTGACTAAGTAATACTTTGCGCGAATTTGTAATATATATATCATCACGGGTATCTTACGGCACGAGACCGCCTAGACGGCCTCAGGGTACCAGCGGAGGGGGTTTTAATCCCACCTCGTCGTAGCCGATGGTATGAGTCTACACCGAACAAGTGGCTAGCTCGTCGCGATGTTTTGAATAGACTCAATAACCCATCTAAACAGTTTCACATGTTGGTATAGTGAAACCGGGACCGACAGCTGTCCGAGGCACTATTTTTGTGTTTGAATTTGTAATAATTTGCATTAAATTAAATATTACATTGACATTATTATATAAAATAATGGAATTCCGCAAAATAATGCCTGATTCAATCAATTATAAGAATATAAAAGGCAAAAAACAGACTCTTAGTACGAAAAAGACTTTTAGCCAACATTCTTTTGAAAGAACGAAGAAAATTGCTATTTACTCGTATATAGATACGAGTACGTTTATCTTTCTGCTTCCCTGGTACTTGGATTAAGTATTACACTTTAATAATTCATTATTAGATAAGGTAGGTTTAAACCTATTCTACTTAAATAATTATTAGTTATTTTGGTATAAGTAATCATATAACGATATTGAATAATTCATTAATATAAAGAAGTAACATATAAATATACTTACACAAAATTACTACCTAAAATGACAATAAAAAAAAAGGCAAAACAAAAATTAATAAAAAATATATAAAAAAAAAAAAACGGATGCTGCATTGCCTCGTTGTATCGCTGACTGACTCCCTGAGCCAAATAGGTGCTTGTTACTGAATAGTTATTTTATTTTATTAAAAATAACCAAACGTACTCTAAGGCTTTATTGTAAAAACTTTTTTTGACTTCATAACTATCTGTAATGAATGCGCTATAAAAAGGTTTTTCAGTAAACCAAATATAGTTTTAGTAATTTACATACCTATTCATTTATATTATATAAACCTTATTTAGAATGACTAAGTTCTATTATGCACAATTTATAGTTTACTTTAATAAATAAATACATATTTTCATACATACATACATATCATCACGGATACCCAGCGGAGGGGTTTTTAATCCCACCTCGTCGTAGCCGATGGTATGAGTCTACACCGAACAAGTGGCTAGCTCGTCGCGATGGTTTGACGACTCAATAACTCATCTATAAATAGTTTCACAAGTTGTTATAGTTAAACCGGGACCGACAGCTTAACGTGCTCTCCAAGGCACTATAGTGGTGTTGTCAAACAAATGTACATAATTTTTTTAATTAAAGACTCATTGGTACACACCGGGATTCGAACCAGGGACCTAAGTGTTTTTAAGTCCAAGGTCTAATCATTCATTTTAGAGTAAATTTAATTTCAGACGTAAAGGTTTAATTCTTAAATATTATAATCTCTTTTGATTGCTAACAAAGTAGATAGAAATTGAATTTGACTCTGCTTGAACTTGCACTAGGAGATTGCCCTTATCGTTCACGTTCACGTTCATATGAGATGAATACGTTCATATGAGATGAATACATTCAATAAGATGATGCCATTTATCGAATACGTGCTAATTAGTGTCTTTGACTTCTCCAAGTATTACGCTTTGGTTCGTTCAATAATAGGATTGATCCATTTATGATTTCAGTTTCTTGATTCTCAACTATTATGATTTCTCAATTTGTCTATTATTGAAATCAATTTAAGCTTTTTTTGTTATTTCATGTCTTATATAGGCTTATGTACTATGTAAAATATTTAAAAATGCAAGAATATTCTAAACTACGCAGGAAAAATATTTTATATTGGAAAAATGGTTAAAAAATATACCTTGTACAGGTATTACGCCCGAGAATGCCAAGACTGCTTCAGGGTACCCAGTGGTGGGGCTTATTTCCCACCTTGTCCTATGGTATTCTGAGTCTACATCGACAAAGTTGACTTCTCGTTGCGCTGTCTTAAATAAGCCTATCTATGAACGAACAGTATTACAAGTTAGTATAATGAAACTGATACCAACAGCTTAACATGCTCTCCGAGGCACTTAGTGGTGTTGTCAAACAATGTACATTTAAAATTAAAACACTCATTCGTATACACCATAATTAAATGCTTTAAGCTAAAGTTTGAAGTATCTGCGGGGTGATTACACGCACAACGCCAAGCTTAACTTGAATCGTTATTATGCAATTGTGGCGTAATATAAACCTGGTTTTTATATATACGTGGTGGCCGAGTTGGTTAGACCTTGGACTTAAAAAACACTTAGGTCCCTGGTTCGAATCCCGGTGTATACCAATGAGTTTTTAATTAAAAAAAATATGTACATTTGTTTAACAACACCACTATAGTGCCTCGGAGAGCACGTTAAGCTGTCGGTCCCGGTTTTACTATACCAACTTGTGAAACTGTTTATAGATGGGTTATTCAGTCTATCCAAAACATCGCGACGAGCTAGCCACTTGTTCGGTGTAGACTCACACCTTCGGCTACGACGAGGTGGGATTAAAAACCCCTCCGCTGGGTACCCTGGGGCCGTCTAGGCGGTCTCGTGCGCCGTAAGGCACCCGTGATGATATATATAAACTGGTGATATTGAAAATTTACAGACGTCAGAACTACGTCACTTTGGCTTAGCTAGCTAGTTTAGCCGTAATAGGCCTATGGTCATAATCACACCTGGATCTGTTAAAGTATATCCCTAGGATAAATACTTATACTTACTTCGTTGTTGCATTATATTGTTTGACAACACCACTATAGTGCCTCGGAATGCACGTTAAGCTGTCGTTTCCAGTTTAACTATATCATCTTGTGAAACTTTATAAAGTCGTAGATGGGTTATTGATAATTTTTTTTTTACTTAGGCGGTTTCAGGCGTCCGTAAAGCACCCGTGATCATATATATATGTATATAAACTACTGATACCAGAATAAGTACCCCATTCAAGTGCACGAGATGCGGCCCGTATGTCACGGCACCTCGCGTGTTTCTGCCTTGACTATATTTACGAGCAACTCTGGTGACACGTAGCCGGCAGCTCCCAGATTGATTAGATGGATGCAGCGATATTGGCTTAGAGGAGATTTTACATAAGTTAAGGGAAATAGTTACCCTTAAAGGGATAAGGGTTTACATTTTATAATACTGTTAGAACATAAGCTCATCTTAAAGAAAAGTTTTGATTTACATTAATATAATAATAATAATATGTAGGACAATTTACACATAAACACCGCAATAAGCTCGCCACTTGTTAGGTGTAGCCTCCGAATACCATCGGCAAAATGAGGACGGGTTAATTCCTCCGCTGGGTACCCAGAGGCCGTTTAAACGGTTTTCGAGAGCCACATAGGCACCCGTGATGGTATTTATTTTATTTTATTTACACATATTGCTGTGGTCACAAACTAAGGTTAAGCTTGTATTATGTGTACCAGAAACAACAATGTAATACATATTATATTTTATTAGCTTATCCAGGCAACTTCGTCTGCGTAACTTTAACCGTTTACGCAGCGTACGCTATCAAAGGGAATATTTTTTCCCTGCTTTTGCAACATTTTTCATTGTTAATCCGCTCCTATTGGTCGTAGGGTGATGTTATCCAACACCAAAGTATTTTTTCAATTCGAACCAGTAGTTCCTGAGATTAGCGCGTTCAACCAAACAAACAAAGTCTTCAGCTTTATAATATTAGTATAGATAAACACCCAGACCATGACAAACCAAAAAATGTTTAACTTTTGAACAGCCACAATGTTTGATGATTGATAATTCTAAAAATACTACTTTAGTTGTCATTTCAAAACTTGACAGATTTTTTATAAAGAAATTATGTAATTAGGTTCGAGTAAATAAAATCTACACCTCCATGTTCTTTTTTTACAAAAAAAAACTTTGTTATGACTGAAAACAACATTTAGATGTTTTTTGACGCTCCAATTCGCGAATCCTTTTCCTGTGCACTTCATCATCATCATCAGCCTATCGCAGTCCACTGCTGGACATAGGCCTCACCCAAGACACGCCACTGATCCCTATCCTCCGCTCTTCGCATCCAGTCTCTGCCAGCCACCCTCCGCAGGTCATCAGTCTATCTAGCTGAGGGGCGTCCTACCTTACGTGCGCCAAGACGTGGTCTCCACTCTAGTAGCCTGCTCCAACGGTTGTCGGTCCTGCGGCAAAAGTGACCAGCCCGCTGCCACTTCAGTTTGCTAACTTTCAGAGCTATGTCGGTGACTTTAGTTGTCTTACGAATATCCTCATTCCTGATTTTATCCAACAGAGAAACTCCTAGCATAGCTCTTTCCATAGCTCGCTGAGCGACCTTAAGTTTGTGCACCAGGCTTACTGTAAGTGTTTATGTTTCGGCGCCATATGTCATCACTGGTAGGACGCACTGATCATAGAGTTTTGTTTTTAAACACTGCGGAATGGCTGACGTAAGGACGTGGCGTAGCTTCCCGAACGCTGCCCAGCCCAACTGTACCCTTCTGTCGGCTTCACTCTCGGAGTTATTCCCACCGAGGTTTAGGATTTGGCCCAGGTAGATGTATTTCTGAACTACTTCGAGAGGTACACCGTCTAAAATGACAGGTCTCGGAATGACCTGATCGTTGAACCTTGGTCTTTTCCAGATTCATTCCGAGGCCCACCCGTCGAGAGGCACAGTTTAGACTGTACAGCATTTCCTGCATATCCTGCAGTGACTCCGAGAAGAGGACAATATCATCGGCAAACCGAAGATGTGAGATGCGTTCTCCGTTTATATTTATGCCCAGTCCTTTCCAATCTAACGTCTTGAAAACGTCTTCAACTGCATTAGTGAACAGCTTCGGCGATATAACATCGCCCTGTCTCACTTCACGATGCAGTTACTGTTTCATCGTTTTGTACTCGGACGGTCATAGTAGCAGATCTATATAGGCATCTCAACATCTCGATATACTGCCAATCTACCTGGCATCGCTGCAGGGACTCCATTACAGCCTAGGTTTCGATAGAGTCTAAGGCCTTCTCATAGTCCACGAAGGCGACACACAGAGGCTGATTATACTCTTTGGTTTTCTGTATAATCTGCCCCACCGTGATTATGTGGTCTATGGTGCCGTATCCTCCTCGAAACCCGGCCTGTTATGAAGGCTGGCAGTCATCAAGTCTTCGAGTGAGTCGGTTAGTGATGACCCTCGAACACAGCTTATAGACGTGGCTCAGAAGCGAGATGGGTCTGTAATTCTTTAATAGCGTATTGTTGCTTTTTTTGAAAAACAGGACTACCATGCCTCTGCGCCAAGCCTTTGGTGTGGTCCCGCTCTGTATGACGATATGAGTTAAATAGGCGCTGCAGTCTTTGCGCCGCTACACCTCCTGCTTTCTGGAGCTCAGATGTAACTCCGTCTTCACAGGGAGATTTTCCATTTTTAAGCTGTTTGAGGGCCAATTTGATCTCCTCTAAACTGGCGTCGGGGAGCTCGTCAGTGTAATGACGCGTAAGTGAGACTCTGGGATCGTTTCTAGGGTCAGATTTTGCAGCATGTGATTTGTAAAGCCGCACTTATTGTGAATTGTGAAATTATTTACACACTTAAGTAACGGTTTCTATAGAAACATTTATTTTATATCTACGAGCGAACCTATAAATATTTTGTTCGAACCATTACCGCGCAGCTTTGGTAATATTCCAAATGATTACACGAGATAAAGCCGAATTCCCGACTGGAATTTTTTCGTAGTCGCCCGTCACGTCCCAGGGGCACGAGAGCTATCCGACAATCGCTAGTCGCGATCTTCGTGACAGATAATCTTCATATGTCACTTGTCGCTGGCAGCTAGTGATAAACGTCGATACATGAAGGAGTATAGACAGTGACGCTGTTTTCTTGCCAACATAATACGAGTATTAAGGATATTAGGTAGTTTATTTACATATGAGAATTCTTCTTAACCCGGTGAGGATATTGTATAAAAACGGTACGTTGAGTATGTGGAGGGTCATAGTGACCCTGTGTTATTTAAGTTCTTTTAGCGTTTATTGGTATTTGTTAAAATACAGAAAGGAAACTTACAGAATTATTACCTAATTAAAAAAATATTAATAAAATTTTATTATTTTAATTATACGAGAAGTATAAAAAAATATCAATTTTAGCAAATCTCGTTAAAATATTAATAAAGCCAAACAAATATGCTATAAATATATATATAATAAATAAGTCTTATATAATACTAATTATCACTTGCTTTAGCACATTATTGAAAGAATAGAACTTGCCATATATATAGGTGCTTGCCAAATATAGGTAATTAGTACAGATCGACTGAATAGTGGCGCGCAAAGGGGAGGTCAGTTCAACAGCCAGCTTAAGTTCGAAAGTGTACGACTACCGAAATAAAAACTGTACATAAAACAAAATGACCGGGGTCAAATTGACCCTACCACATCCTCGCCGGGTTAAAATGGCTGTCACACTAAATCTATAGCTATTTTTATATTGAAACACTTAGGTAAGAATATAGTATATTTCATTAGTATTACAATTTTCTATTGTGTGTTTTACTGCAATTTTCTACAGCGTGTATTACTGATTTGTTTAAGAGGAAATCTAAATTACTGGAAATGCCTACATTTTGTAATGACCACGAGTGCAGGATTGACCTGAAAAACAGCGTCCCGGACGTACGGGCCTCTTACAGGGCACGCTACCCGGTGACATATGCTAAAGGTCAATCCTTTTGCCTTCAAACTACAATTTTTTTTTTTTTTTTTTTTTTTGTCATTTTTTTGTCATTTTTCCTATAATTTTATTTATGTTGTTTTTTTTTCATTTTTATTTCCTTATAAACTAAAATATCCCTGAAGATCAATAAAAAACTACGTTATGTAAAAAAAATATACAACAAAAATATTCAAATACATACTTATTAATTAAAAAAAAAATTGCTCCTGAAAAGCCAGTAGCATGGTTCCCAAAATGCTGTGAATATATTTTAACATACTCGTACTAGCGAACCCAACGTCGCGACGTTGTTTTTTCCGAACGTTTGCAAAACCTAAAAATGAGACAAATGTGACATTTGTCTCATTTTATAAGGGCACTTTTTGAGGACTTTACATGTTTAATTTTATATTAATAAATCTTTTTATTAAAACTAAACTTATTTGTTTCCGATAAAATAAATCCTTTTGAATTTTTTATTTTAATTTTAAAAGGAAATATTTAATAAATATTCGGAAAGGCATTTTTTTCTCGGGTAAAGGTAAACTTATTATTTCACTTAAATTTCCGATAACTACTAATAACAATTACATATATTAAGATTGGAGGAAGGTCTCTATAACTTGCTAGACCGATCTACCCCCACATTCTGTTTCTTATAACGGAAACGTTAAATTGACAAAATAACGATTTCCGCTATTAGCGCGCTCTCCTCCAATCAGAGTAGTTTTTTAACCTTCGCATTATGTTGACACTTTAACGATCACGTTGTAAGAAACAGAATGTGGCCGCTGCGCTGGTCTCTTGCTGTCTTTTTTGTTAGACTGTGGTCTCGTTAACCGTCAAGTGACCTAGTAATGTTTCGGTTTAAGTCTATGGGTTCACCTTTTATCAGGAGACTATTGCAAAGATTTCTTGTTGAGGTAGTCTTTTTTTATGGTGCGGTTACGAAATGGGCAGTTAATTTTACGATAAAGAAGCGAAGCTACTAAAGTAGGCTCGTAAGCCAATTCGTCTTTGCCTCGCCGATTTTAAAACCGCATCATTAATCCGCCATAAATAGTGGGGACGATCGATGGTGTTAAACAATATATGAATCGTCTCCATTCATGGATTTTGTACATACATATCATCACGAGTGCCTTACGGCGCGGCGCCCGAGACCGCCTAGACAGAGCCACGCTACCCAGCGAAGGGGTTTTAATCCAACCTCGTCGTAGCCAATGGTATGTGTCTACACCGAACAAGTGGCTAGCTCGTCGCGATGTTTTGAATAGACTCAATAACCCATCTATAAACAGTTTCACAAGTTGGTACCTATAGTAAAACCGGGACCAACAACTTAACGTGCTCTCCGAGGCACTATAGTGGCGTTGTCAAACGAAATGTACATACATTTTTAATGGATTTTGTAGGTCTGCTTAACACCAGGTAGATAAAAATTAATATGCTGTGCTCCAGCAAAAAAAAAAAAAAAGGTGGGACCGACAGCTTAATATGCTGTCCGAGGTACTATAACGGTATTTTTTTATAAAAATTAATTAGTCCATATCGGGATTTAAACTCGTGATCAAACTGTAGGTAAATACACTATTTTTAAAAATTAGGTCCAACTAACCAACGGCCACCAAGATATTAAGATATTAAAGCTCGTATATCTACAAAAGCCTTAATTAGCACATTTTAAATATACCTAAATATTCTATATTATTGTAAGATCGATACCTACTAGTCTGGGAGTTTTTGGGTATATTGCATAACAAGTGGCAATCTTGAGCTAGATTGGAGAGCGGCTAGCGGTTGCTCTGAATGACTAATTAAAACCCAGGGTTGTGGCAGCCAGGTCACCAGCTCGACTTTCCCTTGCAAGAGGTTGGATTAACCAATATTTTGAACATTATTAAGTTTGTATATAATTTTAATTTGTATTTTAATAAATATTTACTTATTATATCTTAATTTTATATATGTGTATATATACGTGGTGGCCTTGGACTTAAAAACACTTAGGTCCCTGGTTCGAATCCTGGTGTGTACCATTGAGTTTTTAATTTAACAAAAAATGTACATTTGTTTGACAACACCACTGTAGTGCCTCGGAGAGCACATTATGCTGTCGGTCCCGGTTTCACTATACCAACTTGTGAAACTGAAACATAGATGAGTCTATTCAAAACATACATAGAGCTAGCCACTTGTTCCGTGTAGACTCATACCATCGGCTACGACGAGGTGCCCGAGTCGGCCCCAGGGTACCCAGCGGAGGGGTTTTAATCCCACCTCGTTGTAGCCGATGGTATGTAATATTATGTAGATAAAGATTAGTATAAATTTAACATAAAACAATCTGGTAAAATTAAATGGAAGGAAGGTCTCTATAACTTAGCTTGGCCGACCGACGGATCTCGTTACGATGGACTAACCGACAAGTGACCATCTCGTGTTTTGATTTTAGTTTGTGGGTTTAACGGTTTTCAGGAGACTACTATATTAATTTCTGGTCGAGGTGGTACTGTGATTTGACAATGTGAAGCGAAGATATTAAAATATATTGTCATAATAAAAATAATGAGTAGATAATAATAAATTATAACATTAGATTTAATATACTTACTAGGTTAGATATTACACTTGTAATAGTAAAATTGTATACTAGTTGACTAAACCTTAATTGGAGACCAATAGACCAAGCAAGTGTATGTTTTCTAACTACCTATAACGTTTTTGTTTGGAAATAGTTCAGCGCCCCAAGCGGAAATTTTGAGAACTAAAAATGTGAACGTGTGATTGGTGAAAATGTTAACGCGGTAGTATAGTTAACGCGAAAGTAAACGTTAAAAAAACTCACACTAGGGCTAACGTAAAAAAAAATCCCACACTAGGGCTTCATTAGCCTTGTTGATTTTCAACTTTTTCTTTCGAGAGATGAAACAAATAATAGTACAAGTACTACTGGGTTAAGTTAACATTTTACCAATCACAATGCCAATGCTTGCATTTTTAGTTCTTCAAAATTTGCGCTTGAGGCGCTGAACTATTTCCCTTTTTTTTTTTGTTAACTTAAAAGCAAAGGAATAGTGTATAAAGTTCACACTACGGATAGTACACACTATCCGTAGTGTGAACTTTTTTAATGATAACTTTCGAGTTAACTATATTACTGCGTTAACATTTTCCAATAACATGCTCGTATTTTTAGTTCTCACAATTTCCGCTTGGGGTGCCATACAAATTTTAGTTAAGCTCAAACGCAAGTAATAGTTTTCACAATGATATTTTAAGTATAGATAATGTTATACGCTTACAAAATAATAGAAGATAATGTTCCGAACAAGCGGCGCCTTATAGCTATATACCTGTATTATTAAATTGTGTAAGAGAGAATGCGCATTCTTATTGCTCACGTCAAACCTAGTTCGCTCTCACTATCTTCGCCTGGCGAAGGTTTTTGGCTTTCAAAGAGAGAGCGAAATTCACACAGAGAAAACGACACATACAATGGCGTTTTGATAAATTCTGGTAAAGACACAAGTATCTACGGTGCGGTATGAATTTTGAGACTTCACGACGCGCGCGTTTATAAAATATCTGCTTTTGTTTTTTTTTACATCATTTGTTAGAAAACTCACACGCCCTAGTGTGAGTTTTCTAACCATTCGATGAAAATATTGTGCAATTAACGAGATGCCGCCCCAGATCATTACAAATCCTCCTCCATAAACAGTTTTCTCAAAGTCAAAGTAAATGCTTGTCCTGATGCAGCTCACTTTGGAGTCAGGTTCGGTTCAGCGAGTTCCTTCTGATGTTATCTGAACTTATGACCTTATGGTCCAAATTGGACTTAAATCCAGAACAGAAATGATATACGCTTACGAATTTATTTCATCTCTGGTTCAATTTGGTTTTAGTCGAACACGTATATTTCTATATTTAATTTGAATTTGTTGGTATACACTGATAGCTGAATACATTTCTCTACCTGTTTCCGTGTCGTATTCGACCCAAAGATAATACTACATAGCCGAATATAAGAGCATCTTGAACCGGTATTTACTGCGTATACAGAATATATATTCAACATAAGCGCAAATTGGACCGCCCGATTTGTTGGACTTAAACTGTGTTGAGACGGCGGTTTCGCAGAACAATAAGTTGGTGTAACGATCATCTGCTGCTGATGTAGCCCTAGCTCTGTCCGTACCTGAACGACGATCAAATTCTCCAGTCTCTAAGTATCGTCTGTTAACTCGTTGCACCGAATAACTGAAGATTAGAAGTCTTCGACCGACTTCACGTTGCCAAAGGCCTGCTTGGAGTAGTGCTACAGCTTCATCTGCTTCATGAGGTGTCGCATCCATTATTGGCCAAAAAAGTAGCAAAAATACACGCATCTGATCAAACGATGGATAAAAACTAAAGAAATGATAAGAAATATCCGACTCCCTCACTGTAAAAGAAAATAACGCCAAACGCGAACTCTAGTCA
The DNA here is from genome assembly GCA_947458855.1 of Monopis laevigella. Taxonomy (NCBI): domain Eukaryota; kingdom Metazoa; phylum Arthropoda; class Insecta; order Lepidoptera; family Tineidae; genus Monopis; species Monopis laevigella. The sequence goes on along the minus strand of OX381581.1, from coordinate 8,527,934 downwards.
AAACAGAGAAAATGGTTAACGTTTGTTGCTCGATTACAATGTGAGTGGACGTTACTTTAATAAAAAAATATAGTCATTTTAATTGTTATGAAACGCACTTTTGGTGGGTATACCTTTGGTAGTATGTGGTAAGTTTTATACTTTTTGAGAAAGTCGGATTAGAGTTCCAAGGTAGCAAGTGGTAGTATCCGTTTTTTTTGTCCCGTATAGCTCTAGTAGCTCCTAATTTTTTATTTTATTTTTTACTGTAACAAAACCTAAGGATCACATAATGATCAGCTTAAAATAACAAAAAGTCTGACATTGCCAAATCCTTCTTGTGCAATAATGCACATACATTATTTTTTTAGACGGTATTAAACCAGTTATGTGCAGTTTTTGGCTAAAATTAAATCTAGCTTCTTAAATAACTAAAATTTGTGGTAAATTTTGTATTCCTAATGTCTCAAATAAATGTCTTTGATATTGCATTAACAATTTTGCAGTGTTACTGTTACTTTAATAACACGTTTTTTGTTGTTTTCCAAAACCTTACGAAAATCACATATGGAACTTGTCAGGCGCAGTGACGATGTTTTGTTTAGTTTTGTTATATTTTTATTTATTAGGAGTTTGTTTTTGTTTTGTTATGATTTAGTTTTGGCGTAAACGTGTGCCAAACCACAGAAGAAATACCTTAATAAACAAATTTACTTGCATTTTATTTATTTTTTTGGATAAACTGGGGACCCTTAGCATTTCATAACGGGATTGAACCCCTTAAAACTAGTGGTTCTACGATGTAACGAACCCAGCTATTACAAAGAAAGTTCCCATTATTATACACTAGATGGCGCTAGTATCACTTTAAAATGCACAGTAAATTTGTTAAATTGAGGATGGATACACTCAATGCCCAACATTCGAAATTTGCCAGTGTTTTCTGTATTAGTATGAGGAAACCTATATATATTTTTGGAGTCGTAAAGGGAATGCATACTTTTGTGTTTTCTTTATGACATAATATTTATTTATTATTATGGTTTTTATATCAGTCATTTAGTATATTATTATAAATCAATTCAATTATAGACTATACTAAGTATAGTATTAAGGCGAGGTACTACTTTGTCGATCGACCTCGGTTGTTCGGCGGGGCCGAGATAGACATGTGACAATCACTAATTTTTCAGGATATGATCCCAATTGTTTCAATCGCGGTGGCGATTGGATTATTTCATGAAGCTAAAAAAACGCGCCCCGCGCCAATGGAGTAAGCATTATACATAAATTGTTTCATAATAGTACGATACCGGTGTCGCCAATTTCTGAGTCGAACAAATGAAGAACGGGGAAAAAGGTGTGGCTTCAAATGGCAGCTCAACGCGTCTGACACTTAAAAAACTGCTTGAGAAAAAAAGAGATACAAGCAAACACGAATGTGTGCGCGTGTCCATGAAGTGTATTGTTTTTTTATTATAAAAAGCTAAATATTTAATTGCATACTTAATAGTTTCGATAGTGTTGTCACCGACAACAAATATTATTACTTATCGATATAAACCAAATATTTTGGGATTTATAGAGATCATCAAAGATTAATAATTATTTATTAATATCATCAAGGTAACCAGCGGAGGGGTGAGTCTACACCGAACAAGTGGCTAGCTCGTCGCGATGTTTTGAATAGACTCAATAACTTTGAAAAATATACTTTGGGCTAATATGATCAAATCAAACAACTTTCCCATGGAACCATGTATCGCAAAAGAAAAAAAAATGGCCTTCTCCATACAAACTAGTAACGTTAAAATGACCAATTTGTATGGGGAAGTACATTTTTTTTTTCATTTGCGAAATATGGTTCCATATAAAAAATTGTTAGATTTTATCAGCAGAACCTCATATTGCCCAAAGTACATCCTTTCAAATCCACCCTGATAGACACTTTCGCATTTATAATACTAGTGGATTTAAAAAATGTAGGTATATAATAATATAACAATAAGTTAAAATACTTTATTAAACACATGCACAACTAACTACATGTACCTACTAAACACAATCTCAACATTTTTGACCGACCTCCAAGAGGAAGTTATACTCAAACTACAAAAGGCGAAAAACAATTAAATCGTAGCTTGATTCGTCAAAATGTACTGAACATACGGGTATTCTTGTTGGTTATCAATTTTCTTCTCTTTTAATTGCCTCTACCCATTTACGTTTTAATGCCGGATCTTTCGGGAAACTGTATCATGTATAGAAAATATAATTAGTATTATATAAAAAAAACAATAATTGTATAATATCTCATAACCATGAAAGTATTTACAAAAATCGAGTATATCAACTATAAAATCACATCACTAAATAGTAACTGACAAACCTCGTTGGACGCTTCTGTTGTCGCCATACCTTTTGATTAAATAAAATTGAAAAGATTATAAATTATTTTAAAGTATCGAAATTCTCATTAAAAATAAAAACACATCACTAGTTCTTCAACTTCTAACTGATGCACATAGTTTGACAGTTACCATAGTTACGACGTTAGATTTTGATATTTTAATTATGGGTTTTATTATAATTTTTTATTAAGGTTTAATATAAGAAAAAAATGTTAAATACACACTTGAAATACGTGACACTAGGTACTTTTTTTAATAGTAGTTTCTACACAGCTTTAATGCACAATTAACCATTTTTCCGACAATAAAAGCGGAGCTCTTTTCGACTTTCTCCGCCGAACGCACAAATCAGACTGTGGATGTAAAAAATGTAAAGGTGTGTGTGAGTGACAAATTTGTCACTCGCGCGGCACCCTGCAAATTGAATGATGCTTACTCCAGTAGGGGCGCGCGGACGGGCACGGTTTTTACCTTCATGGATTATTTGGATTCCCAGTATTCTATCAGGGGGAGGAGGGGGGGAGGGGTAATATATTTGTACTAACGGCATTAACGATATTTAGTCAATACTAACCACATATAATACCCTATAATAACAAGCCACGAGAACGAGCAAAAATATTTTTATTCATATCAGTGTGTCTTTTGTTTCCTTTCGGTCCCATATGTATCTTTATCCTTTTATTATATCTTTATCCTTCGATCATATCTGTATCAGTTTGCTTTCGTTCGGTCGCGGAGTTCAATCGGTCCCATGTCAATCTATATCAGTTTGCTTTCGTTCGGTCGGCATATTGTGTCTCAATCAAAAGTACCGAATGTTTTTTATCTTGGTGAATCTTTATCTTGGTCAGTTGACAATACCATGTCTAAATGATTGAATCATTCGCGATTGTCACATGTCTAGGCCGAGAGCCGGCTAGGGTTGACCCTTTTGCCGGGGCAGGGACTCGGCGGGCGGCAGCCCGCCGGGGACTTGTCGCGGTGCGCTGAGGACGGGGCGGGGACCTATGTGGTGGGTTTTCCCGGCGCGTTACAAGCGGCAGCGCGCCGGGTTGGAGACCTTAAGATAGTGGTGGGGAATACTCTCAGCCGAGAAGCTCTCTCGGCGTAGGCGGCCGTGCGTGCAACGGAGCGATGCTGCGAAGATGCTCGTACGGTCCGTACGACATATTGTTTCCGTGCGACTTTTGGTAGTCCACGCTGCTTACTCTCATCAGGAACCGTACTTATAACGCTGAAATAAAACAAAGGGAAGTAGATACAGATACGTATTTTCACTGACGAGCATACCTAGCCTTAAAGACTACAAATTGTTTTCGAAAATTCGATATTTTTATCTAAATTAATCGATATTTGTAAATCCATAATGCTATATATTATGTAGGTTACAATAAGTATGTAGAATATAGTATTTCTCGGTTGTAGAACATGATTTCCTTGTGTGAAGTTATTTAAGTGTCCTGCCTATAATTTCGAATCGGTAACCTATCATGCTGGATGATCATTCAGGGTGGGCACGGATCACCTTATATACGCCTATGATTGTAGCAGTTGGTTCTTCATCGATCAGAAAAAATAGCATGGGGTAAATCATTCCAGTCAATTTACGGTCAGTTGCAGGATTTATTGGATAAGATTTCTTCAAGGTTCTTTTTACTATCAATTTGCTGACAGTTACTTCTGGAACGAGTCTCAGTTCTTGCTACACATCAACACCCGATTGCGCAGAGATGTTGAGAAAATACTAAGTATAAAACGGTAGTTTCTCTCAGAACTACACCGGTGACGGCTGGTTGTTTTCTCATAGTCGATTAAAAGCACAAGTCTTTTGAAATCGTCTTTATACTCGGGATACAGCAGCCTGGGTCAAGTGAAGCTAGGTGTCTGGCTCTTGTTACAAAATAGCAGCAGATTGAGCGGCTTCTTTATTAGATAAGATTTCTTCAACTATCAATTTTCTGACAGCTACTCCTGGAACGAGTCTCATACCCGTATTTTAAGACGATACCTCATCTCGGCTAAAACTTCTTGAAGGCACTCGAAGGAGCGATTACAAGAAACCTCGAAATCGGTATTCTTAGTTGTAAAACTCAGCCGAATGTGAGGCGTGAGGAGAAACCTTCAAAATGGAAGGTCACAGAGATGGGAGCACCAAATGTTGCCAATGTCATTAACCCTTTCTAAAATGGTATTTAATTTATACAAAAAAAAAGTAATTTAATTACAAAATAATTTGGAGCCCCAAATAAAATAATATTATTTCCTTGAACATATTTTATTAACAATAAAAACTTCTTAAAAAAAACAAATAACTTAAAATATTTTGGTAGTTATAGTATATATATAGTATATATATATAGTATTTTTTTATAGATATAATGATTTGGAGTCCCAAATAAAATAATATTATTTCCTTGAACATATTTTAATAACAATAAAAACTTCTTAAAAAAAACTAATATTTTAGTAGTTTTTTTTTACGCCAGCACTGAATAATAAATAGAAAAATCTTCTGTTTGGTTACTTGAAAATTCCCTGTTGTGTAAAAATGCAATACTATTAATAATTGTATCATAGGTGGTAGTGGGAGTCCTCTGTTGCTTGGTTGATCATTTATGGAAAACATGGGTAGCAAAATATCATGGACAGTATTTTTATTAAATCTGTACCTTCTAATAAATTCCGTATCATATACTATCAATAAATAATATTTGTGATTATTGATTTAATTTAAAAAATATAAGTTAAATAAACTTAAAAAAGTAGACCTAACCACCGTAAGGTGCCTGTAAGGTCAATGTACCTTAGCTTTGACAGTTCGTCGAGGACCTTGAATAAGGAAAGCAAAGGAAATTCCTTAGGGTAAGGAAGATTTTGACAACTAAAAATACAAATGTCGTTCTTTAAGGGGATTTTGAGCCGAGTAATAGTTGAGGTAACGTCTTAGAATACGGGTGTCAGTTCTTGCTACACATCAACACCCATTGCGCAGAGATGTTGAGAAAATACGAAGTATAAAACGGTCGTTTCTCTCAGAACTACACCGGTGGCGGCTGGTTGTTGTCTCATTGTTGATTGAAAGCACAAGTCTTTTGAAATCGTCTTTATACTCGGGATACAGCAGCCTGGTTCAAGTGAAGCTGGGCAGTGCTCTCTGTCTGGCCCTTGTTGCGAAATAGCAGCAGCTTGAGATGCTTCTTTAGGTTTGGTACCCATGGTTTCGTGAAACAATTATTGCATTACGGAGATGTATACTTGTCTACTTTTGTTAAGCGACTAATAAGGTTAATAGTTACGGAGGTTTTATACAGTCATCGCGTCAACTCTGTAGCCATGCTCTTTGTCGTTTTTAAGGAAAAACATGATACATCCATAATACATACATAACAATCGTTTTTCTTCCAACCCCCCTGTGCATTAATTTATGAGTGGCGTACAGGCATGCCACTCATAAATGATTTATGTAACTAAAGTCTTGATTCCATCTCAGAGGCTATTCAGAGATCTTTTGAGAGAGATGCAATAACATTATCTTAAGAGTTTGTACATAGATGTTTATGCAACACGTTTTAAAATTTCTCACAAAATGCTACGGTCACCTGAAAAGTGTCTATGTGTCCATCTTCATTTGTGAGTGCTAATCCAAGCCAAGACTAAAGTTTCCTTTTGACGGTTGCATCACAATTTAACAAAAAAATTGTGTTTAAGTCGTGTACAAGAAAATGCCACGTTATATGAGGTTAAGTAACTTTCATAATTCCAAGCTTTCTTGACATTACTAAGTGGCTGGTCTAATATTATTAATTAATCGTTTTACATCTAAATTTAAGGATAGTGTTATTTCTTTGAAATCAATCTTTGAAAGAATTTAAAAGACATACAGACAGGCTGAACCTATTTCCTGCCTTGATGAACGTTTTAGGTCGTATAACGTAAACTTAGTATTTCATATGCATTCACACATATTTTTGATTTTAATGGTTTTGTTCTCATGCCTTTCAACCATACACAACTCGTCTGCCTAAACAGTAGGTTTTAACAATATTTTTAATTGCGTGTTAGCAGTGCTAGGTCATTCGCAAATGCTCATCTTAGCATATTTTAAGGAGCCCGAGAACACCCTGACGGCCTGAGCATACCCAGCGGTGTGGTTAACTGCCACTTCATCGTACGTAACCAAAGGTATTCTGAGCGAGTCAAGAGAAGCACAACGAGGCGGTGTTTAGATAGGCATTTTAACCCATCTAAAAAGTATTTCACTACGTTGGAATATTAAGTTGGTCAATTACGTTGTTGATAATAATGTTAAAAGCTACTAGTAAAAGAAAATAGCCTTGAAATAGCCCAACAATATATTGAAGAGGATCTGTGGACACATCTTTATTGGTAAAGGAATCTGAAGCTTTTCACCACAGGGTTCATGTATGGGACTAACTAACCTACCCATCTAATTGGTTATGGACTAAAGTTGATGACAACTAACAACCCATATGGACAGACTTACCGCAACTGCTGTAGTTAAAAGTCAATGTAGCACCAAATGCAACTGTTTTAATATGCAAATAAGTTTTTCAGAGTTGTGCCTATATAGTGGTAACTATTACAAAGAAACTTTAATTTTAAATATATTAAACATCTCATAGCTGACCCTTTAAGTTACATTTTTAATTTAAGCCTAGAGTCTGGATCATTCCCTAATGACTGGAAATGTGTAGCTATTTCCCCCATACACAAAGGTGGCGAGAAAACCCTTCTTGAAAACTATAGACCCATCACGCTCTTAGGTACTTTCCCAAAAATACTGGAATTCATCGTCAACAAACAACTAGTAAATTTCGTAGAAAACAACGGAATGCTGTCAACACGACAGTATGGTTTCCGTCGTGACAAATGCACCAGACGCAGTGACAGAGCTCGTTGATATAGTTGTTCGCTACCTGGATGGGAGTATGCCTTGTCTGTCTGGGAGTGGGTCTTTCTTCTCCGGAAGGCCTTCGACACGGTTTCAGTCCCCATTTGGATGACTGTTTTGCATAAAATTAATAATTTTTACTCAGAATAGTTTAAGTTGATGATTGATATTAATATCAATCGACAACTATTTTGAGTAAAATATGCTCTCCACTCGGTTTATATGTACAGAATAGTAAGGTGACCAGATAACAGACCCGTACTCTAAAACATTTCGATCCAAGCTATTATAGGCATAAGATGGATTGTGGGTTTTTTTAATCTTTTGTTTTACTTGTAATAAAACTAAAAAGTTTGTAGGCCATTTCAACTAAATGACCGAAGAGCAACTACGTTGATGAATAGTTCATTCTCATTCAGTTTAATTTCTTTAGTACTCTAGTACATGTACTACACAAAACTATTCGGTACCTTACAATTTAGATAATTTTGGTCTCGATTTATTTAATGAGCAAAAAAAAAACGCCGTCGTCATTAAATCAGTTATATGCACAATAATTGATAAATCAGGTACAAAAGTATGTAGGGACACCGTATCGAGTAGAAAGTATCGAATACTTTCTTGCAGATCTGGTACTCACACAAAATAGGAGGTTTGATACTCATACAATTTAAATAATTTTGCTATCGATTTAATATGTTTATATTAAATCGATATAACTGATTAAATCAGTCAATATGCACAATAATTGATAAATCAGGTACAAAAGAAGTATGGGTAGGGACAACGTATCGAATAGAAGAATAGAAAGTATCGTACTCATGAAAGTATCGAAGCAAAAGTATCGATACCTTTAAGTATCATGTACTTTCTTGCAGATCTCGTACTCACATAAAAATAGGGGTTTGGTACTTATACGATTTAAATAATTTTGCTATCCATTTATTTGATGAGCAAAAAGAAAAAAGAAAAACACGCCGTCGTCATTAAATCAGTTAATATGCAAATTAGTTGATATATCAAAACAAAGGTAGCGATACTTTCAAATATATATTGTTTGGTATTTGGTAATATTTTGTCCATTTGTTTTTGATACAAAAAGTACTCGATGATGAAAAAAAAAACCGCCGTCGTCATTAAATCCCTTGACATGTAACATAGTTCATGGGTTGGGGAGGTTAGTAGGTGTTGGCTAACTTAGCCGTTAGTGTAAGTACGTCCAAGTGCACGAAGTTGGACTAACAGACGCACACCTAAAGTCCGAATATACATGTCCAAGTCACCATCACCGTCTCTGGCCGCGGCGGAAGGTAAGGCGGTCGAGACTGCTTGGTGGTGAACCTGCCTTATGCAGGTCATCCCCCCTGGGCAATGTTGTTGGCTAGTGAGCTTCATGCAGCTGTCATCCACCTCATGATATCGACAATAGCAGAGTATATCGGGCGCACTGCATTGCCTGGCCGTAGGAATACGCTTTATATATCTTATCTATGCAGTTATTGATATAACTTCTTTTTTCCTGCGGAGCATTCCTCTACGCATCCAGGTGGGGGCTTCTCTCACTCGGAGAGGAGCTCCTAGACAATGGAGATGGCTTTATAAATATATATGCAGAATATATAGTATCTATTAATATTTATATAGTTATATACTTACTATTATATTACTCATTCACATTTTAATAAATAGTTGTATGATATAATAAACCTTCCGACAACTCCTCACAATCATTCCTTATATATAATAAACAGTACACTTCGCTGTAGATGAGTAGTGGGTGCTTATATATAGTCTATAAATATATATATATACACACACAATGCCCACCCGCGTGTTTGTGCCGTGCGCGGGGACCCGTAAGAGAGGATGAAGGAGTCCTGGTGGTTGAGTAAACAGGAGGCCTGTGGAGGTTGTTTCCTGACTGTAACACACCACTTTGGTCCGGATTTCTTTCGATTAGCCAACTGTGATCAATCGGCTGCGGTGTCCGTCAGACGCCAGGCGAGCCCTCTGGGGTATGGGGTCTGCAGGCAGCAGTACATGTCTTGGTTTTGGTACTGTTTAGCCTCGCGGATAACATACTCTGAAGGACTATATTCTGTTAGTAGCCCCGGTGTTTCTATAAGCATCCCCGACGTTGAGGACTCCATGAAGGGTGGGGAACTAATGGGATGAAGTATTGAATGCTCACAATCAAAAGGACGGGCCACCACTACCGGCAACTGAAGCAAAGGTCTATCAGACAGTAAGCGGAAGGAGGAGGCCACCGTGGCAATGTAGTGCATCGTGATGGGACACTTAAACGCAATACTGGGAATAAGTGTCAGTCCATGGGCGGGCCAGATGATACTGCTTCTGCTGCTGGCAGAGAAAGCAAAGGTCCAGCCGGAAGTCAGGGCGCCGGTGTTACTAAATCTGTTATTCACAGGTCTAACATAGAAGGCGCAAAAAACAAAGGTAAAATTACAATGCCGTCTATGAAAGCCCGCAACAAGGTACTTTCTCAGGGAAAACGGTTCTGCCAAGCGACGCTTCCAGAGGCTTCAGAAGCTGCAAGCGCAAGACAAAGCATCGCCACGAGCACACCCCAAAAGACCTCGCGAAGTTAGTGATGAAAAGAAGGATGCCTCTGGTGACGCCAAAAAGACTCAGGGGTCGTACAAAGAGAGTCGTATTAACAGGTACAAAAATGGCACACATCACCACAGACTCGTACCCCAAAACCATGCTCAAGCAGGAGGACTATGTCAGGATAAGGGAACTACTCCACGGATTAAGCCTGGAAGCGAAACCCTGTCCGGACATAGACATGATTGGGCTATCTGGAGGAGTGGCACACATTTTATGCCTCGACCAGTTCTCAGCCAAATGGCTTCTCTAACCCTGAATGGCACAAAATTGGAGAATCAGGTTACTCTCAAGATCATAGAGGCGAAGGATCTACCAAAACCGGTCAAGATGGCCTGGAGATCGGTGTACAAGGGCGGGGTTGAGCTGGAGAGTATACTTAAGTTAACTCAAAAACTCAACCCCCACCCACCTTGAATACCGATCTTTGGAGAGTGGTTGACACTATCGTGGATGGTCTCAACGTGAAGCGAATAGTCCTCATGGACCACGACTTCGCTGAGGTAATCCGCAAGAAGGGTTACCACATCAAAACCGGTCTGGAACGAAACTTCTTTAAGTTTCTGGAGGAGAAGAAGCCAGAGGAGGAAAGCAAGGCCTCAGAGAAGCAACCTGCTGGAAAAGTTGAAGAACCAACTTTACCTACCACCTCGGTGAAGACAGCAGAGTTGCTAGACGGACTAGTCGACCTGGAGCTAAGTGAACAGGGCGAGCAGTCGGAAATGTCAGGAGTAGAGGAGGGCCCCATGGAGGTCCCAACCAATCCCTAACACACAAGAAACAGACACAAACACACGCTTATCAAATTACACACACACGCATACTTAACTCACATATCAGAAACACATAAATACACGCACTTTAACTATACACTACATATTAAAAGATACAAAAGGGAATATCAAGAATGACGCACTCCATAAAAAGGTACCTATATTTTGTACAAATTAATTTACATCATTGCAAATCGGCGACTGCCCTTTTGGCACGAGCACTTATGTCAAATCAATATGATGTTATAATTTATTGAATCAGGCGTTATTTTGCGTAGGTAGTATTTCGAAATTGTGGTTTATAGAATTTTGATGATTTAAAAAAAAATTTAAATCATCAAAATTCTATAAACCACAATTTCGAAGTACTACATACCTGCCAAAAAGGATTACATTTTAATATTTGGGAACAATTAGAAATAGTTAAAAATTCGACAGACAGGCTAATTAATGAACAAATCAACGTTACAAATTCACCTATACTCAACTTATTTCGGCCATCATAATTAAAATTCAGTCCTGAAGATGCTTCGTGGAGAAGCGAAACATGTCGACGTCGTTTAAGTCGTCGTTTAACTAGCGGAAGAATTTGCAATAAAGTAAATATTACATATATTATAGCCTTTACCTCAAATTTAAATACTTTAATATTAATAAATAAATAAAATAATTATGTAAATAACATAGGGAATTGTTTATCGAAGCTTCAAGTGACATTTGATGGTTTTTTCTTTTGTTTGGCTTTTGTATTATCTGTGGTAACCCTGATAACAAAACTTAATAAATAAATCAGGCATTTTACCTTTTTAAAGACACTTCCATACAATAAATTAATTTTGAAAAGCAATTTAATCGAGTTGATTGATTTTTTTTTACTCGATTGGCTCGATAACCAATCGAGGCACACTAAAACATCCCTCTCAGGATGACAGCTCGCCTCATTAAGATAGTTTTATGAAGCTGGATTTTTTGTACCAAAGACTTGCATTAAAGCAAAATAAAAAACAACACAGCCAACATTAATGATCTGTGCTTTTGCTAGTATTCTGTAGAAACATTAAAAAAGATAACTACTCGAATCTACCGACTTGTTTATTTAAATTTGGGAGAAAACATTACTTTTAAATAAAATTAAAATATTATCTGCCAGGAATATCAGGTATAGTTTTGTGGTCAAATTGTATTTAATATTATTAAATAGATTTCTATAAGTTTTGTTAATTTCCATCAGCAGCGTGGATGAATTTGGGCTGAGATAGCCGTTGAATCGTGCTAGCTAGCTCTCGTCGCTTTTTGTGCAACTGAGGACCTGATAATTCTGCAAGGGGAGCAGGTTTTCTCGGTAAAAATTAAGGTATGACGCTTCAGATATTTATCACGATTTGATTCGACTTCTACATCATTGTTTTATTATTAACCTCAGAGTTTCGAATACTCTACGGGCTGCTAGTGCTGAGGACGTAGTCTGCGCGAGGATATTGTTCTGGGAGTGACCGCCTGATGGTAAATTACACGGTCACAATGCGTGATTCCGAACTGGAATCGGTGTCCCGTCTCCGCCGAGTGTGTTGAAAAAAGTCTAGCACTAGACATTATTCTTTTAGGTCCCTCTGACCAATATTTCAATTTAGTTAATTTGTTTGTTGATCTTCTTTTAATCTATTTGCTACACTATTCATATTTAAATTCCATAACTTGGTCGGTGATATAGTGTGCAATTATTTCATTTACATGTAGGTTTCTTAATTTAAACCATATCAAGAGGAGCATGTATGCCTCAGCATTTAATCTTTTACATTGAATTACTTGGGAGGGATTCTTGGCCATGTGAGGGTGTTGCTGGTTAATAACTAGCCAACCTAACGCATTACAGTATGTGGAGTTGGTGGAGGCCTTGGAGTTGGTGGAGGCCGTGGAGATGGTGGAGGCTGTGTGTGTGGAGCCTCGGTTTGCAACCGCCGCCCCGGACGCCTGCTCAGCTCGGCGCAATCCTGACCTACCGGGACCCGACCTTCCTTTACATCAGTCATACAAAGTAATATCTACACATTTTAGTTCCTAGTATTTATGTTGCGGACCTACGGTCTAGAAATATCATTTATTATTCAATAATTTCGGAGTGAAGATGCCCCGCTGCGTGCGAAACCTAACTTAACTCAATTTAAATAATTATCTTTTCTTTATGTAATACTAGTTGCCAACCCAGACCATCCCAGGGACCCAAATTTAGAACTTAAATATCAAGTTTAGGTATGGATTAATTGAATTCCAATACCTTGATGTTATAGTAAATACTAAATCAATTATATTAAACAATTTAAATTGCAACATTTGTTAAAACTTTTATTCTGATAACATCTTACTGGGGTTTTGAATGTTGTGAAGGAGATTATTGTAATTAGTAAAACAAAATTATTGTTATTAATAAAACTTGTAAATAAAATTATAGTGTTGTTTCATTCCACCACACCCCCCAGAGTAGACGGTTACAAAAGAAGACGAAATCTGGTCTGGTTTTGAACTGCGTTAAACTGTTGAATAAAATCGGTAGGAACAACAGGGTGAGACTAGCCTGGGTTCCGGGGCATTCGGGAATCGAAGGAAATGAAAGGGCAGATGAACTTAGAAAGGGATCAGAAACCGCTTTTATGGGATCTGAACCATTTATAAGCATACCTAGTAAAACAATAAACAATGCACTAAAGGAGATTGCCAATGAGAAACATACAACTTGGTGGTCAACTCAACAAGGCCTAACACACTCCAAGAAATTCATTGGTAGAGGGGCAATAGGTCTGGATAAGATCTGAAAGTTTAACAAAACACAAATAAGGCTACTGGTGGGAATCTTCTTGGGACATCACACAACAAATAAACATCTACATACAATAGGAGTTAGAGACGATCCCAGATGCAGATTTTGCTCTGATGAGCTAGAATCAATGCAGCATCTACTGTGCCAGTGCGATGCAAAGGCCATGCACAGAATGAAATACCTGCAACAGGCTTACCCGGAACCGGAAAGCTACAGGCTCCTCAAACTGGAGGACGTCCTCAAATATGTCTGCAGCATATTTGATGGAAAGGACGAGTGAGGTGTAAAGGACTGGGGAATACACAAAAGATCCCACTGGGTCGAAGTGTTCTGACTGATGTCAGCCCCAAAAACTAATATAGATAGAACTTATATTTCAATATTTATAGTTTACGCAACGTCTTGTCGTGTTTAAAGGTTGCAACTCGGAATAAGGCCCCTTGACCTTGTAGTGAAGACTCTAGACTGATTAGAGGCATTAAACATAAAATAATACTAATATAGAAATAATTAAAACAAAATTAACATTATTAAAAATCTATCAGCCTGACTGGAATTTATAATTAATAATAAAATAACGAGCATTTGAATAATGAAAAGCGCGGATTTTGATCGGTCGGCATATTGTGTCTCAATCAAAAGTTACGAATGTTTTTTTATCTTTGAATCTTTATCTTGGTACTGACAATACCAATCTAAATGATTGACCCATTCGCGATTGTCACATGACTCATTTAAATCAGTTGTTACTTCTTGTTATTATTATATATGAATTACAAACTAGTATGGTTTTAATGACTAAAAAATGGATTTTTATGTGTTGAAAAAGTAGATTTTTCAAAAAATTTATTATTTTTATCTAAAATAATCGATATTTATAAATTGATTAATTAGTTGCGAGAAAATATCGATTATTATTTAATAGATTTTTTTCTTTAGAAGTCACGTCCCTATAATAAAATAACTAAATCGAGAATCGAATGCGCAAGGCAATGCCACAATTTTCGATTCAATCGATTGTTGTTTTTGCAACAAACGCCCATACCTGATAACTCTCATTCATTCAATTCATTTATAATAATAATAACTGATGATTACTAAAGTAAAAATAATAATATTTAATATTATGTCATAAAGAATACACAAAAGTAAGCATTAAACTAATGCATTCCCTTTACGTCTCCTTACGCCTATTTACAGTGCCTTTTAAATTGCTACTAGCGCCATCTAGTGTATGTATAATAATTTGAACTTCTTCGTTGTAATAGCTGAACCCATTTTGATAAAATATCCATGGGAGGTAAATTCAATATATTTAAGAGAAATTATGGTAGGTCAAGAAAAACTTAAATACATTTGGCCTTATTCATAATAACTTATTTTTATTTGAGTTCTTGAAGAATACTATGTGTTAAGAGAAGCGTCTGATCAAACATTTCGCATACATTCACGACCTTTTGGTCTTAACTATTAACCCAAATGAGTTTATTTTTTTGGAGGCGTTATAAATATGACCGACATCTAGGTAAAAAAAAAATCATACTCCTAAAGGAGGGGGTTCTCAAATCGACGCGTATGATTTTTTTTTTTTTATGTTACCTACCTCAAATCTCTGTCAAATCTTGACCGATTTTGAAAATTATTTTTTTTATTGAAAGATTTGGTCACCTAGTTGGTCCCATATTTTTTGTGAAAATCTGATGATGACTGAAACAATCGCAAAATGTCAACCGATATTTGTTATTGTTACTTTATTTAAAATTGTGGATCACCAAGTTGGTTTCATATAAATTTGTTAAGATTGGAATAACTAAAATATACGTGGTGGCCGAGTTGGTTAGACCTTGGACTTAAAAACACTTAGGTCCCTGGTTCGATAACCGGTGTGTACCAATGAGATTTTAATTAAAATAATTATGTACATTTGTTTGACAATACCACTATAGTGCCTCCGAGAGCAGGTTAAGCTGTCGGTTTCACTATACCAACTTGTGAAACTGTTTATAGGTGGGTATATTGGGTCTATTCAAAAAACACCGCGACGAGTTAGCCACTTGTTCGGTGTAGACTCATACCTTCGGCTACGACGAGGTGGGATTAAAAACCCCTTCGCTGGGTCCCTGGGGCCGTCTAAGCGGGCCCCGTAAGGCACCCGTTATGATATATTTATTTATTGGAATAACAAATATCTGTAAAATGAACTGATTAAAGGTTTCTTGTTTTATTGTAAATAATGTTTATGTTTTGTATAAATGTCGTTACCAACTAAAGAAAAACTGAGAGCTTCAATAATAAAAAAATATATAATTGAGAATTTAAAAACCTAATGTGATGTTTGTTATAATTAGTAAAATTCTAACTTTACTATAAGTTTCAATGAAAATAATATAATTTTATGTCAAAGTATCGAAAGAACTCTACTCGGCTAACAGCATAAGCATAGTATAATGGCAAAAACGTAGATTTTACCATATTTGATTAAAATCATGTCATCCTATCCTATCACACTAAAATGTGTAAAATAAAAACTTTAACAAAAAATATAAACCGACTTTAAAACACTAAAAATTATAAAATAATAAATATTTACTTGTGTTATGTCTTCCTACTGGATTTTACTTTTGAAGTTGGCACCCCTTAATAAAATAATTTTCATTAACATGTCTGGACTCATCCTAAGAGTACGTTCAGATGACAGACATTTAACACGCGTTGACAAGTACACATGCATTTTGTTCGAGTCGTTCACATGCTAACGCGCGTTTTTATTGGACGTGCGTTCAAAGCTGCGCCAGCGCCCGACTCTTGTCAACGCGCGTTAACTCGCGTTTTCGATCATTGATTTGACGTAATGTCGCTTTCGATACGTCAGACGTGTTTTTAGAGATCGGTTAAGTTTAATTTGGACAGCCCAAAATGGAAAAGGAATACTTAATACAGATCTTTGATCATTTATATCGTTTTTCTGGTACACATAGTACAAGCCTAGAGCTTAGTATGCTCTACGATGGGTTTGGCCATTGTAGCAACGTAACGTATTTGTTTATGTATACGTGAGCAACAACCAATAGGAACGATTTATTCAATCCTGTTACCAAAAATAAAGCGGCCATAAAACAAGAGTCGGGCGCTGGCACAGCTTTGAACGCACGTCCAATAATAACGTACGTTAGCATGTGAACGACTCGAACAAAATGCATGTGTACTTGTCAACGCGCGTTAAATGTCTGTTATCTGAACGTACTCTTAGGATGAGTCCAGACATGTTAATGAAAAATATTTTATTAAGGGGTGCCAACTTCAAAAATAAAATCCAGAAGACATAACACAAGTAAATATTCATTATTTTATAATTTTTAGTGTTTTTAAAGTCGGTTTATATTCTTTGTTAAAGTTTTTATTTTACACATTTTAGTGTGATAGGATAGGATGACATGATTTTAATCAAATATGGTAAAATCTACGTGTTTGCCATTATACTATGCTTATGCTGTTAGCCGAGTAGAGTTCTTTCGATACTTTGACATAAAATTATATTATTTTCATTGAAACTTACAATAAAGTTAGAATTTTACTAATTATAACAAACATCACATTAGTTTTTAAATTCTCAATTATATATTTTTTTATTATTGAAGCTCTCAGTTTTTCTTTAGTTGGTAACGACATTTATACAAAACATAAACATTATTTAAAATAAAACAAGAAACCTTTAATCAGTTCATTTTACAGATATTTGTTATTCCAATAAATAAATATATCATAACGGGTGCCTTACGGGGCCCGAGACCGCTTAGACGGCCCCAGGGTACCCAGCGAAGGGGTTTTTAATCCCACCTCGTCGTAGCCGAAGGTATGAGTCTACACCGAACAAGTGGCTTGCTCGTCGCGGTGTTTTTTGAATAGACTTAATAACCCGTATACACAGTTTCAGAAGTTGGTATATTGAAACCGGGACTGATAGCTTAACGTGCTCTCCGAGGCACTATAGTGTTGTTGTCAAACAAATATACATACTTTTTTTAATTAAAAACTCATTGGTACACATGAATGTGCGGTGTTAAAATAACAGACCGAATCCGCAATGACGTAATTCGAGAACGAGTGGGACTGAAAGAGAGTATAGGCATGAAAATGAGAAAAGGTATGCTCCGCTGGTTTGGGCATATAGAAAGAATGAGTGATGAAAGACTGACGAACCAGATATATAAAAGCGAGGTGAAGGGTAAACGTGGCCGAGGGAGACCAAGACATACATACCATGACCAAATTGAAAAGGTTTTAAAAGACGGTGCTATTAAGAGTCTCCGAAATCGGCGTGCCTGTATGAGAAGAGTTATGACTGTGGAAGAGGCGAAAGGAGTATGTAGGGATAGGGACAAGTGGCGCTCGGTTGTCTCTGCCTACCCCGTAAGGGACCTGGTGTGAAGATAAATATAATAATATAAAATCATTGGTACTCACCGGGATTCGAACCAGGGACCTATGTGTTTTTAAGTCCAAGGTCTAACCAACTAGGCCACCACGTATATATGATATATTTTATTTCCTTGTTAATAAGAATTATTTGTTGTTTTGTTTATTATACACAAAACCTTGATTGAATGCCGTCACAAACGATTTGTGAGAACTCTCTAAATTAGGTGGTCGATCCAGCCTGAATAAGATATCATTACTATATAGCAAATTATAGAACCCTCCTTTCATGATACGGTTACACCCGTAAATTCGTTTTTGACACCGCCCATTTCGTAACAGCATAATTAAGCCGGCAATACTGTTAAACAATAATGTTTGTTTAACAACATTGGTGGATCCTGTTTACGGACTTTGTAGGTCTGCTTACCATCAGATAGATACAAAGTCGTATGGCAATAAAAAAAACAAGTTCAAAATAATAATAAAGCAGGAACATTTAGAAGGTACAATAGGTATAATGAAAACGAACAAGTTTGAATCGTGAAATTTTGTTTGGAAACCACAGAGTTCGGTTCGCTAAGCTTCACTAAAAGCTATGCAGCTACTATCTAAAATGCAATGTCCAATGTTCATGAATTGCTAAACCGCCTGTTCTGGGTTAATAGCGAACCAAATATTTTCAGACTTTTTATAAAATTTCACCACATTGAATAACTTTTTAAAATAAAATAAATATCATTATAGATAGCCAATGGTATGTGTAAATATATATAAGAAATAAATGATAACACTCTATATACTTACTAATTATATAAGACTTCATTATTTATTTTTGGTGCCACTCAACGCCTTCACGCACTAAACTGTTGAGTCGGATCAGGCAAGTACTTACACTATTAAATATAATATTTAGGACTGCCGCCGTAGACTGGTGGCTGCGCCTTTGGCGCTGTAACCGGAGGTGGTGCGTTCGATTCCCATGCATGCAAACAAATATTAGTACGTTTTTCTGTGCACACCCAGACTATGACATACTGTCATAGTCTGGGTGTTTATAAATGTTAATGTGTTTATGTATTATATCGTTGTTTTTGATACACATAGTACAAGCCTAGAGCTTAATTTGTGACCAGAGCAATATGATGTGTAAAAATATTATTTATTTATTTATTATTTACCTTTTATTGGCTAAATAAATTTAAAGTTAATTTTATATACGGGTGGGCCGAGTTGGTTAGACCTCAGACTTAAAAATACTACAGTTTTTAGGTCTCCAAATCAAATTCCACCAAGGATTTTTTAATTATAAAAAATATGTACATTTGTTTAACAACGCAACGCCACTATAGTGCCTCGGAAACTTCGTTAAACTGTCGGTCTCAGTTTCATTATACCAACTTGTAAAATTGTTTATAGGTATGTTATTTAGTCTATTTGAACATCGTGACGAGGTCGCCACTTGTTTGTTGTAGACCGAACCTGTGAACTGTGACAGGCTTAGAAAAATAAGCGATCATATTGGTGGAGAGTACTCACTTAACTCAGTAAAAACGTTAAAACAAACTCGCACAAGGGCCTCAGTAGCCCTAGTGTGGGTTTTCTAACTATTGCGTTTGGGTTTAACCAAACTTTGTATGACGCCCCAAGCGGCAATTTTGAGAACTAAAAACATTAGCATGTTATTTGTGAAAATGTTAACGCAGTAATATAGTCAACTCGAAAGTAAACGTTAAAAAAGCTCACACTATGGCTACTGTAGTTTATAGATTTGAGGGTTCAAAACCCTCAAATCTATAATTTGAGGGTTTTGAAAAACTAAAAATGCGAGCATAGTGATTGGGAAAATTAGTAGAAGTTAACCCGAAAGTAAGAGTTATAAAACAACAGGGCTAATGAGGACAGAGCCTTAGTGTGAGTCTTTTTTAATGTTTATTATACCGATGTGAAGTTAGCAGCCGTTTTTAGCAGACATTTCTTTATTGATCGCTCCCACTATGCTGGCTAAATAATGCGGTTACGAAATGGGCGGTGACATGGACGTATTTACAATACGAGTCTATTTTAAATCCCTTACTGCTTTATCATCAAATCAGTCGCCCATTTCGTAACCGCACCATGAAAGCAGACTATCACCTTGACAATAAACCGATGCAGTAGTCCCCGGTAAACTGGTAAACTTGCAGACTAAAACCGAAATTTGACTAGGTTACTTCACGGTTTTTGCATCTGTATGGGCAGTGGTAACGAGTCCGGGTGGTCGGCTTAGCGAAGTTATAGAGGCCTTCTTCCCACCTTAAAATACAAGTATATAATATATACTATATTATTGAACAGCGGTACCTACTAGGAGTTTTTGGGCTAGATTGGAGAGCGGCTAGCGGTTGCTCTGAATAACTAATTAAATCACCTGTAGCCTATTTCATAAATGTGACAATTGTCACTTGACGGAATTTGCATCTGTGTCCATACAGATGTTGTCACGATTATTTTATTTATTTATTAGGTATTTGGAAAACCAACTTCCATAGATCATAACATAAGACTTATATAAACATAGAAAGGTAACAATAGGTTTTCACTGATAGATACATGGTATATAACTTTAGACACAACTTAAAATAAAATTAGATTACGTAACAATGTATTAAAAGAGTAAAAAAATAAAGTAATAAAACAAATAATATTAACAAGAAGAAGAACACAGCATGAAAGTAAGTAAAAAATAACTAATCAGTCTATGTCATTAAAAAATAAGCCTGTCAACGACCGCCTCAGTGCCGCACTTTTATCATTAAATAAACCATGTTCCAGTGAACGACTCAAATCGTTGTATGTGCTACACGCGCTGATTCGCGAATCAGGAAGGAATTTTGTCTATTTGAAATAGGCCCCTGGCTGTGGCAATCAGCTCGACTCTCCCTTAGAAGAGGTTGGATTAACCAATATTTTGAACATTTTTCATGTTTGTGTATAATTTTATAAGATTTTTTTAATATTTACTTATTTTATCTATTTTTTTACAAACTAGGTAGGTATAACAAAAGCCAACAAGTCTTTACCAACTTCATAACTTCGCAACGGAAGCTCTCGAAAGGAACAATATTTACCCGTTTTCGTAACATTTCTCATTGGTGCTCCGTTCATATTGGTCGTAGCGTGATGTTATATAGCCAATAGCCTTTCTAGATAAATGGGCTATCCAACACTAAAATTTTCAAAATCGACGCAGTAGATCCAGATATTACCCCCTACAACCTCATAAACTTTACCTCTTTATTATATTACTAGCGGCCCGTCCCGGCTTCGCACAGGTTTGTATAACTTTAACTATATGCTCAGCGCACGCCACGGAAGGCCTCAGAAACGATACTTTTCCCCCGTTTTTAAAACATTTTTGGTTACTGCTCCACACCTATAGGACCTAGCGTGATATTATATAGCCTATGTTACTTCTGAATAATGCAGCTTTCTAATGGTGAAAAAATTATTGCAATCGGTCCAGTAGTTTTTGAGTTTATTCATTACAAACATACAAAAATACAAAAATACAAATCTTTCCTCTTTATTATATTAGTATAGATAGTTATATATATATTATTTGTATACAAAAAAAAAATGTACATTTTGGCAACTAGCTTGCTCGCTTGTAGCTAATCGGTTCAATCTCAGTTCTTCTTATTTAAATTCCAACTCCAATAAAATTAAATTTAAAAAAAAAAATAGTAAATTAATGATATAAAAAAAAACTCCGCCCAAAAATTCAATATACAACCAAAACTTTTCTTCTTTTATTAAAACGTAGTAGTCTCGAGATAATTCTTATGTACGTACTTCCTTGGCTTATCTTTTAGCGGTTTAATTTTCTTTGCACCCGAATAATTCTCGGTCAGGGAGGTATTTATCATGGAAAGTAAATTTCGTGTTTTGGGAATTTTAACTGGTAATTTGGTTTTCTTTCTTTAATGTCTACCCTATTCCCCTTTTTATTTATTTGCTTAATATTTCTTCTAGCCGATGGCTACAACGAAAAAAACTATATACTTAGTCTTGCTATAAATATTGTAACAAAGAAAAAAAAAATCTCTGTCAAATAATTGTTTGACAACACCACTATAATGTCTCGGAGATCCCGTTAAGTTGTCAGGCCCAGTTTAATTATACCAAATGTATTTTTTTTTATAGATATGTTATTTAGTCTATTCAAACATCGCGACGAGGTCGCCACTCGTTAAAAACCACTCCGCTAGGTACCCTGAGGCCGTCTAGGCGGTTTCGGGCGCCGTAAGACACCCATGATGTTTGAATTTGGTATAGTGAAGTTTGGAACCACAGCTTAACGTGCTCTCCGAGGCACTATAGTGGTATTGTTAAACAAATGTACATACATTTTTAGATTAAAAACTTATTGATACACACCGTGGTTTGAACTAGGGACCTAAGTGTTTATAAGTCTTAGGTCTACTAACCAACTCGGCCACCACGTAAGTAATATTTTACTAATTTCTAATCGCAATAAAGGCAAATGGCATACAATGTTCTGGATATAAATGGCAGTACAGTGACATGTAGCGACAGTCCCAGAGAGACTTCGGTAACCGCAGCTGAACGTGACTCCATCGCAGCCCAACGCGACTCCAACACTATGATTTATAGAATAATGAGTTTCAGGTTCCCAGTCTAGACGTAGGCTTACGTCAGTGAATCATTTTACGCTATAAAATTAATTGTTGTTTGTCGGTTACAAAATTCAGTCTATAAAAATCTATAAAATGATTAATACTAGATTTTTCTCGCAGCTTCAAACTATGCTTACCAAACCATGCTTACCCTCTATTTATTTTTTTGTCCTGGGTGGGAATCGAACCCACGACCTCATTTTATTTATTTAGATCATCTTCCCATCTAGTTTAAACAATTGCTGAGATAATAAATTACTTCGCTATTAATACCTTTCCCTATACATAACTCATATTCAATACAACAGTTTCAATAAATTGCTCCATAATCGCTACTAAACGACCGTGCAAAGAACACTGGACAGCACTGGCGAAGGATGTGCAAAGGGTGTGCGGGGTAGCGGGAGGGGCTTAGCTTAGTTCGTGTAGCTGCGCATCGGCATACACAACTAACTTAGCTTCGCATATTTTAGTTAGTTCACATAGCTTAGTTCGCATAGTTTGCGGTCTGCACACAAGTATGGAAAACTGCGTCAGCTATGCGAGCTAAGCTAAACTAACTTAGCTTAGCTCTTGGTCTGCAACCCGTATTACATGCGCAAACTGCATTTGTACATGACAGATTTTTTTTCTAATGTAATTATAAAAGAGGTAGATACTTAATAGGTATGTGAATTAAAAAAAATACTTAAAAAGGTAAATTAATAGAATTTGCATTGAATTACTTTTTTAAAATAAAATAATTATCATTATAGATAGCTAATGGTATGTGCGAATATATTAAATAAATAAATGATAACACTCTATATACTTACTAATTATATAAGACTTCATTATTTATATAAGACTTCATTATTTATTTTGGGTACTGGAGCCACTCAGCGCCTTCACGCACTAAACTGTTGAGTCGGATCAGGCAAGTACTTACACTATTAAATATAATATTTAGGACCGCCTTCGTAGACTAGTGGCTGCGTCTTTGGCGTTGTAACTGGAGGTGGTGGGTTCGATTCCCATGCATGGCAAACATATACCTATTAGTAGGATTTTCTGTACAGTTTGCCATTGTCTGGGTGGTTATAAATATAATTTGTATTACATCGTTGTTTCTGGTACTCATAGTACAAGCCTAGAGCTTAGTTTGTGACCAGAGCAATATGTGTAAATTGTCCTACATATTATTTATTTTTTACTAGCTGACACGCGCAACTTCGTCTGCGTAACTTCAATCTTCTCAACGGAAGTTCTCAAGGAATAATTTTTCCCCGTTTTAGCATCTTTTTTTTCATTGATGCTCCGCTCCTATTGGTCGTAGCGTTATATTGTATAACCTATAGCCTTTCTCGATAAATGGGCTATCCAACTCTAAATAATTTTTAAAATTAATTAAGTAGACCCAGAGATAACCCCCTACAACCTCACAAACTTTACCTCTTAATAATATTAGTATAGATTTACCTTTTATTGGCTAAACAAATTTTAAGTTTATTTTATATGCGTGGTGGACGAGTTGGTTAGACCTCAGACTTAAAAACACTACAGTTTTTAGGTCTCCGAATAATACTCTGGTGTGTACCAATGATTTTTTAATAAAACACCACTATAATGTCTCGAAGAGCCAGTTATGCTTTTGGGCCCAGTTTAATTATACCAACTTGTATTTTATATATATATATATGTTATTTAGTCTATTCAAACATCGTGACGAGGTCGCCACTCGTTAAAAACCCCTCCGCTAGGTACCCTGAGGCCGTCTAGGCGGTTTCGGGCGCCGTAAGACACCCATGATGTTTGAATTTGGTATAGTGAAGTTTGGAACCACAGCTTAACGTGCTCACCGAGGCACTATAGTGGTGTTGTTAAATAAATGTACATACATTTTTAGATTAAAAACTTATTGATACACACCGTGGTTTGAACTAGGGACCTAAGTGTTTATAAGTCTAAGGTCTACTAACCAACTCGTCCACTACGTAAGTAATATTTTACTAATTTCTAATCGCAATAAAGGCAAATTACATACAATGTTCTGGAAATAAATGGCAGTACAGTGACATGTAGCGACAGTCCCAGAGAGACTTCGGTAACCGCAGCTGAACGTGACTCCATCGCAGCCCAACGCGACTCCAACACTATGATTTATAGAATAATGAGTTTCAGGTTCCCAGTCTAGACGTAGGCTTACGTCATTGAATCATTTTACGCTATAAAATTAATTGTTGTTTGTCGGTTACAAAATTCAGTCTATAAAAATCTATAAAATCTATAATTAATACTAGATTTTTTTCGCAGCTTCAAACTATGCTTACCTAACCATGCTTACCTACTATTTATTTTTTTGTCCTGGGTGGGAATCGAACCCATGACCTCATTTTATTTATTTAGATCATCTTCCCATCTAGTTCAAACCATTGCTGAGATAAAAATTACTTAGCTATTAATACCTTTCCCTATCATCATCAGCCTATCGCAGTCCACTGCTGGACATAGGCCTCTCCCAAGACACACCAGGCCTGACCCCTATCCTCCGCTCTTCGCATCCAGCCTCTGCCAGCCACCCTCCGCAGGTCATCAGTCCATCTAGCTGGAGCACCTTTCCCTATACATAACTCATATTCTTCGTGCGCAAACTGCATTTGTACATGACAGATTTTTTTTAAATGTAATTATAATAGAGGTAGGAACTTAAGTAGTTTAGATATGTGAATTAAAAAAAAACTCAAAAGGGTAAATTAATAAAAAATATAAGTAACTAGCTGACCCGCGCAACTTTGTCTGCGCGTTTAAATTTAACCGTTTACGCAGCGTACGCTCTTAAAAGGAATAATTTTTCCCCGTTTTTGCAACATTTTTCTTTGTTACTCCGCTCCTATTAGTCGTAGCGTGATGTTATATAGCCTATAGCCTTTCTCGATAAATGGATTATCCAACACGAAAATATTTTTTCAATTCGAATCAGTAGTTCCTGAGATTAGCGCGTTCAAACAAACAAACAAACTCTTCAGCTTTATAATATTAGTATAGATTAGGTATTTTTTTATTTTTTATTTTAGGGATTTATTATTATTATTTGATATTTAAGATTATGTTATGTTGTTAATAAAATATATAATTATCTAAAATATAAATTGAAAAATATTTTAATGTAATTTTAATATAGGTACTTATCCAACTTTGCTTCATAGACAACTTTTTTGTATCTAAAGTGGTGTATTTTAAAACTTCTCCTAAAGACCAAAAACCTTGTGTATCTGCACCTCATATAGCTATGTTTTAAATGTAAGGTAGGTCCCATATTTTGTCTCCTGGCATTAAATTTACTTACATACAAATTTTCATCAAAATCGGTTCAGTAGATCATCATTAATTATTTAAAGAAATAAGTTTTAATAATTTTGTTTATATAAGCTTAATACAATTAAATAAACATGCAAATGTATTATTTTATAACAGCAACTTATTTGCTATTCAAAACAAAACTGCATTCACAGTATGAATTTGTGATTCATGTACGACAAAAATTTGTAAAAATAATTCGCTTTTCAGAACCGTACTCCAGTTTTCTTTCAGGCTCTTTTTTTCAATTTTCCTTTACGAGTTGGGGTTCTTGAATGAGGTTTTGAAAGAGCACATTGCGGCCTGCAATATTAGTTTTTGGACTATTTTTTTATCACATTAGACGGTCGTTTTCTCTAACATGCCTTTTTTATTTTGCTATGAATTCAGTTGGTTTTTGAGACTATATATAGACAGATAAATCAGTAAATTATTTTTTAGGTTACGAAAATTTTATTTTAGAAAAAGGCAGCGAGTATATTATAATATACCCGTAATGCAATTTGTCTTTGTCGCCACCCATTTCGTAATCGCATAATTTAGCCGACATAGTGGGAGCGATCAATGTTGTTAATTGACCCCATTGGATTTTGAAAGTCTACTTACCGCCAGGTAGATAGACACGCGCTCCAAAAAAAAAGAGGAACTAATGTTGAGATAGGACGAATAGGGTATAAATTCCTAAACGGCCCCAGGCTACCCAGCGGAGGGGTTTTTTAATCCCACCTCGTCGTAGGCGATTGTATGAGTTTACACCGAACAAGAGCCTAGCTTGTCGCGGTGTTTTGAATAGACTTAATAACCCATCTATATACAGTTTCACAATTTGGGATAGTGAAACCGGGACCGACAGCATAATGTGCTCTCCGAGGCACTACAGTGGTGTTGTCAAACAAATGTACTTACATAATTGTTTTAATTAAAAACTCATTGGTACACACCGGGATTCGAACCAATAACCGTGATTTTAAGCCCAAGATCTAACCAATTCGGCCACCACATATATATATATATATATATTTTTCTTATACTAGTTGACCCTCGCAACTTCGTCTCTGTCAGCTTACGCAACGGCTATAGGGCTATCCAACACTAAAATAATTTTCAATTCGAATCTGTAGTACTTGTACTTTTATTTCTTCTGTGTCTGTAGTTCACACAAACTCTGCAGCTTTATTATTTGACCGCCTCTGGAGACTAGTGGTTGCGCCTTTGGCGTTGTATCCGGAGGTCGCTGGTTCGATTCCTATTCATGGCAAAAAATCTTAATACTTTTTCTGTACATGTTGTCATGGTCTGGGTGTTTATAAAATATAACATGTATTATATCGTTATTTCTGGTACACATAGTACAAGCCTAGAGCTTAGTTTATGACCATAGCAATATGTGTAAATTGTAAAAAAAAAAGTATAGATGTTCACCCAAGCGCGGCGGCATGATGTGCAGTGTTTGAATCCATGACATATTATGTTCTCCTTATTATTTTTTTATAAATATTCAATTAAATAATATAGTAAATATTATATACCTAAATTTATATTAATTTAATATCATGAAGTCTTGCAATAATCGCTTCAACTGACTGACCACAGGCTTGCAGCTTTGTCCGCCTGGCGGAATTGCAGCTAAGCCATGTTCATTATTAAGTCATAGTCTATTTGTATATAATTTAAATAAATACATAGTATATAATATGTAAGAACTATATATATATATTTTAAAAAAGAGGGACTTTAGACACATTGCCCTGTACACAAACTAAGCTTTTTAGGCTTGTACTATGTGTACCAGAAACAAAATATCTAACTTTATTAATTTAATATCATGCAGTCTTGTAATGAACAACTACAATTGCAATTTACCAGTCTTAAAAAGTTTCATATAAAAATATATAAAAAAAAACATTTTTTTAAAAATAAATATCTAACTTTATTAATTTAATATCATGAAGTCTTGCAATAACCGCTTCAATTGAATGACCACAGGCTTGCAGCATTGTCCGCCTGGCTGCAGTGAGCAATATCACTTTTTCGTTTAATATAACCTACTAAGGCACAATGGGCAAACTGGACAAGCATTGGTAGCAGCTTAGTGGTACAGTTAGATTAAATATTTGTTATTTAATAGGATTTTATAGTTTTATTTAAATAAAGAATTAGTGGACATATAATAATTCGTTATTTATTTTAAAACCCTAACTTATTAAAAATATTTAGAAAATTACTGTGTTATCTCCTGTGTTCTATTGGCAAAAGTCGTTAGAATGATAGTGATAGAACACTAATTTTAAACAGTTTTATAAGTAAGGCCAAAAGACTTTAAATATTATTGGCCTTATTTATAAAAACTTATTGAGTCCTTCAAGAACACTTTAGTTATAGAAGGTTTTGCTCTTTTATTTAGTAACAAAAATGAATATGTGCAAAAGAGACAAAACATTCCATAACTAAAGAGTTCTTCAAGGCTTCAATAAGTTTTTATGAATAAGGTCATATGATTATTAATATATATAAAATTATTTTTGTTTGATTAAAATATATTTCGCCTACTGTGTAGGAGAGTAGGCGCAATATTTAAAAAATAAAAATTAATAACCATATTTAAGCGTAACGTATAAGTTATTTATTAAGTAGTTTTAGTTATAATCTATATAATATTTTGTAAATATTGTTACGAATATATTAGTGTTAAGGCGAGGTATGCTCGTCAGTGAAATTATGTATTTGTATCTACTTCGCTTTGTTTTATATCAGCATTATAAGTACGACTTCTGATTTGTCGTAAGTCACAATGCGTTTATATATTAATTTAAGAAAAACTTAAAATATGTAAAATATGAATTAACAATCTTCTTTTTATTTTTTTTATTTGTCATATGTATATACAATAAACAAAAAAATCATGTTAAACATATATATGTCATAAAATCCGAAAAAATAAAATTTAGAAAACATATATATCTATTTTCACAATTAATTTCTATCGAACAAACTATTATATCACTAATATCCTCCAGATTAAGAAAATATTTTTTTCGGTCGTCTAAAAAAAGTCACTTTCTTAAAAAATTCGGAACTATCGACACAATCTCTGAACTCACCTCGCCTTAAAACTAACACTAGATGTCGCTAGAATCTAAAAATAGTGTACAGACATATTGATTGAAGACGATAACGACGTTATTGCGAGTATTTAGTGCGCCCACTGGACGGCAGATGTCGCTAGTAGAGTAAGATTTAAAAATAAACTTCGACCGAGATAGTTCTTGGGTTGGTTTCGAAGGCAGTGCCATTGTCATATGGTGTTATTGTGAAAAGTATTTTTTATTGATAAAATAAAATATTACGTTAAGCTGTCGGTCCCAGTTTCACTATTTATATTCACCAACTTGTGAAACTATTTGTAGATCGGTTATTGAGCTAGCCACTTGTTCAGTGTTGACTCATACCATCGGTCTAAGGCCGCCTAGGTGGTCTCGGGCGCCGTAAGGCACCCGTGATGATATTTATTTTTAGGTTGGAGGAAGGTCTTTATAACTTTGTTAGGTCGACCGACCGGTTTCGTTACCACCGCCCATGCAGTAGCAAAAACCTTCAAGTGAACTAGTCAATTTTAAATTGGTAGTCTCCTTTCAGAATGCGGTTACGAAATAGGTGGTTGAATTGACGATAAGGCAGCGAGTATATTAAATAAAATATACTCCTAATACAATTCGTCTTCGCCCATTTCGAATTCGCATCATTTAGCCTTTTTAAAATAATTACAAAATACCGCAGCTGACTGTACCCAAACCCCTGTGAAGTCGTCTCGAAGCAGCATCGCCTACTAGACATGCCTCCCACGTGCTCACTCGTGCTTCGACTGCATTTAACTGTACTCTCCCAGCTGTTATATAAACTGTACTGCTGTAATCAATAAGCCGTTTGTAGAAGTACTTATTGCATGAGATACCATCGTATCTCGTAGCATTTCATACATTATAATAAAATTATCGATATATAGATAGATAATAGGTAGATATACTACTGGATATCGTATTAAGAGTAGCGTCTGATCAAACTTTTTTTTATTGAAGCACGGCATGTGACTTTGTATCTACCTGGTGGTGAGCAGAACTACATAGTCCATGAATGGGATCAATCAATAATTGGTCTTAAAACAATATTGATTGCTCCCAATATGCCGGCTAAATGATGCGATTACAAAATGGGCGGCGACAAAGACGAATTGCATTACGAGTCGGTATATTTTAATATACTCGCTGCCTTATCGTCAGTTAAACCATCCATTTTGTAACCGCACCATGAAAGGAGACATCCACTTCGACAAGAAATCGATGCTGTAATCTCCTGAAAACCGGTGAACTCAAAGACTAAAAAGAAACATGACTATTTGCAACTGTATGGGCGGTGGTAACGATACCGGTCATCTCCTGAAAAATATATATAGATTTTTATTATTTTTAGAGGCGTACAGTAAGTTTTGGGACGAAAGATGTTTCGCTGCCTAAATTGTAGGTATAATCTCATACGTGCTCTTTCTCTTATTGAGGGTTGGGGGGAAACTTTACATAAATGTATGGTAGCGTTACCAACTCACCGTCATGCTCGGGGAGAGTTTATTACTTTACAGTTGAATCAGCATGAGCATCGAAAAGCCTCATCAGACACTCCTCTTAAGGACACTGCATTGCAATTGCGAAATCAGCATTCTCCGTACAAAATGAGCTTTCGCCCTACCAGAAATACTCCACAGCTGTTTGTCGCAGAATTTAAATCATATTTTTGTCGGTCATTAGGTATTAATAATGTTTTTTTTTTTGGAAATATATTTATTATAGATTTTATTAAAAACAGGAATATACTAAATAAATTAAATAACAAAAAAAAATTAACATTACCTAATAATAAAAATAGTTGGGACATGGAGGCCTTTTAAATATAGCTATAGGATTATACGTGGATATATACATGGTGGCCGAGTTGGTTAGACCTTGGACTTAAAAACGCTTAGGTCCCTGGTTCGAATCCCGGTGTGTACCAATGAGTTTTTAATTTTAAAAAATTATGTACATTTGTTTGACAACACCACTATAGTGCCTCGGAGAGCACGTTAAGCTGTCGGTCCCGGTTTCACTATACCAACTTGTGAAACTGTTTATAGATGGGTTATTGAGTCTATTCAAAACATCGCGACGAGCTAGCCACTTGTTCGGTGTAGACTCATATCATCGGCTACGACGAGGTGGGATTAAAAACCCCTCCGCTGGGTACCCTGGGGCCGTCTAGGCGGTCTCGGGCGCCGTAAGGCACCCGTGATGATATGTATGTATAGGATTAGTTTTATTATCTTTATTGAATAAAATGTCTATAACCTAATATTATTAAAAAACTTTAAAAAAAAAACAAATAGGTAGTTATATTAAATTTAATATTTCTGGAAATCAGTTTTTTTTAATATCATCGTAACCAAAAAAAATAACCCATAGAAAAGATTTTGCGTCAAAAATAATTATTTAACCTCGACCGACAGGCCAAGTTGCAATATTGGAAGTACGTTTGTATGGGCGTCAAGACGACTGCAGAGCCTTAATTTTATTAAATTAAGGCTCTGCAGTCGTTAATTATAATAAATATTTTAATGGAGCACGACATATGACTTTGTGTCCACCTAGTGTTAAGCAGGACTACAAAGTCCATAAATGGCATCGAATAGTATGTTGTTTAATAGTATTGTTTAACAGCATTGGTCGCGTCCAACATGCCGGCTAAATGATGCGGTTACAAAATGTGGCGACAACTAACGTCTACTTTGCAAATACGTCCATGTCGCCGCCTATTTCGTTACCTCATCATTTAGCGGCATAGTGGGAGCGATCAATATTGTTAAACAACAATGTATTGATCGATACTATTCATGGGTTTTATAGGTCTACTTAATACTTATACTCGTATGTCATGAAGCTAAAAAACTCGCCCCACGCCACGCGGACGGGCACGGTTTTTTCCTTAATGAATATCTGTAGATAAAAAGTAACATACCTTGCTTAACATGCTTAAAAAAACAAATAAATATATCAAAAATTGAATTTTAAAGATTTTATTACATACCTACCTACATACATATCATCACGGGAGCCTTACGGCGCCCAAGACCGCCTAGACGGCCCCAGGGTACCCAGAGGAGGGCTTTTAATCCCACCTCGTCGTAGCCGATTGTATGAGTCTACACCGAACAAGTGGCTAGCTCGTCGCCATGTGTTGAATAGACTCAATAACCCATCTATAAACAGTTTCACAAGTTGGTATAGTGAAACTGGGTCTGACAGATTAACGTGGTCTCCGAAGTACTATAGTGGTGTTGTCAAACCAATGTATTTTTTTTTTTTAAATTAAAAACTCATTGGTGTAATGTTTATTTATGTTGATCTACTATATTTACACTGGGCATCGCTAATAATATTAATATAGGATATTATGTGGGACGCCAATTGAAACAAGACCGTGCGATCACCATGCTGCTTTATTCACTCTTGTTGCCAGACTACATAATTGGAATGTTCACTAAGTGATACCACAATTGGTACACACCGGGATTCGAACCAGACTTAGTGTTTTTAAATCCAAGGTCTAACCAACTCGGCCACCACGTATTCTCTTACCTAACTATACAATATTCAATAAGTAACCGACCTGACACAAACAAAACGTCTTCACAGCCAGTGAAATACAACATTCTAGAAAAAGGTAACTCTCGAGTTGAACAAAGGAACTTGAAAACCTTTTTTTCACCAAATTGTCGAGAAAGCCTACAAATACTACCTCTACATTTTCCTCTTGTACAAAATATCCTTTAGGACATCTTATGATATGAAACCCTTAAAGACCGAAGTTTTTTTTTATATCTTTCTAGTGTCTACAGATTTGTTTATTTTACTTATATTTATGCATTTTTATAAATTCCTTATCGAGATAATTTTTATATGATTTTTTTTAAAATAAAATGTAATGAAAAGATTCCAGGTGGGCGTGACTCGAACCCATTAGAAATTATCAAATTATTCTGATAAGGAATTTATAAAAATGCATAAATATAAAAATACTATGTAAAAATAAATAACAGGACTCCTCTGCCATCTAGTAATAGAAACTAGGACTTCTAACTTCACTCATAGAGTTATTAGAAGAACAGCTAATAGAGGGCGTCTGTGTACATAACAAGCATTGACAAAATTCGTGAGAACCTCGTTGAGCGCCTTGCCGCGAAAGTGAGGTTCGTGGGTTTGAGTCCCGCCCACCAAGATGGTTTTCATTGCATTTTATTTTACTTGCAAAACATTACAAGTAATAAAATTATACTAATTTAATTTCCAATATACGTGTCGGCCGAGTTGGTTAAACTTTAGACTTAAAAACACTTAGCTAGGTTCAAACCCCGGTGTGTATCAATGAGTTTTAATGTAAAAAAATATATACATTTGTTTAACAACACCACTATAGTACTTCGGAGACCACGTTAATCTGTCAGTCCCAGTTTCACTATACCACTTGTGAAACTGTTTATAGATGTATTATTGAGTCTATCCAAACATCGAGATGAGCTAGCCACTTATTTGGTGTAGACTAATGCCATCGGCTACAACGAGGCGGTATTAAACCCCCCTCCGCTGCGTCTCGGTCTCGTTAGGTCTCTAGGCGGTCTCGGGTGCCGTAAGGCACCTATGATGATATTTGTTTATATTTAATTAATTTTCGGATTTTTCGAAAGATTAATATTTTTTTTTAATGCCATTACATTTAGTTACAAGAAAAAGATTAAATTATACGGGCAATAAAAGTGATGGTCGAGTTAGGACTTAAATAACCGGTTTTTTTAGGTCCTCGGTATAAAAACTATACCAATTTGTCGAACTGTTTATGGGTCTATCCAAAAACCGTGACCAGCTGGCCACTTGTACGGTGTAGATTAAGAATACCATCTGCCATGCTAATGAAATAACCACGCTTGGTACCCTGAAGCCCTCTAGGCAGTTTTAAGCGCCGTAATTAATGGTTTAGGTACTCATTAAAAAAATAATATCATTTAGAAATATATATATATAGAAATGTATTTTTGCATCCATAATATTATTTATTAATATTATGTTTCACATTTGGTCCTTTTCCCATTCTCCAGAGTCTGAAAATACAGTTTGGAGAAGGAAATATGGACGGAAATTCAAGTAAATGTATGATATAAGATTCTGCTCGTATATGCCTAATATAAGAGAAAAAGCGGTGTTTATTTATTGACAGAGAAAATTCGGGTCGCCTGACTTATTTCTATCAATTCAATTCGGGATTGGATATGAAATAAAATATTTATTTAGTACTTTAATAATAAATTTGGCTACTTTGCAATTTTGCTGGGTCTGGGGTTTTGTAATTCTCTGTGGTATTTCAGTTGATTTTTAAGTGAATTTGCACTATCGCACCAGTGGCCTACTGGTATTACGCCGTACAGGGTTAATGTAAACTTTAACCAAAATGACGTAGTTGTCTGTAAATTTTCAATGTTACCACGTTTGCATTACGTTAGAATTGCATTTAATCCGCCTCCATAGACTAGTGGTTGCGCCTTTGTATCCGGAGGTCGTGGGTTCGATTCCAACCATGGCAATAAAAGTACATTTTACTGTACATTTTGTCATGGTCTGGGTGTTTATAAAATATAATATGTATTATATTGTTGTTTGTGATACACATAGTACAAGCCCAGAGCTTAGTTTGTGACCAGAGCAATATGTGTAAATTGTCCTACATATTATTATTATTAAATTTAAAATGTTATATAATTTAATTTTCACATCTGCTCCCTGTCTCTATGTAATTTTGCAAAGATCTTTTTCTCTTAAAAAGCCACTCTATGAAATGAACTTTCTAAATTATTTTTGAGAATATGTTTACTCTATATTTATCTATGTTTTCAATACAACTATATTGTTGAAAAAACATTTTCGTTCTCGGTTGATAATGGATGCTTTCTTTAATACATAAAAGATCATGGAGCCCCAAGATAAACTTACAATGTAAAAAATCCTTTACATTGTAATTTTAACTTCGAGAAAAGATTTCATTATAAAAATATCCATTATTTAAAATTAAATATTTCATTATATGAGACAATGTTCTTAGCTATCCATGGATTCTCCGTGCAGGTGTTCAGTCTTCCCGGACTTGAGACCGGATAAAATATATCTAAAAATAAAGGAATTTATAAAAATTATATGTAGGATAAAAAAATCGTATTGCTCTAGTCACAAACTGAGCTCTAGACTTGTACTATGTGTAGATACCAGGAACGATAAAATAAATATAATAAGAAAAACGTACATATTTTTTTTTGCATTGGGTGTTAATCGAACCCACGACCACCGGATAAATGCCAAAGTCGCAACCACTAGTCTATGGAGTAAAAAAGGCCATGGTCGCAGGGAAAGTACCCTAAATATTGATAATGGCAATTTTAATTAAAGGAACATTTCCTCATTTTAAAAATACATTTTTTTTTAATTTTTTTTTTTTCTTTTACCACAATCGAGAATCGAACCGACTGAAATCCAAAAAAATATCATCAGGTGGGCAATTCTCGTGCTTTCGATATTCATCTCTATTCGAGATTTTTAAACGAAAAATGACTAAATATGTAATTTTTATTCAATATTTGTATATTTATTATTTATTTCGTTTAATGTTCGATATTTTTGAACGAAAAATGGTATATTTAGTCATTTTTCGTTTAAAAATCTCGAACCGAGAAGAATGTCGAAAGCGCGAGAATTGCCCACCTGTACCTTTATGGCATCAATCGATAAGGCCTTTCATAAGGAATATAATAAAATAGAATACAAAATATATTTATTCAATACAATAATCAATACCAAAACTTATGCTAATTTATAAAATAGAACTCACAATAAAAAAGGAACTGAAAAAACACAAGATTATTTAATGAGTTGGTACACCCTCAGCTTCAGCGTGGTGACTTTACAGAACACCACGCGCTGGTTTTCAGGGTGCACCGTAGTAAATCTAACAAATTACCTATACTTATATTATATATAGGTACTGGGTACCCTGGGGCCGCCTAGGCGGTCTCGGGCGCCGTAAAGCACCCGTGATGAAATGTATGTATGTTATATTATATATGTATACCTAGTTATTAAGACTTAATAGTTAATCTATCCTCCATTTTCTTTTTTTGTGCTACCATCAACCATTTTCTTAGTTTTACTTTAAAATTAGTAGGGTTTTCTAAGCTTCTTACATACATTTTTTTTAAACAACATAATATCTCAAATTAATGGAAGATTAAGAGAAAAAAATCGTTCTATAGTTAACGAAGTTAAAGCACAGTATTCTTACATCTTACACTCAAAGTGAGAAGAGAAAATTAAATTTAAAACGTTATTCGATATTCTTTTCTTCGAGCCTCATTACGTAAGCAATCGTTTCCGTTTAACAAATTGTATTCGATTACTGCCACACACAAAGGTATAGGAACCTCGGCACAATTTCTCAATTTATACATTATCTTATTTTATAATACGTAATAATATAAAATGTAGGTAGGGCATTTTTACACATATTGCCTTGGTCACAAACTAAGCTCTAGGCTTGTCATTTGTGTACCAGAAACATCGATGTAATCTATATCTTTAGGTATTATATTATTCAGGAAAACAACTTGTTTATAGTGAATTAATTCAAAAAATACATAAAATCACGGGTGCCTATTTGGCTCCCGACAATCGTTGAATCGGCCTCAGAGTACCCAGTGGACGGTTTAACCCGTCCTCATTTCGCTGATGGTATTCAGAGGCAAGACCTAACCAGTGGCGAGCTTGTTTATGATGAAATAGCCTTGTTGTATAAAGCGGTCACCCATCCCAGGTCCGGCCTTGTTGACAACTGCTTAACCTTGTTATCAGTTGCACAGAAGGCTGGGCTGCTTTTAAAAAAAAAATGATATTGAGCGGGGCCTTTCTTTCCCCACAGGCCTCGATCTTGACGCCGTTCGTATCCAGCAGGTCGGTCACGCTATACATTCCAGGAGTCAGATCCACAGTATGATCCACTGCAGTTGGGTAAATAATATGCAAACGGCACGCCCATACAAAATGATCTTTGGCACTTCCAGTAATATTTGATTACTGTTTGTCGAAGAATTAAAATAATATTTGTTGTCCGTTGTTGTATTTATTAATCTTTCTGTGTCGGGTTGTTTTTTTTTTTTTTTCGAAATCATAAAAATAACTTTTTTAATATTATAATACAAAAATATGTATTACCCACAACATAAATATTTTTGCGTACAATTACGAACATTAAAAAAAATGGACTAACGGCCAACTTGTAATATTGGATGTACGTTTGTATGGGCGTCAAGTCGACTACAGATCATATTTTAATGAAGTGTAAAAAAAAAATTACAGTTAGATGTTAGTGTACAAATGGTTAGGTTAGGTTACCGATGTACTTTTAGTGATGAATAGCAAATTCATCACTAAAAGTACATCGGGGGTTTTTGATAAGCTTAAACATTTGATATATAAATTAAACGGGCAGTGGAATGGCAATGTGTTTATAGTATGAAAAAATACTATCCAACCGAACGCATTCATACAAAAATGTAGGACTAGGTGGCTAGCTCACTTCATTGATCTGCCATACAAAGTTGGAACTGGGGCGACCAACCTCACCGACCATATCCACGTCTTAAATATGTATTCTAGGTAATAAATAGGGATAATAAAATAATGACTCGTAATGCAAATTCGTCTCTGTCGACGCCCATTACGTAATAGCATCATTTAGCCGGAGTGGGAGCAATCAATATTGTTAAACAATTGATCGACCCTATTCATGGACTTAATAGGTCTGCTCACTATCAGGTAGACACCAAGCCACATGCGTGCTCCAATAAAATAAAAAATACACATCTGAAAAGCGGCCCCAAACTTGTAGTTAAATCACTGCGTATCTGACAACAAGATTAAGCAGATGACAACAAGGCTTGATCTGGGTAACCGCTTTATGCAACGAGGTTATTTCATCATAAACACCGCAACAAGCTCGCCATTTATTAGGTGTTGCCTCCGAATATCATCGGCGAAATGAGGACGGATTAATCCCTCCGCTGGGTACCCTAAAGCCGTTTAAACGGTTCTCGGGAGCGGGAGGGAATAATATACATTCTACAAAACTAATGCAGTTCTTTGTTATTATAATAACTCACTTTAATGACAAAAAAACTGATATCGAATAAATCGTAAATTTTTGGAGAAGTATTTTTTTTGTTTAAAGTTGAAATTTTGGCAACCGCAGTATTTGCTAGATATTTAAAAAAGTTAAATATTAGAACTAGAAGTAAACATATTGGCCAAAGTTTCCATGTCTGGCTGCCATCACATCACTGTCATAATAGAAAACGGCCTAAACTCCATAATGAATTTAAAGCATCGATTTTTTTATGTCATTTTTCAACTAAACGCACACTACATAACAAACTAGTGTAATACCTATTATATCTTCTGTGGTAGTAGGATGATTCCATTGACATGTCTGTCTGTCAAATACTAGACTGTTTTTATATCTACACGGGCGGTACGGCGGTAATAAAATCCTGCCGGCTTTTCCGCCATTTCTATCACTAATTACTGTTCTATTTTTTGTTGAAGCAGCTTTTGCGTTAAAATGAAACTTTGCGTAATGAATTAACTCCAAAGGGTAAACAGATTCCAATTAAGTGAAGAGTTTTCTCGTTTAAGCGCTTCTTTTGCTTATTCAATTACTTTTGCTTAGATTGACTCGCGTGTGAACCAAATCTAATTAGAATTTCTGAACTAATTTCAGAGCAGTAAGTAGATTTTTATTAATTTTCAAATGTAAATTAAATAAATGCCATCACGGGTGCCTATTTGGCTCCCGAGAACTGTTTTAAACGGCCTCAGGGTACCCAGCGGAGGGATTAACCCGTCCTCATTTCGCCGATGGTATTCGAAGGCAACACCTAACAAGTGGCGAGCTTGTTGCGGTGTTTATGATGAAATAGCCTCGTTGTATAAAGCGGTCACCCATCCCAGGCAGATGACAGCCTAACCTTGTTATCAGTTTCACAGTGACAGTGACAATACAAAAAAAAGCGGCCCCAGCCAAAAAGTGGTTAATTTTTGGCTGGGGCCGCTTTTTTTTGTATTTACTTATAAGGTATATAACGGATAAATATATAACCTGGCAACATAACATATGTGTCATAACAATAAAAAGGGATTCACGAAAGTTTTACAGTGTATTTTTATTTTAAGAGTCTCTTAGGAAAAGTTTTAAAATACAATAGAAAAATAAGTGTTATCTGAAGAAAAGTATTTCTGAAAATATTTCCCAAAAAAATAATATACATTCTACAAAACTAATGCAGTTCTTAGTTATTATAATAACTCACTTTAATGACAAAAAACTGATATCGAATAAATCGTAATTTTTTGGAGAAGTTTGTTTTTCGTTTAAAGTTGACTTTTTGGCAGTATTTGCTAGATATTTAAAAAAGTTAAATATTAGAACTAGAAGTATACATATTGGCCAAGGTTTCCATGTTATGCTGCCATCACATCACTGTCATAATAGAACATTGCCTAAACTCTATAATGAAATTAAAGCATCGATTTTTACTTTAATCTAATAGTCTAATGTTAGGTATGTAAGTAACATTTATACATAGAAATTTGTTCGGAATGATCACTCAAAATGGGTTCAGGTTACAAGAGAAATTCTCCTTTAGCCAACACCACATGTTATCTTAAGTTAAAATCTGGGTAAATCTCATCAAAATCCCTAGGATTTGATAATAATGCCTTCAAATCTATAACATTATGCCATCGAGCCTATCTCAAATGCTTTTCCAATGTAATGCTTTCGAAGTTGAGAACTCTATGTAGAGAAAATTAATAGCTCTTTTATAAAAGAAATATATTTTTATAATACTACACTTGGTATAAAAAAACAGTCGCTTTCCGTGTCTGGCTGTACGCTTAGAACTTCCAAATTCCACAACGAATTTTTATGTGGTTCGAGAATTTCATTATATTTAAAGCAAAAATTTTTTTTAAAGATAAAAATTCAAAGAAAAATTTCCTGGTGGGCGGGACTTGAACCCACGAACCTCGTTTTCACGGCTAGCCACTCAACCACTGAGCCAACCAGGTTCCAGTCACCCCTCACGAATTTTGTCATTGCTTGTTATCTACTTATACACAGACGGACTCTATTAGCTTTCTTCTAATAACACTATACGAGTGAAGTTAGAAGACTAAGAAGTCCTAGTTTCTAATACTAGATGGCAGAGGAGTTTTTACTATTAACATTATATTTATAGAAAAGTCAATATATCGTTAAAACATAATTTATAATTTAGGTACTTTTATTTTAACGCTGACTAAATTTTTTGAGTTATATCAAAATGGTGTAGGTACTACGGAATTATATGTCTTATAAATATCTACAAAAAAGTCCGTGGCGTGCCTATAAACATTGCAACCCCGTGCAAAACCAAGGCGGTGCAGTAGTTAAGTTTTTTTTTTAAATCTCCATTTTTGGACTAGCTAGGTCTGTTTACTAACTGGTAAGTACAGAAACACATGCCAGCCCTCATAAAAGGTATTCGTTTATGGAGTCGGTAGGTATATTTATTTACAGGTAGATAAATAAATTCATGAGCAATATTAATATAAAAATCAATTACCTACATATCAACTTTAAATTAATCAAAACTTAAATTGCACGAATCAATGACAAAAATTGTACCAACTGGGAATTGTAACTATCGTTTATTTTATTTTATTGGAGTACGTTATGTGACTTTGTGGTGGTAAGCAGATTTATAATATCCATGAATAGGTTGATAAATAATTTCTTGTTACAGCATACATCGCAACCACTACGCCGCTGGATGATGGGGTTATGAAATGAAATAGACGAAGTTGCATTACGAGTCTATGCTTTATCCGCCGGTTTCGTAACCTCACCCTAAAAGGCCCATCTCGACACAAGAAACCCATGCAGTAGTTTCCTGAAAAAACTAAAACCGAGACATGACTAGGTCAATTGATGGGTTTTTTATTAGTAACACTGGAACGAAAACGGTCGGTCTGTCTAGCGAAGTTATAATAGTTGATCTGTAAGTTTAAAAAAACAATATAGTGCTAGTCGACAACAATTTAAACTATGTAGCTAAAATATTTTCTGAAAATAAATCTCAGCTATAATGAATAAATATTTGATTCAACGAATGACCTATTTCGCCTTACCACAAAAACGTAGATTACGTTTTGAACTTTTGAAATTGAAAAATTTCAGTGATTTGTTAGGATTTTGTAATTTACAAAATTTTGTAGTAATTTTACCGTAGGAATAATATAGATTGCCAGATTTCTAGTTAGAAATTAATAGAAAAAACACTGTGTACCTACTTATTTCTAGATTAACCATTTTAATTTAATCAGTTAGTAGTTTAACCGTGACAAAAAGACAGACAAATTGAGTTCAAACTTTTACATTTATGTTCTAAATTTTTTTATTGAAATTTAAATGTAATTTTCACAGCGTAAGCGGTAGAATGAAATTAAAACGTTACATATATTGGCAAATAACGTTATTTAATTATTTTTTAATTTTATTATTAGTAAGAATATGTAAATACCTTATCGTCCTAACTTATCATTATATACCTATAGCTCTACCACAAGTTTTTGCAAACAGTTTCTATTATAGTACTGTTTAGGCACAGGCCTATTAAGGCAGGATAATTATAATATAAAGTCCTAAAATTAATAAATATATGAATTAAGAGAATTATTCAGGCGTTAGGCGACCTCCGACCTACCGCACTGATTTTATGTAAATTTTAAATAGGTTTTTAGGAACACCTACTTGGTGGACCGCAACCATAGTAATTATATTCAATCACTTGCTCATATCTCGTCCATCAGACGAGATGTCTTTCTTGTAAATAATAAAAAAGAATTAAAAATATCAAAAAATTAATGAATTAGGTTTTATTATAAAACTTTAATAAAGTCCCATTATGTCTCCAAGACAAGTACCTATAGATAGGGATCAACCTGGATAGCTATACTTTTCAAATAAACCTCTCTTATTGGTTGATTCCTATCTATAATTAGTATCGACTGTAGTAACACCTTGTGGTAGAACTACTGAGCCTCTATACCATAAGTTTTTGCTATCGTATATACGATATCTATTTTCAAAAATAAAGTGATCCTATTATATATACGTGGTGGCCCTGTTGGTTAGACATTGGACCACTATGGTCCCTGGTTCAAACCCCGGTGTGTACCAATGAGTTTTTAATCTAAAAATGTATGTATATACATTTGTTTAACAATAGCACTATAGTGCCTCGGAGAGCACGTTAAGCTTTCGGTCCCAGTTTAACTAAACCAACTTGTGAAACTGTTTATAGATGGATTATTGAGTCTATCCAAACATTGCGACGAGCTAGCCACTTGTTCGGTGTTGACTCATCGGTTACGACGAGGTGGGATTTAAAACGGTCTCGGGGCCGTAAGGCACCCGTGATGATAATATATATATATATATATATATAGAGAAGAGTTTTAACATATCAAATGTTATCTTAAGAGGAATTGCTTGAAATTAAAAATTATGCACTAGGAATATACAACACAGAGAGTCTATTTAATCCTCAAATACCATTAATAAATAATGAAATAGAAGAAGAATATAAACAATGAATCCATCCATAATAGTAGTATTAACAGTAGTTTACCGGATTTAGAGGAATCAAATTTAATAAGTAAGTTTAAAGATAATATTTACATAATAATAAACACAAATATAGAAGATAGAAAATTTCTACCTAAACCAAAATTTTGTAAATTATTTTTTGAAAATATGAGATTAATAAATAACTATTTACCTCAAGTATTAATTAACTGTGATGATATAGAAGGAATTAATAATATATTATATGCAGCTGCATTGACATTAATTAAAGAAAACAATAAAAAAAATTACACAAACACTTTTAAACGCAATAAT
Source organism: Monopis laevigella (assembly GCA_947458855.1). Lineage (NCBI taxonomy): Eukaryota > Metazoa > Arthropoda > Insecta > Lepidoptera > Tineidae > Monopis > Monopis laevigella. The sequence goes on along the minus strand of OX381581.1, from coordinate 8,484,864 downwards.
ATTCCTAAATGGAAAGTAAGAATTACAAATAAAATTGAAAATTTCAGAAGAAAATTGGGTCAATTAATAGAAATAAATAAAAATTATGATTCACTAACTAAAAGAATGAATAACATTAAAGAAAAATTATACAAAAGTGTAAACGATTTAAATAATACTATTGAATTATTAAAACAAAAAATAAAAATGTATGCAGGAAGAATTAAAAGATATAATAACATTATTGAAAATAAAAAACAAAATATAATGTTTAAAAATAATGAAAGAAAATTTTATCAAATGACTTTTAATGAAACAATTACAGCTGACAAAATACCAACAAAAGATGAATTACAGAACTTTTGGACAAGTGCATTAAGTAAATGTAGTAATTATAATTCAAAAGCAGTATGGTTACCAAAAATTGAAAGTGAAATTAACATAGATGAAGAATGTAAATTTAAAGAAATTTCAGAAATAGAATTAAAAAAAGTTATAAGAAACCTTAAAAATTGGAAGTCACCTGGAATAGACAAATTACAAAATTATTATATAAAATATTTAGATAATTCACATCAATGTTTATGTAATGCTTTTAATAATATTTTAAAAAATAAAGCAACAGTTAATGAATGGTTCTATTATGGCCAAGTAACTTTAATTCCAAAGAATAATAATACTGAAGATCCTAAAAATTGGAGACCTATCGCTTGCCTGCCAACAATGTATAAAATACTAACATAATTTTTTTCAAATATTATCTATGACCATTGCTACAAAAACAATATAATGTCTATATATCAAAGAGGTTGTTTAAAAAATCATAGAGGATGTAAAGACTTATTAATGACCAATAAATTAATTACAGAAGATGCTATCAATACTAAAAGAAACCTAAGCATGATTTGGATTGATTATAAAAAAGCTTATGATACTGTACCACACGATTTTATATTAAGATGTTTAGATATTTACAAAATTCCTAAGTCTATTACTAAATTTATTTCGGATGCTATGAAAAAATGGATAGTTGTAATGACAGCGAATAGTATCGACAAAAATGTAAAAACTGATAGAATACATATACGTAATGGTATTTTCCAGGGAGACACATTATCGCCTCTTTTATTTTGCTTGGCAATAAACCCACTATCAATTTTATTAGAACAATATTCAAAAAAAGGGTATACACTAAGAAACAAAACAACTTACAATCATTTAATATACATGGATGACATAAAACTGTTTGCAAAAAATGAAAAAGGATTAAATATTTTACTAAATTCTACTGAGATATTTACCAGAGACATAAAAATGGAATTTGGTATTGATAAATGTAACATTTTACAAATAAAAAATGGCAAATGGAGATGAAATTAAATTATTAAATGGTCAAACTATGAAAGAATTACAATTAAATGAAAAATATAAATATTTAGGAATACCAGAACATGGAAAAATTGATTACAATAATGTTAAATGTAATTTAAAAACAGAATATTTACATAGAATAAAAAAAATATGCAAAACTAAATTAAATTCAAGAAATATAATAAAAGCAATTAATACTTATGCAGTGCCCGTAATTTTATATTCGTTTGGGGTCATTAATTACACCACAAAAAATTTACAAGACCTTGATATTAAAACTAGAAATTTTTTACTATATACAAAATTCACCAAAAAAATGCTGACAGTACTAGAATATATTTAAATTTGGAAGATGGTGGGCGCGGATTATTAAACTTGGGAGTTGTTATACAAAAGGACTATAATACTATATAATAATTATTTGGAGAGTTCTAAAGATAAGATCATAAAAACCATTTATTTTTATGAAAATATAAAAGAAAAATATAGTATTATAAAAGAAAGCGAAATGTATACAGATGAGTTTAAATTAAACAAAAATAATATTAATGAAAATTTAATAAAAGTGGCAGAAAATAAATATTTAAATTATAATTGGAGACAAAAATCCATAAGAGGACAATTTGCAAGAAAAGTTATAGACAATAGTTATATACATAAAATTAATTCATTTTCTTGGATTAAAACTCAACATATACCACCTTTATTGGAGCTAAGCATATTCGCAATACAAGACCAATCTGTCATAACTAACCAAATAGAAAGAGACATTTAAAAAAAAGACATAGATGGCAAATGTAGATTATGCAAAGAAAAGGATGAAACCATTCAACATATAACATCAGGATGCGTTGTTTTGGCTCATAACTTATATATTCACAGACATAATAATTTGGTCAAATATATTTATTGGAATTTATTAAAGAAACATAAATTTAATTACAACTCAAAATGGTGGACAACAGAATTAATTAGTGTAGTAAAAAATAACGAAACAAAAATTTTATGGGAAGTAACTATGCAAACAGACAAAAATATCCCACACAATAGACCAGATATAGTTTACACCAATAAAAACACAAATGAAATTTATTTAATAGATATTTCGGTACCGTCTGATTATAATATATTGAATAAGGAAATTGAAAAAAGCATGAAGTATGAACCTTTGAAGAATGAAATGAAAAGATTATATGATTGTAATGTTACAGTAATCCCCATAATTGTTGGCTGTACAGGAATAATTTCGAAAACATTATCAAAATTTTGTGAAAAATTATCATCAGAAATTAGAATTGATATAATGCAAAAACAAGCAGCAATAAATACCTCCAAAATAGTATCTAAATTCTTGTCGAATAATGTAAATACAACTGCAATTAGAATTATTGAAGAATAAAGGAAGAAATTGCTCTAAAATATAACTATACAAGAAAATAAATATTTATCGTCGTTTTCCATCGGGTGAATGGAAAACGGTGATGATAATTATAATTCCAGCATCATTATAAGCTGTGAAAGACTTTAACTCTCGAAAAATTATATATATATATTGGTGGTTGCTCACGTATTAATGTTACGTTAATAAGATACAACACATACATAAGCTATCCTTTCAAACTTCACTATATCAACTTGTTAAACTACCTTTAAGTCCTTAAAAACCCCGCTACGAGCTAGGCATTCTAGGCGGTCTCGGGCGCCGTAATGGTATTAAGTTGTTCATGGTCTGGATGTTAATAAATTAAAATATATATGATATCGTTGTTTCTGGTACATATAGTAAACGCCTAGGGCTTAGTTTGTGACCAGAGCAATATGTCTAAATTAAACTACATATAATAATTATTCAGCCATTTTAATATACGAGTACCCATACAAATATTTTTCAATTAGAGATTTAGAACAGTTATAGAGACTTAATTTCCCTATATCTAATACTTACAACACCTGCGACCTCTTAGATCATTCCCTCATTAATTCACCAGAAATTGAATTCCATTATTGGCACCGATTATTCCAATTCCATTCCGATCACTCGACTGCGGTTCCTAATTTATTTTCGATATAATTGAAGAGTTGGAGAGAGATGTAGAAGGAAATTAGAATGAGTCCCAGGAAGTTTACGTATGCGGAGAAGTTTAACCAAACAGGAAACTCGTGTCGGTAAAGTTAACGAAATTTTGTATAGATAACTACAGCGTTTGTGGCCAGTAGTAAAATAAATATAATAAATTTAAATAAATATCATATAACCTTCACAGCGTAACCAGCGAAGGGGTTTTAAGGTTCCTGGAGTCGCAATCGCGAACTCCGCGTTCTCCATACAAATTTAGCTTTCGCATTTCCAATAATACTCGATTATTGTTTGCCGCAGAATTAAAATAAAAATTTTCTCGGTCATTGTATTTATGAATGTTTCTGTGTTAGGTTATTATTTTTATTTTTTCGAAATTTGAAAAAAAACTTGTTTAATATTATAATACAAAAAAAAATATTACCCACAATTGAGTCTACCTACAACGAATAAGTGATGTCTGGATAGACTCAATAACACATCAATAAACGGTTTCACAGGTTGGTATAGTGAAACTGCAATGATAGTTTAACGACATGTGATATTGTATCTATGATGAAAAGCAGACCTGCATAACTCCAAATTATAAATGAGAAATTGACCGTAGACTAGTGGTTGCGCCTTTGGCTTTGTATCCGGAGGTCGAGGGTTCGATTCCTACCCATGGAAAAAATATATTAGTACGTTTTTTCTATACAGTTTGTCATGGTTTGGGTATTTATAAAATACACTTACCAGTAAAGTCAGACTAACCTAAAAATATAACAAAAAATATTATTGGTCACTTAATGGCTTTAATATTTTTGTAAATGTTAATTAATTTCTTGCTACAAAATTTGAACTGTGTTTTCTTTTTTCGAAACATAATTATTTTTATAATGTTATGTATGCCTCAAGGAAAAGCTTATATTTAATATCAAACGATACAAATTTCATGAAAAAGCTCAAATAAACTATTCATTTTATCCGACAGTTATTTATATAAAAAGCCTTCAGTAATTCAGGCGACGAAATAAAATTATTTTATTTCTACTACTTCGCTACAAATCTTAATAAAGTGGAAGTTTTTGCAAAGACTTTTTACAAAAGAGCAATACCTGTCACAGACATAATAATATCGCACATATAATGTGCCTTTCTGGAGATTAGCGTTATGTGTGCGTTGCATAGACTAAGAGGTGACAATAAAAACGATTTATCATTCGAGGCCACACTGCCTATTTTTAATAATAATAACCCTTCACGAATTTTGTCATTGCTTGTTAAACACTTATACACATGCCATCTATTAGCTTATTTCTAATAACTCTTATGAGTGAAGTTAGAAGTCCTAGATTCTAATACTAGATGGCAGAGAAGTCGGTTATTTGTTTTTACTTTATTCAGTATTTTTATATTTATGCATTTCTACAAATTCCTTATCAGGATAATTTTATATTATTTTTTTAAAGTTAAAATGCAATGAAAAAATTCATGAGGGATGACTGGAACCTGGATAGCTTAGCGGTTGAGCACCCTGCCGTGAAAGCGAGGTTCGTGGGTTCAAGTCCCGCCCATCAGGATATTTTTCATTGCATTTTATATTTAAAATAATAATATAATAAAAATAACAGTATATTAATCATTAAGTTTAAAATCAATATTAGATTTTTTTTATTAAAGAGATGCTCACGGTGCACGCTGAAAATCAGCGCGTGGCATACTGTAAAGTCTCGTCATGCATAAGCTAAGTGTGAATAGAATTCAATAAATTATTTGTATAAATACACTTTAACCTATGTGTCGATTTTTTTGAATTATATTAAGTTCGTTAAACTATTGAATGCTTTTTTTTCCATTTCCATTTATTTACTTAAATCCAAAAATAAATGAATTCATTAACTACCGTAGTCTTTATACCTTATGTATATATAATACATGAACAACATTATATAGTTATTGTTCCAAACTATTATAAAGATAAATGTTTTCATTAACGTACTTGACTGTAATTAGGCGTTATATATGCTTGTGTTATATTAATATGTTTTAAAACTACACTATTATTTTGATTTACTTTTAATGTTATGTAATATAATGTATGAATGAATCGAAGTGTTCAGTTGCTAAGTTAAGTCTCTACATTCATTTTATATGATATTATTACTTCACAGTTTCTTTTTTTCTGTCCCGTAGCCGTAGTCTAACTCTCGGACTATATTTTAGATAGTCAACACACGCTCGGCGCACCCCGGCGGACTAAGAATGGAGGGATGATAAAAATTATTATGGCATTATTTTGATCCTTAATAATGTGAGGAACAGGCTACTGTCAGCTTGCTTCAGTCGTTGTGTCCTATTATAATCTGTTTACAAAAGGAAATCTTAAAAATAATAAAGAACAGTTGAGGAGGGAAGAAGGAGATGATGTTATTTTAAATATTAGCAAGTATATAAATGCTCGTTGCGTTGTGAGCTAAGGTGTGATACTTCCACCATAGTAGATATTTGGATGGGGCTTAATACTAAAAATATGTTCATAATATACTGGGGACTTTGAAAGGATGTACTTTGGGCTAATATGAGGTTCTACTGATCAATACGAACAACTTTTCCCATGGAACCATGTGCCGCAAATGAAAAAAAAATTTGCCTTCTCCATACAAACTAGTAATGCTAAAATTACCAATTTGTATAGGGAAGCCAAAATTTTTTTTCATTTGCGACACATGGTTCCATTGGAAATGTTGTTCCATTTGATCAGCAGAACCTCATATAAGCCTAAAGTACATCCTTTCAAATTCACCCTGTATAATTTAGAATTAAACGAACTTACCTGGTGAAGTTCGATTCTAATTATACGAGTATCACGAAGAAGACGATTACATTACAAGCAGCAGTACGTTGTATGGTGCCGGTCGTTGTCACATTTTTACAGAACAGAGACAAACAGAAAAAAGATGTCTGTCTCGCTCACACCCGCTCCTTACCGATGCCGTAGCGCCCCCGCATCATTACGTTTAAAGTTAATACTAAAATTTCAAAATTTTGAAAAAATAAAATAATGGGTAAAATAAATATTAAAGGGTTGGGAGGGAACTAGGTAATCGTCTTCTTCGTGATACTCGTATAATTAGAATCGAACTTCACCAGGTAAGTTCGTTTAATTCTAAATTATACTTCGTATCCCTCCGAAGACGATTACATTACAAGCAGATGTTTAAAGTTATAAAAAATTTTGAAAATTTACCAAGTACTATATTGATTTTCAATCGAAACAATGTAGTTATCTAAAACTTTGGTTCCACAGACCAAGTTTCAGGAAAATAATGTTATTACAAAATCCGCGTTTTCTGTAACCTCTCTATTATAATATTTTAAAAATATGTTTGAGGAATCACTCCAGCCCGCAGTCCTCCGAACCACTTGTAAACTAATTCCTTTCCTACGCGCTGCAGAAGTATACGCATGGCGAGTACTGTGTGCACCAAATATTAAAGTGTCTATACCACTGTTTTGTAAGCTAAGTTTTACCCTTTTTGTGAGGTTTTCTAAAGCTTATAAACAAATTATTAGTAGAGTCTGTTCTAAGATATTTTAAGAGCTAGAGCCGGGCATATATTTGGGTTTTCTTTTATGTAAGGCAGTTTAACAAGTGGTTGAAAGGACCCAGGCCTAGAAGTCTTTATGAGGTCATCAACCCTAATTATTATGTTATATTTGTAACTTTAATAAGACTCAGAGTCTGCATTTTTTGTGCAGAAGCAATAGCCAAAAGTGTTATGGTTTTATATGATAAGTCCTGTAGAGTTACATTATCATATGGATAGTATTGGCTCAAGTAATTAATAACAATAATGGTATTCCAAGTAATGTCCTATTTGGGAGTGGATGGCCTTAGCCTGAATACTCCTTTTAATAATCTAGTAATACAGTCATTAGATGTTACATTTGTGCCTAAAACCAATGCTAGAGCCGATCTAGAGGTATTTTAGGTGCTGTAGCTAGCTCCAGATTCAAAACTTTCTGTCAAGTATGATATTACTTGGGTTATATTTGCATTACAAGAATCAAACCTGTTATTTTCACAAAAATCCACCAAGATTTAAGGGCAAAGTCAATATACTTAATGTTGTTTTCGATAGGGATGCCATAAGTAAATTTAGAGACGAATTTGAGACACCTCGCTTTTCGAATAACTGCCTAATAATCTCGCTGCCACCAGGGTAAGATCTGCATGGAGTGGGTGAGATTCTCTGAAAGGAGAAAGTAACAAATTTGTTTGAGAGTGTAAATATAACACCTGTGAAATTATATGCTTTCGGTATAGTGGGAACCATGATTGGGAAGGCCAGTATGGAACTACTAAAATACCTTCAGCATTATCAGTTATATATTTATGTACCACCTTAGTGATAAGACTGAATGGTGGGAAGGCATAAAATTTTAACTCTTTCCAATTAAAGGTAAATGCAGCCACAACTTCAGATTGGGCATCAAGCTTCCACGAAGCATACCTCTCACATTTGTGATTCTGTATGCTTGCGAAGAGATCAAAATTTGGTGTGCCAAATGTGTATGTTATTTGTTTAAATGCATAATCTGCAAGAGCCCACTCCGTGCCCGATGAGAGTTTTCGCGAGGCCTGGTCAGCAACAACATTATCAGCGGATCTTATATAAGAAGCAAAAATAAATATATTGCAGTCTTCACACCACTGCCATATGTCACGTGACAATTTATTTAGGTGAGTATTATTAAACCACCATTTAAAGTCTATAGTCAGATGAGGACCTAAAGACCTTTTCTTGTTGTAATTATCAGTGTAGTTAAGTGCCAAAAACTTTTCTCTTTCCAACAGCTTGGTATAAACCCAACCATAACTCACAGCTGGACATGCTGAGGTAAGAATACCAGTAAATTGAGCCAGCTGTCTGATAGTAATTTTTTTTTTTTTTTTTTTTGAGAAATAAACTTTTTGCCCATATTTAATTCTTATTTTCTTTTCTTGTAGTAAATAAATTGTCATGTTGGAAGTATTAAACATAAATCCAAGAAATTTACAATATGTCCTTGGTACAAATTATGGAATTCCATAAGAAACATAACTTCTTTCTATCAGCTTTATTAACTGATAATAGGAAGTAAGCATCTTTAAGATCTAAGGTAGTCATATAATTCTTGTAGTTTAATAGTTTCAAAGCCATACGGTAATCTTCCATTTTAAAATGTATATTTGTAATGAATTCATTTTTATTTAATCTGTGAGTTCTATTCGGCTTTGGAACTGTAAAAAATTGGGAAATATACTGCTCAGCACAAGGTACATTTAGAGATATACTCTAGTTTAAGATATTCACTTACACATTTATCAAAATAGTACAATCAGCCTCTGAATGATTTACATTTTTAGGTATATAGCACTGAATGGGTTCCTTTTCAAAAGGAATCTTACATCCCTTGATCCATAATAGTATTGTGTGATCATTAGTTATCTCCTGCCACCTCTTATAGAAATTTTGTAATCTACCAGCTATTTTTATATTATTTACCTGGGTCAATATCTCCTCGGGCGGAATTGCACTGGCCTGTTTTGGCGAGTCAGGTCTGGTTGACGCTGGGGTTGGCGCTGAGGCTGCCGCCGTGCTACGGGGTTCACTCGCTGCTCAGCGGCTACCCGTAAAGTCCCCCGTATGTTTAAAGTTGCTCGAGGAGTAAATGAAGTGGCTATAGGTCTTTTGAGGGCCATTGCCGTAGCTGGTGGTTGAAATTTTTTTCAAAAGATCTGACTTAGAGTCCTTACTAAGGCCATTAAGTAAAATATACTTCCATCTAGAAGTTAAATCTTTATGTATATTCTCTCCAAGGGTTCTATCATTTGACAAGTCCTAGTATGTCCAACAAATCAGTACAGTACAGATGGTACCTCATCATTAGTATAAATATATGATATAATAACCACATTTTAGACACTTGTGGGCTGCTGGGCCATGATTTAATTGTTTACAATGAAATAGGTAAATATTTATTAAAAATATTGGGTAACATGTTTTAATTGTTTACATTGTATTTAATTGTATAAGCAAAACAAAACCATTTAGATTTCTTTTTAGGCAATTTTATCCATTTAGAATAAAATGTAATTGTATAAGCAAAACAAAACCATTTAGATTTCTTTTTAGGCAATTTTATCCATATAGAATAAAATGTAATTGTATAAGCAAAATAAAACCATTTAGATTTCTTTTTAGGCAATTTTATCCATTTAGAATAAAATATATTGTTCACAAACGGTTTACGCTAGGTAACAACGAAAAATTAACTAAGGTATCCTTTTAGAATACCTACATATAATGCTAATAAACGATTTACGTTTAGCTATGACAAGTAGGTAGATACTAAAAACTAATTAAAGTACAATAAATACTCCATGAGAGGAACCTTTCCTCCTTTATTCGTTTTTGGATAAATAAAATGAAATAGGTACACGATTTACGTGTACATAAAAAGGCAATAAGAATTGTATAACCGAATTGCATATAGCAAACTTAGCGTTAAATACTGATAAAAATATATTAAATTTTAACCCTGGTTAGGTATCTACAAAAAAACTTACCTTCGGGAAATATTTCGTCACAGCTATTGTTTTCGGAATCGGATTTGAAATCCTGCCGATTCTTTACCTTTCTCTCGAGTTTCTTAATTTTTTTCATTATATTCTCGTAGTTGCCTTCTTTTGATGTCTTTCTTTTTCTCATAGCTTTTATAATAAAATAAAATGGCGGAAAAAGAAACCCACGCTAGTTTTAATTCGCGAGAATAAAAATCACTCAACAAGCGCATGCGACCTTGACCGCACACAAAAACGTAATGATGCGGGGGCGCTACGGCATCGGTAAGGAGCGGGTGTGAGCGAGACAGACATCTTTTTTCTGTTTGTCTCTGTTCTGTAAAAATGTGACAACGACCGGCACCATACAACGTACTGCTGCTTGTAATGTAATCGTCTTCGGAGGATACGAAGTATAATGTTATTGTACATACAACTTAAAAAAAAAGTACTATAAAGATTTCTGAGAAATTACTTGTACGGGGCCAGGAAGTATGCTTCCTAGCCCCGCTACAGTGTACACTGGGATCATGGTATAATAGTGTTCAAACTGAGTATTACAAAAATGTACGTTTATTGATCATTACAATCATAATAATCAATGTCCTAAAAAATCATATAACATAACGTACATAATATTATTAACATATTTTTAGTAGTAAGCCCCATCCAAATATCTACTGTGGTGGGGCCACGAAGTATCACACCTTGTCGCCGCCGATTGTATGAGGCTATACCGAACAAGTTGCCAGCTTGTCGCAGTGTGTTGAAAGACTCTATATCCCATCTTTAAACAGTTTCACAAGTTGGTACGTTGTATCAGTACATATATCCATACAAAATCAGCTTTCGCTCTTCCAGTAACACTCGACTACTGTTTGTCGCAGAGTTAAAATAATATTTTAGTCTGTGATTGTGTATATTAATATTTCTGCGTTGGGTTATTTTTTATTCATCATGCCAGCCTTTCGCGCGTCCACTGCTGGACATAGGCCTCCCCCAATATTTTTTATTATTTTCAGAAAGAGTTTTTTTAATAACACAAAAATATTTATCATATTACCCATAACAGAAAGAGTTTTTCGTATAATTACCAAACATAAAAATAATAATTGAACTAACAGCCAAGTTGTAAATTTGGAAGTACGTTTGGCGTCTAGTTGACTATTGTCAAACAAGTGAACATCTTGTTTTTAATTACGGTACGTTTGAGTACTGCTTAAAAGGCTTACAAAGCTAGCTTAATTTACTTGACAGGTGATTTTTTAGTACTTCGATTCGCTTTTGATTATTGATGACGTCACAGAAAAAAAGCAAATTACGTCATCGAATTCGCTGCGAACGCTTTGAAAATACGAGTATGCACTACATCTATCAAAGTAAATTGTCTGTGGTCACATTATTACATGTTATTGTGTATCAAATACGTTTTTTTTTGTTTTTTTTTATTGTTCCTCCCTTTCACTTAACAGTTTTTGAACTCTATTTTGTATTCTCTTATGAATTGTATATGATATTTATTTATGCACATAAAACTGTTCGAGTACTCCTGCAAACGCTGCGATTGCTTTGCTTCGCTTTGAGTACTTTGACGGCTAAGCGCTTTAAGTGAAAACAGTACTAAACGAACACACTGTTAAAAGACAATGGTACACGCAGCGGCCACATTGTTTCTTATAACGTGAGCGTTAGATTGTCAAAATAACGAATTCCGCTATTAGCGTGCTCTGCCCCAATCAGCGAAGGTTAAAACTCTGATTGGGGGAGAGAACGCTAATAGCGGAAATCGTTATTTTGACAATCTAACGATCACGTTATAAGAAACAGAATGTGGTCGCAGGGTTTGAACAAAAGTCTAAAAACTGTACAGTTCTTAACTCTGAGGTCTAAGCAGCCTCCAAATAAGTATATAATACGATTTAGGACTGCCTAATAATAAATATCTAGTAATAAATATTTACTATATTAACCCCGTACCATATTAATAATAAATAAAGAAAAAAAGAAAGAAAAACTTTATTTATACACCAAACAAGTTTGACAAATTATTATAATATATCTTATAACTATAAACAGAATGTGTGTTGCAACAACAGGTTGTGCTGTAGCGCTGATTTTCAGCCGATGCCTATTATGTACGAGGGCGGTAGAAGGCATATTGTATAAATTTAATAAACACAATTAAAAAAGTAAGTATAAAACACAGAAAAAATAAAACAATCAAAACTAAAACTACCCAAGATATAAAAAATAAATAAATATTAACAAAAATTAAAGCAAAAAATAAAAATAATCCCTAAATACACAACAATAAGAAAACTTAAAATTACAAAAGAAAAAACTACGTACCTAAGCATTATCAGTTAATTAGACAATATTATTATTAACATCATTATTTATTACCTATTATCTACTATGATTATACTTCGTATCCCTCCGAAGACGATTACATTACAAGCAGCAGTACGTTGTATGGTGCCGGTCGTTGTCACATTTTTACAGAACAGAGACAAACAGAAAAAAGATGTCTGTCTCGCTCACACCCGCTCCTTACCGATGCCGTGGCGCCCCCGCATCATTACGTTTTTGTGTGCGGTCAAGGTCGCATGCGCTTGTTGAGTGATTTTTATTCTCGCGAATTAAAACTAGCGTGGGTTTCTTTTTCCGCCATTTTATTTTATTATAAAAGCTATGAGAAAAAGAAAGACATCAAAAGAAGGCAACTACGAGAATATAATGAAAAAAATTAAGAAACTCGAGAGAAAGGTAAAGAATCGGCAGGATTTCAAATCCGATTCCGAAAACAATAGCTGTGACGAAATATTTCCCGAAGGTAAGTTTTTTTGTAGATACCTAACCAGGGTTAAAATTTAATATATTTTTATCAGTATTTAACGCTAAGTTTGCTATATGCAATTCGGTTATACAATTCTTATTGCCTTTTTATGTACACGTAAATCGTGTACCTATTTCATTTTATTTATCCAAAAACGAATAAAGGAGGAAAGGTTCCTCTCATGGAGTATTTATTGTACTTTAATTAGTTTTTAGTATCTACCTACTTGTCATAGCTAAACGTAAATCGTTTATTAGCATTATATGTAGGTATTCTAAAAGGATACCTCAGTTAATTTTTCGTTGTTACCTAGCGTAAACCGTTTGTGAACAATATATTTTATTCTAAATGGATAAAATTGCCTAAAAAGAAATCTAAATGGTTTTGTTTTGCTTATTCAATTAAATATATTTTATTCTAAATGGATAAAATTGCCTAAAAAGAAATCTAAATGGTTTTATTTTGCTTATACAATTACATTTTATTCTACATGAATAAAATTGCCTAAAAAGAAATCTAAATGGTTTTGTTTTGCTTATACAATTACATTTTATTCTAAAGTTATAAAAAATTTTGAAAATTTACCAAGTACTATATTGATTTTCAATCGAAACAATGTAGTTATCTAAAACTTTGGTTCCACAGACCAAGTTTCAGGAAAATAATGTTATTACAAAATCCGCGTTTTCTGTAACCTCTCTATTATAATATTTTAAAAATATGTTTGAGGAATCACTCCAGCCCGCAGTCCTCCGAACCACTTGTAAACTAATTCCTTTCCTACGCGCTGCAGAAGTATACGCATGGCGAGTACTGTGTGCACCAAATATTAAAGTGTCTATACCACTGTTTTGTAAGCTAAGTTTTACCCTTTTTGTGAGGTTTTCTAAAGCTTATAAACAAATTATTAGTAGAGTCTGTTCTAAGATATTTTAAGAGCTAGAGCCGGGCATATATTTGGGTTTTCTTTTATGTAAGGCAGTTTAACAAGTGGTTGAAAGGACCCAGGCCTAGAAGTCTTTATGAGGTCATCAACCCTAATTATTATGTTATATTTGTAACTTTAATAAGACTCAGAGTCTGCATTTTTTGTGCAGAAGCAATAGCCAAAAGTGTTATGGTTTTATATGATAAGTCCTGTAGAGTTACATTATCATATGGATAGTATTGGCTCAAGTAATTAATAACAATAATGGTATTCCAAGTAATGTCCTATTTGGGAGTGGATGGCCTTAGCCTGAATACTCCTTTTAATAATCTAGTAATACAGTCATTAGATGTTACATTTGTGCCTAAAACCAATGCTAGAGCCGATCTAGAGGTATTTTAGGTGCTGTAGCTAGCTCCAGATTCAAAACTTTCTGTCAAGTATGATATTACTTGGGTTATATTTGCATTACAAGAATCAAACCTGTTATTTTCACAAAAATCCACCAAGATTTAAGGGCAAAGTCAATATACTTAATGTTGTTTTCGATAGGGATGCCATAAGTAAATTTAGAGACGAATTTGAGACACCTCGCTTTTCGAATGACTGCCTAATAATCTCGCTGCCACCAGGGTAAGATCTGCATGGAGTGGGTGAGATTCTCTGAAAGGAGAAAGTAACAAATTTGTTTGAGAGTGTAAATATAACACCTGTGAAATTATATGCTTTCGGTATAGTGGGAACCATGATTGGGAAGGCCAATATGGAACTACTAAAATACCTTCAGCATTATCAGTTATATATTTATGTACCACCTTAGTGATAAGACTGAATGGTGGGAAGGCATAAAATTTTAACTCTTTCCAATTAAAGGTAAATGCAGCCACAACTTCAGATTGGGCATCAAGCTTCCACGAAGCATACCTCTCACATTTGTGATTCTGTATGCTTGCGAAGAGATCAAAATTTGGTGTGCCAAATGTGTATGTTATTTGTTTAAATGCATAATCTGCAAGAGCCCACTCCGTGCCCGATGAGAGTTTTCGCGAGGCCTGGTCAGCAACAACATTATCAGCGGATCTTATATAAGAAGCAAAAATAAATATATTGCAGTCTTCACACCACTGCCATATGTCACGTGACAATTTATTTAGGTGAGTATTATTAAACCACCATTTAAAGTCTATAGTCAGATGAGGACCTAAAGACCTTTTCTTGTTGTAATTATCAGTGTAGTTAAGTGCCAAAAACTTTTCTCTTTCCAACAGCTTGGTATAAACCCAACCATAACTCACAGCTGGACATGCTGAGGTAAGAATACCAGTAAATTGAGCCAGCTGTCTGATAGTAATTTTTTTTTTTTTTTTTTGAGAAATAAACTTTTTGCCCATATTTAATTCTTATTTTCTTTTCTTGTAGTAAATAAATTGTCATGTTGGAAGTATTAAACATAAATCCAAGAAATTTACAATATGTCCTTGGTACAAATTATGGAATTCCATAAGAAACATAACTTCTTTCTATCAGCTTTATTAACTGATAATAGGAAGTAAGCATCTTTAAGATCTAAGGTAGTCATATAATTCTTGTAGTTTAATAGTTTCAAAGCTAATCCTAATCTTAAAATCTAATCTTAAAGCTAATGGTAATCTTCCATTTTAAAATGTATATTTGTAATGAATTCATTTTTATTTAATCTGTGAGTTCTATTCGGCTTTGGAACTGTAAAAAATTGGGAAATATACTGCTCAGCACAAGGTACATTTAGAGATATACTCTAGTTTAAGATATTCACTTACACATTTATCAAAATAGTACAATCAGCCTCTGAATGATTTACATTTTTAGGTATATAGCACTGAATGGGTTCCTTTTCAAAAGGAATCTTACATCCCTTGATCCATAATAGTATTGTGTGATCATTAGTTATCTCCTGCCACCTCTTATAGAAATTTTGTAATCTACCAGCTATTTTTATATTATTTACCTGGGTCAATATCTCCTCGGGCGGAATTGCACTGGCCTGTTTTGGCGAGTCAGGTCTGGTTGACGCTGGGGTTGGCGCTGAGGCTGCCGCCGTGCTACGGGGTTCACTCGCTGCTCAGCGGCTACCCGTAAAGTCCCCCGTATGTTTAAAGTTGCTCGAGGAGTAAATGAAGTGGCTATAGGTCTTTTGAGGGCCATTGCCGTAGCTGGTGGTTGAAATTTTTTTCAAAAGATCTGACTTAGAGTCCTTACTAAGGCCATTAAGTAAAATATACTTCCATCTAGAAGTTAAATCTTTATGTATATTCTCTCCAAGGGTTCTATCATTTGACAAGTCCTAGTATGTCCAACAAATCAGTACAGTACAGATGGTACCTCATCATTAGTATAAATATATGATATAATAACCACATTTTAGACACTTGTGGGCTGCTGGGCCATGATTTAATTGTTTACAATGAAATAGGTAAATATTTATTAAAAATATTGGGTAACATGTTTTAATTGTTTACATTGTATTTAATTGTATAAGCAAAACAAAACCATTTAGATTTCTTTTTAGGCAATTTTATCCATTTAGAATAAAATGTAATTGTATAAGCAAAACAAAACCATTTAGATTTCTTTTTAGGCAATTTTATCCATATAGAATAAAATGTAATTGTATAAGCAAAATAAAACCATTTAGATTTCTTTTTAGGCAATTTTATCCATTTAGAATAAAATATATTGTTCACAAACGGTTTACGCTAGGTAACAACGAAAAATTAACTAAGGTATCCTTTTAGAATACCTACATATAATGCTAATAAACGATTTACGTTTAGCTATGACAAGTAGGTAGATACTAAAAACTAATTAAAGTACAATAAATACTCCATGAGAGGAACCTTTCCTCCTTTATTCGTTTTTGGATAAATAAAATGAAATAGGTACACGATTTACGTGTACATAAAAAGGCAATAAGAATTGTATAACCGAATTGCATATAGCAAACTTAGCGTTAAATACTGATAAAAATATATTAAATTTTAACCCTGGTTAGGTATCTACAAAAAAACTTACCTTCGGGAAATATTTCGTCACAGCTATTGTTTTCGGAATCGGATTTGAAATCCTGCCGATTCTTTACCTTTCTCTCGAGTTTCTTAATTTTTTTCATTATATTCTCGTAGTTGCCTTCTTTTGATGTCTTTCTTTTTCTCATAGCTTTTATAATAAAATAAAATGGCGGAAAAAGAAACCCACGCTAGTTTTAATTCGCGAGAATAAAAATCACTCAACAAGCGCATGCGAC
This sequence comes from Monopis laevigella, assembly GCA_947458855.1. Lineage (NCBI taxonomy): Eukaryota > Metazoa > Arthropoda > Insecta > Lepidoptera > Tineidae > Monopis > Monopis laevigella. The sequence continues at coordinate 8,467,801 of OX381581.1, read as the reverse complement.
CTTGACCGCACACAAAAACGTAATGATGCGGGGGCGCTACGGCATCGGTAAGGAGCGGGTGTGAGCGAGACAGACATCTTTTTTCTGTTTGTCTCTGTTCTGTAAAAATGTGACAACGACCGGCACCATACAACGTACTGCTGCTTGTAATGTAATCGTCTTCGGAGGGATACGAAGTATAATGTTATTGTACATACAACTTAAAAAAAAAGTACTATAAAGATTTCTGAGAAATTACTTGTACGGGGCCAGGAAGTATGCTTCCTAGCCCCGCTACAGTGTACACTGGGATCATGGTATAATAGTGTTCAAACTGAGTATTACAAAAATGTACGTTTATTGATCATTACAATCATAATAATCAATGTCCTAAAAAATCATATAACATAACGTACATAATATTATTAACATATTTTTAGTAGTAAGCCCCATCCAAATATCTACTGTGGTGGGGCCACGAAGTATCACACCTTGTCGCCGCCGATTGTATGAGGCTATACCGAACAAGTTGCCAGCTTGTCGCAGTGTGTTGAAAGACTCTATATCCCATCTTTAAACAGTTTCACAAGTTGGTACGTTGTATCAGTACATATATCCATACAAAATCAGCTTTCGCTCTTCCAGTAACACTCGACTACTGTTTGTCGCAGAGTTAAAATAATATTTTAGTCTGTGATTGTGTATATTAATATTTCTGCGTTGGGTTATTTTTTATTCATCATGCCAGCCTTTCGCGCGTCCACTGCTGGACATAGGCCTCCCCCAATATTTTTTATTATTTTCAGAAAGAGTTTTTTTAATAACACAAAAATATTTATCATATTACCCATAACAGAAAGAGTTTTTCGTATAATTACCAAACATAAAAATAATAATTGAACTAACAGCCAAGTTGTAAATTTGGAAGTACGTTTGGCGTCTAGTTGACTATTGTCAAACAAGTGAACATCTTGTTTTTAATTACGGTACGTTTGAGTACTGCTTAAAAGGCTTACAAAGCTAGCTTAATTTACTTGACAGGTGATTTTTTAGTACTTCGATTCGCTTTTGATTATTGATGACGTCACAGAAAAAAAGCAAATTACGTCATCGAATTCGCTGCGAACGCTTTGAAAATACGAGTATGCACTACATCTATCAAAGTAAATTGTCTGTGGTCACATTATTACATGTTATTGTGTATCAAATACGTTTTTTTTTGTTTTTTTTTATTGTTCCTCCCTTTCACTTAACAGTTTTTGAACTCTATTTTGTATTCTCTTATGAATTGTATATGATATTTATTTATGCACATAAAACTGTTCGAGTACTCCTGCAAACGCTGCGATTGCTTTGCTTCGCTTTGAGTACTTTGACGGCTGATTAGATTGGCTTAAAGCCTAAGCGCTTTAAGTGAAAACAGTACTAAACGAACACACTGTTAAAAGACAATGGTACACGCAGCGGCCACATTGTTTCTTATAACGTGAGCGTTAGATTGTCAAAATAACGAATTCCGCTATTAGCGTGCTCTGCCCCAATCAGCGAAGGTTAAAACTCTGATTGGGGGAGAGAACGCTAATAGCGGAAATCGTTATTTTGACAATCTAACGATCACGTTATAAGAAACAGAATGTGGTCGCAGGGTTTGAACAAAAGTCTAAAAACTGTACAGTTCTTAACTCTGAGGTCTAAGCAGCCTCCAAATAAGTATATAATACGATTTAGGACTGCCTAATAATAAATATCTAGTAATAAATATTTACTATATTAACCCCGTACCATATTAATAATAAATAAAGAAAAAAAGAAAGAAAAACTTTATTTATACACCAAACAAGTTTGACAAATTATTATAATATATCTTATAACTATAAACAGAATGTGTGTTGCAACAACAGGTTGTGCTGTAGCGCTGATTTTCAGCCGATGCCTATTATGTACGAGGGCGGTAGAAGGCATATTGTATAAATTTAATAAACACAATTAAAAAAGTAAGTATAAAACACAGAAAAAATAAAACAATCAAAACTAAAACTACCCAAGATATAAAAAATAAATAAATATTAACAAAAATTAAAGCAAAAAATAAAAATAATCCCTAAATACACAACAATAAGAAAACTTAAAATTACAAAAGAAAAAACTACGTACCTAAGCATTATCAGTTAATTAGACAATATTATTATTAACATCATTATTTATTACCTATTATCTACTATGATTATACTTCGTATCCCTCCGAAGACGATTACATTACAAGCAGCAGTACGTTGTATGGTGCCGGTCGTTGTCACATTTTTACAGAACAGAGACAAACAGAAAAAAGATGTCTGTCTCGCTCACACCCGCTCCTTACCGATGCCGTGGCGCCCCCGCATCATTACGTTTTTGTGTGCGGTCAAGGTCGCATGCGCTTGTTGAGTGATTTTTATTCTCGCGAATTAAAACTAGCGTGGGTTTCTTTTTCCGCCATTTTATTTTATTATAAAAGCTATGAGAAAAAGAAAGACATCAAAAGAAGGCAACTACGAGAATATAATGAAAAAAATTAAGAAACTCGAGAGAAAGGTAAAGAATCGGCAGGATTTCAAATCCGATTCCGAAAACAATAGCTGTGACGAAATATTTCCCGAAGGTAAGTTTTTTTGTAGATACCTAACCAGGGTTAAAATTTAATATATTTTTATCAGTATTTAACGCTAAGTTTGCTATATGCAATTCGGTTATACAATTCTTATTGCCTTTTTATGTACACGTAAATCGTGTACCTATTTCATTTTATTTATCCAAAAACGAATAAAGGAGGAAAGGTTCCTCTCATGGAGTATTTATTGTACTTTAATTAGTTTTTAGTATCTACCTACTTGTCATAGCTAAACGTAAATCGTTTATTAGCATTATATGTAGGTATTCTAAAAGGATACCTCAGTTAATTTTTCGTTGTTACCTAGCGTAAACCGTTTGTGAACAATATATTTTATTCTAAATGGATAAAATTGCCTAAAAAGAAATCTAAATGGTTTTGTTTTGCTTATTCAATTAAATATATTTTATTCTAAATGGATAAAATTGCCTAAAAAGAAATCTAAATGGTTTTATTTTGCTTATACAATTACATTTTATTCTACATGAATAAAATTGCCTAAAAAGAAATCTAAATGGTTTTGTTTTGCTTATACAATTACATTTTATTCTAAATGGATAAAATTGCCTAAAAAGAAATCTAAATGGTTTTGTTCTGCTTATACAATTACATTTTATTCTAAATGGATAAAATTGCCTAAAAAGAAATCTAAATGGTTTTGTTCTGCTTATACAGTTACATTTTATTCTAAATGGATAAAATTGCCTAAAAAGAAATCTAAATGGTTTTGTTTTGCTTATACAATTACATTTTATTCTAAATGGATAAAATTGCCTAAAAAGAAATCTAAATGGTTTTGTTCTGCTTATACAATTACATTTTATTCTAAATGGATAAAATTGCCTAAAAAGAAATCTAAATGGTTTTGTTTTGCTTATACAGTTACATTTTATTCTAAATGGATAAAATTTCCTAAAAAGAAATCTAAATGGTTTTGTTTTGCTTATACAATTACATTTTTTTCTAAATGGATAAAATTGCCTAAAAAGAAATCTAAATGGTTTTGTTTTGCTTATACAATTACATTTTTTTCTAAATGGATAAAATTGCCTAAAAAGAAATCTAAATGGTTTTGTTTTGCTTATACAATTACATTTTATTCTATATGGATAAAATTGCCTAAAAAGAAATCTAAATGGTTTTGTTTTGCTTATACAATTACATTTTATTCTAAATGGATAAAATTGCCTAAAAAGAAATCTAAATGGTTTTGTTTTGCTTATACAATTAAATACAATGTAAACAATTAAAACATGTTACCCAATATTTTTAATAAATATTTACCTATTTCATTGTAAACAATTAAATCATGGCCCAGCAGCCCACAAGTGTCTAAAATGTGGTTATTATATCATATATTTATACTAATGATGAGGTACCATCTGTACTGTACTGATTTGTTGGACATACTAGGACTTGTCAAATGATAGAACCCTTGGAGAGAATATACATAAAGATTTAACTTCTAGATGGAAGTATATTTTACTTAATGGCCTTAGTAAGGACTCTAAGTCAGATCTTTCGAAAAAAATTACAACCACCAGCTACGGCAATGGCCCTCAAAAGACCTATAGCCACTTCATTTACTCCTCGAGCAACTTTAAACATACGGGGGACTTTACGGGTAGCCGCTGAGCAGCGAGTGAACCCCGTAGCACGGCGGCAGCCTCAGCGCCAACCCCAGCGTCAACCAGACCTGACTCGCCAAAACAGGCCAGTGCAATTCCGCCCGAGGAGATATTGACCCAGGTAAATAATATAAAATTAGCTGGTAGATTACAAAATTTCTATAAGAGGTGGCAGGAGATAACTAATGATCACACAATACTATTATGGATCAAGGGATGTAAGATTCCTTTTGAAAAGGAACCCATTCAGTGCTATATACCTAAAAATGTAAATCATTCAGAGGCTGATTGTACTATTTTGATAAATGTGTAAGTGAATATCTTAAACTAGAGTATATCTCTAAATGTACCTTGTGCTGAGCAGTATATTTCCCAATTTTTTACAGTTCCAAAGCCGAATAGAACTCACAGATTAAATAAAAATGAATTCATTACAAATATACATTTTAAAATGGAAGATTACCGTATGGCTTTGAAACTATTAAACTACAAGAATTATATGACTACCTTAGATCTTAAAGATGCTTACTTCCTATTATCAGTTAATAAAGCTGATAGAAAGAAGTTATGTTTCTTATGGAATTCCATAATTTGTACCAAGGACATATTGTAAATTTCTTGGATTTATGTTTAATACTTCCAACATGACAATTTATTTACTACAAGAAAAGAAAATAAGAATTAAATATGGGCAAAAAGTTTATTTCTCAAAAAAAAAAAAAAAAAATTACTATCAGACTGGCTCAATTTACTGGTATTCTTACCTCAGCATGTCCAGCTGTGAGTTATGGTTGGGTTTATACCAAGCTGTTGGAAAGAGAAAAGTTTTTGGCACTTAACTACACTGATAATTACAACAAGAAAAGGTCTTTAGGTCCTCATCTGACTATAGACTTTAAATGGTGGTTTAATAATACTCACCTAAATAAATTGTCACGTGACATATGGCAGTGGTGTGAAAACTGCAATATATTTATTTTTGCTTCTTATATAAGATCCGCTGATAATGTTGTTGCTGACCAGCCCCCCTAGCCAAGAGCATCGGCGCTTTATGCGCCCAAGCGTCGCAGAACGGACAGTGATCGAAATAAATCGGTAGCCATGAACAATTTTTGACGTTAACTTTCATTCTGTCGAACGAGGGAGGGCGACCGCTCGGCTCGATTATTTACGTTCCGATATTATATTCAAAACCCGCGAGTAATCTTGAGTATGATGTTTTATAACACATAATAATTATATTACGAATGAATTGAGAATATAAATTAAAAGCAATATACATTTTTTATCATATTAATGGTGTAAAAATTATTGTACAGTTTTTACAGATTTGTATATTAATGTTATAATTAACTTACATGCCTAATCGGAACGATATTCGTTATTTTAGTGACAAAGAGAGAGAGATAATAATAAATAAATCCTATTGGTGTAACTAGGTGATATCTCGTTTTATTTTACGGCCCAATGCTCTTTACATTTGATTACAAACAAACATAATAGAAAATAGAAACATTGCAGAAAAACTCTTCGGCATTATTAATATGGCACTTTTAAGTTGTAAATATAAACTGAAGAATTCTAAATATAAATTCGAGGCATCCGGGGCGGCCCACGACCAATTTATTTTTACCAATTCTCTGATCAAGGAAGAAATATTGCAGTTATATCGTTCTCGGATTGGAAACTTACTTTTTGAATAGGTAAGAATCAAAATAAATAAGTGCTTCTAAGGTTATATATTTAATAATTGATTAGACACGTTGTTAAAACATTTGTATGCCGAATAGGCGAAACAAAACGTACCTTTGTGTTTACAACACCCATCTATTTACCTTTGTTTCTCATACAAATAAATGTTATTTCAGGTGATTTCGGATATGCCTTGGAACCATGATTGATTACCCCTGTCATGGATTCCGTACGTATATATTAATACCTCAGCGGACCAATACACTGCCAAGTCAGGAGTGTGAAGCAGGCAAATGGTTATCTCAGGGGGTCATTAAAATACCTTGGAATAGACAGAGTTCTGCACTATGAATCTGAAGAGTCTTCCCAAATTGTAATGGCTTGTGCAGCGTAATAACCAATATGATGTTACACTATAGGTGAGTTAAGAAAAATAAATTACAAATTGTCCACTTACTTTTTTTAAAATTAAATTAATAGTATTTGGTTGAGTAGAGAGGGTAGTGAACACAGTGCAGGTGAGAGTTTAAAAGGCCTTTAAACCTACCTCACGGTCTCAAGTCCGGGAACGCTGCAGTTCATTCCCCTGCCTTTCAACCACGAGATGGACCCGGCACCCGCACGGTGAATCCATGGTTTGCTAAGAACATTGTCTCAAATTCACTCTCCTACTATATTTAGAAGCGTGGAGTCAACTGACACAGATAGTAAAACCTGTCTCCAACCCAGTTATGTTGCAATTGTGATTTTTGTTATTTAAAAAAAATTGGTCTTTTTATTTTTTTATTAAACTAAGTACAATTTTGTATTTTTTTTATTTCAGGTATTTATACTTTGCAGAGTTTCAAGGACAGCTACCCCCTTCCCCATCAAGAGAGGTCACAAACTATGGTGCTCAAAGTTTTAGAGTGGCCCAAGCCAAACAAAATTATTAAATAAATATTTACTTCTAATTTGTTTATGTTTTATTGTGAATATTGTCCAATTTTAAGAAATCAATATTCTGGGAAATATTTAATTAAATATACATTAACAGAATCAATATAGGTGGCACAGTCATATAGGTGGACAAGTTTAAAGGTGTCTAGGTCTGTCGGATGGACCCATTTAAACATAGAGTATTGAATAAGAAATGCTGGTATCATTATTAACATTTCTTATTACTTGTATCATTTAAATGGGTCAGATTAATGAAGATTAATATTTTTATTAAGAATTTTAATTAATAACAGTCTTAATGATAAAAATATAATAAAGTCCTTGAAGAACACTTTAGTTAAAATAAGTTTTGTTTCTTTTTTACTTATTTATTTTTGTTTGGTAAAAAAAGAGACAACCTACTATATACAAGTGTGTTCTTCAAGGACTCAAAAAGTTTTTTTATGAATACCAGTGTGTTTAATATTAAGATATGCTTACCATTATGGTAAGTATATCTACAAATGATAAGCTTATCATTATGGTAAGTATATCTACAAATGCCCACATTAGATACATGTAATTCCCTAATAGAATTCATATAAAATAATGAAACGTTACTCTAGGTACTATCCTAACTATTTATAGTGCTTGCATGGGAATTAAAATTCCTATAAATAAAAGAGCTTGTATAAACAATATAGGTCTAATAGTACATACTACACATACCCTACTTTATATAATACCATTTATATAATAGTACTAAGTAGTTTTTACTTAACAATATTATACATATATATTACAGCGTTAAGTGAATATTTGTGTGGATGTGTGTGCATGTATGGGGTCATATAGTGTATATAATAAAATACCTAATATTGTAAATATCTAATGTGGCTGAGTATAAATTGTATTATTATTACTAAGGCTAGGATTTTTTTTTTTAAATAATAATATACCAGTATAAAAGGATTCTTTTAAATTTAAAACTCAAGGTGAAAAGTCACTCTGTACAACCACAAAGACCATCATCAGTCCCTGAAATACCAAAAGTTGTAACTTTATTAGTAATGGTCAAGGAAAATCATATTCTTATATACAATTATATTATTAAAGAAGAATATAGCAATATATATTAAACCATAAGTTTTTGCGGTTTGTGAAACATTCTAGGTCTTCACAAAGGCTCTGAAAAATCCTTTGTTAAGCCTTTGGTATCCCCTATTTCTTTGAAAATGTGAACTTTTCATTAAAAATAAAGAAATAAATAAAAATAAACTTTATTTGTTGATATTTTACAAGAATTTATACATGTTTTCTTAACTTTTTGCCTAATATTGGTTTGTTTGATTTAATGTTGTAACACTTCTATCCAATATTATCAATCAAGATCAGATATTTGTTCAGGTTATCCTCGGACATAGGCCTTCAGCAAATACCATTGGCAGCGGTCTCCAACTACTCGGCATTGGGATGTCTTGATTTTTTTATACTTCTTTCAGAGACCTGAGAACATACATACTATTCTATGTATTTCTTTCTCCATTTAAAGTTTTGGAGCAATTGTTTGACCTAAATAAAAGTACCTATTCAATTTCTTGATAATTTACTTTCAGGGTTTGTTTATGTCTGTTTGTCATAGCTTTGGTTTTCACACATGGTTCTTTTAAGCCCCGCTTTTCCACTTCTCTTGCTAGTTGTTTGCATAATAACTGGAACTAGGTCATCAGTCAATCTCAGTTGAGATATTTTACTTCCATTTATGTTAAGCTCATAGCTATTCCAAATAATTCCAATCAATGTAATTGACGAAAAATTTCCTCCAATACAGCCGAGCAGAGTTTGAGGGATAATAGGTTTCCTTGTCGGACTCCTTTTATTCGTAATTCTTCTCCAATTTTTCCTAGTCGTACTTTTGCTGTAGGTATAGTTTCAAAATTGTTATATTACTCCTTAGTCCTTATGATTCTTGAATATTTAGTTTGATCACACTCTGTGTTTTGAGTTGCTTTGTAAGTATGAAATAGAGAGAAGTTTTTGTTGCTCTAATCTATATTTGGCGTCGATGAAGACGCCACTCGTTATTTGCACTTACTAATAAATTTTATTTATGCATTTTAATTAACACAACGCAATAAAAAACTTCTAAAACAACAAAAAACAATACTTTAAGTTAATTTAAATTAAAACAATGGCGTCGTTTTGATAGAATATAGCTCGAAAGGGAGACCCCGACCACCCGCCCGTAAACAGTCGAATTTAGCGTCTAGCATTCGCAAAAAACGAACAAAAATGTGTTCTTGGCTGGCAATTCCCTCCGAGTATGTAGCGGTTTCTGTCAAAATGTATGGGGAAATTGGCCTCTCGCGAGCGCTTTAACGAAAACGAATGCTCAACGCTCACCGTCCGTGTTCTTGGCTGGCAATTTGTTCTGTCAACGCATTTAACGAACGTGACGTCATCACCAAATGTCATCTTCATACAAAACTTTCGTGCGCGCTTTTAGCGCCCATGCTCTTGGCTAGGGGGGCTGGCCTCGCGAAAACTCTCATCGGGCACGGAGTGGGCTCTTGCAGATTATGCATTTAAACAAATAACATACACATTTGGCACACCAAATTTTGATCTCTTCGCAAGCATACAGAATCACAAATGTGAGAGGTATGCTTCGTGGAAGCTTGATGCCCAATCTGAAGTTGTGGCTGCATTTACCTTTAATTGGAAAGAGTTAAAATTTTATGCCTTCCCACCATTCAGTCTTATCACTAAGGTGGTACATAAATATATAACTGATAATGCTGAAGGTATTTTAGTAGTTCCATATTGGCCTTCCCAATCATGGTTCCCACTATACCGAAAGCATATAATTTCACAGGTGTTATATTTACACTCTCAAACAAATTTGTTACTTTCTCCTTTCAGAGAATCTCACCCACTCCATGCAGATCTTACCCTGGTGGCAGCGAGATTATTAGGCAGTCATTCGAAAAGCGAGGTGTCTCAAATTCGTCTCTAAATTTACTTATGGCATCCCTATCGAAAACAACATTAAGTATATTGACTTTGCCCTTAAATCTTGGTGGATTTTTGTGAAAATAACAGGTTTGATTCTTGTAATGCAAATATAACCCAAGTAATATCATACTTGACAGAAAGTTTTGAATCTGGAGCTAGCTACAGCACCTAAAATACCTCTAGATCGGCTCTAGCATTGGTTTTAGGCACAAATGTAACATCTAATGACTGTATTACTAGATTATTAAAAGGAGTATTCAGGCTAAGGCCATCCACTCCCAAATAGGACATTACTTGGAATACCATTATTGTTATTAATTACTTGAGCCAATACTATCCATATGATAATGTAACTCTACAGGACTTATCATATAAAACCATAACACTTTTGGCTATTGCTTCTGCACAAAAAATGCAGACTCTGAGTCTTATTAAAGTTACAAATATAACATAATAATTAGGGTTGATGACCTCATAAAGACTTCTAGGCCTGGGTCCTTTCAACCACTTGTTAAACTGCCTTACATAAAAGAAAACCCAAATATATGCCCGGCTCTAGCTCTTAAAATATCTTAGAACAGACTCTACTAATAATTTGTTTATAAGCTTTAGAAAACCTCACAAAAAGGGTAAAACTTAGCTTACAAAACAGTGGTATAGACACTTTAATATTTGGTGCACACAGTACTCGCCATGCGTATACTTCTGCAGCGCGTAGGAAAGGAATTAGTTTACAAGTGGTTCGGAGGACTGCGGGCTGGAGTGATTCCTCAAACATATTTTTAAAATATTATAATAGAGAGGTTACAGAAAACGCGGATTTTGTAATAACATTATTTTCCTGAAACTTGGTCTGTGGAACCAAAGTTTTAGATAACTACATTGTTTCGATTGAAAATCAATATAGTACTTGGTAAATTTTCAAAATTTTTTATAACTTTAAACATCTGCTTGTAATGTAATCGTCTTCGGAGGGATACGTAGTATAATTTAGAATTAAACGAACTTACCTGGTGAAGTTCGATTCTAATTATACGAGTATCACGAAGAAGACGATTACCTAGTTCCCTCCCAACCCTTTAATATTTATTTTTACCCATTATTTTATTTTTTCAAAATTTTGAAATTTTAGTATTAACTTTAAACGTAATGATGCGGGGGCGCTACGGCATCGGTAAGGAGCGGGTGTGAGCGAGACAGACATCTTTTTTCTGTTTGTCTCTGTTCTGTAAAAATGTGACAACGACCGGCACCATACAACGTACTGCTGCTTGTAATGTAATCGTCTTCTTCGTGATACTCGTATAATTAGAATCGAACTTCACCAGGTAAGTTCGTTTAATTCTAAATTATTGTATACACACTATAAAATAAATACCTAAGAAACCTTCAAAAATTAACAAAGTTTCCACCTTGCAGTTACTGAACTCATTTCATTGTATAGATACAAGAGGTCAGGTGGGAATCATCCGCAATCAGCAAAACAATTATGCGTAACCCAAAAAAGGTCGAAGGTCATTTGTTTTTACTTGTTTTGTAACCCTTTTTTACCTCACTTCCCTGTAATAAATCTAAATAGAAGCCATAACAGGGGAAAAAACAACAATGCTTTTCTGGTTTGTTAATTTTCGAAACTCTCAATTATTTTGGTCTGTAGCAGTGGGCGGTTTTCAATGGAAAGTTAGGAATAAATATTTTTAATCAAATTATTGATTTGATTTAGCTTCGTATCTATATTTATGTATATAAATAATACAAATTTATATGTAAAGCTAAAATGTAGGGAATTTTGCAGTTTTTCTGCTGTGTGTGTTATTCTGCTGTTGATTAAAATATAATAAAGCTGATTTTTTTTTTTATTTGTTTTTTAAACGCGCTAATCTCAGTAACTCAGTAGTTCCTGAGATTATGTTCCTGTAATCCATGGCAAGATTGAATTCCTGGTTCGAATTATTTTAGTGTTGGACGCCTATTTATCGAGGAAGGCTATTTTAGGTTACGAAATATAACGTCACATTGGTAGTAGACCAATAGGAGCGGAGCATCAATAAACATTGTTGCAAAAAAAAAATCCTTTCGAGAGCTACCGTTGCACGCGTAAACGGTTAAAGTTGCGCAGACGAAGTGGGACGGGTCAGTTAGTTAGATAATATAAATATTGCTGTACAGGTTTTTAGATTATTGCTCTGCAACGTCAAAAATATTTTTCATAAAACGTAGGTTTTGGGACATCAAAATCTAAATACCTATATATCATAGTTTAAAACAAAATTATTTTAAACGGTATATAATATAAAAGATAATCAAGTATATTATTTATTACAAATGGTGTTTTTTTTAGAAAATGTATTATATCGTTGTTTCTTGTACACATAAGCCTGGAGCTTAGTCTGTTACCAGAGCAATGTACAATGACCAATGTCCTACATATAAAAAAAACATTTTTTTTTCTTTTTATATAATTAGTAGGTAAATTTTACTGAGCCTACATAAGCTCTGCGATAAGCTCGCCATTTATTCAGTGTAGACTCAGAAAACTGTCGGTAAAGACGATGTAAAGTAGGTATAAAATAATATATCAGATTTAAAAGATATACAAAAAGTTAAAAAAAAAAACATTCTCTAGAGTAATTAGTTACCCAAAACTTAACACACTTTATGTAACAAGAATGAACGCATAGTCGTACATTACAGAGTCTCGTTTACAGTAAGGGAGTTGAAAAGAAATTGTGGCCATGAACATAAATCCCGCTCCACTGGGCAAGTGAGGATATCTAGCCTATTAGTGATAAACAAGATTTATTTTCAGAAAGCCTTACTTAAAACGTCTTACTAAATCTGCCCACTGTGTACTCTTTACGTGGTATGCCGCACAGTGGGCGGTTTACTATGGGACGTCTTAATGGTATGGTGGGTGTGAATTTGATGTGTATATTAGTGTATTTAGCTGCTGTTGTTTATTTTATTTTACGTAAATATGAGGTGCGTCCGATGAAACATTTCCCATACATTCAGGACCTTTTGGTCCTAACTGTTACCCTCCCTGAAACATACATAAATTATTATGATTTTTGGAGCCGTTATAAATATGACCTAAATCTAGGCTCGTACGTTTTTTTTCTTATTTTAAAGTTTGGTACAGGAAAAAAAAAACAACCCCTGAAATTCGAAAAAAATCCTACACATTAAAATAATTCCTATAAAATATCAAGGTAGAAAATTTAAAAATGGAAAAGGTACAGTCTTTGTTTATTTTCTATTTAACAAAAAGAGATTTTTGTTTTTTAATCCATTAAAGTTTAGAGGTAGAAAACAGTTTTGCCCCGAAAGTCGTTTTGTTGCTTAAATTGTAGGTATAATCTCATACGTGCTCATTCTCGGGGGGAAGGCTCACAGACATTTTTTTTTTGGAGCACGACATGTGATTTTGTATCTACCTGGTGGTGAACAGAACTACAAAATCCATGAATGGGGTCAATCAATAATTGTTCTTAAACAATATTGATCGCTCCCACTATGCCGGCTAAATGATGCGATTACGAAATGGGGGGCGACAATGGCGAATTGCATTACGAGTATATTTTAATATACTCGCTGCCTTATCGTCAATTCAACTACCCGACTAGGTCACTTAACGGTGGTAACGAGACCGGTCGGGCGGCCTAACGAAGTTATAGAGACCTTCCTCCCACCTAAAATGCGCTGGGAGAGGTAGGTAAAACTTTGCAGTTGATTCAGCATGAGCATCGAAGAGCCTCATCAGACACTCCTCTTAGCCAACGTGTAATAAACAGCCTTAGGATGATGTGGGAAATCACCATTTTATTATCGAAATAGTATTCCGAGTATATTATGACGAACAAATGGCGAGTCAAATCCATAATAAATGTTAGTATATGTTAGTAACTTCATAAAAGGACTTAATGGTATCTATTTAGATGCCACCGGGGACAGAACCAGTGACTTTTCATTTTTATTCGATCTTAACAATTAGTGACAGGCTCGTTCTGTAACTAAAATTATGGCCTTAATTAAAAATAAAAATAAAGTTGGCCTTAAAAACATTAAGTTCACTGCTTAAAAATGTATGTACATTTATTTGACAAGACCACTTTAGTGTCTCGAAGAGCACGTTAAGATGTCGGCCTCGGTTTCACTATACCAACTTGTGAACCTGTTTATACATATATGTTATTGAGTATATTCAAAACATCGCGACGAGTCAGCCACTGGTTCGGTGTAGACTCATACCATCGGCTACGACGAGGTGAAATTAAAAACCCCTATGCTGGGTACCCTGGTGCCGTCTAGGCGTATCCTCGGGCGCCGTAAGGTACCTGTGATGATATGTATTAATTACTCTACAAAAAAAAAAAAAAATGTATTTTTTAAATACATTTTATTTATTTTTTTGACGAAATATCCAGCCCTTTGTTGATTAGTGACCAGTGACGAAAATCAATCGTAAAGACAGTTCCATAAAGAACAACTTAATTCAAAATATACTAATAAGTTTCCCAAGATTAACCCTTTGTCTATAAAATTATTTCCCACTAACAACATTGTTGCTAAAATTAATTATTTCCCCATAATTATAGTAAACAGAATAAGTACAATAGCTTACGGGACCCGCTTTAATGGAGTCGCAGTTTGTAAATTACTTGGGAACTCTGCTTCTCATTAAAAGTTTGTCAAGCGAATTAAATAATGTCCTGAGACGGACAAAATCCTTTTAAAATATATCTACACCTATATTTCTATTTTTTTTCTTCATTAATTTGCTGTATTTTTTTTTTTAAGTTCAACATTTTTAAGTTAAAAATTATTAAGATGATTACATATTATTTTAGGAAGGTATTTGTTTGTTGTATCTGCCTGATGATAAGCAGTGCTACAAAGTCCATGAATAGGTCAATACATTGTTGTTTAACAACATTGATCGCTCCAACTATGCCGGCTAAATGATGCAGTGACGAAACGGGCGGCGACTATTTGCATTACCCACCCGCCCGTTTCCTGTAACAGCACCCTGAAAGGAGACTACCACCACTACAAAAAATCGATGCAGTAGTTTTTGTTTTAAGTGGTGAAACCACAGACTAAAACTGAAACAAGACTAAGTCACTTGATGCTTTTTGCATCTGTATGGGCGGTGGTAACTAGACCGGTCGGTCGGCCTAGCGAAGTTGTAGAGACCTTCTTCCCACCTTAAAAGGTCTCGTTACAGATGCAAAAACCGTCAAGTGACCTAGTCATGTTTCGGTTTAAGTCTGTGGGTTCATCGGTTTTCAGAAGACTATTGCATCAATTTCTTGTGGAGTAGTCTCCTCTCAGGGTGTCGTTACGACGGTCAAGCGATTTGACGATAGAGCAGCAAGAATATTTATTAAAGGATACTCGTAAATTCGTAATGCAAAGGTATGAAAAATTTACCCACGACCTACAGAAATTAATTGATGTGGGATGTTTCGACATATATCTCTGGTTTACGAATATATGGGTCGCATTACCATAAATAATGGGAATCAGACAGAAAATGAAATTCTGTATCTTAGAAAAAAAAAATACTGAGGTTTATTTCAACTTGATTAATATCTACAGGTGCAATCATACTATCTCACTTAGTACAAAAAATATATCCAGAATCTACAGAAATAAAATAGTGTAGGGAATTTCGATAATTGTTCATGATGGTTTGTAAAAAAAAAGATTTATTTAATGTGCGAGAGAGATAGCTTTATATATGCCGCCAGACCGAGTACTCATACGCATGGTGTTTTTTAATACAATTCCTTCATTTAAATTCTATTTCTTTGCAATAAATATCTTCAACTTTTAAATCACTTGTAATATTTTATTCCCATGGTTTAAAAAAAAAAAACTTAAAATGGAAAGTGGGATATACCTTATTAATTTAAAAGTAATTTTGTTTCTGTAGGCAAACCTTCACAAATTGGGTCGGATTGTGCCCAATGACCTTTATCTTTGACATCGTCTATTTCGTAACAGCATAATTTAGCTGCCATTATGGGAGCGATCAATTATTGATTGGGGTCGACAATATATTGTTAAAGGACTTTGTAGGTCTTCTTACCAACGGGGCCTTAATTTAATAGAATCATTGTTGCTTTTTTTTATTTCTATGGGCAATTGGATATAGCAGAATACGAAATATGACAAATTAGCTACCGTGATTCTATTACGGTGCGATTATGACACGATTAATCTAAAGTTAACTTAAAAGAAGCGATGAAATGAAATAAATCATTATGTACTTTAACAAAAGTACTTATTTATTTAAGGATAACCAGTGGTCATATACATTAATACTTCCTTAAAACATAAGTACAATTTTAGCTAAATGTTTCATCTTTAGGAGCCACAGAATATACAATTAGTGTGGATAACAAAAGATAACTTAAAAATAATATTAAAAAAAAACAATTATAATATACTTCATCAAGGTACAGTCAACAAAAATGTAAAGCTAAAACAAAAAATATATATAAAAAATCAACATAGAATAAAATATCTTAATAACTTACTTGTCTAGTAAAAGGAGCATAACTCATACAATTATAATAATAGGGACTATTTACTAAGTATGAGAATACTTGTGTTAGATGGCCCCTCACTTTCTTATGTAAAAAAATATAAGTAGTTAGGTACTCAAGGATTCTTTGAGGGTAGCCCGAACACTGTAGACGCGTGTTTATATTATATTTTTCAAATTTAATTTTATGGAATATTATTGTGCAAAAGTGTACTAATTTTGTAGAATAAGCATTCGTATAGTAATATTAAGTGTGAGAAGTGTAGCATTTACGCGATCTCGGTGTTTGTGTTATCTCAAATAATCCCACAATCTTCAGTAAAATGGCGGTACCTATTTTACTGAAGATTATTTTTCCTTCTTCACTCGACATTGGCAAGACTATACCGTATGCTTACATGCGGTCATGTCGCCATTCCTTTTTCTTCCCTAGTCCTTTCCCTTTTCCTGTCCATACCATTATCCCCATTTTACTATAATTATATAAATTTTAAATCTACCTACACTCGACACTGGCAAAATTACGCATACATAACGAGTATGCGTAGTGCTGCTGTGGGGGCCTTGGATCTCCGCTGGGCACGCACGTTTGATTGTTATCATATAAAAAGCGGAGATCCCCAAAAATCTACTGCTGATAGGCCGGCGCTGGCATCAAAGAAATGTTGTGTTCTGTAATTCTGTACTTTCAATATTGTAAGATAGTATATCTGCTTTGGGGTGTTCTACGCGTGCTCTTCAGTAGGATGAGAGTATATACCACATGCTATAAGCATAGGTTTAAGTCAATAACCATGCAGGACCATGCTCCTCCGATGATACGGTACATGTGGAACATCAGAGTTTTTTACTTGCTGGTACCTTTTTCTCCAGGGTGTCTCTGAGGCGATCGACTTGTGATCAGCGTTTGCGCCCTAAAAGATACCTTCCATCTATCTACTTGTAGGTATATTTTGATTACCTATATTAAAGTATGTATATTTGGGGCGAAGCTATGGTCTGTTAGGTTGGTCGCCTTGGTGGCACTTTTGCAGGGCAGTCAACGATTGACAGGTCAATGGAACCAGCTAACCACCTAGTCTTAAACTGGTTGGTTATGTAGTGTGTGTTCGGTTGGGTTTTTTTTTTTTTTTTTTTCCCGCAAGGACAATAGTTTAATAGTTTACGATTTGTTTATTTTGTATTATATTCTCAACATTTGTCTGTGGGAGGAATGGCGACCTGGCCAAGTGCACACAGGACCTTATATATACTATTTTTTTTTTTTTGACTTTTCATAAATGCCTGTAAAGGTTTACATGAAATAAATATTTTTGACTTTGACTTTGACTTTGAGTAGAGGCCATCATTTAAAAGAAGAAGAAGAAGAAGAATATACGTGGTGGCCGAGTTGGTTAGACTTTGGACTTAAAAACACTAAGGTCCCTGGTTCGAATCCCGGTGTGTACCAATGAGTTTTTAATTAAAAAAAATATGTACATTTGTTTGACAACACCACTATAGTGCCTCGGAGAGCACGTTAAGCTGTCGGTCCCGGTTTCACTATACCAACTTGTGAAACTGTTTATAGATGAGTTATTGAGTCTATTCAAATGATCGCGACGAGCTAGCCACTTGTTCGGTATAGACTCATACCATCGGCTACGACGAGGTGGGATTAAAACCCCTCCGCTGGGTACCCTGGGGCCGTCTAGGCGGTCTCGGGCGCCGGAAGACACCCGTGACGATATGTATGTATGTACATTTATGGTCGCATTTTAATTAAATTCAACAATAAAATTAATAGATATCAACTAGCTTGTCGCTTTTAATTATTATGAAAATTTATTTTAATCTGCATGGTATAATGTGTTGAAAGCTGACTGCCTCCTGAACAATGCGACCAACATTCGATTCCCGAATTTATGCATAATGATTTATGAACGTCAGGAATAGTCAGGATTATTGAAATATTTGGTATTTTCATGAAATATTACAGGCCGTGTTTGGTTAACTGGCAGATGCCTGCGGGTCAAATACTAATGACATACATTATTTTATCGTTTTATTTCGTGAAATTTCTGTTGTTTTTTTGTTTGTAAATAGGCCATCTGTATATATAACAATGAAAATAAAATCACTATAATAGACTATATAAATGACTATAAGATCAGCCCCTTCATATTTCACTCTCTCAAAGGTTAGATGGTAGAAAATGCCTAAGGCATTACGCTCGCCTATGTACAATTTTGTGCAATAAAGAATTTTAAATAAATTAATTAATTAATGGGTTAGTCTCGTTTAAACTCAATAACGGCTTGGCCGATTTGAACATTTATTTTGTTCGCTTTAATAGTGAGGTGGTTTAACAAGAAAAATAATTGAGAAAATCCTAAAGAAAATCTAAAATATATTATAAAGTAATTTTGTATGTAGAATGACGGTACACTTCGCGATTGTTTATTTCTGTATATATTAATTATACTCTATGAATGTTTATTTTAATCTCCTATCGGTCACAATTTTAGATTTTTTTATTTTTCCAGTGTGACAAGGCTTTCGACCATACATTTAGTAACTGTTAGTTATATATATTTATTCATATATAGCCGGAAAGCCACCATCTTAGTAGGTGATACAAAGTCCAGTGAACTTCACTCAGCTAGTTTAAAAATAAAAATAAGATGGAAAGTTTGAACTATATTAATTTATTAACCGACTTAAAAAAGGAGGAGGTTATCAATTTGATTATTATTTTTGTTACCTTTTATGTTTATTACAGTCATTTATAATAAAAGCCAAATGAAAAAGATGCCCTTTCCATAAAAAAAAACTAGTAGGTATAATGTTAAAATTATCAATTTGTCAGTCGAAGTTTTTCGTTTGCGACACATGGTTCTATGGGAAAAGTTGTTCGATTCGATCAGTAGAACCTCGTATTAGCCCAAAATACAATCTTTCCAAGTCACCATGTTTAGTTGACCCGAAAGTATTGAGTTCGATTCCCACTCATGGCATATAATATTAGTATACGTTTTTACAATACAATTTATGGTCTGGTTATAGTTATAGTCATTGTTAACGCGGCTTCGGAATAGGTCATGTTTAGGTTTTAGTCTGTGGGTTCACCGGTTTTTAGAAGACTACTGTATCGGTAGTTTGTCTCCAGTTACGAAATGAACAGTCTATTTGACTTAATGCAAATTCGTCTTTGCCGCCACCCATTTCTTAACCGCATCATTTAACTTACATAATGAAACCTATCAAACCTGTTAAACAACATGTATTGGTCGATTCCATTCATGAACTTGATAAGTCTGCTTACTTACCTTACTTGTCAACCAATATATAGTTAATAATTCCTTAAATATTGGGTTCCATTCCACTATACTAGTACAGGATTCATCGAATGAAAGGAAGGCAGGAGAGTAATCGACAGCAAACATCGAAAACATCGACGCATCAAAGCTTGTGTAATCACGTAAATCTATAATTAAATCAAATGATCAGCATAATCGGTCAAATTGTACAACCGCCTCCAATCAAGCTTATGTCAAAGGGGTGATAGATATCCGCTAATATCGGGATAATATTATAACTCAATCGATTGGAAATGTATCCTAGTAGGGTGACCAAAAATTTATGAATAAAGTTTTATAATTCTGTTTTTTTTTTAACCTTCGGCGCCAAAAACCGCATATATAGTCCCAGGGTACCCAGCCAGATAAATTATACTACCTTATTATAGACGATGGTATTCTGATGATGTACCAAGTTCGCGATATTTTTATAGACTTATGGCCTTATTCATAAAAAAAAATTGAGGCCTTGAAGAACACTTTAGTAATGGAACGTTTTGTCTCTTTTACGCATATTATTTTTTGTTGCTAAATAAAAGAGAAAAAACCTTATCAATACCGAACAAATGCCATTGATAACTCTTCTATAAACAGCTTCGCAAGTTGTATAGTAAAACTGGGACTTAAGAAGCCAGGTGGGCGATTCTCGCGCTTTCGACATTCATCTCGATTCGATATTTTTAAACGAAAAATGACTAAATATGCCATTTTTCGTTTAAAATTATCGAACATTAAACGAAATAAATAATAAATATACAAATATTGAAATGGATTCGCGAACTCGAAAGTCTAAAAACATTTAAACGTTGCTTTATTAAATCTCTTAACTTTTGAAAAGATTCGAATCTTAGTTTTGTTGTAATTTCAAAAGTTAATCATTTTAAGTAGACCAAGTAAAATTAGGATCGAGTAAGTAATATTTGCACGTTTTTTTTAAATCTTTAATATTACCGAAAGCAACGTTTAGACGTTCGAGTCGAGTACGCAAGTCCAGAATAGGACTTCATAACGTGGTCTTCGAGGTGCATCTGAATATTTGTGTAGTTAAATAATTGTATATTTAAATACTAATTTATACACAAATTTATTTAAAGATACAGTGTTTTTTGTATTTCCAGAAGCAACGATATAATACATGGCAAAAAATATTAGTTTTATAAAATACCTATTATATTTTATAAAACTAATATTTTTTTCCATGGGTGGGAATAGAACCCACGACCTCCGGACACAACGCCAAGACACAAGACCACTAGTCTACGGAGGCTGTCATGTAACTATTAATAGCCCGGTACACAAACATTTGACTAATACCAAGTGTATGGAGAGTTTTAAAAATTGCATTTGGCTCCTTACCTACTTTGTGTAATGCAATCACAGCGATTTTTACACTCCATCATCTTGCACTCCATTTTAATATCGCAAAATATTGTACAATGTATTGGCGCCAAAATCAGAAAACACAATGAACAATCGTATAAAAATTACAGATTCCAAATTCAAATGTAATATTTTTTTAATTTTTAATTGTAACATTATGTTGTACAGACTATGTATAATTAACAAAAGTTTTCACGAAAACTGCAATCGAATTATCCTTTATTCTCTTCAAAATTTTTGGTTACTCTAATTATTTAGGCCCCATTGAAATGAGGTCTTATAATATTGATACATATACATACTCAACTGATGAATTTAATTTGAATTGAAATTTCAATGATAACATTCTCCCTGCTTATCTTAGTGTATTGTAAAGTTCACTACCTCAGTTGATAACTCTCGCGAAAAAAAATGTAGGTATCTTCACGGGTGCCTTATGGCGCACCTCACCTTGTCGTGACGATGCCATTCTTCTGAGTGTACAGCGAACAAGTGGCAAGCTATTCGCGATGTTTTTATAGACTTATAAACAGGTTCACAACTTTGTATATTTTTTAATTGTAGCACGGCATGTGATTTTTTATCCAGCTGTGAGGTCGATCAATACATTATTGTTTGACAATATTGATCTCCCCCACTATACCGGCTAAATGATGCGATTACGAAATGGGCGGCGACAATACCTATTTGCATTACGAGACTATGTTAAATACTCCGCTGCTTTATCGACAAATCAATCACCCGTTTCGTAACCGCACCCATGCAGTAGTCTCCAGAAAACCGGCGAACTCACAGCTTAAAAATGGAACATGACTAGGTCACTTGAGGGTTTTTGCATTTGTATCTTTTTTAAATAAAAAAGGTGGGCTGTTTTAAAAAAAAATCTGTAAAATAAATTATCATATGAACGCCTGTAATTACTTCATTAAATACATTTTGTCTTCGTTTCAAGTAAATAAAATATCTTTAGACAAGTGGCGGGATCTCAACCGTGCATTTAGTATAAAAGTTGAAGTGGTTTTGTACTTAAAGTCTTAATATTTTTGTATAGGCAACACTAAAAGGAAAAAAAATACGTGTTTCATTATTTTGTGTGCTTAGAGATGGGCATTAATAAATAATTGTTGTTTTTTTTTTTGAATTTTTTTTTTGACAGTAATTATAGGTAATCCGATCTGTACCCCTAGTGTAAGTTTTCTAACTATTACTTTGCGTTTGAGTTAACTAAAATTTGTATGGGAAATAGTTCAGCGCTCCAAGCGGAAATTTTGAGAACTAGAAATGCGGTCGTGTGATTGGTCAAAATGTTAACGCGGTAGTAAAGTTAACGCGAAAGTAAATGTTAAAAAAACTCACACTAGGGCTACTGGGCTCTAGAGAAAAAGCAGGCGAGGCGACATGTCGCGTCGCCTCAGTCAAAAAGTATGTATTTTGACAGTGACAGTAGGCGTGAGGTACGCTGTCACCTGCCAAAGTCTATACAGTTTTGATTGAAGGCGACACGACATGTCGCTTCGCCTCAGTCAAAAACGTATGTATTTTGACAGTGACAGTAGGCGTGAGGTACGCTGTCACCTGCCAAAGTCTATACAGTTTTGATTGAAGGCGACACGACACGTCGCCTCGCCTGATTTTTCTCTAGAGCCCCTGATAATAAAATATGTGCTACACGAAATCAATTTTTTTTGTCGATTATTGTTCTATTATAGTTGATTTATAAATGTATATGTAAATAATTTGTAGGTTGCATCATATGAGACAATTTTACAGTAATTTGCTTTGTATTTTAAAATGTTATTAATATTACCCTGAATCGCATATTTTAATTATTCGTTTACGAATAAGCTATTGCATTTACGACTTGGAGCTGGTTTCTTCATGGATAGCTAAATTTGCCTATTTGTAGAGATATTTTACAGTTAGTTAAGAAATTATTAATTAATTCACAGATAATAAACTGTTAATTCATTAATCCTTAGTCATCAGCAAAAACTATAGTTATCAATAGGTTATCAGTAGACACAACTTAACCATTTGTTAAATATGTTGCTAGGAAATTTAGCAAAATTATAAATTGGCAATATCATCCCTGCCTTCATTTTGTGTTCAGTTTTCGGCAATTTTATACATAATATACCTACATTGGATATAAAGTTATTTTGTTACCTTGTTGTTCGGCATTGAAAAAAGGTTTTATATTATT
This sequence comes from Monopis laevigella, assembly GCA_947458855.1. Lineage (NCBI taxonomy): Eukaryota > Metazoa > Arthropoda > Insecta > Lepidoptera > Tineidae > Monopis > Monopis laevigella. Next base: position 8,444,448 of record OX381581.1, on the reverse strand, counting down.
TTATGAGCCACAGATATGTTTTGTATTTATCCGAAATTCGTTCCAAATTTTTGAGTGATCTTATCTTGGATCGAAAATGATTTTACGCTTGTTTAAAACAATCTTCATCCGAACAACCCTATTTTACAATCGGTAAAATATTTCTATGCTCAAATTCATTTTGTTTATAATTTGCAAAAAAACAAAATACAATTGTAAGATAAATTGTTTATTATATTTAACAGATAGTCAATTTAACTATCCATCAAGAAACACTTTTTTTCGAAATACTAATAATAATAGTAATTTAACTGTCATTATTTAACAATTAGTCAAGATGACTATTTATCAAGTAACCGGGCTTAAAGCGCCTTTCTCCATTTTCTTTTCTTAGTGTATTGTATATATATTCTATAACGTTTGTAGGTATTGATTGTCACATGAAAGTTTCCCTCATATTATTGTCTCCTTAAAAAATATAAAATGTAGGATAGCACTTTACTTAACATTTCACTTATACTTGTATTATAAATAATTAATTACCTTATACCTATATAATTATTTTATAATAATATTATATAAAGATCTTTTATTAAAAAAATTTATTGCACAAAATTGTACATAGGCGAGCTTAATGCCTTAGGCATTTTCTACCAGCTAACCTTTGATAGAGTGAAATATGCTTAGGGTGCGGAACTTTCGATAGAAGGACAGGGGCGTGCATCTCATAGAGACAAAAAGACACTGTCTACCCTGATAACCCTGACACAATGCACAATAATAGATATTTTATTAAAACATTTAATTTATGTTAACTATTCATAAAATATAAGAAAAGCGCCATCTACTGGCAACTATTAGATGTAATTTGTAATTCGACAAACGCACCCTCATGCATAAAAGTGTGTAAGACGTTGAACTAAACTGTCTAAGTTTGCACACATAGAAAACGTGTAAAAACCTTGTCTGTATATGAAATACAAAGATAGTAAACTATACGCACATACAAAGAACCTCAGCAATGTACCGAGCGCCTTTAGACACGGTCTTTTCGGATTATATAGATATCATCTAACTTTTGCGCGAAATTGAAATGACACCAACATAATTATAATCACGATATAAACATAAATTAAGCTTTTTAATTTTCTGAACATTTTTAAATATAATTTATAATTAGGAAAATGTATCATAATTATTTTTTTGGTTTATAATAAACTCGTAATAATTACGGACTTCATTTGATTTCACGGAAGAAATTTGATTTTTTATGTAGTTTGTTAGTTTGTTTGCACAATCGGTACGCGTGAGATTCTTTTTATTGTGAAGATAGTGTTTTAAAGATCTAATTTGAATTTCTTTAGGTATTAAAAATGGAATGTGAATGCAGTACGTTTTGTTTAGAAAAAAAAAAAAATTTTAATTTTTTAAATCTTACTTTTGAAGAAAAAAGACAAGTTATTACAAATGATCGTTGTGTGCCGGTATTAGATTTAAAAACGGTCAGCGGTAAGATAAATAGATTATTTAATGTAAAACAATACGAATTATTTACTTGGTTGACGGGTTGTAGTCATACAAATAGATGGTTTTGTTTCCCTTACCTTTTATTCTCTAACCATAGCAATGTTTGGAATAGTACTGGTTATGTAGATATGCATAATTTTTCGGCTGCAGCTAAAAAACACGAACAATCCGAAAAATAAATGTTTTTCGGATTGTTCTTCTTATGTTATTTTTATGTTATATTATATATTATCTTTATGTTATAATTTGCAAACTTTTGGCAAAAATCATATTGAACCGTGCTTAAATTCACAGTTCAAAATAAACATCGATAGACACAACGCGAAAGTAGACCGTAATAGAGTTATTTTTCAGCGCTTAATTGATATCGTTTGCTTTTTGGGAAAACAAGAGCTATCATTTCGCGGACATGATGAATCTGCATCATCGAATAATAAAGGTAATTTTCTAGAAATTGTAGAATTGATCGCGAAATATGATGGTATTTTAGAAAATAATTTAGCGACTTCATCTAATGCGTTCAGAGGATTCAAAATGACTTGATCTCGAGCGTAGCAGCTGTAATGACTGAAAATATACACAGCAGATAAATGCTACCGATTTTGTCGCGGTAATGGTGGATGAAACGCCTGATGTAAGCGGTAGGGAACAATTAGTACTTATTTTAAGATATTTTCATAATTCTGAGCTCGTTGATCGTTTTATTAAATATATTGATGTAAGTTCCGATCGCACTGCTACTTTGTCAAATATTATTTTAGAAGTTTTGTCCAATTTTAACTGTTAATCAAAATTAATAGGTCAAACTTACGACGGCGCAGCCGTTCTGTCATCTGAACTAAATGGTGTTCAGTCCTTAGTTCGACAACAATGTCCGCATGCATTGTATGTTTGGTGCTCCGCGCATGTTTTAAATTTAGTTCTTTCTAAATCCTGTGAGCGCATTAATGAAACTAAATGATTTTTCCACTTTATTAAATTATTGGGCAACTTTTTTTATAGTAGTTCAAAAAGACAAGCATTTTATAATAATTATGACGATTTAAAAAAAAAACCTCGCGTCGCTGAAACTCGTTGGACTTATCATTCGCGGACAGTTAATGTAATTTTTAATTCTAGTTCACATTTAATTAATATTTTTGAGGAAATGGCAGAAAATGATAGCTCTTGTAATGGGGAAACCCTAACTCAAGCTTCGGTGTTATTAAGTAGTTTGTAGCGACCTCAGACCAACATTAAACATTCATTATAAATAAATTAATATATTTATCTGATGTCACACATAGTGTAATGGAAACGAGTCCTTACCATCGCTCCCCATTGTTCAAGTGCGTGCGCGCACAAAGCGGCAACGTATGAGACGTTGCCGCTTTGTGCGCAACGTCTCATACGTTGCCAACGTGCCAGGGCCGTGTTCGGAAACGTAACACTTTAACACTGGGTAGTGTAACAGAGTGCGACAAAAATATTGAAAAATGCTTAGAGAAGAAGAGATGCATATAGTGTAGTGACATTACCCAGTGTTAAAGTGTTAGTTTACGAACACGGCCCAGTCTGTTGAGAACTACCGCGACGGCCGCACGCTACCGTAGCTCGCTCATACCTATCGCTATTACTTACCGTAAATCTCGTGCTTTCTTTCACCTAAACTTCACTTCTGCATTGCCTTTCTATCTGTTGCTTATTTCGCACCTTCATTAATTTCTTTACCTATTGTGATTAAATTAACTCTTGTGTCAAAATAATGTTTTTGTATGTAATTTGTGAAGTGTTAATAAACAATAAATTTGTTGCGAGTTTGACCAGCTACTCATGACCGGTATTGCCAGGCCCTCAGAGTGCCCATGGGCATCACTATTACACATCGCACCCAAAAAAGATGGCTAGCGACCATGTGGCGACTATAGGGTCCTTAATGCTCGCACCATTCCAGACAGGTACCCTATACGTCACATCCATGACTTCGCCCAAAGCATTGCTGGATGTCACGTGTTTTCCACAATCGACTTTGTCAAAGCCTATCATCAAATTCCTGTGTCACAACAAAATATCCCGAAGACCGCGATTACCACCCCATTTGGTTTATACGAATTTCCATACATGACCTTTGGGCTTCGGAACGCAGGCCAAACATTTCAACGTTTCGTGGATGAAGTAACTCGCGGGCTAGACTTCTGTTTTGCTTACCTGGATGATTTTTTAATTTTTTCATCAGATGAGCAAACCCACGAAAACCATCTCCGCCAACTCTTCGAGCGACTACAGAACTATGGCGACTCATCAACGTCGAAAAATGCATTTTTGGAGCTCCAGAAGTCACATTTCACCAGAAGCTCCAGAAGGCACCAAACCACTTGCAAGCAAGGTCGAAGCTATTAAAGACTTCCCCGCGCCAAGAACTGTCAAACAACTTCGGAGATTTCTAGGAATGATAAACTTCTATCGCCGATTTCTACCACGAGCTGCAGATATGCAACGTCCACTAAACGCATTGTTGATGGGGTCTGTGAAAGGATCTCTGACCTGATATTTTATACCAAATTATTCAAAATAATATTTCCGACGTAACTTATTGTATTCAAAAAAATAAATCCTTTGAATTGTTTTTAAATTCTCTTAGATCTCAATTTGATATAATTTACGAATCCGTGAAAATAGTTACGGGTGCACCAAAACGCAAACGAAATATACCTATTAGATCCTAAAATAAATTTCAAACGGATTTTTATAGAAGTAATTGACAATATATAGAGCGAATGTCGTCAGCGTTATAAAAGTATCAAAGAACTGAATTTTTTCGGATTGTTGTGCGAAAATTTTGAAAAATATACCGTAGATTTCTCTACTCAATTAATTTCCGATTTTGTACAATCTTATAAAGACTATAATTTTAATTTAGAGCGCCTTACAAATGAGCTCAAATTTATTTATAAAACTCCTGAATTTAAAAGCTTAAACGTTTACGAAATTATCGAACATCTTTATGAAAATAATTTAAACATGGTATTTTTAGAAATTATCCCTTTCGCTAAACTTATTATAACAATTCCAGCCAGCAGTGCTTCAGCCGAAAGATCTTTTTCGTCACTAAAACGTATTCATACATATTTGCGAAATACACAAGGCCAGCACCGGCTCACCGACTTCTATAGAAAAAAACTTTTAACTGAAATAAAACGTACCCCTAACTTTTATGATTCCGTCCTACAATTTTTTTTACAGATAGACAGACGAGTAGATTTAATTTATAGGTAGGTGATTAATTTTTATTGTCGATCCAAGTTTATTTTATTTTTAAATTACATTAATTTTTATATCTAACTTTACTTAAATATACTTAATTAAATTTCCTGACTGACTAACGACATTTGATTTTCGCGTGTTTTGTATAGGATCGCGGCAAGTGACTGGCATCTACCTGATGGTAAGCAGGGGTACAAAATCCATTATATTTTACAAAAGCCATTTTTAACATAAATTCAGTGCTGCACTCAGTGTTCCTTTTTCTCACCATTTACCTACTTTCAATGCGTATACTATACTACCTATTGTGTAAAATGGATACTTCAGGCTCCTTTATGGGCCGCTTCGAGTATCCGCAAAATGATATGTTCAAATATTTTTAATCAGTCATTTTGAGGATATGAGAGGTGGCTAAATCCATCATCAAGCATCATTTTTCCTGAAATAATGCAGTAAATTTTGGTAAGTGTTTTTTTTATAGTATGTTTTTGTCTACCCTGCCTAAAACTCCTATTCACGCGACTGTAGAAGGATATACATATCATTTTAATTATGATGCATAACAATACTCAAACTACTTAAATACTGTATATAATATAATAAATGTAATACATAAACATACATAACATTCCAAACAAAAATTGTCACGAGGATCTGGTTTAAGAGTTCAGATAAAGAGCAGTGAGCAAGCGTTTAAACACCCCGATGGAAGGGGCTGATCTTATAGTCAGAGGAAGCAGATTCCACTAGCGAGCAGCTGACACCGTAAACGAATCTGAATATTTGGAAGAGACGTGTGACGGGATTTTTAGAAGGTTATTGACAGAGGAACGGAGGGGACGATCATGCGAATCACCAAGGAAAAGAAAACGAGTCTTAAAGTAAGAGGGAGTATTAGGGTTATATAGTATATTATATAAAAAGGATAGCAGATGTACTGATCTACGAGACCGGATATTAAGCCACCTTAACTGTTATTCTAACTGTTGCAACTATAAGCGGTATTCGGTAACATGATCAAATTTACGCAGGCCGAAGACAAAACGTATGCACATATTAAGGAGGCGGTCGAGTTTTTTAAGTAGATCTTCAGTAACATCCGGGTAGGAGACATCAGCGTAATCAATGATAGGAAGAAGCAAAGAATTGACCAACATGAGCTTTGACTTAAAAGGGATAAGATACTGAGACCGCTTTAGCGAATGCATACTGGAGAAAATACGTTTACTGACATCAGCGACGTGATAATTCCAGGAAAGATCGGAGGACAGGTGCACACCAAGGTTCTTAGCATGTTGGCAAAAAGGAAGTGGTAAATAATTAAATAATACTGGAGAGATGGCTCCCAAATCCAGTCTTCTCAACATGTGTTTGGAACCAAGGATCATGACCTGCGTCTTGCAAGGGTTGACTAGGATACCGAGATTTTGCGAGCATACTCGAATAGCTTCTAAATCGCTATTCACTTTGGAAATCGCGCCATTTACGTCGCTCATTTCAAAGTGCAGCGACTGTTGCAAGTCATCGGCATACAGATGGTAAGAAGTGAAGTTTATTACTTGGATCAGGCATTTATGAAAACCGAGAAGATTTTTTAAGGTTTACATAACTCTTCTATTTAAAACATTGCAAAATATGTTCCAAATCTATAAATTAAAATTTAGTAGCTCTGCCTAGTTTTTTATTTTTTTAGAGAAGCTATATTTTACATGCATTATTAAACAAACAAGTTTATTTAAAAATAAAGTAAAAATAAAATAAAAAGATTCCTAAAAAAATTGATTAGAACTTTATAAACAAATTGTATTGTAACTAATAATAATAATAAATAATAAAATTGTCACGCCCTTTTCCCACGGGGATAGGCAGAAACAAGGGAGCGCCACCTACAACGATCCTGGCATAACTCTCTCGCTTCCTTCACATCTACCACTCTCTTCATACAAGCTCTACGGTTGTGGGTACTACGGATCCCAGCTTTTTTGAGAATGTCCCCGATTTGGTCAAGGAACATTCTTCTGGGTCGACCCCGCCTTATTCTTTCATTCACCTCTGATTCATAAATCTCTTTTGTCAGTCTCTTTTCATTCATCCTCTCAATGTGCCCAAACCACCGTAACATTCCTTTCTCAATCCTTGTCACTACATCTTCTTTCAAATCACACATTTCACGCACAACTGTATTCTTCACTCTATCCGCAATTGTTACTCCACAAGCACTCCTTAATGACCGCATTTCTACGGCATTAATCCTACTTTCATACTTCTTCTGCCATAACCAGCATTCACTTCCATACATTAATGTAGGAACAAGTATTGTACAACTACTTTAAAAAAAAACTCACTTGGAACGTAACCGCCTTTTTCATGCGTTTCGGATACGTCGTTGTCAATCAAAGTAAAAAAATGACCTTCTATCGTCAATGTCAAGCTTCAGGGGACCTTTCTTATCGTGAACAGAGTATACAAAGATGGCTTTCCGCTAACTTTCAACGACTGGCCTTATGATTTATATAATAATATGGTTTTCGCCAAAACCGCTTACAGTAAAATAAATAGTAACAGGTGACAGATATACAAATATGTTTGTGTATGGTCGAAAGATACTTTGCACATTTCCACACAGCAGCCATATTCAGTGGCTACATTCTGTTTCTTATAACGTGAGCGTTAGTTTGTCAAAATAACGAATTCCGTTATTAGCGCGCTCTCCTCCAATCAGCGAAGGTTAAAAAACTACTCTGATTGGAGGAGAGATGTTAGTAGAAATGATATTTATTTTAAAGGTAATGTTAGATTGTCAATATAACGAAATCCTTTAAGTACATTTGTAGTACATTTGAATGCTAAAAACTGTCAAAGCAAAAGCATCTGTAACACAAGAAAATAACATACATGCCTTTTATAGTTAATGTTGTTGCTGATTGATCGATGTCATTTGTAAAGGATTTAGTTATTTTTACAAGCTAACGTTACAGAATTTGGCCGATAGTGGATGAATAGAAAAAAAAATAGTGACAGATGACAAAATAATGATCAAATAAACAATCGAGAAGTGTACCGTCATTTTACATACAAAATTACTTCATTTTGTTTTTTAGGTTTGTTTTAGAATTTTTCCCTATTATTTTTCCGTTATTAGCGCTCTCTCCTCCAATAAACGAAGGTTAAAAAACTACTCTGATTGGAGAAAAGCGCTCTAATAGCGGAAATCGTTATTTTGACAATCTACGATCACGTTATAAGAAACAGAATATGGCTGCAGTATTAAAAAGCTAACAAAACAAAATAAAAAATATTAAAATCGACCAAGCAGTTTTTAAGTTTTAGCGAGACTAACAAACGGATCATTTTTTAATATAGATTTGAAAGAACTTAACCTACTTGCAGAACTATAACATCCAAAGGGACCAACAGGACAGGTGGTACACACTACCTGACGTTAATGAAATCACATTGGCCCTTAGAATCCCTCTCCAGTGACATGCAGCTTCAGAAGGGCACAACTGTCTTGACCCTCTTCAAGTAAAAGGACACATATTGCCCTTTTCAGACTGTTTTATTTTATTTTGTTTTGAGTTCGAGAAAGATTGGCTTTCTTGAGTGGGTTGCTTTGGTGAATGGGGATTTTAATTTTAGTATAGTATGGTGGGCAGCAATGTTATATAAAGGAAAACGTACAGTTATTGTTTATTTTATCTCTAATAAAATGAGACCATTTTTTTCAAATTCATTAAAGTTTAGGGGTAGAAAATAGTTTTGGCCCGAAAGTCGTTTGTCTAAATTGTAGGTATAATGTCATACGTGCTCTTTCTCTTATTAAGGGTCGGGGGGAAGGTTTAAATAAATGTATGGTAGCGTTAACGACTCACCGTCATGCGCGGGGAGAGGTTATACTTTGCAGTTGAATCGGCATGAGCATCGAAGAGCCTCATCAGACACTCCTATTAAACATACCTACAGTGTCCAAGAATAGGGCGGTGCGATCAATTCCTTGTTTAACTATATTGATCGCTTCCGCTATGCCGGCTAAGTGGTGCGGTTACGAAGTAGGCGGCGACAAAGACGTACTATTTGCATTACGAGACTAATTAATATCCTCGCTGCTTTATCGATAAATCAATCACCCGTTCCGTAACTACCGTACTATGAACGGAGAGTACCCCCTGGTTAAGAAATCGCATTAGTCTCTAGTAGACTAGGTCACTTGACGGTTTTTACATATGTATATGATTCATCATCATCATCATTATCATTATACCAGCCTTTCGCGCGTCCACTGCTGGACATAGGCCTCCCCCAAGGATCGGCACAACGACCGGTTCTGCGCTGCCTGTAGCCATCGGCTTCCCGCGACCTTTTTCAGGTCGTCGGTCCATCATGTGGGGGGCCTGCCTCTGCTGCATCCTCCAGCACGCGGTCGCCACTGGAGAACCTTAATGCCCCAACGGCCGTCCGTTCTGCGAGCTATGTGGCCTGCCACGTTGATAAGATTCTGGAGGCTATGTCGGTTACTTTGTTTTTTTTTGCGGATCTCATCGTTTCGAATATGATCCCGCAAGGAAACGCCGAGCATAGCGCGCTCCATCATCCTTTGTGTGACTGTGAGCTTTTTCATGATGCCCATAGTAAGTGTATATGATTATACGATGCAAAATAAAACAAATAAATAAATAATATCTATGACGTAACACTCGTGATGTTTTTTAGAGATAACATTTTTGGACAAGCGAATATTTATAAACTACTTTAACCTACGTGGGTAAGTGTATTTTTAACTCTGCCTCTCTTAATATCGCGTGTGTGTAAAAGATAAACTTTTGTAAAAGAATAGTTAGGAAAAAGTTTCCTAAGTCGCGGCTTTAAATCCAAGATAATCTCAAAAACTTTTAAAAGTTTCGAATTTTTCGTGCAGTATTAGAGAATGCTTTTTAAATAATGCTTCTTTAGTATTGTTACAATAAAATTGTTTTAACTTTAGGAAATATTTTTAAAAGTTATTATTTCTTACTAGCAGGTAGACAGGATGAATTTAAAAGGTTGTACTTTGAGCCAATATGAGGCTCTACTGAAGAAATCGAAAAACTTTTCATGGAACCATGTGTCGCAAATGAAAAATTTTTTTAGTTTCCCCTTAAAAATAGGTCTTTTTAATATTATATTAATTATTTTAAAGATTAAAATGCAATGAAAAAAATCCTGGTGGGCGGGATTCGAACCCACGAACCTCGCTTTCGCGGCATGGCGCTCAACCGCTGAGCCGTCAGCCCTCATTTTGCGATACATGGTTCCATGGAAAATGATTTGATTTGTAGAACCTCATATTAGCCCAAAGTACAACCTTTCAAATTTACCCTGTATTTTAGAATTTATCATATGTAGTAATTTTGTACACGAACTGATTTTTTTTAATACGCGAGTAATTCCAAGAAAACCTTTTACCGAATATAGACTAGACTTTATTATGTCGATTATGATTAATATGTCGCACCAGACATTTACCTGTGTGCAAAGTTTTTTATCACGAAATTTTGGATCACGGGTGCCTTACTGTGCCCGAGACCACCTAGAGACGGCTTCAGGGTGGACAACCCAGCGGAGGGGTGTTATTGCCACCTTGTCCTAGCCGAAGGTATTCTGCGTCTACACCAAACATCTGTGTGGGCGGTGGGCCCACACAAATTGTAGCCCACGCTTTGCTACAATGCGCCTACATTAAACCCATCGTAGAGCTTCTATTGCAAAAACCTAGTGACCTTGTCATGTTTCGGTTTTAGTCTTTGGGTTCACCGGTTTTCAGGAGACTATTGTATTTTTTGTCGAGGTGCTAGTCTCATTTTAGGGTTTAGTTACGAAACGGGTATATAGCTACTAGACGCAAACTCATCTTTATCGCTGCTTATTTTGTAACTGCATATTTTTATAGGTCTGCTTGCAACCAGGTAGTTACAAAGTTACATGCCGTGCTCCAGTAAAAAAAAAGACCAGCTCGTCAGTGTTTGTATATCGTATCTATAAATAGTTTCTCAAAATGGTATAGTGAAATTGCGACCGAAAGCTTTACGTACTTTCCGTATTTTAGTGGTATTGTCAAACAAATTAACATACATTTTAAAATTTAAAACTCATTTAAATATTAGTATAGATTTAATAAAATCATATTTTTTAATAAAAATTATATCTAGGACAATTTATACATTTTATTGCTCTGGTACCAAACTAAGCTCTAGGCTTGTACTATGTGTACCAGAAACAACAATATGACAACATATTACATTTCATAATTACACAAAAAACTGTAGGTACAGAAAAACGTACTAATATTATTTTGCCATGTGTGGGAAATCGAACCCACGACCTCCGGAAACAACGCCAAAGATGCAACCACTACTCTACGAAGGCGGTCAATACACTCATAAAATAAACATTATAATAATCCCTTTACAAATCCTCATGTAGATTATATTATAAATTTACAAATTAAGTACAAACACTTGAGAAGGGTACAATTTTAAGGCCTTTCTTAGGATAAGGGTGTACTTATGTAAAGTTTCATGTTATAGGTAATTATAATCTGGCTTTCAGGATTAAATTCTGAATAAATAAAGGTCAGTTTAACTACATCCAAAAAGGTTCTCTAGCAAAACCCAAATAATTCACAATGTGGCTATATAATATTTAACCGTTACCAATACAGTTAAATATAAAAATAGCCAGCCGCCGTATTTTGTTTCTTATAACGGAGACGTTAGTTTGTCAATGACATTAAACAATTAGCAACAAGGAAAACTTAAAACGTTTTGTCATTCCCTCGTATTGCAGGTGCTTTTGGCTTGAACGTTTTTAATATTTCTTTTTGTGTCCATTACGTTACCTTTAAAAGAAACGCGGTATTCAATCCTGTTACCAAAAATAAAGCGGCCCTATTGGTTGTTGCTCACGTATACGTAAACAAATACGTTACGTTGCTACAATGCGCAAACCCATGGTAGAGCCTCAGAATATGGCCACAGACGAGTATTCTGTAATAACGAATTTATCGTAAAGCTGTCAAAATAAAGTTAAATATTTCTGTAAGAAAATATTTCTGTTTAGGTTTAGGCATCTATAATTTCCGACCGGTGTCATTTCCACCTCCCACACAGGTGCTAAAACCGTCAAGTGACCTAGTCAAGTTTCGGTTTTAGTCTGTGGGTTCGCCGGTTTTCTGGAGACCTTTTCTTGGTGGTAGTCTCTTTTCAAGGTGTAGTTACGAAACGGGCTTGATAAAGCGACGATATTAAAAAAAAAACCTTGTAAAGAAAATAAAAATGTCTTTGTCGCCGCCCATTTCGTAACCACATTATTTGTCCGGCATAGTGATCAATATGCCAACAATGTATTGATTGACCCCATCCATGGACTTTGTAAGTCTGTTTACAATCGTGCACATACCATGTTACATTACATGCCGTGTTCCAATAAAAAAAAACATATAAAAATCGGGTAACTTTGAACAACATTTGTTCAGATATATATAAATGTATTAAATGGCGTTTACCATTGCAGAGGTTGTATAACCGGGTAAACTACCATTTTGCAACATCCCTGTAATCATATCAATCTATACTATCTATACTAATATTATAAAGAGGAAAGATTTGTATTTTTGTATTTTTGTATGTTTGTAATGAATAAACTCAAAAACTACTGGACCGATTGCAATAATTTTTTCACCATTAGAAAGCTGCATTATTCAGAAGTAACATAGGCTATATAATATCACGCTAGGTCCTATAGTTGTGGAGCAGTAACCAAAAATGTTTTAAAAACGGGGGAAAAGTATCGTTTCTGAGGCCTTCCGTGGCGTGCGCTGATCTTAAGTCCCCCCGTGCGAAGCCGGGACGGGCCGCTAGTTTGCAATAAAATTAATTAAACCATTGCTTTTAAATTTTCTTTTAAAGCTAAAAGACAATAGTTTTCACCAGTTACTGTAGGTTGCCTCTATTTTCAATAATATATTTTTTATTTTTGAAATTAAAACACTAAACGTTTCTGAGTCAGATTCTTTATAAAGACACGTCCCTAATTATTTTTTTAAATATGTCATTTAAAACCTTTTATATTCCCTTTGATATATGTAGCTTTGTGTAAAACTTCATAAAAAAAAAACACAGGTTCGATATATCTGTGATCCGTATGATACCGTTAGAGAGGCAGTAGATCTCACGCGTTGCTCCCCGCAACTTTGTTACGTACCCCTATAACACCCGGGGCACCAATTTATATACTAACCTAATTACGGACCCTCCTAACGACGTCTATTTATTTTGTAACGGATAGAACTGAGCGAGCTTCTAACGATTAGTTTTTGTTTGTAAATCGAGAACGTATGGTCATAGTATAGAAAATTAACAGTTTTGCGTCTTCATACAAAATGGGCGTACGATCGCCCTTCCAAATCAGTGTACTTCGGTACACAACAATTGCGAGTGTGTCGCGGTTACGATTCATTTAATTTAAAAAACAATGGTACGAAGTTATTGGCTGTATGGTTATATATTGAACTACACAAATAAATAATTCTTTTTTATAAATGTTTTTCCTTTATTCTAACACACAATTCTTTTTGAAACTAGGAATACGACCCATGTTGATATAATAAAAAGAAATCATTAATATATTTTGATAAATAATACTAGCTGACCCGCGCAATTTAAACTTTAACTGTTTACGCAACAAAATCTCTTAAAACAAATATTTTTCCACAGGTTTTGCAACATTTTTCATTAATCCCCGCTCCTATTAGTCATAGGGTCATGTCATATAGCCTTCCTTAATAAATGGGCTATACATCACGAAAATATTTTTTTCAATTCTAACCAGTAGTTCCTGAGAATAGGGCGTTCAACCAAACAAGCTCTTCAGCATTATTACATTGGTACGTATGTGCGCCGCCCCGTAGGTAATTATTTGTAGGGCATTTCTGAGACAACATACTGTTTCTAATATAAATTTTGTATGTATGTATCATCACGGGTGCCTTACGGCTCCCGAGACCGCCTAAATGGCCCCAGGGTACCCAGCGGAGGGGTTTTAATCCCACCTCGTCATAGCCGATGGTATGAGTCTACACCGAACAAGTGGCTATCTCGTTGCGATGTTTTGAATAAACTCAATAACTCATCTATAAACAGTTTTACAAGTTGGTATGGTGAAACCGGGACCGACAGCTTAACGTGCTCTCCGAGGCACTATAGTGGTGTTGTCAAACAAATGTAAAGATTTTTTTTAATTAAAAACTCATTGGTACACACCGGGATTCGAACCAGGGACCTAAGTGTTTTTTTTACGTCCAAGGTCTAACCAACTCGGCCACCACGTATATAAATTTTGGTATGGTGGTAAACATTTTACTCTCAGACCGACTTGCGTGACATTTTTTTAAACTAATTTACACTTACTATTAACCACTTACTACCCTAAAAAATAATTAAACCTGATCTAAAATAAATTAATACGTGGTTAAAGTTATTTGTTTGTTTCAGCCATTATTAGCTTTTATTACTTTGACGGACGATTTAACCGCTACCGACTTTAAAGGCCTTGATATCTTTTAAAAAAAATATTCAGTTTTTTTAAGGGCTTTGGTTTATTTATAAATTGTCCATTCCAGCCCTATTGATTAATGGCGTTTTACAATTCAACGTTTTTTAAGTAATTTTTATTATGTAAGGTTTTCTACTCTACTATCAATATACAATTTTATACAGTATTCTAGCCGAAGCAGTAGATGGTTCGGCTAGAATTCTATTGAAAGCTCTGACATCCCAAACATTGATATCTAGGTCTTCTAACATGACTGTATTAACTTCCCGATACAAATGCTACAGATCTTCTATACGTCCACACATCTTATAAAAAGGATTGCGAAATGGTTAAAATATATGCTTTACATTGTTGTTCACTGTACCTTGGTTTTAAGTATATTATGATTGGTTTTTTAATTTTATTTGTCCACTTACTTTAAGCTTGTTATTTCATAAGAATAGTTTTTTGACAAAGGTTTGATAGATATTATTTTGTTATCCACACTAATTGTGTATGTTGTGCCCCTAAAGGTGGAATATTTACCTCAATATTGTATTTGTGTTTTAAGAAAGTGTTAATGTATTCGACCACTGGTTGTCCTTAAACAAATAAATGAAAATGTGCCCGCAATTAGTAATTTATTTAAAACAAAAAAAAAATTGTCACTGTAATATTTTAGTAGATTCCTATTATTTATTATTAAAGTAAACATGTTAACCATGGCTACCATGCCCCCGTATGAAAATGTTATATATCTCGAAAAAGTTTATGTAAAATCGGAAATATTGTAATGCAGTTTTATGTTATTAAAATATACTTAACTTTGCTTCATAGAACATAATTAAAAAGACTCTATAAACACAAACAGCCTGTATATCTGAACTCTCTCTATGTATATCGAAATATAATATAATGTTATATCATTCGGTGCTTGGGAGTCACAGTGTAAACACGTCATTATTTCATAATAAACTCGTCGCTTTATAGATATCGTAAACAGTGTTAAAAATAACTAAAATTTTAGTGATCGTTATTCTTCAAATATTTTTATTATTTTTGTAAAAAGGTAATTAATGGAATTTATTTATTTATAGAAGTGCAACAATTAATCAGCGGAAAAGTTATTTTTGAAACTACCTACCTACTTAATCTAACGAAACCTGTATGTAGAAAAAGAAGTGTGCGCCGTAGCTATATTTTAATAGTGCACCAAAATTATTTTTTTAGACCAGTGCGCTGAAGCTATTTTAATTATATAAGGAAATAGTGCTTAATCCGACTAATTTAAAATAAACGAGTCCAAAATGCCAACAAACCGTACTCCCCCTGACACCCCCATACCATCTGTTTCAACGGCTGAGAGGTGTATTAATGTCCAAAATATCCGATCGCTGCAATACGCAAATATGTGTCAGCAATAAGCTAATTAAAACAGTGCAAGATTTGATCTTGACTCCACTAACGGCCATCTACAACAAAAGTCTATCTTCAGGCATTTTTCCAGAACTATGGAAAACCGCACTAATTTCTCCTATTTTTAAGGGAGGTGATGAGTTGGAGCCCAGCAACTATAGACCTATATCTCTGCTCTCAGTTTTCTCAAAAATACTTGAGAAACTGGTTAATAACAGATTAAGAAAGTATCTTGATACCAACAACATTATAGACAAAAATCAGTTTGGCTTTCGGGAGGGAATGTCTTCAGAGGATGCTTTGTACAACCTTACAGACTTGGTTTCCTCAAATTTGGATCAGGGCCGTGTGTGCATTGGTGTATTTCTTGACCTTGCCAAGGCCTTTGACACCATCTCTCCATTAATTTTACTTAGAAAGCTTGAATGCCTGGGTGTCAGGGGTCTTGGCCTGGAATGGATTCGTAGTTATCTCACCCTAAGAAAACAACAAGTAAGACTAGGAGCTGATATAAGCGAGTCAAGAACTATAGAATTTGGTGTGCCTCAGGGAAGCGTTCTCGGGCCAACGCTTTTTCTCTTATATATAAATGATATTTTTTCTATTAAAACAAAAAATACTAATCTCCTGTGTTATGCGGATGACACAGTTATTCTCTATCACGGTTCAGATTGGACCACATGTCACAGAGATGCTGAATTGGGAATGTTAAAAATAATGGATTGGCTTAATAATAATCTTCTCACTTTGAACACTTCAAAAACTAAATTCATATGTTTTCATAAAACTCTGGCGTCGGCTCCTAAAATATCCTTTAATATTAAAATTCACATGTGTAACTATAGTTCTCAATCCCTCTGCTCATGTGCTTCCATATCTAAAATAAATTGTATTAAATATCTCGGTGTTCATGTGGACGAGAAGCTATCCTTTGAAAAGCATATTAATCAGTCCAGCTCTAGACTTAGAAAATTTATTTATACTATGAAACAACTTCGTGACTCAGCTTCAAGGGACGTCCTAAAAATTGTTTACTTCGCCCTTTGTCAACCTGTTATTGCATATTGCATTAGAGCTTGGGGAGGAGCGGTAAAGTCCAGACTAATGAGGATGGAGAGAGCTCAAAGATCTATTTTAAAAGTGATGCTCAAAAAACCCTTTAAATTCCCCACTGTGGACTTATATAAAGAAGCAAAAGTTCTGAGTGTGAGAAAACTTTTTATTTTAAAAATTTGCCTCTATGTTCATAAGGATGTTTTAAATTCCAATTGTTATCAACAAATGTTGAATAAGCGAATATTTTGTATAAAGACTCCAGTGATCAAAACTTCTTTTGCTACGCGTTTTGGCGCATTCCTAGGTATACACGTCTATAAAAATATTGTAAATACTTCTGATATAAAGTTCTGCACAGTAAGAAAAGCGAGGACTAGACTCCTAGAATTTCTTAGTCAGCTAACGTACGACGAATCTGAAAAACTTTTACAAATTTGTAAATAAAAGGGGCTTCTTATATGTTTTAGTAAAATAATATTATGTTGAAGGCTACTACTTGAAATTGACACGGTATGCTAAACTCTTTGTGTATACAAGTAATGTAAATCAAAAATGGGTGTTTTTTCAGTGGGTATGGTTATATTTAATATATTGTGAATTGTTTAATAACTACTTTAGCTTGTAACTAACATATATTTAAACTTTCAATTACAAACTTTTTAACACTTTTTACTTATATATATATATTTTAATATCTTTTTTTTGTTAAATTAGGAATTATTAAAAATAGCCGAATGATCCTCACGAGACAGGCTTAGCCTAGTGTGAGGATCACTATACAATCGGATTAGCAATGTCTTTCAACAGTATATATACGTCTACTATATTCTGATTATTAAGTATTTTGTTTTGTTTAGCATAAGTAGGTGTGTATATTTCTGGAAATAAATTTATTATTATTATTATTATTATATACCCTATTTTACCTACAATGCTAATGATATTTAACAAAATAAAACTGTAAATAAATCGGTCCAGTAGGGTTTATGTGTTTCCCAGATAATCAAACAAACAAACACGAATTCTAAAAATAATGCATAATTGTTCTAGCTTATAAGTCCACTCCCCAATTTTTTTTTTAATCAAATCAATGTACAAATTTTTTATTCGTATTCTTGCACACATAATATGCTACAAATACCTAGGATATTTTCTACCAGCCAAGCTATCAAATATAGCGGTCCTATAAATTATAAATTAATTATCTTCCAGCCTGTTTTGTACCGAAATCCGATAGTACTAGTCCATAATGTGAAAAAACGAGTTCGCATTACATTGCTAGCGTTGTCATCCTTAGCTTAATTTGTTTACAACCACAGCGTTAGTGTAGGCGTATTGGTAAATCGGATTGAATTTGGTTACACGGTTTTCGATTCCAAATGAAACAAATTTAATATACCCTAGGTAAATAATGGTTGAAACCGGATAATTTTAGCGGTTGTAAAATACAAGTATTTACTTTTAACCATACACCGGACACTCTACTCAAATGTATGAAGTGATCGTTTACTATCTACCTATACTCTTACATGAGTCGAGCGAGCTGCATTTTACACGTATACCCAATACATATCATCACGGGTGCCTTACGGCGCCCGAGACCGCCTAGACGGCCCCAGGGTAACCAGCGGAGGGGTTTAAACCCACCTCGTCGTAGCCGATGGTATCAGTCTACACCGAGTGGCTAGCTTGTCTCTCAATAACCCATCTATAAACAGTTTCAGAAGTTGGTATAGTGAAACCGGGACCGACAGCTTAACATGCTCTCCGAGATACTATAGTGGTGTTGTCAAACAAATGTACATACATTTTTTAATTTAAAACTCATTGGTACACACCGGGATTCGAACTAGGGACCTAAGTGTTTTTAAGTTCAAGGTCTAACCAACTCGGCCACCACGTATATAAGCAGTTCTTAGTTACAAAATTGATTTTTATTCTTCTAATGCTTTATCTATGCCGCTTCCGTAGAATAGTAGTTGCGCCTGGAATCCCTGGAAGCCATGGCAAAAAATACGTTTTTATACATTTGAGGTCATTTGATCTTCCTGGCAGAAAACCGTGATGATATCCATAAACCAGGGGCGTAACTGCTTACTAAGAATCTTCCTGGAGAATTCTATCCACATCTAGTTCTGGCTCCCTAGTCTAGGTAGACATTTTTGAAGTGTCCGTTATGACTTGTGGTATTATGTATTTATTTATTTTGTTTAAAAACTTTATTGCACAAACTTTGTACTACTGGGCATTCTCTGAGAGTCAAACTTTTGGGATAAAAAATAGCAAATATAATTGACCGGTCTCGTTACCACCGCTCATAAAGATGCAAAAACCGTCAAGTGACCTATTCATGTTTCGGTTTTAGTCTGTGGGTTTACCGGTTTTCAGGATATTGTTCCATCGATTCTTGTTGAGGTGGTAGACTCCTTTTAGGGTGCGGTTACGAAATGGGTCGAATTGACCATAAGTCAGCGAGAATATTAAAATATACCTGTAATGCAATTTGTCGCCACCCATTTCGTAATCACATCATTTGGCCGGCATAGTGGGAGCGATCAATTTTGTTAAAGAGCAATTATTGATCGACCCCATTCATGGACTTTGTAAGTCTGCTCACCACCAGGTAGTTACAAAGTCATTGCCGTGCTCCAATAAAAAAATTAAAAAAAAACTCCAAAACAATATAGAAATACCCACAGCACAATAATTATACAAAGAAGCAGAAACACAGTAGTAGTGGACTGTAAATGCGTTTATAATATTAAATATAGAAATAAAATATATATTACTTGCGTGTGTTGAAAGCGGTATTCAATAAATAAGGTATTTGACTCCTTTTTGAAACCCATTTTATATGATTCTTCATTACATAATATGCACACTACATTGATATTTCCGGGATGTCTACTCTCTTATTAATAAAAATCAACGTTAAAGTTTGAATTTCCACAATGGCGCTAAAAACACTGCTTCGCAGTCTATGTCAAGTGTGACGTCACACGCAAGTAAACAAACAAGCACAGATTAAATAATCTCCTATATATTATACTCTATATATTTCATCCACATGATTTATAATCTGTGTATTGTTTTGTTTACTTGCATGTGACGTCACCAGTCATCAACCAATCAACGATGTTTTTGTTATAAATAAAATTGTAAAAAATATTCAATTTTATTTCGTGTAATCTACAAAAGTTAATAATAATATACATAATTTAGTTTATAATAAAGTGAAATATATTTTTTTATCTGCCATTGTCTGATAGGATGACCACAATTTATAGAATATTTTTAATGTAGTCAAATAGCCTATTCTTGACATTTCATTTTTATATATTTTTAGCATGAAGGTAAAAACCGTGTCCGTCCACGCGCCCGAGGCGCGTTTTTTTACCTTCATGATTTTTAGACATCAATAATGATATTTTTAATGCAGTATATGTGATGTATAACAAGAGTGTGTGTATGAAGCGCAACTACACATGATAATAAGGCTAAAGATTTTTTAGATTCCATTTCCTGGCTTCTTTAGCCACAAGAAGCCAGTAAATGGAACCAAAAACCGGACGTCTAAAACGTCTAAATGTTGCTTTCATATTACCGCAACAAGCTCGCCACTAGTTTAGTTAGTTAGTTGTTGCCTCCGAATACCAACGTCGAAATGAGGACGGGTTAATCCCTTTGCTGGGTACCCTGAGGCCGTTTAAACGGTTCTCGGGAGCCAAATAATGGTAATTATTTATAATTAGTAATATAAAAAATTCGTGGAAGTGCGAATATTACTTACTCGATCCTAATTAGGTAATGGCCTTTTTATAAAAGATCTATTAAGTTTTGAAAAGAGTTATAGTTGTCATTTAAAATTTAATTTTTATTTTATTTTATTTTTCATACCGTTGTATACCTAACAAATTATATACTGCATATCTGCGTCACGGCGTTTGCTAGTGCAGAATGCAGAGTAATGTAAAATAACAAAAGTGTAATATTTTTTTTGGATTATGAATAATTAAATATATATATATATATATATATATATAAAGAGACTATGTATTAAGATAATTTGTTATATTCTATGGATTAAGTAAAATATACTGCTCCGATTTCTTTTTTTTTATCAATATTGAATAATTATTTGATTATCATCAAATAGTGTGGAAATAATAGTATATTGTACAGGGCGAACATGAATGGTTGTACTATGAGGCTCTACTGAACAAATCAAACTACTTGGAAATGCGGCTTAAGTCATTATTAATTACTTTTAAGAGACAACTGTATCTATTCCTAGTTGAGGTGTTAGTCTCCTTCCAGGGTGCGGTTACGGAACTGGCAGTTTATTTGACCATAAAGCAGTGATGACATTAAAATTTACTAGTAATGTAATTTTGTCTTTGTAACCGCATCATTTAGCCTGTATAGTGACAGCGATCAATGTTCTTTAACAGTAATGTATTGATTGACCCTATTCATGGACTTTGTAGGTCTGCTACAAGATCACATCACGTGCTCCAATAAATGTATTCAAAAAAAAGTTTAGAATTAATTTGTGTTTGTTACGCGAAATTTTGGTACGCAAAAAGCAACTTTGCAAATAAAAAACATTTTCCAATTAAATATATCAAAAAAGGCCGCAACCCTTTAAATTTAGTATCGATTTCGTATCTCGAAGATTTATTTTTAATTTAACTTCTCGATATTTTGGGTCCGAAATTGAAGTTGCTTAAACATCGTACCAATTACGCTGGTACGCATAAAAACGCTGGCATGAATTGAATTTCGATGAGGGCACACAAAAACCCTGACTGTTTCTGTAATAAATTTCAATATTTATTTTTTGTTATCATATCATATTAAAATATGAATGAATTTGTTATTTTTTGTTGTACGTACATGAAAAAAAAAACGTTTATTATTACGCTCTCTATATTCTATTTACATAATCGCCGACAGTTATGAAAGTGAAGTAAAAGGTAATGGGGTAATAATTTTTTACACTATTTTTATTAGCGTTTAATAGTCAGTTATAGGTTTTAATTTTTCTTTATAAACGTAGGGAACTCTAAAAAGAGATACTTAATATTTTTGACGATATCAAAAAATAAAATGCTTATTTGATATAAAATTATATTAAGTATAGTATATACATTAGTGGCCGAGTTAGTTTTAAAAACACTTGGGTCCCTGGTTCAAACCCCGGTGTGTGGTGAGTTTTTAATCTAAAAAAATATGTACATTTGTTTAACAACACCACTATAGTGCGTCGGAGAGCACGTAAAATAGTCGGTACCAGTTTCACTAAACCAACTTGTGAAACTGTTATAAGACGGATTTATTGAGTCTATGCAAACATCGCTAACCACTTGTTCGGTGCAGACTCATACCATCGGTTACGACGAGGTGTGATTAAACTTTTCCGCTGGGTATCCTGAGGCCGTCTAAGCGGTTTCGAGTGCCGCGCCGTTAAGCATCCGTATTGTTTTTTTTATTTTTTATATTATATATTTAGTAATATATTTCGCTGTAAAATTGATATTCAAATATAAAAAAATAATTCTTTCTCTATACGTATCTCGATAACCGTTTGAGGTAGAGAGTAAAAATTTGGAATATAATCTTAAAGTGCCCGATTTTTTTAAATAAGAGAATTTAAAGAAAGTAGGATGGGGAAAAGTAATATCCATTAATCCAGAAATCCACATTATGTTCAAAATAAAAATATTTTATTTCATTTTATTTAAAAAGAAAATAGTATTTAGGAAATAACTTGAAAGAAATACCTACTAAATCTAATCTTCCATAATACGAACAAGTATTAAAAATTTTAACATTCTATCTCAAAAGGACATTCAGAGTTAATAAATCATTTGTTTCTGACAATATTTTTTTTCCATTACTGAGAGTATTAAAATAAAATGCAGTCACTGGGCACTATCCCATTTTTTTTATTTTTACCTCAAACGGTTATTGAGACACCGGTATATACATAGAGACATATGACTGAGGGTTCCAAAATCATATTAAATTTGTCTCTGAAAGATTACCCCCATATTAGGTATCTCCTTTTTATAATAATTATGAAACTCATTATAGTGAGACATCTGTCACAACGATAAACTTACAGTGATTGGAATATTAATATGTCAACTTTTGATAATATTATTAGTTTAAAATTAATTCAGAAACTTTAATCAAAAACCATTTTACGCAGTTAAAGTGGAAAAGGTTATACGATAGATTATGCCTAAGGCATTAAGTTCGCCTATGTACAATTCAATAGTATTAAGCTTTTGTGCAATACCTAAATATTTATTTATTTATTCGTTCATTCATGGAATTAAAGGATGAACTTTAGATAATTTTGGTAGTACCTATGTATGTATCTACTTGATTTCTTTATTAACATAGGGAATTCTAAAAAGAAATACTTAATTCTAGAAAGGTAGCTTAAATTACTTTGCTTGGACGTTTAGATTTCAGCAATGCATTTAATTGTGTCGACTATGACGTTGCACCCTACGTCCTTTGAATTTCTCACACTCTGCGAACAGTTTGGTTTGATTCATATCTTTGTGGGCGCAGGCAACGCATTCGATTGGATGTCTTTTCAGACTGGGTTCCGTTACTAGCCGGCGTCCCACAGGGTGGCGTATTATCTTCTCTACTATTTTCGGTTTTTATTAATAGGTAGGTACTGAAATTGATGACTTGAACCAGGGTGGTTCAAGTCATCAATTTCAGTGCCTACCATATATACCGATGACTTGCAGCTGTCGCTTCATTCTCATTTCCTGAGACAAATTAATGAAGATACCTGAGACTAGTACTAATAGAAATACCTGAAATGGCTCAATATCCGCTCTAGCAGGTCACTACATCTCCTTTCCATGTAAATTATATAATATTCTTAAAAATCCTAATTCTCCTTTTTATTTCAAATCCCGCTTTAAATTTATTTGCGACACTTACGATCGCGACCTCCGTTTTACTGATAATAACTTATTAAAGATTTCATCACATGCCTCTACCAAATATTCCGATTCATTTACGGTGTCAGAACTTGCTTCCCCTGAACATCAGACACCCCCCGTCTCTCGCCATTTTCAAGAATTTACTAATTTCTCATTATCACAATCCAGGTTAGGTTCAAACAAATAATAAAATATTTATGTGTTTATTTTACTATATTATGTATATATTTTATGTAGTTGTATATTTGCATATGTGTATCTAAAACTGTATGTAGTCTGTGTGTATTTTGCTTTCTTTTAACTTTATTATACCCTATATTACAATGTTCACTCTCCTAAAGGTTAGCTGTTAGATAATCCCCCTTTGTACAAATATTTTAGTAGTATAATAGAGAATTTTAAATAAAATTTTAACGGTATCAAAATATAAATAATATTATAGTTTTTTAACTAAAAAAAAATCTGCTGTAAAAATAACATTAAATATAATGTTATTAAAAAACTATTGTAGGGTTACCCACTCGGATCACTAACTCTATCTGTATATCTTGACTCCTAAAATGTCCTGAGGGCCAGATGTTACTGAATTCGCAACTTTACAGACAAGACAAGACTTCAATGTGACCTTTGAAAGGCTTTTATAACGCCATCTGGATTTAATTAAGCTAATTGTAAATTGTATAAAGGTTTTATGTATGTAGGTACATACATATCATCGCTATCATGCTCGGCACCCTTACGGCGCCCGAGACCGCCTAGACGGCCCCAGGGTACCCAGCGGAGGGGTTTTTAATCCCACCTCATCGTAGGCGATGGTATGAGTCTACACAGAACAAGTGGCTAACTCGTCGCTATGTTTTGAATGATGCGAGACTCAATAACCCATCTATAAACAGTTTCACAAGTTGGTACTGCTGAATATATTTTCATATATTTTTTTTTTTATTGGAACTCGGCATTTGACTTTGTATCTACCTGATAGAAAGCAGAGCTACAAAGTCCATGAATGGGATCGATCAAAACATTGTTGTTTAACAATATTGATCGGTCCTACTATGCCGGCTGAAGATAATTTTACATATTCAACTATAGGAATTCGTGGTACATTTCTCAAACTAATCACTGACTACTTACAAGACCGAACTCATAAAGTTAAATTTGACGACAATACCTATAACAACAATGCTATATAACTTAGAAATATATTTTATTGCAGTTCTATCTAAAGGAATATAAAATTCTCATGTCACAGTGTTTGTAACCAAACTCATCCAAAACGGCTTAACCAATTTTTATGTTTTCTTTTTGTGCATTTTCGGTAAGTCTGGGAATAGATCGTAAACTATTCTCAGTGGTCGATAACTGAGAGCCTCCGTAGACTAGTGGTTGCGCCTTTGGCGTTGTATCCGGAGGTCTCCGGAGGTCGTGGGTTCAATTCCCACCCATGGCAAAAAATATTAATTAGTACCTACCTATGTTTTTATACGTTTATAAAATATAATATGGTATTATATCGTTGTTTCTGGTACACATACAAGTCTAGAGCTTAGTTTGTGTCCAAAGCAATATGTGTAAATTGTCCTAAAAAAAACAATCGATACGTTATCCCCGCCAGGCGTCTACAGTGTCACTTCTCACCCAGCAAACAACACGAAGTAGGGATGAGAATGTAGTCACTTTCTACACAGTTTTCATTAGTATTCGCAATGACAATCAATAAGTCGCAAGGCCTAACGATGTCTGTTTTTTTTATTCCAGTTAGTTTGTGTGGCTAAAGACAGAATAACCAAAGTTATCGTACACTCCATTATACTTAGAGACTGATATTTTTTTTATTGTCATAATACCTAAGTGATAGCAAATAAGGATAACATTTTTTAAAAGTTGTATAACCTTTAAGAGATTTAATTTTAAATATACAAGTGCCATTTTAATATACCCAACTTTGCTTTATATTGCACTTCATTCTATCTGGTGTATATATATATATTTTTAATACAGTTGCTCAAAAAGTGGCGTATTACAGGGACGTATAGCGTTTGGGATGTGGGCTATTACATACTCGAGCTTTTTTTTACCTTTTCCGAACTCGTGCGTTCTCTTTCCCAACTGTCAAAATATCTATTAAAAAGAAAAATAACAACCACGAAGTTTTTACTAAAAAAAAAAAAGTTTTTATGAATCATGCAAATATTTCTATTCATATCAATATCATATTTTCATTTCATATCAATAAAAAAATTCTACTGAAGACTTGGCTGTATGGGCATAGTTCCCTTTGCCTACCCAGAATGGATGAAAAAAACAAAAAAAAATCTCTGATTAGATTCTTTTACGGTTGGCGCCATTTACCAGATTTTTTTATTGGAAGTTTAGTTGTGTTTTTATTATTTTATTAATTTGCTTCAATTTTTCGCAACTGTATTAAAAATAGTTGTTCAGTACACGTGCGGAACCGTCGTTGCAACTTGTTCCGACTGTCAACCCTCACCTTCGGCTGCGGCTCGGCTCGGGTAGACATTTGTCGGAACTCTTTGCAATGACAGGCTTTCCGCAATATACTATTCTAAGCGACTCTTAAAACACAACCTGTTTATCCTCCTGTATGTATATCGAAATATAATATAACATATTTTATAGCTGTTCTATATACCCAGATCTAATAGCTATTCAACAAAAAAAAACGATATTAATCAATCCAGTAGTTTTTAAGTGATGCCTCGACAAATAAACAAACAGACAGACAGACACAAATTCTAAAAATTATAGATTATCATTCTATATAGCCTATTTAGAGTACAGCCCGCATTTTTTTTTTATGAAAAAAAAAGTTGCCACCCTATACAAATTGGTCATTACGAGTATGTTACTTTTATATACCGACAGATAAATTATTCGAAAAATTGTTAAATAATTACTCATATTATAATCATATACGTGGTGGCCGAGTTGGTTAGACCTTGGAATTAAAAACACTTAGGTCCCTGGTTCGAATCCCGTTGTGTACCAATAAGTTTTTAATTAAAACATTTATGTACATTTGTTTGACAACACCACTATAGTGCCTCGGAAAGCACCTTATGCTGTCGGTCCTGGTTTCACTATACCAACTTGTGAAACTGTTTATAGATGGGTTATTGAGTCTATTCAAAACATCGCGACGAGCTAGCCACTTGTTCGGTGTAGGTAGACTCATACCATCGGCTACGACGAGGTGGGATTAAAGCCTCTCCGCTAGGTACCCTGGGGCCGTCTAGGCGGTCTCGGGCACCGTAAGGCACCCGTGATGATATGTATGTATGTATATTATAATAAGGCGAAATGAGGACGGGTTAATCCTCCGCTTGGTAACCTGAGGCCGTTTAAACGGTTCTCGGGAGCCAATAAGGCACCAAATGTGATATTTTTTATTTTTATACTAATGTATATATATATATATATATATACGAGTATGTAATATATTTTAATACGTAGATACCTACTTATAAATACATAGGTATTGACCTATATAGCAAAGGGTATGGTGCATTAGGGTTTCCCATAGAGGGCGCAGGCTTTTTATTAAAAAAGGACTTTTAATAAAATCAGATAAAAGGGTTACGCGGTTAACCCGTGGCCAGAACAAAACCGGTATAATGGGGGTCACGTAGGGGACTACGGGTAATAAATTGAAATGGTTTTATTATTAAATGAAAAACGACCCCTTGCCATGTTACTTTATGTGTACGCGGACTGTCAATGTTTTATTTTATATTAAATTTATAATATTTATGAAAAAAATAGTTATATACCCCTTCTATACATGCACGGTGACTTTGAAAGACTGTACTTTGGGCTAATATGAGGTTCTACTGATCAAATCGATCAAGTTTTCCCATGGAACCATGTGTCGCAAATGGAAAAAAGAAATGCCTTCTCCATACAAAGGTCATTTTAACATTACTAGTTTGTATAGAGAAGACATTTTTTTTTTGGTTCCATGGGAAAAGTTGTTCTATTTGATCAATAGAACCTCAAATTAGCCCAAAGTATAACCTTTCAAAGTCACTGTGTATATAAATAGTTAAAATCCATTGCGACTTATAGACGATATAGGCAAGAAAACATATTATTAAAGAAGCCAAAAAATCATAATGAAATGTTTGTAAGTAGTTTTGTTTTTGGCAACCCTGCCTTGTTCAGTTTTAAGCCGCTCTCGCCAGCTAAGTGGATCTCGTAGTTAAGAAAACTAAGTAATTGTATTTATGTGTTTCAGCGGAAAAACTGAAGGAAAATGTGGCGCTTTTACTACAACTTACTTGTAACTACAAGAACTGACATTCTTTTTTTGTGGTTATTGTAGTAGGGTAGGTAGAAATTTATACCTGAAGTTATTTTTGGACAGTTTCGTTTTGCTTCATCATAACAATACTTACAAGAAAACCATACTTTTTGACTATTTGTCTGTTTACTTTTAAAAATAATTAAAAGAAATTGCTTTATGTTAAATAGTGGTAGACCTTTATTTTAACAATGGGACAATTTAGAAATATTGCTCTGGTCACAAACTAAGCACTAGGCTTTTACTACGTGTATCAGATATACAAATACAAATCATTCTTACCAAAATTAAAATTATTCATATTATATTTTATAAACACCCAGACCATGACAAATATTGCAGAAAAACGTACAAATATTTTTCGCCATAGGTAGGAATTGAATCTACGACCTCCGGATATAACGCTAACGGCACAACCACTAGTCTACGGAGGTCACTTTTAACTTATATAGTGCGACGACCCTGAAGCGTGTTGAATTCCAATCCATCCTCACCAAATTATAATCTGGTGAAACAAATCTTTATTGTTCTAGTAAACCTTTTTCTATTCCCAATAAATAAGTAAAACTATATAATAAACATATTATATACGTAGTGGCCGAGTTGGTTAAACTTAAAACACTTAGGTCCCTGGTTTGAATCCCAGGGAGTTTTTAATTTAAAAGAAATGTACATTTGTTTGACAACACCACTATAGTGCCTCGGAGAGCACATTAAGCTGTCGGTCCCGGTTTCACTATACCAACTTGTGAAACTGTTTATAGGTGGGTTATTGAGTCTATTCAAAAACATCGCGACGAGCTAGCCACTTGTTCGATGTAGACTCATACCATCGGTTACGACGAGGTGGGTTAAAACCCTTCTGCTGGGTACCCTGAGGCCGTCTAGGCGGTCTCGGGCGGCTTAAGGCACTCGTGATGATATATATGTATGTATGTATATAACAAACAAAACAACAAAATTTTGGAGTAAGAACTTACTCGTAATATCATCGATAGAAATACAACAGTAAAAGCTTTCGATAAACAAAAGGAGGGAAAATCTCGCTATCATGCTAGATAATAGAGTAACCTTTTCAATACCATCGATGCCAACATTCAATGAAACTTAGCCCTTTTACCACGAAGCCACACAAACAAACCGATTTCCATGTAAAGCGGTAGCCTCTGATGTTCAAACTCACACATAATTTGTTAAACATACCTAAGAAATAAACAATTGATTTACAAACCTACACCAATAAAAATAAAACTCAAATTTCAAGTGAAATGTTACTACAGAAATATAGTTGCAGGTCTATGCAACCGCAGTCCGTTGCACGAGTGCCTATGTGGTTTCCTAAAGAGATTTACTGAGTTGTATGCTATAGATTGCTGCACTGTGTAAGAAGATTACGGGCTATTAGCATTGGGAAGGGGAAATGGATTTGATAGTGACATAAGAGGGTTACCATAGCTACCTTCCCTTACTGTGTACCTACGCTGTGCGCCACTGTAAGGATTTGCACTTTAGCTTCAATTAATTCCAACGTGTATACGTTTTTATACCGTGATGGCAGAGTTGGTAGGAGTTACAACTAGACTTACGAGTAGGTAAACACACCACAATTTTAGAGTCACGGGTTTAACACCTATGTGTACCAGTAATGACTAAATATTCAAAAAAAATATTTAAAGAAACAAAAAAATATATGGATACAAATTAATAATAAAAAAATAATAAGTAAACCTACATTAAAAATAAACTAAATTAAATTAAAATATTACTCAAGTATGTCTTGAAGCATAATACCCATAGTACTCTTTTGTTTAAAAATATTCAAAATAAAAATTTACTTTACAAAAAATATAAAATAAAGACTTTTTTCTTTTCTTCAGGATTTACACATATTGCTAAATAATAAAACAATTCCTAGCTATTGATTTAAATGGCCTCGCATGTCCCATCTATTTTGAAAACTATAGTAGTACCTAATATACTCGCCACATTCCCTCATTGGATGATGAAAGATATTTTTTGGATAAAGTGACAGTGAGCTCGGATATCACTGGATGTTTCCTTAAGGGCACTGCATTCGAAATATTGAAGTCTGCGTTCTCCTCAAAAAGAGCTTTTGCACTACCAGCATTCCTCGACTAACGTTTGTCGCAGAATTATAAATAATAGTTTTGCCGGTCACCGTATTAATTAATCTTTTTGTTTAGGGTTTTTTTTTTTTAAATCAGAAAAT
The DNA here is from genome assembly GCA_947458855.1 of Monopis laevigella. Classification (NCBI taxonomy): domain Eukaryota; kingdom Metazoa; phylum Arthropoda; class Insecta; order Lepidoptera; family Tineidae; genus Monopis; species Monopis laevigella. The sequence continues at coordinate 8,414,135 of OX381581.1, read as the reverse complement.
CCTTTTTAAATATTAAAATGCAAAAATATTTATTACACACAACAGAAAGATTTTTGCGTACAACCAAAACAAAAATGATAATTAAATATAGACCAAGAGCCAAGCTGTGAAATTGGAAGTACGTTTGTATGGGTGTCAAGACCACTTAAGAGCCCTTAAGGAGCGAATCTAATTCACGAGCAATTTTTTTTGGCTTCTGTAGAACAAACATCTGAAATTCTGAATTTTCTACTGAAAAAGGAATGAAAAAATAGTTTTGTTCCAAAATTGAATATTTAAGGTTTGGTCTTAGTAGCAATCTAAAAGTACCTATTTTATTTGACAACATCACTATCATGTAGTGCCCCGGGAGAACGTTAAGCTGTCGGTCCCAGTTCCACTATACTAACTTGTGAAACCGTTTACAGATGAGTTGTTGAGTCTACCCTAACACCGCGACGGGCTGGCCGCCTATACGGTGTAGACTCAGAAAACCTTCGTTTACGACGGTAGGAATTAACCTGGATACCCTGAGGCCGGTTTTACAGTCTTTAAGGCACCCGTAATTGTACTGTACTGTATTCTATACTATCTATAAGAAAAGTTAAGTTAGGATATTTTAAGTTTTATTTTTGTAATTAAAAATGTAGAGTAAATTATACAAATAATAAATAAATGTTATCACGGGTGCCTTACGGCGCCCGAGACCGCCTAGACGGCCTCAGGGTACTCAACCGAGGAGTTATTAATCCCACCTCGTCGTAGCCGATGGTATGAGTCAAAACACCGAACAAGTGGATAGACTCAATAACCCATCCATAAACAATTTCACAATTTGGTATAATGAAACTGGGACGGATTGTAAATTATACAATCGCTATGATAAAGAAAATAAACATGAATAATAATAAAAAACTAAATTCAACATTATTGTGAAGCTAAAATAAGCTTTTCACAAAGTAAACCAGATTCAACAAACTATTTTATTAAACAAACCTCAGCTTAAAGCCGGTAAAATAAATGTAAACCTAACAATTCCCACCAGATTAATCAGCAGTTTTCAATGAACCAGGTTTTTCTATCGCAACAAGTTCATAAACTTAAATAAACTTGGGATATATATTTAGGTGGCTAGTCCATCGTCATTTAAAAGTTTAACAAATTGGAAATTGTTCTCCATAAATCTTTATTGTTCATTTTCTTGAAAAGTGCAATCTAATTATGTGAAAGAAACTCGTCGCCTGTGGGGTAATCTCCGACCCAAGATGTACAAGTTCCCTAATGATGTTACTCTAGATACGGCATATTTTTTAGGTGGGAGGAAGGTCTCTATAACTTCGTTAGGCCGACCGACCGGTCTCGTTACCACCACCCATACAGATGCAAAAACCGTCAAGTGACCTAGTCATGTTTCGGTTTTAGTCTGTGGGTTCACCGGTTTTCTGGAGACTACTGCATCGATTTCGCCGGCATAGTGGGAGCGATCAATATTGTTTAAGAACAATTATTGATTGACCCCATTCATGGACTTTGTAGGTCTGCTCACCACCAAGTAGATACAAAGTCACATGTCGTGCTCCAATAAAAAAAAAAAAACAAAAAAAAAAAATGCATTTTTTTAATATTTTTTTATTGTAGCACGGCATGTGACTTTGTATCTCTCATGGTAAGAAGCTCTATAAAATCCATAAATGGGGTCGATTTTTTTTTATAGCTCCCATTATGCTGGCTAAACGTCGCGGTTACAAAATGTGCTTTGTCGTCAAATCAGACGCTCGTTTCGTAATCACACCCAGAAAGGAAACTACCACCCCGACAACAAATTGATGCAGTAGTCTCCTGATGAATCCACAGACTAAAACAGAAACATTACTAGGTCACTTGACGGTTTTTGGATCCGTTCGGTCGGCCTAACGAAGTTAGTTATAACTCCTTTTTAAACTGAAATATAAATAATTTAGGCCATTGGCATTATGTCTAGTCAACACTTTACAAAACTGCCACACGTTATGCCGAATTTAACATATAAAATATCGCGATCAACTTTGTATATACTCGTAAAGCGAGAAGTTAAAGTTCGAATGAAAATTACTGCCTTTTATAATTACGTCACTGTTCCCTTAAATATTTTAAAGCTACACATATAAGCCGAAAGCGCTAAATAGCCAGTCTAAAGAATACACATACTACGAGTAGCAAGGGTACCTTACAGCTTCGGGACTGCTTAGACGCCCTCAAGTACCCAGCGGATGGGTATTATTCTCATTATTCGACGATTTAGCCAATGGTATTATGGGCCGATGCCGAACAAGTCACAAGCTCGTCGCGATATTTTTACAGTCTTATAAATAGCTTAAAAAAATAGAAATTAAGTTGGTATATTGAAACTGGGCGAAATGCTTTCAAGGCACTTTAGTAGTGTTTTTTTTTAATTATATTTATTAAACGGGGTTGAACCCGTAAGATAAGTTTTTTTTTAAAGTTATAATGCCTAAAACTTTGCCATTATGTACTTATTTAAAAATTAAGAATAACTAATTACTAAATGAATGAATAATAAATAAATTACTATTTAAAAAAGCAAATTCCAGCAATGATTGGACCATCACTTTCATAAAATGTACAATAAATTTTAAACTATATAATTTGAGGAAAACGACTGTGGATAAAAACATTGGTTAAAGTATACAAACGCTGGTAGATAAATAATATCTAAGGCATTTTAACGTCGCCTATGCTAGTGCAATAGTTTTAATATTTTGTTCAATAAAGAAATTCCATTCGTTAAAAAATCCTTTATAGAAAGTTCAACGCGAATAGCAAAAAATGTGGGGAAAATGCATCAGAATTCCATAGTTATCATGGCTGAAACCGCTACAGGAACTGGCGGAGAAGTATGTTTGTATACGTGCTGCTTGGCCGGCCTTGCCCCAGGCACGTTTTGACGTGATTCTGATAAAATTTGTCTTAACAAGGCGTATTTCACAATCACTTTTTTATGAAATAATAATAATAATAATATATAAATATAATAAATGATAAAAAAACGGCCCCAGCCTAGTGGTTTAGTCACTGCGCAACTAATAACAAGGTTAAGTAGTTGACAACAAGGCCGGACATCGGATGGGTGACTGCTTTATACAACGAGGCTATACCATTATAAACACCGTAACAAGCTCGCCACTTGTTAAGTTTTGACTCCGAATACAATCGGCGAAATGAGGACGGGTTAATATCCCTTCGCAGGGTACCCTGAGGCCGTTTAAACGGTTCTCGGAAGCCATAAAGGCGATGGTATTTATAATAAATAATAATAAGATCAGTTCTTTTTAACTGACTTCAAAAAAAGAGGGGGTTATCAATTTTGTTTTTTTTTATGTTTGTTACCTCAAACTTCTGTTATTTTATAAACCGATATAAAAGAGATTGGTGCGATATAAAAATTAATCAAAATCGGTTTAGTATTTTAGTTTTTAAATCAAAATAACTGGAAAGTCATTTAGTGGTGCTTACAGTTACTAGAATTTTGAAAAAAGTTTAAATACCGTCTTCAATTCGACGATATTGAAGTCGGGTTTTAACTTTTTTTCAAAAGAACACATATATACATATCATCACAGGGGCCTTACGGCGCGCGAGACCACCTAGACGGCCCCAGGGTACCCAGCGGAGGGTTTTTAATCCCACCTCGTCGTAGCCGAAGGTATGAGTCTACACCGAACAAGTAGCTAGCTCGTCGCGATGTTTTGAATAGACTCAATAACCCATCTATAACCAGTTTCACAAGTTGGTATAGTGAAACCGGGACCGACAGGTTAACGTGCTCTCCGAGGCACTATAGTGGTGTTGTCAAACAAATGTACATATTTTTTTTAAATAAAAACTCATTGGTACACACCGGGATTCGAACCAGCACCTAAGCGTTTTTAAGTCCAAGGTCTAACCAACTCGGCCACCACTAAAAATTTTCAAAAGAAAATTTTATTATTTATTATTACTGCCGTATTAACCCTCTCCATTTGTTGTAATTTTCATAGGTTCAAGGTTTCTACTTAGACGAAGCGAAAGAAATAATAAAAGAAAGTTTCTATCGTCTTTTTGGAAGCACAGCTTGTTGGTTCAATTGTTAAATCGTATTTGAATTTTCTCTTCGCCTCAAGCAAATCCCTTTTTTATTTATTCATTTTATTTACTTAACTAAATTAGTAGTTTTTTAATTCTTTTTATTGCGTTTCACGACATGTTTATTGTGTTTCACGACATGTTTTTATTGTGTTTCACGACATGTTTTTATTGTGTTTCACGACATGTTTTTATTGTGTTTTACGACATGTTTTTATTGTGTTTCAGGACATGTTTTTATTGTGTTTCACGTCATGTTTTTGAGTGCCGAATCTCCTAAAGACTTTAAGGAAAGAAGTAAAATATAGACAAGTATAGAAATTCAGAAGTGAGTTTATAAAATAATGACGTGCGTGATGATTGAATACAATTTTGGTATCACAAAGGTTAATCTGATATCCAGCTGTTGACGAGACATTCCGTTTCTTAATCCTCCCAAGATGCACATTTGATGTCTCAAGCGAAACGTCCAAAGTTCCGTTTTTTTATCTTTTTCGAATGCATCTACAGAATGATTTTCTCAAGCAAATGTAATCAATATAACATATGAGCAAATGAGATTTTACAATTTTTCTAAATCTTATACCTAATATTTAATTTATATACACTCCATTATATCTGGTAATAGGCCCTTGTATAGACATGACAATAATTCAAATAAATTATATTACAATAAATTTCGAATTTACCCTTAAATCCCAATTGGATATGGAAATCCTTTAAAATATCTACCCAAAAGAAACACTGCACGCATATCTATAAATCTTGTACTACACTTAAAGCTATTAACTGCTTCAGAAATATATGCAGAAATTATCTTTACCCTTTTACCGATTTTATTTATTTTAGACATTTAGTAGCCTAATCGTAATTGTAATCGCGTCGTTATTGCACCACAATCGCTTGGGCTGGGTTGCACATAAATGAACTCTCTGTAATAATATTGTAACGTTTAATTTTAAAAATGGCGTCAATATAATAGCTGTCATTTGAACTGCAAAATAACATTGGTACATTCGACGCCATTTTTAACCTTAACCATTACTATTACAGTTGGTTTGGTGCAACTCAAATAAATATTATTATAATTAATAATAATATGTAGGACAATTCACGCATGATCTGGGTTTATAAACACCCAGACCATGACAAACTGTAAAGAACAACGTACTAATATTCTATTGCTATGGGTGTGAATCGAAACCACAACCAAACAATACAACGCCAAAGGCCAACCACTGGTCTATCGAGGCGGTCTATATCGTATAGCGTATCACTGTGTAATAAGGTATGTTTAAGTATGAAGAATGTCTCTATAAATTCGTTAGGCCGACCGACCGTTCTCTTTACCTCTGCCCATTAAGATGCAAAAACCGTCAAGTGTCCTAGTCAGTAAACCTAGTCATGGTTCGGCTTTAATATGTGGGTTTACCGGTTGACAGGAGATTACTGCATCGATTTCAATTCGAGGTGGTAGTCTCCATTCAAGGTGCGGTTACGAAATGGGTGGTTGGATTGACGATAAGGCAGCTAGTATATTAAAATATACTCGTAATGCAATTAGTCTTTGTCGCCGCCCATTTTGTAATCGCATCATTAAGCCGGCATAGTGGGAGTAATCAATGTTGTTTAAGAACAATTATTGATTGACCCTATTCATGGTCTTTCTAGGTATGCTCACCACAAGGTAGATACAAAGTCACATGCAGTGCTCCAAAAAACAAATAAATAAATAAAAAAGCTATAAAAAAGTATAGCTTTTAGTAATGCTTGCACCGAAAACATATTTTCCAACTAAATAATACCCGAACAAATATACAATCACTTACAGAAATTATAATATGCTTTTCATTCGAAACTGTTTTTTATACCTATCTTTTTATTTGCGATAAAGATTTGGCGAGTCTGTTAATAAATTGCCAATACGAAAAAAGGTGGATTGGGAATATGAGAAAATGAGATATGCCTTACCAACCAAAAATAGGCTTTTGTAAAGGAAATTTCCTTTACAAAATAATACTTATTACTTATCTAGTTAGTTTTTTCTTGATATGGCTGTAGGTACTTTTTTCTTGATATGGCTGTAGGTACTTTTTTCTTGATATGGCTGTAGGTACTTTTTTCTTGATATGGCTCTACAGCCACAGTACCTACGTACTTTTTTCTTGATATGGCTGTAGGTACCTTTTTCTTGATATGGCTGTAGGTACTTTTTTCTTGATATGGCTGTAGGTACTTTTAAAAATAAAGGCTTTATTTTTTTATATCATCGAGAGGACCAACTCGAGTGTATTTTTTTACAGTGTTTAATAAAAAAGGTATGTTTTTTTGTTCAAAAAAAAAATCCCGGTAAATATATTATCATATTTGATATCGCCTAAAGTTATTTCAACAAATACATATTGCCTTCGTATCAAACAAATACAACCTTTAGACAAGTGGTGGGATCTTAATAGTGAGTTAAGTATAAAAGTTGAAGGGATTTGTGTAGGTACCTTTTTGGTAAGTCATTTTATCTTAATGTTTTTGTATGGATGACTAAAAGGAAAATATACCTGTTTCATTATTTTCACCATAGACACAGAAGAAATAATAGTACAAGTACCATAAAACACAATATAAAAATGTTGCCATTGTGACAAAAATACCCTCAGTATTATGTAAATCATCATCATCATCATGCCAGCCTTTCTCGCGTCCACTGCTGGACATAGGCCTCCCCCAAGGATCGCCACAACGACCGTTTCTGCGCTGCCTGTATCCATCGGCTTCCCGCGACCTTTTTCAGGTCGTCGGTCCATCTTGTGGGGGGCCTGCCTCTGCTGCGTTCTCCAGCACGCGGTCGCCACTCGAGAACCTTAATGCCCCAACGGCCGTCCGTTCTTCGAGCTATGTGGCCTGCCCACTGCCACTTAAGTTTGGCGATTCTGATCCGATCCTTTTGCGGATCTCATCGTTTCGAATACGATCCCCCAAGGAAACACCGAGCATAGCGCGCTCCATCGCCCTTTATGTAATTATGTTTAAATTATATATTTTCATTTGCAGTAGCTGCTTAATTATTTTTCATAGGTCGTTCAATAAGATACATAAATAAAACACAATATAATAATAATACTTTTGCTATATTTCGCCTTATTAGGGCGTCTTCAGGCAACAATCATCAATTTTAATCAATAATTTTATGTAATTATGTAAATAATGGGTACAATATAATCTTTATAACATAATAATAATATGAAGTATTATTGCCCTGGTCACAAACTAATTTCTAGACTACTATGTGTACCATACATACATATATATATACATATCTTCACGGGTGCCTTACGGCGCCCGAGACCGCCTAGACGGCCCCAGGGTACCCAGCAGAGGGGTTTTAATCCCACCTTGTCGTAGCCGATGGTATGAGTCTACACCGAACAAGTGGCTAGCTCGTCGCGATGTTTTGAATAGACTCAATGGCCCATCTATAAACAGTTTCACAAGTTGGTATAGTGAAACCGGGACCGACAGCTTAACGTGCTCTCCGAGGCACTATAATGGTGTTGTCAAACAAATGTACATATTTTTTTTAATTAAAAACTTATTGGTACAAACCGGGATTCGAACCAGGGACCTAAGTGTTTTAAGTCCAAGGTCTAACCAACTCGGCCACCACGTATACAATATGTGTACCACGTATGTGTACCAGAAACAACGATATAATACATATTATATTTTATAAACACCCAGACCATGACAAACTGTACAGAAAAACGTACTAATATTTTGTTGCCATGGATGGGAATCGAACCCACAACCTCCGGATACAACGCCAAAGGCGCAACCTCTAGTCTACGAAAGCAGTAAAAAAATATATGTTATATCTTTAGTCTTAATTTATTAAGACTTTAATTACAATTAATTTGGATGTCAACTTAGTTATAGTTTGACAAGTTATTCGCTAAAAGGCAAGTTTATGAATTAATTTTGAAATAAGAACACGATTTATTAGTTACTGCTACAGAAATGACACATTGTTCGTTATTCAAAATATTAATTTAAACTAAGTAGTTTTACGCGTATATACGCTGGGGTGTATTTGTTTAGACTAGAAAACATTACAGTGCCTCCCAAACAGATGCAAAAACCGTCAAGTGACCTAGTCATGTTTTGGTTATAGCCTGTGGGTTCACCGGTTTTTAGAAGATTACTGCATCAATTTATTATCGTCTAGTCTCCTTTTAGGGTGCGTTTATGAAATGGGTGGTTGAATTAACGATAAGGCAGCGAGTATAAAATATACTAGTAATGCAATTCGTCTTTGTCGCCACCTATTTCGTAATCGCATTATTTAGGCGGCATAGTAGGAGCGACCAATGTTTATTAAGAACTTGATTGAACCCATCCATGGACTTTGTAGGTATGCTCACCAGGGCAGATACAAAGTCACATGCCGTGCTCCAAAAAAATAAAAAAAATATGTATATTGACTTTTAAAACTGAAACTCTTTATAGATGGATTATTTAGTCAATCCAAACACTGCGACAAGCTGACCACTTGTTTGAAGAAGACTCGAAATACCATCGGCTACGACGAGATGTGAATTAAACCATATCACTGGCGTGTCGTAAGGCACCCATGATGGTATGATAACATACCATCATGGGTTAATAATTACTTTAAAAATATATATGTTATAATACGTGGTGGCCGAGTTGGTTAGACCTTGGACTTAAAAACACTTAGGTTCCTGGTTCGAATCACGGTGTGTACCAATTTAAAAAAAATGTTTTTAATTGAGTTTTTAATTAAAAAAATTATGTACATTTGTTTGACAACACCACTATAGTGCCTCCTGAGCACGTTAAGCTGTCGGTACCAACTTGTGAAACTGTTTATAGATGAGTTATTAAGTCAATTCAAAACATCGCGACGAGCCAGCCAATTGTTCGTGTAGATTCATAACATCGGCTAGGACGAGGTGGGATTAAAACCCCTCCTCGCTGGGTACCCTGGGGCCATCTAGGCGATCTCGGGCGCCGTAAGGCATCCATAGCTCCATCATAATAGTATCTTTCTGGATCATCAAGAATCGCTGGTTTTGCTGCTGATACCTAATAGGTACGCACGTACTTTTTCAAGAAATCCGTGATTATTTTTGGTCATTCCTTTAATTTTATTTTTGCCAATAGTTTGTATTATTAATAACCTTATATTTTGTATTTATTATCCTATTATATTCAATTTAAATTAATTAATAACTACGTACATATTTGTGCCTTTTGCAGAGACACTAGGACCGTGGGGACCGTGTGTAAGACAATTCTTTGAGGAATTGTTTTCACGATTGGTCTCCGTCACTGGTGACCAAAGGGCTGGCTTTTTCCAAATTTTCGCTAGTTCGCTCAGTGTCGGGTGACCCTTTGAGTAGAGAATACTTTGCTCAAAGAGTCAGCCTCGCTATTCAACGGGGGAACGCCGCGAGTGTCTTCGGCACACTACGCCCATCGGACGGAATTATTTTTTTAGGTTTTTAATTATAAATAATTTAGTTTTTAATCATTTATTAAGTAGTTTTAGTTTTTATGTTAATATTTTGTGAATCATTAAAATTAATATTATTAGTATCTTTTGTTATATATTTATATTACCTTTTGTAAATAATTTAAATTAAGGAATTAAGGTTTTTACACTTGTTAAAAACGAGAACAATATAATTTGTAATTAGACAAACAAATAAATCGTATTAGGGGTTATATTTTTCTTATTACATTACAGTACCCTAAAAAGTTAATAATAGAGTTATTCAATTTGGTTTCATTGAACAGGAAATTAAAGAGGCCTTATATCTAAAACGAAATAAGTATTATTTATTCGGACGCAAGTGGACTCTAATTTACCGGAAATAGAGTTGTATTTTAGGAAAAGGTTTTATAATGTTCTATCATTTATTTATGATACCTTTACCAATTTAGATCTTACTTTATATAAGATAGAAAGATATATAAAATCTATACTAATATGATAAAGCTAAAGAGTTTGTTTGGTTAAACGTGTTGAAGCAAAAAAACAGAATCTGGCAACCTTTGGCAGTTGGCAAAAAGAAATCTAAACTAATGTGTAAAACGTAGGAAAAAAAAATAAAAAAAAACATAGTTCGCTTAAAATGAGTTAATATTTAAGTTATATACAATTTTAAGTTATTATTACAATTTTAAATCATCACAGAACGCGCTAATCTTAATAATAATAATAATAATATGTAGGACAATTTACACATATTGCTTTGGTCACAAACTAAGCTCTAGGCTTGTACTATGTGTACCAACAACTACGATATAATACATATAATATTTTTATAAACACCCAGACCATGACAAACTGTACAGAAAAAACGTACCAACTAATATTTTTTTTGCCATGGGTGGGAATCGAACCCACGACCTCCGCATACAACGCCAAAGGGGCAATCACTTAAACCAACTTAAGAACTAATGGTTTGAATTAAAAACTTATTTTCGTGTTGGATAGCTCATTTATAGAGGAAAATTGGTTAAAAGTTAATTTTACTAGCAACCTAACCAACTACATTTTGGGTTAAATTACGGATTCGCGCGGATTAATATATATATATATATATTACAGTACTATCAGTTTAAAGACATTTATTTATTTAAATCTTTATTGCATATAAAATACAAATTTAGTTCCCAAAAGAATATTATTGCTCACTTACAAAGATAAATTTATAATATATATATATTTTTTTGCCATCTATCTATACATTATAAACTAAATTTTTCGGAAGAAATTACCCAAATAATTGTGTAAACCGCATCCAAATCCGTTGCATAGATTAGTACATCTAAGCTTACATACAAACAGACAGACGAACTCGGGAAGCGACTTTATTTTTTACAATGTTATGTGTAGATGTACAACAATCCGAAAACCAATTAAAACATTTTTTCCCTTGTAAAGTTTCAAAAAACAACTTTAACATAACCATAGTACGTCTCAGTCGATATTTTCAGCAAATCCTTTCATAGAAGGCTCAGCGTGATTTATGACTTTCAGCCGGTCACGCAACGCTGACTCTATACAAAACTTTGTCATTTAAAAACTTTTTTCGACGAAGAAAACTTAAACTTCTAGTCATAGTGTTCCATCAATAATGTTATTACAAAGTTATGGACTGATTTTTGTTTCTTAGGCCAAAAACGACGAAGGTTACATGACCTTTCAGCTTTTTGTAGCATATGTTTGACTGAAACACTTTTGTGGGTTTCAGAGTCACGTCAAACGGTCGGTCCCAGTCTCACTATACCTACTTGCGAAATGGTTTATAGATGGGTTATTGAGTCTATCCAAACATCGCGACGAGCTAGCTGCTTGTTCGATGTATATGCATACCATAGGCTACGACGAGGTGGGATTGGAAGCGGAGGGGTTTTTACCCCTCCGCTGGGTACCCTGGGGCCGTCTAAGCGGTTTTGGGGGCCGTATGATACTTATATATTTTAAAATATCACGGAAATGCTTTTGTCATTATTTAAAAGTTTTGTCATTATCACAGTTTAAACTTAATTTAAAAAATTGTTTAAATATAAATACCTGCCGTTAACTTAAACTAGTACTCAAGCAGTGCGTACGTCTTTAAGCTCGAATAATTAATCTCAAAGTAATTCTATACTTTTACCGTAAGAACTCTTTAGGGGTTATTTACTTCTCTATTTTTGTGAGTCAGTCCCTTGGGAAAAAAAAATCTTACATAACAATAATTCACTCTGTATATCAGCCCAAAGTATAACCTTTCAAAGTCACCATGTATATAACCTGGCTAGAGAACATAACATCTATAATTATAAAAAAGAAACACGAATACCGGATACGTGGTTCTCGAATTATAAGCACACAAGAATTTAAGTCTAGGTTTGTCTGTGTGCTCACACAGACAAACCCAGACTTAAATGTATAAAGTCCATAAATACGGTCGATTAATACATTAGGTACGTATAACAATATATATATCACACTATGCAGGCTAAAATGGGCGGAGACAAAGACTTGTTTTTGCATTACAAGTATTTTAATATCCTCGCTGCTTTATCGTCAAATTAATTGCCCGTTTCGTAACCGCGCCATAATAGGAGACTATCACCTCGATAAGAAATAAATTCAGTAGTCTCCGGAAAACCGGTGAACCCACAGACTAAGACCGAGACATGACTAGGTCACTTGACGGTCGTTTGCATTTGTAAGCTTTTAACGCAGCGAATTAAACGTTAGTATTTGAGTTTTATTGCTCACTCATATAAATCATAATATTTAACAACTATAAAATAAAAATATACCTTAAGGAAAGACAGATTTTAATATATTTTTTAAGAGTAAAAAACGTTTTTCATCTAAAACGTGTGGCTGGCTATAAAGCATTATAAATAACTGCGGTGCGGCGCTATTCGATATTTTCACAACAAAGAATTTATGGCTTCCTGGTACAGGATAACATGACACTCGCTTTCTGAAGACTTTATATTTAAGATTTTGGAAATTTGACCTCATAACTTATTTTAAAAAAATATAATAACAATACCAAATTATAATTTCGTAGCATTTGGAGTCGAAGCTTCTGGAACCTTAGGCTCGCGGATTTATCTGAGACATCGGAAAACTAGTGTTCTTGGAATGTGGTGTTCTTAAATGCTACTTAATTACGCCTATTTAAAACAAAAAAAACAGCATTGCCATAAATAGAGGCAATGCTGCTAGCGTATTAGGTAACTACCCTACCAAGTGGGGCCTCATACAGTAATTTATTTGCATTAATTTAGATTTAGTTTAGTTTATTTTATTTTTGTAGGTTTATTTTATTTTTGTTATGTTTTAACCCAAAAAAAAATCATGTAAAATGAGCCTGTCTTGGATATCAATCTAGCTATTTGTTAGTAGACCTTTCCGGCTAAACTATTCAACGCATTTCTTATCCTCTTGAGTGTCCATGGATACTAAAGTATCCAAAAAAAAAGCCGTCTTACGTCCGTGGATAGTTTAGTATCCCGTAAGCTATAAAACAACGCGTCGTTGTTAAAATTACCATCTAGTGAACTACAACAATATGTTGATGGACCATTTAAGAGCTTTGTAGGTCCGCTTACCATCAGGTAGACACACAGTCCCCAAAAAAGTTTATTGTTATTGATTGCTCATCTACAATGGGTTTATGTGAATCTTTTTGGTACTGTATTTGTGATGGTATTTTAAGTAATAAAATGATGGCGGATTTGTTTTTTCTTAAGAATTAGGTGGTTGTCATTTATTTGTTTTATTTATTGTTTATCATCAACCATAGGATCCATAAGACCTGACCTGTCAACCTTGTCAAATACAAATTATAGAATTAAAATAATAATTTATTTCTATCGGTTTGCAAAATATCGGTCTAGACTAGACACGTTTAGGTTGGAGAAAGGGATCTATAATAACGTTAGGCCGACCGACCTGTCTCATTACCACCGCTCATACAAATGCAAAAACCATCAAATGACCTAGTCATGTTTCGGTTTTAGTCTGAGGGTTCACCGGTTTTGACGAGACTACTGCATCGATTTTTTGTCGAGGTGGTAGTCTTATTTCCTGACGATAAAGCAGCTAGGATATTATATGCTCGTAATACAAATTCGTCTTTATTTACGCCCATTTCATGTATTGCCATTATTGTTAAAATACAATTTATTGATCGGCCCCATTCATATATTTTGTAGAGGTACTTACCATCAGGTAGATAAAAAGTCACATGCCGAGCTCCAATAAAAAAATATATAAAAAAAGACAACAGAAACTTAGTGATCCTTTTTTACTAGATCACGGCATGTGACTCTACATCCACCGGTGGTAAACGCCATATATAGTTCTAAAATAAAAACAACCAACCATCGAAATGAAATAATAAGGGTGTTTGTTTCCACTATGCCGGCTTGAGATGCCTATTAACGTTTTTTTTGTTTTGATTGGAGCACGGCATTTGCATCTACCTGGTGGTGAGCAGACCTACAAAGTCAATGAATGGGGTCAATCAATAATTGTTCTAAAACAATCGCTCCCACTATGCCGGCTAAATGATGCGATTACGAAATGGGCGGCGACAAAGACAAATTGCATTACGAGTATAGTTTAATATATTCGCTGCCTTATCTACAATCCAACCACCCATTACGTAACCACACACTGAAAGGAGACTACCACCTCGATAAGAAATCAATGCAGTAATCTCCTGAAAACCAGTGAACCAACAGCCTAAAACCGAAACATGACTAGGTCACTTGACGGTTTTTGCATCTGTATGGGGTCTGTCTGTATATATTTTAAAGGACCCCATATTGTAGAAAGAAGAAAAAACACAGGCTTATAATGCATTGCTTTTTTAATTGTGTGACATAGTATGTGAAATTAATGTAAGACAAAAAAGATTAGTTCCAAAAATTAAATAGACTGTAAATGAAACCGGGCTATTATAAAATGACACCGGGCTATTATAAAATAATAATGTCCTTATAATTTAATACATACATATACATATCATCACCGAGACCGCCTAGATGGCCCAAGGGTACCCAGCGGAGGGGTTTTTAATCCCACCTCGTCGTAGCCGATGGTATGAGTCTACACCGAACAAGTAGCTAGCTCATCGCGATGTTTTTGGAATAGACTCAATAACCCATCTATAAATAGTTTCACAAGTTGGTATAGCGAAACCGGGACCGACAGCTTAACGTGCTCTCCGAGGCACTATAGTGGTGTTGTCAAACAAATGTACATAAATTTCTATTAATTAAAAACTCATTGGTACACACCGGGATTCGAACCAGGGACCTAAGTGATTTTAAGTCCAAGGTCTTACCAACTCGGCCACCACGTATATAATTTAATAGTGTTGTTATTATAAAATATTAGCATACCAAAGTCTTAATGTAATATATGCGCCAGCACGCGCGTCCGTGCATCTTGTCTGAGGTCTTTAGTGCATTTACGGGATCTGAGCAGAGGGTTAGATCGGTATTTACATAGGGATTGGGGTCAAGACGATGACGTGACGAAGTTGCTGTAATACAGAGAGGGTTGATTAAGAGTTAAACGGTGACATGTTTATTTTAGCTATTGTTTTAATTGTAGGTTTTTTTTTTAAAGATGCTTAAAAAAATCCTGGTGGGCTTCTAACCCACGAGGATTTTTTAAATAATAAATAGTTGCTTAATTGTAGGTAAAATTTTTAGAAAATTCCGAGCGGAGGAAGCAAAAAAAGGTCATAAAAAAAATCGTGCCCCCCCCCCCCCCCCCAATGATTTTTGGAGGAGTCATTAATATGACCTTTTTTTGCTCTACAATTAAGCAATGGTAGAGGGTAACAGTTAAGTAGTTTTTGTATGGGCATTTTAAAACTTTAACACTTCTCTTAAACTACTTAAACTGGAGGTCGTGGAAATCGCACGCAATTGACTCCACAGTTCGTAAAACACGCCTTTAAAGATACCGTTTCATAAATCTTTGTTTATGCGATTGGTCAATTATAATATATTACTTATAAAACATATTTAAGGCGTGGTGGGTGTAGTTGGTCGCCTACGTGGCGCCTTTGTATACAAATAACGATTGAAAGGTCAATCAGCTAACCACCTAGTCTTAATCTAGTTGGTAATGTAGCATGCGTTCGGTTGGTATTATTTTCATATCGCGCGTTTAGTTTCTGTATAATATAATGAAAAATAATCTATGTACCTACTTTTGGAGACGAATAGCAGCCTAACCAAACGCACTCTAAGACCTTACTGTGAAATTATTATTTTTTGACTCATCATAAATACCTTTATTTATTTATTATTTATTAATATAGGCTAATCTACATCATATTTACATATTAACTTATTTATATATATTTTTTTAATTGTTTATATAAATATGGTATTTACAGAGAAGCACTAACATTATAAAAATCATTAAATCTGTATTAATACCTAATTAATTATATAATTCATTTCTATACCTATTATTCATTTATTTTACATATTATTTATAATATATTTTATATACATATTATTATGATTATATTTGCTTATAAGTTTGAATAGCTAAGATTATACACAATGGTGATTCATTATTTTTTATACACAAATTATTAGTTAATTCAATAATTATACATTTGTTTGACAATACCACTATGGTGCCTCGGAGAGCACGCTGTCGGTCCCGGTTTCACTATACCAACTTGTGAAACTGTTTATAGATGGGTTATTGAGTCTATTCAAAACATCGCGACAAGCTAGCCACTTGTTCGGTGTAGACTCATACCATCGGCTACGACGAGGTGGGATTAAAAACCCCTCCGCTGGGTACCCTGGGGCCGTCTAGGCGGTCTTGGGCGCCGTAAGGCACCCGTGATGATATATTAACATTAATAATTATATTAACATTGCCTACGACATTAGATACTATCTACCTTTAATGATTTACCTACATGAAATAAATGTTAATTAACTAGACCACGAAGTTGGTCAAATTAAACCGAATCAAATTGTTTAAATAATAAATTTATAAATGTATAAATGAAATTTTGGGATATAAAAGACCCGAAAATGACACAAATGAAGTAATGTATAAAATGAAAACGTAGTAAGGACATAATTACAATGTAGTATCCCATTATGATGTTCATTAAAATGAGACGGGTAAGATTTGATATGAAAATTTCGGTTTAAATTAACTACCATGTTCAGAGTCGGTTACTGGGAATTTCGAGGCACTTTATTTTTCGAAAATATTACCTACCTAGATTATTTTTGTTCATATAGATGTAAACGTTGACTGAAATGATTATTTCAAGCCTAAGAACCAAACATTATTATTTTCATGTATTCGAGAAAATAATTTACATTTGCTAGTGCCTCGGAGCAGTTTCATACCAACTTGTGAAACTGTTTATAGATGGGTTTGTTGAGTCTATTCAAACATCGTAATGAGCTAGCCACTTATTTGATTAAGCTTATAACATCAGTTACGGCGAGGTGGAATTAAAACCCCTTTGCTGGGTACCCGGAGGCCGTCTAGGCGGTCTCGGGCGCCGCAAGGCACCCGTTATTATTATATATATATATATATGTTTGATACTAAAGCTACTTAACTTTATCACTGGTTAATGAAACCCTGAAAATTAGGTTTTACCTTGGAATAAATGATTTTAAACCGTTTTTAGAGTATTTTATACATGTCTTCTACTTTATACGTGGTGGACGACCTTGGACTTATAAACACTTAGGTCCCTGGTTCGAATCGCAAGCGCCGTAAGGCACCCGTGTTTTTTTTTGTTTAATATAATATTTCAAATTATAATCTCAATATTTGTAAATCAATTCGTACTACGCTTACGTACCACTTTAAAATTGCAGTTCTCTTACATTTTTTTTGAACTTCAATAAAAATATTAGTTTTAAAATTGTTGAGTTTTTTTAATAAATAACCACTGGTTTATAAATCTCTCAGCCACACTTTAAATCTATATTTAAAATTTTACTTTAAGACTAATTTTACTTTGAGTCTAATTTTACTTTGAGTCTAATTTTACTTTGAGTCTAATTTTACTTTGAGTCTAATTTTACTTTGAGTCTAAATTTACTTTGAGTCTAATTTTACTTTTACGAACCGATTCTGTAGAACTTTTACGAACCGGCAGACAGACTTTATCAGTAAATACTTATTAGTATTAACACATATCAGCGTTAAATTTTTCAGCGCTTAAAACAGTTTCAAAGCAATACGGTTTTAATTGGCATAAACCTGGTTTTCAATTAAGATGGAGCCTTGTTTATTTAGTGCAATCTAAATTCTGTAGCAACTGTAATTAATGCCTTCATTAGTTGCACGTAAACATAGGTACTGACTAGAAGCTTTTCCTGCCAAGTAAACCCGTGCTTACATTTATTATTAATATATATATTTTTTAATTCGAAATTTGGGCTCTGGCAGTCGTAATTCCAAATACAGAAGTAATTCCAATATTAAAACTTGGTTGGTCAAAGTTCAATTATTATTTTTATGATGGTAATTGTGTGTAAAATCTTTCTGTTGTGGGAATAAAATGTGTTTAAATTATAAAATTTAAAAAGTTGTTTTTTACCGACAATTTTTTTTAATTCTACGATAAAGTGTAGTCGATACTGGAAGTGCGAAAGCTCGATTTGTATAGAGAAAGCAGACTTCGCGATTGCGAATGCAGCATCCTAAATTCAAACAAGTATTAGCATAGGTATCACATATTTTTCATATTGTTTTTTTTTATATTGTGTTTTAGGTACAATAAAGGCCTTTACCGCCATGTAAACCCGTGGTTACTATATATGATTAATGTTCTTTTTTTAAATGATAAATCATAAAATTCCAAATTCAAATAAGTGCGTTATCATAGGTATGCCATATTTTTATATTGTTTTTGTTTTTAGGTACAATATAGTCACATATAAATATAACATATATAAACATAGACAAATATACATTGTCGTACACTCGAACATAACAACATAATTATGAAGGGAAAATATTTTTGTTGAAAGATTTAGGTAACATATAATGTAGGAAATTAGGAATGTTTTTTTTTTATCTGTAGGACAAATTACACATATTGCTCTAGTCACAAACTAAGCTCTAGGCTTGTACTATGTGTGCCAGAAACAACGATATAATACATATTATATTTTATAAACACCCAGACCATGACAAACTGTACCGAAAAGAATTACTAATATTTATTTTGCCATGGGTAGGAATCGAACCCACGACCTCCAGAATTAAAAAATATACTAGTATGAAAATGTCTCTAATGGCTTTTTTGTAATCTGCAAAAGTTTCGGTAAATTATATGAATGCCGTGCTTAATGTATTATAGTGTTCAATCACACATATTGTTCATATATTCATATACTTAATACATGTAAGAAATTATTTTGTTATACATAAAACTCGCTACTTTGACTCGCAAGAGTCGTGTTGGCGAATAGGCCACATGAAGTCCGTGGTAGGAAAAACCTCAAAAAACTTACCTGTGTCTAATCTATTTCACGTCAATTAAACCTAACATTTACACTTGATACGGAATGCCGTTTATCTAAAAATAATAATAGAAGGAAAGATTGAAGGAAAAGGGAAAGAGGAAGGTTGAGAAGAAGATACATAGATCAAGTAAAAGAGAAATTAGGTGTCATTTCGTACAGGGAGGTGAAGACGTTGGCCGAGAATAGGCAAAAATTGCGATTGCTCCACCGACAAGAGCTCTAGCTCTTAAATAGGCTATTTGAGTACATTAAAAATATATTATAAATTGTGGTCATCCTATCAGACAATGGCGTAAAAAAACATATTTCACTTTATTTTAAACTAAATTGTGTATATCTTTCGTAGATTACACGAAATAAAATTGAATATTTTTTACAATTTTATTTATAACAAAACCATCTTTGATTTGTTGATGACTGGTGACGTCACACGCAAGTAAACAAAACAATACACAGATTATAAATCATGTGGAAGAAATAGAATAGAGTATAATATATAGTAGATTATTTAATATGTGCTGTTTGTTTACTTGCGTGTGACGTCACACTTGACATAGACTGCGAAACAGCGTTTTTAGCGCCAAATTCAAACTTTAACTTTGATTTTTATTAATAATAGAGTACACATCCCAGAAATATCAATGTAGTGTGATTATTATGTAATGGAGAATCATATAAAACGGGTTTCAAAAAGGAGTCAAATAACCTGTTTAAGAAGAAGAAACTTAACATTTAGGGAAAACTTCTACATTCCAATAAACATTCTACCAAGCAAATATTAAAAAAAAAGGTTACAAACAAAACTGAAAACATTCACAATCAATCACCTGAGCTTAAGGGCTGAGCACAAACACAACAAAATAATGTAAACAGAGCCTTACCGTAATATAAAGTCGCGTTCACAAGTGCGCATCTCAATAGAGCGAGAGCCCGCTTCAATAAATCCAATACATCAAGATACTCCAGTATAAACAGGTTTACTCATAGTGGGAAGGTAAGCCTGCGTTCAGAGTGTTATTTGTACTATTTGAGGAACTATGAGCTAGTATATAAAATATTTTATATTTCGATAAAAAATCGATTTTGGCGTGGTTTAAGTTAAGTTGGATGTCGAATGAAAGACTATACAAATATGTTTTTAAATTAATTAATTACTAAAATAGATTATTGACATATAAAATGTTGATTAGACTGGTATGATACATAGTATAAATTATTATTTAGTTTATTTTTAAGTAAGTATATTTTATAAGTTAGTTTATTTTAAAATGTTATTTAAGTTTTCTTATAAATAAAAAAAAATCTTGGAAAACTATGTATTAATTGAAATAAATACTGTATAAAGGATATAAACGATATATTTCGCTGTGGCTTCATCAGTCATTTGACATTATATTTTATATTAAATAATATATCTTAAGTCTAGAAAATTATAAGAAAACTTGAGTATGTCATAGCATTCGGCTTGCGAGCTAACGTTGATGCGCGTAATCTTGGCACATTTTTGCTAAACAACAATGTATTTATTAATCTCATTTATATACTTTGTACGCTAATAAAAATAAAAAACTTGTACATACCTACAACAGACGCTCGCATATAAAAGAAATTAAGATACTTAGTTACGATTTTTTGACTCTTAAAACCTTGTGAACAAATCACAATAAAAAAAATTGTTTGTTTTTCGAATTAGGTTGAAGACGTTAACACTGTCGCATGGACGAAAGACGAGAAGGTACACCGTGTACCTTTATTAGACAATGTCATAATTTATCATTAAGGCTCCTGGACTACCACGAGCATAATTAATATTCCTTTGTGGTTAGTTTATCTCTTGGTCGTTGCTATTTTTTATACTTTTTTTTTTAATGAGATTATAATAAAAAAATATGTATGTACATTTGTTGGACAACACCACTATACAGAGTGAATTTGAAAGGTTGTACTTTGGGCTAATATGAGGCTCTACTGGTCAAATCTAACAACTTTTCCCATGGAACTAAGTCGCGCAAATGAAAAAAAAAATTACCTTCTAATTTTTTTTTCATTTGGTTCAATGGGAAAAGTTGTTCAATTTGATCAGTAGAACTTTATATGACCACTGTTTAGAATAAACCCTAAAACAGTGGTCAGCCCGTCGTGGTGTTTGCACACTCACCCATCGGTAAATAATTTCACAAATTGGTATAGTGAAACCGAGACCGACTTTTTAACGTGCTATCTAAAGCACTACATGTTGACTTTCAATGACTGTACTTTGGCCTAATATAAGGTTCTACTGAACAAATCGAACAACTTTTCCCATTGAACCAAATGAAAAAAAATTTAGAAGGTTTTTTTTTCATTTGCGCGATTTAGTTCCATGGGAAAAGTTGGGGTTTTCAAAATTTAGAAATACCCAACCACTCTAAAATCCTACAGTATACAGCAAGTACATATATTATATTATTAATCATTAGATCGCCATTATTCAAAAAGATGTAAAATCGGTCTTGTGGCTGCTGATTTTATGTAGGATCCTCTTTTGTAATTGTCTAAATTATATGTGCATAGATATATATATATGAGGTTAGTTTTTGTTTACTCAAAACTGTAGAGACATTTTAAAATTGTAGAGACAGACACAATAATGAAACATGACACATGTTTCGTTGAAAAATGTATTGAAGAAAACATGAATGCAATCTAGTAATACCTGGATAATTATTTAAAAACTAGAAAATCTATATGTCATTTAATTTTTCTGGTAAGCATAATGACATTTAATAAGAATTAAATTCTTGGCGAGTATTGTTTAAATTTCCCGTTCGTTATCAATACGGAGTCAGAACAGAAAAGAGAAGTAAAGTTTTTTCACGTGTTTTTTCACGTTCTATATTCGTTATTATAAATTTTGAGTTTTTATCAGTATTAATTCTTATGAAACTGAAAACGGGACATTTTGGCATCCTGAAACTTAGAGACAGTCCCGTTCAAAATGGGGCGTTAGGTTTTATTTGGTTGGTATACCGGTTTTCAGGAGACATCAATTTCCTGTCGAGGAGATAGTCTCCTTTCTTGGTCCGAAACGGGGTGATTTTGACGTGAAAGCAGCGAAAATATTAAATATAAAAATAGATTCATAATTCGATTGGTCTTTGTCGCCGCCTATTTCGTGACCGCATTATTTATAGTGTGAACTATGACTGTTTGTTTTAAACAACAATGTATTTATTGACCCCATTCATAGACTCTGCTTACAATCAGGTAGATACAAAATCACTTGCCATGCTCCAATAAAAAAATAAAGAGAGATAAATTAAATATTCAATTCTTTAGATAGTACGTAGGGTTTTGCTTATAGATATATTCATAAAAACTTATTGAAGCCTTAAAAACACTTTAGTTATGGAATATTTTGTCTCTTTTACACATATTCATTTTTGTTGCTAAATAAAAGAGACAAAACCTTCTATAACTAAAGTTAAAGGACTCAATAAGTTTTTATGAATAAGGCCAATAGATTATAGAAGTACATATTTAACAAACGTACAAATAACACTATGAATTTTAAGTTTTTCTTTCAAATCTGTTGCCTACCTGTCCTATATACAAATTTTATTATCTTGGAAAACATACAAGTATTCGTACATTTATTATGAAATAGGAAATAAACTCCAGCGAGGTATTACTCGCATATTGCAAGTGGCTCGAGGCAGGTAAGGTGTCTCTGCGACATGCAATACAGTGGAGGACAACTTTAGGGTAACCATTATTAGGATTAAAAAATCGGGACACTTTTTATTTTTTATTTTAATAACCAATTAAACGGCCCCAGGGTACCCAGCGGAGGGGATTTTAATCCCACCTCGTCGTAGCCGTTAGTATGAGTGTATACCGAACAAGTGGCTAGCTCGTTGCGATGTTTTGAATAGACTCAATAACCCATCTATAAATAGTTTCACAAGTTGTTATAGTGAAACCGGGACCGACAGCTTAACGTGCTCTCCGAGGCACTATAGTGGTGTTGTCAAACAAATGTACATATTTTTTTTTATTTAAAAACTCATTGGTACACACCGGGATTTGAACCAGGGACCTAAGTGTTTTTAAGTCCAAGGTCTAACCAAATCGGCCACCACGTATAAAGAAGAAGACATGTATAAAATACTCTAAAAACGGTTTAAAATCATTTATTCCAAGGTAAAACCTAATTTTCAGGGTTTCATTAACCAGTGATAAAGTTAAATAAGCTTTAGTATCAAATATATATATATATATATATATAATAACGGGTGCCTTGCGGCGCCCGAGACCCCCTAGACGGCCACAGAGTATCCAGCGGAGGGGTTTTAATCCCACCTCTTCGTAGCCGTCCTCGTATGAGACACCGAACCAGTCAAGAGGTTTGGATAGTATCAATAACCATCATTAAACAGTTTCATAAGTTGGTTTAGTGAAAATGGGACCGACAGTTTAACGGGCTCCAAAAAAATTGTCGACATTTAATTGTTAACGACTACTTTCATAATTTCAAGCAGATTGAATAAATCTATTGCAGAATTATAATATCAGCAAACTGAGTTTTTTTTTATAGTTTAAAAGTGGCAGCTCTCAGGGTCCATCCAAACACCTTGACAAACTTGGTATTGTCAATAACGAGGTCATGAGGTGATAATAAAAGCCCAACTCTGGGCCGTACCCTGACGCAATTAAGGCGATTTCATTTTGATGGTACAACAGAGCTTTTAATAATAAAATTAATTACTCTGTATTAACTCGATAGCAAAGTTAATTATTTATATTACAAATCACGTGAATACTACGTACTTAATAAAGTTCTACCAACTAAAAATTAGACAAAACGAAGTTGATAGCAGTTCGTAAATAATACATAGATAGATGGTCGCCCTACTATTAACGTCTACGGCACGGTATACTGGTTGTGTGACCGCATCTCTTGCAACAATATTAAAAAATAATTTACATTTTATTGTGTAAAAGTTTGCTGCGCATCGAAATAAAACAAAAGAATGAAGTATTCGAGAAAGAATTTAATAAAAGTTTTAGATACCTACTTCTTTTGAGCGGAAAAAATAATCTTTTTTTGTATAATTTGATACATCATTCCTAATATGTACGTATAACATTGAAAAATAAAAAAATAATATTTAGGACAATTTTACACATATTGCTCTGGTCACAAACTAAACACTTGGTGCTACTATGTGTACCAGAAACAAATTACACCTTCTCTATACTAATACATTATCTATACTATCTATACTAATCTATACTAATATAATAAAGAGGAAAGATTTGTATTTTTGTATGTTTGTAATGAATAAACTCAAAAACCGATTGCAATAATTTTTTCACCATTGGAAAGCTGCATTATTCAGAAGTAACATAGGCTATATAATATCACGCTAGGTCCTATAGGTGTGGAGCAGTAACCTACGTATGTTTTAAAAACGGGGGAAAAGTATCGTTTCTGAGGCCTTCCGTGGCGTGCGCTGAGCATATAGTTAAAGTTATACAAACCTGTGCGAAGCCGGGACGGGCCGCTAGTATTTTATAAACAATGTTCTAAAATTGTTTTGCCATGAGTGGAAACCGAACCCACAACCTCGGAATACAACACTAAAAGTGTAATCACTAGACCACGGAGGCGGTAATAAAAAAATACACCTTTTCTTTATACTTTAGGTGCATACATACATACATATCATCACGGGTGCCTTACGGCGCACTAGACCGCCTACACGGCCCCAGGGAACCCAGCGGAGGGGTTTTTAATCCCACCACGTCGTCGCGATGTTCTGAATAGACTCAATAACCCATCTATAAACAGTTTCACAAGTTGGTATAGTGAAACCGGGACCGATAGCTTAACGTGCTCTCCGAGACACCATATAGTGGTGTTGTCAAACACCTAACTATAGGTATATTTATATAATACTCGTACCAGCTAATACGCGCAACTTCGTCTGAGTAACTTTAACCGTTTACGCAGCGCACGCAACGGAAGCCCTCAAAAGGATCTTTTTTTCCTGTTTTTTTCAAAATTTGTCATTGATGCTTCGCTCCTATTGGCCATAGCGTGATGTTATATAGCCTTTCTCGATAAATAGGCTATCCAAACCAAATATTATTTTCAAAATCGGTTCATTAGACCCAGAGATTACCCCCTACAACCTCAAAAATTAACAAACCTCTTTTTAATAATATAAAATTAATAATAAATACAATCACGGGTGCCTATTTGGGCACCTCCCGAGAAGCGTTTAAACGGCCTCAGGGTACCCAACGGTGGCATTAACCCGTCCTCATTTCGCCGATGGTATCCTTTATAATATTAGTATAGATTTAACTACTCGGTTCCGCTGTAAAACGAACAATAACCGAATAATTCAAATTCATAATTCTAAAAAGCAATATGTTTTGTAACATTGTCAGTTATCATTACAGACGTTACACCGCTGATCATAAAACTACGCTAAAGTATAATTGTTACAAATAATAGAAGAACCACAGTTGCTTCAAAAGTTGGGATCCGTAGTGCCCATAACCGTAGAGCTTGTATGAAGAGAATGGTGGATGTGAAGGAAGCGAGAGAGTTATGCCAGGATCGTTGTAGGTGACCCTCCCTTGTTTCTGCCTATCCCCGTGGGAAAAGGGCGTGACAATTTTATTTTATTATTATTTATACAGATGCTTCAGGTCTTAAAAATATATTATATTTCAGATAATAAAACTAATCCTATAGCTATATTTAAAAGGCCTCCATGTCCCAGCTATTTTTAGAACAAAAAGTACCCAATATACTCGCCACATTCCCTCTCTGGATGATGAAAGATATTTTTTGGATAAAATGACAGATGGGGGAGGGGTCTCTATAACTTTGCTAGTTATAGGCCAAGCCATATTTTGGTTTTAGTCTGTAGGTATAATTTTTCAGGAGACTACTCCATCGATTTCTTGTTCAGGAAGTAGTCTCTTTTCAATTAAATCGACGATAAAACAGTAAGGAATTATAATGTAAACTTAGATTAAAACAAAAAAGGGAAGGTACGGCACATTCTCTATAATTGTTATCAAAAACTGGACCAGACACAATTACACGCCATCCACAACAACACAACTGTCTTGTGCTTTAGAAACACTGTGAAGATAAAATTAGAAAGATATAGGCCAAGCCATATTTTAGTTTTAGTCTGTCGGTATAATTTTTCAGGAGACGACTCCATCGATTTCTTGTTCAGGGAGTAGTCTTTTCAATTGAATTGACGATAAAAAACAAGGATATTTATTGTAATATAAACTTAGATTAAAACAAAAAAGGGAAGGAGGTATATATATAGGTACTTAAAAAAAATACTATAAACCAAAAACCTCGCGCAAGATGTGCGTACAGGCCAATAGCTTGTAGAACAATGGTTGCAAACTAACAAAAGTGCGTCAGTTAGACATAGTTTGCTTGGTCCACATTCCGTGTGTACCGTATCTACTTTTTTTTGTTTTAATTTAAGATTGTAAATTGGTCTATGTGCCCGCCCATTTCATAACCGCATCATTTAGCCGCAATGTGAGAGCGACCAATGCTTATAAATAACAGCATATTGATCGAGATTGACTTCATTCATGGACTTAATTGGTCTGTATATCATACATATTATATTTTTTAATACTTTCATAGAACTATAAAACTTTTATATATACAAACTAGATGCGCGAACTTCTTACCGTCTCAGAATCAATTAATGTAGAGTTCTTACTTTTAAGGGCATTCGTAATCGCGAACTCCGCGTTCTCCATACAAAATTAGCTTTTGCACTTCCAATAATACCTACTCTATTACTGTTTTTCGCAGAATAAAAATATTTTTTTTGTCTGTCATTGTATTTACTCGTATTAATATGTTTATAAAATGTACTGTGTATTAGCATTATTGAAAACACGCTACTACTCGTTTTATTATATCATAATATAAACTTTAAATAAGTCAATTATAAAGATATATAATTTAAATGGACATTATAATGTCAATTACAATTATTATTTGCTACATTTAATTCAATGACATTAATTGTAAATATAAAGGATAATTTATATTTGTGATGTTCCTCTATTTTGTATATGTCGTAATATCAAGTGCATTTTATTAGCAGAAATCCGCGCTATAACTCTGTACGATGAGATGTGAGAGATATGTGACAAATTCGAATATTCCAACTTTATTTTATTGTTCATCATAAAATTGAAGACTTTTATGGACTTGGTTATGAATTTGCGAATGCACATTTTGTTTGAATGCGCAATATTTGAATTTAATTTATTCTTTATTAAAAAACTTATTTGGTCAGCGTCGCTTTGGTATATTATTCTCAAATGTGTAGTGAAAATACTTTATTTTAGCTGGGTTCTAAAATAAAATTGATTGACTCTAGCGAATGTTATAAAGTCAGATCTTAAAGCGTTCGCCTCTAGCAATATTCTACGTTCGGTTCTAAAATTGTTCATTACTATCCACAGTTCTACATTCGGTTCTAAAATTGTTCATCACTATCCAATGTGCAACGTTGGACTCTAAAATTGTTCATCATTATCCAATATTCTACGTTCGGTTCTAAAATTGTTCATCACTATCAAATGTGCTACGTTCGTTTCTAAAATTGTTCATCATTATCCAATGTTCTACTTTTGGTTCTAAAATTGTTCATCACTATCCAATGTTCTACGTTCGTTTCTAAAACAGTTCATCACTATCAATGTGCTACGTTCGTTTTTAAAACAGTTCATTACTATCAATGCGCTACGTTTGTTTCTAAAACTGTTCATCACTATCAATGTTCTACGTTCGTTTCTAAAATTGTTCTTCACTATCCAATGTTCTACGTTGGTTCTGAAATTGTTCATCCAATGTTTTTTATACAAAAATACTAACGAAACTTCTTTTTCTAAATTTTTTTTTTTTACTCTTTGTCGAAAGCCTACTAACATATTTGTTATGTTTAACATATTAAAGATACATAAGGTATCTTTAATTTGTTTAACATAAATAATTTATTATAAAATTCCATAAGCAGTGCATAATTTTTTAAAGAAAATATGTCATAATAAATATCTTTATTTCTAATGCAACATGCGAGACAACATACTCGTACAAGAAGAACATAAATATAAAATGTAAATTATTTATGCGTTCATTTTACAAATAAAAATACGATTCGCTTAATAAGGTTCTTTGTTCATCGGTCCAGTACGTCCACAAACGAAGGCTGTGGAAAACAAACTGGAATGCAATTTTATTTTATTTCGAAACATTTCGAAATATTTTCTGGTGAAATTTTAAGTTAACTAACTAATTTATGATTTATTTTGCTTTGAGTTTTTTGCGCTTTATGGTTGTCTTTTTATTTAAGGTCTTTGTTTTTTAAAGAGTGAAGTTCCCAACTATTTTCAAACATTCTCACTCCAACTGTTTTTGCTAAAACTATATAAAGAAAAAAAGTACAATCACGGGTGTCTCAGTAGGGCCAGGGATTAGCGCATTTAACCAAAC
This sequence comes from Monopis laevigella, assembly GCA_947458855.1. Lineage (NCBI taxonomy): Eukaryota > Metazoa > Arthropoda > Insecta > Lepidoptera > Tineidae > Monopis > Monopis laevigella. The sequence continues at coordinate 8,385,406 of OX381581.1, read as the reverse complement.
ATACAAAGTCTTCGGCTTTATTAGGTATATTAGTAAAGATTATTTAAGATAATATATTATACAACATATATTGAGATTAGCGCATTTAACCAAAGAAAGTCTTCGGCCTTATTATATTAGTAAAGATTCTTTCATGATAATATATACAAAATATATACAACCTTACATCCATCTAATCTTAAGCCGTATAAACCTTCTCTGTTAATCTAATAGTGAAAACTAAATTAAAATTCATTTATTAATTTCTGAATTACGAGAATCAGTTTATGTTTAAGTTTATCAAATTTTTAAGTCAGTGTGGCAAACGATTTGTTAAGTTAAGACTTATTTTATTTCCCCTTTATTGTCTACAACAAAAGGGGCGTTAAATCCCGTCGCTAGAAACCTTAGACTGTTTAGGTGGCAGTGGCATATTTACGTATGGGCGAAATTGGCCATTGCCCAAAACACCCGATCGATAAATCCGTTACAGTAATGCATATATATAATAAATAATAATATTATGTTTTTTTTTATCATCGTAATAAATACGTGGTGGCCAAGTTGGTTAGACCTTAAACTTAAAAACACTTAGGTCCCTGGTTCAAACCCCGGTATGTACCAATGAGTTTTTAATCTTAAAAAGTATGTACATTTGTTTAACAACACTACTATAGTGCCTCGGAGAGCTCGTTTTTTTCACTATACCAACTTGTGAAACTTTTTATAGATAGGTTATTGAATCTATCGTAACATCGCGACGAGCTAGCTGCTTGTTCGGTATATAATCATACCATCGGCTACGACGGTTACGATTAAAAACTTCTCCGCTGGGTACCTTGAGGCCGTCTAGGCGGTCTCGGGCGCCGTAAGGCACCCGTGATGATTATATAATAAATAAAGCCATATATTTTGTATTGTAAATTATTATATAATACATAACAAAACTCGGTACTCAAAATATCTGGAACAAAAGCCGAGTTGTCTAAACGACGCCATTGTCTATTCATTGTCAGCCGAAACGCATAATTTAAAATTTGCCGCGACAATTGTTTTGTATGAAAATTTTAGGCATTAGTCATATTTGGGCATATAATTTGTGTGCATTTGCGAGGGTAAAAAATATACAAAAAGGACTTAGTGCAACTGTTATTTAGAACAACTTATATAAAGTCTTTGGACCCATAATGATTCTCTAAGATGCTAAATTTAAGCGGTAGAGCACGCTCTGCCATCCTTATGCAGCAGCTTTAGAGCCAGGGCATAATTTTCGAACTACACAAACGTAGCAAATAGATACAAGATCAGCCTGTATGCAGCATTAAGTGTCAAAATGCCCTTGTAACTCTCTACTAACTGCAAAAGTGGTAAATGGGTTTTAAGACAGACTTTTAAAATTAAGTGGGTTACAATGTCACCTTTAGTCACTTTTGTGACGTTTGCGGAAGCAGTTGCGCCACTTATAACTGCTTCCAGAACTCTTGCGTCGCTACAATACAATATCAAGTTTTGACTTGATAGGCTGTAATTTCCACTAGTGTGATCCATCTCAATAATTTTTGCGTTAAATTTTAACGCCATAAATTGAGTGAATGCCGTTGTCAAATTGTCAGGAGGTGGCCGAGTTGGTTAGACCTTGGACTTAAAAACACTTAGCCACTTAACCGTCCAGCGCGGACCAACCAAGCTAGCCTCTAACGTCCGCTGTTCGCGCGGTCAAGCGCTACCTGTAATTTACCTGTTTTTTCGCGATACTTTATTAATATAAACCGCTATATCTGCTAAATTAAAATACCTATAATAATAAAAAAAATACGTAGCAATAGGTGAAAATATACTTAACAGGGTTATATAAAAAAATATTGATAATGTTAATATAAGTTACTAAAACCCAAACAAAACATGCGAAAAAATATTAAAAAAACTGTGTTATTTTTCATAATTCTCCATTTTAATATAATAATATTGGAAATTAGACTAATTTAAAAATAAGTATAAAATTCTACATTATTTTCCCTTTCCAACAATGTAAAAATATTGATATTAAATGTAGTCTTCAATTGTGAAATAAATTGAAACAAAACACCTACTTCTCGAATTTCGGCCGCGGTATCAAATTTCATGCGCATAAACATGCCTAAATTTTATTGAAATATTATTAATCTTAATACATTTCTATAATAAAAGTATATGATTATGGAAATAGTGAACTATTATTCATTTTTTAGATATTATTTTATTAAAAAGAATGTAAAGTAAACTGTAAAACACAAAAGCCCGCCAAAACCGGCCATTGTTCTCGTCCAAATAATACCTATCATTTTGACCCTCTATTTAGAATAGGATTACATATACAAACTATAAAATATAGTTGTAATCTTAAAAAACAAATCCTCAGGATCATTTTCATGTATAACAATAGCAGAAAATATTATTTACGAGATATATTTCAACAATATTCTTCAAAAAATAATTCCAACGCAATAGTACAACGCCAACTAAAGTTTTTATTTTTTTTTGTTTTAAAAAAATCATTCTATTTAGCCATCTACCGATTATTTAGTGAAGTAATATCATGGTCTGTGATATTAAAACAACAAACAAACTAAAAAGAGACGATGTAATTCACTAGATGGTGCTTAGAACAATGACGCATTGTTCAAGTGTATTGGATACTAGAGCAGCCGCGGACGTAAGACCCTATTTTTTTTTTGGATACTATAGTATCCACGGACGGTTGAGTGGTTAGGTCCCTGGTTCGAATCCCGATGTATACCAATGAGTTTTTAATTAAAAAAATATGTACATTTGTTTGACAACACCATAGTGCCTCGGAGAGCACGTTAAGCTGTCGGCCCCGGTTTCCCTATACCAACTTGTGAAACTGTTTATATATGGGTTATTGAGTCTTTTCAAAACATCGCGACGAGCTAGCCACTTGTTCGGTGTAGACTCATACCATCGGTTACGACGAGGTGGGATTAAAACACCTCCGCTGGGTACCCTGGGACTGTCCAGGCGGTCTCGGGCGCCGTAAGGCACCCGTGAAGATATGTATGTATGTATGTATGTTTCCTGTTAGTAATTTAGATAAATCATAAGATAATTCAACAAATTGATTATTTCATAAAGACTATTTCATTATTACAGACGAAGTATTAGGGTTATAGTATTTACCGCCTCTGTAGACTAGTGGTTGCGCCTTTGGCGTTACTAGTGTTGCTACCCACTTATGGCAAAACTATATTAGTACGTATTTCTGTACAGTTTGTCATGGTCTGGGTATTTATAAAATATAATATGTGTTATATTATTGTTTCTGGTACACATAGTACAAGCCTGGAGCTTAGTTTGTGACCAGAGAAATTTGTGTAAATAAATTGTCCTACATATTCTTATAATTATTATTATAAGCGCAAAGTCTTGTTTTTGAAAAAAAAACACATTAAGTTGTGTAAGCACGCGTCTCAACGTTCGCTCTATATGCAAATGCAAGAAAAATTAATCAACTTGTGTCGACACATGATGGTGCATTGCCGAGACTAGATATAATTGAAGTTGAAGAAATCTGAATTTTACATTGGTGAATTCAAAATTGAAAACGTCAAAAAAAATGTATAGAAGCGTATGTATATATTTGTATCTTTTATCAAGGTGCCCACAGAAAAACGGAAGGTTTAAATAAGAATAATATACGTGGTGGTCAGTTTGTAGGTCCCCAGTTCGAACCCCGGTATGAACCAATGAGTTTTTTATTTCAAAAGTATGTACATTTATTTAACTACTCCTATAGTGCCTCAGAGATTACGTAAAGCTGTCGGGTAATTGTAGCGACTAAAGTTAAAAAAGCGCCAATAGTACCAGCTGCCATCCGAACTGCAAAACAAATTCGACGGCATTTTTAACTTTAATCGTTACAATACAGAGTTCATTTTGAACCAACTGTATCTCATATTTTTTTTGCCTGAAAAATATGTATAATAATATCTAGTAAATAGCATTATAAATAAAGAAGTCGTAATTCGGATTACTTACATTTTTATTGGAGCACGGCTTGTAACTTTGTATATACCTTACGTTAAGCAGACCTATCAAAGCTATAAATGTGATCGATCAATTCACTGTTGATTAACAAAATTAATCGCTTTCACTGTGCACACTAAATGATGCGGGTATCATTTTAATAAAACTGGCTCAATAATTAATAGTGTTTTACCCATACCCACTCACACTAAAACTGACTCAATAATTAATAGTGTTTTACCTATACCCACTCACGCTAAAACTGACTCAATAATAAAAAGTGTTTTACCCATACCCACTTACGTTAAAACTGACTCAATAATTAATAGTGTTTTACCCATACCCACTCACGCTAAAACTGACCGGCGCGGCGGTCGAGTCAATAATTAATAGTGTTTTACTCATACCAGGGGTGTTCCACTCCGCGCTTTAGGTATGAAGCTACAAGTATCCGGCCGTACCCATGGATGGGTACGGCCGCGTGGCGGCCGAGTCGCACGTTTGTATGATACTCACGCGCCTCGTCGCGATATTTAATATTAACTAAAATGAGGTGTAAATCTTATTGTACCATATTCAGTTGCTTAAATAATAGTAACAAGGATCCGAACCTTGCATTTTTCATACTTCCAAAGGACCTCAAAAGGTAAATAAATCCACGCCTACCACGGTTATTATTAGGCAGGTACACTAAACCTCTCCTATGTACCAAATGGTGTCCTTTGTTATAGTTATCTAAGTCTCTCGTATTTACGTACTTTGTTAGATATTTACTTACTATAGTATATAGTTTTGTTTGATAAGTATAGGTAGTGTAGAACTAACTATTACTAGAAATATTATGCAGTTTTGATAAGTAGACAACATACTTATCAAAACTGCATAACTGCTCGTACATACTTATTTGTTTTCCCAATTAGGTACCTACGTATGTTGCTTAATAATAAATAACAAGACTAAGCAAATATACTGAGGTTATGTTTTTGTAAGTTTTTCTTTCAACTTAGTAGGTAGGTACAATATGTTTCCTTTAAAGGTATTATTCGCACTTATATCATTCCACATAATCTTCCTATACTATTTGTACATACTATTATTTATTTTATGCCTATACCACGAAAAGCAATATTTAATTTCATAGACAATGTAGTGTGCCTTATGGCTTCCGTATCTCCTTAGCTTAAAATACCTATGCAGCAGACATCCTAAAGTAAAATTGTTTTATAATCTACGTACTTACTACTAAGTACCTAACCTAGGTTTACGTCAGAAAAGTGAAGTATGACGCGATAGAAAGAGAGGCAACTTTAGGTGAATATAAATCTAGGTCATTAGCGCTGTGCGATCTGAACTGAGCTTTGTTGTCTCGGTGCAAGAGTCGCTATTTATTTAATTAATCTTTCGAAGTGGAGCTTCTGTACTTGTACTATTATTTCTTCTGTGCCCAAACCCACTTACGCTAAAACTGACTGAATAATTAATAGTGTTTTACCCATACCCACTCACGCTAAAACTGACTCAATAATTAATAGTGTTTTACCCATACCCACTCACGCTAAAACTGACTGAATAATTAATAGTGTTTTACCCATACCCACTCACGCTAAAACTGACTCAATAATTAATAGTGTTTTACCCATACCCACTCACGCTAAAACTGACTGAATAATTAATAGTGTTTTACCCATACCCACTCACGCTAAAACTGACTCAATAATTAATAGTGTTTTACCCATACCCATTCACACTAAAACTCATTCTCAAAAAATTAATGACTGTTACACTGTTCGTATCATTAAATCTTTCCCTACATTATTAAACGAAATACAGCTAAAAACTTAGGAATCATCTTTCATCTGGACGTTTGGCACACACTACAAACCATGTTTAAACATTCAACATTGATTCGGTTATTATTCACTTATACACACTCACTCATCCACCTATATATTCAATCACCTATACACTTTTTCACTCACTTACACACTCACAAAAATAAAAAATGGTTCATTTCATGTCATCGTATCTTCATTTTGCCATAGTTATGGTAAGGATTCATAGAACTTTTTTTTTATATCAATAAAAAAAAAATGTCATCTAATGTACCTAGATTATTTTGTAAATATTGTTGCCTGAAGACGCCCTTATAAGGCGAAATATAGCAAAAGCTAGTGTTATTATTATATTGTGTTTTATTTATGTATCTTATTGAATGACCTATGAAATTTTTTATATAATTACAAACTTTTGAAAACAAAACAGTAATAGATAGTGTAGTTTATAAGCTGGCTGGTGACATCGTGTGATGTTCTGTAGTTCAGGACTTCCGGTTGAACTTCCTGACACCCAGCGCAAGAGATACCTTGTCTATTGTCTGTTACAGCCGACGGAAGCACCTTTGTTATTCTTGAATTTAAAATAAGAATACAATTTATTTTCACAATAATACATCTTTTTAGTAGGCACTGTGTACTGTACTGTAGGTGTAATAATTGGAACACGCTATAGCAGAGTGGTTGTCTGTCTGACTTAAAAACTGTACTAACTTCATTCCAGGTTCACCTATTAAAGGTTTTTATACTTATTAATAAAGTAAACAAAGTTTTTTTTTATAATACCTGGTGTTAAAATTCCTTTTTTTGACTATTTATAAATATTTGTAAAGATTTACATGAAATATGTTTTTATTTTTTTGGTAGTAATAATGCATTGGGGAGCATAATGGTAGAGACCATTTAATTACGTTAGGTAGGTAAGGATCTACCAATAGGATTGCTTTATTTTTGAAACCTAGATAAACTCGATAAATAAACGTTTTTATTATTAATTAACCTAACGTTTCTGTCCTTCCTATAGTTTCTGCGTAGGTTCAATACGTTGGGTTAATACGATAGGAAAAAAAAAAAATAACCAAGTCAAGGACTCGTTACCACATACAGATACAAAAACCGTCAAGTGACCTAGTTATGTTGTCGAAGTGATAGTCCCTTTTAAGCTGCGGTTACGAAGTAGGCAGTTAACTTGACTATAAAGTACCGAAGCTACTAAAGTAGAGTCGTAATGCAAATTCGTCTTTGACGGAGCCCATTTCGTAACCGCATCATTTAACCGGTATAGTGGGAGCTATCAATGCTGCTAAACAACAATGTATTGATCAATTCCATTCATAAATTTTGTAGGTCTGCTTACCACCAGGTAGATATAAAGACATTCAATTCTCCAGTAAAAAAAAAAATGCTAGAATATAAACAAATTAGTCTTTATCGCTGTTGGTTCGTAACCGCAACATTTACCTAGTGTAGCAGCAATACTAAGACTTACTGTTGTTAAACAACGTATTGGTCGTCCTCATTCATGGGTGTTGTTGGTCTGACCACGATACTAGATACAGTCATATGGTGAGCTACGAAAAAACTACGTTATATTGTAGCATAAGTGCTACGAAATATTAATTTACCTTATTTGATAAAAAACATATTTAAATTAATCAAAAAGTAGCTTTTATGTTTGGAAAACTACAAAAAAAAACTACTGTTACAGAAAAAAAAAAAAATATATTTGGTGTTGGCCGAACGGGTTAAAAAAACAAAATATGGACCTTGGACTTAAAAACACTTAGGTCCTTGGTTCGAATCCCGGTGTGTACCAATGAGTTTTTAATTTAAAAAAATATGTACATTTGTTTGACAACACCACTATAGTGCCTCGGAGAGCACGCTAAGCTGTTATTAGATAGATGGGTTATTGAATTGGGGATTAAAAACCCCTCCGCTGGGTACCCTGAGGCCGTCTAGGCGGCCTCGGGCGCCGTAAGGCACCCGTGATGATATATGAATGTAAAAATAATTTTATTATTATGATAACAATTATATAAATCTTAAATGATCGTATCGAATTTGTTGTTGGGTTCCTTCATTTTCAAACATAGCGGACCTGTGAAACATAGCGGACCTGTGAAACATAGCGGACCTGTGAAACAAGTTGTTGATAACAAAAATAAAAAGCAATACCTTATTAAAACTGTTGAAAATAAAAGTTGTAAATCAAAACTAAAATAACTAAGCCAAATTGTTACAACAACTTTGACTTTTTAAAACTTTTGGCTTAACCTGAATTCAGTCGTATTTACACACGTTCAAGTTTTAAATTCGTTTAAAATAAATTAGTACGAGAATTTAAGGTAATAATTCCCCTCACGTTATTTCACTCATATGTAGTTTTATTTCTTAGCGTATAGACGATTTAAGCCGGAGGAACGGTACGTGCGACGCGTTAACAACTAACACGCTAGTTAACGAACGCTTTTAACTAGAGACGATTAAATTATAGAAGTTCAGAGCGGACAAGACGCCGGTGATAAAAACTACGATATATAAATCAGGGATTTTTATCGCATTTTTTTTAAACTTTATAAAGCATTAGATAATCCACTATTAGATAGGACTTTCCGGGACAGACTCGTTACCACAGATGCAAAAACGTTTCAGTATTATTTATGGGTTTATCAGAAGCTAACTGCAACGATATATAGATGTTACTGCAACCGTATTAGAGTCCGGTTACGAAAGGTTTTTTTTTTTATTTTCAGCGGTAGGGTAGGTCATTTGTAAATATGTTTCGTTCATATTTATATGTTCGGCGCCCATTCCCGTAACCGCATCATTAAGCCGGCATTTTTGCTGTTGCAATACAATGTATTTATCGATAGATTATCACAACATTTATTAGGTCTGCTTACCATTAGGTAGAGAGTAAGTCACATACCGTGCTCCAATAAAACATATTTTAAAAAAACAGCAATAATTTTACAAACAGCAATTAATTTTTTTTTTTTTTTAATTTAGTTAGCGACGTTTTTGATTTGTGTATGTTAGATATTTCATTAGATGATATTATTAACCTAACCTAACCACTGAGGCACTATCACAATAAAATTGGTTTAAATTGTATAAATAAAACAAGCATTATTTTAATAAACAAATTGGGATACTTTACCTGTCTGCTGGTTTAGGTCTATGGTTTAACCGTTCGTTAAGTCCATTTAATTCGCATGAAATTAGAGATTTATAAGTCATTAAATTTTGATCGAAGAAAGCGATTAATTAATGCTAAATCGTTTGGGATATTTTGTATCCTGTTTTAGGATTTAGGAGGATTTTATGTATTAATTATAATACCTATAATTATATGCAGAAACAATACTTTGTTTATTTACTTAGTTACAAGATAAATATTTGTTAAAATAATTAATTTTAAGTAGTTCTTTATACTTTTTAGTCTTGGGAGTGGACATAGACTATATACCTACCTTATAATATCTAATTCTTCTAAGTCCTTTTGGCATAACTCGACAGCCTCCGTAGACTAATGGTTGCGCCTTTGGCGTTGTAACATCCAGACCGTGGGTTCGATTCCAGCCCAAGGCAAAAAAAATAAAAAATAGTACGTTTTTTCTGTACAGTTTGTCATGGTCTGGGTGTTAATAAAATATAATATGTATTATATCGTTGATTCTGATACACATAGTACAAGCCTAGAGCTAAGTTTGTGACCAGAGCAAAATGTGTAATTTTTCCTACATATTAAAAAAAAAACTGCCAATATATTATTTTCGGTGGGAGGAAGGTCTCTATAACTTCGTTAGGGCGACCGACGACCAGGTAGGCGATTCTCGCGCTTTCGAGATTCATCTCGATTCGAGATTTTTAAACGAAAAATGACTAAATATGCCATTTTTCGTTCAAAAATATCGAACATTAAACGAAATAAATAATAAATATTAATTAATAAATATATAAATATTGAACGAAATATGACATATTTAGTCATTTGTCGTCTAAAAATCTCGAATCGAGATGAATCTCGAAAGCGCGAGAATCGCCCACCAGATCTCGTTTAACACCGCCCGAATAATGAAAGAACCCTCAAATGACTGTGGGTTCACCGGTTTTTGGGAGATTACTCCATTGATTTCTTGTCAAAGTGGTAGTCTTCTTTGAGGGTGCGGTTACGGGTAGTTAAATTGACGATAAGGCAGCGAGTATATTAAAATATACCCGTAATTCAATTCATCTTTGTCGCCGCCCATTTCTTATTCGCATCATTTAGCCGGCATAGTGGGAGCGATCATGGATTTTCATGGGTTGTGTAGGTCTGCTCAGCACCAGGTAGATATTTCGTAGTCACATCCCATCCAAAAAAAAAAAAAAATTCTCAGTAACAATTTGAAAAAGATTTTAGATATAACTGAAATCCAAATCTTTTCCTATTTCACTTTTCTTAAGTTCTACGGAACCCTAAGTACGAATATCATCGCTCTTGACAGTTTTTTTAATTGCTAACTTATACACACTTCACAGCCTCCGTAGAGTGGTGGTTGCGCTATTGGCGTTGTAAGCGGGTTCGATTCCCACCCATGGCAAAAATAAATATTAGTGCGTTTTTTCTTCTTCTTTTAAATGATGGCCTCTACTCGTTATGTACGAGTAATTTTGCCAGTGTCAAGTGAGGGTAGAAGTAAATAGATTTTTTTTTATTATAAAGTGAAAGTGGGATAATAGGATGGAAAGGATTAGGGAAAGGACTAGGTTAGAATAAGGAATGGCCACATGACCGTATGCAAACATACGGTATAGTTATGCCAGTGTCATGTGAAGAAGGAAAGAATCTACAGTAAAATGGGTACCGCCATTTTACTGAAGAAATGGATTCGTTGAGATAGCACATACACTGACATCACTGCGTAAATACTACACTTCTCACACTTAAGATTACCACCAAAATCGGTTCGGTATATAGTATACTTACCCGAAATTATTATATACAACCTGGTTTCCATAAAGATCATTCTTAATAAATACATTAAGAACTAAGTACGAGAAAAATATTAACAAAATGTTCCATAATGGATATTTTCTACATACGAGCACAATAGAAATGTCCCAGGAAAAGATCTCATATATCTGGTAATAAATCTTTTCTTTCGCTGATAAAGAAGAAAATATACGGTTCTGACTCCCTCAGGAGTAGTGTGACTATCATTTTTGTAGAAAAAAAAGGACTATAGGATAATGACGCAGATCAAATTTCGACGTCGAAATAAAATAGATTATTATACATAGATTTTAACCAGGTGCGCCAACGATCTGAAGACCTGCCAGCCACATTTAGCAGATTGTCACTTAATCTAACCACGGTGTCATAATCTACGTGCACCAAATCGAGGTCTCCACTTTAGGATTTGTTTGCTCCAACGGTGATCTGACGCTCTGCCATGAGTTTCACTTTGTATTAACATGAAGTTAATACATGAGGAACCAACTATAGAATCGCTTTATTATTAAAAATAGGAAAAATTATGCGATAGATCTTATCATATTAACGTTACATTAATACGAAGCAAAAACTTATAGTAGATTTATATTTATTTTTTTATTGCACCGTATCGGCACCATTATGTTAGTATTAATAGGGCGTTATAGTATCTAATAGGCTTTAGTTTGTAGACGCTTCTTAATATTTCATGTAAGATTGTGATAAAGTTCGTCAAAGGGCAGCGTTATCCAACCCCAACTGAGAGCAGAGTACTTCTCTCAGCTTCTCTCTGGAATATAAAACTTGGTGGTGTAGGTATTATTGAACAACTTCAAAAGAAATTCCATCAACAATGACTTGTCTCAATGTTTAGTACTTTCCTAATTGGACATCAAAGACAAAATTTGATCCAGTTGCAGATATACTTTTTTATGGTCAGTACAATAAGGCCTCTAGATTTTTATTTGGTTTCAATTTACTTATTTGTTAAGCTACATAGAATTATATAAAAGTACTTATTACAACTTATAATTTCTCATTACTTTTTAGATAATAAGGGCAAAACATAATATTCGATTGTATTGTATTGTATTAAATTTCCACTTACCATACAAAATAATGGTCACCCTACAGGAAGGACATCTTCCTAAGTGTGCTATGATAACAGATACTTCGTTTCACAAATCTTTGGGGAATTTAAGCCGTCTTCGATTTAAACAATATTGAAGCATATTTTCATATTGAAATAGTTTTTGAACGATGAAGTTAATCTCAGTTATATATGGTGATACCTACTAAAAGCTGTTATCTAATATTTTGAAATAAAAAACTTTATATATATTTAATATTTAAATTGTTCATTCCTATAAAAAAAGTAGTTTTATGTGAAGAAGGTTTTTTTTTTCATACATCATCGACATATGCCTCCCCCAAGGATCGCCACAACGACCGGTTCTGCGCTGCCTGTAGCCATCGGCTTCCCGCGATCTTTTTCAGGTCGTTGGTCTATCTTGTGGGAGCCCTACCTCTGCTGCGTACTCCAGCACGCTGTCGCCACTCGAGAACCTTAATGCCCCAATGGCCGTCTGTTCTGCGAGCAATGTGGCCTGCCCACTGCCACTTAAGTTTGGCAATTCTGGAGGCTATGTCGGTACTCATTGGTACATACCGGGATTCGAACCAGGGACCTAAGTGTTTTTAAGTCCAAGGTCTAACCAACTCGGCCTCCACGTAATTTTTTTTTTATATAGGTACCATATTTTTTTATTGTAACTACTTAATTGATTGTCTTTTTACTACTATTACACAAATTCCTTATTAAGAAGACATATAAAGGCAAATAAAACAGATGAAATAAAATATGTCTACAACGTACCTATTATATTTATTTTTATAACTAATATTAAAATATGTACCGCCATTTCACTGCTGATTGGAGGATTCATTGAGATAACACAAACATTAAGCTCACTACCTTACGAATGGTTACATAATAGTTCTAAATTAGTGATCAATAATATCCTATAAACTTAAATAAGAAAAATATAACACAAACACTCGATTTATCAATGAATTAGAATAGTAAAGATAACAACGACGGAATTAGCAAGAATCCATAAAAGTCCAAGCACTACTTGGTAAGATTGCTACAAAATAACTTTATAATTATTATCTCGGTGTGATATTTGAGCTATTATATGTATACTTATATAAGTATATTTTTGAGTAAACTACATAAAGAGTATTAAAATTCGGGGGACAGTAAAGTAACAATCACCGGCTTGGCAAGAATCCACAAAAGTCTGAGCACTACTGATAGGCAAGCTTTATAACTATATCTTGATACAATATCAGAGCTGTTAATTACTTACTTACTACTACTTATCACTAAGTATTTTTTGCATTAATAGTAATATATAAACGAATCACTTTTTGATGCAATAAGCAACATTAACTTATTTTCATAAAATAAACTAACAATTAAATCCCAAATTCATTTAAAAAGTACCACGGCAACAAGCATAAACAAAGTAATAAAACTCGGGAGATAGTAAAGTAACAACCACCAGCTTGGCAAGAATCCATAAACGACTAAGCACTACTTCTTATTAAAACATAATGGATAACCCTATAATTATTATCTTAAAATGGTATGAGAGCTATTATATACTTTTTTAAAAAGTGCCAGGGCATCAAGCATAAACAAGAGTAATAAAACTCGGGGGACAGTAAAGTAACAACGACCGTCTTGGTAAGAATCCACAAACGACTAAGCACTACTGCTTTTAAAACATAATGGTTAACCCTATAATTATTATTGCAATGTGGTATGAGAGCTGTTATATACTTTAAAAAAAAGTACCAGGACAGCAAGCATGGACAAGAGTAATAAAACGCGGGGGACAGTAAAGAAACAACGACCATCTTGGCAAGAATCCACAAACACCTAAGCACTACTGCTTGTAAAACATAATGGACAACCCTATAATTATTATCTTAATAAGCTATGAGAGCGTAAGTATTATTTAAGAGTAACCCATTAATTAGACTCATTAATATAAACCAAAGCACGGGTTTTCTATAGAGGAATAATAACTTTTTACCGATAGTCTCAATAGAAAAAAAAACTTTATGTTATTTTCAAAACGTAAACTAACTAACAAGACTACCTAAATTCCTATAAAAAAGTACCAGGGCAGCAGGCATAACAAGAGTAATAAAACTCGGGGGACAGTAAAGTAACAAAGACCGGCTTGGCAAGACTCCACAAACGACGAAGCACTACTGCTTTTAAAACATAATGGTTAACCCTATAATTATTATCTCAATAATGTATGATATAGTATGTATTTTATTGGGTAACCCATACATAAGACTCATTAATAAAAACCAAAGCACGGGTTTTCTATAGAGGAACAATAACTTTTTACCGATAGTCGCAATAGAAAAAAAAAACTTTATGTTATTTTCAAAACGTAAACTAACAAGACTACCTAAATTCCTATAAAAAAGTACCAGGGCAGCAGGCATAAACAAGAGTAATAAAACTCGGGGGACAGTAAAGTAACAACGACCGGCTTGGCAAGAATCCACAAACGTCTGGGCGCTTGGAGAGTGCTACACAGAATAATGGACAACTCTCTCCGCTTGCCTCGCAAATAACTGGACAAGAGGTGTATTGAAATTCTTGGCCCCACTTACCTATGTAACTGAATATTTATTTAGACTGAAGGTAAAAAATATATAAATCTATTATATTTAAAGTTTCTATTAGATACCTAATAAATAAAATAATTTCGAATAATTATATTTAATTACGGTTTAGGTGTATTAAATCTCAATTGATAGTATTTGTATATATAGGTACATACTATAGTTAGATCAAATTGGTAAGACGAATATTTTTTAGTTACCTACATTTTTTTTATTAGTATCTATCAATGCACTGAAAATTAAGGATAGCAAAGTGACATTAAAATTAAAAGGCGAGCAAAGTAAAGTTGCTACGAATTTGTGTTACTTAATTTTTCCTGTACTGCATTTCAAAACTTCATAAAAATTCCCAAGCCGCTGATGCAAAAACTATTAAGTGACCAGTGTCCTAGTTGTTATCTTTTTAGTCTGTGGTTTTACCGGTGTTCAAGACACTACATAAAGATTGTGCTTACGAAATGGGTACTTGATTTGACAATAATCAGACGAGCCTATTTGACGACTAGTATTTAATATTAATTGTTCCTATTAATAGAATCTGCTTACCACCAGGAAGATAAAAAGTCACATGGCGTGTTCAAAACCTCTATCAAATTAAGGTGACCTCCGTAGACTATTGGTTGCGCCTTTGGGGTTGTATCCGGAGGTCGTGAGTACGACTCCCACCCATGGCAAAAAAATATTAATTAGTTTTTCTGTACAGTTCGTCATGGTCTGGGAGTTTATAAAATATAATATGTGTTATGGGCTTAGTATTACCACATCTATATAGTTTGCCAGTCGATAAAATTAAGTTTAAGAATGAACATTCATAAAATCGATATGTATCGATTTTGTCGATTTATCGAGCCTATCGATGCTGTTGTCCTAAGGCCCTATGTCGTTGTTTCTGGTACACATAGCTAGTACACGCCTAGAGCTTAGTTTATGACCAGGGGCCTTATTCCGAGTTTGCAACCGCTAAACACGACAAGACGTTGCGCGTTAAACATGGAAATATAAGCTCTATTCCAATGGTTATATAGTATGTACTAGTTTGGCTATTATAATGGCGCCATCTTGAAATACACGAATTCTTCGCAAGTTTGAACATGTATGGAGCATTGGAATTTCAACTTTATAATTAATAGGATAGAACTTACATTTCAATACCGATACTTTACGGTAAATGCGCGACGGTGAACGTTGCAAAACTCGGAATAAAGCCCCAGGGCAATATAATTGCAATATCCTCCATATTATAATAATATAATATTTCTATGGAAAATATCTTCTATAGAGTATCTGGTTTTTTGTACTTATTTTTACTGTTAAGATAGTATTGTTAATATTTATCGCATAAAGCACAAAAGAGTTAGTCTGCCATATGAACTTCGTGACAATTATAAAAGTTAATAAATAAGGTATATATATATATCTTCACGGGTGCCTTACGGCGCCCGAGACCGCCTAGACGGCCCCAGGGTACCCAGCGGAGGGGTTTTAATCCCACCTCGTCGTAGCCGATGGTATGAGTCTACACCGAACAAGTGGCTAGCTCGTCGCGATGTTTTGGATAGACTCAATAACCCATCCATAAACAGTTTCACAAGTTGGTATAGTGAAACCGGGACCGACAGCTTAACGTGCTCTCCGAGGCACTATAGTGGTGTTTTCAAACAAATGTACATAATTTTTTTAATTAAAAACTCATTGGTACACACCGGGATTCGAACCAGGGACCTTAGTGTTTTTAAGTCCAAGGTCTAACCAACTCGGCCACCACGTATTTAATTAAGGTACTACAGAAATTATGAAACAAAACGTATAAACAAATAATAAATAATATAATAAGAAAGTCTTAAAATAGTAATATTTTACGAAAACTAAAACATAAAATATCCATTTAAAGTAAATAAATATAGAAATAACAGTAAAACCATTTTTTAAATTAAATTAACCTCTTAAATAAAATAAAATCTTAAGAATTTAAATAATAAACACTAAAGAAACTACAAGGAAATGTCTAGCTCCATAAAATTAAAGCAATTTACAAACGCTTGTACCAGGAGTGCATCTCTAGAGAACAGGTAAGAGAAGAGACACTGCAAAGGAACTCTTAAAGCCTCATTACGATTAATAATGAGTGGTGCAGACAGCTGGGTTCCTGGTACAATTACATTTCACAACAACACGGGATTCGTATACAAAGCTTTGGTTCTTGTAGTGAATAAGATTTCTACGACAGGGATAGTCTTTTGAGAAATATAGTTTCTCTAAGTTTAGAAAGTGAAAAAGTCTTTTTTTTTCATATTTTATTTAAATTTTACAGAATTACTTATAGGTAAATCCTTACAGATATCAGGAATATATAAAAATGATTTTAATGAGGCCTTAGAGTGCGCTTGATTAGGCTGCTATTCAACACCGAATGACCATTGATTATTTTCCATTCGATCTATTATTTTTCATCGATTTTTAAATGATACCTTGGTATTTAGGATAATTATGCCAACTTAAAATTAAAGGTACATACATACATATATATCATCACGGGTGCCATACGGCGCCCGAGACTGCCTAAACGGCCCAGAGTACCCAGCGGAGGGGTTTTAATCCCACCACGTTGTAGCCGATGGTATGAGTCTACACCGAACAAATGGCTAGCTCGTCGCGATGTTTTGAATAGACTCAATAACCCATCTATTAACAGTTTCACAAGTTGGTATAGTGAAACCGGGACCGACAGCTTAACATGCTCTTCGATGCACTATAATGGTTTTGTTAAACAAATGAACATATTTTTTTTAGATTAAAAACTCATTGGTACACACCGGGGTTTGAACCAGGGACCTAAGTGTTTTTAAATCCAAGGTCCAACCAACTCGGCCACCACATAGTAAAGTACAGTATGTTCTAAAATTAACTGCCTCTATTCATCTCATGTAGGTACTCTCCTTCAAAATGTCACCCACATCTCACACCCGTCACCACCGAGTAAGCTGTCAGTTGTCAGTTACATAATTTAACGGAAAATTAAGTGCAGTACTAGTTTGTCAAAAACATTCTCATTTTGATATTTAGAGCATTTCGGTTCATTTAAAACGCATCGGACGCTGTCAGACTATATTGTACCCGTATTATATTTTTAAGTTGTAAGAGTTAGGTGTGGAGTTATCTAACTGATATATTGGCTTAAAATAGAACAGGGTGTTCTTTTATTATATTTAGTTTTAATAAAAAAAACGAAAATATTTCTTATACATAATATATATCGCGGCTTAGTGGTTGTTACCAATGTTTTTTTTTATATATAAAAATGTAATAATAAAAAATAATGTAAAAGTAAATACAAAAAGCTAAACTAGGACTTCTACCTCACTCTAATATGCAGTAGTTAGAAGAAGAACATAGGCGGCGTTTGTGTATATATAAATAAGTAAAAAGCAATGACAAATTTCGTGATTACCTAACATATTAAAAATACATAACAAGACCATTATTTGGTGTATATCTCGAGCACGTTAAACCCTATTATACTTACAGCTTCTAGTGAAAATAGTGTTAAATACACAAATCAAAAACTTTGCAATTCCGTTTGGCCAGAGTTGCAAGTATAGTCCAATTTTATTCACTAGAATTTCCGTACTTAAAAGTCTTTACTACACTACAGTCATTTGCTAAAATTCTAAATAAAAATGATATATATCAATGTTACCTTTAAAATTTTAACATAATATAATGAATTAAGGAAACTTATTAGTAATGCCATATTTATATCATAATTAAAGCTATACATTTAAACAATTTCGTCTTGTTTCTTTTTAGCACATGTCAAACCAGGACAAAAATATTGAGACCAAGGATCCTTAACTTAATATCATATGTGAGATCAATTCATACCACCTAACGCTAAATATATACTCGGCTGAGTAAAGAAAACTATCACAAACTATTATTAACAAAGGTTTATTTTATTGGAGCACGCACGGCATGTGTCTTTATATCTACCTGGTGGTGAGCAGATATACAAGGTCCATGAATGGTGTCAATCAATAATGGTTCTTAAACAATATGAATCGCTCCCACTATGCCGGCTAAATGATGCGATTACGAAATGGGCGGCGACAAAGACGAATTGCATAACGAGTATATATTTTAATATACTCGTTGCCTTATCGTCAGTTAAACTACCCATTTCGTAACCGCACCCTGAAAGGAGACTACCACCTCGACAAGAAATCGATGCAGTAATCTCCTGAAAGCCGGTGAACCCACAGACTAAAACCGAAACATAACTAGGTCACTTGACGGTTTTTGCATCTATATGGGCGGTGGTAACGAGACCGGTCGGTCGGCCTAACGAAGTTATAGAGACCTTCCGACCAACTAAAAAAAGATAGATATTTAATAAGATATATAAAAGGTGTTAGATATTTAAAACAACGACTTTCCTTTTAGTCGATCCGTAGATAAATTTCCTCCACAACGATGCCAATAAAACATCTGAACACACAGGGTGTTACAAAAGGGATAAGTTAAAACATTTAATGCCATTATGTGTTGTAAAAAATGGGGGATCGCATACCGTTCTCACTTTGTATGTAAATATAAGGATCGGAACTTGGTCGAGGCCTGAGATAGGAAATTATTTGCGAGCACTTTGGGACGAAAAATATGCTGCATCTTATACATTAATAGTGGGAATAAACTTAACAACAAATAATAATAACTATAAAGGTCATCTTTTCAAGGCGAATATTTACCTAACTTTATTTAATATTATAATGTTTATGATGTAAATGTTTTTAATTAAAAACAAAAAATTATAAACAAAAAGCTAGATACTATTTAATAACAACGAAATCGAATAACAATATTAAAACCAAAGCAGTAGAATAAATATATATATAATTATATAAATCTAAAATATATTTAGCACTCAACATGGTATGTATTGTATATGCAATAATTGAATATAACGTAATTCAGTTCGTCAAGTACAGGCGCGAATCGAAAGCGCCATCTATCAGCCGAGCTACGACTAATTGGTACAATTCATTAAATAAAACCACTCATCCGTATTTGGAACACACTGTGATTTATTATGAGCACAAACATTAACCTGTGACTGTTTTATATTTTAATATTGTTAAAATGCTTTGTATTTTTTTTATTTTTTTTTATTAGAGCACGGCATGTGACTTTGTATCTACCTGGTGGTCCTACAAAGTCTATTAATGGGATCAATAAATAATTGTTCTTAAACAACATTGATCGCTCCCACTATGCCGGCTAAATGATGCGATTATGAAATGGGTGGCGACAAAGACGAATTGCTTTATTAATAATATGTAGGACAATTTACACATATTGCTCTGGTCACAAACTAAGCTCTAGGCTTGTACCACATAGTACACACATAGTCTATGTGTACCAGAAACAATAATATAATACATTATATTTTATAAACTCTTCAAAATTATTATGTATATTTTAATATAAGTTTTGCCTTATCGACAATCCAACCACCTAATTCGTAACCTCACCCTGAAAGAACACTACCACCTCGACAAGAAATCGATATATATATCGATATATATATCGATTTCTTGTCGAGGTGGTAGTCTCCTTACAGGGTGAGGTTACGAAATAGGTGGTTGTATGGGCAGCAAAGCTTGGGATGCATAAGTCTGGAAGGGATGTTGGCTGGTCTTGGATCAGGGCTGTGTCCAGTAGTGGACTGTAGCAAAGTTATAATGAGGGTACTATATATATAAGTAAAAAAAAAAATAGTTTTTTTAATATAGGGTGCACTTACAAAACGAATGCTTAGATTAACAAGAAAGTTAAGGGAGGATATCAGACTCTTAATATTACATGGAGGTAGGGTTTTTATTCCCATCTCGTTGTAACCGATTGTATTCTGAATCTTCACCCACTCAATGACCCATCTATAAACAGTTTCACAGGTTGGTATAGTAAAACTGGGACCGACAACTTAACGTGTTCTGAGTCGTCTTGATGCCCATATAAACGTACTTCCAATATTACAACTTGGCTGTTAGTTGAAGTTCAATTATTATTTGTATGTTGGTAATTGTACGCAAAAATCTTTCTGTTGTGAGTAATAAATATTTTTGTATTATGTATGATATTGGAAAAAAAACGAATTCAGAAAGATTAATAAATACAATGGACGACAAAAATATTGTTTTATATATATATATATATATCTCAACGGGTGCCTTACGGCGCCCGAGACCGCCTAGACGGCCCCACGAGCAATATGTGTAATTTGTCCTAAGTACATATTATTATTATATTCATTTATATTTTACTAACATTCAGAGGTTGATCGACTTTCAGTGTTGCAGCAAAAATCCTGTAAAAAAATCTTTCAAAACCATAGACTATTTTGAAAAAAAAATGGTTCTAACGGACCTCTAACAACATGAACTGGCCATTAGATTATCCCCAAAATGGTTTATTCCGCTCTACGAAGCCTACGCACGATGAAATAGTGGTGCCGCGACGATTAAACTAAAAGCGACTCTATATCATCTTTAGATAAAGTCGATAGTGACGCTTTTAAATGGTAAAATTATTTACTGCAATGTTTTATATTTTAGAAAGTATAGTGGGGACTGACGCCACCATTGTTTTAGGGATTTACGCGTCCCTTGTTTAGTAGAATAATAATATTTTTCTTTACAAATAATATGTGTTTGTCCAAATATTTATTTATTTATCTTCACGAAAGGTCCTTTATACCATTTTTTTATATATAGATATATATAATATTAATGACAAATTTGAATGAGGACGCCAAAATTTTTTTTTTCTTTTGCGACACATGTCATGTTCTATAGAAAAAATTATTCGATTGGATCTGTAGAGCCACATATTAACCCAAAGTACAACCTTTAAAAGTCACCATGTATAACTTATCTTAGATAATGTGGCTGAATATACAGGTGATTTTTCTAGTGGGCTTTCATGATGAAATCCCAAACTACAAGAAAATTCTGGTCCAATTTGGATTTAAAAAAAATAAATACATACTTACAGCCGGAAATCGAATAATGTATTATTGCACCGGCTGATGACAGACAGACGGAATCGCTTTCGCAATTATATAAATATTAGTATGGGTATATGAATATATTTTTTTATCACCGGTATTTTTTTTTTTTAAACTTTTTTTTTAAATATTACTTTACTTAACTGTTGGTTTTGTCTCCTTTTAGTAACAAAAATAAATATGCTTAAAAGAATTTTAACAAAACCGTCAAGTGACATGTTTCGGTTTCAATCTGTGGGTTCACCGGTTTTCAGGAGGCTACTTTATTTTCGAGGTTACAAAATGGGTAGTTGAATTGACGATAAGGCAACGAGTATATTAAAAAATACTCGTAATTCGTCGCCCCCAATTTTTTTATGTCGTTTTCGCATCATTTAGCCGGCATAGTGAGAACGATCAATATTTTTTAAGAACAATTATTGATTGACCCCATTCATGGACTTTGCAGGTCTGCTCACCACCAGGTAGATACAAAGTCACATGTCGTGCTCCAATAGAAAAATATTTATATAACATTTTTACATCACCTATATGTATTGTACGAGATATTACCTAAAGCAGCTATAGTACGGCTATATAGGTGCCTAGTACGACTATATGAGTGCATTAGCCGGGATAATTCAGCGTGTAATGTGCCTCGTCAGGAAATAGAAATAGCTCTCCTGATAGACCTCGTCTCGTTCTAAGTTACCTAATTCTAGGAGATTGATGGGTCGACTTTTTCGGACCGTTTTTGTCTGACTATATGGAACGAGAAAGACTTTTAGCAAATTAGAATAAAATCCTTGGAGGCTGTGTTGAATTTGTGAAATTAGATTTTAGTTTTAATCAGTGTAAAATTTGTATTATTAATTGTAGGTATTATATATATCTAGATATTTTTTTTTATATTATGTATGTATATAGATAATGGATTTTGTAATAATTTTTTTCTTGAAAATAAATGTTTCTATTATATTGTTAAAAATAAAAAAAATATATAAAAAAAAAAGTTTAAAATATATGTAAATGGACCCATATACATACATATATATATTTACACCGGTATACATAAAAACTTATTAAGTCCTTGAAGAACACTTTAGTTATGGAATGTTTTGTCTCTTTTTATTAGCAACAAAAATAATTATGCGTAAAAGAGAGAAAACCTTCTATAACTAAAGTGTTCTTCAATGCCCCAATAAGTTTTTATGAATAATGCCGTAAATATATACAGTAGGGGGCGATGGAGGGAAAAAGTATGTTGTGTTGCGACAAATAGTTTGTGTGGGATATATAAGAAAGCTCTATATATATATATATAACTGTGCTTATTTTAAATATATTTTTATATAATAAAATTACAATTATATAAATATAATAGGCTATTTCACCATAAACACCGCAACAAGCTTGCCACTTGTTAGGTGTTGCCTCCGAATACCATCGGCGAAATGAGGATGGGTTAATCCCTCCGCTGGGACCCTGAGGCCGTTTAAACGGTTCTCGGGAGCCAAATTGGCACCCGTGATGGTATTTATTTATTTTTATAAATATAATATAATAAATAATAATCTCAAAGTTTGTGAATCAATATTTATGTAAAATATGTTTAATAAAATTATATATTTACCTAAGTAGAACGAAACATAATTAATTTTAAGATAAATTAATAAGGCGGAACCTTTCGCAGGAGAGTTTCGCACTGTCAGGTTTTTTACATTAGATTTCAGGATACTACTGCATTAATTTCTTATTAGGATGGTACGCTATAAATTGTCAGGATGCGGTTACAAATCAGCCAATTGATTTAATAATAACGCAGTGGGTAAAAAAGCAGACTCATAATGCAAATTCATATTCGCGACACCGCCCGTGTCGTAATTGCATCATTTATGATAATGGTAATGATTAATGATTTTAAATAACAATGCACTGATCGACCCCATCTATGGTCTTTATAGGACTGCTTACCATCAGTAAGATACAAAGTTACATGCCGTGATCCAATTAAATAAATAGCGTTATGTAATTCCCACAACACAGTAACCTAAAGTGGGAACAGCGTACTATATATATGTAATATAAATAAATAAAGTAATTTATTATTATTACTATTTATAACACTTATTTATACATAAATTTAACAGAGCCTCAAAGAATTATAGAAATAAAATTAATTATTCTATTACTTTTTGTTACAACACCACTATAGTGCCTCGGAGAGCACGTTAAGCTGTAGGTCCCGGTTTCATTATACCAACTTCCATTTCCAACCCGGTTTCATTATGAAACTGTTTATAGATGGGTTATTGAGTCTATTCAAAACATCGCGACGAGCTAGCCACTTGTTTGGTGTAGACTCATACCATCGGCTACGACGAGGCGGGATTAAAACCCCTCCGCTGGGTACCCTGAGGCCATCTAGGCGGTCTAAGGCGCCGTAAGGCACCCGTGACGATATGTATGTAATACTTTTTTAGCTATCGATACGTATGATTAAATAACCTATTTTATAATAAACAATTTGACACAACTTTCAAAATTTCCAAGCCCAAATGCCTGAACTGTCTGCCCACACAAATCAGGTCATAAGTACAATATAATGGCCGAGGTCGCATCCGTTGCTGTAGCCCGGAGGAACTGCAGTGCATTAAATTTTCTTTAATAACACTTCGTACGGGTTCCTTGAGAGTGGCCTAAAAATTAAAACATAGCCACTTAGACGTATATTATTACTAGACATGCAATTTAGATTAAATACTTTGTCGGTACTAATTATTTTATTTATGTATTACTTACATACATATCAATCACGGGTGCCTTATGGCGCCCAAAAGCGCCTTGACGGCCCCAGGGTACCCAGCGGAGGGGTTTTAATCCCACCTCGTCTTAGCCAATGGTATGAGTCTACACCGAACAAGTGGCTAGCTCGTCGCGATATTTTGAATAGACTCAATAACCCATCTATAAACAGTTTCACAAGTTGGTGTAGTAAAACTGAGACTGACAGCTTAACGTGCTCTCCGAGGCACTATAGTGGTGTTGTGAAACAAATGTACAAGGTCTAACCAACTCGGGCACCACGTATGCATTAAAAAACCTTATTACACAAAAAGAGTACAGAGGCGGACTTAATGCCGTATTAGTTTCAACGTGAACTTAATTCAGAGGCATATGTATCATCACGGGTGCCTTACGGCGCTAGAGACCGCCTGAACGGCCTCAGTGTATCCAGCGAAGGGATTTTTATTCCCACCTTGTCGTAGCCAATGGTAAGAGTCAACATTGAACAAGTTGCTAGCTCTTTGCTATATTTGGATAGACTCGATAATCCATTGGTATAGTGAAACCAGAACCGATAGCTTAACATGCTCTTCGAGGCACAATTTTTATTTATTTTTTATTTAGAGGCACAAATTTTGTTTTTATTACAAACATACACAACGGGATTTAAACCGAGGGCGAAACTGTAGTGTTTTTAAGTACAGAAGCATAAATAGGATAATAAATTAATTTCACAAAGACTTTAGGAATAAAATTGGACCAGACTGGAAAGACAAAAAGAGTTTTGATGAATTTATATTGATTTAAATCCTCAAGAATTTTCCGATCGAGTACAGGTGATATTTACTTTGCAATAATGTTATATTTGCAATAAATGCAGTCAAACTTATAAATGTGTGTTATATATCCTACAATCTTCCTCGATAAATGGGCAATACCACTCTATATAATTTTAAAAATCAGTCTATTACACCCAGATTACACCCTACCACCTCACAAGCCTTTACTCCTTTATAATATTGTATAGACTAAGTAATTATTTTTGAGAAACACAGATTATTGAATCATATCTGTGGTTAATACAATTGATTAGAAAAATAAAATTAAATAAAAAGTTGTTGTCAAATAAGTGAATATAATAATAATTTCTCAGTACTGAATAGCTTGTCTAGTAAATAATTAAGTCATTGTTTACCCGCGCTGAAACTGCAAACGAAGGATTTCCTTTTAACTTTTTTCAGTTGTTATATTAAATTAATTTTAGTTCCGAAAAGGAAAAGTTTCGAGTCTGAAATTAATTTCAGTTTGTTTATCTTAAAGTTATTGTTTCTTTGTTGCTCAAACAAAACAAATTATGTATGGAAACCAATATTATAGAATAATATTTACAGAAATAATCATCTATAAATATGAAATCGCAGTAAAAAAAGTAACTAAATCATAAAGCAATTAAAAAAAAACAAAACGCTTTTAATAACCCGACAATGCAATTAGGGTCACAAAAGACCCACCGCAGAATTTTCGGCAACCATAAAAATAATCGCCATAACACCTCTCTCAGGCTTCATAAGAAGATAATTACGCCAAAATAACTTTGATATAAAAACAGAAAGCCTAGTAGGACGTCGCAATCGTAATTGCGCGCACACCCGCCGAGCTTTATCGTTCTGAGTGAGCGAGTTTTAGTGCGCTCTTTATGGCCCGCACTTCGTCCATTATAGTGTTAGGTTTAGGATAAACCCTCGCTTGTGATGTTTGCCTAATACATTTTTGCTTATATTTTTATATGTACACTTATACTTTTATTTACTTACGTTAAAAATAATACATAATAGAGTTATAATTACACGAATGGGACCCAAAAGGAGTGTGTGATGAGGCTCTTCGATGCTCGTGCTGATTCAACTGCAAAGTATTACTTCTTCCCGCGCATGACGGTGAGTCGGTAACACTACCATACATATGTATGTAAACCTTCCCCCGATCTTCAATAAGATAAAGAACGTGTTCATATGTTATTATACCTACATTTAGGCAGCAAAACGACTTTCAGGCCAAAACTGTTTTCTGCCAGTAATTTTTAATTGATTTGAAAAAAAATATGTTTCATTTTATTTAAGAGAAATTAAACGATGACTGTAGGTTTTCCTTTTTAAATTTTGCGTCTTGATATTTTATAAAAAAAAAAAAAAAATTTTAATAGAAACAAATTTCAGGGGTTTATTATTTCCTATACCAAACTTAAAAAAAGGAAAACGAATTGATCATATTTATAACGCCTCCAAAACTCATAATAATGCTTTATTGTTAAGAGGGGGGGTAACAGTTAAAACCAAAAGGTCGTGAATGTATGGAAAATGTTTGATCAGACGCTCCTCTTAAGGTGCAGGTTTATAAATCTAGCTAGACTGATATCTCTTAAACCAGTTGAGGTAGAAATCTGGTTGAAATAATAGTAGATTTTATTGTGCCTATTAATAATAAACAATTGAAGTTTTGAGAGGAAGCAAATGGGAAAAAAAATTCAGATATAAATAATTCAGTAACGATTTGAGATAGAATGTGTTCGTATTATGGATATCGATCTCTCTCTTAGTATTTTTTAAGAAACGAAACAGGCCCATAACTAAAAATAAATAAACATAAAATTCCAAAAAAAAAATGTTTACGTGCTAAACTAAAATTTTATGATTCATAACTTATATCATAAATTTAAATCTTAAAATAATTTTAGGGAGATATATAAACCACGGATTACCGTGGTTGGTGGTGTTTCATTGAAAAGCAACCAACTGAAATTCAAAATAATATCAAAGTTAAAAAACAATCAAGTAAATCATTATTTGTCGTAATTAATTGAGTTTTCGTATTGCAACAAAACAAATTAAATAAATCAGAATTGTTTTAAATTATACATAAAATAAATAATATTGAGTAAATTAAAACGAATGTATAGTGTTAAATTACTTCGATGAAAATGTATTATGTAGCAATTTTACATATGCTTTTTCGTGTCCAGTTTAATGAACGTGGTTTGGGTAACATGTTAAATAAAATTATTTTATTTATACCAAGAACATACAAAGAAATATAAATAGTTTCCCTGTTTTGGAGCACGGCATGTGACTTTGTATGAGCAGACCTACAAAGTCCATGAATGGGGTCAATCAATAATTGTTCCTAAACAACATTGATCGCTCCCACTATGCCGGCTAAAGATGCGATTACGAATTGGGCGGCGACAAAGACGAATTGCATTACGAGTATATTTTAATATACTCGCTGCCGTATTATAAATTCAACCACCCATTTCGTTACCGCGCCCTAAAAGGAGACTACCACTTCGACAAGAAATCGTTATAGTAATCTCCTGAAAACCGGTAAACCCATAGACTATAACCGAAATATGACTAGGTCACTTGGCGGTTTTTGCATCGGTATGGGCGGTGGTAACGAGACCGGTCGGTCGGCCTAGCGAAGTTATAGAGACTTTCCTCCCACCTAAAAACACGTAGGGTTTCCTAATACCTATAATCTGAATGGCTGTAAGAAAGACTCAATAGGCACGCACAGAGTATGTGTGTTTTCGACCTCATCGTGATTTTCCATTAGGCAATATTAAAGTCGAACACAGACTCTGTTTGTTGTAAAATAAAAAAAACAACAATTATAATTGAAAGAAATATAGAATGTCAGGAGAAGGTATATTTAAATTTATTTGTATTAGTTTGTTTTAACTGTACTTGTTATCTTACTGTATATCGATAAAGTTGTATAATAGTTAAAATATAAATAATAAAACAATAAATATATATATAAGATATCTTTAAGTAGTGTATAATAGATTGTAAGTATTTTATACAATATTCACTTGATTATTATACTCAGTTACTGTATTGCACCTACCTCACTTATTAACTGCTTTTATTGTCCCGAAGATTTGACTGATAGAGAATGCCTAGCGGCATTAACCCTAGAAGCCTTATCTATGCCTGCGAGGCGTACACGCATTTGAAAATTCTTTATCCCTTTCTAAAGGGTGAAGTTAGCGCCTGGTGCTGTTTAGACATCCCAGTGGCCAATGGGAGCTTGTCTATAGTATTTGTGTCGTTAAGCTACGTCCCGCTATTTTTGACTTATTGAGGTACTGTACGCCTGCGAGACGTGTGTTTAGGCTTTGTGTAACTTTTCAAAAATTGTCAAAGATTATTCATGGAACCTTGCTGTCTGTGCAGATTGCTCTAAAATAATAGCATTAAAAGATTGCCGATTACTTTTAATATGTGTCCTAATAATAAGTATTTGATGTTAAAAAAATGATTAAAATAAAAATAAAATACATATTTTAGTTGATTTCCGAGAAGTTGATTTTTTAGTTTGAACATTAGGTATTTTTATTTATTTTCTTGTAATAAATAACTGTGATTGTAGTGTCTATTGATAAAAGTATGTTTTATTATAAATTATATCTTAACCTTAAATTTCCTTAATAACCCATCTATAAACAGTTTCACAAGTTGGTATAGTAAAACCGGGACCGACAGCTTAACGTGCTCTCCGAGGCACTATAGTGGTTTTGTCAAACAAATGTACAAGGTCTAACCAACTCGGCCACCACGTATGTATTTAAAAACCTTATTAGACAAAAAGAGTACAGAGGCGGACTTAATGTCGCATTAGTTTCAACGTACACTTAATTCAGAGGCATACGTATCATCACGGGTGCCTTACGGCGCTAGAGACCCCTGAACGGCCTCAGTGTATCCAGCGAAGGGTTTTTTATTCCCACCTTGTGGTAGCCAATGGTAAGAGTCAACATTGAACAAGTTGCTAGCTCTTTGGTATGTTTGGATAGACTCGATAATCCATTGGTCTAGTGAAACCAGAACCGATAGCTTAACATGCTCTTCGAGGCACAAACATTTTTTTTTATTTTACTTCGAGGCACATTTTTTTTTTATTACAAACGGGATTTAAACCGAGGGTGAAACTGTAGTGTTTTTAAGTACAGAAGCATAAATAGGAAATAAATTAATTTTACAAAATCTTTAGGAATAAAATTGGACCAGACTGGAAAGACAAAAAGCTTTTTGGTGAATTTATATTGATTTAAATCCTCAAGAGTTTTCCGATCGAGTACAGTTGATATTTACTTTGCAATTATGTTATAATTGCAACAAATACAGTTAAACTAATAAATGTATGTTATATATCCTACAACCTTCCTCGATAAATGGGCAATACCACTCTATATAATTTTAAAAATCAGTTTAGTACACCCAGATTACACCCTATAACCTCACAAACCTTTACCCCTTTATAATATTGTATAGACTAAGTAATTATTTTTGAGAATCACTGATTCATATCTGTGGTTAATACAATTGATTAGAAAAATTAAATTAAATAAAAAGTTGTTGTCAAATAAGTGAATATAATAATAATTTCTCAGTACTAAATAGCTTGTCTAGTAAATAATTAGGTCATTGTTTACCCGCGCTGAAACTGCAAACGAAGGATTTCCTTTAAATTTTTTCAGTTGTTATATTAAATTAATTTTAGTTCCGAAAAGGAAAAGTTTCGAGTCTGAAATTAATTTCAGTTTGTTTATCTTAAAGTTATTGTTTCTTTGTTGCTCAAACAAAACAAATTATGTATGGAAACCAATATTATAGAATAATATTTACAGAAATAATCATCTATAAATATGAAATCGCAGTAAAAAAAGTAACTAAATCATAAAGCAATTAAAAAAAAACAAAACGCTTTTAATAACCCGACAATGCAATTAGGGTCACAAAAGACCCACCGCAGAATTTTCGGCACCCATAAAAATAATCGCCATAACACCTCTCTCAGGCTTCATAAGAAGATAATTACGCCAAAATAACTTTGATATAAAAACAGAAAGCCTAGTAGGACGTCGCAATCGTAATTGCGCGCACACCCGCCGAGCTTTATCGTTCTGAGTGAGCGAGTTTTAGTGCGCTCTTTATGGCCCGCACTTCGTCCATTATAGTGTTAGGTTTAGGATAAACCCTCGCTTGTGATGTTTGCCTAATACATTTTTGCTTATATTTTTATATGTACACTTATACTTTAATTTACTTACGTTAAAAATAATACATAATAGAGTTATAATTACTCGATGGGATCCAAGAGGAACGTCTGATGAGGCTCTGTGATTCTCGTGCATGACGGTGAGTCAGTAACACTACCATACATATATACATGGTGACTTTGAAATGATGTACTTTGGGCTAATATGAGGTTCTACTGACCAATACGAACAACTTTTCCCAAGGAACCATGTGCCGCAAATGAAAAAAAATATTGCCTTCTCCATACAAACTGGTAATGTTGAAATGACCAATTTGTATGGGGAAGCTGAATTTTTTTTTCATTTGCGACACATGGTTCCATGGGAAAAGTTGTTCGATTTGATCAGCAGAACCTCATATTAGCCCAAAGTACATCCTTTCAAATTCACCCTGTATATAAACCTTCCCCCAATCTTCAATAAGAGAAAGAGCACGTTCATACGTTATTATACCTACAATTTAGGCAGCAAAACGACTTTTAGGCCAAAACTGTTTTCTGCCACTAAACTTTAATTGATTTGAAAAAAAATTGTATCATTTTATTAAAGAGAAATTAAACGATGACTGTAGGTTTTCCTTTTCTTAATTTTGTGTCTTGATATTTTATAAAGAAAAACTGTTTTAATAGAAACAAATTTCAGGGGTTGATTTTTTTTCCTATACCAGACTTAAAAAAAGGAAAAAGTACGAGCCTATTTTATAACGCCTCCAAAACTCATAATAATGCTTCATTGTTAAGGGTGGAAATGTTTGATCAGACGCTCCTCTTAAGGTTTATCAATCTAGCTATACCGATATCTCTTAAACCAGTTTAGGTAGAAATCTGGTTGAAATAATAGTAGATGTTAGTGTTCTGTCGGTGCCTGTCAATAAAAAATACAATTAAAATTTTGAGAGGAAGTAAACGGGAAAAAAATATTTCAGATATAAATCATTCAGTAACGATTTGAGATAGAATGTGTTCGTATTATGGATCTCTCTGTTAGTATTTTTTAAGTAACGAAACAGGCCATAAGTAAAAATAAATAAACATAATATTTAAAAAAAAAAAGTTTACATGCTAAACTAAGATTTTATGATTCATAACTTATATCATCAATTTAAATGTTTAAATAATTTTAGGGATATATATAAACCACGGTAATCATGTTTCATTGAACAACAAGCAACCAATGAAATTCAAAATAATACCAATATTTAAAAAAATCTAGTAAAACAAATTTTATTAATAAAATTATTTATCGTAATTAATTGAGTTTTCGTATTGCAACAAAACAAATTAAATAAATCAGAATTGTTTTAAATTATACATAAAATAAATAATATTGAGTAAATTAAAACGAATGTATAGTGTTAAATTACTTCGATGAAAATGTATTATGTAGCAATTTTACATATGCTTTTTCGTGTCCAGTTTAATGAACGTGGTTTGGGTAACATTTATAAATAATTATCGCAGAAAACAAACTGATGTTAAATAAAATTATAAAAATATATATATGTTAAATAATATACCAAAAACATACAAAGAAATATAAATAGTTTCCCTGTTTTGGAGCACAGCATGTGACTTTGTATGAGCAGACCTACAAAGTCCATGAATGGGGTCAATCAATAATTGTTCTTAAACAACATTGATAGATCCCACTATGCCGGCTAAAGATGCGATTACGAAATGGGCGGCGACAAAGACGAATTGCATTACGTGTATATTTTAATATACTTTCTGCCTTATTATCAATTCAACCACTCATTTCGTTACCGCACCCTAAAAGGAGACTACCACTTCGACAAGAAATCGTTATAGTAATCTCCTGAAAACCGGTAAACCCATAGACTATAACCGAAATATGACTAGGTCACTTGGCGGTTTTTGCATCGGTATGGGCGGTGGTAACGAGACCGGTCGGTCGGCCTAGCGAAGTTATAGAGACTTTCCTCCCACCTAAAAACACGTAGGGTTTCCTAATACCTATAATCTGAATGGCTGTAAGAAAGACTCAATAGGCACGCACAGAGTATGTGTGTTTTCGACCTCATCGTGATTTTCCATTAGGCAATATTAAAGTCGAACACAGACTCTGTTTGTTGTAAAATAAAAAAAACAACAATTATAATTGAAAGAAATATAGAATGTCAGGAGAAGGTATATTTAAATTTATTTGTATTAGTTTGTTTTAACTGTACTTGTTATCTTACTGTATATCGATAAAGTTGTATAATAGTTAAAATATAAATAATAAAACAATAAATATATATATAAGATATCTTTAAGTAGTGTATAATAGATTGTAAGTATTTTATACAATATTCACTTGATTATATACTCAGTTACTGTATTGCACCTACCCCACTATTAACTGCTTTTATTGTCCCGAAGATTTGAATGGTAGAGAATGCCTAGCGGCATTAAGTCCGCCTTTGTATTTTCTATGCAATTATGCAATTAGATTATATTAATTACATAGGGAGGCGATTTTCAGGGTTTCATTTTTCTTAATCTAATTTAACTTTTGTCTAAAAATTATAATAAATAAATAAATTCACCCTTATTAAACCGCCTAAAAACGAAATATCAAAACATGTTCGTTGTCGCCATATTCAACCAATCAATGCTCAAAGATTGATTATATTAATTTTTGTTTTTACTTTTTGGTTTAGGTTTGTATGGCGGGCGGTCATCTTCTATTCTCATGTTTGGAAAGGCATTTTAGGCTCCAGGGCGCCTCCAGTTGTATACCGTCATGGGCATACTACGGTAGGCATCTGGCGCAGATATCGTTCCGTTGTGGGTAATACATATTTTTGTACTATAATATTTCAAAAGCTTTTTTTTCTGATTTAGAAAAAAAAACCCCACCACAGAAAGATTAATAAAAACAATGACGACAAAAATATTATTTTAATTCTACGTCAAACAGTAATGAAGTACTGGAAGTGCGAAATCTCATTTTGGACACTTGTGCCACTTTTATTTCTATACATAAACCAAACAAAAAAGGTACACACCCTTCCAAAAAATCCATCTGAACTAAAAATATATTGAGAACGAGTATTAAGACGTGATGTGCCTTTGTTTTATCCTCACAAATGTAAACAAAGAGAGACATAAGAGAGGCGACATGAATATCCAAAAACAGTGGATGTGGCACTTAATTGCTTTCAAACATCGTTAGGTTATATTTTACGCTTCTGCAGCATAGATAACTAGAGTTAGATAACCAATTCCCAAACAGAAAAATAATTCATGTTTTAAAACCCTAAGAAGATTTTTTCATTATTTTTTGATAACTGTGTTAAGTATCTACGAAGAATTTATAATTATTTCTGTTTGTGTAGCGTAGCGCAAGCATGTCTTTTGATAACCAGTGTTTTAGGAAGAATAATTATTTAAATTAAAAATAACTCCATTTGGTGAGAGTCAGATTGGTCCCTTTGTCTATTTGTCCGCATCAAATATCTCTAAAACTACTGGTCCTATTTACTGAAATAATAATATATATATGAAATATAAAATAGTTATAGATCTTATTAACGTCTATATATCCGAAAGTCAAGTAATATTAAGGCTCAGGTGAAAAAGGGTTCTAAATTAAAAGTAATAAAAAATAGATCGAGAAAGAAACTACACCTGTGTTTGTATAGACTAAAAAACCCATCTTTAAAGAGATTCACAAGTTGATATACATATAGAAACTGAGGCTCTACCATGGGTTCGCGCATTGTAGAAACGTCATTTACGTATACGTGAGCAACAACCAATAGGATCGCTTTATCTTTGGTAACAGGATTGAATAAAGCGATCCTATTGGTTGTTGCTCACGTATACGTAAATAAATACGTTACGTTTCTACAATGCGCGAACCCATGGTAGAGCCTCTGGGGCCGATTACTATCAACATGGTGGTATAATCAAACAAGTAGGTACTTTTTTTTTATTAAGCATACCGGGGTTGAAACCGGGCACCAAAAAACTGTAGTGGAGGTCTATAACCAACTCGGCCACCGCATGCGTAAATATAATTAAATAAGCATTATTTACACACCTCCATTCATATTCGTTTCTTGTAAGGTATCACTTACATCTGAAATCACATTGTCTCCAACAATACCCAGGATGTTGACCTTTTCTTTAAATCAATACCAATCAATGTTCCCGAAGACCTTTGCTTTCTTCTTGTCCGAACTGTTCATTCGCTTTTCTTTTCATTAAGGTACATTTACCAAATTGCTAGTAATTCTGCCTTTTTTTTGGTTAATCTCCTTTATTATGTTTTTTGTTGTTTATTTTTTATGTCTTTTAACTTATATGTCGGTAGGAATTGGTAAGTTTTTTTTAATTTATTTATTTAAGATAGTTAATAGGAAATATTCAAGTAATTTAAAACAATTATCATAGCAGATAATGATTGACAGGTCAATGGAATCAGCTAACCACCTAGTCTTACACTAGTTGGTTATGTAGCGTGCGTTCGTTTCGAATTTCGATCCATCGCGTTTAAGTTTTAAATCTGATATCGACGTAATAAAAAATATTTATCGTTATTTTGTTAATGACCTTACCAAACGATTTCTAAGACCTCATTGTTAAACTTCTTTTTTTTTTTACATTTATAAATATCTGTAAAGATTTACATGAAATAAATTATTTTGATTTGATTTTTGACTTTATAGTGTAATGTAAAAAAATATTACTTTGTTCCAATGGAATTAAACATTGCCTTATGCTTTAGGGTGTTTAAGCGTGTGTTCAAAATGTGCCACATAAGTACCTAATATATTAAAATTTTCAGATTCATCTAAAAGCAACTTAAAACCAGAGAAGCTAGATTTTTTCCAAGAACGATACAAATTATTACTAAGTCGAAATAAACTGATTAACAAGCCAGAGCTAAAACAGAAGCAAACGCAAAATTGTATTATAAATAATATCAAAAAAGTTAAATATGATATTAACAAAACTAAATACTGGAATTGGATGAAAGGAGAACATAACATTGGACATACAATATTTCCAACGCAAAATTTTCAAATATTTAAAAGAAATTCTGATCTCAATAATATGACTTCCATAGATAATGAAGTGGTTCTAAATATTTTACATAAAAACTATTCCATTATAAATATAATGGAAGATATTTTAAACAATAAAATAAACTTAACAAAATTTAGAAATGAAAATGATACAACTGTACTTTCTATGAGAACTTCAAGAACATTAAAATATAACAGTACACAAAAAACAATTAAAATAGTACTACAATAATTTTTTTATTTTATTTTTAGAAATCCTATAGTATTCTCTTTTAGTTAAATATATATAAATATATCATCAAATATACCGCCTAGACGGCCTCAGGGTACCCAGCGAAGGGGTTTTTAATTCCACCTCGTCGTAGCCGATGGTATGAGTCTACACCGAACAAGTGGCTAGCTCGTCGTAACAAGTAGCTTTTAGTGAAACTGTTAAAACAATTTAAAACAAAATAAATATAATATTGTTTTAGTTGTTTATTGTAACAGATATATGATTATAACTCATTTTTACATTTGTCAATTAGTTTATCTGAACTTACGAGGGATGATTACCCGCACAACGCTAAGCTAAAGTTTAATCGATAATGCAATTCTGACGTAATGCAAACTTGAAAATTGACAGAAAACTACGTCATTTTGGTTAAATTTTAGTTTAACGTTGTACGGCGTAATAGGCCTACAGATATTACTTACATTTAACAACGGGTGCCTTACGGGCCTATACCGCCTCAGAATACCGGCGGAGGGTTTTTATTTCTACCTCGTAGTAGCCGAGGAGAATTTGTATAAACTTATAAAAACAGTTTTAAAAGTTCGTTTAGTGAATCTGGCACTGAGATCTTAACATTTAACGTGCTCTCCGAAGCACTATTAATAGTGGTGTTGTCAATCAAATGTACTAAAACATTTTATATATCTATATACCTATATATAACTCAAAAGTGACTGACTGACATAGTGATCTATCAACGCACAGCATGCAGGTAGATGTTATGACGTAGGCATCCGCTAAGAAAGAATTTTGATAAATTCTACCCCCAAGGGGATAAAATAGGGGATGAAATAAAGAAAAACAAAGGGTATGATAAAAAAATAACTAATCCACGCGAGCTCAGCTAGTACATTATAAACTTAAATACTATGCTTTAACTATTATTAATAGGTCTTAGCTTATTTTATTATTGATATTTGTGTGTTTACACATTAGTGGGAAAAAATCTTGATCAATATTATGAACGTTATATTATGTACTACAAATGTTTGTTTGCCGAAGTGTAACCGAATTAAATCAATGTTAAAAACTTATTGGTACAGTCTGGGTTTTAAACTTGTGGTGGCCGAGTGGTAAATCTCTGTCTTACCAACTCATTATTTAATAAAAAAAGCTTATTGTAAAATTATTATATTACTTTATTATCTTGGTATAACTAAATTATGTGTTAACAAGTAGACAAAGAAATATCATCAACAAATGAACACATTTATCCACACTTGTTTCACCTCTCAACTAGACTTCTTCAGGACGAAATAACTTACGATTGGTTGATTAGCATGAAAAAATGTTTATATTTTATTATATGATGAAAATAATGAAACACCTATTTTTTCTTTTTAGTGACACCCGTACAAAAACATTAAGATAAAACGACTTAAAGTACAAAAAAGTTATACAAATTACTTTAACTTTTATACTAAACTCACGATTGAGACCTCGCCACTTGTCTAAAGGTATTTTATAAGATTGATACGAAGACAATAATAGGTATTTGTTAGGATAATTTTAACCATATAGGCGCTCATATGATACATTATTTTTCAGGTATTTTTTATAATTAATAATATTTAGTGCCTCGGAGAGCACGTTAAGCTGTCGGTTCCGGTTTCACTATACCAACTTGTGAAACTGTTTATAGATGGGTTATTGAGTCTATTCAAAACATCGCGACGAGCTAGCCACTTGTTCGGTGTAGACTCATACCATCGGCTACGACGAGGTGGGATTAAAAACGCCTCCGCTGGATACCCTGGGGCCGTCTAGGCGGTCTCGGGCGCCGTAAGGCACCCGTGAAGATATATATATATATTTTATAAAAAAAACAAAACCTTTCTTTTTTAATTAAAGCATGAGTGTTTTATGTGACGATAGTACTTACGAGTATTAAGGTTTTTCCACTGTAAGAATAAACAAATAAAATAATATAAAAAGCGTTTCAAAACCTATATAATTAAATACTTGTTCAAATCTTTGGCAGCAAAGTTTTGAAATTTACCATTCGAAGCACGCCTCCAGATAATTTTGCTAACCACGGGCATTAAGGCGGATGTGTTGAAATGTACCATTGTGCAAATGATCATTATACCAGTGGAATGGCGAACATTTTACTCATAGTAATGATACCCGGTTTCTCTGAACAAGTATCCTGTATTGAAAAACTTTTGTATTTAGAAATCTATTAACTCTTACTGGAGCACGACATGTTTCTATGTATATCTACTTAATGATAAGTATACCTCCAAGCCATTGGTAGCTCCAGCTATTCCGACTACTGGATCGCTTTCTTGTGATAGTATCCTTACAGGGTGCGGTTACGAAACGGTTGATTTAATGATAAAACAGCAAGGTTGTTAAGAACCATGAACATCAACAGAAAATGTATAACAAAATAAAAACTTTTGTTGTTTTGTTCTTTACTTATTCAAAGAAAGTGGTTTCTTGTTAATAGTTATTTTATTGGTTGATATTTTTATGATAAATGCAAAGAACGGCTAGACTGTCTCTCGAAAATACAGTCCACTCGATTGTCCACCAATTCACCAATAGACTTGAATAGACTTTTATGCAATTTGGTCCTCGTTGCCGCCCATTTCGTAACCGCATCGTTTAGCCAGGATAGTGAGAACGATCAATATTATTAAACAACAATTTATTGATTAATAGACTTTGTAGGTCTGCTTAACATCAGGTGGATACAAGTTCACATGCTGTGCTCATTTATTTGTATGAAAGTGAGTCTAAGTGTCTCTCTGATTGTGATATTTTTTACATTTTTATACAATATGCACTATCGTTGTTTCTGATACACAATAGTACCTACACATAGTACAAGCCTATAGCTTAGTTTGTAGCCAGTGCACTATCTACATATTATTATTATTAAAAGAAATAAAGAAAGAAAAACTTTATTCATCGTAATAGCAACATCAAAAAATATATATATATATATCATCACGGGTGCCTTACGGCGCTTGAGACCGCCTAGACAGCCCCAGGGTACCCAGCGGAGGGGTTTTTAATCCCACCTCGTCGTAGCCGATGGTATGAGTCTACACCGAACAAGTGGCTAGCTCGTCGCGATGTTTTGAATAGACTCAATAACCCATCTATAAACAGTTTCACAAGTTGGTATAGTGAAACCGGGACCGACAGCTTAACGTGCTCTCCGAGGCACTATAGTGGTGTTGTCAAACAAATGTACATTATTTTTTAAATTAAAAACTCATTGGTACACTCCGGGATTCGAACCAGCGACCTAAGTGTTTTAAAGTCCAAGGTCTAACCAACTCGGCCACCACGTATAAGAAAATAAAGTAACGTAAAGTATAACAAGAAAATATATATTACACGAGGCCATAGATACACAGTCGTTGCCTAAGACAAGACTTGAAATCTCAGAATCACATTGTTTAAGTTGTACCATAGTAAAACCTTACCCAAAACACGGCTGTCGATCTCACCCTGATGTATTATTTAAAACCATAATTCAAACCTGTGCCCACCCATGCGCGTATACATAATACTACCTTTAACAGTTGTTTCACAGTAAGAGTGTTAAAGAGTTTTCCTAAAACTATTCGGTCTATTGATTTAAAAACATGGGAAAGCTCTTTTATATGGCAGCTTGATGCATACGATAGCCCTGGTCTGAGTGTAATGCATTAGGTTTTGTCTAATTTGTTTTGTAAATTTATTAAAAACTAGC
The DNA here is from genome assembly GCA_947458855.1 of Monopis laevigella. NCBI lineage: Eukaryota > Metazoa > Arthropoda > Insecta > Lepidoptera > Tineidae > Monopis > Monopis laevigella. Next base: position 8,345,930 of record OX381581.1, on the reverse strand, counting down.
CTAATTTGTATATTATATAGGAGTAAGATTTTAAACTTTGTATCTAGGCTAAGATTTTGCTCAATAAACGAATTATTATTATTATTAATATCGAACCAAAAATGGACATAACATGCTGATGATGATTTTCATGATGGGCTAGGTGATGATGATATTTTTCTAAAAATATAAATACAAAACTGTATAGTGCATTACCTTTACCATTGCTAAAAGAAATAAAATTACTTTTTCAAAATTTATGACAAAGACCTTCAGTTACTGTCACTGATGACGCCGCTCCAAAGAGAAGCGAAATATTTGGCAATAAAATTTTATAGCCTCAATTTATATATTTTACCTGATATTTCAAAAACAATAAAAAAAAAACCTATTAAAACTTGAATCCAAAACCAACCCTTACTTAACCACAATATTGTCGAGACAACTGTTATTCATGGTATTCCATGAGATTGCAAATCCCAAGTTTCACTTTAAGATGGCCTGTTTTCTTTGCACGACTGCTTAATGGGCCAAATGGGCAAAGTTTTTCTCTTAACGTCTCCGAGAGAAATAGAAATTGTCCCTGGAATAGCGTTGCTGGCTAATTTAATAGATTAAATTATTCACTATTTGGGATTCCACCTTCTTTATGAGAACTGCTAGGAAACAGTGTTGAGGAAGTCCGGAGAATGTTATTTATAAATGTTCTTCTTCTTAAACTTTATTTGTACTTCTACTTGCTTTACCGGAAGTACCCTTATTTGTATATATTTTTTATGTGTCATGTTTTTTTTTATACTGGGTGTTTTTTTTAATAATGATAATATTTTTAATATTGATGCCTATCACTTTAAGAACCCATTTTTTAAATAAAAACAGGTAGTATTTTTTTCTTCAAAAAAAAAAGTCAATATATGAACAAACAGTTTGTCATGGTCTGGGTGTTTATAAAATATAATATATATTAAATCATTGTATCCAGTATACATAGTACTTAGTTATATAGTACCTAGAGCTTAGTTTGTGACCAGAGCAATATGTGTAAATTGTCCTACATATAAAATATATATACATGGTGACTTTGAAAGGATGTACTTTAGGCTATATGAGGTTCTACAGATCAATACGAACAACTTTTCCCATGGAACCATGTGCCGCAAATGAAAAGAAAAATTGACCTTCTCCATACAAACCAGTAATATTAAAATGACCAATTTGTATGAGGAAGCCAATTTTTTTTTTTCATTTGCGACACATGGTTCCATGGGAAAAGTTGTTCGATTTGATCAGCAGAACCTCATATTAGCCCAAAGTACATCCTTTCAAATTTACCCTGTATATATCATCACGGGTGCCTTACGGCGCTCGAGACCGCCTAGTCGGCCCAGGGTACCCAGCGGAGGTTTTTTTAATCCCACTTCGTCGTAGCCGATGGTATGAGTCTACAACGAACTAGTGGCTAGCTCATCGCTATGTTTGGATAGACTCAATAACCCATCGATATTCAGTTTTACAAGTTGGTATAGTAAAACTGGGACCGACAGCTTAACGTGCTCTCCTAGGCACTGTGTTGTTAAACAAATGTAGGTACATATTTTTTTAGACTAAAAACTTATTGGTTCGGCCACCACGTTATACGAGTATACTATTAGAAAATTACTATTTAATTTATTTAAGCAAAGCGTTATTTTTCGTCCGTTTTTTTTTTTTTTTACAATGACATAATTCATAGTAGGTAAAGCTATTAGATGCGGATCCTGCAAATAAAGAAAAAATAAATAATACTTTAATGTAATAAATAATCAAAATTAATTCATCGGATAAAACATAAAATAATAGCATGTTATCCAATCATAAATTCGATATGTCTTTTGAAATTCAGAAACAAGTAGAATTATTAGCAATTAATATTTATCTTATTAAAATTTAAAATACAGAAAATCTACTCGAAAAATATTTATGAATATGTTCAATATTTTTCGTTAAATTCAACAAAGTAAAGTCAATCTTAAATAAAGAAGTTAAAGTATAAAATGGCTTGTACATAATTCACGAATGTTGACTGTCAGATGCATTCGTTTGAGCCGAAAGTAAGGTTTACGATACCTCGGAGGACGATAAATTATATGTTTATTTTTACCGGAATTTATTACCGGTTTTCCTATCTTCTGCTCTTTAATCGGCAACTCTCTGACATAAATCGAACAAAGTATCTTTTATGTATTAATCGTTTAATTCTTTCAGGATATTTTTTTTTATTAATCTTATATTGTTTTTGATATGAAAAACAAAAAAAACTGCCATCTAGAAACTAAGACTTCTAACTTCACTCTAATATAGAGTTATTGGTTGAAAGCGCATAGTGGGCGTCTATGTATAAGTATATAACAATCAATGACAAATTTTGTGAGGGTTTTTCAACCCTCACTGGTTAGCTCATTGGTTTAGTACTTTGCCGCGAAATCGAGGATCGTGGATTCGAGTACCGCCCACCAGAATTCTTTTCATTGCATTTTATCTTAAAAAAAAATATATAAGATTATCCTGATAAGGAATCTATAAAATTATAAAATACTGAAAAAAAATAGACAGACTTCTCTGCCACCTAGCATTAGAAACTGGAACTTTTAACATCACTCTACTATAGAGTTATTAGAAAAAGCACAGAGGGCGTCTGTGTATAAGTAGATAATAAGCAATGAAAAATTTCGTGAGAGGTGACTGAAACCTGGTTTGCTCAGTGGTTAAGTACCTTGGCTCGAAAATGAGGATCGTGGGTTTGTGTCTAGCCCAAAGCATTCAAAACATATAAATATAAAAATAATTGGCTATATTTACGTAAATTTTACATAAAATAAAACCTTTCTTATAATATAAGTAGTGGTATATATTTTAATATATAATATATTTGAACTTCTTGCTTTTTTGATTTATATCTCTTAAACAAGTTTTAAGTAAAAAAATCTATCACGGAAAGATTGTCGTTATTGTATTTTTTAAATCGTTTGTGAGGAAAATAAATTTAGTTATTCAATAGGTTATGCAGCGCTGCCAATATCAAATACAATAGGCTGGGGAAATCGTTTGAAAATGAAACAGTTCTAGTTCCTAAATCGAAACTTAAATGTATGAAACTGTTCATCAATTTTATTTTTATTTTTAATATATTTTATTTAAAGAGTATTTTTTTTCTACGTTCCTTTGTTACATTTTGTTTGAGTTCGTGTTTTATTATAGCTTGGTGACTGGCAGCGACGTTACATTTAATGTGTTGCATAATAATAATTGATATGTTCGGAGTTTTTTACGTTTTTCCAAAAAAAGCAGCAAGGATATATATAGACTCGTAATGCAAATACGTCTTTGTCGCTGTCCATTTCGTAACCTCGTCATTAAGCTGGCATAGTGGGAGCGATATTGTTAAACATTTTGCAACCGCATCATCTAGCCAGCATAGTGCAGAGTTCAATGCTGTTAAACTACTACCTAACATAGTGAGATGCATAGTTAGAACTGGTTTTGCCTCAAATCAATATTATGCACAATCAGCTAAACTATATAATACACTGAATGAAATTTTAAACATTTTCACAATGACTGAACATGAATGTAAAAAGAAAATAAGTAACTGGCTAAAGACAATAGATTATGATTAAACTGAAAAATTAAACTTTCTTAGACCCTATTCATATGAACTTTATTGAACGTCTAAGTGCTCAGTGGATCTGATCTGCTAATAACAAATGTTTATAATTTTATTACTGTGTTTTATTTAAGTATTTATTATGTATAATTTAATATAATACGTGTATGTATGTATATTTATGTGTATGTATCTAAATGAATGTATTTTTGTATGTTTTTTTTTTATATAGGAGCTCGGCATGTGACCCCACATCTACCTGATCAAAAGCAGTATGCAGGTCCAAGAATGAATACAACCAGCTCTTAGAACTGTGTTGTAAGAGCTGGTTTCATCCATTATGCCGGCTTACGATGCCTATTCACGCTTCGTTTAAAGGACTCAAGGTTATAGGAAGGAGGAAATACGCAAGCAGGCAGAGCATTCCACATTTTAATAGTGCGACAGATGTACGAATCACCAAATCTTTTAGTGTATATATAAGTCTGTATGTGTGTACGTGTGTATATGTATAGGTATGTACATTATAGCAAGTATTTATTTATATATCTTTGTGTAAAAGATGATTAAATATTACAATGTAATAATTGGTAGAAAGAGCGAGACTTTCTCAATACATGTGTTTTACACTTAACAACCTTATAAAGATAACCTGTTGCATACAGGGCCAATTTGTGGTTGCCTGTATGCTGGGTGGAAGGAATACAGGTGGGTGATGGACTCACGTAAAGTTGGTTCGGGTTCCTCTTCTTTCCATTTACCAAAATCCTAGCGGCGCCGCTTCTTCAGGGGTTTTAGAACTCACTCGACATACACCGGAGAAGGGACACACTTTTTAGGACAGTACTATTTTGCACTTGCGTATGAGCTACAGATTTACATAAATTTAGACTACAGAACTTATTTAATTTAAAATATGTGTTTAGTCATTGTAGACACGACACAGAGGCTACAGCTACAGTTTTTTCTTTTTTGTGAATAAAAAACGGGAGGTAGGTTTTAATAATAAATGTTGCTACATTTAAATAAAGTTGACTTTGCTAAAAAAGTAAAAAATATAATATTGTGAGCAAACATACTCCCCCGGAAGAAATATTAAAATTTCTTAACTACAGTGATACTAACCTAATAACTACACAAAACGCATACAGATAAAGACAGGTTATTAAGTTAATAGAAATAAATACTAAAATTAAAGTAGATAATAATAAGTAAAGAAACTTAACTTAGTGAGGCAAAATACAAATTTTACCTACGGGACGCTTAAGCAGTCCTAAAGATGTTTTGAGTGTGACCACTCTTACTACACCGTCAGCTCCTGGGTGTAGAGCCATCACACGTCCAAGTCTCCAGTTCAATGGCGCCACGTTTTCATCAACGATGAGCGCCAAATCATTTAATTCTATATTTGGATATGACTTGGTCCATTTGCTTCGTTCTTGCAAATGGTGTAGATAATCGCGCTGCCATTTTCTCCAGAACTGTTGAGAAACTCGTTGCAGCAATTGCCAACGAGACAGGCGATTAGTAGGTGAACTGCTATGATCACGTTCAGGTAGAGAAAACATGGTGTCGCCCACCAGGAAATGAGCTGGTGTAAGGGCTTCCACATTCTCTACATCTTCACTCAGAGGACATAGAGGCCTTGAATTAAGGACCGCCTCTATCTTGGTGAATATAGTGCTGAGTTCTTCGAATGTGAGACGAAGCTCTCCTACAGTGCGGAGAAGGTGTGCTTTAGCACTTTTCACAGCAGCCTCCCATAAGCCGCCCATACTGGCTGCTGCAGGAGGGTTATTGTGCCAGACTATCTCGCGTTGAAGACAAAACTCGTTAATAGTCTTCATGGTTTCAGGTGTCTTAAGTAGAGTATACAGTTCGCGTAGATAGCGTTGTGCACCAATAAAATTAGTGCCGCAATCTGAATAGATATCAGAGCATAAACCGCGGCGACTAACAAATCTGCTGAGGCAAGCAATAAAACATTCAGTGCTGAGGTCAGATACAGCTTCCAAGTGCACCGCCTTGGTCGCCATACAGACGAAGATACAGAGATACGCTTTTAATACAGGTGCCTTACGTAAGTGGGATGATTTAATAAGAAAATATCCAGCGTAGTCGACACCAACCTTAGAAAATGGACGAGAATAGGTGACTCTATCTATAGGCAAATCACCCATGAGATATTCAGAACGCCTAGGTCGGATTCTGAAACATCTGATGCACTTAAAGACTACAGTACGAATTGCCTTGCGACCAGACAATATCCAGAACTTTCTGCGTATTAGAGAAAGTAAAAGAGAAGCTCCCGCATGCATATATTTAATGTGATAATAACTAATTAAGAGAGAAATAAAATGATGTGAGGTAGGTAAGATTACGGGGTGTTTATGATCTAGGTCTAGATCAGCATTTCTTAGCCTACCACCGACCCTAAGAAGGCCTTTGGAATCAACAAAGGGAAATAGTCGTTTTAGACGTGAAGAATTTGTTTTATTATTTTTCAACAGTTGAATGTCAGACTGAAATTCAACTTGTTGAATAAGATATATTAAAGAATATAGAGATTGATTCCACTCTTGAAAAGAAATAGAACCAAGATGTTTAATGGATGGATTACGACAATTGTACATGAAACGTAGAATCATTGCATGTACTCTTACCAACCTCTCCAGTGAACTATAGTTACAGATAAATTCTATATTAAAATTAGATGGTTTTGAGACTATGTTACATAAGGTCACAGACTTATAAGATTCATCAATTAGAGAGATAACACTAACATTTTTATGTTTAGGCCAGGATTGTGGGTCGCCTGCCAGCCATGGAGGGGACCACCACAAGTAATGTCCGAGTAGGTCGCGAGGAGATATCCCACGTGATGCTACATCAGCAGGGTTCAAAGCCGAGGGCACATGTCTCCACGTAGCGGGAGAGCAGTTTGATAAGATCTGAGAGACTCTATTGCCTTCAAAGATCTTTAAAGTATGTACTGGTGAACGCAACCAGGACAGAACAATACTAGAGTCACACCATGCGCAAACAAGTTGCAACTCCATATTCAATACAGACATACAGTTTTTAAGTAAAGATGACAACAACAACGCACCACATAGCTCCAAACGAGGGATAGTGAATTTCGTTTTAATAGGAGCCACTCTGGACTTGGACATCAACAAATGAACCTCTACCTCACCATCACCATACTCTACACGTAGATAGACTACCGCAGCATAGCCATGTTGGGAGGCATCGCAGAAGCCATGCAGTTGGACATTATAAGAAGACTGAGGAAGAATAAAACGATTAAGTTTGACATTTTCTAACTCATCAAATTCAGATATGAAAGAAAGCCAATATTCTTGGAGATCTACAGGCAGTGGGTCATCCCACTCGATACCAAGAAGCCAGATTTTCTGCATAAAGAATTTGGCAGAGAAAGTCACCGGTGTGAGCCAGCCACATGGGTCATAAAAACATGCAATATTGGATAACACTGCACGTTTGGTGGTTCCAAGGTTTCTCACACGGCTATGATAAGTAAATGCGTCCTCAACAGGGTTCCACTTAATACCTAGGACCTTGATAACTTTATCACCTTCAGCTTCAAATGTCATTGAAGATTCACATAAAGAGTCTGGCAGGTCTGCCAGAAGTTCAGGATGTGAGCTGGCCCATTTTCTTAATTGAAAACAAGCTTTGCCCAGCAAGGAATTAAGTTCATCTCTATATAATCTAGCAGATGAAACATCAGGAGCACCGCTAACCACATCGTCAACAAAAATGTCCCGTTTCAGGATTCTACTGGCAGAAGGATGAGAGACCTCTCCCTCCTCTGCCAAGTGAAGAATGCATCTCATGGCAAGGTATGGAGCCGACGAGACACCAAATGTTACAGTATTCAGCCTATACTCAGATAGGGGTTGATCTGGGCTGCTACGCCAGAGAATGACTTGATAGTTACGATCATCAGGTGTAACTAGAACTTCACGGTACATATGCTTAATGTCCGCTACAAATGCAACTTGATTCAGGCGAAAACGTATAAGAATATCAGTTATGTTTTGCTGGAGTTTAGGGCCAGGAAATAAAGCAGTATTTAAAGAAATACCGTTAGAAGAAGACATAGAGGCGTCAAAAACGACACGAACCTTTGTAGTGGTAGATTCTTCTTTTATCACACAATGATGAGGAATGTAATACTTTGCCATGTGATATTCAGCTTCAGCAACAGGTGTCATATGACCTAACTCCAGATATTCTTTGAGAACAGAAGTATATTCTTTTTTCAGAACTAGATTTTTAGAGAGGCGACGTTCCAAAGAATAAAATCTCCTTACAGCAGCATCACGAGTATGCCCAATAACTATATTTTCTTTAAAAGGCAGACTCACCACAAACCTACCACTGGAATCCCTGCAAACACTATTTTTAAATAATTCTTCACACTTCATGTCATCAGGGTCCAGACATGAAGGTTCAGGCACATTCTCTACAGACCAAAAACGATCTAAACATTCATCTAATGTCGCATGATGTGACATTAGAGAAGTTTCTACAGGAGTAATATTTGCAGTGTTCCCAATGACCACCCAACCAAATACAGTAGAATATGCCGAAGGAAGTTCCCTTGGCATAGAAATTTTGTGACCTAGGTAGATGTCATTATAAACATCACTACCCAATAGAATGTCTACTGACCTAGACTGATAAAAAGTATCATCAGCTAGTTGGATACCTTTATATTCCCTCAGTATCTCTGAAGAAATAGGAAAGGAAGGCATACTTCCTGTTATACGTTTCAGAATTATAGCAGATACAGTAACATGATCGTCTGATAGACGAGACTTCAGATGCAGTGTAACAACACCATTACAATGGAGTGACTTTGGAGAGCCAACCCCAGATACAGAAATATGGCTCCGAGACCGTGCCAGTTGCAAGTTCTGAACACAAGCTTCGGTTATAATGCTACATTGAGAGCCAGGATCTAAGAATATTCTTACAGATTTTAGGGAACCATCACCACATGAGGCGTAGGCTACAGCAGTACCAAGGAGAACATTCAAAGGTTTGTACTCCTTAGCAGAATAAGGAACTACAGCATTGGTTAAGACATTATCAATGGTTACAGCAGGCGATGAGTCAGACTGACTATCGCTAGAGTGAACTACAGGTGTATCAGAACCAGTAACATGAGATGTTGCAGATTTATTTTTAAAGCATAATAGTGTATGGTGTTTTCCTCTACACACCTTACACTTAGAGACAGATGTACATTCTGAATAACGATGGGCTCCAAAACAATTAAAACACATACCTGTGCGTCTCGCAAAGGAGTTCCGCTCAACCAGGGGCATGGCCTTAAATTTATTGCATGAATACAATGCATGATCCTTCTTACAGCAAGGGCATTCTTCAGCTTGAACATGATGAGAAGTTTTTACATTCCTATTAGGTACCTTCACATTCCCATGTACAGGTGTAGATTGGGTGGGCCTGGAAGGTGTGGTTACAGAAAACTCATAAGCCTTACAGCGTAATTCAAGAAAATCTAAAAGAGTATTATAACTTGGAATCTCAGAGGGAGATCTCAAAGTTAGTTCAAACTGATTCCGAGTGTCAAGTGGTAATTTCTTAAGAAAAAGATGTAAAAGTATAAAAGACCAACTTTTAATATCAAAGCCTAATGCTTTGAGAGCTTCAGTGTTTTCATAGACAACATTAAGAAAACTTCTTAATTCCAACTTAATATTATTAATAACCGGAAGTGATAACATTGTCTCCAAATGGTTACTTGCAATAAGTCTCTTATTAGAATACCTAGATTCTAATAATTTTATAGCTACAGTATAATTATTTTCAGTAATTGGCAAATGTTTTATTAAATCTAAAGGTTCTTTAGAAAGACAAGTTAATAAATAATGTAACTTGCGAACATCACTAATATTAGTGTTCTCAACAACTAAGCTATTAAATAAATTATAGAAATTCGTCCACTGAGTTATTTTTCCATCAAAATGGGGCAAAGAAATCTTAGGAAGGTCAGTACGTACCTCAGACACAAAATGTTGCTTGCTTACAGCAGGTTCAGGAGAAAGTCGCTTTCGGAATATTTTTATTTTATTTACAGCGTTATTATAGTATCTAAAGTCTTCACTATGACTCGCACTATCAAATCCAGCTTTCTTCGATGCCTCAATACTCACATGAGTATCGAAAAAGTTTGAATAAAGTGTATCGACCTCTTGCGCACGTATTAAAAACTCTTCTCGACAGTCGAGATCCTCACACGCAGATTGCGCACAAGTTAACAATTCGTCTATACACTGCTTTGCTAATCTATATTTTATTTCACCACTCATTTTTATATGTTAATAATCACTTAATTACAGTATTAAAACTAGAAAATTCAGAAAAACAACAGCAAAAGCCGACAAAATAGAGTAAACAACTTTGACAGTTCACCGGTATAATTGAATGATAATGATTACTGATCAGTCAGCCATAGACGTTTGTCTATGGTTTTCCAATAAAAAATATTTTAAAGTCTAGATAGTTTATGGTAAATTGCAAAATTCCAATGCAAAATTAGACCTTAGAATGGTAAAATAGTCGAATCTAAAATGATAGAATACAAAATGATAGAATTAATTTCTACCTAACCTAAAAAAATAAGAGTTATTTTAACACAAATTATTTGTATGCGTTTTATGCCGCTTTACAGATTACAGTATATCCCTAAAGCAGAATCTTTAATACAGTAAGTTACAGAATATGCGTAATGCAGATAAAATACAGTAAATTATAGAAAAAATACAGATTTAAGAGATGCGTAATGCAGATTAAAATACAGAAAATAGCAAGTTGTGCAAAAATATGTACTTACAGATTGAAAATAGGATTGTAGGAATAGGAAATAAAGGAATCCCAGGCTCGAAGGGACCAAGGAAAATGTTGCATACAGGGCCAATTTGTGGTTGCCTGTATGCTGGGTGGAAGGAATACAGGTGGGTGATGGACTCACGTAAAGTTGGTTCGGGTTCCTCTTCTTTCCATTTACCAAAATCCTAGCGGCGCCGCTTCTTCAGGGGTTTTAGAACTCACTCGACATACACCGGAGAAGGGACACACTTTTTAGGACAGTACTATTTTGCACTTGCGTATGAGCTACAGATTTACATAAATTTAGACTACAGAACTTATTTAATTTAAAATATGTGTTTAGTCATTGTAGACACGACACAGAGGCTACAGCTACAGTTTTTTCTTTTTTGTGAATAAAAAACGGGAGGTAGGTTTTAATAATAAATGTTGCTACATTTAAATAAAGTTGACTTTGCTAAAAAAGTAAAAAATATAATATTGTGAGCAAACATAACCTGTTAATTATTTAATTTTTTTTTTCATTTTTAACTAGATTACTAGACTATCTGGTAGTTACATGCCGTGCTCCAATAAAAAAAACATTAACATTGTGTAAAGAACCCTTCACGTGGTGCAAATGTAGAATAACAAACATAATTGTCAAACAAGTGGCTCTAAAATGAAGTATAGAGATGTAAATGAGATCTTCATAAAGAATTGTGACTAAATATGGTATTGTTTAAGTGCTAGGATTTATTTATTTATTTATTCATTAGGAGAAAAAACAGCGTAACAATAAATATAGTATGAACAAATAGGTATAATAACTTCAAAGGACCAGTAATTGATCTTCACATATAGTATAATAATATGTATATATAACATGCAAATTGTATAACCATGTATAAAACAATGAAAAAATAAAAATTATGCCTTAAATAACAATAACTTAATGCAAATTTACTTTCAAATTAATAACAAACTCTTATAATATATACATGGTGAATTTGAAAGGATGTACTTTGGGCTAATATGAGGTTCTGCTGATCAAATCGAACAACTTTTCCCATGGAACCATGTGTCGCAAATGAAAAAAAAATATGGCTTCCCCATACAAATTGGTCATTTTAACATTACTAGTTTGTATGGAGAGGTCAATATTTTTTTTCATTTACGGCACATGGTTTCATGGGAAAAGTTATTCGTAATGATGAGTAGAACCTCATATTAGCCCATAGTACATCCTTTCAAAGTCACCATGTATATCATCACGGATGCCTTACGGCGCCCGAGACCGCCTAGACGGCCTCAGGGTACCCAGCGGAGGGCTTTTTAATCCCACCTCGTCGTAGCCGATGGTATGAATCTACACCGAAAAAGTGGCTAGCTCGTCGCGATGTTTGGTTAGACCAAATAATCCATCTATAAACAGGTTCACAAGTTGGTTTAGTAAAACTGGGACCGCCAGCTTTATGTGCTCCCCGAGGCACTTTATTGGTGTTGTTAAACAAATGCACATATTTTTTTTAGAATAAAAACACATTGGTACACAGCGGGGTTTGAACCAGGGACTAAGTGTTTTTAAGACTACGGTCTAACCAACTCGGCCACTACCTACGTATATAATAATATAATACAAATAATATGTTATAATAAGTGTAAATATACAAATCAACTCAAAACTATATACAGTGCAAACGCTCGCCACATGGCATTACTATTATTTTTTGTTAAATTTTAATTAACCTTTCTATACCCTAGATATTATAAGACATTTTCAATATTTTAAAGAAAATAAATACATTATTATTAGTATAATACTTACAGAGGAAACTACATGAGGTACAGACTTCAATTATGTATTATGTATAGGAATATAAACTAAATTATTTTCATAACAAAGGATACTGAAGAAAATCAAAACATTTTCAGCTAACCCGAATTCAGGATTCAGGAAATTCCATCGTCCATTTCTCTGCTGTATGGAGGCTTAGTAAGTACGTATTCAGACTAATTGAAAAATGAGACGTTCCCGAAATAGAGAGAATTCAGGGGTTACTTGTGAAACTCGATCACACCGGAAATATCTAATATAAATAGAATTAATAAAGGATTAGGAAAGGATAATTAGTGTGTTATTTAATATGGTATATTATATTATCCTAGAAATTCTATGGTATAAGTGAAAGATAAGATTAATAAGTACATTGGGATAAGTTTAATAATTTCGAATTATTTTTGACGCTAATTATAAGGCTTTTGGGCATTTTAGTGGCTTTATAACGTACTAATAAATTTTTTTTTTTCTTGAAAATCTACCATTTATTAGAATAATAATAATAAGGCACCGTCATAAGGTATTTTAACTTAGTTTTTAGTAGATTAGCTGATTATCAATAAACTTGTATAACTGTAATTATGTATTGTTTAAAGATTAAAATGATCGCTTGAAAGCGTTTGTCTTTGTTTATGTTGCCTAAACCGTTACATATTATAATTAAAGACAATATATGCCAAAAATGTTGATTCTAAGCAATATATAAAACTTTTATAGTTAATCTAGGAATGCGATGAATTTAATAGTATCGGTGATTATTTAAATACTGTTATTAATTAGTAATAAGTTAGTTACGTAGTTAATAATCAGTTCATTTTGATATTTAATAAAGTATATACTAAAATTAAAAGTTCTTAGTTGGGCAGCTAATTAGTTTTTATTATTATATGGTAGATAATGTATGTTGAACGATCTCTACCCGTGCGGAACGGGTCCGGTCACCTAGATCATTAGGTAAGTGAGTGATAAGAAAAAATCGAGTTACATAAGTGTAGTCCTGGGCACACTTAATAGCCGAAACGTTCTCTCGACGCTTTTAGGTTATTATTAACACAATCCAAGATGAAAGCGGTTCTCTTTCCGTGAGATATTCAAATGCAGAATCCGGACGAACCCATACCTCGTCGCTTTATGTAGAGATTATAGTTCGTTTACTTTAACAGGTCTTATGGTAGAAATCAACGTTTACAAGGGAAAATTTTGAACGGTCAACCATTCACTTCGTGATTATATAATAAAAATTCAGGCATGCCCAATAGGAGCGGAGAAACAATAAAAAATGTTGCAAAAACGGGGGGAAATTATCCCCTTTGGGAGCGTATTTTTATTTTTTTTATTTAAAATACTTTATTGCACAAAATTACAAAATAAAATTGTACATAGGCGAACTTAATGCCTTAGGCATTTTATACCAGCTAACCTTTGAGAGAGTGGAAGATTATGCATAGGGTGCAAAAGCAAATAAATAACAATTTAAAAGACATATAGCGAATAGTATATAAACTACTTAAATATTACATGTAAATACTTAAACATACACTCAATACATAATATACTACTTATATAAATCATATAATATAATACATATAGTACATATCAAAACAGAAAATGCTAAAGGAAAAATTGGCAGTTACTTATTCAGTTAATGAGTGGTGAGTAGACGTTTAAATACACCGATGGTTGGAGCCTGTCTTATACACAGAGGAAGCAAATTCCATTGACGAGCAGCTGACACAGTAAAAGAATCGGAATATTTGGTGGAGATGTGCGACGGGATCTTTAATTGGTTATTAACAGAGGAGCGAAGAGGACGATCGTGAGAATCACAGAGGAAAATAAATCGAGATTTTAGGTAAGAACTATTAGGATTATAGAGGATGTTATAAAGGAAAGAAAGCATGTGCACTGATCTACGTGATCGTATATTAAGCCATCTTAACTGTTTGCGGTACATAGATACATGGTCATATTTGCGCAGGCCGAAAACAAAGCGTATGCACAAGTTAAGAAGGCGGTCGAGTTTATTGAGTAGGTCTTCAGTCGGATCAGAGTAACATACATCAGCATAGTCTAAAATAGGGAAAAGAAGTGAATTTACTAACATAATCTTTGTCTTAAATGTAATGAGGTACTGGGACCGCTTGAGCGAATGCATGCTGGCGAAAATACGTTTACTAACTTCCGAAATGTGATAGTTCCAAGAAAGATCGCAGGTCATATGTAAACCAAGGTTCTTAGCATGCTGGCAAAAAGGAAGAGGTATGCTATTAAATACTAATGGAGAGATTGATTCAACATCCAATCTATTCAACATGTGTTTAGAACCAAGGACCATGACCTGCGTCTTACAAGGATTAACTAAAATACCAAGGTTTTGCGAGCGAACCCGAATAGCCTCCAAATCACGATTAGCCCTGGTAATGGCAACATTTATGTCACAAATATCAAAGTGCAGCGAAAGTTGCAAGTCATCGGCATACAGATGATAGGAACTGAAATTAATTACCTGGACCATGGCATTAATAAAAACCGAGAAGAGCAACGGAGATAAAACGCCACCTTGCGGGATGCCAGCAGTGAGCAAACACCAATCAGAGAAAACATTGTCCACCCGAATGCGCTGCCTGCGTCCGCGAGGATATGAGTTGAACCACTGTGTCGCAGTAGGAGAAATATTAGGTGAACGCAAAATAGCGATAAGAATATCATGATCGACACAGTTGAAGGCATTACTAAAATCTAGAAGAACAAGCAGTGTTAACTTTTTTTCGTCAATAGCACGGCGTATGTCATCAGTGATATTTACAAGAACAGTGCTGGTGCTATGAGACAATCGAAAGCCAGACTGCCGTGGATTCAATAATGCATTACTATTTAAAAAGTTAGTAAATTGTTTGTGAACAACGTGCTCCAGGACTTGAAAGGAAGAATAGGAATGGGTCGTAGATCGTTAAAAGTAGTGGGAGCAGTTTTTTTTGGAATCGGAATAACATGCGCACTTTTCCAAGTAGTGGGAAAATGTCCTGAAGAGAGAGATAAATTAATAATTAATGTAATAGAAGGGAGAATTATGTCAATAATAGGAATAATCAGGGCGCGACCAATATCATCAAAGCCCACTGCCTTACTAGTTATAGATTTAACAATTTTCTTTACATCACCTGTGGTCATAGGCTGCAGTTCAAATTGAAGTGGGGCAGAAGCGGATCTTATTTGTGAGATGACATTAGATTTTTTACCGGGGTCTAAAGGAGTAGAGGGGGAAGAGAAGTATAGATTAAGGCTGTTAATATCAGAAGGGACGAAACTATCGGATTTAGGTTTACAGAAACCAAGAGTACGAAGAAATTTCCAAGTATTTTGGGGGGTGGAGGACCTAATGAAAGTATGAATGTACACTGCGTAAACGGTTAAAGTTGCGCAGACGAAGTTGCGCGGATCAGCTAATAATAAATAAAATAAATAAACAGGTGTATTTTTTGCTCCCGAGAGCCTCAGAACACCCAGCGGACACTAAACGGACTCAGAGTACCCAGCGGAGGGATTAACCCGTCCTCATTTCGCCGATAGTATTCGGAGGCAGCACCTAACAAGTGGCGAGCTTGTTGCGGTGTTTTTGATGGTATATATATAGCCTCGCTGTATAAACGGTCACCCATGCCAAGTCTGGCCTTGTTGTTATCTGCTTAAATTTGTTATCAGTTGCGCAGTGACAATTTTTCATATAATACATACATACATATTACCACGGGTGCCTTACGGCGCCAGAGAACGCCTAGACGGCCCCAGGGTACCCAGTGGAGGGGTTTTAATCCCACCTCGTCTTAGCCGATGGTATGAGTCTACACCGAACAAGTGGCTAGCTTGTCGCGATGTTTTGAATAGACTTAATAACCCATCTATAAATAGTGTCACAAGTTGGTATAGTGAAACCGGGACAGCTTAACGTGCTCTCCGAGGCACTATAGTGGTGTTGTCAAACAAATGTACATATTTTTTTTAATTAAAAACTCATTGGTACACACGGGGGTTCGAACCAGGGACCCAAGTATTTTTAAGTCAAAAGTCTAACCAACTCGGCCACCATGTATATTCATATAATAAATAAATTAAAACCCTCTTATTCATAAAAAAAATATTGATCATTTTAGTTAAAATGGTATTTTGTCTTTTTTAAAGTTTTTATTAAAGCACTTATGCCCGATTTCACCAACTCTTAGGGAGCCCCTAACTAAGTTAAAGGGCAGTTAATGACAGTTGTTTCATAGCAAATATGTCAAAATTCTTATTTAGGGGCTCCTTTAAAGTTAGGGATTGTTGGTGAAATCGGGCATTAGTCTATTAAACGGACTACTATGTGCGAATTGGGTCGCGTCTACAGGGATTAGGCTGTCTATCCACGATCCAACTTTCTGGAATGAGATAGCGTCTGTGAACATAAGCCTTAGGTTTAAGCTTAATGTCCTTAATTAATGGAAAGTATCTAAATCTGTGATCAATCGGAAACACCTTCACAATTTCCTAGACATTTTTATTGGCTAGGTTATTTTATTTTATTTTATAAGAGCCTAACATGTGACCTTGCTTCCACCTGATGTTAAGTAGTACGCAATGTCCAGGGTGTACAACTGGTAGCCATCATTATAACGGCTTAAGAGGCGCGTCTGATGAGGCTCTTCGATGCTAAACGACTTTCGGGCCGTAACTGTTTTCTCCCCCTAAACTTTAATAGATAAAAAAAATAAAGAGAAAATAAACGATAATTGTGTTTTTTTATGATATTTTCATATACCAAACAGAAAGAGAAAACGTACGAGTCTACATATCGGTTATATTTATCATGCATCCAAAAATCATAAAAATCCATGAACATTTAGTGGAGTAACGTCACGACTTTTGTATGGGAAATGTGTCATCAGACGCTCCTCTTAATAAGCTAGGCTTGTACTATGTGATACGTATAGCTCTGGTTACAAACTAAGCTAGGCTTGTACTATGTGACACGTATAGCTCTGGTCACAAACTAAGCTAGGCTTGTACTATTAGACACGTATAGCTCTGGTCACAAACTAAACTAGACTTGTACTATTAGACACGTATAGCTTTGGTCACAAACTAAGCTAGGCTTGTACTATGTGATACGTATAGCTCTGGTTACAAACTAAGCTAGGCTTGTACTATGTGACACGTATAGCTCTGGTCACAAACTAAGCTAGGCTTGTACTATGTGACACGTATAGCTCTGGTCACAAACTAAGCTAGGCTTGTACTATGTGACACGTATAGCTCTGGTCACAAACTAAGCTAGGCTTGTACTATGTGACATGTATAGCTCTGGTCACAAACTAAGCTAGGCTTGTACTATGTGACACGTATAGCTCTGGTCACAAACTAAGCTAGTCTTGTACTATGTGACACGTATAGCTTTGGTCACAAACTAAGCTAGGCTTGTACTATGTGACACGTATAGCTCTGGTTACAAACTAAGCTAGGCTTGTACTATGTGAACTAGAAACAACGATACTAATACATGTTATATTTTATAAATATCCAGACAATGAAAAACTGTAGAAAAACGTAGGTACTAGTCGGTTTTTGCCAAGAATGGGAATCGAACCCACAACCTCCGTATACGACCGGAGCGCCAAAGAGACAATCACTGTCCATTAAAATTTAACATTTTACCATTGAAAAGAATCAACCGGGACTTCGTAGCAATCAAAAGTCAAAAACATTTATTTCATGTAAACACATAAATAAAAATACATACATACATACATATCATCACGGGTGCCTTACGGCGCCTGAGACCGCCTAGACAAGCCCAGGGTACCCAGCGGAGGGGTTTTTAATCCCGCCTTGTCGTAGCCGATGGTATGAGCCTACACCGAACAAGTGGCTAGCTCGTTGCGATTTTTTGGATAGAGTCAATAACCCATCTATAAACAGTTTCACAAGTTGGTATAGTGAAACCGGGACCGACAGCATAACGTGCTCTCCGAGGCACTATAGTGGTGTTGTCAAACAAATGTACATATTTTTTTAAATTAAAAACTCATTGGTACACACCGGGATTCGAACCAGGGTGAACCAAGTGTTTTTAAGTCCAAGGTCTAACCAACTCGGCCACCACGTATATCAGAAATGCTTTTATTATTAAGATTTTCCTCAATAGATAACAGATATTATAAATACATATCTTGTTATCGGAAAAACACATCTTTAATACCGATTCACTCTCATATTTATCTTATTTTATCTAAACACTTTTAACTTACAAATAAGCATGATAATAAAATTTATGATAATCCGAGATTTACGGTTATATTTATTACGCATTTTTATATAAAGATATAAATATAATATTAGTATTTATTACTATTTTATAATGATAATCACGGGTGCTTTACGGCGCCCGAGACCGCCTAGACGGCCTCAGGGTAAACCCAGTGGCTGGTTTTTATTCCCACCTCGTCATAACCGGTGGTATTATGAGTCTACACCGGACAAGTGGTCAGCTCGTCGCGGTATTAGACTAGACTTCATAACACATCTACATAAGCAGTTTCACAAGTTGGTATAGTGAAACTGGGACCTACGGCTTAACGTGCTCTCCGAGGCCATTATAGTGACGTAGTCAATTTGTTTTTTATTGTTAAAAACTTAGGTAGGTACCAGTACATGCCGGGGTTTCAACCTGGCGGGAATCTAAAAAGTTTTTTTTTAAGTCTAAGGTTTAACCAACTAGGCCACCATGTATAGGTAAATATAATAATTAAAGTTCCCAAATCGGCAAGCAAGTATATAATGAGTTATTACTAGAGACTGGAAATTAGGGTGTATTTATATACCAAATTTTTTTTAATTTACCATTTTTTTTAACTATATTTTTTACTGGAGCACGTCATGTTACTTTGTCTCTGTATCTACCTGGTGCTGAGCAGACAGTTTCTATGAATGGGGTCCATCAATAGTTGTTCTTAAACCACATTGAAAACTCCCAGTATGCCGGCTAAATGATACGATTACGAAATGGGCGATGACAAAGATATTAAAAAATAAAATAAAAAGACAAAGAATCCCGGGAATCTGCTATTTATTTTAATGAAAATATTAAAATAATATTCAGAAAGGCATTTTTTTTTTGAGAAAAAGTATAATTTAGGTATAATTACACCCGATTTTCCAACCATTAGTTATTACTGTCGATGCCAAAAGTGTTTTCTGCTTACACTTTTTATTATAAAATAAGTACTTACATAAATACGACGAGTTATTTTAAAATATAAAACCTTTTTAAATATTAAAATGTTTGTAAAAAAACATGACACCAAGGCATATCATGACAGGTTCGTTGCGAACAAAGGTACGCACATAATGCCTGGCAAGGAACGGAAGATTTTTTCATTGTGGTACTGCGAGTAGATTAATAGGTGCCAAGATGGAGTCGACAGATGCTTCCTCGTTAGTGATGTCCCTGAAAAATATCGATATATAATATATGTTTTGGTTAGGATAAAATATCTGTATATATATAACTCAAAGGTGACTGACTGACATAGTGATCTATCAACGCACAGCCCAAATTACTAGACGGTCGGGCTGAAATATGGCATGCAGGTAGATGTTATGACGTAGGCATCCGCTAAGAAAGGATTTTGATAAATTCTACCCCCAAGGGGATAAAATAGGGGATGAAAGTTTGTATGTTAAAAAAATAATTATTCCACGCGGACGAAGTCGCGAGCACAGCTAGTATATATATAAAACCAAAATTTACCTAAACTTGACCATTAATTGAAAACTGTACAGAAAAACATACTAATATTTTTGGCCTTGGGTGGGAATCAAACCTACAAAACAACGCCAAAGGCGCAACCACTAATCTATACGAAGGCGTTCTAAATAG
The DNA here is from genome assembly GCA_947458855.1 of Monopis laevigella. NCBI lineage: Eukaryota > Metazoa > Arthropoda > Insecta > Lepidoptera > Tineidae > Monopis > Monopis laevigella. The sequence continues at coordinate 8,325,695 of OX381581.1, read as the reverse complement.
AGTATGTTGAGCATATACTATTGGTACTCTGCCTTCCTCAAAATAATTTAAATAAAAACTAACCTCAACTGGTACACATAGTATAAGCCCAGAGCTTAGTTGTGACCAACAATATGTGTGTACACCTTCATAATATTATCTATTATATTATTATCATTAACCTATTAAGCCCTATTTTCATTCCATTAACTTTTTATTTATAATTTATGAGATATTTTTTTTATTGGCGCTCGGCATATGACTTTGTATCCACCTGGTAAGCATACGTACAAAGTTTATGAATGGGGTTGATAAATATATTGTTGTTTAACAATATTGATCGTTCCCACTATGCCGGCTAAATGATGCGATTACAAAATGGGCGGCGACAAAAACGTAATTGCGTTACTAATATCCTCGCTGCTTTATCGTCAAATTAATCGCCCGTTTCGTAGCCGAAAGGAGACTACCACCTCGACAAGAAATCGAAGTAGTAGTCTCTGAAAAATCGATGAACCCACAAACTAAAACTGAAACATGTTTACTTGACGATTTTTATATCTGTGTAACGAGTCCGGTCGGTCGGTGAACAAAGTTATAGAAGCCTTCCTCTATAATTTTGCTGTTATATTAATATATCGATATTTAAAAAGTACAACACTATTTGATACTCAAAGTATACATACAACAAAGTGTTAGAGGAACGTATAGATTAGAAGGGGCGACGTTAATATCGTATACGACACGACCTATGTCGTTCTGTCGCCTGAAATTGACAATCGTTTAATGTTTTCCTTACATGAAACACAAAGAAATATCCGAAGTAAAAATAATATCAGAAGTATATATTAATAAAATATTGTTCAATATCTATGTTTTGATTTTACTAACACACAGCATGTGACCTGATAGTAAGCAGACCTATAAAATCCATGAATAGGGTCGATCAATACATTGTTGTTTAACAGCATGGTTTATTCCCACTATGCTGAATAAATATGCATTAATTTTTAAGGTTGATCGTAATAAGAATAATTTTGATGATATAAACTGTGCATTATCCCAAGTTTCAAACTGGTTCAACGTCAACAATCTTGTATTGAATGCAAAAAAAACAAAGTGCATTAAATTCGTATTACCAAACGTAAAGCAACTGGAAACAAAAATATTATTGAATAACGAAGCTTTGGAGTTAACAGATAGCACAGTTTTTTTGGGTATAACTGTGGATTCTAAACTGCAATGGGGTCCTCATATAAACACTCTGTGCAATAAATTAAGCTCTGCTGCTTATGCTGTTAAAAAAATTCGTCTACTAACAAATGTAGATACAGCTAGGTTAGTTTACTTTAGTTACTTCCATAGCCTATTATCTTACGGTATTCTCCTATGGGGAAATGCTGCAGACATTGAGTCTGTATTTATATTACAAAAAAGAGCTGTACGGTATATTTATAACATAGGATGTCGCGTAACTCTTCGACAGAAATTTAGAGAAATAAATATTTTAACAGTAGCCTCCCAATATATTTATGATAACATTATGTATATTCGTAAAAACATCCATTCATTCCCAAAAAATTCTGATTATCATGACCGTAACACAAGAAATAAGAATAAACTTATTGTAACAGCAAATAGGTTAAGTAAAGTGAATCGCTCATTTGTAGGCCAATGTACAAGGTTCTTTAATAAAGTACCTGAAGATGTAATAAATCTACCTGTAAAGATATTTAAATCGCATATTAAAAGACATTTAATGAAAAAGGGCTATTATACCATTACAGAGTACCTAAATGACAAAGGCGCGTGGTAAAGTAAAGTTTATGACATTATTATATTATATAGGTAATTAAATTATATTTAAATTATTTTTATTAATCATGTTACTGACATTTTTTTTATTTGAATTTTTATTATTATTGACATTTGTTTATACCTATTTATTACGTTTAATTATCATCTATTGTCGACACATATTTTTATTTTATTATTGACATTTATTATTATTAGTTTTATTTATTGTTGACATTTATTATTATTAGTCTTATTTATTGTTGACATTTATTATATTATATTAATATTCAAAATCATTTATTTCATGTAAATCTTTACATATTTTAATTAATGGGGACAGTATAATGAAAAAACTATTACTTTTTGACATTTATTTTATGTAGACATTTACTTTACTATTTTAGTTTATTATTATTTATTTTGATTTATTATTTTAGTAATTTGACTGTGAAAATTTAATAATGCCCTTTACATAAGTTACCGGACATTTATATTGTGTTTTGTACCTAGGTACTGTTTTTATGTGGGTTAGGTGTTATTATTATTTTTATATTCCTAGTTATACCTAGGTTTACATTTTGGACAATGCCTCTATACAGCAGCTAATAGTTTAAGCTTTGTTTATTTTATAAATTATTCTCTGTATATTTACATACTGATTTACTGCAATGTGCTGCCCAGTATTCCAAGCTTATAATATTATGTATTAATAGTACTACATACAAGTGTATAAGATAATGTAGGTATTTTATTGTGTTATTATGACTGGTAAAAGTGCTAAATATATAAGCCTAATTACTGAAATAAAGAATTGAATTGAATTGAATTGAAATGATGCAGTTACGAAATGGGCGGCGACAAATATACATGGTGAATTTGAATGGGTGTACTTTGGGCTAATATGATGTTTTACTGATCAATACGAACAACTTTTCCCATGGGACCATGTGTCGCATGTGAAAAAAAAAATTGCCTTCTCCATACAAACTAGTAAAGTTAAAATGACCAATTTGTATGGGGAAGCCATATTTTTTTTTCATTTGCGACACATGGTTCCATGGGAAAAGTTGTTCGTATTGACCAGTAGAACATCATATTAGCCCAAAGTACACCCATTCAAATTCACCCTGTATAACATCCTCGCTGCTTTATCGGCAAATAAACTGCCTATTTCGCAATCTCGTCCTGAAAGGAGACTACCACCCCGACAAGAATTGATGCTGTAGGGTCTTGAAAACCGGTTAACCTACAGACTAAAACTGAAACATGACTAAGCCACTTAACTTAACGGTTTGTGCATCTGTACGATGGAAACGAGTCCGGTCGGTGGTCTAGAAGTTATAGGGGTCTTCCTCCCACCTAAATAGATCAATAATTTTGACAATGAGAGGTACAAAGAAAAAACAGTTCGATATTGGGCTATACATCCCAATTTTCTTCTAGCTAGAGCATAGGCCTCAGAAGTATGAACTTCATCATAAGAAAACCGAACAGCATACATGGGAGCAAGACTGTCTATACTTGCAGCACCCCAAAGATAATATCTATCGCATATACAAACATCACACAAATACAACAAATTTACATACACACACAAACTACATGGAAACACACATACCACATAAAAACACCCACACCTCCCATAGAAAAATAAACATACACACACACGCACACATCACATAAAACTCAAATAAATATTAATGTAAACAGTGAAATAATTAATATGGTCCTAGATATGATATTGTACAATATAAACTTAAATGTATACTGTGAGTGTGTTTTTTTTTTCTGAAAATAAATAAATAAATACCGACGACATCGATTTGTTTCCCATTGTCAATCTAATATATTAGGTTCAAGGCAACATGGTATTTCTGGCTGTAATTTCCTGTAATAAATGCTGTTTTAATTATTGAATTGAAAGCTCTATTTCTGGACATTCTCCCATATCGATATTTCTGCCTGTAGTTTCCTGTAATAAATGCTGTTTTAATTATTGAATTGAAAGCTCTATTTCTGGACATTCTCCCATATCGATATTTCTGGCTGTAATTTCCTGTAATAAATGCTGTTTTAATTATTGAATTGAAAGCTCTATTTCTGGACATTCCCCCACATCAATATGTAATTTCCTGTAATAAATGCTGTTTTAATTATTGAATTGAAAGCTCTATTTCTGGACATTCCCCGACATCAATATGTAATTTCCTGTAATAAATGCTGTTTTAATTATTGAATTGAAAGCTCTATTTCTGGACATTCTCCCATATCGATATTTCTGGCTGTAGTTTCCTGTTATAAATGCTGTTTTAATTATTGAATTGAAAGCTGTATTTCAGGATATTCTCCCATATCTATATTTCTGGTTGTAATTTCCTGTATTAAATGCTGTTTTAATTATTAAATTGAATGTTGTATTTCTGGATATTCTCCCTTATCTATATTTCTGGTTGTAATTTCCTGTATTAAATGCTGTTTTAATTATTTAATTGAAAGCTGTATTTCAGCATATTCTCCCATATCTATATTTCTAGTTGTAATTTTTTGTATTAAATGCTGTTTTAATTATTGAATTGAAAGCTGTATTTCAGGATATTTTCCCATATCTATATTTCTGGTTGTAATTTCCTGTATTAAATGCTGTTTTAATTATTAAATTGAATGTTGTATTTCTGGATATTCTCCCTTATCTATATTTCTGGTTGTAATTTCCTGTATTAAATGCTGTTTTAATTATTTAATTGAAAGCTGTATTTCAGCATATTCTCCCATATCTATATTTCTAGTTGTAATTTCTTGTATTAAATGCTGTTTTAATTATTGAATTGAAAGCTGTATATCTGGATATTTTCCCATATCTATATTTCTGGTTGTAATTTCCTGTATTAAATGCTGTTTTAATTATTGAATTGAAAGCTGTATTTCTGGATATTCTCCCATATCTATATTTCTGGCTGTAATTTCCTGTATTAAATGCTGTTTTAATTATTGAATTGAATGCTGTATTTCTGGATATTCTCCCATATCTATATTTCTGGTTGTAATTTCCTGTCATAAGTACTGTTCAATTATTGAATTAAGAGCTGAATGTTTAGACATTCTTCCATGTTTCTCTATACATTATAAATGCTAGTCAATGTTATTAACTTTTATCTTATCTCGACGATTAACGATTAGCTCTGTCATTGTTATTTTTTTATTTCACCACAGATAGGTTTTTTTCATTTCACCTATAAATCATTACTGATATTGTTTCTATTTTATGATTATAATAATCTATACTAATATCATAAATGTAAAGATTTGGATGTTTTGAAATAAATAGGTCTAAAACGGTTGGACCGATGTATATATACTTTTGGATACAGATAGGGTAATATATCTGCGTATCTATTATAACGTAATAGGCTACTATAGATACTACTGAAAATATTGTATTATCGGGACATAAAAATAATCAGTTCGAGTACATAATTAATTGTAGAACATAAATAATTATTCAAGAATTCAATAAGAGTTTCCTAAAGCATTTTTTTCACAAAAGCGATTTTAGTTTGTAGTTACTTATTAGCTATAATCTGCAAATTCGTATGGGTGTTATTTTAAAATAAAATATTTGCTACTACGTCTCCTCACTGCCTGAAATTCCCAGTACAAGCAATAACAGTATGATATGGTAGAACCATCAATAAACGTGGACCGATCTCTCTACATAATATTGTTCCTCAAAGGTCATCAACTTAATTAAACCATTAACTCTATACCAGCTCTTTCCTGCTGTTTAATTCTTAAATACTGTATCTCAGAATAATTTATTTAACCCCATAATCGTTGTTTTTTTTTACGTACAGTCTCGGTTCATCATCGTCATCAACAGGTGCCTTATTCTACTAAGATCGCTTATCAAAGATAACAATTAATTAATGTATATAAACTTTATTACACAAAGGTGGAGTTAATGCTGCTAGGCATTCTCTACCAGTCAAACCTTTGGGACAAATTAAGAATTAAGTAGGTAAAATAAGTATTTTAAGAAACAGCAAATATAATATCAACAGAACACTATAGCAATACCAACAGCATAATAATTAGTTAAAGTAGAAAGAAATACAGAATGGCAGAGAGAGAGAGAGAGCAAAAAATAAATAGGAGATGTCACATTCACACATACAGAAAATGTTTATAAACAAGTCTCTTAAAGATACTCCTGTTCGGAGTTTGTCTAATGTCCATCTGTACCTAAATCATCCCAGAGTCTTGGAGCGGCAAGTGCAAAACAGACACTTTTGTATGTGAAATATGTTAAATTTTAACTTTGACTCATAATTGATATCTATTTAAATAAATATCATCACGGGTGCCTTACGGCGTCCTAGACCGCCTAGACGGCCTCAGGGTACCCTGCGGAGGGGTTTTTAATCCCACCTCGTCGTAGCCGATGGTATGAGTCTCACCAAACAAGTGGCTAGCTCGTCGCGATGTTTTGAATAGTCGGATCTCTTTCTTCAGAGGCCTATTTCATAAACATTATATTTTAATTTAGAAAACTTTGCTTAGGTTCATCTTAGGTTAGTTTGTTTAAAGTAAATTATTCAAAAACTAATTTTATAATACATTATTATAAAATGTCATGAAAATTTACAATAGTCATGTTGCCCGGTCGTCGCTAAAAAAAAGCTAACAATTCTTGACTCTATATTGCTCTCGCGTTATAATCACACTAAATCAGACAGAAAAAAGTTACAATATATTTAATACACAATATATTTAAGCATGTATAATTCATCTTAAGAGAAATTAATATTTGTTTAAACCGAGGTACTATTGTTGTCCCATTATTTAATAGAAGTTTTTTGTAATGTTGGAAACATACCAAATAGAACACCTACCACGTAGACCAGACCTATTCACAATGTGTAACAATATACTATTTTACCCCTGGACCCCAAGGCCCATAAGTTTCCACCGAAAACCCTAGAAAAAATATACGAGGGGCCATACCATGTAATATTAAAAATTAAAGTTGATTATAAAAATAATATTGGTTATTATTGGGTATTAAATTAAATTATGTTTAGTAACACCACTATAGTGCCTCGGAGAGCACGTTAAGCTGTCGGTCCCGGTTTCACTATACCAACTTGTGAAACTGTTTATAGATGGGTTATTGAGTCTATCCAAAACATCGCGACGAGCTAGCCACTTGTTCGGTGTAGACTCATACCATCGGCTACGACGAGGTGGGATTAAAACCCCTCCGCTGGGTACCCTGGGGCCGTCTAGGCGGTCTCGGGCGTCGTAAGGCACCCGTGAAGATATATATATATATAAATGTTTAGTAAAAACATAATATTGAACGCGTTCGTGATTTGATGGTCGCCCGTACTGCAAAATATATTACAAATACAAATTTCTTTATAATATATATTATATTTGAATAATTTCAAATAAATATAATTTTATTTTAATTGGAGCACGGCATGTGATTTTGTATCTACAGATCTACAAAGTCCATGAATGAAGTCAATTAAAATTGATCTCGCTATGTCGGCTAAATGGTTCGACTAAGAGTCTATTTTAATATCCTCGTAATTCATCCGTCCGTTTTGTAACTGCAACCTGAAAGAAGTCCAACCACCTCAAAAGAAATCGATGCAGTAGTATCAAAAACCTGGTGAACTCACTATATTTTTCAGTTAAGTAATACTAAATTTTTAAAGATAAAAATGCAATGAAAAAAATCCTGATGGGTGGGACTCGAACCCACGAACCTCGCTATCGCGGCAAGGCGCTAAGCCAACCAGGTTCCAGTCACCGCCCACCAGGATTTTTTTCATTGCATTTTTATCTTTAAAAATTTAATATAAGATTATCCCAATAAGGAATTTATAAAAATGCATAAATATCAGTTAAGTAATCATATTTATATATTCTATCAGACACCATGATGCTCTGACAAACATGATTAGAAATGAAGATTAATTCAAGTAAAAGCTGCGACGACAGACATTTCAATAATGTAGAACACTTCGCCACAAGTAATCTTTATTAGGCTCTGAATTATTCATTGTATCCTCTAAGTACGCATTCGTAGATAAATCTTTCTCTTGTCATATCCTAATATGTTATTTAACCATAAACACGAATTATTGTATTGGAAGAAGCTGTTTTTACTGGCTGTTATTTTCTTTTACTATGTGTGTAAAGTTTTTTTCTTCTTTATAAAAATATACATATCATCACTATCGAGACCGCCTAGACCCAGAGGAGGGGTTTTAATCCCACCTCGTCTTAGCTGATGGTATAAGTCTACACCGAACAAGTGGCTAGCTCGTCGCGATGTTTTGAATAGACTCAATAACCCATCTATAAAAAGTTTCACAAGTTGGTATAGTGAAACCGGGACCGACAGCTTAACGTGCTCTCCGAGGCACTATAGTGGTTTTGTCAAACAAATGTACTTTTTTTTTTAATTAAAAACTCATTGGTACACACCGGGATTCGAACCAGGGACCTAAGTGTTTTTAAGTCCAAGGTCTCACCAACTCGGCCAACACGTATATTAATTTAAAATATTTTAATTAAAAATATTCTGATGTATCTTTTTTTAATACTACTCTATAACTATTTTATTTAATTATAAATATTTTTAATTAGGTTAAATTAAGGTCCTACGTCCACGCCACGTACTTACGTCAGCCATACCGCAGTGTTTGAAAACAAAAGTCTTTAATAAGTGTGTCCCACTAGTGATGACATACGGCGCCGAAACATAAACTCTTACAGTGAGGCTGGTCCACAAACTCAAGGTCGCTCAGCGAGCTATGGAAAGAGCTATACTAGGAGTTTCCCTAATGGATAAAATCAGGAATGAGGATATTCGTCAGAGAATTAAAGTCTCCGACATAGCTCTGAAAGTTAGCAAACTGAAGTGGCAGTGGGCTGGTCACATTTGCCACAGGACGAATAACCGTTGAAGCAGGCGGATACTAGACTGGAGACCACGTCTTGGCGCACGTAATGTAGGACGCCCCGCAGCTAGATTGACTGATGACCTGCTGCTGGGTGGCTGGCAGAAACTGGATGCGAAGAGCGGAGGATAGGGATCAGTGGCGTGTCTTGGGTTTTCCTATGTCCAGCAGTGGACGGCGATAGGCTGATGATGATGATGATGATGAAGGTCCTAAATAAATTAAATAACAAACAAAAAATTACATTACCAAATAAAATAAAATAAAATAAAATAAACATTATTTTCTAATTGACTGCTATTACCTTTTACTATAATGAGTAAGATTTTCCTCATAACAAATATTATTAGTAAAAATATTCTGTTCTTTTAGTTACTTATAAAATATTTTTTATATCAGTCATCTTCATATCAGTTATTTATATTTAGTGATATATTTTTCTATTTAGTATAGTTAGAAATGTTTTTTAACCAAATACAGTATACAACATTTTATCAGTTGTTGTTGTTGTAAGTGTACTCTTCTAAACATTATGTTACTGAAATTCCTCTCTCAGTATGTTTTATATATTTTTATAAATATCTTTTAAACTTTTCTTTAAATCTAGTATTATCTAAGCCTGAGTTGTACCAAAGTGTCTTTTAATGTAATATAACGATTAAAATTAAAAATGGCGTCGAATGTACCAATTTTATTTTGCAGTTCAAATGACAGCTGGTACATTCGACGCTATTTTTAATTTTAATCGTTACATTACTTTAACAGACACTTTGGTACAACTCAGCCTTAAACTTAGCATTTATTTAATGTTAAACCTAAATATAATATATCAGCCAAAAATATTCTGATCTATGCAAATTGCACCTATATCATTATATACCTACTTATACTTTTTTTTTAAATTAAACTTATCTTTGACAGTTAGTTAACATACGGATGCCATTTTGGATGTGTATACCGCTCTAAATATTAAAAAAAAAAAAAAACATTTCATATTATAAATTATTCACAGACAGATATTATTATTATTGTAATACGGTAAATAATTCATTTAACCTAACTTATTTTTTAATTACACCTTTTTATTTAATCTTTAATTCCATTTGAAAGTATAATCCATTTTAGATTAAAGCAGCATTCAGTTTGTTTGTACATAACACATAATTTGCATATGCAAACATTGAACCGTCTCCTCCAGAGGATAAAGGAGAATATTGAACGAGCTAAGACAATTTTAGATTTCCTAAGCCACAGAGAGGCTATATTATTCTACTATTATGCAGATTAAAACTTTATGTCTACAAAACTAATTGTTTTTGTAATATATTACAAAATTTTGGTTTCGAATAATAAAAAATAGGTACCTACCTACACATAAAACCTCCCTAACCCTATAGATATTTAGAAAATAGATGTATAAGAAAGTACACAAATAATAAAAGTAAATTTAAGCCCACTAAAAATCTAAAACAATAACCATAATTATGTAGGTACATATAAATATATTTATACTTTCTCTTTCATAATTTTATTAGACGAGCTAGCCACTTGTTCGGTGTAGACTCGTACCATCGGCTACAACGAGGTGGGATTAAAACCCCATCGCTGGGTACCCTGGGGCCGTCTAGGCGGTCTCGGGCGCCGTAAGGCACCCGTGATGATATATATATATATATACATATAAATATATTTATACTTTCTCTTTCATAATTTTATTAGATTTACTTAATATAAAAAAAATGCCCATCATTTTGGCCAAATCTGTAGTATTTAAACCCTAACAACTTTTTAATATTCTATATTATTAATATTTTTTCAATAAATACTTTCATTTTTTTTAACACCAATTTATTTGTAACAGTTTTACATTTCATATATTATTTGTTATAGGGGTAAGAAGTGTACCTATTATTGTGTGTAGTATTATTAGTACACACGGATTACAATAAGTCTGCGGGTGTGAAGTGTAACAGAACTATTGCAGGAGTGTGTTTGAGTTTAAATGTATTTCGTATGAAAGGCAGTTAAATCACTTTGCGTCTTTATTGTGTGTACCTTCCTTTGTCTAGTAACCACTAGATAATAAAGACGCAAAGTGATTTAACTTCACATCCGTAGACTTATTGTAATCGGTATGTACTAATAATGCTACACAATAATAAGTACAATTCTTACCCCTGTAATAAATAATATATGAAATTTGAAATGATTATAAATAATTATTATAAAAATATGTATGTAATAATTATTATAAATAAAATTGGTGGCCATAATTGTATACAAATATAGCGTGAGTCTATTCGATACAATTAAATATTTTTTCTTTATAGTATTAGTATACAAAAAATGCATTAGATTTATTATATCTGGTACACAATAGTAGATGCCTAATGCCTATATAGAGCTTACTTAATGACCGATAGGTATGCATTTTTATTATTTATAAACTATATAAATAAAGTATACATATACATATCTTCACGGGTGCCTTACGGCGCCCGAGGCCGGCTAGACGGCCCAGGGTACCAGCGGAGGGGTTTTAATCCCACCTCGTCGTAGCCGATGGTATAAGTCTACAGTTTTGAATAGACTCAATAACCCATCTATAAACAGTTTCATAAGTTGGTATAGTGAAACCGGGACCGACAGCTTAACGTGCTCTACGAGGCACTATAGTGGTGTTGTCAAACAAATGTACATATTTTTTTAAATTAAAAACTCATTGGTACACACCGGGATTCGAACCAGGGACCTAAGTGTTTTTAAGTCCAAGGTCTAACCAACTCGGCCTCCACGTATATAAATAAAGTAACTATTTTTAAAGCCTAAATTATTTATCTCATTGTACAAGGAAACCTTACGTCTATATAATTATATTGACTGCCTTCGTGAACTAGCGGCCTTTGGCATTGTATCTGGAGGACATGAGTTCGATTCCCACTAATGGTAAAAAAAAAAGTACGTTTGTGATGGTCTGGGACAGTCTGAGTGTTTATTAATATTAGTATTATTAAAATGTATTATTATTTCTACGCTTTAATATAGTAATTATTTAAATCTGTTTTTTCCGATAATCCCTATAAAAAGCAGTAAGATTCTTAACAAACTTAAAACAGATGGTAACTTTAGACTAAAGCATAGAAAAGCGTAATTATAAGACGTTTATCTAAGCTGAAGTACCAGGGCCCCATAAAGTAGGAAGACACGACCGCAACTGCTCGGTGCCTCTCATTAGCCCCACAGCACGTTCTGTCGACAGCTTGCCCTAATGTCTTCATTCGATGGCTAAAACTATCTAGTGTTAGATATCACAATTTATGCCTTGTATTTTTCAAAAATGTTTTTTTTTTATTGGAGCTCGGCATGTCATTTTGTTTCTATCTCATGGTAGATCTATTTATTTAGGTATGTATGCATTATTTTTTTATGTATGTTTATGTATACTATTAAATATAATGTATTTTTATATTTACCTTATAAGCGACACTATCAGCTGGTAAAATACAGTATGAGTTTATTTTTTTTAAATTAACCGGTTCCCGGTTAGGAGAATATATATTTTTTTAATATAATGATGCAGTTTTTGTTTTTATCAAAATCGTCGCCGAGACTGCTTTGAACATTTTTAACTATTCCTCATCGTTTAGAATTTGGACTTGAAGGTCCACTTAAAAATTCTTTAACCGGTGTACCTAGTAGTCTTATGACGAATTACCTCGTGAACTGCGATCCTATACATTTAGGTGACCCTTTTGAAAACATGAAGAGGTTTCTCCTTCATTGGGTTACACTTTCAAAGGCATTTGATTACCTCATTTGGAAATTTTGATAGGGGTAATGCTTATTTCAATAGGTTAGCGCTTTAAAATAGACTTATGAGGTGCAACGGCTTTGGTAAGCAAACCCTTATTAAAAACCCCTGAAGGGGATATAGCTCCGGTCCCTGAAAAATTCACCCTGAATATATAATACAACCGATTTGATAAACTCTTCCTTTTTTGAAGTCGGTTAATAAATCTGTTGACTGACCTGAAGTTAGATAACAAACATATACCTACATAAATATAAAAAATCGGAAGATATAAGAGCTTGCCTATAACAATAATGTTATTCCCAATGTTTGTTTTGTCACAGTGACCAACAAAATCTTTACGATAATTCACTATCAATAGACACTATAGAAACATGTTTATTTGTGCTGTAACAGTGATTCAGCAAAATGATTATACTTAAACCACGTGCTGTAATGATACGTTATTTATTACAAAACGTACGTAGACAAAGTAAGTATTTGTCTATTATAAATCTTATAATTCACCTATTAAGTAATTAATTTCATCATCATCATCATGAGCCGTAGCACGTCCACTGTTGGGCATAAGCCTTCCCTATGAATTTCCAAAAGGACCGGTTGGAAGCAGTTTGCACTTACATTCAGCGTGTTCCTTCGGTTTTAATATGCTCGTCGGGCTACCTTGTGGGCTACTTTGTATTTTACTTGTCTATGAAAAAAACTCTATGAATTTGCCATAGTCACAATTAACGCTCTAAATTGTGCTTTGTGTACTTATATACAAAATATTAATCATATTTTGTAAAAACACAGACCAAAGCAAAAAATCACTACTAACTAATATTATTTCACCCTAAGTAGAACGGAACCAATGGCCTTCACATAAAACGCCAACGGCAGCGGATAACCACTAGCCCATCGATATTTTGGTTTGTACTAAACCTAATAAAATACACGATATTAATTAATATTATATTTATTAACCAACTTGGATTGTTAATATTACATGTAGATATGGCCACTCGGTGGAAACTTTTATGCCTCGGGGTCCAGATGGAAAATAAATGAAATGATAGTAAAATTATTAATAGATGCTGCTGAAGGTCATCACTCGATATCATATTTTTGGAATTAACGAATGAGTAAATGTTTTTTTTATTCAGCGTACATTGCAAGTATTTTGGGCACATGCTCAGTAATAGAGGGGAAAGATTTTTTAATTTAAATTAATGTATTAAATAGTTATTTAATAAACATTTTCTAATTTTATTTCACTAAACAACTTTTTTTGTTAGTAACATTTTTTTATTTTTCCATCCATTAATGTAATATATAGGTACTTATACATACATGTAGTACATGTTTTAATATCTCCAAAGATATATGGTAGGTATATAAGCAAGTACATATGAATAGCATTATCAGTTTAATTGTGACTCGTTACACATAAACATGATTTTGATTTTACTCGCATTAATAGTAGTGTTTATTATTTCATATGTGTATTTGTCAGATAATCGTGCCAAGGAATTTTGGTCCAAACATGGAATCCCATATTACAAAGGTCAACTCTCCATGGGATTTGCTTGGGAATTTTTCGTGGGAAATAAACCGATGTTCCAGATCATAGACAAAATATATCAAAAATACCCTGATGTACCCGCAATCGCCACTAAAAGTTTTCAAAATCCTGCATTGATTGTCAAACATCCAGAAAATATTCAGCATGTAGTAGCAGGTGATTTCAATGCATTCCATCATAGAGGAGTAGACATCAACCAAGAAGTGGATCTCTTAGCTGACAACATACTATTCATGAACGGAATACGTTGGAAGCTGACGCGAAAGAAGTTCACTCCACTGTTCACTTCGGCCAAACTTCGAAACATGTATTACATCATGGACAAAAGTGCGAAAGATTTTGTGGATTATTTAAAAATTAGAAATTTAAAAACTGTGGAACAGAAGGAAAACACTATTAATGTACTGAGTACATTTTGTTCAGCCGCTATCACCGCTTCCGTATTTGGAATCAACACAAAATCTATAATGGAATCCCCACTTTTAGAAATGGCAAAGAAATCTGGCTTACCCTCGAGTAGTACCAATTTTAAATTTGCATTAGCCAACGCATCTAATAAAATATTTAATTTATTAAAACTAAGAATCTTTGGTCAATTCGAAGATTTTTTCATCGGAACTATGAAGCAAGTTCTGCAAATGAGAAGAACTGATAAAGTAAAAAAACATGACTTTGCCGATTTATGTTTAGAAGTTCAAAAGAATGGTACACTGAAGGATTCTGAAACAGGTTACGAAATTGAACCTACGGACGAACTGATGTCGGCACAAGCATTTTTTTTCTTTATCGCGGGTGTAGAACCATCAGCGCTTTCGATGTTCTATACGCTTTTTGAATTGGGTAGAAATCCAGAAGTACTAAAACGTATTCACGAAGAGATTGATAATATATTTGATAAAAATGAAGCTGTTTCATATGAAGATATTATAAAAATGGATTATTTGGATAGATGTATCGACGAAGCTATGAGACTTCATCCTCCGATCGCCTCGCTAACTAGGAAGTGTATGCAAGATAGCATTTTGCCTGTGGGCAACATACCAGTGGCAAAAAACATTGTGATTCAAATACCGGTATACTCTATACATCATGACGCAAAATACTATCCGGATCCTGAGAGGTATGATCCTGATAGATTTACAGAGGAAGCGAAGAATAAGAGGCCAAACTATACATTTATGCCATTTGGTGAAGGAAATCGTATGTGTTTGGGTAAGTTTATATAAATTTTATTTTCATTATTATTTTTATATACGAATATTTTTTTGTTCAAATATTATGTAATCTAAAAAGTATTAGATTCCTCCTATACAAAGTTCTATAGACAACTTATTCATTTTATTATTTTACATAATGACTATGTACCATATATGACAGCCTCCGTAGACTAGTGGTTACGCCTTTGGCGTTGAATCCGGAGGTCGTGGGTTCGATTCCTACCCATGGCAAATAAATATTAGTACATTTTTCTGTATAATTTGTCATGGTCTGGGTGTTTATAAAATATAATATGTATTATATCATTGTTTCTGGTACATATAATACAAGCCTAGAGCTTAGTTTGTGACCAGGGCAATTTGTGTAAATTGTCCTACATATAAAAAAAAAAATATATGTGATAGTTACTGCTATAATATCTAATGGTAAGTTGATCTATATTATCCATGACTTTTTAGTTATTTTCTTGCTGGTAGTTTTCATATTTTCACTTCAATACTGTTAATTAAACTAAGTTGATATTTTTATCGAGTAGTTTCTATGGAGTCAAAGAATCCACCAAGTTCTAAATAGATAATTAATTAATTAATTAATTTCTGGTTTTCCTTTCAGGCATTCGGTTTGCACATCTGCAGATCAAGACTGGTCTGGTCCATACTCTAAGGCACTTCACAGTCAAGACTGACATATTCGCAGATGCTGAAATAAAGTACAACAAAAGCGCCTTCCAAATGAGATCCGACACTATTGACTTTAAATTCATACCAAGACTGACTCAATAAATATTTATATACTTACACTAATTTTAAGTATTTAGCTTAAATATGTTTTTAATATTAAACATTTAAATTAATACGGGTTTTATGTTTGAACAAAGTTGGGTCTCATTATAAACGATAGTACCCATTTACAATGAGAGATTGCCAAACTTCACTTCACCTTGCTATGTTCATAGAACTCCTGAGTAATTTTACAAACGAAATTACGAGAAACGGATTTAAAACACAACTTTATGCAGTGGAAGTTGATGCAAGAGGAATTCCAGCAAAGTCTTTGCACCGTCTATTGAAGCATCTTGGACTTCCGAGATCAGCCGTCGGAACTTTTATGGAGCGTGTTTCCAGGATGGCGCTAACAGAATCATATAATATTTGGTTGAGTAGAGAGGGTAGTGAACACAGTGCAGGTGAGAGTTCAAAAGGCCTTTAAACCTATTTCGCGGTCTCAAGTCCGGGAACGCTGCAGTTCATTCCCCTGCCTTTCAACCACGCGATGGACCCGGCACCCGCACGGTGAAACCATAGATAGCTAAGAACATTGTCTCTTGTCTCTTGCTCTAAATGATTACCCAGGTCGTCGGTTCTGATTCCACTAAAACTTGTAGATATAGTTAGATATTAGTCATTAGTTACAGATTTTAACTAGATAGTATCTAGTTAAAATCTGTAAAAATCATATGGATTTTGACCGTGACAGTAGGCCTGAGGTGCGCTGTCACCTGTCAAAGTCTATACAGTTTTCATTGAAGGCGACGCGACATGTCGCCTCGCCTGAATTTTCTCTAAGGCCCCAGATCGTCGGTTCTGGTTTCACTAAAACTTATAGATACAGTTAGGTACTCACGGGCGTAGCCAAATACATAAGCAAACAATTCGATTCACGATCTATAGTGACAAACTTGGTCACCGCGTACTTTTTAATCATACAAAAAGGTTATTCCGTACCGTTTTTTACCATTTAAACACGATACCATACATAAAAAATACAATCTACACTAGTGTTGCCAGATTTTTTTTCAGACTAAGGGTTTAAATGAGCAAAAATACACAGGGTTTCAGAAATTTTATTAGGAAATAAAAAAATAATAGGATTTCTGATAAACGGGCAACAATATCATATTTTTAATTTTTAACAATTATAATCATAATATATTTAATTGAATCAGGCGTTATTTTGCGGAAGTTCATTATTTAAATGACACAGTATAATTAAAATATTACTTTGCAATTATTCCGCTCATAAGCGGAATAATTGCAAATATAATCATAATTTAAAACGATAATTAACTTTTTATTAAGCAAGTGGTACAATTATTTCTTACGAACGTTGCGTATGAGAACTTGTCACCTGTTCAGACATATTCACATTTGGCTCTTAGCCATACTTATGTGTTTCTTGCTCGTGCGCCTACCCTACATGTTTGACTTATTATTAATATTGAATCTTTTTTGTCTAGTCATGAATACGTTTTATTCTTGTAATGTAATTGTAAACTAATATTTTATGTGACGTTGAGTAAATTCATCTGTGTGCTAACAAAACGGTATTCAATTTAAATACAGTCCACTGCAATACCACACCAGAGCTTATCTATCAGCCGTAGCAGGATTGACTTGGAAATAACAAAAAAGCACGGTTGAAATACGGGACAAAGTCAGCCCCGGCGGGACATTTAAAATTACGCTTGAAATACGGGACGTCTCCTGAAATGTGGCACGTCTGGCAATACTAGTTTACACACAAAGCTAGAGTAAATTAGTCTCCTCAGACCGCGCCACAGAGAGGGTCCTAATAAAAACATTCTATACACAGCGATGTTCAGTCGCTGAATTTCACAATTTTTGCTGTTTTGTCACAACGAAGCGCTCGTTACACTAATGACCCACACGAGGGCCTCGCCGGAATCATCTCACTTTTTGCAAAAAAAATCTACGGTACCTGCGGGGTGAGAAGGAATTTTATTTAACACTTTCGCTTTCGTCAGTGGAATCGTTTTCGTCTTGTCTATGGTCAGAACTTGTATGATTAATATACGGAAGTGCTGTAATGCATCTTCAAAATTATTAGGTTGATGATTTTTCGATTGAATTCTTCAAAGAAACGAATAATTGATATTTATTTCTTTTCTAAAGTTGAATCGAAACAATTATGATACAGTTTTAATAAATCACATGATCTGTTACAGTAATTCCGTATATTATTCATACAGGTTTTGGCCATAGACAAAACGAAAACGATTCCACTGACGAAAGCGAAAGTGTTAAATAAAGTTCCTTCTCACCCCGCTGATAAATATAGAATATACGAACGAAATGGAAAATTGTGTGCAAGCAAATATTAAAACGAGAAATATTTCTTGACGAGGTTTTTACTGTAAATATTTTTATATAGGGGGTTTGTAGTTAGAAAATGGAAGCTAATTTGAGAGGTTTTATACAGATAAATTATAAGACGAGGTCTTGTTTGTTGTAGCGAATTTGTCGAGTATACACAAATTTTAAATAGTGTACTTTTTTTTATTGGAGCACGACATGTGGCTTTGTACAAAGTCCATGAATGGGGTCAATAAGTAATTGTTTTTAAACAATATTGATCGCTCCCACCATGCTGGTTAAATTATGCGATTACGAAATGGCGGGCGACAATAACGAATTGCATTACGTGAATATTTTAATATACTCGTAATGCAATTCGTCAATTTAACTACCCATTTCGTAACCGCATCCTAAAAGGAGACTACCACTTCGACAAAAAATCGATGCAGTAGTCTTCTGAAAACCGGTGAACCCACAGACTAAAACCGAAACATGATTAGGTAACTTGACGGTTTTTGCAATACTTGTAATGCAAATTGTCGCCACCCATTTCGTAATTGCACCATTTAGCTTGGATACGTGGTGGCCGAGTTGGTTAGACCTTGGACTTAAAAACACTTAGGTCCCTGGTTTGAATCCCTGTGTCCCAATGAGTTTTTAATTAAACAAATTATGTTCATTTTTTTGGTGTTGTCTATAGTGCCTCGGAGAGCACGTTAAGCTGTCGGTCCAGGTTTCACTATACCAACATGTGAAACTGTTTATAGATATATTAAATATTAAAAAATATATAAATATATATTGAATATGTTTATTGCGTCTATTCAAAACATCGCGAAGAGCTAGCCACTTGTTCGGTGTAGACTCATACCTCGGCTACGACGAGGTGGGATTAAAACCCCTCCGCTGGGTACCCTGGGGCCGTCTAGGCGGTCTCGGGCGCCGTAAGGCACCCGTGATGATATAATGGGAACGATCAATTTTGTTTAAAAACAATTATTGATCGATCCCATTCATGGACATTGTAAGTCCATGAATAGGATATTAATAATTATTATTATTATTAAATTTTCCCATGAGTGGGAATCAAAACCACGCCCTTCAGATATAATGCCAAAGCCGCAAGCACTAGACAGTGCAAGCAAATATTACTTGACTCTAATGCCAGATTTACATAGTCAGTTACTGGAACCCAATTCAAGAAAAGTTAGCACTGGCTGTGACCCGGTTGTGCCAGTGCGAAATGGATAACAAAGCACCATTAATTACTTTTATATTCCACTACATATAGTTAGGTACTGACCTGAACTTTTTTTTAAATGAAATGGTTACCTACTCAAAAAATCAGACGCGCCTGTATGTATCGGTGCATGGATGCGGAGGAAGCTAGGGAAGTGTGTAGAGACCGAGCGAAGTGGCGTATATTGCTCTCTGCTTACCCCTTAACAGGGATACAGACGTTATGGTATGTATGTAAATTGTCACAATACAAATACCTAATTAAAATTTGAAGACTACATTTTTTTTTTAAATCATCAGACTTTAAAGAATTCTTAAAATAGTGCCAAAAAGTCTGACGACGTTTATCATCAAAAATAGATTATTTATTTACATACAAAACAAATTCAAAAATTCAAGTGGCGCCTAATATTTGGCGTTAAATAACCACGTTATATAAATACTGATTTTAAATAAGCGTAGCATTAATAAACTCGTGATCATTAATTACGTGACACTCGAGGAATTTGCGGGCCTCTATTCCCAAGGTTCTAGAAATTTTGACACCAAAAGATAAATATTGGTAAAATGTATGATGTCAGTAATTTTCTTCCAATCAAGAAATGTGTGTGTGGCCGTCCAGATGCTTACTATCAGGGGCCTGAGAGAAAATACAGGCGAGGCGAAATGTTGCGTCGCCTTCAGTCGAAAGTGTATGGATTTTGAAACATGAAATATAGAAAAAGCTTTAAAAATCCATACATTTTTGAGTGAGGCGACACGAAATGTATTATATTTTCTCTAAGGCCCCTGATCTAGTTTAAAGTCAGCGCCGACTTGTATATAATTTAAAGTCAGTGTAAACTCAATATAATAACGTGTGTACACTGTGAAGAAATTACCACGACTAGTGACTGCAAGTAAACGGTGTAGTCAGTTCTCGGCGCCAGCACTGACGCCTGTTACTGACCCGTTTACTTACTCTGTGTAAATCAGCCTTAATACGTGATGGCCATGTTAAGGCACTGTAATGATTGCTACAATACAGACTGGTGCAAATATGTGTACTCCTTTACTCGGTGTACGGTAGTTAACATTTCTTGACCATCGTCTTATAGTTTAAAATAATTTGAACCCCATAGTTAAAAGCATTTTGGGTGCCTCATATTTCACGATCACAGGCATGAAGGGCGGACAGAAAATGGAAGCGAACTAGTAATTTTCATACGAGATCCAGAATATTTATGACGCCATTAAATTCTGTTGTTACAGTAATTGTGTGATATCAAAACTGATGAATAGCCGTTTGAGTCGTAGAATTTACCACTTAGTTGTTGCCGAACACTTCAACTATTTTGGGCGGTTTAAACAAATTGCTTTCGAAATTTGGTTGAACCTTCTTTTGTTAACATATAACAGTATTGTAACTACAGATTGTTTTGTACCAAGTTGTAGACGTGTGCAGATGTGTTTTGTATATGTTTATTCGTCGAATGTCTAATACGAATGTACTCAACTACATACAAATGCCTCGCTATAACTAAAAGGTATTAGACTACTATATGGTCCGGTTACTCAAACAAAATTAGGCATTACTTAGTGCACCGAAAATTGATTCCCAAACTCGAACGTTAAAAAACTTTTAAATGTTGTTTTCAGTGATAATAAAGATTTATTTGATAAAATAAAGAGCATGGGGTGTAAATTTTCTTACTCAATCCTAATTATATAATTTCTTTATAAAAAATAAGTTTAGTTTTAAAATGATAACTAAAGTAGATAATATTTTTAGAATCATAAATGAAACTTTGGTTGTCTTTTCAAAAGTTAATAGATTTTTTTATAAAGAAACTATCTAATTGAGATCGAGTAAGTAATATTTACACCTAGAGGTACTTTTTTTTGGAAAAAAAACTTTAATATCACTGAAAACAACATTTAGACATTTTTAGACATTCAGATTGGCGAATCCATTTCCTGGCTTCTTAAATCATTACAAAAAGCTCTTATAAATAGTTCGTGGTCCCAATTCTACGCTGTGAGTGCAAGTTCGATATTTGTACTATTTATTATTACTATTAGGACTAGTTAACTTAGGATAAATTATTTTTTATTAATAAATAAAATCTACATGCCGTAGAAAAAACTTTAGTAATATCACTGTTTTAGTGCCATTATATTCATTTATTTTCAGGGTTTTAAAAATAAAACCATAGACGACATGACATAGCGGCTCTTTAATGGTATATTATTTTATAGTCCACAAAACAGGGTAAGTATCTATGTTACTGTTAATGCCATAAGAACATGAAGGAAAAAAACGCGCCCGGCACGGTTTTTACCTTCATGCATTAGAAGCTAATCTTTTACATTTTTTAACACGACTTTAACAATGTTGGTTTAGTGCAAAAAAAAATATTTTTTTTAAGTAGAATATCTAAAGATGCTAATATTATTATTTTATACAAAAATAGATCACAAAACATTAAGCTAATAAGTAGTTGATCTTCCTTTACAAATTTTTTTTTTTTAACACAGCAATAAACAAATAACAAAATTAACAATGATTAGTATTTTTTTTATTGAAGTTGAATTATGAATTTTGCAGTAAAATACATATATCCTAAATAATACTGTGAAGATACCTACTTATTTACAAATAAACACAAGTAAATAAACAGTTTAAAAATTGAACGTTTTTACCTATGTTTTTTTCAGTATTTTATATTTAAAACAGACACGAAGACACGACGTTATGTCGTGTCTTTTTAACTTGTGTAATAACTAAATAAATATCTTCACGGGTGCCTTACGACGCCCGAGACCGCCTAGACGGCGACAGGATACCCAGCGCAGGGGCTCTAGATAAAAAAGGGGAGGCGACATGTCGCGTCGCCTCAGTCAAAAACGTATGTATTTTGACAGTGACAGTAGGCGTGAGGTATGCTGTCACCTGCCAAAGTCTATACAATTTTGATTGAAGGCGACACGACATGTCGCCTCGCCTGATTTTTTTCTAAGGCCCCAGGAGTTTAAATCCCACCTCGTCGTAGCCAATGGTATGAGTCTACCGAACACCTAGACCTAGACCGAACAAGTGGCTAGCTCGTTGCGATGTTTGGGTATTTTTTTAATTATTTTATTTCAGCACGATATGCTACTTTATATATACCTGGTGGTGAGCAGACCTTCAAAGTCCATGAATGGGGTCAATCCATAATTATTAAAAACAATATTGATCGCTCCCACTATGTCGGCTAAATGATGCGATTACGAAATGGGGGGCGACAATGATGAATTGCATTACGAGTAATTTTAATATACTCGCTACCTAATCGTCAATTCAACTACCCAATTCGTAACCGCGCCCTGAAAGGAGACTACCACCTCGACAAGAAATCGATGCAGTAGTTGAGCCCACAGACTAAAACCGAAACATGACTAGGTCACTTGACGGTTTTTGCATCTGTATGGGCAGTGGTACGAGACCGGTCGGTCGGCCTAGCGAAGTTACAGAGACCTTCCTCCCACCTAAAAATAAAGAAATAACCCATTTTGGCATCCATAAACAGTTTAACAAGTTGGTATAGTAAAACTGAGACCGACAGCTTAACGTGCTCTCCGAGGCACTATAATATAGTAGTGTTGTCAAACAAATGTATTTTTTTTTATAAAAAAATCATTGGTACACATCGAGGTTTGAACCGGGACTTAAAATTCGTAGTGCTTTTATGTCTGAGGTCTAACCAACTCGGCCACCACATATATAATGACCGGTGACCCTCTCACAAAGCTTCGATAAACCGAGTATTTAAAACTGTTTTCGGCTAGCGACGACTCACGTAGCCACGCCACCGTCGGACACAGATAATGCCTCTCAAGGCTCTCTGTATTAGTCAGTACAAAAAAAAAGTTTGTATGTAACACTATATTATTTTATCGCCCACAAAACAAAGTATCAATGAAAACGCCAACTTTTGATGCGACGTCTAACAGTAGAGGCCTAGTGTGAGTTTTTTTAACGTTTACTTTTGCGTTAACTATACTACCGCGTTAACATTTTGGCCAATCACACGACCGCATTTCTAGTTCTCGAAATTTCCGCTTGGAGCCCTGAACAATTTCCCATACAAATTTTAGTTCACTCAAACGCAAAGTAATAGTTAGAAAACTCTCACTAGGGGTACTGGACTGTTTTTAACGCAAATACACTTTCACTTCATTTTTTATGATTTCTTCACATTACAGAAACGACGCTTTCTAACTTGTAAATATTAACAGTGTTAATTTTATAGCCCACAACACAAAGTATCTGTGTTTCCGTTAACGCCGTAAGGGGATATCTTTCACAAGTTTTAACGCGACGTGGCGTATCGCAGTAAAACCTTTTTAATTGGAAAAGTTTAAACTGCAAGCCGCTTACACCGTCCGGAAACTGCGAGTCCGCCATTTTTATAGCAAACGTTAGGAGTAAAAAATAACGGCCACTTTGGCATGCCATAGCCGTTTGTAGTAGAAAATATATAAAATATTTTATAGTTTCAGAAAATTGAGATCGGCATGGTCACCTTTTTAAATTTGTAGCTGCGATATAGATGCGTGTAATATTATATGAACTTGTAATTACGCTTAATAGACTCTGCCTCATAGTCCTCTTGTCTCGTCATTTTTATTAATTCTTAACACCGATTTTAGGAACTCAGTATATCAGTCTCTATTTTTTTTTATTTTTTTTTATTTTTAATTAACGTTTATATATAATATATATTATTGGAGTACGACATGTGACCTGATGGTGAGCATACCTACAAAGTCCATGAATAGGGTCGAGACTTGTACTATGTGTACCAGAAGCCACGATCATGATCAGGATGTTTATAATAATATAATATGTAGGGTGACGGACCCAGATGCCGACACTGCACCAAATTATCAGCACTTCGGTGAAAAATTAAAGTATTAAGGTTTTTTTTATGGTTTCTAAAATGCCAAGTTATTAAAAAGTTTAAAAGGATTCTTAACTTCAAATCTAGCAACATTATACAATAGTGTCGCTTGTTGATCGTCGTGTAAATTACTGTAAATTTGAGTGGCAAAATTTTCGTTTGAAATACTCTTCATCAAGTATTTGCCGGTAAGTTTGTCGAATTTAGTGATTCATATAACAAAATTTGGTTAAGATTTCAAATTGTTGCTTTCTTTATAACATCTATCCAAAGAGTTTAGTATAGACTAGGATAGTTTTTTATTTTATAAGAGCCTATATAGGTAATTTAAGAAATATACATTTTAGTTTTATAATTAAACACATCAGAAATTCAAAAAAACACTAGGTTTTGACTCTGTGCTGATAATTGGTTACACGACTGCTAATAATTGGCGATGGCGGTGTTAATATTTGGACATAGGGTAATATTTATAAAAAATGATTTCTATGGATCATAGCTTACACTTAGTTATATAATACTATATAAATAAACAATATTTAATGTCTATTGTATCCATGAAGCTAAAAAAACGCGCCCCACGCCAATGGAGTAAGCATGATACATAAATTGTATCATAATAGTACGATACCGGTGTCGCCAATTTCTGAGGCGAACAAATGAAGAACGGGGAAAAAGGTGTGGCTTCAAATGGCATCTCAACGCGTCTGACACTTAAAAAACTGCTTGAGAAAAAAAGAGATACAAGTTAGCAGTTGTCAAACATGAATGTGTGCGCGTGTCTATGAAGTTTATTGTTTTTTTATTATAAAAAGCTAAATATTAAATTGCATACTTAATAGTTTCGATAGTGTTGCCACCGACAACAAATATTATAACTTATCGATATAAACCAAATATTTTGGGATTTATAGAGATCATCAAAGATTAATAAATAATCTTAGCAAATATTCAACAAATAGATAGTTGCAGACCACACTTTAACAAACTTAAAATCCTAACTCTTACGTCCCTATATATTTTTGAATTATGCACTTTTGCAAAAAAACATGAACACCTTTTCCCTAACTTAAACGAAACTTATAATAGACCAGCAAACTTAAGACCAAAACCAAGACTAATGCTACCAACTAAAACTTTAAAAATATTTGATACAAGCCCATATATAATGACCCTAAAAATTTATAATAAAATACCTGTAAATATACGAAATGAACAATTATTCAAAACATTTAAAACTAAATTATCTAATTACTTAAAAGAAAAAGCATATTACACGTTGCAGGAGTTTTTACAATAGTTTTTACAATAGTTTTTACAATAGATATACATATATAGGTATATATACCTATTTTGATTTATGATGTATAAATTTGATTGATAATAAAATATTATAATAAATTTTGATTGAATATTTTAATAATTAAAATTAAATTTAATGAAATGTAATAATTAATTAATGAAATAACGCTATGATTTACCTAACTAATTTATATGTACACAATTAAGTTATTTTGCAGTGCCCTAGCAGGGTTCATATTGTAAACTATTATATTACTACTAACCACCTTACTAACCACAATATGAGGCAATAAAGAATTTGTATTTGTATTTGTATTTGTAATAATTATTTATCGATATACAATTGTAATACACACACATATCATCACGGGCCCCAAGGTAACCAGCGGAGGGGTTTTAATCCCACCTCGTCGTAGCCGATGGTATGAGTCTACACCGAACAAGTGGCTCGTCGCGATGTGTTGACTCAATAACTTTGAAAGGATATACTTTGAGCTAATATGATCAAATTAAACAACTTTCCCATGGAACCATGTATCGCAAAAGATAAAAAAATGGCCTTCTCCATACAAACTAGTAACGTTAAAATGACCAATTTGTATGGGGAAGTATTTTTTTTTTAATTTGCGACATGGTTCCATAGAAAAAGTTGTTAGATTTTATCAGCAGAACCTCATATTAGCCCAAAGTACATCCTTTCAAATTCACCCTGATAGACACTTTCGCATTTATAATACTAGTGGATTTAAGATATGTAGGTATATATAACAATAAATTAAAATACCTACTTTATTAAATTAAGAGACATGCACAACTACATGTTACCTACTAAACGCAATCTCAACATTTTTGACCGACCTCCAAGAGGAAGTTTTAAAAGTCGATGCAAACTACAAAAGGCGAAAAACAATTTAATCGTAGCTTGATTCCTCAAAATGTACTGAACATTCATGGGTATGATTGTTGGTAACCAATTTTCTTCTCTTTTAATTGCCTCTACCCATTTCTTCAATCTTTCCACTCAATCTTTTGGGAAACTGTATGTATAGATAATATAATTAGTATTATATAAAAAAAACAATAATTGTATAATATCTCATAACCATGACAGTATTTACAAAAATCGAGTTTATCAACTATAAAATCACATCACTAAATTGTAACTGACAAACCTCGTTGGATGGTTCTGTTGACGCCATACCTTTTGATTAAATTAAGTTTAAATGCTTATAAATTATTTTAAAGTATCGAAATTCTCATTAAAAATAAAAACACATCACTAGTTCTTCAAATTCTAACTGATGCACATAGTTTGACAGCTATCGTCAGATTTTGATATTTCAAATATGGGTTTTATTATTATCTTTTATTAAGGTTTAATATAAGAAAAACATGTTAAATACATATTTGAAAAACGTGACACTATGTACTTTCTTTTAAGAGTAGTTTCTACACAGCTTTAATGCAGAATTAACCATTTTTCCGACAATAAAAGCGGAGCTCTTTTCCACTTTCTCCACCGAACGCACAAATCAGACTGAGGATGTAAAAAATGTGAAAGTGTGCGTGAGTGACAAATTTGTCACTCGTTCGGCATCCTGCAAATTGAATGATGCTTACTCCAGTAGCGGCGCGCGGAAGGGCACGGTTTTTACCTTCATGATTGTATCCCTTTGACACTGCAAATATGACATAAATTGTAGCCTTTAATGAAATACTTGTAATTAAAACTTCTTGTCCTATTAAAGTGCTGATAATTAGGACCGTCACCCTGTTATATATTTTTATAAACACCCAGACCATGATAAACTGTACAGAAAAAACGTACTAATTTTTTTTTTTTGCCATGGGTGGGAATCGAACCTAAGACCTCCGGATACAACGCCAAAGGCATAATAACCGCATATAAATTGGTTCAGTAATTTTTAAGTGATACCCCGATCAACTGACATACAGACAGACAAGAATTCTGAAAATTATGGTTTATTGTTTTATAACTTATTTAGAGTCCATCCCGATATTTTTTTTATTAGATCACTATACAGATAATTTTCATTTACATGTATGATATTTGTATTGCTGGCAGAATGTACAGGCACATTGCTTTGAACGAGCTAATTCGACGAGCTTTAACCACTGTGTCTATACCTTCTATTTTGGAGCCGCCCGGTATTTGTCACGACGATGGCAAGAGGCCGGATGGCGCCACAGTCGTGCCATGGAACCTCGGTCGGAGCTTGGTGTGGGATGCGACCTGGGTAGACACATTGGCTGCGTCCCACAACCGTAATACTTCACTAAGGGCCGGAGCGGCTTCTGAAAGTGCTCAATCCCTCAAACGCCGCAATTATAGTACATTGATAGACAATTATATATTTGTGGCGTTTGCAGTAGAGACTTTGGGCCCGTGGTCATCGGATACAAAATTATTTGTAAAAGATATTGGTAAAAGACTGGTCCTCGCCTCGGGTGACCCTAGAGCGGCGGCGTTTTTCTCACAACAAATAAGTTTAGTCATTCAAAGAGGAAACGCCGCCAGTGTCCTGGGCACTATGCCGCACGGGACCAATTTAGACAGTATTTTTCTTTTATAAATTGTGTACATATTTTTTATTTATAGGTTTATTTAATATTAGTTTTATTTATAAAGAGTTACAATGTTAAAGACACAATATTATGCGATTTTTATCATATACCAAAATTATTTCGATAAATATATAAAAGTTAGAATATATTGTATGATATGTATACATTAATTTCTTTATTTTATTAATTAAAAATATTGCTACTAAAACGGACGTCACGAAAAAGATAAAATTGGATAGCGAAATTTATTGAAATAAATATTAATAAATTAAATTACCCCAACAAGCCGTTTCATTATACCCTTAACAATATATTCTACAAGCACATTATTGCCACTTGAAACGTGTAGTTCACGAAAAT
This sequence comes from Monopis laevigella, assembly GCA_947458855.1. NCBI lineage: Eukaryota > Metazoa > Arthropoda > Insecta > Lepidoptera > Tineidae > Monopis > Monopis laevigella. The sequence goes on along the minus strand of OX381581.1, from coordinate 8,296,848 downwards.
AAGTGGCTCATTTATACCGAAACATACATTAATTTAATATAACTAGCTCCCAAATATGTTTTGTTTACGCATATATTAAGGCGTTAATAGTCGTCAGTGACCTTGGCAACATTAATGAAACAATAAAAAAAATACAATTTTTAATTTAAACATAAATGAGTTCTAAGAAAATCTCAATTGGTAACGATTTATATTCGTTCATGCTCGTCTCTTCACAAACATGCCGATTTCGGAAGGGACTTAAATGAAGATAAATAATTAAATATAGGTAATTAAAATTTATATAATGTATAAATGTCCGCACGATATACGTGTATGTCCTTATGGAATTCACAGAAACACGAGTTTCGTTATCACCTCTCATATAAATAGTCAAGTAACCTAGTCTTGTTTCGGTTTTAGTATGTGGATTCACCAGTTTTCACGAGCCTACTGCGTAGATTTCTTTTGGAGTCTCCTTTTAGGGTGTAGTTATAATATGGTCAGTTGATTTGACAATAAAGCAGCGAAGATATTAAAGTAGGCTAGTGTTGTAAATTCGTATTTGTCGCCGCCCATTTCATAACCGCGTCATTGGCCGACATAGCGGAAGCGATTAATACTGTTAAACAACAGTATTGTTCGACTCCATTCATGGATTTTGTAGGTTTGCCGTGCTACAATAATAATAATAAAAACAATAAAAAAAGTACGATATAAGGATTAAATATCTACTATTTGGCTGGACCAATATGGACTGACTAATTAGAATTTGACGAGTACTCACATGCATTCTGTATTATTTAATTGTATTAATGTTTTTCTAATGAAAAAATAAATAACTATATTATTATTTCTTAATTCGAGAAATCTTTCCTATGATTGATGTATTGACACTAACATCTCAATATATTTTTGAGAATTTATTGTACGTAAGGAAAAACATTAAATATGTTTAGTAAAAATAGCGATAGACATAATTTAAACTTAAGAAACATAGATAAAATCGATATACCAAAGTTTAGACTGTAAAAAACTAATAAATGTTTCGTCATTAACAGTATAAGGTTATTTAATAAATTACCTAAACGCATTATAGATCTGAGTGAAATAAAGTTTAAGAATTGTATAAAACACATTTTAATAAATAAGGCTTACTATAGTGTAAAAGACTATTTTAACGATAAAGACGTCTGGAACCGTCCTGATATGCAATTGAGGTCTCGCAACTAGTGAACAAATTACTTATTACATATGTAGAATGAACCCTAGCTTAGTAGTGTCCGATATTGTAATAATTTAATATTACATAATTTATTTTTATTACATTATGTAAATTTTGTCTTTGGATAAGGTAATCATTGGTGATTACCTGCTTATTTATACTACAGTACTGTGTAGTACTGTACATTGGTACAGTAACAAATAATCTGCCATAGGGTGTTTTGCGCATGCTGATCGGTGGGGTGCATTTTGAGTATGCTGCTATATATATATGCTATATAGCATAAGCAAATCAATGGCTGTGCTCCTCTTTTAGTTTGTGTGAAGCACTAGAATTTTTTACTTGCTGGTTTCTTTTTCTCCGGGGTGTCACCGAGGGGATCGACTTTACAGTTAGTATACCCGCCCTTAAAAATACCGATCCTTATACCTTTACTTATATATATATATATGTGATTGGTTACTAACCTTTTATTTAGAATAAATATTTAAGGCGTGGATATGGTCGGTGAAGTTGGTCGCCTTAGTGGCTCCCTTGTATGGCAGATAATGATTGACAGGTCAATGGAATCAGCTAGCCACCTAGTCTTACACTTGTTGGTTATGTAGTGTGTGTTCGGTTTGGTAGTAATTTTCATATTAAGATTTTTAAATTTCAAATCAAATCAAATCATTTATTTCATGTAAATCTTTACAGATATTTATGAATAGTCAAAAAAAAAAAAAAAAAATTAACAATGAGGTCTTAGAGTGCGTTTGGTTAGGCAGCTATTCATTATTAAAAGAATGACAAATATTTATTATACCTTGATATCAGATTTAGAACTTAAATTTAGAAATCTTAATATGAAAATTACTACCAAACCGAACACACACTACATAACCAACTAGTGTAAGACTAGGTGGTTAGCTGATTCCATTGACCTGTCAATCATTATCTGCCATACAAGGGAGCCACCAAGGCGACCAACTTCACCGACCATATCCACGCCTTAAATATTTATTCTAAATAAAAGGTTAGTAACCAATCACATACATATATATATATATAAGGATCGGTATTTTTAAGGGCGGGTATACTAACTGTAAAGTCGATCCCCTCAGTGACACCCCGGAGAAAAAGAAACCAGCAAGTAAAAAACTCTAGTGCTTCACACAAACTAAAAGAGGAGTACAGCCATTGATTTGCTTATGCTATATAGCATATATATATATATAGTAGCATACTCAAAATGCACCCCACCGATCAGCATGCGCAAAACACCCTATGGCAGATTATTTGTTACTGTACCAATGTACAGAACTACACAGTACTGTAGTATAAATTAAGTATAAATAAGCAGGTAATCATCAGTGATTACCTTATCCAAAGACAAAATTTACATAATGTAATAAAAATAAATTATGTAATATTAAATTATTACAATATCGGACACTACTAAGCTAATGTTTATTCTACAAATATAATTCTAATAAATAAGTAATTTGTTCCATAGTTGCGAGACCTCAATTGCATATCAGGACGGTTCCAGACGTCTTTATCGTTAATATAGTCTTTTACGCTATAGTAAGCCTTATTGATTAAAATGTGTTTTATACAATTCTTAAACTTTGTTTCACTCAGTTCTATAATGCTTTTAGGTAATTTATTAAATAACCTTATACTGTTAATGACGAAACATTTATTCGTTTTTTGCAGTCTAAACTTTGGTATATCGATTTTATCTATGTTTCTTAAGTTTAAATTATGTCTATCGCTATTTTTACTAAACATATTTAAGTTTTTCCTTACGTACAATAAATTCTCATAAATATATTGAGATGGTAGTGTCAATACATCAATCATAGGAAAGATTTCTCGAAGAGAGTCACGAGCTTTTATGTTATATATTGCCCGAATGGCCCTCATCTGTAGAATAAATATTGTGTCAATATCTGCCGCAGATCCCCACATTATAAGACCATATGTCATTATACTGTGAAAATAGGCGAAGTACACTAGTCTGGCTGTTGCAACATCAGTTAATTGTCTAATTTTTCTGACTGCATATGCAGCAGAGCTCAATCTGTTGGATAAAGTATTGATGTGAGCTTTCCACTGTAGTTTGGAATCAACTGTGATCCCTAAAAACACAGTGGAGTCGACAAATTCCAGATCAGTGCCACCTATCTTCACTGTGGCATTGATATTTGATACATTAGGCAACGTAAATTTCAGGCACTTAGTCTTCTTTGCATTTAAAACTAAATTATTTGCCGTGAACCATTTTGAAGCCATTTCCAGAGTGTCATTTGCTGCCGATAATATATTATCTTTCCTACTAACTTTAAACAGTAGGGATGTATCATCAGCAAATAGCACTATCTGCGCCGTCTCCTGTACCATATGTGGAAGATCATTGATGTATACTAGGAACAGGAACGGGCCTAAAATTGAGCCCTGGGGGACACCCATCTTTACAATGGTTCCGTCGGATACACAACCATCAATATTAACACCTTGAGTTCTATTAGAAAGGTAGGACTTTATTAGATTTAAAGCTAAATCGCGAATGCCATAAAATTCCAGCTTGTTTAACAAAGTTTGATGGTCAACACAATCAAACGCTTTTGACAGATCACAGAAAACGCCAACGAGATCCTGGCAGTTTTCCCAGGCGTCAATTATTTCAGTAATCAGTCTTGTGCCGGCATTTGTTGTGTTTCTACCTTTTGTGAACCCGTATTGTTGATCATGTAACAATTTATGAGTATTAAAATGACTTAACAGCTGACCTAGAATTATTTTTTCGAATATTTTACTTAAGGCTGGCAGGACAGAAACAGGACGATAATTATTTGGATCTGTCTTACAGCCGGACTTGAATATGGGAACTATTTTACTATTCTTCATAAGGTCGGGAAAAATTCCTTCATTAACACACCCATTAAAAGTATCAGCGAGTACCGGTCCTATAGTATGAATGATTGCTTCGATAGCTTTGACAGATAGCCCCCATAAATCTTCAGTTTTCTTTTTATTTAACATTTTAAAGTGTTTTAGTATATCCTCATTAGTGACATATTTAAAATTAAAATTAGATATAATTGGTATTTTAATATATCGTTTTAAAAAATCATTAGCAGTACTAGCTGATGATTTAATACAGTTCGTAATTTGTAATGGGATATTAGTAAAGAATTCCTCGAATAACTCAGCAACTTGTTTTTTATCTGATAACATAACTCCGTTTTGTCTAATTGAAATTGTATTTTGCCTGATTATATTTTTACCGGTTTCAGTATTTATCATTTTCCATACACACTTGGATTTATTATCTGATTGTTTGATTTTGGATCCAATGTAAATAGATTTAGCTGTAATACAAACTTTCTTAAACAATTTTGAATAATTCCTAACATAATTATGGAAATTTCGGTCAGAAGTATATGATCTTTTGTCATATAGATCATATAGTGTATCCCTACTTATTCTAATGCCTTTAGTTGCCCAAGTAGCAAAATTTAATTTGTCAGTAATTTTCTTTGTTTTTATTTGACATACTTTATTAAATTCTTGATTTATTATTTTATGTAGATTGGAGTATGTGATATTAGGTTGATTAATATTATATATGAAGCTGGACATTTCACTTATTATATTTTCATTAAAATTATTAAGTTTATTATCTGTTAAGGGCCTATACCTAATAATTTTATTTATGGGTTTAGTTTGTGACTGAAAGCTAACTAACAAACATTTATGGTCAGATGGCACCCCAGTAATAACAGAGTTACTTAAGAGAGAACAGTTAGTAAATACATTATCAATACAAGTCCGGCTAGTTGAAGTAATCCTAGTTGGTTCCATGAATACATTATTTAAGTTAAAAGAGCTAAACAATGAAATAAGTTTTTGTTTGTCGCTGTTATTTATTAAAATATCTATATTGAAATCCCCACATATAAAAATTTGTTTATTTAAGTCATAAATTTTTGATAAAACATCCTCCATTATATTAATAAAAGTATGTAAAGCAGAAGCGGGGGGTCTGTATATGCATAGAATAATATAAGTATCCATCTCTGCACATGAGATCTCACAAACACGTTCAACTGATAGTTTTACAATATCCTTCCGCTCTTTGCATTTTAGTGTATCTCTAATTAAAATAATAGTTCCACCTCCCTCACAGGAGTTCCTATTGAAAAAACTAGCAATTACAAAGTTATTTATATTAAAACACATTTTCTCTGCTTTTAGCCAGGATTCTGTAAAACACATCAAATCTAAATTATATTTTTCAATTAATAATTCTATATTGAGAACTTTGCTAGAGAAGCTTTGAATATTTTGGTGTACTAAAGTAAGTTTACAATTAACCTTCTCTATTGTCACATCTAAAAGTTTAAACATGGTTGTACCACAACATTATTAGTACTACTACTAAATGATGATGTGGAGTCAATACTTAATAATATATTATTAGCTACCAATGTAGCAATACTTTTTTGTACCTTCATAGGTAGTTTAAAGCTATCCTGGGTCATATAAATATTTTTAACAAATTTGTTAATATCAAATAAAGTAAACAAATTATTATAACATGTCATATTATAGATACAATTATTTAAATAATGTATATGTTTATTCTGAGATGTGGAATATTTGTTTGAATAAAGGAATGTACACAATGTAACATTCCTTACTCCAAGTTGTGACAAAATATCCACACTGTCCAACAAGTCACCCTTGCTTGTGTTCAATCCATTTCCTACCATTATAACTACATTACTATATGAATTATAAAATTTGGAGGAAATGGATTTTACTATATTCTTAAAACTATTACTTGGCATACAATAGTTGGTCACAGAATGATTTAAATGATAATTAAAAATTTGGCCCATTCCAATACCAATACTGTCTGTGAGGAGTAGGGTATTGTTAGTGATGGCCTTTGGAAGAGCCACGCTGGAATATGATATTGAAGATCCGGTATTCGATAAATTAACTTGGTTTTCGCAGGAGCAACAATTTTTATTTACAAATGAGTCAAATCTCTCTGCATTATATTTGCTCAATTGAAGAATCTCATCCATATTCTTAATCTGTTCTGTAAGGTCATTCTGTGATAATCGGTATTTTTCTGTCAAGTCAGAGAGACATAAATGCAAGTTATTAATTTCAGTTTTTGACTTAATTGAATCACTATCATATTGATGCTGTAAATTACTTATATATTCACTATTTTGTCTAGCTTCCAACATGAGCCTACGGCAGTCTGCTTTTAATGATATATTCCTAGACCTAATATAACTATTATTTAACTTATTTTTATATTTTTTAATAAATTTTAAAAGCTTAATGTATTTCCTATTGCTAAAATAACCACTATTGATTGAAACTACATTATTCACTTTTAAGTCTTTGTCTACCAACTCATCATATAAACATAATGTTTGTTCACATTGGCACCTCTCCTTCTCCTCTTCAAACTTTTCAATAGTCCTAAGAGCTTCATTGAGCTGCAACTCTAAATGCCTGATCCGATCTAATGCCTGCACATAGTAGTCACTGTACAGGCCAACAGCGGAGAGCTGCTCCTGTACCTGGTCCCGTTCACTACATACATCCTTATGATGGGTGGGGAGTTCACTCAGCTCTTTTTTCAACTCCTTAACTTTGCCATTGATGTTCAATAACTCAGCCTCACCATCATCTCGCTCTTTCAAAAGTTGGTCACACAGTAACTTTTATTTTTTTAGTTCAACCAGAGCAGTTTTTAATTTTTGTTCTAATTCTACCACAGTAGCTCTTCTTGTGGTAGGAGGCATGACTGATTCTGAAAACAGTAGCTATTACTAAAGAGAAAAAATTGAACAAGTAGGTACTTAATAATTTAATAAAATTCTTGTGAAGACAATACACTACATAAAAGAAACCTGTTTATAAAAAGATTTTTTAATTTGTTAGGGTGATGTGTAATGCAGTATTAGCAGTTGGGCAGTTGGGCATCTAGGCATATGGCATTAGAATATGGCATTGTAATATACTTATAATATAATATAGTTCACCATCCATCACAATAAAATACTCTTCCTTGCGGAATGCCTTTACTGTAGAGGAGGTTGTCAATGAATAACATACATATAAATACTTAAATGTTATTATTAATGCAAAAGAAGAAATGTTATTAAAATTATATGGCTAAAAATATAAAAAGTTCTTGTTCAACAAATCTACCCTACCTACTTATTGTAAATTTGACCTCACACTTACTCACGGTTATTAGTTATTTTTCTACATAACATGAAAACAACAAGAAAATAGTATAGTTAATATTCATTAATACTAATAAGCTATAATATCAAACTTCAAATTTATAACGATTTCATACGAAATAGTCAATTGGAACGCCAAACATAAATACCTTGTAATGTCTCTTCTGTTGGTTTTTATAGCAAAAATTGCTATAAACTATAATTATTTTCGTTTTATTATAACGTATATAGTGTTTTTAATATATAATTAACATTATAAACTAGTTATATTAATTATTTAAAACTCCGAACAACAAAACAGCTGTTGACGGTTTTGACTTTTTTTTTTTTTTTTTTTTTTTTTTTTAGGTTCTAAATCTGATATATAATAGGTATAATAAATATTTGTCGTTCTTTTAATAATGAATCTAACCAAACGCACTCTAAGACCTCATTGTTATTTTTTTTTTACTATTCTTAAATATCTGTAAAGATTTACATGAAATAAATGATTTGATTTGATTAATTAAATGACGTCTTAGCATTACGCGAAATTATGCCAGTCTCGTGGGTAGAATAAAATTGTGATATATTATTAGTAAAAGTGGGATAATAGGATGGAAAAGAATCAGGAAAGTACTAGATTAGAAAAAGGAATGGCGATATGACCATATGAAAGAATACTGTATAGTCTTGCCAATATCAAGTGAAGGAGGAAAATTGGTTACCTACGACAAAATGGGTACCGACATTTTATCGAAGGCTAAGGGATTGTTTGAGATAACACAAACACCAAAATTACTGCGTAAATGCTACACTTTTCACACTTAATATCACTATACGAATGCTTATTCTAAAAAATTAGTAAACTTTTGCACAATAATATTCAATAAAATTAAATGTAACATAAACACGCGTCTACAGTCTTCGGGCTACCCTCAAAGAATCTATATTATTATTATAGAAAAAGAAATTTACCAATATGCAGTTTACTAGTATGGATAAATTGTACCTAATCTTAACCACCGATCTCTACCTACAGATCATTGATCTTAAGAATCACGCGACACAGCAACATGCCGCGTGACCATAGATTTTAGATTTTACGTCAATGCGCGCAAGTCCGCGCAACACTTTTTGCTACGTGCTGTATAATACAAAAAAAACGTGCTACGTACCGCATGTCATTTGTTTATATTAAAAATTAATTCATACATAATTCCACACATAGGTAATGTTCTTATATTAAGTTAATAACAACTCCATTTCTCAAATTAATTAATCCGGTGAGTTTGTTAACTTGTGCATAGACTTATAATTTCTTCGACGACGTGGAAAATCAATTTTAACGACACAACTTGCCGCGTAATTGTTATTGTTTTAAGATGATGAACAAAGTTGTGGCGGTCGAAAGTTACTCGCTGTTTACTTGGAGGTTCTTCTGTTATACTTCTTTGTTTATAGGTTAAAAAAATAGGTGCTATGTGTTCCTTAAATAGAAGGTTTTCGGTCCCATTAATATAATATTGCTAGCAGATAAGTAAATGGATAAATATTAAGGGTTTTTAGGGGATTTTTTTTTTTTTTATAAAAACAAAAGGAATAATTTTTCTCTGTTTTGCAATATTTTTAACTGATGCTACGCTCCATAGGCCGTAGCATTTTATTATAGGATATATAATAAAATGCTTAATAAATTTGCTATCCAATACTGAAATATTTTTTCAATTCGAACGAAAAGTTTCTGAGATTAGCGCGTTCAACCTAACAAACACTTTTCAGCTTTATAATATTAGTATATATATATATAGATCGGCGTTCATATTTTATGAACGCCGATTATTAGCAAAAACCAAACTCTGTAACGAGGTTGACACTGGTGCGATATTTTTTTTAAGCAGATATGTTATTTTACATACAACCTCATAATTTTATATTCCCCAAAAGGTACGATTAAAATATTATTTTTGTGAAAACTAGATTTTTTTTAATAATCGCCACACGCTCCATTTTATGAACCTGAAGATACGATAGTATTATTTGGAAACTGCGAATACTAAAAAAAAAATCTGGGTAATAAATAATAATAATATAAACCAATAAATAAAATAAGATGTAGTCTTTGTTCCCTATTCTTTGTATTTTTCAAATAAGACTGAGTTTTTACTAACCAGTCAAACAACGTTTGACTTGGTGACTTTTATTACTGAACCAATTTGTAGCAAATATTTAATATCCGCACCTTTAAATCCTTACATCGCGTTAAATTTTATTTTAGTTTCAGTGAACCGAGCTCGCTTCCGGCCATGTTTCATGCGTCCAAACTGAAAAATTTTCAATGTAATAGTTGTTCCAGCTACCCAGTGTCTGTCCTTTTTTTACTATTTTGGGTTTAAAAATGTTTTTGAATGTATTTGATTAAATTGTTATGAAACTCATAAAAGTATTTAAAATACTAAAATACTATTTACGAAGTGCTAACGAAATGTGCAGTTATCAAATCACAGTCCAATTTCGTACTTTTAGTGCCCGTTTTTTAACCATATATTTTTGCTTGCAATCTTATTTATATTCTTTAATTGTATATTTTTATTAACTTTGTTCACAAATAAATACCATTTCATTTAAATCAATAATTAGACGCAATCTTTAGTTTGCTGCCAGATTAACTGGAAGTTTATTTAGCATTTTTTTTATAATACACATACAACTCGAACATATACACACCATAATACATGTATCCCTGTCTAGGGGTAAGCAAAGAGCAATATGCCCAAGCGTCCTTCATATCCATGCACAGTATAGTGTGAGTTTTCTAACTATTACTTTGCGTTTGAGTTAACTAAAATTTGTATGGGAAATAGTTCAGCGCTCCAAGTAGAAATTTTAAGAACTAAAAATGCGAGCGTGTGATTGGTCAAAATGTTAACGCAATAGTAAAGTTAACGCGAAAGTAAATGTTAAAAAAACTCACACTAGGGCTACAGATTCATACAGTGACGTCTGTTTTATAGACTCCTCTATTCCATCTAGTATTAGAAACTAGGACTTCTAACTTCACTCTAATATAAAGAGTTTTTAGAAGAAAGCATATAGAGGGCGTCTGTGTATAAGTAAATAACAAGCAATGACAATATTCGACTGGAACCTGGTTGGCTTAGTACCTTGCCGCGAAAGCGAGGATCGTAGGTTCGAGTCACGGCCACCAGGATAAGTTTTCAATGCATTCTTCTTCTTTTAAAAAATCAATATAAGATTATCCTTTTTTAAGGACATTACGAATTTGATTTGTATCCTACCAATCTAATTCGTAGACCTTGTTATCCACTAATATTTTAAAATTTTACTTAATTTGTTTGGTCTTTCGTTCATTTTTCATACTCTCATTTTAAAATTTTGCTTAATATGTTTGGTCTTTCGTTCATCTTCCATACTCACAACGTGGCCAAACCACTTAAGAGGAGTGTCTGATGAGGCTCTTCGATGCTCATGCTGATTCAACTGCAAAGTATTACCTCTCCCCGCGCATGACGGTGAGTCGTTAACGCTACCATACTTTTATGTAAACCTTCCCCCCGACCCTCAATAAGAGAAAGAGCACGTATGAGATTATACCTACAATTTAGGCAGCAAAACGACTTTCAGGCCATAACTGTTTTCTACCCCTAAACTATAATGGATTTGAAAAAAAATGGTCTCATTTTATTAGGGAGAAAATAAACGATGACTGTACGTTTTCCTTTTTTTAATTTTCTGCCTTGATATTTTATAGGAACTAATGTGAGGGATTTATTTCGATTTTCAGGGCTTGATATTATTTTTCCTACACCAAACTTTAAATAAAGGAAAACGTACGAGCCTAGATATAGGTCTTATTTATAACGCCTCCAAAACTCATAAAAATCTATGAATGTTTAGTGGGGGGTAACAGTTAGGACCAAAAGGTCGTGAATGTATGGGAAATGTTTGGTCAGACTCCGCTCTTAACATACTTCTTTAAATTTTCGATACAACATCATTCACTTCTTTTTCTCAGCACACTATTCTTAATACCCAAAATATAAATTATATATATATATATAAATTTAATTTAAACTTCTTTCTTCGTTAAAAAAGCAGTAAAAGAATATATTTCTAAAAATGCTAGAGAATTTCTATAAAATTGAATCTTCCATAGGTATGTGTTCGCTTGGGCACGTCGCTCTCGTATCGCTGCTACATCGCTCAACGTCGCGAGCGCGTTCCGACCCGGATTGACCGTGACACGGCCCATTCTCCACCAAATTGGCTAGTGTATGTTCGCTATTATTTTACACATACCTAACCTATCGCTTTAGGATAGTAGCTGATTTTTCAAAAGTAATATACGTGGTGGTTGAGTTAGTTAGACCTTGGACTTAAAAACACTCTCTGGATCGAATCCCGGTGTGTACCAATGAGTTTTTAATTTAAAACTGTATGTACTTTTGTTTGACGTTTGATAACACCACTATAGTGCCTCAGAGAGCACGTTAAGCTGTCGGCCCAGGTTTCACTATACCAACTTGTGAAACTGTTTATTGATGGGTTATTGAGTCTATCCAAAACATCGCGAGGAGCTAGCCACTTGTTCGGTGTAGACTCATACCATCGGCTACGATGAGGTGGGATTAAAACCCCTCCGCTGGGTACCCTGGGGCCGTCTAAGCGGTCTCCGGCCCCGCTGATGATATGTATGTTTTGTACGTGGAAAATCTGATCACAAATATACTTGAAGTATAATAATAATCACGGCGTGTGACTTTGTATCTATCTAATCAAATCAAATCAAATCAAATATTATTTATTTCATGTAAATCTTTACAGATATTTATGAATAGTCAAAAAAAAAAAAAAGTTTTAACAATAAGGTCTAGGTGCGTTTGGTTAGGCTGCTATATATATATATATATAACCATTAATGATAAGAAAACCTACAAAGTCCATGAATAGAGTCGATCAATACATTGTTGTTTAACAAAAATGATTTTCCACTATGTCGGCTAAATGATGCCATTACGAAATGGGCTACAAAAAAGACAACTTACTCGTAGCTTTAAAATAGCCGCGCTGCTTTATCATTAAATCAACTGCCAGTTTTATAACTGCACCCTGCAAGAAGACTACCATCTCGATAAGAAATCAATTGAGTAGTCTATTGAAAACCGGTGAGCTTACAATCTAAAACCTGATGGTTTTTGCATCTGTATGTGGTAACGAAAACGGTAGGTCGGTCTAGCAAAGTTATAGAGCTCTTACCCAAAAAAACTCACCACATCTTAATCCCCGTTTTAAATTTTTCTGTTTTGTTCATGGTCGTGACTTTCGTTCTACTTCAAATAACTTTCCAAGGTCTATTTTTTACCAAATTTTGAAAAAAGAAAAATGAATTTTCAAATTTAATATCTTGTTAACGGAAGGTGTAACAGACTTCAATTTTGGTACAGAGATTCTTCTTTTAAAATAAAGTAAAAAGTTTTTCACGATTTTTAGATATTAAAAAAAAATGCCAGGAAGGTAAAGTAAAAGAGATGTTTTTCATACTGTTGTACATCTCCACAACGTCCGCCATCAAAAGTGAAACCACGAATTATGTAGACGATTTCTTTAAAACCAAGGCTCCTATTTCAGTATTTTTTTTAAATCTTGATAGGGAAAGGAAGGAGCAAATTAGACACATTATTTATCTTTTATAACTTTTACGATACTTTCCTAATAAATAATAGATGGATGTTTAATCATTTAATTTTTCTTTCAAATAATTATCTATGTACTTTTTCATTAAAAATATTAAAACAATTTTAAACTTAATGCAACAATATAGTATTCTCCACACTCCACGATTAACGGCCGTTAAAATAACTGAATATATTTTTTATTATTCATTATTCCATATTACTCAAATGATAATTAATGAAGCCTCAAAATATTCACTTAACAAGTCGTTTTATAATTAAAATCTCATAAAAAAGTTTACTCTCGGGCGTTAAAAGTATCATAATTAATTCCAAGCCAAATAAAGGCGTCAAATAATGAGTATTTCCGAACAATGGTACAACCTACCGCTCCAAAATGAATCCGAACATTTTTCGCTCCATTTCCAGTTTTACTTATGCAAATAAGTTTCGACAGTTCGACCGAGAGGCCTCTCAGAAATGAAAGCGTTTATGCTTGGAACTGAAAAACTTTAGAGACGCAGTTAATGGTTTGTGGTGGAATTTAAATTGGATGTGTAATGAAAAATGTTATAGGTGAATTTTAATTATTTTCGGCATATTTACTAGGTGTAGCTTCTAAGTAAAGGTTCTTCTTTATTTAATTAATGGCAACAATTTTTTTTACGGTGAGTGTTTATATTTTTATGGCAACATGATCGTATAAAAGAATACGATTCTTCTGCCAGTATCAAGTTTACACAAAGAGTCAAACAAGCACTATAATAATAAATATAATGACGGCCTTTATTTTAGTTTACAAAGTGAAGGGTGATTTTTGTTTTACAGTAGTTTTAATAGGAAAACTACTAACAAACATAACACTAATTAAAAATAAAAGACCTAACAAATAAAACTGACTAACTAATATATAAGTAATAATAATATTTATTTGTCCACCAAATCCAAACTCTGATCCGATCCGAATGTACCCATAACACTGGCAGCATTTGCCCTTTGTACTGCCAGTGATATTTTCTGTTTACAGTAGTATCCGAACGCACCGAATATTATAGTGCCTCTTATATTTGGTGCATTCTATAAGAGCTGTGGTGGTGGCTAGTGTGTCAAAGTCAGAGAATAACTGAAGTATTTAGTAGCCAGTTAATTTTATTTTTTATTGGAGTACTGCATGTGACTTTTATCTACCTGCTGGTAACCAGCCTACAAAATCCATGAATGGGATCGATCAATAAATTGTTGTTTAACAATATCGATCGCTCCCCCTATGCCGGCTAAATAATGCGGTTACGAACTGGGCGGCGAAAGACGAATTTGCATTTTAATCATTTATTTACTCCACAAAACAAAATAATAACAAAATAAATATAAATAAATCTTAGCTAAAATAAAAACCCTAAAATTAAATCATTATATTTTAATATTCTAGCTGCTTTATCGTCAAATCAATCGCCCGTTTCCTAACCGCTCAATGAAAGGAAACTACCACCTCGAAAGAAATCTAAGCAGTAGTCTCCAGAAAACCGGTGAACCCACAGACTAAAACCGAAACACGACTAGGTCCCTTGACGGTTTTTGTATCTGAATAGGCGGTGTAACGAGTCCGGTCGGTCGGTCTTTCTTCAAACTAACAAAAGTATATAAAATTGCTCCTGAGTTCTCCTGTGGAGTGTTTAGTGACGGAAAAAGAGTCAGAACGAAGATATTGGATCCCCTTGGGTACCCGAGGGAATTCGTCGCCGATAAGGAGATATAACGGTGCGTATCGCATCCATGCGAGAAGTGGGGACTTAAAGTTTTGTTTCCCTTCTTCTCGCACATTTAATATTACGAAACCAGTTGGATGCATGTTGAAATTACTTATTAAAATTACTAAGCTGGTGGCATCAAACTTTTTGCACGGCACTGGTTGCGGTAAGAATTTGACTACATAGAATCGAGCTGATTAAAAATAGTTCGAGCTCGTGGAAAACGTGAATTTCTGTTGCTACGGAAGGAGTAACAGACTTCAATTTTGGTACAGAGATTCTCCTTTTAAAATAAAGTAAAAGATTTTTATCAATTTAGACATAAAAAAAATGCCTTTCCTGGCCATGCCCTTAAAGGAAAAAGGAAGTTTTTCATACTGTTGTATATCTCCAAAATTTCAATCGGCGATACAAAAGTGAAGCCACGAATAATGTAGACACTTTCTATAAGACCAAGACTCCTATTTCAGTATTATTTGAAATCTTGATAGGGTAGATCATACATATTATTTCTTTTTTATAACTTTTATAAGACTTTCCTAATAAATTAATAGATAATCATTTAATTTTTATTTCATATAAATCTCGTAGCTATACCGAAGAAATCACACTAAGAGATAGACCGCCTCCGTAGACTAGTGGTGCAACTTTGGCGTTGCATCCGGGGGTCTTGGGATCCGGACCCATGGCAAAAAAAAAATTACGTTTTTCTGTGCAGTTTGCCATGGTCTGGGTTTTTATAAAATATAAAGTGTATTTATGTCGTTGTTTTTGGTACATATAATACAAGCTTAGGCATTTTTTTTATATATATGTAGGACAAATTACACATATTGCTCTGGCCACTAACTAAGCTCTAGGCTTGTACTATGTCTACCAGAAGTAACGATATAATACATATTATATTTTATAAACAAAATATAATATGTAGTTAACGTAATTTTTAACAATATATGGTAAGTTTTATTGCTCCACATTACACTGTTGTTATTTTATCCAGTTATTTTGTTTATTTATTACAAAAAAAAGACAACTTTACAGTGTAAAGGTTGTTTCCAAAACATATTTCTATCTAATTCCTACATACTTGTCTCATTTTTATTCCCGAGAGATTGCACGGGTAATTTATTGCACCTACAAGTATTTTGGAACTCATTCCAATTTTAAAAATCAATAATAAATGCATTGTCGAGTCTCCATCCCTTCTCCAGTGTCTGAAGAGGGTTTTTGTAGATTCCCGGTTAAGCCTGCAGACCAACTGCGCACTAATGACGTCATAGGTCGTCGACCCCGTACAAGTTTCATAAATACGTGAAAGCATTATTCTGCCCATTGTAACCTCTACTAGTGGAAAACTCCCATAGATTGTACGGAGTCTGGGAATGTTAGAGGCATTTTTATGTGACGCCGCCTCGCGGATTGATTACGTTATATTGCTTGGCTGGATTAATACTTGGTGAGCATAAATATGTAACTGATAACTTCGCTAGGCCGACCGTCCGTTTTCGTTTTAGTCATACAGATGCAAAACCTTCGAGTGGCCTAGTCATGGTTCGGTTTTAAGGTGAGGTGAGAATGCCCCGATAGTTCCGATTTTTTTGTTAAAATTAGACTGTTTTGAGATGAACGGAAAAATATTTTCTTAATCTGGAGAATATTAGTGATATAACCGTTAAGTCAGAAACGTAAAATAAAACAGTTTCATCGATAGAAATAAATCGTGAAAATAACTTTTCTTTTTTGGATTTTATGATATTACTATAAATGTTTAACATGATTTTTTGTTTATATATGATAAATAAAAACAAGATTGTTAAATCGTTTTTTTTTATGTAGTTTTTCTTAAATTTAAACTCATTGTGACTTACGACATTTTGTTTCCGTGCGACTTTTGGTAGTCCAAGCTCTCTACTCTCATCAGAAACCGTACTTATAACGCTGAGATAAAACATAGGGAAGTAGATACAAATACGTAATTTCACTTCACCATGTTTATGATCCTACTGCACATAATGGCATGTGGTGTTCAGTTGATTTTCAGCAGAAGCAGCGACGATAATAAACTTGACTCTTGTACCTAATGCAAATTCGTATTATTCGCCGCCCATTTCGTAACCTCATTATTTATTTAGCATATTGGAAGCTACTAATGCTATTAAACAACAATTGATCAATCGCATCCATAGGCTTAGTAGGTCTACTAACCATCAGTTTGATAGACACAATATGTTATACATACATACATATATATATCTTCACGGGTGCCTTACGGCGCAATATGGTCGATTTCGAGAAAAACCCGGTCATAAATACTCGCATGTAGTTTTTTTGTGAAATGAGAGTGTAAATGTGTTTTAGGGTCCTGTAAAAACATGTTTATAAAAGTACCCCTACGATGAGGTGTCTGTCTTTCTGCAATAGAATATCTCGAGAACTACTTACTGGTTCCATTTACTAAAAAAATGGAATAGTTATATTATTTTTAAAATATTTTCATTAGAATACGACATGTGACTTTGTATTTACTTAATGATAAGCAGAACTACAAAATCCAAAAATCGGGTAATAATATTAAAACAATGTATTTTTATTCAAGAAGTGTATTAATAATAACTATTAAAGCAAAGCAATAGCAACCAAACAATATCCATCTATATGATAACCAACATAAAATTAATGATGAATATCTAATTCTATGTTGTACATGTTTAGTAGCATTGGTATGTGATATAATTCTAACATTCGACGAAGCAAATATTCACTATTTGATTTACTCAAAAAAATTTGCGAAGTATCTTCCAATAGAATATTGAAGAGATCTATTCTATTCATATCAATATCCCGAGAACCTGAAGCAAAAAATATATTTGTTAAATCCTTGTATTAGGTTTTATATCGTTATTATAATACCTATTGTTAGCATTTTCAAGAAAATAAGTTGAGTATTACATATGACTTCCATTTTCACAGACAATCTCCTTGGCCGCGAAAAATAGATAAAAGATAAAGAAGGCTGTTAACGAGAAACCGTGGCGCGTGGAGGTCGTGCTTTCTGATGCGCTATTTGTTTTTCCTATTTGATTGTAAATGTACACTGTTATTCATTTTAAGTAAAATATACATGAAGCTAAAACACTTATTTCGTGAGTATTATTTAGGGTTTCCGGAAGAAGTCTAATACTATGTACATACAGTGTACAGGTAAACACCTTTATCTGTGTATTCCTGATGGGTATTCCTAGGTATCCCATTGTTCTTTAAAAAAAATGGGAGGCCTATGAATACAAATATATTTCCAATTTCTCTAGTATAATATGAGCTAAATATTAAATTTATCTTAGGAAGGCAGTAGAAATATTCTTTATAATACTGGGAAAACCCCTTCTCAGGTGTGGTTAGTTATACCTATACTAATCGAAATATATTTTTATATATTAAATAATTATAAGCACGAAGTATTTAAAATTGTTAAATATAGCATTTTTGTAATTTTATAAGTTATTTTTTTCTTAAAGGCGCAAGAAAGCGCAAGAAACATCTTTGCAATAGGAAACTACATATAAATAACAATATAATTATATTATTATCAAATCACAGAAATGCACAGTAATATATTATAATATATATACTAACATTTTGTTGTAGGTATTTTGGACATATTTTAATTTCGCTCAGTAAGTAATACTATAAGATTTAATTACATAATTATTGAATTTCTTACCTCCCGGAATTAAAATATAAAGCATACATTGCGATTATAAAACACAAACGTAAAAAAAAAAACAAGTAATAACTAACATTAACAATGAACATAAGAACAGAATACACGAGCGCATTAGTAAACCTCCAAGTTTGAATTGACGTTATTTGTTATACAAACCTGTGGCGGATCCACCTCCCCGATAGCTCGGCTGCGGAGGGAACACACCACAGAGCAAAGGCACGCGGAAACAACGCGTGCCCTCGGATCGGGCGAGCGTGGCTGGCTCACAAGCGCACGGGAAGCATTGAAAAAGGCCGTTTGGGGCCTTCACAAAGGCCGTTCAGTCAGCAGCTGCAGGATGTTGATGGTGGTTGCAGGTGGGGGCCGGAAAGGAAACCAACGAGTGCACGAAACAAAATGCTACTCGGGTCCCAACAGTCCGGCTGCCGTGTAGCGATGCGTCGCTTCTGCTGACTCGGTCCTCTTCCAATGCGGGTCCCGTGGGTCTGGAGTGCGTCAAGTCCTCGGCTTCGGCGAACGACAACCTTGTCGTGTACTAATAGCTCCTAGTAGCTTCTCTTGTGGTAGTGGATGTAAGAATAAATCCAAAGCCGAGAAAATGAAGACCCTTGTGCGCAAAGAATTACCCAAATGGGACCCCCGACCGGTGTGCGATTTTCGCCGCCGAATCCGCGACAATTCGGCGGCCCTATGCACCCTACATGTCAGGTACAGCCAGTCTGTTGAAACCCTTTTGCTAAAATATTGATTTACAAAGAACACCTTATTAATTACCTACATTTTAGTATATAATACTTGTATGTACATATAAACACCTGGCCGTTAGCGCAGTATAACGGCCACAAACCTACCTAAATTAACCAAATAGATTAGGTCTCGGAGCCCTCCAGACGCATCGGGTCGTCGGGGGGACTCCGGGTGTATACCTCCCTAGAGGCCCTTAGGTCTAGACCCAGCTCACGTAGGTCTAGACAGCCTGAGTGTCTGGGCATTGATGCTACATGCATCCAATGTATGGACCTAGAGAGTTGCCGACCAATCTAACGACGATTGGTATGGCGCCGGCCAACAATATTATTGTCGACAACTCCCTAGAGCCCTTAAATCACCCGAGGTACTGTTATACCACAATAACAGGACCTCGAGGGATTGCCCTTGTATGTGTTAGGATTTACTTGGGGAAAATTATGACACCAAGACATAATATCATTTATTATTCTTGTTGGGCTCAGAATCCAGTTCGATTCTGCCCAGACCACTACCTTTTACATAGTAGGTCGTGGTGATACACATTACTTATAAGAATCATACCAGATTCATACAAAAAACACAATATTCATATAAGAAATTACACATTTTACAAAATTCTTATTATATACACAATGGGGATACCAGTAGGGCTCATATGTATTTTAGGGGTGGGTAGCAACATCTACCTACCCCTAAATACCATTTAATATACATTTGAACATAAATATTGGTAATATTTCAATAATTAATTTAATTATTATAGTGCCACGCCCACTTATGCGATGTGCGTAGCGATATATGTTGTAATGGGCTCTCAGATACCCACGCATTTTATTATTATTTTATGACTTTATTTCGACCTATTTTCATGTTTTTCAGCCGAAACTGAGTTTCCGCAACAAAACCACTCTTGGCAAAAAAAAAATGGGTTCATATAGAGCAACTATGTAAATGATTTTGTCTCGCTCACCTAAACCTACGCTTTCAGACCACCTCATACGTCATGTCTGTGTAAACGCAGGGCGCTATAGTGGTGACGACAGTGATCACGTCATGTCTGCTAGTGGACTCAATAAAAGAAAGTTTACAATTCATAAAGTAGCACTTTAGTGGAGGCGACAATGATCACGTTATGCCTGTTAGTAGACACAGGTAAATTGAGTTTGCAAATCATAAAGAGCCTTTATGGTGGTGGCGTCAGTGATTACGTAGTGGTCACAGGGAAAGTTAGTTTTCAATTCATAAAAGGCCACTATAGTGGTGACGTCAGTGATCATGTCATGTCTGCTAGTGGACTCAATAAAAATATGTTTTCAATTCATAAAGTAGCACTTTAGTGGAGGCATCAATGATCACGTTATGTCTGTTAGTAGACACAGGTAAAATAAGTTTGCAAATCATAAAGGGGCTTTATGGTGGTGGCATTAGTGATTACGTAGTGGTCACAGGGAAAGTTAGTTTTCAATTCATAAAAGGCCACTATAGCGGTGGCGTCAGTGATCTGGTCATATCTGCTAGTAGACTCAATAAAGTAAGTTTTCAATTAATAAAGTAGCACTTTAGCGGTAGCGTTAGTGATCACGTCATACTGCTAGCGGATACAGATAACTATAGTGGTGGTGTTAGTGATCACGTCATGTCTGCTAGTGGTCACTGGGAAAGTTAGTTTTCAATACATAAAAAGCCACTACGATGGTGGCGTCAGTGATCATGTCATGTCTGCTAGTAGACTCAATAAGGTAAGTTTTCAATTCATAACGTAGCACTTTAGCGGTGGCGTTAGTGATCACGTTAGTTTGCTAGGATTTATTCTATAGGAAAGTTAGTTTACAATTCATAACGTAGCACTTTAGCGGTGGCGTTAGTGATCACGTCATGTCTGCTAGTGGTCATAGGGAAAGTTAGTTTTCAATACATAAAGTGCCACTATAGTGGTGGCGTCAGTGATCATGTCATGTCTGCTAGTAGACTCAATAAGGTAAGTTTTCAATTCATAAAGTAGCACTTTAGCGATGGCGTTAGTGATCACGTCATGTCTGCTAGCGGATACAGATAACTATAGTGTGTGGACACAGGGAAAGTTAGTTTACAATTCATAAAGGGAGGTGGCGTCAGTGATCGTTAGGTAAAATTGTCTAAGTGCATTTTTTTTAAATTAAATACCTAAATAGCCTACCACATAATATACCTACTTGTATACAGATAGATATACTTTCCCATAATTGGGTACCTACCGATCTTATTAATATGTATTAAATATAGTATATATTTTTAAAGTTTAAAGTATGTAGTTGCCTTCAATAAAATAATATTTCGCCGCGGTAGGATGAACTGCGTTAGTAGGTAATACGGATATTTCCCGTGGGCTTCCGACTGGTTTCATTGCATATTCTCGTACGTATGCACCTTGAAATGTTGCGCAAATAACATGGTTTTGTCTGTTTCAATAATGTTCAGAACATCCAATATTTCTTTTTTAAATATTTATGTAAAGTATGTTTGTATGTTTACTAAAACGTTAAAAAAGCATTTTTTTCAAGTGGATACGGAAGTACTATATAAATCTTTATTTATACTTGTATGGTAAATGTGAAAGATAATAATATATAGATGTCGATACTTAATCATTCAAAACAGCTGAACCGATTTGATTCTAAGTGTGCGATATATACATAAGACTATAATCAGTAGGTACTACTATGGATCTAATTTAAAATTCCAGTCGGACGAAGGTAATGCTTCTGCTCGCAATTAATAAAATGTTTTTTTGACAGTTTTTTTTTTATATTGGAGGATGCGACCGCATATTACTTTATTCTTCGTTAGGCCGACCGACCGGACTCCTTACCACCACCCATACAGATGCAAAAACCGTCAAATGACCTAGGGCCTGACCAAAGAAAACGATCGCCAATCGAATTGCCGCATCGATCGATAAAAATGTATAGGAATTTTACTCTATGAGTAGAGCCTGATCGACGAGAAACGCCCCGTAAGGCCCCTAGTCATGTTTCGATTTTAGTCTTTGGGTTCACCGGTTATTGGGAGACTACTTCATCGATTTCTTGTCGAGGAGTAGTCTCCTTTCAAGGCACGGTTACGAAACGGGCTATTGACTTGACGATAAAGTACCGAGAATATTAAAATCTACTTGTAATGCAAATACGTCCGTAATTCCGCCCATTTCGTAAACGCATTATTTAGCTGACATAGTGGGAGCGATCAATAGTGTTAAACAACAATGTATTGATCGACCCTATTCATGGACTTTGTAGGTCTGCTTAAAGTCACATGCCGTGCTCCATTTAAAAAAAAACTACCTAATATCTATTCATTGCTATCTAGCACTTTTAATTGCTCCCACTATGCCAGCTAAATGATGCAGTTACGAAATGTGCGGTGACTAGGACGATTTTGTACTACGAGTCTACTTTATAATATCCTCATTTCGCAGCTATATTGTCAAATTAACTGCTCGTTTCGTAACCGTATCCAGATAGGAAAATACCAATATTAACCTTATGATTTAACGATTTTTTATTAATTAATTTAAAAACAAATTTACCGCCTCAATAGACTATAATAATAAAGTGGCTGCGCCTTTGGCGTTGTAATTAGTAGTGGATTCGATTCCCACTCATAGCAAAAAAATATCTTTACATTTTTTCCCTGCAGTTTGTCATGGTCTAGGTATTTATAAATATAATATGTTATATGTCGTTGTTTCTGGTACACATAGTACAAGCCAAGAGCTTAGTAGCAATAAGTACTTATGTGTAAAATAATAATAATATATGCTATAATTAAGTAATTTTAATTTTGCAACTTAGCAAGTACTTGTAGGTTAATTTATATTGAATGACAGATCTTTTAACTCTATAACTACTATAGCTATAGTAAAAGCCTTACCATAAATGTTAATAGTTAAAATTCAGGTCAGGACCATTCCCTACAAGTTGGGATTCGCTTTGGAGAATTCCTTCCAATAAATTAGGCGATTCCAGCTTTTTGCTTTGATCTTATTGGCGGGTAATTGAATACGATATTAAAATAGCGTAATCATTTATTTGGGCCACAAATTATAAATTATTTGGACTTCTTAAATTATATACTAATACATATATACAAAATTAAATTGCTATATTTTTATAAATTCCACATCGAAAGTTCTTAAATTGAAATTTTATCGATTAAATTTCATTTAAAAATTTCTGGTGGGTGGGACTTAAACCCACGACCCTTGCTGTTGCGGCAAAGTGCTCAACCATTGAGCCAACTATACTGAGCACTTTCTGTACATATACAAAACTAGGGTTTATAATTCAATTCTAATATAGAGTAATTAGAAGGTCCCATGATATCGACCACAAATGGCTTAACTATAACCCGATAATTTGCGCCATTTTATCTACCTATCCTGTCAAAAAAATGGCGCTGATGCACCCTACGCGGAAAATATCAAACGCCCAAATATAATTATACAGCTCTCAATAAAGACTATACCTATTTGATTCGTTTGGGGCCGGAACCATTGAATTGTGAGTGACAGGTGCTCTGAGGCCCTTAGCCCTACCATAAGTGTTTGCTTCGTATTAACGTAATGTTAGCAAGTGAGTAACAACCAATAGGATCAAAGCAGCCCAGCCTAGTGGTTAAGTTACTTCGCAACTGATAACAAGGTTAAGCAGATGACTACAAGGCCGGACCCGGGATCGGTGACCGCTTTATACAACGAGGCTATACCATCATAAACACCGCAACAATCTCGCCACTTGTTAATTGTTGCCTCCGAATACCATCGGCGAAATAAGGATGGGTTAATATCTCCGATGGGTACCCTGAAGTCGTTTAAACGGTTTTCGAGAGCCAAAAAGGCACCCGTGATGGTTTTTTTTTAACAACCAATAGGATTTTTTTAATAAAAAACTTATGGTAGAGTATCTGGTTATATTCACATGTTTCTGGATATATATTATTGCTAAACGTTTGGTCGACACATCTGTACCCCTAGTGTGAGTTTTCTTACTATTACTTTGCGTTTGAGTTAACTAAAATTTGTATGGAAAATGGTTCAGCGCTCCAATCGGAAATTTTGAGAACTAGAAATACGGTCGTGTGATTGGTCAAAATGTTAACGCGGTAGTATAGTTAACGCAAAATTAAACGTTAACATTTTGACCAATCTCACGCTCGCATTTTTAGTTCTCAAAATTTCCGCTTGGAGCGCTGAACTATTTCCCATACAAAATGTTAACGCGGCAGTAAAGTTAACGCAAAAGTAAATGTTAAAAAAACTCACACTAGGGCTACTGGTGACCAACGAGATTGAGTTCTTGTAACCTATTAGTAGCAATTTGGTATTTTTATTTATTTATTATGATTATTTAGTTTAATTCTTTAATAAATCACCCAACTTTAAGCTACTAATAATATAATAATTCTCCATTAGGTAATTAAATAACATTATATATTTAATATTCTATATCCTATTTCGAGTTATTATTTTTACAATTTTATTATACCACTAAATTGTATAGAATTATATACCTTTATTAAAAGACATGTAGTAATTTTGAAAACAGTCGTTTATTAAATGCGCTTAATTGACAGCTATTCTTGGATGAATGGAATAGTACTTTTTGTCAGTAGATCTGATGCTGAAGAAACTTTGCTCGAAAGTTTTTGGTGTGGGCGCTTCTGGTTGTACTGTAAATCTTCTCAGAAGAGATGCTATGCCAATTTTTACTTGGAGTCTAGCGAAACGAGCTCCTGGAATAATAATATAGATATACATGCATATAGAATAATATACATACGAGAGTAAGTACATTTTTATATTAATTATTTATTTTAGTACACGTATGACCAAATCGACTAAACTCATATAATTCTTATTCCCGTTCTTAATGTTATAAGTACTTATATATAACATTAAGAACGGGATAAAATACAAATAATTAACCTCATATTGTATTTTTTTATATTATTATTATCTTGGAATAAAAACTTAAACGAGTTTGGTGAAATCTGCTACTTATCTTCTTATTTATAAAAAGTTCATAGAGTGTTTTAGTTAAAATGGTGTTTTATCTCTTTTCTATCAAAAATGATTTTTATTAGTAGGAAAGACACAATATATTATATTAACTAAAATGCTCAATAAAGTTATTTTAAATAAAAGGGCTAGCCTTTATACATACGCGACAAAATCGCATTGTTTGGTGCAGACTCTAAATACGGCGACAACGAAGTGGGAATATAGAAATTAAACCCCTCCCGAGCGGAGGGGTTTCATTTCTATATTCCAGGGTTTTTATAAATGCCTTATTAGGGTAATCTTATATTAAATTTTTAAAGATAAAAATGCAATGAAAAAATTCTTGGTGGGTGGGACTCGAACCCACAAACCTAATAAGGAATTAGTAAAAAATGCATAAATATAAAATACTGAAAAAAGTAAAAATAAAAAAACAGACTCCTCTGCTATCTAGTATTAGAAACTAGGACTTCTAACTTCACTCGTATAGAGTTATCAGAAGAAAGCTAATAGAGGGCGTCTGTAGTAGATAACAAGCAATGACAAAATTCGTGAGGGGTGACTGAAGCCTGATTGGCTCAGCGGTTGAGCGCCTGGCCACGATAGCGAGGTTCGTGGGTTCGAGTCCCTCCCACCAAGATTTTTTTTATTGCATTTTTATCTTTAAAATTTTAATATAAGATTATCATAATAAGGAATTTATAAAAAATGCATAAATATAAAATAACTTAATATTAAATTTTGTGGTATGGAACTGGCAGCTCTGGACATTTGTTGGTTATTTAGTCGCCGAAACCGTACCCAATATAGAGTCAAAAATCTTTGCTAAAAAAGTTCATTGTTAAAAGTGTTTTGTCATAGTGCGTACTTCTCGGTGATCGCGTATTTAAAATACTGCTACCAAAAATATTTATAATACACTTTTGCTTACCTAAGCATATACGATTCCCTTCACCAAATGGCAAAAATGTATACTTTGCTTGAGCATGCGATACACTAGTTCGAAATCTTTCAGGATCAAATACTTCAGGCTTTGGGTAATATTTATCATCTCTATGCAAAGCAAAAACTGGTATTATCATCATTACACCTTTATCTACTTTTAGATTTCCAACCGGCAACATTGTAGTTCTAGTACATTTTCTTTGAATGATTCCTATGGGAGGATATTTCCTCATAGCTTCATTTATAACCATATCTAAATATTCCATTTTATCTATGTCATCATACGTAGGCTTATCTCCACTTTTAGTAAAAGTTTCATCAATTTCATTCTGTAGTCGAATTAAAATATCAGAATTTTGAGCCATTTCCAGTAGAACAAAATTCATAGTATTTGCAGATGTATCAGCACCAGCCAAAAAGAAAAAGTAAGCTTGAGCTGCCAGCAACTCATCGCTTGGTTCTAATTCATATCCAGAATTTTGGTCCTTCATTACACCGTTTCTCTGTAATTCTTTACAGAGATCAATGAAATCATGTCTTTTCTGTTCAAATTGTCGTTCCCGTAAAACGCTCTTCACAACTCCTATAAAGAAGTCCTCATGATCACCAAATATTTTTATTTTCATGAAGTTAAATAATGCCACTGAAACGTTTCCGATAAAAAATCTTAGATTATTAATAAACGATGGTGCCACACTACTTATAGACATATCTAAGAATGGTGAATTCATTGTATTTTGTGCTTTCGTATCGATTCCGAACACTGCGGAACCTATAGAAGCTGTTGTATATCTGTACAATAAACTAAAGGGGTCATCGCACAAGTTTTGGTCCACAAAACGAACGAAGTCATGACCTGAATGTTGAAGAATGTAAAACATATTTTTTAAACGAGAACTGGTGAAAAGTGGTGACAGTTTCTGGCGAAGCAACTTCCACTTGGGATAATCGTCTGTAAACAAAATGTTGTCGGAAAGTAAATCGTTTTCGGCGTTAGTAACAAATCCTCTAGCTGTGAAATTTTGAAAATCTGCTGCAAGAACATGTTGAACGACCTCCGGATCTCTTACTAGAAGGGCGGTTTTTGATCCCCAGAATAATCCTACATATGGTTCTGTAGGATGTTTGTCATAAATGTCCTTGCATATTTCTGCAAGAGACCGATCTCCAGATATAAAATCCCATATAGTGCCCAAAGATATTCTTTGTTTTTCGTGTGTTACATCTCGTTTCTTCCAATAATCTGAGTTCCTTTTAAATAAAAAGTAATATGTGAGACTAAGCAATATAAAGAAAAGTAAATAAAATAACATTTTGCAATGGTGTATAGGGAAGTGCACGCCAAACTGGAGGTGATGTGTACTATACCTTTATACTTGTACTCTTCTAAGACATGTTTTTAAAGATAATTGCCGTTTTTATTGTTTGAATGTCATCCGCGATTTATTTTGCAAATACTATGTTTTGTTAAATAGTGTGTTATTCTAATGTTAGTAGTATCTAGTCATTATGATGACTGACACTATTTGGTATATTATGTGGATCCTAGTTGAGTATGTATTAGATTTTAATTATCCATTTATGTTTATATATAAACTAGTACTTATAATTTTGTAAGATATAATTAGGGAATGATTTTAATAAGTGATTTTAACTCTAGGTTTACAATGAATAGCTGTATCAACTCCCAAATTACATGTTAGTATTATTTTACTACTAAGTTTTATATATCAGCCTTAGTGCACAGTTTCGTATCAGCTTAAGTTTTGTTTGTTAATAACGTTAAGTAATTTATTTAGAGATTTGTTTAAGGAGGTGGTGAATTCGATTAGTACGTTTTTCTATACAGTTGGTCTAGTTGTTTATATCATAATTAAAATATGTATTAGGATCGTATGTAGCACCGTTTTTAAATAGTTATTCTTAAAAAAAAAATTACATGATTAATGTTTTTAATATATATATCAATTTCAATAAAAATATCTTGCAAAACTTGTGGTATTTATTTTGTACAACCTCCTAAACCGACCAAGATCATAGCTTAGAGGCACAATTTATTATTACTTTTTAAACTACTCACAGAGTTTTAGTTACCGATTTTTTATCTCTATCGTATGCCGATTTAGTACTCTGACGATTCGTGCGAATTAAAAAGTTGCTACCTTTAGATACTGATACATTTGGAGCGGATCACAAGAAATATTGTCTATAATGTTTTCTAAAATAGTAAATAATTGTGCTAAAATTATGAGTTGATCGGTTTGTTTGATTGTTTGCGAACTACTACTCGCATATTAGCGGCATAGCGCTCAAGGATCTATACTAAAACTCTTCTAAATTGTAAATATTGTAATTTACTCTACAGATGACCTGGTCTAGTAGTTATGGCGACGAACCCTCGACCCAAACCCTCACAAATTTCTGTACAGTTTGCCCGTCAGTCTGGGTGTTTATAAAATGTATTCATAGGTATCGTTGTTTCTAGTACACATAGTACAAGCCTAAAGGTTAGTGAGTGACTAGGGTTAATATGTGAAATGTGATACATAATATGTTGTTTAACTGTTAGAAAACTGGCATACCCGGCAAGCATGTTTTGTCATGAAGTTTGTAAAAGCTGTTGTATTGATTACCACGTTTCTGGTACGATATATTATTATCACAGGTAAAGTAACCCATTACGAAGCACTCAAGATGGACAAACACACAAGATGGACAAACACACGAGTTAGACAAATACACAAGATAGACAAACACACAAGATGGTGGTTAATGCGGCAAGGCCTAATAAATTCCAAGAAAATCATTGGTATGAAGGCAACAGGTCTGGACAAGATCTGAAAAAAAAGTGAACCCAAATAAGGCTACTGGGTGGAGTCTTCTTAGGACACTACACGTAATAAACACCTTCATACTATAGATCCCACATGCAGATTTTGTGGTAATGAGCCCGAATCCATGTGGCAACTACTATGTGACTGTGGCGCTAGGGCCATCCCAAGAATCTAATACAGGATTATCCGGATCCAGAAAGCGACAGGCTCATCAACCTTGGTACTTATGTACGTCAATAAAGTATTTGGGGACAGGACTGAGGTTTGTGGTTGACATCAGTCGAAACTGATGTCAACCCCAAAACCAATTAAGGTAAGAACCCATTAACAATGTTTTGTAAAAGGGTTACTCGAGGTTTCTCAAGTGCGACTATGAAAAACTGGACATCGAATGATATACGATTGGACAGTAGAAACCAAATCTATTAATAATTGTTTATAAAGGTTATGTATGAGTAAATATTTGATGACTTTTTATTACAATATGAATTGGATTTATTTAAACAAAATAATACGTTGTTTAACTAAGCTAGTGTATATTTTTTCCGTCTCATTACTTGTAAGGAAGTGTTAACAAAAACATGCTCTAAATTATAAATGTTTGTCTTTTTTAACGCAGTTAAAATTTTGTTTTGTTAAAACTGATACACTCAATATTTATTCGGATGACCCCGTGATTTGATAAAAAATATATTACCTAAGACTATTAAAATTATAATTATGAAAACAACTTTGTTACTATTCACATAATAAGATAACAATAAAACAAATTAATTTTTATTAAATAGTAAAGTCATTTTAATAAAGAAAATATTAATTACGTTATATTTATATAAAAGTTACATAACACAAATATACAGGTTAAAATTCTTATTTAAATTAATTAAATATCTTAATACTAATACTAATTAAATAATAACTCCTTTTTAACTAATCGTTAAATACAGGAAAAGTGCCAATAATAATCGAGCTAAAATTTATATTTTTTGACCATCAGTTTTGCTGTCCTGGACTGATGAAGAGGATAGAACTCTGTCAACCCAGCGTCTGCAGCCAGCTTCCCAAAGGTAACCAAGGTCAGGGTAGAGAATCCAGCCTTGGTTGCGCTGGTTTGTGCAGCTGTTCCTATGAAAACTGTCACTGTCACCTTTAAGCCCAGCGTTTTGCAGAGTGGCTCCCTGTAATACAACAAATTATGTCAGTATGTGTGATGTATGAAGAAGGCAATTTTTTTTTTCATTTGCGACAGTTCCATGGGAAAAGTTGTTAGATTTGATCAGTAGAAAACCTCATATTAGCCCAAATTATAACCTTTCAAAGTCAACATGTATAGGTAGGCAGGCAATATAATTTAAAGTTAAACTGACTGATTGTAATAAATATTTCCAACATAAACTACATAATTATATAGACAGGGTAATATTAATTTAAAGGGTATTTTTAATTTTAATTTTGATTTTAATTATTTTATAGTTATTATTTATAATTAGTTATTAATTATTTTATTGTCATTAGTCAAATAAAATAAAAAAGTTTTTTTTTTACTCACCTTGCACTAAGCAGTTTCTCACCCAAACCTAATCCTCGATAAGGTCTTGTGACCAGCAGACCCAGACCGCTCAGGTATTCATCGACACCAAGTTCTTCAAAGAGATATCTGGAGTTCTCCATATAAAGAAGGACTTTAAACAATTTGAAGGCTTTCACATGGGAATATTTCTGGAATCAGATTAAAATATGTTAATATAAGAAAATCTGGGATAAACCCCGGTTTAATACTGTTTAGTTAATAAATCAACATATCAACAGAGAACAGAGGACGATCAATAACTTATATTATCATCTAACAACATCGTTCCCACGATACCTACATATAATTACCCATTTTTATATATTTGTCTACAGGCGGTAGTAAACTGTACCTAAATAACAACCACTATAGTACTTATGTTCACAAATAATTAAATTTAATTTCGATTCAAATAATATCGTGTTATGAAATGTCTCACTATCTTACCTCATCAAACAATTGTGGTTCATCAGTACGTTTGACCCTCAAGCAGTTGACAGCCACCAGCTCCTTCTTGCCCTGAACCTCGCGATAGCATCCGAGACTGGTCCTCAAGGATATCAGCTTGCTCCAACACTCCTTCATCACATCCAAACTTGGCTCGTCATTATACAGCTCTGAAGTAAATTAAATAGTTTTAATATTTTTGAACTTAATTACGGACTTAATCTTCATAAAAAAAAAAAAATATTATACGAGCGATTGATTTGACGATACAGCAGAAAGGATATTAAAATATACTCGTAAATCGAATAAGTCTTTGTTGCCGCCCATTTCATAGCAGCAGCCAGCACAGTGGGAGCAATGAATTCTGATAAAGAACAACGTATTGATGGACATATTTAATGGACTTAATAGGTATAATTATCATCGGGTAGATACAAAGTCACATGCCGTTCTACAATAAAAAAAATATGTTCAGGTATCCCACTCCTGTCTGTGTAACATGATGATAGCATTAGAAAATACTCTTAGTAAAAGCTAAAAATTCACTGAGGGTTTCTTCTTATATTTTACGAGTCCCAGTTCCAAGAGTAAGAGAATCATGTCACCTCAATAATTTATGGCGATTTCGAAATAAAATTGTTATGATACATTTCATAATCCTTGAAAAAACTAGACCCTCGGCTCAGGATTTTAGTTTCATGTTTTTTCACAACCTGACTGGTAGATCAGAAACCCAACTTATAGGAAATGTGACTGATCCCACCTATATGATCCACCTTACAACTCAACGAATCTGTATAAAGAAATACTAACCAAGACTAGAACACATAAACTCATCGGGAATATAATCTGTGACGTACAGCTGGACAGCCAGCTCGTCGTCTTTAGGATGCAGGTCTTCGATAGTCCACACCGCACCATCGTTTTCCCATCGTTTGTATACTACGGGGCAGGTCTCATCCCATTTACGTCTGTATGGCATCCTTTGGTGGAAGATTAATTGGTTACACGAATCTTTATATGAAGACTGAAAAAGTAAAGGAAAGTTATAATTTAAAAGACAATGCACTATTAGATACTGTATTGATAGTTTAAATGTAGCTAAAAAATAAGATAAAGTAGTCTAACACAGAGGTAGTCCCGACTCTATTGTATGAAAGTCCGACATTACATTGGTAATACGGTACAAATGCATTAATTTCGCCAAATATGTATACGATGTCAAAAAACCAAACCGAATTGTCAATAAAGTAATTGGGAAACTAATGGGATTTAAGCAAATAGATATGAAAATGTAAAAGAGTATTGTAAGGATAATATATTTAAAAATAATAAGAGTTCAAATAACATATTTTTTATCAAAACATGTTTACAGTACTGTAATGACAAATCAGATATTATAATATTGAAATGAAGGGTAAACCTTGAGCCACTGGAGAGCATGACCAAACTACCCAGCCCCTACACTGTTTAGCTATGTGTCGAATTTTTTTAAAACAAAGATATTATAGGCCTAGACAAACGCCAACTGAAATGTTACTGTTAAAACTATTTTTTTATAGTTGCCTTCTAATATAATTCTAAAAAAACTGCAGTATAAAGGAATCCCATATATAAGATATCATTTCTGTGGACACCTATTTTAGATTAATCTTAGATAGAGAATGCAGATTGCACCTGCGCAAACAATATTATTTAAACTTGGTTTAGTAGTACTATCTACGCTAAACTTCATTGTAAATATATATGATGGTTATTTAATATCTTAAAAACAAAAAAAAAACAAAAATTTTTAGGATATATGCAATTCTTATTTACCTGCCATTTTGTTTTATTACACAATTTCGATAGTTTTACACAATCACACATACACAACCGCTATCCACACAATATTCAAATTCACATACTTTACTAACATAAATCACATTCATTCAACTTATCATACTTCGAAGACTATTTTAAAAACAAACCTTTATTTTTTTAAGAATTCTGTTCTTTCAAAAGAGTTTTTTTATTCGTCTAGTCCGAACGGAACCTCTGCAATGACTGAAGTGGAGGTCAGTATTAGGACCAAATAAGTTATGTTTTAATCTTGACAATAAATATCATATCAAGTCGTAAACAAAAAATAAGGTTTATCAGAGGTCATTAAGTTTATTTTCGGACAAATTCACGATAAAGATTTAAGATAAATGTCCTTTAAAAAAAGCGTGTAATGGCTTTAGAGGTTAATTAGGTCAAATAAAAAAGGTAAGGGTTTCTCCCTATCATCGATTACGCTGATGTCTGCTACCCTAATGTTAGTAAAAATCTACTTAACAAACTTAACCCCCTTCCTAAACTATGCATAAGTATTGTCTTCGGCCTGCGTATGTTACCGAATACTGCAAAAAGTTAAGGTGGCTCAATATCCGGTCCCGTAGATCAGTACATCTGCTGTCCTTTTTATATAATATACTATATAACCCTAATACTCTCTCTTACCTTAAGACTTGTTTTCTTTTTGGTGATTCGCATGACGGTCCCCGCTTTTCTGTCAATAATCTTCTGAAAACCCCGTCACATGTCTCTACCAAATATTCAGATTCGTTTACGGTGTCTGCTGCTCGCCAGTGGAATTTACTTCCTCTGATTATATGATCATCGCCTTCCATCAGAGTGTTTAAACATTTGCTCACAACTCATTATCTGAATACTTAACTAAATTCTAGATTCCCTAGTGGTAATTTTGTTTGGTGTGGTATGTAAGTCTATGTATTGCGTGTATTATATTATATACCGTATTTAAGTAGTTTATGTATTGTTATGGTATCCCAGCGAGGATCGTCGAACTCATAACCAACTTATTAACTGCCCGGTCAATTTCTATTAGATTCAAGGGTAATAAACTTGCCCCTCGTTCTACCTGAAGAGGCCTCCCCCAGGGTTCTGTGCTAAGCCCCCTCCTTTACAATATTTATACACATGACCTTCACCGTAAACAGTCAACTTATTTTGTAACATTCTCCAATATGCTGATGATTTAGTACTATATTCCACAGTTAAAAATATCACTGACTCTCAAACCCCCTTAAATAATGCTCGATATTATGCTAACAATTGGCTCACAGACCATGGTTTATCTCTATCACCTTCAAAATGCGCCGTGGTACCTTTCTCTAGACAGTATAAAGTTCCTCCCTTATTTATTAAAATTAATAACCAACTTATTCCCCAACTCACTTCTTTTTTCAAATTCTTAGGCGCTATTTTGGATTTCAGAATGACTATATATCTGATCCCTCACTGTGACTATATATCTTATAAATGTGAAAAATCTATTAATGTCCTCAGATGCCTTTCAGGGGTGTGGTGGGGTTCCCATCCTTATTCTCAAAAACTTCTCTATAATGCTATAATTAGAAGCAATATAGATTTTGCTTCATGCTTTCTTCCACCATGTAACAAATTAGCATTAAATAAATTAGATAAAATTCAACCTAAGAGTATTTGTATTGTTCTTGGATCCATGAAGTCCACTCCTATTGCTGCTCTTCAAAATGAATCGGCCGAACCTCCGCTATCCACCAGAAGACAGTACCTTTCCGATCGGTTCCTTTACAAAATCTCATTATTTCCTTCTCATCCACTAATGCAAAAATTAGATACTCTATCCAAACTTACAAACTTTCCCTATTGGAAAAATAAAACAAATCCATGTCTGTTAGAGAGCTACATGAAGCTTGTTAAGCTAAGGGCCCCTTTATATTCCTCCCACTGGTACCCCATATTTAAATATCCATTTGATTCATTGATGTTCTCCCCCCAAATAGTTTATTTTGATATTGATAAGGAATCGGCCAGAGCTGACATCCTTTTTAACAGAATAGTTCAAAAGAACTGGTCAGACAGACTTTTAGTTTTTTGTGATGCTTTAAAATTTGACAATGAATCATATGTAGGATCAACTGTGTGGATCCCTAGGTATAGCATTATACTTAACTTTAGAAGCCCTCCCCAATCAACAATTTTCTCAGGAGAGTCTCTGGCTCTTCTGGAAGCTGTCTCATACATTAAATCCCACAATATCTGCAAATCTATTATATTTAGTGACTCCCAGAGCTGCTTGAAGGCTTTATCTGGGAACTCCTTCTGTGGTAATCCTCACTCTGTCACAGATTGGTTTCCAAGCCATTGCGGTATTATGGGTAATGAGATGGCTGATGCGCTGGCTAAGGAGGCCACAACCACTGGCTCCCTGGATAATTTTGTTCTGTACCCTCAGGACCTTGGTCCTATTGCTAGAATTGACCAGGATGTTGCATGGGAAAAACTCTGGTATTCAGATCCTACAAAGGCTAAATATTATAGATACATCCAGCCAACTATTTGTAATAAACCATGGTTCTTTACAATAAAATACCTGTCTAGACAAGTCACTTCAACAATATGCCGCCTGCGACTGGGGCATAATAGTTCTCCTACTCACCTATACAGGATTAAGGTTAGAGAGAGCCCTATGTGTGACTGTGGCTTGGACGTTGGAACTGTCGAACATTTACTATTTACTTGTCCAAACCAGAGTATTTCTCTCTATGATATCCTCTCTCCCAACATCCCCCGACCTACCAGTATAAATAATCTCTTATCATTGTCAAATTATGACGGTATAATGGCTGTAGCCAAGTACTTAAAAAAAATAAAATTAAAATATTAATTTATTAATAATAATTATCTATCACCAATTGTTATTATACCTATTATAATGTCCAGTTATTGTATGTTGCAGGGCCCCCTTGTGTTTTTTGTATCTTAATATATAATAGGAGTTAAATTAAATATTTAATTCCTATATATACTCAGTATTTGTTTCTTTTTCAGATCTGTGTGCTGGTCTGTGCTGTCCCTCCCTGGGCCCCATTTTAACCCATTGTGACGTTTACCCTTGTATATTTTACTGTTTTATTTTTTATGTGCAGTGTTAAAATATAATAATCAATGTCATGTTTTATGACTTAATAAGTGAACTCAAGTACTTAACTATAATTAACAATCTCAGTGCCTTTTCAACAACTAGACATTGGCAAAGTTACGCGTCAAGCGAAAAGCCATTCATCAAAATAATAATAATAATGTATTGTTATGCATCATTGATAACATTATATGTTTAATTTTTAAAAACAGTTCTGCACCTATTTCACTCTCTCAACGGTTAGCTGGTAGAAAATGCCTAAGGCATTTAGCTCGCCTATGTACAATTTTGTGCAATAAAGAATTTTAAATAAATAAATAAATAAGGGTTTACTGAATAAGGGATAACATTTTAATAAAAATAAAGTTTCTATATAAGAACAAAGATTACATAATCGTACCGGCGGCAATTTATTTATTTTAAATCGATATTAAATCTATACTACTGTGATCCCATTGAGAAGTAGTCAATGACTACCAATGCTGGATAAGCTTAAAACATCGTTTCTCGTACCTACCAATCTAACATATAACAGACGATGGATTTACCCATAATAGGCGTGCTTACTTGTGCCTTTTGAATGTAACAAATCTATCTATGATATCTGCCTTTATTTCTATTAACACTTGTAAACGTTTAAGATTTAATACAACCTGCAGGGTAACCACCGACTCCGATACCATGAGATCTCGTTCGAGTTGACATCGAAAACGATGTTTTTAGTACTACGAAAAGTGAATCATCGTTATTTGAATTAACCACTGCATAACTAGTTTGAGTACTTAATTAATTACAAAAAAATATTTATAATATTATGAAGTTTGTAAATATGATTTGTATGAAATGACGTCATTTTTGATCTCAACTAGAACGAGAACTCACGAGATCGGAGTCGGTGGTTACCCCCCTGTTTAATGTTTTCAGGAGACTACTGTATCGATTTATTGCCGGGGTTGTAATCTCCTTTCAGTGGGTGGTTACGAAAAAGGTTGTTGGATTGACGATAAGACAGCGAGGTTATTAAAATATACAGGTAATGCAATTCGTATGCCAAACTTTGTAACTTCGCTAGGTTCTTTGTAGGGCGTGTCAAGCTTAGTCTGTGGCCACCACAATTCTACCATAAGTTAGTATTGTTTTCACTATGGTTTTGTATATCCACTTCATTACTCCTAGTTTCAGCCCTTTTTGCCCTATCAAAAATTTAAATTCTCCGTTAACTTACAGTTTAGTCACTTACCCTCATTACTGAATTGACTATTGCTTTATGTGAAAAAGAAATTTAAATATTTTATATTTAGATTTTTTATTTAGTTTTAGATTTTGGTTACCCAAACTCCTCCGAAACGGCTTGACCGATTTCTTTTGTGTATATTCGGTAGGTCGGTAGGTAAAATAACTATTAAAAAATATTTTTATTTTTTGAAAAAATAAAATAAATATTCTATTTTTTTTATTGTTTGCCAATTTTGGCATAATAAATATATATAGCGCATAATTTACACCCTTCAACCGCATTTGTTTAATAAAAATAAATTAATAATTTAAAAAAAATTGAGTGCTGAGTGAGACAGAATATTTTATTCATTAGTCCAGCCCTGCAAAGCTGGGGAGCTAGTAATATAATAATAATATGTAGAACAATTCACACATATTGCTCTGGTCACAAACTAAGCTCCATAGGCTTGTACTGTACCAGAAACAATGATATTATACTTATTATTTTATAAACACCCAGACCAAGACAAACTGTACAGAAAAAGGTACTAATTATTTTTTTACCATGGATGGAAATCGAACCCATGAGCTCCGGATATAAAGCCAAAGGCGCAACAACTAATACTAGTCATGGGCGGATCCAAGAATAAAGGGGGGGGGGGGGTCTAGGGCCTTTTGACAAAATAGTAGATTTTAAGGTAAATTTGATGGTTTAGGGGGGAGGGGGGCTGGACCCCCTCTAGACCCCTCTGGATCCGCCACTGATACTAGTGGTTGTATAATAATATTGGAACGACCGCCTCCATATACGCAGAGGCGGTCGTGCCAATATATAGGTAAGTAACTAAAGACCTATTTAGATATAGCCCATTTTCTAATAAACAATAAAATGTTGTAAAACTAATTTGTGTTTTTTTACAGTGAAAATGCAATCTGTAAGTGATACTACATGGTAAATTTGCATTTTGATGCATCTTACAAAGCCTTACTTACCTAGGTACTATTTTACCAAAACAATAAAAATGTTGGCAAAACCTACAAATTTCGGAACTAAATTGTTTTGACCTTGTTGTTATTTAAAGTTCATCGTACTGCTGATAGTAGCTTTTAGTCACATGACTGATGAAACCTACTTGTGCAAGGAAGCGATAAAAATAATTAAAGTATGAAGATATAGTTTTAACCTTGATCAGATTCTTATATTCGTGTAAGCCAAAGTCAAAGACAAACAACGTCCAACTATATAGGGCTCTAACAACTTTCACATATTATTATTAAACCCTTAAGTGGGCAGGAAAAGGATTCGCGAACTCGAGCGTCAAAAAACATCTAAATGTTGTTTTCAGTTATAATAAAGTTTTTTTTTGGAAAAAAAGAACATGGAGGTGCAAATTTTATTTACTCGATCCTAATTACATAATTTCTTTATAAAAAATATGTTAAGTTTTGAAATGATAACTAAAGTAATATTTTTAGAAACTTTTTATAAAAATACTATCTAATTAGGATCGAGTAAGTAATATTTACACCTCTACGTTCTTTTTCATTAAAAATAAACTTTGATATCACTGAAAACAACATTTAGACGTTTTTAGACGTTCGAGATCGCGAAACCTTTTACTGGCTTCTTAAGATATTAATTTTTTTATCTTAGAAATGATATTTAATTAAAAATATACCTACTTACATCTGCCAACGTTATATATAGAGACAGATTGGTTCAGTGGCGGATCCAGGGGGGGGGGGGGCAAAAGGTAAAAGGGCTAGTGTTGTGCAGGTCATACATTTCGGACATAGATACAAATGATAGGAGTTGTTAAGCGCTTGGCAATGGTGTTGTGGTTTCCGTTTTGATTCTTTGCGCATTAACGTAAACCTGATAGGAGGGTATACGAAGAAATGTTTACGAGTAGAAACGATTGACGATGTTGTTTGTTTTTTATTTTGGTCATTAACTAAAATTAGCGAGATTAGCACAAGCACAGGAGACTTAACGAATTTACTCCAAAAGTTCAAAAGTTGGCTAACTTTTTATTTTATTTCTCATCAAAGGAAATGATAGGACAATTTACAAAACAGAAAGAATACACTTTTTGCCGAAAAGCCCCGAATGGAATCCTGGATCCGACCCTGGATTTGTTGGCATGCAATGCGATATACCTAACTACCCGCCATAGCTTGGAACGCGTGACAGCGCGGAGTGAGCGAGTTGGCATAACGGCCAATGCAGTCAAGATTCTGTCATGTAGTATAAAGTCTATTAAATTATATGGCAAGATTTTAATAACCTATGATTTCAGCATCAGTGGTATAAAACGAATGCGTAAAGATTGATTTCGTGTAGTAAAATGTCTAATAAATTGATCGTCACCTACAGCAGGGATCGAGAAGTTCTTCTTCTTTATGACGGGTCCACTTTTCCGCAATTAGCCAGGAGGTTAGGTCTTTTTGCGTGATGTAAACGGCCGGCTACTCTAGGTATCGCTATACCTTCTCGATCCCTGCTGTAGAAGACGATCAATTTATTAGCCACTGCCAATGCGGTTAAGATTTTATCGTGAAGTAAAAAGTCTATTCAAATTGGCCATCACATACCTACAGCGGGGAGTGAGTAAGTATAGCGGCCAATGCTGTCAGTATAATGTGTAATAAAAAAATGCAATGTTAATAAAATAAATACTTTTAATTGTCTAATAATAGTAATAATAAAAATATTTATATATAAAAATAATTTAATATTAACATAATTTGCATACTACTGTAGTCTGTTCGCCGGGAGTTGGTAAATACCTACTATGATAACGACTCGGAATAGCGACTGTCGCTTAATTGTCTCAAACTGTATGATGGGTGTCGCTTATTCCTGCGCGTACAAAGTATCGTGGTACGAGACACGCAGTTGTTGTCAAGCGCGGGGCCGGCGCAGCGGACGCGGTATTATAAATAATTAGGGGCCGCAATTTGTAATAAGTTAAGAAACCCTGGTATCATTCTTTTATCAACTCTCGGCGTACAGGCTTCATTTTAGCTAAATTAGTATTTTTTATACATCATTTTCAAGCATTTATTTGGATCTCCCGGATAATGAAATCCTTTATCAGATAATTGTTGGAATGTTATATCGAAAATATTTTGGAACCCACATCTAGCGGCAAGAACCTGGGATGCTGGTCCGGTGAAGAATGTGGCAGTTGCTGGTATCTCTAATAGTCTGCACATTGGTTCCCTGGAAAATCGAAAATCAAGCTTTTAATGAGCACGTCAAGTGCTTTGTATCTACATCTGTATTTGATGGTAGAAGTAACACTACTAAAGTCCATGAATGGGTCGATATGGTAATTGATATGGTTACGAAATGTGCGGCGACAAAGACAAATTTGTATTATTTATTCACGTTGCTTTATCCTCAAATCAACTGCGCATTTCGTAACCGCGCCCTAAAAGAGATTACTACCTCAAAAATATATCGATCCCAGTCTCCTAAAAATCGGTGAACCCACATACTAAAGCTGAAACATGACTTGTAGGTTTTTGCAATACATCTGCGACTAGGAATAGGAAAATTTAAGCCCCATGGCTGGATACTCTGAGGCCGTCTAGGCAGTCTCAGGCGCCTATTGGCAGTCGTGATGTTACATATTACTCGTAGGATTTAGCTATAGAATATAACATTACCTAGCATCTAAAACTTTTGCTCCAAGACTACTTCCTCGGAATTTTGGCAACACAAGCAATCCAGATCCACTTAGATAATGATTTACTTTTAATGTCTTAAAAACATCTGCTTTTTCATCGACATATTGTAAAGTTTCTACTAGAGTTCGTACCCCTTTTGGTTCCAGCTGAAAAAGCAAAAATGTATATACATGGTGTCTTTGAAAGGTAGCACTTTGGGCTATTATGAGGTTCTACTGATCAAATCGAACAACTTCTCTCATGAAACCATTCATGTGTCGCAAATGAAAAAATTAAGTGCCTTCACCATACAAACTAGTAATGTTAAAATAACCAATTTGTATGGGTTAAGCCAAAAATTTCAACACATCGTTCCATAGGAAAAGTTGTTCCATTTGATCAACAGAACCTCATATTAGCCCAAAGTACATCCTTTCAAATTCAATTGGAAATAAATATTTACATGAATAAGTATACTACTACTAAACTTACCTA
The DNA here is from genome assembly GCA_947458855.1 of Monopis laevigella. Taxonomy (NCBI): domain Eukaryota; kingdom Metazoa; phylum Arthropoda; class Insecta; order Lepidoptera; family Tineidae; genus Monopis; species Monopis laevigella. The sequence continues at coordinate 8,255,315 of OX381581.1, read as the reverse complement.
ACCCAGTGATCCTAGAGACTAATAATGCCCTATATACAGGATTAATTTGGGAAACCAATAGACTTCCCCATACAAATGGGTAATTTTAATATTACTAGTTTGTTTGGAGAATGCAATTTTTTCATTCATTTGCGATTCGATTTGGTTCGATTTGATCATCAGAATCTCAAAGTACATCCTTTCAAAATCATCCTGTATATCCCACAACCAATCCGTACCCTGCGTTTTATTTATAATTTTATTTTCAAACCAATACAGTACAAAATGAGTACACCGCTGCGTATTGGTTCTTCGGGCGAATTAGATCAGAGGGTGTGTTAACGAAACTTTAAATAAATACTTTCCTCTTATAACTCTCTAACTAAGCCATAGACACGTTAGGATTCTAAGTAGGTCTTTGAACTAACTGTTACTGAACGTGACTAACACTTGGAAGTGCAGTGTCCAGTTAGATTTTTTTAAGAACGAGCGTCATCATTCTTGTGTTTATTTTATTTAAAATTATTTTTAGCTCCATCATATTCCATAGCTACCCTATGCATATACATAGGGTGCAATTTAAAAATGACGCATAGTAATTATTAAATACAGTATAAGAATACTTAATTATTATACATGCAATATATATTCATTACCACACCAAACAAAATATTTATGAGGATCTAGATAATGAGTTGTGTTGTGAGCAAACGTTTTAACACTCCCATGGAAGGGGGCTGGCTGATAGTCAGTGGCAAATACGCTTGGTAAGCATTGAGCAGACACCGTGAACTCCCCTGTGATCCAATCCACCTCGGTCTGATATTGACAAAATACACAGAATTTATCCTTATTGATTTACAGGATTAACCCCCGTATTTTAAGACATGTTCTTTACTCCACTTTACACTCAAGGAACGTCTGTCTCTTTCCACTAAATATCAAGTTAAGAAAGCTAGTATGAGACAGACGTCCCTTAAGTGAAAAGTGGAGTTAAGGATACGTCTTAGAATATGGGGGTAAGAACTCGAAACTCATTGCAAGTGTATTCTTTGATTAAAAAGGGTAGGTAATATAAACATTTACTAGTCTAATCAGATCAGATCCCTTTCACGTTTACTTATACTTGCCTTAGAAAAATCATTAACAGGATCATCTATACAATTAACTGGACAAATATTAACCGCAGCAATTTCCTTTCCACTCTCAAGATGGCGGTAACACACAAGGCTTGACCTCTGCGAAAGGCATTTGGCCCAAAAGTTCTTAACGGCTCTCAAACTTGTTTCATCTTTATGAAGATCTGCAAGTTAAATTTGCAAATGGAGGAGCTTTTTATTGACTCAGCGGAGTAATTTAACTTGTATTTAGAATGCCTACGAAATGTGACGAAAATTGTAAATAGCTTCCTACTTTGTTTTATTATTGGATTTTGGATTAATAGAACTTAGAAAAATATTTATTTTCCCACGATTTACTCGTATATATGTAGGTACATGATGATTTTGGAAGGTTTCTTTGCCAAAAGAATTGTTTGTTCTTCATTTGCGACACATGGTTCCATGGGAATATTTGTTCAATTTAATCTGTAGAGTCTTATATTAGTTCAAAGTGACACGGTTCAGATCCTATTGGCTGACCCAAATGATGTTGAGTACCTAATTCTTAAAGTACCGTATTTTAATAGATATTATTTACTCGAGTTTGAAAGTACATCATACGAAGCAAGTATTCAATTAAGGCAATTCTAATAAGACTGAATATTAAGATGATAAACTTAACGTTATTTTAGTAGAAAGTAGGTACGTTAATACTTACACTAATATCAGAATTAATAATCGTTGCTTAGCAATTATCATTGCTTCCTACGGTAAAAAATAGTTTTTTCATATGTCTGATAATTCGAAGAACTGCTTAAGTCTAATCTCTTGCTAAAAGACTCTACATACCAAAGCCTATGTGAGACTAAAGCTTAAAGCTTATATGTTGATGCATACAAATACTAACCAAGGCGCATAGCCATAGGAGCTTCGGGTAAGAAGTATTTCATCATTAACTCAAGAATATATTCATCGTCCTCAGGATTAACGTCTTCCACAGTCCAGGTTACTCCATCCTTCTTCCACCTGCTGTACTCCTGGCAGCCGCACCACTTGCGTTCCCAAGGCATTTGGCAATTCGACTTCTCAATTCCTGCTTGAAGTAAAATTACTTATGTTACAGAAAATGATTAAAATTCGATTCCTACATACTCGCCGAATCGAGTAAAGCCAAAGGCATAACATATTTTATGTTAGCCCCAATGTCAAGTAGACTTCCCTGACATATTTAATGATTAATTTCCTGGTGGGTGGGACTCTAACCGACGACTCCCGCTTTCGCAGCAAGGTACTTAACCACTGAGCTAACCAGGTAGAAGTACAAGAATACGCTTGCACTACGACTATGAGGCGTGACATCAAGACAGGAAGGTGGCGTCAGGAAAATTAACTTTGATTATTAGTTTTGATTTACATTTTTTTTTATTGTTTAGAAACAAGCTGTGGATGGTGAACAACAGCCTTGGCCAATTTTGGCCAGCAACGAATTAAAGGTTAATTTATTATTCGCACCCAACTCTTGGAATTATAGAAAACGGACCAGTGGACACAACCGGTATTATTGTAATTAAATTTGTTAGTTGGGAGGAAGGTCTCTATAACTTCGTTAGACTGACCGAGCGGTTTTATTACCAAGTCATGTTTCGGTTTTAGTATATAGGTTCACTGGTTTTCAGAAAACTATTGCATCGATTTCTTATTGAGGCAGTAGACTCCTTTCAGGATGCGGTTACAAATCATGCAGTTAATTTTACGATAAAGCAGCGAGGCTATTTGCATATCCGTAGCCTGTTTTGTAACCTCATTAATTAGCACGCATAGTAAGAGCTATCAATGCTGTTAATTAACAATGTATTGATGAACCCAGGGGCGCCGGCTTTTAGATTACCTCGTTTGGATTTTATGAATATTCAGAAGTAGGACTAATAGATTTATTATATTGCAAGTTAAAACAATGTTATATTGGATAATTGTCCCCTGTGTCCTTTCCAGGGTATTCAATTATCTCCATACCTGGATGAACCCCATTCATGGATTTTGTAGTTCTATATACCATAAGGTAGATATACACATTCGCTACTCAGATAACATTTTTTTTTAAATTGCTATGGTAAATGTCATGCATAGTAACATAACAATGTGTACCATCCACCATCCATCATGTGTCCACTTGTACATGTAGACCTACGACCAAACTAAAAATTTTAGTGCTTTTGTCTTTAAATAAAATATATACGATACCAGAATTAAAAAAAAGTAATTCTATAAAATAATAAAAAAGCACTCCTCTGCCGTATATATCCTATTTGAAACTAGGACTTCTAACTTCATTCTAATACCGAGTAATTGCATATAACGAGTATGTGTTTTTTTTTTAAATATATTAAAAAAAAAAAAATATGTTAGGAATTTATAAATAAGACATTGCGCAGCCTAGCGCGCATGATAATGTTATAAAAATCATTGTTTCGTCAACAATTTAAAATTTCGTTTTGAATACAATGAAATTTTGTTGTAATTTATTACATTTATCTTGCCTCCAAGCTATTTAATAAACGTAATTTCTTTTCTAAGCTCTAAGATTATAACAGTCGTCAGGTAGGTAGGTACTGTAACAGTCACAAAAACGGCTGTTACAGTACCTAATAAATTGAAACTATATTTGTTATTTTTGGACTTATTTTATTGAGTAGCCATCCAATATCATTTATATTTTTATTCGCAAATGAATATGTTTATTTTATTATATTTTAATTAATGCAGGCATTCGCTGCTCTTCCAACCTAACCCGAACGAATAATCTACTACTTCTTTTGTCTCCCGTCACATGTCCGTGGACCTTCAAATCATTTACAAATAGGAAATTAATTTAAAAATAATATATTCAGCCCTCTCCAGCCAGTGCCATGGTTGCGTTCCAAATACTAGGGGTTACAGTACTATATGTACCAGAAACAACGATAGTAATAATATGTAATTATATTTTATAAACAACCAGGCTATATAAAACTGTATGTGACCAATCGAACCCACTGCCTCTGGATGTAACGCCAAAGACACAACTACTAAACCACGAAAGCGGTTAAGCTGATATCAACCAATTAATAATAAAGACTTACAATAACAAAGATGTCACGCCCCACACGGCCGCTGTCACTATCACTGCGAGATAAATGTTTGTCTCATTTGGTACCTACATCAAGTAACTAAATATAGATAATGATGGGGAAATTGATAAAACTATCTTAAAATGACGAAAGATTAAAATCTTAATGCTCACAATGATAGTTGTGTGATTTTAAATAAAGCGGTGCAATGCTATTATGTTTACGTAAAGAAATAAATACTATGACGGGGGCCTTTTTGGCTCCCGAGAGCCGTTTAAATGGCCTCAGGGTAACAGCGGAGTGATTAACCCGTCCTCATTTAGCCGAAGGAATTCGGAGGCCATACCTAACAAGTGGCAAGCTTCTTGCGGTGTTTATGATGGTAAAACTCTTCAGCTTTATAATATCAGTATAAATAATATTTTTATGTCTTAGAAGAAACCGTGTACCTACACAATTACATATGTAATCGAACTTGTGTCTTACAGTATGTAAAGGACTAAAATACAACGTAGGCATCATTAAATAAGTATCAATAACAATTTAATAGTTTATAAAACAAAAAATATGTTTACCTAGTTTCGATAACCCAACGAACTTTATTTTTAAACAAACAATAAAATTCATGATAATAAATTGCTGGAACCAATCAAAATAGTTTTGGCACGCACACCCTCGGTACCAACATCACAAAAATACATGTAGATAGCACTTAGCAACTGTAGGTACCTATCTATACTTCAACTTTTAATCCTATGCCGTAAAACGTTAAATCTTGCTACTATGGCTGCGTTTCATTAGCTAACCCGTACCAGTATTTCGTGCTAGCATGAAAATCAGCTGTTTTGGCTTCAGCTTTATAATATCAGTATAAATAATATTTTTATGTCTTAGAAGAAACCGTGTACCTACACAATTACATATGTAATCGAACTTGTGTCTTACAGTATGTAAAGGACTAAAATACAACGTAGGCATCATTAAATAAGTATCAATAACAATTTAATAGTTTATAAAACAAAAAATATGTTTACCTAGTTTCGATAACCCAACGAACTTTATTTTTAAACAAACAATAAAATTCATGATAATAAATTGCTGGAACCAATCAAAATAGTTTTGGCACGCACACCCTCGGTACCAACATCACAAAAATACATGTAGATAGCACTTAGCAACTGTAGGTACCTATCTATACTTCAACTTTTAATCCTATGCCGTAAAACGTTAAATCTTGCTACTATGGCTGCGTTTCATTAGCTAACCCGTACCAGTATTTCGTGCTAGCATGAAAATCAGCTGTTTTGGCGTTTTATTTAGATCATGTTAACATTTGTTAGTATTTTTAGCAATGCAAACAAAACGATAAAATTGTCACAAATGCTGATTTCTGACACTGCCATTTTGACATTTACCTTAAACGTAAAAAAAGCCGAATTAAAAAATAAAAATTTGCTATTTCATCATCATCATTATCATAATTTCTTCCAGAAATTAATGTTTTTATAATTTGTATCTCCAAATTTTTTTTTACATTATTCAGTAAAGTAAATAAAAATCTACAAAGTAATTAAACACATAAATTAAACAAAAGTATATAAGAAAACCAAATATTTATAGTTCGAAAGATTAAGATTGCTACTATGGCTGCAATAACCTAATACATTCGCAGGAAAATACGGATTGTTTGACATCTGTCAAAAATTAACAATAAAAATTCACCTCCAATGCGATGCTAAAAATGTTGACATTTATTGGTAATATTTCGCAAAAAAAACGACTAACGTCAGATGTTGGTATTTATCGATATTTTTTCCAAAAAAACGATCAATGCTAGCGCCGCGCTAACATTACCAGCTAACAAAACGCACCCACTATGTGGTGGCCGAGTTGGTTAGACCTTGGACTTATGAACACTTAGGTCCCTGGTTCGAATCCCGGTGTGTACCAATAAGTTTTTAATTTAAAAAATTATGTACATTTGTTTGACAACACCACTATAGTGCCCCGTAGAGCACGTTAAGCTGTCGGTCCAGGTTTCACTATACCAACTTGTGAAACTGTTTATAGATGGGTTATTGAGTCTATTCAAAACATCGCGACGAGCTAGCCACTTGTTCACTCATACCATCGGCTACAACGAGGTGGGATTAAAACCCCTCCGCTGGGTACCCTGGGGCCGTCTAGGCGGTCTCGGGCGCCGTAAGACGATATGACACTACAAACTAGTTGACGAAGTTGAAAACAGGGCGATTTTCTACCCCTACGCTTTAATTTAAATTTGCCGCCACCTATTTCGTAATCGCATCATTTAGCCGGCATAGTGGGAGCGATCAATTTTGTTTAAGAACAATTATTAATCGGCCCTATTCATGGACTTTGTAGGTCTGCTTACAACCAGGTAGACACAAAGTCACATGCCGAGCTCCAATAAAACAAAATAAAAAAAATATATATGAAATCTTATTTTATTAGTCATAATAATTAATGTTTTCCCTTTTTCTTTATATCTGTCAGGATATTTTTTTTTAAATATTTTAATATGAGGCACTAGCGATTTTTTATTTTGGATTACGGTGTTGATATTTTCTTTCCTATACCAAAACATAGAAAAAAAGGAAAACGTAGAGACCCAAACACCCTTATAAAACTTCGTCAACCCAGATTTTGTCGATAATAACACTGAGTCCATATATGATCATGGCCAATTCAATATTGCATCAGCCTTCTGCCTATTTTTCTGCACCTATTCTACTGTGTGGTTTGACTGGTAGAGAATTCCCAGCGACATTAAGCCAGGTGGGCTGGCATTGTGCAATAGTTTTTTAAATAAAAATTCCAATAAAATATTAGTACAGAGTTTGTCATGGTCTGGGTGTTTATATACTATATTTTGTATTAGTATAATTGCTTCTGGTACACATAGAACAGGGCAATGTGTGTATATAAAAATGTCCTACCTATTATTTGAGATATTGACAATTTAGGGCTGTTTAAACAAAAGCTACGCTTATATTTAATTGGAAAAACATACTATTCAATTAACTGAAAGAAAAATATATTATTAGGAATCAAATTATAAATATGTTTACTTACCCACTACCTACTGTCTTGTGTGATTTGATTTTATTAATTTTGTTTGCTATATTGTTGGGATTTTAATCTATGATTATATAAAATAATATAGGTATAATATAGATGTAATTAATTATAATGTAAATATATTAGATTTTAGAGAGGTTATTAGAATTTAATTAAAACTAACCTAAACATGAAATTTGCACCTGTAAAAGGGTAAAAATTCTGATGCTCATAATAAAATTGTACCACTACCATCTTGTAAACACAGAGTTTAATCAATAAATATGTTTTTAATTCAGTTGCTCAAAAAGTGGCGTAGGTATTGCAGGGACGTATAGCGTTTGGGAAGTGGGCTATTACATACTCGAGCTTTTTTTTTACCTTTTCCAAACTCGTGCGTTCTCTTTCCCAACTGTCAAAATAATGTCTATTAAAAAGAAAAAAAATAACCACAAAGTTTTTACTAAAAAAAAGTTTTTATGATTCATGCAAATATTTCTAAAAAGAAGCTACTAATTTGTTTCAATATCAGATTTAATGATTTGATTCAACGAGGTTAGGTTTCATTTCATTTCATCTCATTAAATTTTATGTTCATTTCATATCAATAAAAAAAAACCTACTGAAGACTTGGCTGTATGGGCATAGTTCCCTTTACCTACCCAGAATGGGTGAAGAAAACAAAAAAAAAATCTCTGCTTATATTCTTTTACGGTTGGCGCCATTTTCCAGAAATTTTCTTTGCGAGTTTAGTTGTGTTTTTATTATTTTATTAAATTGCTTCATTTTTTCGCAACTGTATTAAAAATAGTTGTTCAGTACACGTGCGGAACCGTCATTGCAACTTGTTCCGACTGTCAACCCTCACCTTCGACTGCGCCTCGGCTCGGGTAGACATTTGTCGGAACTCTTTGCAATGACAGGCTTTCCGCACTCGTAATGAAATATACTATTGTATTTGTATTACTATTATAACAACTAATAGACATTGTTGACTGTTTCTGTCTCTAATAAAGACTGAATACTTTATTTATTATTCTTAAATAGGAACTAGGTAGCATACATACTTACATACTTCGTCGTAACTTTACCCATTTACGCAGCGCACGCAACGGAAGCTCTCAAAAGGATTTTTTTTTTATTATAATTGTCCCAACATGTTTCATTGATGCTTCGCTGCTATTGGTCGTAGCGTGATGTTATATATACCCCCTATAACCTTCTTCCATAAATGGGCTATCCATTACTAAAAGAATTTTCAAAATCGATTCAGTAGATCTACAGATTACCCCCTACAACCTCACAAACTTCACCTCTTTATTATATTATTATAGTATGTATAGTATAACAAACCATTACTGTAGATTGTATAGAAATTTGCTAAATAAAAAAATAATCGTATTTTTTTTTTATGGCATACATTTACCTACTTACATTATATTACATGATATATAATATATATCTATACTAATATTATAAAGCTGAAGAGTTTGTTTGTTTGTTTGTTTGTTTGTTTGAACGCGCTAATCTCAGGAACTACTGATTCGAATTGAAAAAATATTTTCGTGTTGGATAATCCATTTATCGAGAAAGGCTATAGGCTATATAACATCACGCTACGACTAATAGGAGCGGAGTAACAAAGAAAAATGTTGCAAAAACGGGGAAAAATTATTCCTTTTAAGAGCGTACGCTGCGTAAACGGTTAAATTTAAACGCGCAGACAAAGTTGCGCGGGTCAGCTAGTATATATATATAGAATGAAGATGTAGTTTTTAACCAACGATATGTCTGTGTGCTATAGAAAAGTCCTTCAGTAGCCCTATTGTGAGTTTTCTAACTATTACTTTCCGTTTGAGTTAACTAGAATTTGTATGGGGAAATAGTTCAGCGCTCCAAGCGGAAATTTTCAGAACTAGAAATGCGAGTGTGTGATTGGTCAAAATTGTAAAGCCGTAGTATAGTTAACGTGAAAGTAAACGTTAAAAAAACTCTCACTAGAGCTACAGTACCTCTAGTGTGAGTTTTCTAACTATTACTTTGCGTTTGAGTTAACTCAAATTTGTTTGGGAAATGATTCAGCGCTCCAAGCGGAAATTTTGAGAACTAGAAATTCGGTCGTGTGATTGGTCAAAATGTTAACGCGGTAGTATAGTTAATGCGAAATTAAACGTTAAAAAAACTCACACTAGGGCTACAGACCACAACATAGCTAGATGCAATGTGTTTGTTCTTGTGCACGATAAGTATATTACTCTGAATCCAACTAAACCTACATGTTGCTGCCTAATAAAAGAATAAAAAAAAATCATAAACAATGGAGACGTATAGGCCTATAGGAGTTAACTAAAACAGAACAGTAGCCTATACGTATAACAGGTGAGTTTTTTAAACTCTCGCATTAATGCGTTAACATTTTAACCAATCACACGCTCGCATTTTTAGTTCTCAAAATTTCCGCTTGGAGCGCTGAACTATTACCCATACAAATTTTAATTAACTAAAAGTAATAGTTAGAAAACTCATACTAGAGTACGGAACAAATATTTTTTAATTAGGTATAAGGAAACTAATAATAAAATCAAAATATAACTCACCTTGTCGCAGAAACTTGTCATAAATACATTGTACCTACTTCTGACAAATTGAATTTTGTGTAACAGGTTTCTACGGTGGGTTAGTAATTTATTTGGAAAACAATTAAACAATAATTATATTAGTGGCCGAAATGAAGGCATTAACATCCCTTCTATTTATTACGATTCTACCTTAAAATTTAGGAATAGTTGAATTTCAAGTATCTTTTGTAAGTATAAAAAATTCAGGCCATTAGCTTCTATACGTATAATAAAATAATCAGTACCCCTAGTGTGAGTTTTCTAACTATTACTTTGCGTTTGAGTTAAATAAAATTTCTATGGGAAAGTTCAGCGCTCCAAGCGGAAATTTTGAGAACTAGAAATGCGGTCGTGTGATTGGTCAAAATGTTAACGCGGTAGTATAGTTAACGCGAAAGTAAACGTTAAAGAAACTCACACTAGGGCTACTGTACAGTAATATAACTTTAATATATATATGTAGGTCGGATAGACTCATAAGACAATTAAATAAAAATTTAACATGTTTTAATCGAATTCATTAACAGAATACGAAATTGTGATTATATTACGATACGTTTAAACTAAAGTTAATTTAAGAGAATTCAGAGGCTCTACCATGGGTTTGCGCATTGTAGCAACGTAACGTATTCATTTACGTATACGTGAGCAACAACCAATAGGGTCGCTTTATTCAATAATAAATAAAAATAAATAAATACCATCACGGGTGCCTATTTGGCTCCCGAGAACCGTTTATACGGCCTCAGGGTCCCAGCGGAGGGATTAACCCATCCTCATTTCGCCGATGGTATTCGGAGGCAACACCTAACAAGTGGCGAGCTTGTTGCGGTGTTTATGATGGTATAGCCTCGTTGTATAAAGCGGTCACCCATCCCAGGTCCGGCCTTGTTGTCATCTGCTTAACCTTGTTATCAGTTGCGCATTGACTTAACCACTAGGCTGGGGCCGCTTTTATTCAATCCTGTTACCAAAAATAAAGCGGCCTTATTGGTTGTTGCTCACGTATACGTAAATGAATACGTTATGTTGCTACAATGCGCAAACCCATGGTAGAGCCTCAGTAGCCCAAGTGTGAGTTTTTTTAACATTTACTTTCGCGTTAACTATACTACGGCGTTAACATTTTAACCTATCACACGCTCCCATTTTTAGTTCGCAAAATTTCCGCTTGGAGCGCTGAACTATTTCCCATAAGTACAAATTTTAGTTAACTCAAACTCAAAGTAATAGTTAGAAAACTCACACTAGGGGTACAGACAACTGTTTGTTTGTTACCTCGACATTTAAAATCAACTGGACCAATTTGCATGCGGATTTTATTTTTAATAACTGTCAGCTCTAATTACCTACAGGAAGTTTATATATAAAGGGTGTTTGTGTTTTTATGGCCTTATTCATAAAAACTTATTGTGGCCTTAAAGAACATTTTAGTTATAGAAGGTTTTGTCTCTTTTACGCATAATCATTTTTATTGCTAATAAAAAGAGACAAAACATTCCATAACTAAAGTGTACTTTAAGACTCATTAAGTTTTTATGAATACCGATGTAAAGTAAGGTATACTCGTATTAAAATAAAAAAAAGCCTAAATAAATGTTTGCTTTTGGATAGGTATTTTATTTCTCTTAAATTTTACGAGTTTTTAATTTCAAAATGTATGTACATTTGTTTGACATAGTGCATCGGAGAGCACGTTAAGCTGTCGGTCCCAGTTTCACTATACCAACTTGTGAAACTGTTTATAGATAGGTTATTGAGTCTATTCAAAACATCGCGATGAGCTAGGCACTAGTTCGGTGTAGACTTATACCATCGGCTACAACGAGGTGGGATTAAAACTCCTCCGCTGGGTACCCTGGGGCCGTCTAGGCGGTGATGATATACATGGTGACTTTGAAAGAATGTACTTTGGGCTAATATGAGGTTCTGAGAACCTCATATTAGCCCAAAGTACATTCTTTCAAAGTCACCATGTTGTTTGTATTGATCAGTAGAACCGTTCTACTGATCAATACAAACAACTTTTCCTATGGATGAAAAAAAAAATGCCTTCTCCATACAAACTAGTAATGTATATAAAATGACCAATTTGTATCGGGAAGCCAAAAATTTTTTTCATTTGCGACACATGGTTCCATGGGAAAAGTTGTTCGATTTAATCAGCAGAACCTCATATTAGCTCAAAGTACATCCTTTCAAATTCAACCTGTCTATATTTGACACTTCATGTGAACATATTGGTGTCGGAGCATTTCATGCGTCATTTTCTGGTAAACATGAAAGATGGGCGCGTTTCGTGCGTTCTGCTAAATGCCAAAAGGAATGTTCACTTGTGCTAGCGATTACCGGCGATTCGTACGTCCAATAATATTGTGTAAAAACAAGCAAATTGTCCCATAGAGCTACAAACCGCTCAATATAATAATAATAAAATAAATACCATCACGGGTGCCTATTTGGCTCCCGAGAACCGTTTAAACGGCCTCAGGGTACCCAGCGGAGGGATTAATCCGTCCTTATTTTGCCGATGGTATTCGGAGGCAACACCTAACAAGTGGCGAGCTTGTTGCGGTGTTTATGATAAAATAGCCTCGTTGTATAAAGCCCATCCCAGGCCGGCCTTGTTGTCATTGCTTAACCTTGTTATCAGTTGCGCAGTGACTTAACCACTAGGCTGGGGCCGCTTTTTAATATAGAGGTGGTATATTTAGGTCCTAAACCATAAGTACGTAATTTTTTTATTTATTTTAAGAGCTATACTTATAATGAAGTTAAAATAAAAGAAATGGTGTAATACACATTATTTAAATTATGTATATTGCTTATACATCATTTTCAGTATAGGTTCAGGATCTCCAGGGTAATGGTATCCTGCATCAGAGAGTTCTTTGAATGATATTTCCAGCAATGTTTTAAATCCAGCTCTAGTTGCCAACTTCTGAGAAGCGATTCCGGTAAAAATACTTCTAGAAGCTGGAATACCTAGGATTAAGCACATCGGTTCCCTGAAACATAATATATATTAGAGATGGGCCGACTAGTCGGGAAAGAGTGTTAAAAATGTCCTTAAACATTTTTATGTTTAATTAGATGTCCATAAGTAGGTATTGGAATGATCGGCATTGACGATTAGTCGGCCGACTAGTCGGCAATTTGAAAACCGATTGGTCGGCTAGTCGGCAAATACTATAGTCAGCATATCACTATATATCATCACGGGTGCCTTACGGCGCCCGAGACCGCCTAGACGGCCTCAGGGAAACATATATTATTAAAAGCTATGCATATTACGTCAGATGTTAGAGGGTAGTGGAGAAGAGTGGGAACTAAATTTTGTGATGTCACATAAAAAAAATCTAGATGTAACATCACACTGAGGATCTGGAAATCTCTTAAATATGGCCAACTGCCACAAGAAAGAATATTCGGGTATATTCCAATCGGCCCGGTTTCATTACCTACATCATCTAGTGGAATGACTCAATGTTTTGTTTAAATACACAAATAAAAAACTTTCCAAACCCAGATCGTTAAGGTGGCAATGTACGTATTTCTTAGATTTATTGTTCAGTGGTTACTACTCAGGCTTTTGCATAGTTTGAATGGGTATCATTATAAAAAAGGAAAACAACGAAATAAAAGGTTTTCTCGTTTGGTTTCACTTATTTAAAAGCGGAAAACTTTTAGTTATTGTTTCATTACAGATATAAAAAAACGTCAAGTGAGATTATGTTTCAGATTTACACCGGTATTTATAAAAACTTAATGAGTCCTTGAAGAACATTTTAGTTATGGAAAGTTTTGTCTCTTTTTATTAGCAACAAAAATGGTTATGCGTAAAAGAATGAAAACCTTATATAACTAGTGTTTTTCGGCCTCAATAAGTTTTTATGAATAAGGCATTAGACTATACGTGTTACAAAATACCTCGTAAAAAATACAATTAGCCCTAGTAAGCTGTCATGTCAGGGAACCAAGATTATTTAACAGGAAGGCCTACATACCTATTTTACCTAATAATTGTCTACTTTAATTGTTTTGCTATTTTTCATTCATAAATGTTTGCTACCTCAATACAAGGATGTCATTATACTCAAGTACTGGCTTTAAAAATGTCAAATTGGAAAAAATATATATGATGTCAATTTCAAATCTTCTAACCGATATCCTACAACTGTTTCGAGTTTTATTTTCAACATATTTTTTGCAAAATAACGATGCTTTCTAACTCGGAATATTACCGTATGATGTAATGCGTAGGCCATGAAGATAGCAATTTCGATCGTGCTCGCCAACTGTATCGGCAACGATTAATCGATGAAAGACCCAATGAACAGCGAAGGCTGCCTTCGTACCAATGTTTTCTGAACATGTCAAGACGACTACATTCCACCGGCTCTTTTCATGGCCTACTGGAAGTGGACGTCCAAGCACAATCGTCGCCAGGCAGGCTGAATTAGTGTTAGAGCATTTTGAAGAAGAGCCGACCACAAGTACGAGGCTAACCGGAACAAGATTCGGTATAAACCATGTTGCAGTTTGTCCAATTCTTCGTGACGATAATCGTCACCCTTATCACTATCGCCGTACACAAGAGCTGGTACTCTCCGATTTTGCGCCCAGGAGGAACTTCTCAAGTGGTACCTCAGGCAGTTAGAGAAAAACCCTAATTACGTAAACTATGTTCTTTAGACGGACAAGGCAACATTTACGAGGTCAGGTTAAACAAACGGAATTCAAAGAGGCGATTGACGACATTGCTGTGGCTGACTGGGATTAGTTTGAGAAGCAAAGAAACATGGTGTTTCAGCATAATGGATCTCCGGCACATTTTGCTCGCAACGTACGAGAACATCTTAACGCTCGCTTTCCGAGGATGGATCGGCCGAAGGGGACCGGTGCTATGCCTGCTCGTTCTCTGGACCTCACACCCTTGGACTTTTTTTTTGTGGGGTTATGTGAAGGATAGAGTGTATTTCTCCGATTGTCCAACGGTTGCCGAGATGGAACAGCGTGTTAGATCGGTTTTTGCATCAATAACACCGACGAGATCGTGCGAAATGCCACACAAGCCATATCCCGACGAGCGAGGTTGTGTATTGAGCAAGGCAGAGCACATTTTGAGCTGTTTCTGTAAATTTGACGATTATTATGACAGAGTAAGTATTCGTTTAGGTTATTTCGTTAGGTTAGGTTTTTTTTTTGTCGTTCCGCGAATTAGATAGAAATGTAGGTAGGTACATTCAGGGCCGTGTTCGGAAACTAACACTTTAACACTGGGTAATGTCACAACACTATATGCATCTCTTCTTCTCTAAGTATTTTTCAATATTTTTATCGCACTCTGTGACACTACCCAACCACACCCACTACCGGTGTAAAAGCGTTACGTTTCCGAACACGGCCCTGCGTAGTTTACTTTTTAAATTTACTGAAATAGGGTTTCCACATCATTGAAAATATTTTTTTTGGGGTATCTTATACAGCGTTACTACGGTTCTTAAATATTGTGAATGGACTCGTTATAAGGCCCCATTTAACCTCCTTTCGGCTTTACAGGGTATTTTGTAACACGTTGTATAGGCTCTTAACTTAAATAACATTAAAATTAAACTAACTTATAAAAAAAAACTAGAACTAAAAAATAAAATTAACCTTAATAATATAAATATATATATATAAACATACAAATATATATACATCCCAGACATTTCACCAACCGTGCCGTGTAGAACAGATGCGGCATTTACTATCTCTATTGCCAGACTGATGTTCTGTGATTGACTGATTATCTATATGACAAAAGATCATACACATCTGACCAAAGTTTCCACAATTATGTTAGGAATTATTCAAAATTATTTAAAAAAGTTTGTATCATAGCAAAATCTATTTATATTGGATCTAAAATCAAACAGTCAGATTGTTGTATTTAAGTTTATTATAAAATAAATGTCTTTATTTATTCTGTCAAAATCAATGTTTTAATATGGTGTCAGAAGTGGAAAATATTCGAAAAATATATATTTTTTAATGCAAATTCAGCATTAATTATGGCGGAATCAACAAATAATTGTGTTAAACAACCAGAGCCATTGTGCTCTGATGGAAATTTAGGGGACTTATTTTTACACTGTATTGGGAAAATTGGTCATGAAATATATAATGAACTAGATTTTGTCGATGGTGAGGCAGAAGATTATAAACTGTTAGTACAAAAATTCAATATTAGATGTATTCCTGAAAAAAATGTAAACTATGAGAGACACTTATTTTTTGAAATTAAACAGGGCACTGAAAGTTTCAATAATTTTTTGTCCAAATTAAAAATTAAGAGTAAGAATTGTAGTTTTGAGAAATTAGAGAAAGTTTAATATTGACGCAGTTAATTAGAGGGATAAATAATATGAATTTAAAGGAAAGGTTATTGCAAAAAAATGATTTATCTTTATCAGATGCTATTTCATGGTGTAAAGCAGCTGAAGTGTCAAATAAACAAATTGAGATTTTAAAAGGAAATAATATTATACCAGAAATTAATAATATAGAAAATTCTGAACATACAGAAATAGCAGCAATTCGTAATAATAAGGCAAGTGGTTTCTGGAATAAAAATACCAAAATAATAAATAAGCAAACAGATTTTTCTGCTAATAAACAAAATAATAATATCAATCCAAGAAAATGTAAAATTTGTAAAGGATCACATGGATTTGGTCGATGCCCGGCTATTAGATGTTATAAATGCAATAACATTGGAAACTTTGCAAATGTTTGTAATGGTCAAAATGTGAGAGAATTGGAATTGGTTGAAGGAGAAGAAGAATTTATTATTGATAATTTATATGTGAATTTATTGAATAGTACCAAAGCATGGTATCAAATAATTGAAGTTAATGGCTTTCCTATAAAATTTAAATTAGATTGTGGTGCAGAAGCTAATGTCATATCATTAAGTAATTTTCAAGCAGCTGGATTTAATATTGACTGTTTACAGAAAAATAGTTGTGTTATTAGAGAAGTTAGTAAAAATAGTTTACCTGTAGTTGGATTTTTCAATGCTATTTTGAAATGTAATAATATCACAATTAAACAAAAAAATTATGTGATAGATGTTAATTGTAATAGTTTACTTGGATGGTCAGCGTGTATAAAATTGAATTTAATTATCAGAGTAAATGAAATTACTATTCCAAATTTTTTAACATCCGAATATAAAGGTGTTTTTGAAGGCATGGGATGTCTGCCATTTGAGTTGAATATTATAGTTGACGAATCTGTTCCTTCTTCAGTGTGTCATGCAAGGAAGATTCCTATTAAATTGAAAACTCGTTTGTTAGAAGAGTTAATAAAAATGGAAAGGATGAATATTATTGTCAAAGAAGAAGGGCCTACTGATTGGGTATCTAATATTGTTTTAGTTGAAAAGCCGAATGGTCAATTGCGTTTATGTTTAGATCCAAAAAAATTAAATAATGCTATTAAAAGAAGTCATTTTCAATTACCCACTTTAGATGATATTACCAGTAATTTGACTGGAGCAACTTTTTTTTCAGTTTTAGATGCGAATAAAGGATTTTGGATGATTCCTTTAAATGAAAGAAGTTCTAAACTATGTACATTTTCTACACCCTTTGGCAGATATAGATTTTTAAGAATGCCTTTTGGTATTTCTTGTGCACCAGAAGTTTTTCACAATGAAATGCTAAAAATATTTAAAATGGATGGTGTAGAGATTTTTATAGACGATATATTAGTATGGGGTCGTAATATTGATGAACATAATGAAAGATTGAAAGAAGTTTTAAAAAGAGCCTCAGATAATGGTGTGAAATTTAATAAAAATAAATGCAAATTTGTTCTGAATAGTGTAAAGTATTTAGGACATATTTTTGATAAAAATGGTATTCGCCCTGATGAAACACGTCTAGATGCTATAAAGAAAATAGAATACCCTAAAGACCGCAAAGGACTTGAAAGGTTTCTTGGTATACTTAATTTTTTAGCTAAATTTATTCCGAATTATTCGGAAATTTCTTATCCTCTACGTAATTTACTAAAAAAGGGGTCTTGTTTTCAATGGGATGATAATTGTAGTACTACGTTTGACAGAATGAAAAATTTAGTAATTCAAGCCCCAGTTTTGAGTTATTTTAATCCAGATTTGCCTGTTATTTTATCTGTAGATGCCAGTTCACATGGACTGGGTGCATGCCTAATTCAAGATGGTCATCCTGTGGCATTTGCATCAAGAGTTTTAACATCAGCAGAAAGCAGATGGGCTCAAATTGAAAAGGAGCTTCTGGCTATTGTTTTTGGGTGTCTAAGATTTCACCAGTATGTTTACGGTAACAATAATGTTATTGTACAGAGTGACCATAAACCGTTGGAATCTATTTTTAAAAAAGATTTAAACGACACACCTGCTAGACTACAAAGAACGTTGTTGCGTTTACAGATTTATACATTTAATGTTCACTATGTTCCAGGAAAGAAATTATTTATTGCAGATACACTCTCCCGAGCGCCTGTGGATTCAGGTAGTGATAATGAAATGTTAAATGATTCCGAGGCACAAGTAAATGCTTTATATAATAATGTTAATTTATCAAGTGAAAAACTTGAATTAATTCGTCAAGAGACAATGAAAGATGAAATTCTGCTTAAAGTAAAAGGACAATATTTTGAAGGTTGGTTAGAGCATAAAAAAATATTACCATGTGATGTACAAAAATTTTGGCCTTATAGATCAGAAATTCATGTTATAAATGATGTATTATTTAGAGGCGATAAAGTAATTATTCCTAAGTCTTTACGTAGTGAAATTATTAAAAGGATCCATGAAGGTCATATGGGCATTGAGAAGTGCAAAATGAGAGCTAGACAATTATTATATTGGCCGGGAATGGTTGATGATATTGAAAATATGATAAAAATGTGTAATGTGTGTGCTAAATATCAAAATGCTAATAAAAAAGAACCTCTATTAAATCACCCAATACCAAATTTACCATGGGAAATAATTGCAACAGATCTTTTTGAAATCAACCAAAAATATTATTTACTCTTAGTAGATTATTATTCTAAATATGTGGAAGTTGTTTTGCTCAATAATATAACAAGTTTTTCAATAATTAAAGAGATGAAAAAGATTTTTGCTAGATTTGGTATTCCCAGAAAAGTTATATCTGACAACGGACCTCAATATTGTTCAGAAGAATTTAAAGAATTTAAGAATATTTGGGAGTTTGAACATGTCACTAGCTCACCTGTATATCCGCAGTCAAATGGGTTAGCGGAACGAAATGTTCAAACTATTAAAAAGATGATTAAAAAATCAATTTGTGATAAATCAGATCTAAATTTATCATTGCTTAATTTTAGAAATACACCAATTACTGGTGAAGATTGTAGTCCTGCGCAATTGTTGATGGGTAGACGTTTAAATACTAGACTACCAATAAATTCAAAACTATTAACACCTGAAGCTGTGAAATTTGATGAAATGGTTAATGTTCGAAATAAAAATAATAACCGATCTCGTGAGTATTATAATGTAGGAGCCAAACAATTGTCAAAATTAAATAATGGTGATAATGTATATTTACGGGAACAAGGTGTTTGGGTTCCTGCTACCGTTACAAATGTTGCTGAACAGCCGCGTTCATATTGGGTACGTACAAACAATGGAGGTGAATATAGACGAAATAGAAAGCATTTGATGAATTCTTATCGGGGTTCACAAATTCATAATGAAAATAATAATTTTTATTTTGATGATAACAATAATGTGCAAAATTTCCGAGTTTCAATTAATAATTAAATTATTCCCGAAAGTGATATTAAGAACAACAATGAAGGAGGAATAAATAATGGAAATGTTAATAACTTTAAAGGTTATTGTACTCGCTCTGGTAGAAGAGTCATTGCTCCTAATAGACTTAGTTACTAATTTATATTTTTTATTATTTTTAGTTTATTCATAAATAATTGGTTTGTTTACTTTGTATGAAAGGGACGTGTTGTATTTAAGTTTATTATAAAATAAATGTCTTTATTTATTCTGTCAAAATCAATGTTTTAATAAGATAATAAATCCAAGTGTGTATGGAAAATGATAAACACTGAAACTGGAAAAAATCTAATTAGGCAAAATAATATTTCAATTAGACATGATGGAGTTATGATATCGGACAATAAACAAGTTGCTGAGTTATTCGAAGATTTTTTTACTAATATTCCATTACAAATCACGAACAGTATTAAATCATCAGCTAGTACTGCTAAGGAATTTTTAAAACAATATATTAAAATACCAAAAATACCTAATTTTACTTTTAAACATGTCACAAATGAAGATATTCTTAAACACTTTAAAATGTTGAATAAGAAGCAAACTGAAGATGTATGGGGGTTGTCGGTCAAAGCTATAGAACCAATCATTAATACTATAGGACCGGTACTTGCTGATATTTTTAATGGGTGTGTTAATGAAGGAATTTATCCCGATCTTATGAAGAATAGTAAAATAGTTCCCATATTCAAGTCCGGCTGTAAGACAGATCCAAATAATTATCGTCCTGTTTCTGTCCTGCCAGCCTTAAGTAAAATATTCGAAAAAATAATTCTCGGTCAACTTTTAAGTCATTTTAATACAAATAAATTGTTACATGATCAACAATACGGGTTTACAAAAGGAAGAAATACAACAAATGCCGGTACAAGTTTGATTGCGGAAATAACCGATGCATGGGAAAATTCTCAGGATCTCGTTAGTGTTTTCTGTGATCTATCTAAGGCGTTTGATTGTGTTGATTATCAAACTTTGTTAGATAAGTTAGAATTTTATGGTATTTGCGACTTAGCTTTAAATCTATTAAAATCTTACCTTTCCAATAGAACTCAAAGTGTTAATATTGATGGCTGTCTATCCGAAGGGGCCCTTGTAAAGATAGGTGTTCCGCAAGGCTCAATTTTAGGACCATTCCTCTTCCTAGTATACATCAATGACCTTCCACATATGGTTCAGGAGATGGCGCAGATAGTGCTATTTGCTGATGATACATCTCTACTGTTTAAAGTTAGTAGAAAAGATAATATATTATCATCAGCAAATGACACTCTGGAAATGGTTTCGAAGTGGTTCACCGCGAATAATTTAGTTTTAAATGCTAAGAAAACTAAGTGTCTAAAATTTACGCTCCCCAACGTAACTGGTATTAATTCCACAGTGAAGTTAGGTGGTACTGATCTGGAATTTGTTGCCTCCACTGTGTTTTTAGGGATTACAGTCGATTCCAAACTACAGTGGAAAGCTCACATAAATACTCTATCCAATAGATTGAGCTCTGCTGCATATGCAGTCAGAAAAATCAGACAATTAACTGATGTTGCAACAGCCAGACTAGTGTACTTCGCCTATTTTCACAGTATAATAACGTATGGTCTTATAATGTGGGGATCCGCGGCAGATTTTGATAGTATATTTATTTTACAAAAGAGGGCTATTCGGGCAATATATGGCATGAAAGCTCGTGATTCTCTCCGGGAAACATTTCCTATGATTGATGTATTGACACTACCATCTCAACATATTTATGAGAATTTATTGTACGTCAAGAAAAACTTAAGTATGTTTAGTAAAAATGGCGACAGGCATAATTTAAACTTAAGAAATATAGATAAAATTGATATTCCAAAGTTTAGACTGCAAAAAACTAATAAATGTTTTGTCATTAACAGTATAAGGTTATTTAATAAATTACCTAAAAGTATTATAGATTTAAGTGAAATAAAGTTTAAAAATTGTATAAAACAAACATTAATCCATAGGGCTTACTATAGAGTTAATGACTATATTAATGATAAAGATGTCTGGACCCGTTCTGATCTGCAATTGAGGTCTCACAACTAGTATTGCCTTTTCAAATGAGTACCCTAGTAGGTATGTTAAATCTGATATTGTAATAACTTATTATTACTTAATTTATTTTTTATTATATTTAAATTTTATCTTTGGATAAGGTATATCTTATGATTACTTATTTATATTATGCAGGTACTCTGTTATTATATATTATTATTTAGTAAAGTGCCTGTACTCTTTAGTATTTGCAGTTCTGTACATTGGTACAGCAACCAATTGCTAAACTGTTAAATAATCTGCCATAGGGTTTTTTGCGCATGCATTTTATGTATGCTGCGATATGCATATCGGTAACTCAATGGCTATATTCCTTTGTTAGTTTGTGTGAAGCACCAGAGTTTTTTACTTGCTGGTACCTTTTTCTCCGGGGTGTCTCCGGAGGGATCGACTTTACAACTAGTGTTTACGCCCTTAAAGATACCGGTCCATATAACTATGTTAATGCGATTGATGGTCATTTAAAAATATCTACAGCCAATATAATGATAATATAAGAACTAATATTTAAGGCGTGGATACGGTTGGTGAGGTCGGTCGCCTCGGTGGCACCCTTGTATGGCAGATGATAATCGGAAGGTCAATGGAATCAGCTAACCACCTAGTCTTACACTAGTTGGTTATGTAGCGTGCGTTCGGTTGGTTGGTTTTTTCAATACTTTTATTTATGACACCTTTTATTAATTAATCTATAATGGTTATATATATATAGCAGCCTAACCAAACGCACTCTAGACCTTATTGTTAAAACTTTTTTTTTTTGACTATTCATAAATATCTGTAAATATTTACATGAAATAAATAATATTTGATTTGATTTGTGATAAAAATGACTTTGCATTTTTTCAGGAGACTATTACATCTATTGGCTGTCAAGGTAGTAGTCTTCTTTCAGGGTGCAAAACGTGCACTTAACGGGCACTTAATTTGATGATGAAGCAGCGAGGATATCAAAATAGGCTCATAATGCAAAATTCCTCTTTGTCGACGCACATTTCGTAACGGCATCTTTGAGCTGGCATTGATAGACCTTATTCATAGACTTTGTAGGTATATTTACCATCAGGATCGATCAAAAGGATATGATAGGTACTGTTTAGAAAAATAAAGCATACTTACATTTATTAGTCCATTTTAACTGTAGACGCTTGCATCGATCCTTAGAAAACCGCATGGTAAAGCTACAGAAAAAAGGGTCTCACCTAGCTTCTAGAATCTTTCCAGCAATACCCTTTCCACGGTACTGAGGCAACACGAATAAACCACACCCACAAAGGTACTGACTTATACCCAACTTATTAAAATTCGACAAATTTGTGATGTAATCTAAGCTCGTTATTAAAGTTCGTATTTCAGGACTGAAATCCTGAAATGAAACGTTTAATTCATTAATTTTAAGTTTTATATCCAATTTGTTTATTCAATTCGTTTTTACCGGAGGTCGTGAGTAGTGAGTTTGATTCACCCACAGCAAAAAAATATTAATAGTTTTTCTGTACAATTTGTCATGGTCTTGGTTTTTATAAAATATATAATGTATTTATTAATATCGCAATTTGCAAATTTGCCAACGCCTGATATTTTTTTAATATTGACGCGAGATCTACCATGAGTTATTGAAATTTTTGTATTGTAAAAGTTTTGTGCACCCTATGTACACAAAACTTAAATAATATTAATCAAACAAGGCTTCTCTATATTTATATAGAGAAGCCTTGTTTTTGTAGATCTCAGTCTTTGGGTTTACTGAGTCTCAGAAGACTACTGCGTTTGCTTATTGAGGTACATTCATATATTTTATTAAGTTATAGAAGTTACAACCGGGGATATAATAGAATATATAAAATATAACAAGGTTGTAACAAGTATTAAGATATAATAATTTTAAAAGATAGGATTGTCTGTTTGTAATTTAATAAGTATGTCATAGATAAACTGTATTGCATTAGAAACACTAGTTTTATGACCATAAACCTAAGCAATACTAGGCTCTACAAATGTAGAAAAAAAAATGGCTTCTCCATAAAAAAAATATTATGTTGGTGATATTTCTTTGTGTAGTTACATATAACACATAATTAGTACACCAACATCATAAGCGGAATAATTGCAAAGTAATATTTTAATTATACTGTGTCATTTAAATAATGAACGTCCGCAAAATAACGCCTGATTCAATTAAATATATTAAAAATATTATTATTTATCTTCATACCAGGTCCCTTACGGAGTAGGCAGAGACAACCGAGCGCCACTTGTCCATATCCCTACATACTCCTTTCGCCTCTTCCACAGTCATAACTCTTCTCATACATGCACGCTGATTTCGGAGATTTTTAATAGCACCGTATTTTAAACCCTTTTGAATTTGGTCATGGTACGTGTGTCTTGGTCTCCTTCGGCCACGTTTACCCTTCACCTCGCTTTTATATATCTGGTTCGTCAGTCTTTCATCACCCATTCTTGCTATATGCCCAAACCAGCGGAATTTACCTTTTCTCATTTTCATGCCTATACTTTCTTTCAGTCCCACTCGTTTTCGAATTACGCCATTGCGGATTCGGTCTGTTATTTTAACACCGCACATTCGTCGCAATGAGCTCATTTCTACTGCATTTATTTTGCTTTCATCTTTATCCTGACATACCCATGTCTGACTTCCATACAATAGTGTTGGTACAAGTATACTATCTATAAAAAATAAATATTTAAAAATAAATAATAAATTAAAAAAAAGGCCGTGATGGTAGCCTTTTTAGGCTTCCTAGAACCGTATAAACGGTCTAAACGTACCCAGCGGAGGGACTAACCTGTCCTCATTTCGCCGATGGGATGTTGGAGAGGCAACTGGATGGCGAATGATAATCTGGGCTTCGGAGTGGTATAGAGTACCCTCGTATCGGCCGAATTGACCCCAAGTGGACTGGAGCGGTAATACGGGGGTGGAGCCGAAACAGATAAAAATGCAGTTGTTTGAAAGATATAAAAACTTTATGCCAGACGAAACACTCGGACCATTCACGCACTATCGATGTAAAAAAAAAAGTTTTGAGGCAACTGTTTAAAAATTGTTGGGCATACTTATTGACATCACCTCAGATCAGTAAAGTTTTTTGATCTGAGGAGAAAACTTTACTGATCTGAGGACACCACCAAACGTTGGAAAACAATGCCATCCGATCCTGATGAGTAGTTTCGGAGAAATAATCCTTCAAAGTCGCCGATCAACGTTTTATCAACTATAATCCAAAAAAATAGTAAAAATTGTTTAAATCGGATCGCCATCCGGTTGCCTCTCAACATATGCATTTAACGTGCCATTGTTTGTATAGAGAAGTCATACAAACTAGTAGATATACTTTTTTCATTTGCGACACATGGATCATTAAAGCCTCACATTAGCCTGCCCTATAGCTGAAAGAAATAGGTACCTTAGGTAGCTCCTCGTCAGGTTCATCCAAGTTTTTGACAGTGCACATGTTCAGAGCCACTAACTCCTTGCCACCATCGTGATGTCGGTAGCACGCCAAACTAACTCTCTCCGAAGCAAGTTCTTTCCAAAATTCTTTGCAGCTATCTAATAAATCCTTCTTTTTTCCAAAACCTATGGATGTTAGATTACCTCAATTAAAGTAATTAAGTTTAATTAATGTCACCTCTACGTCTTCCGGCTGCAGTATTACTAGCTCAAAATAATAAAAAATCAGAAATACGCTACACACTGTTCCTCCTATGAATTTCTAGCGTTTGCGGTGGAGACTTTAGATTAGGTTTCCAGATGCAAAAACATTTGGAAAAAATATAGGAAAACTTTTAATTGATGCATCTGGAGATCAACGTGCTCGGTCCTATTTTTTCCAAGGCATATCGCTGGAAATTCAGAGGGGGAATAGTATGAGTATTTTGGGCACGTGCGCAGCATCGGAAGACTTAATTGATTTTTATTAACTTATTTAGTTTTAAAATTATTTATAACATATTAACACGGGTGTCTTACGTCGCCCGAGATCGCCTTGACGGCCCCAGGGTACCCAGCGGAAGGGTTTTAATCCCACCTCGTCGTAGCCGATGTTAAGTCTACACCGAACAAGTGGCTAGCTCGTCGCGATGTCTTGAATAGACTCAATAACCCATATCTATACACAGTTTCACAAGTTGGTATAGTGAAACCGGAACCGACAGCTTAACGTGCTCTCCGAGGCACTATATAGAGGTGTTGTCAGTCAAATGTACTGAATTTTTAAAATTAAAAACTCATTGGTAGGTACACACCGGGATTCGAACCAGGGACCTAAGTGTTTTTAAGTCCAAGGTCTAACGAACTCGGCCACAACGTATATTTATAGGTTATTGTTTATATATAATTATTTATAGGTTATTGTTTATATATAATAGTTTATTTTTTTGAAAAAAAAAATTTGAAAAAAAAAATTAAGTATACCTACTGAAGTATACCTAATGACTATTAAAGTAATTGAATAGGTAATTAATATTTTATTACTATTTGACGATAAAGCATCGAGGATATTAAAATAGACTCGTAATGCAAATACGTCCATGTCGCCGTCCATTTCGTGACCGCATCATTTATCGATCAATATTGTTAAACCACAATGTATTGATCAACCCCATTCATGGTCTTTGTAGGTCTGCTTAACATCAGGTAAATATATACAAAGTCACATCGTGACTTTAAAAAAAACATAATATAGGTTGTGTGTATCAACCTTACCTAATCTTTTACACATGGCTTCTTCATTAATATAAATGGAATTCATGAGTTCTCCGGCCAGTACATCATGCTCAGGATTTAGGTCTTCTACAGTCCAAACCCCATCTGATTCCCACGACAGATACTCTTTGACACCATCCCATGGGCGTGTGTATGCCATACCGATAACTGTCTGAAAATGATTCGTAGATAAGATCTCTACCTACTTATATTACTTTACGCATTGATTCGGGTCGTTAAAAATTATAACAAAAACGTTCGCTAGCAATTTTAAATACGAGAGTATTCTAGTAAAATAGCATGCTTATTCGCTTTATAAGGGCATGCGCCACCGCTTGCAGCAGGAGGGTTACCACACTAACCACCGACTACGATACCGCTGAGATCTCGCCGAGTCAAGATAGATCGATTAAACATATGACATCTCATAATATAATCAATAATAGTATAGACTAGCTGACCGCGCAACTTCGTCTGCGTAAATTTAACCGTATACGCAGCGCACGCAACGGAAGCTCTCAAAAGGAATTAATTTTCCCCTCTTTCGCAACATTTTTCATTGATGCCCCGCTATTATTGATTAAAGAGTGATGTTATATAGCCTATAGCTTTTCTGGTCGAAAAATGGGCTATCCACAACTAAAATAATTGTTCAATTTTATCCAGTAGTTCCTGAGATTAGCGTGTTCAACCAAACAAACAAACTCTTCAGTCTTTTATAATCGTAACAATAGATGTACATTGTTTATAATAATCAAATTCCTATTCGAACTTGCTATGCAATGCTTAATTTAAACAACGCTTATTCAGTTTTTCGTGGTACTAAAAATATCTATCATTTTAGATTTCAACTCGAACCTGATCTCACGTTATCGAAGTCGGTGGTTCAGTAGCTGTACCATGGGTTTTTACTAACAGTATTTACTATACTTATATTCGCTAGTAACTATAGATTGGAATCACACAATAAGATAGGTTTATTTGAAAAATAAAGGAACCCTATTGGTTGATCCCAACCTATAGTAACTAGCGACTATGGTAAGCTCAGTTAGCTAAAACTTATGGTAGAGTATAGATACCAAAACTAGCTTTATGTCAGCTGCAGCTCATTATAATCAGCTGCAGGTCAAACAGAGTAAGAGCGAAGGAAGAATAGGATAATTCAATCTTTCAAACCCTATAATACTCTAATTGGAAACTGTAAAAATAATATTTTATCTAAAATAACTACTAAGTACCTATAAATCCTCGAAATTTCTGTCTCAAATTTTTCACTAAAACACTGGATTTTATAGTTTAAAGTGGACATGAAAAAAAATTAATAATAATAAAAAATCTCAGTAAGCACCGATTTAAGTAGAAAAATTTATATACGTACCTATGAGATTAATAAAATACGTCTTATCTTTAGCATATACAATAATAATAATATGTCGGACAAATTACACATATTGCTCTGGTCACAAACTAAACTAGGCTTGAACTATGTGTACCAGAAGCAACGATATAATACATATTATATTTTATAAATACCCAGACCATGACAAACTGTACAGAAAAAACGTACTAATATTTTTTGCCATAGGTGGGAATCGAACCCACGACCTCCGGATACAACGCCAAAGGCGCACCACTAGTCTACGGAGGCTGAATTACTTTGATTTGATTGAATCTATAGATCTATACATACAAATAAATAAAATTGAAGTGTCTCTCACGTTTCTACTAAATATAGGTATATGAAAATATATACCTACCTACGGTACCTACTTAACGGTACTAACTTTATTATTATTATTATTTGTTTGGCTGTATGTTTCGGCCGATCCCCGCAACATCAGACCGATTTTTACGGGTCATTCACTAGCAGTTCTATACGAGTAGCTGATGTTATAAAACTTGGTACTGTTAATTTAGAAAAAAAAAAGCTCTCAAATCGATTACTACGGATGGTTGAAATTATTTATTTGTCTAGTTTCTGAGTAGAGTTAGTGGTTAGTTAGTATCATCAGAAGCTGCCACAATAAATAGCGTGCAAATATTTACAAATTAATATTATTTTACATAAATTATATTATAATTCTTACTATTATAATTACAGCATTACCACCAATTGCTAATATTTGAAGTTGTGATTCAACGCACTCCTAAAATCCTTGAAGAGCACTTTAGTTACAATAGGTTTTGTCTCTTTAAGAACGCTTTAGTTTTGTCACAAAACTAAAGCGTTCTTCAAGGATTCAACAAGATTTAATTAATTCCAGCGTATATATATATATTATACTTCACTAATATCTATGTTTAGGTATATATATATACTTCTAAATATACATTTTTTGTTAGTTCCGAATAAACTCAAAAACTACTAAATCCATTTTTTTAAATTCCTAAATTTTACGGTTACGAAATTGGCGACGACAAAGACAAAGGAGACACTTTTTTGGCCACAATAATTTAAACCTATTCTGATGAAATATACCGTAAAAAATATGTCCCATATTATTAATAGAAACTAGAAAAAATCATAATATTTTAAATAATATGCTATTTTACTTCAACTTTATAGTAAAACTAAGGCTGAGTACAAAAACAAAGTGTTCATTAAAGTACCTAATTGTAACGATTGAAGTTAAAAATGGCATCGAATGTACCCAGCTGGTACATACCAGGGGCTTTATTTCGAGTTTTGATAAGTTCTATCTTATTAAATATAGAGTTGAAATTCCAATGCTCATCAGATGTTCAAACTTGCGAAGAATTCGGGTACTTCAAGATGGCGGCATTATTATATCCAACCTAATACAGACTATACATATATCCATTGAAATAGAATTTATATTTCAATATTTATAGTTTACGCAACGTCTTGTCGTCTTTAGCGGTTGCAAACTCGGAATAAGGCCCCAGGGGTGCGATTTTTGAATGTCATACCTATGATATCAATAGGTACAAATGAGAACTTCCAAACCTACCACTCGTAATACATCCACTGATAATAATACATCCACTGATAATAATCATCATGAGAGATAATAATCATCATGAGAGATAATAATCATCATGAGAGATAATAGTCATCATGAGAGATAATAATAATCATCATGAGAGATAATAATCATCATGAGAGATAATAATCATCATGAGAGATAATAATCATCATGAAGATAATAATCATCATGAGAGATAATAATCATCACACATAATTATGTTAAGCTCCGTTCTAACATTGAGTTGATGTTTTAGAATAGAGACATGCCAATTATTATAAGAAACAAGAACTACATATTGAACGACTAACTATAGTTTCTTTGTGTAACGAAACGCAAGTAATGAGAAATTATTTATAAGTTGGTACCGCACTTTCAAAAATAGGACTTTTAATAAATCGTGATTTTCTAGTCATCAGTGATACTTTGATATCAAATAATCACTGATGATATCAACATTTGATATCACCAGTGAGATTTTGACAATCAAAATCATTGCTGACATTCAAAAATCGCACCCCAGACTCCTGACTCATTTTATTACAAAATTATATTTTCCTTGCGTCCTTTGTCCAGCGGCATGGTGCCCAAAACACTGGCAGCATTGCCTCTTTGAATATCTATGCTACTCTTTGTCCAAAATGGACAAACAAATTTATTACTAAGTTTAAACTTGTTTAGCGAAAAGTTAATGAATAGGCTATAAATAGTTAAAATATTAATAGAATAGCAAAACCAACTTACCTAGCAACCTTTTGTAAACTCAACACTATTATTATTTAATAATGTTTGACTAATACACAAGCTATCTATACAGTATACACCAGTGCCTATTAGTAAACGACTCACACAACACGTGGTCAACTCAACCGGTTACTGACCATCCGAGTGCGCCTGAGTGCTGGTGCAGATTATAGACCAATTGGTTTGACAGCTAAGTAATCCTTTGTTCATAAATTCAGCGTTTTGTTTATCTATGAATTGCTTATAAAGAAATAGTTCACTGTTATTCAGAAAACTTTGACATTGGAGGACCCCAATGAATTTAACTTTAGGTAGAGGAAGACGTTATCGACTGCTCTAATAAGTTCTATCTTTGATTTTGACAGCAATCAAAGCACCGCGATTACCGTTTAGGTTGTTTTTATTAGTTTAAATACGCCATCAAATATCGTACATTGATTGTTTTCTACGAGCTCATTATTTCATATTTAAATTAAACACGCAATGAACAATGTTTTGGACAAAAATATCAACCTAACAGAAATTGAGGTTTGTTAGTTTTTAATACCTAGTAATATGACACATGAATAGGTAATAATGTTCTTTATTGCTTCTAGCATAGAGTAATTATTTATCCATTAATATAAATGCATATAACTTATAGATAGATGTAAATTCTGATAAAGCGTTAGAGTTCATCAGACTGTAACTCGGCAAAATAAAGAAGGTCATTACTAGTAGAAGGTAGTACTTATTTGTATTGACCGCTAAGTTCTACATACTATCACGCCTCCCTGTTAAGGGGTAGTAGGCAGAGAGCACCTACATCTCTAGCTTCCTCGACATCCATACATCTCTTCATACATGCGCGTCTATTTAAGGATTTTTTTACATACCATCACGCCTGACTCCCTGTTAAGGGGTAGTAGGCAGAGAGCACCTACATCTCTAGCTTCCTCGACATCCATACATCTCTTCATTCATGCGCGTCTATTTAAGGATTTTTATACATACGATCACGCCTGACTCCCTGTTAAGGGGTAGTAGGCAGAGAGCACCTACATCTTTAGCGTCCTCGACATCCATACATCTCTTCATACATGCGCGTCTATTTAAGGAATTTTTTGACATGGTATTCTTACTATAGCTACCTTAAACTTATGATACTCGTATCTACCTAACCTACCTAGGGTAAGTAGTACTAATATTGGCCCCCCTACAAGGATTGGCCGGATGAATTTAAATCTTAATTATTAAGAGTTTTTTTTGACAAACTACTAAAAAATAAATATATATATTTTCTTTATTAACAACACTTTGAAATAAATAGGTAGATTTTATGTTTTATAACTGGTAATACTGATTAAAAAAATAAATTGTGAATGCAACATCCTAAAGTGGTGTAGTGTTAATTTTATTAGGAAAATCTTAAGAAGTTAGTACTTTTAAACTGTTATATACCTATTGTATTTTTATCAAATTAGGTATTATGCGACATTATCATGTAAATATACATTTCTTTTAGGTTTATAAATATAAATTGAAGGAAAAAATCTTAAATTAACTTAAAATTTGCTATGCCGAAATTAGTGCCGTCGATATATATGGACAACTAATTGATTGGCAGGGGTGCCATTCATAGTACGTTGTGCTTTAAAATAATGATACAATTTTATTCCCTTGATCCGAACTATAGATAATATTGTTTTGTAGTATATACTTTAAAGTGGATTATGATAGTTGTAACCAAATCTTGGCAGTGCTGATCATTATACTTTTTACGTGCTTGGCATGCCAATCTTTGTACTCATATGTATGCCAATCTTTATACAAAAGAATCAAAAAATGTATAGTGATGCCCTATTGTGTCGATATAATTTAAAATAACATAGTATAATCTTTTATTAAGATTTTGATAATTTAACTAAAATATATATCAATAAAATGTATTTATTTTATTTTACGAACTTGTCACTTGTCCAATGTTTGTTTAGAATATTATCTATCGGCTACGACGACTAGGTGCAAAGGGGCCTTAGAGAAAAATCAGGCGTGGCGACATGTCGCGTCGCCTTCAATGTAACAAAAACCTTATATATAGCACCCTACAAGTTGTTATACAAATGAACAACATTCTTTATGGGAACAACTCTGCCCAAAAAAATAAAATAAAAATTCTATACATTTTAATCGGGTAGATACAGAGCAAATGTATGATAAAGTAATTTTTTTTCACCCTGACAGAGTTGCTCCATTAAGCAGTAAAAGTTGTTAATATTGATTAGCACAATTTCCTGTAAATTTTTAAGTTATGCATCTATTATATTTAAAGTTATACCTATTTGATTATGGCCTTTTTATAGTTACTAATAAATATTTTCCAATAATATTTTTGCTTTGTTATTATTACTTACCCATAAATCGATAAAAGTAAAGTTGTAATAGTATACAACACTATCGTGTATTTTCAACCAAAATTTTAGTGATTGGCAATTACTCGGTATAATAATTGGCAATGCTAATAAACACAAAATACAACTATTGTCATGCTAATCGTTATACTAATATTATGCCAATCACTATATTTTGGGGCCAATGATTGTAGTTTTAGGAGATGTTTTAAGTTCTTAGCAATAAAGTAGCAAAAGTGGAGAAATATTATCATGGGCAAGATGTTATTGTCATACTGATATTCCTACTAAACGATTGGCCACAAAACGTATTACGATTTCAAACTTTATTTCGAATTATAAAGGTTCAAAGTTGATGGACGTCTTAAGGTGCCAATCATTATACCGGTTACCCTACCACGTTCTTCTCTGAACGTCTCAACTCTCAAGTACCTACATAGCTTCAAACTATCATTGATATTTTAAAGGACAAGGCAACTTCATTTACTCCTTTTTTCTTAAAAAAAAATTATACCATTATCTATCTATCAGGTTTGCCAATATTTCGGTACCTATTTTGCCGAACCGTTTGGTATTTTAGCACTGTGTTCGGTTCGAACACAGTACGAAATACCGAACACAGTATTTCTTTCTGATATTATTTTCTCCCTAATAACTATCAGATTTGACGCAATCGGCAATCGCGGAAGACGTTTCAAAAGGCAGAAGTAAACGATAATGGCAGTACTATGTAGTAATGCTTATGTGGAAAGAGTATTTAGCCATATGAACCATTTGTGGACGGACAACCATAATGAAGCCTGGACATGGTGAAGGCTGAATTATGAATACGATGTAATTGTCGCGAAATGCATGGGGCAGTTAAAGTAAATAAGACATTGCTGGAAGCGTGAAAAATTTTTTTTTCTATAAATTAGGTTAGGTATTGCTCTTGTGCAATGGTACTTTGTATTTTAAGTTAATAATATAAATAAATGAGTAAAACTTATTTTTGCTCGGTATTTTTACCTGTTTGAAAAGTACCTGGCAACCCTGTTAACTAAAGATATTATAAAATCGTGGAGTTTTTCGTGTCTGTATTTTAAATTTGATACCTATTCAATTATAAATTAATATCCAATACATTTAGGGCTAATTTTCAATCAATACGTATAAAGAATGAAAAAAAAAACAAAAAAGTTTTTCATCAGAGGGACAAAAATCTTCAAGAATTGCGTTACGTAATACTTGAACGCTCCCTAACAAGGTTAAGCAGATGACAACAAGGCCGGACCTGCGATGGGTGACCGCTTTATACAACGATATTTCATCATAAACACCGCAACAGTCTCGACACTTGTTAGGTGTTGCCACGTTGTATCGCGAGATTGACTCTCTGAGTGAGCCAAATGGGTCCTTGCTCGGATGTCACGCGTGGCCTCATCCACGCCGATCAGCCGCCCGCCCGATTTTTATATTTAAATCTCAGTGTAGAGTAATTAATTCATCTAAATTTTAATCTATTAATAGTGTTTATTATTGAAAACATGAATTAATTTACCTACAATTATCCTATATTACAAAGTAGGTATAGGTATGCTATCATCATTTGCAAAATGACGACCAATTTATAGAATGACAAAGTCTTGGAAAATAACTTAAACCAGTCTCAATTCAATAACAACAATGACTTAGCATAAAACACATAGATATACATAACAGATAACTTTGATATTAACTAACGTAATTTAATAAAATTGATCTATCTTTTGTAACGATTGTAACATTTGACCGATGGTAACTACGGAAACGCGTACAGTCGGCAAAAATGTGGTCCGACCGTATGCTTGTATTTTCTTTGCAGGTCATAACTCAACAAGGTTGATTTTCCCTTGCAGAATATTCTGACAGTTAGGCTATTGTAGTAAAGTTTACACTTTACTCTACCTTAGCGATATTTTGACGACACAGGAAGTTGTGCTAAATTTGTCAGACTACTTTCTCAGCCTACTGAAATAGGTACGCATCTACTAAGCCTGAGTTGCACCAAAACGAACTTACTGTAATTGTAACGATTAAAGTTAAAAATGGCGTCGAATGTACCAATTTTATTTTGCAGATTTAATGAGAGCTGGTACTATTGACTCTATTTTTAACTTTAATCGTTACATTTACAGAGACTTCATTTTTGTGTAACTCAGCCTAAATGTCAAAAATAATGCTTATTGGTAACTTATTGCTTCACTCAGTAGGTAGCTTGTTTATTATTTGTGACCAGCATTCCAAATTTTTTTGTCTATTATTGCTTGTCTCATTAAAATACCAACAATTAGAATTATAATTGTTAGTAGGTACATATGTAGACACAAAGTTCGTAGACTCTCTGGTAACAATAGATCAGGGGCCTTATTCCGAGTTTGCAACCGCTAATCACGACAAGACGTTTTTAATCACGCAAACTAAAATATGGAAATATAAGCTCTATTCCAATGGTTATATAGTATGTATTAGGTTGGCTATTATAATGCAGCCATCTTGAAATACACGAATTCTTCGCAAGTTTGAACATGTATGGAGCATTGGAATTGCAACTTTATAATTAACATGATAGAACTTACATTTCAATACCCGTACTTTACGCAAAATGCGCGACGGTGAACGTGTCAAAACTCGGAATAAAGCCCCTGGCAGCTTTTTTGCTCAGAGACTGAGTATTATCATTCAGAGAGGAAATGCTGCCAGCGTATTGGGCACCATGCTGATAGACAGTGATTTGGATCAAATATTTTATAATTTTATTTAATTATTATGTTGTTGTTGTAATAATGTTAATATGTTTATTGTGAACTACTTATTTATAAATGTGACCTAGAAATATTTCACCTTTGACTTGCTATAAATTACAGCGTAGTACCAACCGGTATTTCTGCATTACTTTCAACCAATTATGAACCTTAGGAAGTGTAACTTTGATCTATATTTGTATAAAACTTTATTGTCATATACAGGGTGTCCCAGAAATCAACGATAAACCGAAAACGGGTGATAGGCCAAGTCATGACAGTTATTAGAAAAATATAAAAAAAAATCTTTGTCGTGTATATTTTATATTATAAATATTTTAAAAAATATCGGAAAAACTGACATCCTGTGATGGACTTTCAAGTCCTAAGACTACAAATATTACTTTTTTGAATATTTTTTTTCTGCATTGTAGTCATGACTAACCCTTCTTTAAATAACAGTTCATATTTTAAACATACCTGCCTTAGTTTTAATAAAATGGTGTGTTTTTGCCCAACAATAAATTCAAAATAATTACTACACCCAACTTTAATCGTCTGTACTGTAAAAAAAAAATACTACCATATTTTGGCAAGTAACTTTAAAAGATGGTGCATTTAATCTGGATTCCAAAATGGTATGATACTTGTTAGATTACTTCTTAATTGAAGAAAAAAAAAAATTTTTTAACGGAACCGGGTTTCAAGCCAACTGTTTAATTATTTAAAATGTTGGAATTAAGTTGTTATGTGACGACTATGAGTGACGTCATCTTGTCTAGAGTGAGCGAGACAGATTGTGACGCTAAGTGCGAGTGCTTTTTTATCAAAGGAAAAAATGGGCATTTTTATGTCTACAATTTTCAAGTATGAATACACGATATTTTGACAATGTGAGTGATTTAGATACAGATGCCACCTTGTTCTTGTTAGCCACGGGTTATCAAGTAATTAGTTAGTTTTAGGTGCAAGTTTAAAATAAAAGTCAGTCATTGGATTTCTTCAGTTATTAATTTAATTTAATTTGCAAAGATTTACAGCAAATGTTCGAACTGTTTGCCTTCAGCTGCAATGCAAGCTCTACATCTCCTTAAAAATGATCGCGTAATAAGACGGGCGTATCTTCTTGAGTTTATGTGTTCAGCAGCTTCTGTAATTTTTTGGCGCAGCTCGGCTAAATCTTGTATTGGTTTAGAATAAACTTTTTCTTTTATCGTTCCCCAATAAAAAAAATCAATGGGGTTTAAATCAGGTGAAAGGGCAGGCCACGAAATTGTACCGCCCCGCCCAATCCACCTATCAGGGTATTCTCGGTCGAGAAACTCTCGTACTGTGCGAGCGTAATGTGTAAACCCCATTGATTTTTTTTATTGGGGAACGATAAAAGAAAAAGTTTATTCTAAACCAATACAAGATTTAGCCGAGCTGCGCCAAAAAATTACAGAAGCTGCTGAACACATAAACTCAAGAAGATACGCCCGTCTTATTACGCGATCATTTTTAAGGAGATGTAGAGCTTGCATTGCAGCTGAAGGCAAACAGTTCGAACATTTGCAGCCATCTTGTTGGTACCACATGCTGCCGTAAATGTTCAGCGGCACTTCTTCCAACAAATCAGGTAATTGGTTCTGTAAGAAGTCCAAATAAGCCTGGGCAGTTAAGTTCTCCGGCAGCTCAAATGGACCAATAACAGTACCGTTCAAAATCCCCGTCCACATGTTCACCTTAAACCGGTACTGCGATCTGTCCTCCCGCATCAAAAGTGGATTTTCCACGTGCCATTCGTGCAAATTGTGGAGGTTCATGAAACCATCCTTTTTGAACGTTGATTCGTCTGACCACAGAATTTTTTCAAAGAATCGCGAATCATCTCTGTGTCTCTGCAACATCGTTTGACAAAACTGCACTCTCGCTGGGTAGTCTCATAATATAATGTTGTTCCCACACATATAACTAAAACTTCATTCGCAAATCATCAATATGATAAACAATTAACTCATATTTATAATAAAATTAATAAAACACTGAACATATATAGTATGAAATATAAAGATTGTAAAAACACCCTTGTAAAATGGCTAATGAGTCTGAATTACAGTCAGACTGAGGATCTTATGCAGTTTATTTCATAAATTGCATAGGATCCTACTACTGAACTTAAAAAAAAATACCTACCCACTCTGTTTTAAACTATTATTTCACTTTAGCTTAAAAAAATATATAAATAAAAATCAAAAGGAATACCTATTAATAATAATGAAAAACAAAAAAAAAAGTTATATATATCAACGCATGAATCACCTTTATACATTATAAAACTATGCACGCATTCATACCTACAATCTTTAGGTTTTCAAATAAAAACCCAAACTAGCACACTTTTACAAACGCGCATACACCCGCAATCACACACACCACACAAAATTACACACACCACATACACCACACACACCACATACATCACATACACCACATTCACAACACACACCACATACACCACACACAATCACATAGGCATATTTTATACACTTCAATGTAATTAAAAATAAACTCTGTTAACAATAATTCTATTGGTTAAGTAATTTTAATGTTTATATTTTTGTACTTGATAAGAAAATCAGCTATGGAAGAGTGAGGTCATTTGACACAAGTGTTAATTTACTTAAAAAATGACCTCAATCACAGTAAAGAAATGTATAATTTGGAAAGAAATAAACATTTTATTTATTATTTATTAGTCTCGGGGTAGTAGGCTTTGTACTCGTTGTACATGGTAAGGATGGAACTGGTTCTTCTGCAAAATACGATGTGCAGTACTTTTGGGTACGCCGATGCTCTCTTTAATGCCACGTACTGAGATACTTCGGTCTTCTTCGACCGCCTGGAGCACTTCTTCCTCGTAGGGCATGACAGGCCTTCCCTCGCTAGTCATTTGATTAGGGAATCGACCCTCTGAGAGTGACCGATGCACGTTAATAAATACTCGATAATCAGGATGACGCTCAGCGTTTGGGTATCTCTCACGATACATTCTAGCTGCAGCATTAGCGTTGCATAAGCATTCTCCATAAATGAGATGCATATTGGTGTATTCTTGTGCGGTGTATCGAGATGGCATGATAACACACAACAATGGAATCACACAATACGATCGAAGATACGACGATTAAAACAAGTCCAGGGTCGTCAGAAACGGGGCAGATAAATCCAAATCACAAAGCAAATCAAGTCTAATAAACAGTAGCACAGTTGTAGTACGAAGTCAATACGGATACAGAAAGATGCGCGGTAAACGAATGATCGTAACGTATTGCGGTTTTGCAAGACGTTCCTGTTCATTGCCGTGTTGTCAGGGTGGCGTCACTCTCTGTCTCACTCGCACTTAGCGTCACAATCTGTCTCGCTCACTCTAGACAAGATGACGTCACTCATAGTCGTCACATAACAACTTAATTCCAATATTTTAAATAATTAAACAGTTGGCTTGAAACCCGGTTCCGTTAAAAAAATTTTTTTTTTCTTCAATTAAGAAGTAATCTAACAAGTATCATACCATTTTGGAATCCAGATTAAATGCGCCATCTTTTAAAGTTACTTGCCAAAATATGGTAGTATTTTTTTTTTACAGTACAGACGATTAAAGTTGGGTGTAGTAATTATTTTGAATTTATTGTTGGGCAAAAACACACCATTTTATTAAAACTAAGGCAGGTATGTTTAAAATATGAACTGTTATTTAAAGAAGGGTTAGTCATGACTACAATGCAGAAAAAAAATATTCAAAAAAGTAATATTTGTAGTCTTAGGACTTGAAAGATCATCACAGGATGTCAGTTTTTCCGATATTTTTTAAAATATTTATAATATGAAATATACACGACAAAGATTTTTTTTTATATTTTTCTAATAACTGTCATGACTTGGCCTATCACCCGTTTTCGGTTTATCGTTGATTTCTGGGACACCCTGTATATGTTTATTAAAGATAAATTTATAAGTATTAACATTAAAAAAATACTAAATATATAAAAAGGAAACTTTTAAAATTCATTATAATTATAAAAATAAAGATCTTACAAACAAATTTATAATTACAAATTAAAAACTTACTACCTAGGTGCCTATATTCATTTATTTGATAAAATAATTTTATAGTTAAGCTAATACGTACGTGATAATATACGTGGTGGCCGAGTTGGTTAGACCTTGGACTTAAAAACACTAAAGTTCGAATCCCGGTGTGTACCAATGAGTTTTTAATTTAAAAATTTTTATTCCTACATTTGTTTAACAACACCTCTTGTCTATAATGCCTCGGAGAGCACGTTAAGCTGTCGGTCCCGGTTTCACTATACCAACTTCTGAAATAGTTTATAGATGGGTTATTGAGACTATTCAAAACATCGCGACGAGCTAGCCACTTGTTCGGTGTAGACTAATACAATCGGCTACGACGAGGTGGGATTTAAAAACCCCTCCGCTGGGTACCGTCTAGGCGGTTTAGGGCGCCGTAAGGCACCCGTGATGATATGTATGTATGTAGTTAAGCTAACATTATTGCGGTGCGATTTTTGCATCTAACCGATGACTTTGATATCATCATCAGTGAGATAAATATCACCGATGACTAGGACATCATCATCAGTGAGATAAATATCACCGATGACTAGGATATCATCATCAGTGAGATAAATATCACCGATGACTCACCGATTTATCAGAAATCGTATTTTTGAAAGTCATGCGCGGTAGCAACTTATACGCATTACTTGTCATAGAAAAGAGCTACTTACGTTTGTAATATAAATTGTATACAATTCTAAGTTATCTATATTTATTTTAATATACTGGTCTATGTAAACACTACGACGATCTCTCCACTTGTTTAGAGTTCGGAGACAAGGTGAGAACAGTAGCTCTACCACAAGTTTATGCAAACAATTTTTACTATAGTTACTTTTACTACGGTACATGTGGATCACCAGAGTTTTTTTACTTGCTGGTACCTTTTTCTCCAGGGTTTCTCTAGGGCGATCGACTTGCGATCAGTGTTTGCGCCCTAAAAGATACCTTCCATCTATCTACTTGTAGGTACCTATATTTTGAATACTTTAATATATGTATATTTAAGAAATCTGTTTGCAAAAACCTGTGGTAGAGCTATTGAACCCTGGGTGCTGAGGCCATCTAGAAAGTCTTCCGTGACGTGACCTGTGATGATAAATAAATAAGCAATACCACAGAAGAAATAAGCAAATACAAAGGTTATTGTTACGTAATAAATTGTTACAATAACATATATTTATCACTAATGCAAATTACCTAATAATAATATTCGAAAATACTGTTAGTTTATATTAAATTTCTTAATTGTTACACTGAATTAGTCAATAAATAAAACAGATTAGTAAGTATGTACGTGTATATATTAAAGTTAAAAGCAGGTTAGTGATGATTTCCCTATTACCTAGTGCCTATTAAACCGTCGTAATGTGGGTCGTTTTGTTTTGCTTTATTGCCGCTATTCAAGTAAGTATCTTCTCTTTTTTACTTTTAACTTTGTCAATTTAAATTAAAACTTACATAACTGTCTTCATTTGTAAAATAATTAAGTAGGTCTTACTAGTTTTTTAACTTAACTAAAATAATTTATATAAATTCACACATTATAAATAAATGCTAAAATAATGTTAATATTTTTTGTTATAAGTGATTAAATTAAAAGAAGAAAAATTATTTTAGTATGTATTGTCGCTTCAGGTACTCATCTGCAGTCGCATTGCATTTTATCTTTATCCTAAGCGCTAAAAAGCAAGATTTATCTATCAGTAATTTACCCAATAAATGGGAAAATATCAGGTCAGGACCAGGGCCCAAAAGTTCCCACCGCTAAAGCCAGAAATCAAAATGGTCTGAGATCCATACGGATCTATTAAACGGTCTAATCTATTACGGATTTATTCATTTAATAGATCCATACGGATCTATTAAATGAATAATTTTTAGAAAATTATATATTCCGTCGTCACAGAATATTGTTAAATGATTTTTTTAAATAAATTATAATTCGGATTTATTTCAGGCCAGTAACTGTGACCCGTTTAAGCTGATTGAACCACCTCCCTGCATACCAAAGCCGTTGCGACCCTGTGCATTGCCATCACCTATACCACCTTGTAACACTCCTTTGCCACTTGCTTGTGCTCCATCGCCACCTTACCCTGTTCCTCCGCCATGTCCACCTTTGACACCATGTTCAACACCGTTATCCCCAAAAACAGGTTCAATTTTACATTATTGTAATTCTGTTCCCACGTATCCTGCTCCACCTCCTATTGTCCAACCTATACCATCCTGCCCTCCAATACCAGTAACCCCGATTCAGCCACCAGTTCCTCCATGTCCTGTTCCACAACCACCTGCTATTGTCCAGCCTATACCATCTTGCCCCACAACACCAGTCATCCCAATTCCGCCACCAGTTCCTTCATGTCCTATTCCACAACCACCTGCTATTGTCCAACCTACACCAACTTGTCCTACAGTACCAGTTACTCCACTTCCGTCACCAGTTCCCTCGTGTCCAGAACTGCAATATCCTACAACTTGTCCAACCATTCCTCAATATAATACCTCATCCTGGCCAGTCCAATCTGTCATTGTAAAACCCTGTCCTAGTATGCCATCATATCCTTGTCATTCCTATCCTTCACAACCATCGCCACCTCCAACAACATGTGAAATCATACCTCAATATAACTGTACTTCACCCTGGCCACTTCAACCTATTATTATAAAAGCTTCCTATCCAAATTTAACAACACCATGCGCTACGATTCCATCTTATCCTATATCACCATCGACACCTTCTTTAACATGTAATCCATCTTACTCAGCTCAACCTATTATCGTACAGGCTCTACCGTCTTCTCCTATTTTACCAGCAACGCCATGCGATACCATACCGCCTATTTTCACTCCCACTGTACCTTCTCCTTGTCCGATTCCAGCTGCTTGTCCATGTTTATCCCCTGCACCTACTTGCCCACCTATTCCTTCCTGCCCACCTATTCCGCCCTGTCCACCTATTCCATCCTACCCAACATGCTCTTGTAGTTCTTCAACTAACTGTGGCTCATCTTCTTGTTTTTATAACAGACTTTGTGCTCCACCAATGTTTATTGACGAATGTTCAGATAAAATATTGGATCCTACAATCGATTCATGTCTTCCTCTACTTTTGCCTTCAAAGGTTAGGGATTTAACTTGTCCGTGTTTATTTCCCACTACTTGTATCCAGTCATAGTTATTATTTAGTTAAAATTAATATAATAAAGCAATAAATGTTATTTAGTTAAAAATAATAGTTATATTAATTTACTTAATTTTATGAATAAATATTTTTTTAATTGTTATTATTATTGCTTTTCTTGAATTTTAAGTTCTTTGGTTACCTCATACACGTTCCCCGTACAAAATGAGCAATAACAGCACTTCTAGTGTCTACTACTGTTTGTAGTAAAATTAAAATAATATTTCAGTCATTGTATCGTTTAATCTTTCGGTTAGGGAAAAATTAAATATATTTTGTAAAAAATCGTATTTTATACCTACAAGGAAGAAGCCAGCCCTTTGGTCACCAGTGATGAAGACAATAGAATAATCCTTAGTTTTACTATGATATTGTTATTAATTGCTTCTAACATACATTACTGATATCGAAAACCATAACTATACTGTTTGTACTATTACTGTGACTATACTAACCCCAATACAAGTAACGTATTATAGACAACAAAACGTACTCATACTTGGCTATTAGCCCTAAGGGGAATGCTAAAATAACTTATATTCACTAAGTAATAAGGATTTAATTTTGTTGTAACTTGTTCGCTAGAGACTAGAGTAGACATAATAAAATACAATTCATTCATTGCTTTACTCAGTGTAAGAAATTCCATTGACTTATCGTGGACGTGTTTATTATTTTATTTATGTAACACCGGTTGTGTTAAATTGTGCCTAATAACTTGGATGTCCAAACAAATTTTAATAAAAACTGGTAAGTAGATACCAATTAAAATTTTAAAAAGCCAAGCTAACAACGTGCTTTTAACGTTATTTTTAATTAAAATTACTTTTTAATATTAAAAAAACTTTATTTAACCAATTTAGTACAAAGGCGAACTTAGGCATTTTCTACCAGTAAAACCTTTAGGACAAATTAAGTAGAATGTAGGAAAAATAGTATAATATTATAACATACTATGTATATTTTATATACATCACGACAAGCTCTCGCCACTTAGCCCCAGTGT
Organism: Monopis laevigella; assembly: GCA_947458855.1. NCBI lineage: Eukaryota > Metazoa > Arthropoda > Insecta > Lepidoptera > Tineidae > Monopis > Monopis laevigella. The sequence goes on along the minus strand of OX381581.1, from coordinate 8,211,571 downwards.
CTAAACGTTGAACTAATCTATATGATTAAAAGTACTAATAAAGCATGATTGTCACAACATCTAAATCTTCCACCAACCGTATGCTTTATTAGCCTAATTTTAATCATAGATTAATTTGATCAGCGTTTTAGATACTGGGCGTTAAGTCTTGTTCAATGTAGAGACTACCACAGTGACCGAGACGACGAGGTGGAAAAGACCCTATTATAATAATACGATGGTAATTATCTTTTTTTGAATACTTAAATATAACAAGAAACAGGTAGGCATTTGCCAGTAAGTGTGTGAAAAAGTAGGTATAAAAATCCCATACATTTTACCACAAGGTGCTGTACATACAATGCTACACTACATCATCACTGAGTAACATAGATTATGTTTTATTTAAAAAAAAAATTAGGAATCCGTACGAAAACTTCGAATATGTAACCCAAGGTGTAAAAAAACCTATAAATCAGTAGACTAGACCACGTTATTAGTACGTTGGTATTAATAATTCTTACCTATCCAAATAAATTATTTAAATCTGACATTCCATTCAAAAGATATCACGAACTAAAAAAACAGCAAAGTGAAAAAACTCGCTCGAGAAGGGTTTCGGTTGGTTTTTTTTTCTCAATAACTATTTACGATCCGTTACCTACTAATATTAATTTAAATATTATATTTCAATGTTTGAATTCAATTGGTTCAATAACTTCTGATATAATATATATAGAATAGAAATAAGAAACTACAAAAACCCTACTATTACATTGGGTCTTGTTGACCCTATGTAATAGTAGGGTATTATATTTTATATACTCTGGTCTAATTTATTATCTATAATAAATTAGACCAGAGTTTTCGAGATATTTGATGTCAGATTCATTATAAGGTTTCCTTTGAAGGTCCTGATGTAGGGACTTAAAGAAAAAAAAAAGTAACGCAAAACGGTCAACGTGTAGGCACGGTTGAAATTTTACGCGAGTGAAACCACGGGGCACAGTTAGTACATATGTGGAGTTTATAAATATAGATACGAGACATATAGTAGTAGTATCACAATAAGTACGAGTGTTGCAATCTGTTCAGTTTATATGATAATATTATCTAACGGCGAGATAAGTAACCAATAAGTGCAAGTAATTGTCATAAATACTTTACCTATTGTAAAAAGGCTGTATGGTTGAAAAATCTTTGCCTTTCCAATTGTGGAAAAACCAAAAAAAAAAAATAGCTATTGTAAAGATCAAAATAATATGAAATTACCTTTCCTAGATTGCTGCGTTTCTCCAAATCATGTTCTTGTTTATTGTTTTTCAAATGAAAGAGTTAGGTTTAAATTTTTAAATATTACAAGGTTAAGGTATTATTATATGTAGTGTATAGTGTATTTATATACGTGGTGGCCGAGTTGGTTAGACCTCAGACTTAAAAACACTAAGGTCCCTGGTTCGAATCCCGGTGTGTACCAATGAGTTTTTAATTTAAAAATGTATGTAAATTTGTTTGACAACACCACTATAGTGCCTCGGAGAGCACGTTAAGCTGTCGGTCCCGGTTTCACTATACCAGCTTGTGAAACTGTTTGTAGATGGGTTATTGAGTCTATCCAAAACATCGCGACGAGCTAGCCACTTGTTCGGTGTAGACTCATACCATCGGCTACGACGAGGTGGGATTAAAACCCCACCGCTGGGTACCCTGGGGCCGTCTAGGCGGTCTCGGGCGCCGTAAGGCACCCGTGAAGATATATATATAGTGTAGCATTCAATTAGTGAAATATTTTTTTTAATCGGTCCAGTAGTTTTTGACTCTATTTGTTATAAACAAAAATACAAATCGTCTCTCTATGAAGATTTGTATTTTTTTCTGCTTTATACCAATATTATAGGTATATTAGACAGTATCATTTTATTACATTTTTACTTATACAGTAAAAATGTAATAAATTTATCTATTTCTTCGGACGTAAAATATATAATACTTATATAACTACTTAGTTTCTTTTTACCTTGGTCACTTGATTATTTACATTTATGTATCCAAGATATTTAGCCTTCCTTTATGTTTTCAAGGAAACCATACTTATTTACATTATATAGCACTAGGAAAATAACTAAGATCACATACACTTGGGTATTTACTTACATTGATATTTTTACAGAACTTCCGGTAGATATGATGTATTATCGACCGGAAGTTTTGTTTCACCTCGAATCTTATTCCATATATCATTATTAAAATTGAAATAAAATACAATTTTTAATTACCATTTATTTAAGTAAGTAATTTTATTTTTATTTGACCTCGCCATATGGATTTTGTTTTATCTTCCTGAAAGTAAGCAAAACTACAAAGTCCATGAATGATCAATACATTATAAACAACAGGTCGCTCCCACTATACCGGCTAATTAATGTGGTTACGTTATAGCAAAGACGAATTTGTTTTACGAATCGGTCACTTTAGGCTTTATATCAGAAAACACAAACCAGGATATACATACAACCCACAACTCTATTAGAAAAACTAATCAAAATGATGGTGTAGTTATTTTAATAAAAGAATCCATTAAATATTTGTCAATGAGATTATACTTTACAGAGCTTCTTGTCTAGAAGTCTCAAGTCTTGATTGCACTATAATATGTATTTACCGTTCTCCGTCTTTAAGAAACCCTGAAAATTGTATTAACTCACTTGATGCCCACCTAAATTCACCCCACCTAAAAAAAAATTTTGCAATAATAGGAGATATAAATATTAATATAATGGAAGGGATTTAGGAAAAATATTCTGAGACCTACCTTGATATGTTAGCGTGCTATAGCTTGTTGCCTGGACACAAATCTGAATCCTAATAAATATTGCAGCAATATTTGCAGTATTAGACACGACCCTAACAGATCATAAAATGACTAGATATTCATATATAATAGCGTCAAACCCTATAGAGCTATAAAAACTAAAACTTTTACCAATTACGAATTCTATTATCACGGATTCACTTAACCTTAATATGAAAACTATCAATATTCCAAATAATAAAAGAATAATTAAGCCTTAGATAACACCATTTAAAATGTATTAAAAATAGAAACAATTTACAATTTAAAACACGATTAGATAAGACAAACGAAATTACAAACCTTAACAAACAAAAAACTGTAAATAAAGAACTTTTAAATATAAAACTTAACTCGTCAGAATCAGCCAAAGAAGTTAACAAATATTTTAATAGTGTAGGTAAAGAACTATTAGCTGAAGAAAGAAACTGACTCTAAACTTGTAAATTACTACTTTGAATCACTCCCTTCGCAACTTAATTCTATTGGCATCACTGAACCTGATACTCTAGAAATTTAAACTATAATTACTAATTTAAAAACAGAATCTGCGCCTGGATGGGATAACATTCCTACATTTTTTTTTAACTAGCTATGTAAGACTTACTTCCACTAATTGCTCGGCTTCCTACTTTGGCTTTCTAACAAGGCATATTTCCACATCTACTTAAAAGATCAATAATACATCCTATATTTAAGAATGGGGACAGAAGCGAAATCAACAATTATAGACCGATTTCGATACTACCAGTAATATAAAAAATAATATAAAAAATTATAGATTAATGAAATACACATTTGGCATTTTATCTAAGGCACAGTATGGATTTCGACAAGGTATCAGCACCGAAGATGCTATTATGGATTTAACACGTAATATAACTATGTATATCGACAAAAAAAAGAAAACCTTATGCATATTCCTTGACTTAAAATAGTATTTGATACCATTTCTGTCTCCACCCTTCTCCGGAAGCTCGAAAAAGTGGGCATTAGAGGATCATTTTTATATTTAATAACTGACTATTTGACAGATCGCACTCAACGAGTTAAACTTGACAATAACATAATTAGTACTGACATAGTGACAACAAATTATGGTGTTCCACAGGGCAGTGTCCTCGGACCTATTTTTTATTTATATAAACGACTTGACTGGCATAAAACTAACTAATGGATACGTTTTTTCACATGCTGACGACACTGCGCTACTTTTCCAAAACAATAGTTGGCCCGAGATAGGTTTGCATAGGGTTGCAAATTAATTTACTCACACTTAACAAAACAAACTACATAACTTTTCCATCAATGAATCTTTGCAACCTGATCAAAATTTTACCTTAATTGCTCATACTTGTAAAAATATCCCTAATAACCAATGCTCCTGTAATAAAATTGTAAAAGTAAATTCTATCAAATATCTAGGCATAATTATTGACAAAAATCGGACTTGGTACTCCCAATTTGAAACAGTTGGAAATCGGGCTAGAAAACGGATCTGGCTATTTAAACATCTCAGAAATATAATATATGTAATATTTATACTTCTCTTGTGCAATCTATGTTATTATATTGTATAACAATTTGGGGAGGAATTTATAAAACAAAATTCATCAATATACAGTACGTCTAAATTATATAGGGATCCTAACGTTTTAACAGTCAGACAACTTTTCTACAAAGTATTCTTAAAATACATAAAACGAGTAGTCGTTTTATAATAAATTTCGTCTATACTACTATAGACCACAATATAATACAAAAACGAAATCCTTATTCAGTTTTAAAATATGATAAAGTATGAACTGTATTTGGGACAAAACAATTCTTTACACAATCAAAATAAATATATAATAAAATAAATAGAAACATAAAAATATACACCATGAACTATACTCGATTATGACTGTAAAAGCACTAACAGCATGGCTAAAAAAAATATTATGTACAAACCGAAAATTTATTAAGCAACGACAACTGATATAAAGAACAAACATCCTTTTATCCACTACCTATCAAATATAATAGGCGCATAACTTAATACAAATATAGGAAACACTGCCACACACATTCATATAAACATATACACACACATCAACACACATTATTAAATTTAAAAACACATCTTCTCTCATTCAACTTTATTCCTAAAATTATAACCAAATTTTCTATATTATCTATATATACCTTCTTACTTACTTATGTTATAAAATTTGTTGTTAACTAGAATTGTACGGAAGAGCGGGACACTTCTAATACAGGTGCATACACTTAAATGGAGTGTCCCAACCCTTGTTACTTTTATAATGAGAAATAATGCATATTTTTGTATATAGTCAAAAAAACTGTTCGTATCGTAGCCACAACCTAAATGGAGACTATCACCTCCATGAGAAATAGATTGAATTACAGTTTATATAAAAATCCGTAAACCCACAGACTAAACCCGAAACACTTGACATTACCCTGGGTCACAAACTAAGCTTAGATATATTTATTATATTTTATAAACACCCAGACCATAACGAAGTGTCAAATAACTACTAATATATTTTTGTTATGAGTGGGAATCAAACCCACGACTTCCGAATACAACACCAAACGGGCAACCACTAGTCCACGAAGGCGATCAATGTAGAATGGTCCATGTCTGCAGAGTCACTTGTTATTGGTGTATAATTAAATTACATCGGCCTCCTGCTTGTTTTTGACATACACAGCGCTGTAGCTTTTTCGCAAAACTTTCAGAGATTCAGCATATAAAATTCCTTATTTTTCAACTATTTTTTCCAACGAAAAAATCGCATACACCAAAGTATGACAAACAAAAACTCCAGCTTTTGAAACATGAAGTAACAGATCCCTCTCAAAATTCACGCCGTGAACTAACTTTCATTTTGATGATACTTTTCACACAGAATAGTATATAAAAACTGCAAAATTTCAGTCAAAAATGCCGTGGGAACGAGATTGGGACGGCGTTGTGGAGTACAAGAGATGGCATGACGATGGCCACACCTGGACTATTGAAGATCTAAATCCTGAACATGATGAGCTCGCTGTTAACATGATGCTCACACATTTCATTGATGATGAAATTATGTGTACCAGATTAGGTAATGTACGTTTTTTTTCTCTCGATAAATTAACAATTTGTTAGTTCTGTGTGCTGGTTTTTGTCACTGTTTATTGGAGTACCTACGGTGTTTGAATTAGTAGCTACCTGATGGTAAGCAGAGCTATAGTCCGAATGAATCATGTCGAATGCTTTATCGCTCCGGCTAAATGATGCGGTTACGAATCGGGCGGCGTCAAAGATTATTGTTAAATCAACCACCCGTTTCGCAATCCCACCAAGAAACTAATGTAGTAGTCTCCTAAATACCGGTAAACCCACGACTAAAACCAAGGAAAGCCAAATCATAAAGTTTATGAGTTATGTGTGTATGATAGACCTGTCTAAAAACTTGTTCTTTATTTATTTATTACATAAGACCTAATGCTTATTTATTTATTACATTTCAGGTAAAACTTACGGCGAAAAAAAATAAAATTAGTTATAGTAGTTTTTGTATAAGGCCATTAATAAATTTACACATGTAAATGTTATGCATAATAATTATACATCAAACAAAAACTCTGCGTTTAATGATATTATAGTTTTCCCCGTTTTCCCAACATTTTTTATTGATGCTCTGCTCCTATTAATCGTAGCGTGATGTTATATAGCCTAGGTATAGATAAATGGGCTATCCAACACTAAAAGAATTTTCAAAATCGGTTCAGTAGATCCAGAGATTACCCCCTACAACCTCACAAACTTTACCTCTTTATTATATTAGTATAGACTCCTCTGCCATCTAGTATTAGAAACTAGGACTTCTAACTTCACTCGTATAGAGTTAATAGAAGAAAGCTAATAGAGGGCGTCTGTGTATAAGTAGATAACAGGCAATGGCAAAATTCGTGAGGGGTGACTGGAACCTGGTTGTCTCAGCGGCCTTGCCGCGATAGCGAGATTCGTGGGTTCGAGTCCCACCCACCAGGATTTTTTTTATTACATTTTTATCTTTATAGAGTATTATTTTTATAGAGTAGGTATAGATAGGCAGATGGAAGATGATAGGCCTCTTAGGTCTTAGACCCGAGGTCCTTAAGTTTAATTCACGGTAAATTCAAACATTTTCAGAAATAAGCAAAAATAAGGATAGTATAGAAGGGATGAAGAGATTCTGGCTAAAATGTGTTGCTGCCAGAATCAGCCTGGCTTGCTACCGCCATCACGAAGGAACTAAGGAGTTGGCTGCACTGAACATATGTAGCGTAAAGAGTATAGACGATCCACCTTATGATATATCTAAGGTATGTAATTATAATTGAGCACCCGACTTCAAACACAATCTTAAAGGTTAGCTGGTAGATAATGCCTAAGGCATTGAGTTCGCCTTTGTAAATAACTTTTGTTTGCTGTGCAATAAACTATGCATTCCATTTAGGTAATAACACGGCTATCTTTACACGCTAACATTAATTATTATTATATTATTTATTTTATTAATAACCTTAAATTAAAAATATCAATTCTGAATTTATTTACAAATTATATTTTTAGGTTTACAAAGCGTATTTTTATCATTAACAGATATTTGGTGGAAAGAGTAACACGTTCCTTGATTGAAAGGCGGAGTTTAGATATATGACTTACCCCCGTATTCTAAGACGTTTCCTTAACTCCACTCTTCACTCAAGGAGCGTCTGTCTCAACTTGCTTTTTATAGTTGACATTTGGTGGAAAGAGATAGACGTTCCTTGAGTGTAAAGTGGAGTTAAGGATACGTAAGAATACGGGGGTTAGAATTCGGGGGAAATATACACCAATTTTTCACTCGAGGAAGGTCTCTTTTCATCAAATGTCAATTAAGAAAGATATAATGAGAGGCATTCCTCGAAAATTTAAAAGTGAAAAAATGGTATATATTTCCCCCGTATTCTAAGTCATATCCTAAACTCCGCCTTTCAATCAAGGAACGTGTTACTCTTTCCACCAAATATCATCTGTTAATGATAAAAATACGATGCAACCTAAAAAAGATGAGTTGTAAGTAAATTCAACTTTGATATTTTTAATTTTAGGTTATTAATAAAATAAATAATATGATAATAATTGATGTTAGCATGTAAAGCTAGCCGCGTTATTAAATGGAATAATGCATAGTATATTGCACAGTAAACAAAAGTTATGTACAAAGCCGAACTTAATGGTAAGATAAAACTTATTTAGTTAGGCTGTTGTTTTATGTTATGTCAACATCTTCTTTAACATAAACATCGAAATTACACAGTTACAAGCAAACTTGGTTGAGATGATGAAAAAAAAATGCAACACAACCGAACGTTACAAAGCCAAATAAAGTAAGACTGAGAATCAGGATTAAGCAGCCACACTTTGAAAATACGAATTTGTATGCCAGCAATTGGTAAAAATCAAGTTTGTAAAAAAGTATGTAAACGTTAAAATAAAAAAAAACGAAATGAAGTGGGGTTTGTGTGGTTCGTGAGTATATTTTTTTACAACTATTAGGCATATTTTCAAAGTTTGTAACTAGTGTAGATTTGAGGAAATTCCAGAGCACTTTAACAAAAACGTCAGCACGCTAACTTGAGGATTTTTTTACAAATTTCAACTCGATTTTTGCTAACTGCGGTCATAAGAATTATTAGCAAATTCTTTATAAAAAATGTGGCCCTTCTTTCTTGATGTTCATTATCTCTAGCTTTAACTAACTCTTTTTACAGGAACCATGTGAAGCTATACGCACTGTAATAGGGTGCTTGACATACCTAGAGGAAAGAGTCAGCGTATACAAGTCTCTGAACGTGACACGATACCTGAGCGGCGCAGGACTGCTGGTGCTGAGGCAGTTCAGGGGACTGAAGCTTGCTACCAAAGTTCTAGATGCGAGGTAAAATAATATAGGTGCTGATAATAATAATCCTATGATTTGAGCGGATTCTCATACCTATAATGGTCCTTATTAAGGTTCTATTAAATTACTCTTACACCAGCACTCCACCACTGACATCAAACTTTAAATTCACAGCATTTATCCCTTACTATAAATAAACGCTAAATTGGAGCAACAACAAAAACTAAAAAAGTCACACTTTATTACCTTGTACCTATTACTAACATGCCCAAAAAACATCAGCCGTTCCTATATATGTATCTTTTTTGTCAAATGTAAACATGGTACGGTAGTTATGTTAAATAATTATGTATGTAATGTATGTAAAAATTATGTAATTTTAACTAAACACAATATTTGTACGCTTAATGGCAAACTTTGAAGATCTTATTTATGATTTTCAAAGTTTTACAAATAAAATGTATTTCATTTACTATCCGTGAAAAGATTCATTATTGAGACTGGCCATTTAAATAGGTAAGAAAATTCTGACCATAAAAGCTATACACCATTTTGCGGGCAATATTGGAACTAATGTATATAACTGTTAAACCATATGTTATGATGAAAGTTAAAAATGGCGTCGAATGTACCAATTTTATTTTTCAGATCGAATGACAGCTGGTATTTTCGACGCCATTTTAAATTGTAATCATTAACAGACACTTTGGTACAACTCGGCCTAACCCCCGTATTCTAAGACGTTTCCTTAACTCCACTCTTCACTCAAGGAGCGTCTGTCTCAGCTTGCTTTTTATAGTTGATATTTGGTGGAAAGAGACAGACGTTCCTTGAGTGTAAAGTGGAGTTAAGGATACCTCTTAGAATACGGGGGTTAGTCTTACTTTGAATTTTCAGAGAACCAATGTGCAAAATCCTCGGTATAAAGGGTACTGCGACGCTTTTCTCAGGAGCTGCTGCTCAGAAGTCGGCGGCCAATGCTGGTTTTGAAACTTACCTGGCGATATCGTTTAAAGAAATAGCTGAGGCTGGCTTTATATATCCGGGAGACCAATCACATATCGTTAAAATAATGGTTAAGAAATATCATTGAGTCTATTGCTCAATTCCCCAATAGCAAAATTTATAATAAGTGGACAAATATAAACCTTTATTACAAGATCATGTCCTCGAGATGTTAAGGTCGTAAAATTCCGTACTTTGATACAAAATAACGTGACTATACATAATTTCGTAATGTAACTTTCGTTTTATTGCAGTGTATTGGTGGATCATGAGAATTTATATCTTATATAATACCATGTAGGTGGGTCAAAATCAAAATTATTGTACAGTAACAAAAAAGAAACAAATATGAATAACGTTACAAATATGAATAATGTTACAAAAAAGTAACAAAAAGGAATTGTAAGGGTTTCTTCACACTATGGTAATTAAATAAAAAAATATTTAACATTATTTAATATTAATTACTCAGAAAGTATAGAAATAGCAAAACTAATAATCTTTTCTAAAAGAGCGTAAAAATTCAAAACAAAAATGCCAAGTTACCATGTATCATTACAGTTTAATGTAGCTTAACTTTTATTACCCCAAAATTTATCTAATTTAAAGCACTTTTGGAGTTATTACTAATCATAGTCGTGTTGCAGATCATTGTGTTAAAATTAATATTTGCACTAAGATATCAATAATATTTTTTTCTTATTAATAAGAAATAATCAACTTCAATAATATTTTTGTTATCACTTAATAATAAGATAAAATAATCTTCAGTAATATCAATAACAAGTTCGATTTTAGTAATCTTAAAACAGGTAGGTAATCAATTTCAGTATAATTTTTAGTATAGTGGGCAGCATTTCACGGTATTCACTTCTGTAGCCCTAGTGTGAGTTTTTTTAACATTTACTTTCGCGTTAACTTTACTACTGCGTTAACATTTTGACCAATCACACGCTCGCATTTTTAGTTCTAAAAATTTCCGCTTGGAGCGCTGAACTATTTCCCATACAAATTTTTGTTAACTCAAACGCAAAGTAATAGTTAGAAAACTCACACTTGGGGTACTGAGGCTCTGCCATGGGCTTGCGCATTGTAGAAATGTGACGTATTTATATACGTGAGCAACAACCAATATGGCCGCTTTATTTTTGGTAACAGAATTGAATAAAGCGGCCCTATTGGTTGTTGCTCACAACGTATACTATTTTTCTGACTTTCCGATAATTTTGCAATTTTAATAGGTATATTTACTCTTAATCCGTTAAATTTATCAGTCGAATTTCTTAAATTTTTTTTGGATCTTGTTTGTTTTAGTCATAGATATTTAAAATCTTATAAAATATTTAAAAAACAATGCTATTTTAAATAGCCATAAAAATATTAATCTTGTAAAATTAATATTATTTTTTACGTTCATTAATCTAATGTGAAATAGCCTTTATTTCATTTTGGTTACATCATTTTTGTACCGTAACAAAAAAACGTAACGATTTGCTACAAAAAGGAAAACAAATTACATGTTAAAAATATAACCCTTAGCGATAAAGATACAAATAAACTTCTAAGATTAAAATAATAATCAGTTTCAAATGTATTATAAACAGTATTTTACACAGTATAGTAATAGTTTATCATTTACTTATCGTAACATATACAGGCTAAACAAGAAAAAGGAATATATATTTGTTTAAATAAATGAACACGTAAAAAAACACACGTGTCGCACAACCATTTCACGCCATCAAAATGGCTGACTGCGGCCGCAAGACGAATGCTATTGGTCGTCCTTATATTAAAATATTGCAAGCCCAAAAATTTAGAAATCTGCTAAAATTAATGTTACAAAAGGGAATAACCAAAATGAAAAATAATGTGGACACGTGTTAAATTGTAAATAATTAATTTATCTCTGTGTTAATTTTATTGATTTTATAAGAATTACGTGGTAATAATCATAATTCAGTTAGATAAATTTAGAATTATCAAAAATTAAATAGATTTTTTTTTTTAATTACTTTTTTGTAACACACGTGTGACTGGAGACATAATTATTTGTATGAACCAAGTACGATGTGTATATAGCAAAACAGTTTTTTAAATACTTACCGGTATAATTTCTTTGTTTATGAATACTAGAGGTATTAATTTGGAAAACTTATATTTAAAATATATAAATCTTATTTAAAAAATATTATCCATTTCAACGCTATTCACAAGGACGTTTTGAGATGTAAAAATGTACAAAAATTTTGAATATGACCCAGGTATGAAATAATGAATAATAACATCTCTTAAAAGTATTATAATATTTTAGTTTGTATATTGTATTTTAAATTAAATAATTAAATGAGTAGGCATTATTTAGACATATTATTAATATAATAATAATAAATAATAAAATCTTTATTTGTATAACATCAAATATAGTACAATAGGTGTTATAATAGTTTAAGATCACATATCTTTCTGATGTTATCAGAATGCAAATGTAGGCATAGCCATTAGTTTTTAAGTTTACAAATTAATAATATTATATGCATTTATATGTTTCAATTATTATGTATGCGTTTATATCATGTTACTTATATATATATTTATTCTTTTCTAATAAATGTCCACATTGTTATAATTTTGTATCACTAAATTAAATTCATCAATTATTAAAAGTAAGTATACCTATATCAACTTACACCAAATACTATTAATTAAATATTACCTCATATATATATTTTAACAATTTAAATTTAATAATCATTACACAAAAAAAAAAAAATCAGTAAGTATATTATTTTGAGTTAAAAAAATCATTAACTGTATAATAACACTTTTCAATAAGCCATTTTTCCAATTTAGTTTTACATTCTTTATCTGATACGATTTACCCTAAATACGTTTGGTATTTTATTATATACTTTTATACACATAATGTATGCGTTTTTAGTATATAATGAACTAGGGTACAAATTTTGCAGTTAGATCATATCTGTTAAATATATGAATATATTTTCTTACAAAAATAACTAATTCCAAGATATATAATGATGTTAATGTTAATAGTTTTAATCTTACAAATAATGGTTTACATGTATCATAGGGACCAACTCCACAAATTGCTCTAATACATTTTTTTTGTGTTATAAACGTTTTATTAATATCAGTGGAATTGCCCCACATTATAATTCCATACCTTAGTACGGATGCAACGTAACCATGATAAGCCATCAAAGCCGCACTTTCGCTTGCTACTCTTCTCAATCTGTTTAACGCAAAAATAAATTTATTTAATTTGTTACACACATATTCAATATGTAACTTCCAGTTGCAATATTGATCAATATTTAGTCCTAGTACAAAAAAGTTCTAGTGGCATGAACAATTAATTCTGCGCCGCATTGAATTCCACAACCAAATTGAATTGAAAAATACATTTTTCCTTGAGAATTTTAGATAATCTAACGGAAACAATTTTAGATATTAATCTGCGTAGCGTACATCCTATGGCAATAGGCCTTATGCCTCCGTCCTTTTTATTAAAGGCTATTAGACTTGCGCCGAAAAAAAAAAGGTTTGATTTCACTATTAATTTGCCCATTTAAAACAAAATTACAAAATTTATGTAAAGCATTAAATAGATGGTTAGCTGATGAACCGTTAGAGTGATTTATAAGGTCTTTCAAATGTTGAGGTGATAGACCATCAAAACCACTGCTTGAACCAGGATGAAAAGACATTAATGCATTTAATACATCATTCTCACTTATTTCAAAAATATTTTCATCACTAATTTCAGGTAGGGAGCATAGATTTTGTGATTGAGGAAATGGGTGTTTTTCTTTAAGTATTTTTAATGTTTGTTCGTTATTATTGCAAAAAGTGTCATCGTTGGAAATAAGTCTTACTGCCCCCCGTATATCAATCATTTTCTTCTGCTTTTTTATAAATAGACTAATAGACTAATATTATAAAGAGGAAAGATTTGTATTTTTGTATGTTTGTAATGAATAAACTCAAAAACTACTGGACCGATTGCAATAATTTTTTCACCATTAGAAAGCTGCATTATTCAGAAGTAACATAGGCTATATAATATCACGCTAGGTCCTATAGTTGTGGAGCAGTAACCAAAAATGTTTTAAAAACGGGGAAAAAGTATCGTTTCTGAGGCCTTCCGTGGCGTGCGCTGATCTTAAGTCCCCCCGTGCGAAGCCGGGACGGGCCGCTAGTTATAAATAGACTTACTTGTATTTGTCCTTAGTATGAAGTTATCATTAACAGAAAGAATATTATTATTTGATATATTTTCTTTAATTTTAGATGAAAGATTTTTTCTAGAACCTATTTCGTTTGAAATATGAAGGTAATTAAAAGAAAATAAAAATTGTTTTTCCCAATCGGAAACTTCATTATCAGTACAGCATTTGTTGATAATTTCTGTTAATTTTTTTGAAATTGAAAACCTGGCTGCTCTGGGAACATGTTTGATTACTGGGAACCTTTTTTTGAATTGTAAGCATTATTTATTTTTTATTTAGTATAGTTGTATTATTTGTATTTTTTTTAGAACAATTTACACATGATCTCAATATTTTATCATAGTTCCGGAACAATAATTTATTTTCTGTGGTTTTTTGTTTGTAGTATGAATACCTCAATATTCTTTTAGTGTGGCATGCCCTTCTGATACCCTTCGTAATCCACTTGTTATTAGTAGGACAGCTATTTACTTTAATTTTAATTTTAGGAAAACAGAGATTATAGAACAAAGTAAAAGTATTGTGGAATTCTGTAAACGCTGTATCAAAATGTTTTTCATTATATACTTCAGACCATGATAAACTTCTTAAACGTTGAATATTTTTTTTAATATTTTCTTTGCTGTAATGATAGTAGTATGTATGTAGTTTATATGAATAAATGATAGTATTTGAGGATTTTTTTTTATAATAATACCTAAGAATACTTTTTTGTCGTTGTTGTTGTTAATTGTACCTATATTGGTGGTAGTGGTTTTATATAAGATGCATGTTGTAGTTAGTTGTGTTGTTGTTATAAGTTGGTCGATGGTGTAAGTTGAGTTATTAGTTGGATGATGTTATAGTGAATAGTTTCGAGTTGTGTTAGTTGATTGATGTTGCAGTTGTTAGTTGTGTTATTAGTTGGTGAAAGGTGTAGTTGATAGTTTCGATTTGGTATAAGTTGTGTTATTAGTTGTATTATGTTGTAGTGTATAGTTGCGAGTTGTTGTTAATTGGTTAGTTGATGTTGCAGTTGTTAGTTGTGTTATTGTTATTAGTTGGTGAAAAGTATAGTTGATACTTTAGAGTTGGTGTAAGTTGTGTTATTAGTTGGATGGTGTTGTAGTGTATAGTTGCGAGTTGTTAGTTGGTTGATGTTGCAGTTGTTAGATGTGTTAATGTATTAGTTAGTGAAAAGTGTAGTTGATAGTTTCGAGTTGGTGTAAGTTGTGTTATTAGTTGAATGATGTTGTAGTGAATAGTTTCGAGTTGTGTTAGTTGGTTGATGTTGCAATTCTTAGTTGTTTGATTAGTTGGTGAAAGGTGTAGTTCATATCGAGTTGGTGTAAGTTGTATTATTAGTTGGATAATGTTGTAATGTTTAGTTGCTAGTTGTGGTTAGTTGGTTGATGATGCAGTTGTTAGTTGTGTTATTATTATTAGTTGGTGAAAGGTGTAGTTGATAGTTTCGAGTTGGTTCTAATTGTGTTGTTATTAATTGGATGATGTTGTAAGTTGGTGCTAGATGTGTGTTGTTGTTGTAAACAAAATTAAACGCCAAAAAAAATAACAATCAATTTAATTTTATAAGTATAACATATTTATTATTTACATACAAATAGGTATTATAATTTAAACTCGTTGAGGCAGAACTGTTGTGGCTGCGGGGGTAGCGTGTCGGTGAGGTAGTTGCTGAGCATGACGGCGGGGCAGACGGGCACGCGGCCGCGCAGCACGGCGGCGTCCGCGCCGGACAGCGGGCAGCGGCGCACGTCCGCCAGGCATACGGTGATGCGAGACGCTATGTCCGGTTTTAATGGCGGCCTGTTAATGAGTGACAAACAATATTATGTAGGACATTTGGTACCATCAAAGTATGAATAACACAAGTGCCATAATTGCCCATAGAACAAAATGTCAAACATCTACAGTCACGACTGTACGCAAGCTTTATTTCAAATATTATTACCCGTGCGATCTCTTGGGAAAAAGAAAGATATGGAATATACACAATTTACATATCACCGTCTCTTTCTTTTTCCCCGAGAGATCGCACAGGTTAATTTATTACCCCGTTTTGGAACGCAGTCCTGGTCACAAACTGAGCGAGGCTTCTAATATGTGTACCAGAAACAACGATACTAATACATATTTTATAAACACCCAGACCGTGAGTTTGTCATGGCCATACTATTTTTGTTTTTGCCATAACGACGGAGGCATTCTTATTTATCTAGGCTGCATCCAAAACCGGGATGCTAATTAACCTGTGCGATCTCTCGAAAAAAAAAGAAAGAGACGGAGATATGTTATTTAAATATTTTGGAACAGCCCCTATTGTACTAACCGTTCATCGATCACGAGGCCTCCCCCGACCTGCACTAGCTTGGCCAGGAGAGGTCGTCTCCCCTCGGCCACATGCAACAGTACCCTCAGCCCTCGGTAGGGACCCGGTTGGTGGTTCTGTCGGTTAACCCTCCAGCGGTGACCGCCGGCCGCTAGGACACGCTCTGCCTCGTCTTTGGGCTTCGGGGCGTGGGGAGCTGAAGGGTTACCCCATTCGTAGTCTTCTTCCTGGAAGGACACAATGTTCTTAGCTATCCATGGATTCACCGTGTGGTGCCGGGTCCATAACGTGGTTATAAGGCAGGGGAATGAACTGCAGCGTTCCCAGACTTGAGACCGCGAACTAGGGTTAAAGGCCGTTTAATTCCCCCCTGCACTGTGTTCACTACCCTCTCTACTCAACCAAATACCATGATTCTGATAGCACCTATCTTGGAAACACGTTCCATAAAATTGCCGACGACTGATCTCGAAAGGCCAAGATCCTTTAATAGACGATGCAAACACTTTGCTGGAATTCCTCTTGGACCGACTTCCACTGCATAATGTTGATTTTTAAAACCGTTTCTAGTAATTTCATTTGTAATATTGATATTATAGTAGGATCATTGTACGAAGAATGGCGACTTTCTGTTATGGGTTTGTCCATATTCTGTTGGAAATCTCATGTTTGGAAAGACGGATTATTGACAAAGTTACTTCACTGATATATACTCACAGCTAAGAAGGTCCCGTTAGCATGGCTGTTGATGACGTACAGGGGATGTAGGAGCCACCGGCCCGCGGCGATGGCACAGAGTAGCTTCTCGGACCGGTTGAGTCCGGAGCATATAAGATGAGTGGGTTCATGGTCAGAAGACTCACAGCATTCCCCTCCCAGGGAATTGATCATTGATGTTAGCTCTTCGAAGTTCTGAAAAATATTATTATTAATAATAAAATATATAATATATGACTGAGTATAAGGTAAAAAGATGTTTTTTTTAGAGGTATCTTACACCGGGTTCCTCAGTGGCTGAGTACCTTGCCGTGAAAGCGAGGGTCGTGTGTTCTAGATCCAATCACCAGGAAATCTTTCATTGAATTAATAATAATATGTAGGACAATTTACACATATTGCTCTGGTCACAAACTAAGTATAGCCTTACAATGGAGGACCTTTTGTTTGGGTTTGTATAGAGAACTCAATGACTTCTATGTGTCAGCGAGAAAAGCTGACTGCTGTTTAATCAAATCAATCAATTTGTAGTTTACATTACCATCTCGCTTACTCTTGACTAGAATGATATTAGTGTAAGCAGCGCCAACGTCGCCACCAACATAGAATACTAAAACAGATATGCCTATTAACATTTAATTACAATATATTATTGCGTGTTTTAGATATTGGACGAACTTATTATTTTTATAATTTTCAACAAAGTGAAATTTTTTATTTAATTTGATTTTAATTTTTTGAACTTAAATGACGCATTATTAATTTTATTACTTTACCATTTATTAATTAACTATTAAAGTTTTGTAGGTACAAAAGCTATGTCACTTCTCTGGTATTAAATCTATAGGGAAAACATATTTTACACTACGTTGAATAAAACGTGTAAATGGTACGAAATTCATGGCCCTTACAACGTTTTGGTCGCTAGAAAACTAAACTCTATTTGCAGTATAGCGCTACATGTTTTAATAGTTTAATTACATGGTATAACTAATATTCTAGCGAACTGTAGTTTTCACTTTTACCTGTATAAAACAAATAGTTTTCTTGAATTTTCATGTCTAGTGTATAGTCATAGAAGTCATTGGGCGGGCGCAATCTTTTGTTTTCATGTTTGTAAAGGAGATTTTAGGCCACACCATTTTGATGAGGTAGGGAGGTTAATTAAAAAAAATATATATAATATATTAAGATGACGTTAGAGTGAAAATACATATATCATTTGAGTATTAAAGTATGTTTACTCATTAATGCGTGCAAAGAAGGAAAGCTAGTGCAGGAACCTTACCAAAGAGCCAATCGATAATTGAATCGAAATACCCATCGAAAGCCAAATGTATGGGATTTGATGTTTCTTGTCGATCAGGCTCTACCCATAGAGTAAATTTCCTATACATTTTTATGGATCGATGCGGCGATTCTATTGGCGATCGTGTTCTTTGGCCAGGCCCCTGTATAGCCCATAGAGTAAATTTCCTATACATTTTTATGGATCGATGCGGCGATTCTATTGGCGATAGTGTTCTTTGGTCAGGCCCCTGTATAGGCTGTATAGGCGATACTTACATCGACATTAGAGGAGAACACAAATCGCCTAATGCCGGGTGTTTGCGTGCCCTGTGCAGACTGCTCTGGCGTGGAGTCGTCCCAGCCCACAGTGTTTGGCTGCGACTCTGTCGTCACTTCTGCTTCTGAAATACATAAATAAACATCTTCTCGTTATAGAGTACACTAGTGGAAGAAGGGCAGTTAATGATTGACAGGTCAATGGAACCAGCTAACTACCTAGTCTTAAACTGGTTGGTTATGTAGCGTATGTTCGGTTGGTTTTTTTTTCTCTCGCAAGGACAATAGTTTAATATCTGTTTATTTTTTATTATATTTTCATTATTTGTCTGTGGGAGGAATGGCGACCTGGCCAAGTGCACACTAGAACCTTATATTACTTTTTTTTAGACTTTTCATAAATGCCTGTAAAGGTTTTACATGAAATAAATATTTTTGACTTTTGACGTCCGCGTCAAATCACAAAAAGCACAAAGCTCGTACTAACGTTTCATTGCAACGCGGACGAGGATCGAGCTCCGCGCGTGGTCGTTACTATGAGCTCTAAGGCTCTACCATGGGTGTGCGCATTGTAGAAACGTAACGCATTCATTTACGTATACGTGAGCAACAACCAATAGGATCGCTTTATTTTTGGTAGCAGGATTGAATAAAGCGTTCCTACAAAGCGCAAACCCATGGTAGAGCCTCTGTGCATTTTGGGATCACAAAATATTCAGATTCAATTCAGATTCAAACCCTGCAACGGGCCTAAGAACTGCTAGTGTTGTCTTTAAGTAATCATTCAGTGGACAGGTCTTATCACAGTCTACCTCTCTTATTAAAAAAAGCTGAACTGAACATTTTCGCGAAAAGCTGACTTTTTTGACGAATGTTTCGACTCCTGCAGCCTCGTTGTTTTTTTATAATGTGAGCGTTAGCGCTCTCCTCCAATCAGAGTAGTTTATTAACTTTCACTGATCGAAGGAGAGAGCGCCGATAACGGAATAGGCTATTTGACTACATTAAAAATATACTATAAATTGTGGTCATCCTATCAGACAATGGCGTAAAAAAACATATTTTACTTTATTTTAAACTAAATTATGTATATCTTTTGTAGATTACACGAAATAAAATTGAATATTTTTTACAATTTTATTTATAACAAAAACATTTTTGATTGGTTGATGACGTCACACGCAAGTAAACAAAACAATACACAGATTATAAATCATGTGGATGAAATAGAATAGAGTATAATATATAGGATATTATTTAAACTGTGCTTGTTTGTTTACTTGCGTGTGACGTCACACTTGACATAGACTGCGAAACAGCGTTTTTAGCGCCATTGTGGAAATTCAAACTTTAGCATTGATTTTTATTAATAATAGAGTACATATCTCGGAAATATCAATGTAGTATGCTTATTATGTAATGGAGAATCATATAAAACGAGTTTCAAAAAGGAGTCAAATACCCTATTGGTTAACTTTTTTTTTTCTACTTTATGATATTGCACATACCTTTATCCTCAGGTCTCGGCGTAGAATCTCTAGTTCGTCGACTTCTCTGTCCGGGTGTAGAATTACGACTACAAAGCGTTGCAGAAAGCTGCTGTAGTTGGGCGTCTAGTCCTTCTGGCAACGCATTGGACGTACTTATACCGCTTGAAGCGCTTGATTTCTCTATTGTCTGGGGCGTTTGATTTGTTTTTGAAGTCTAAAAATATTTATAAGATAATTACATACATTTTTTTATGTCGTGGAGAACGGCATGTGACTTTGTATCTACCTAATAGTAAGCATACCTACAAAGTCCATGAATAGGGTCGATCAATAATTGTTGTTTAACAATAGTGATCGTTCCCACTATGACGGCTAAGCGATGCGGTTACGAAAAGGCGATGACAAGGACAAATTTGCATTATGAGTCTACTTTAGTATCGTCGCTGCTCTATCGTCAAATCAATCGCCTGTTTCGTACCATTAAAGGATATTACCACCTAGACAAAAAATCGATGCAGTAGCCCCAGGTAAACCAGTGAACCCACAGACTAAAACTGAAACATGACTAGGTCACTTGACGGTTTTCGCATCTATCGAGTCCGATCGGTCGGCCCAGTAAAGTAATTAATAAAGTTGATTAAGAATCAGTAATTGATATAGTATTACATACCTCAACTTCGCTAGGTCTGAATTTCTTGTTGGGCGGCGTTTCAAACTGATCCTGTTAACAATTAAGTGGACAATAGTACTAATACATCCATTTCACACTTTATTATTATTATTAAAATTACGCGTGCGCGTAATTTTGCCAATGTCACGTGGGTAGATTGAAAAAGTTTTAATATTTTAAGTAGAAAAAATTGGATAATAGAAAAGGAAATTATTATAGAAAAGGAAAGAATTGGGAAAGGACTAGGTGAGCATGAATGTCGACATGCCGGTATGCTGTTTGCATACGGGATGTCGACATTCCTCATATACGGTATATCAAATGAAGAAGAAAGAGGTAACCTACGATAAAATGGGTACCGCCATTTTATCGAAGGCTAAGGGATTATTTGAGTTAACACAAACACCGAGATCACTGCGTTAATGCTAGACTTCTCACACTTACGATCACTATGAATGCTTGTTCTACAAAATTAGTACACCTTTGCACAATAATATTCAATAAAATTAAATATAACAGAAACAAGCGTCTACACTCTTCGGGCTACCCTCAAAGAATCCATTTAACACTTATTGCTCTAGCAACAAATTGGCGGTAGGTTTTTTTTTTTTAATACTACGCATTGCGCGTAATATTGCCAATGCCAAATGGTTAAATTGATATTTCCAGTATAGCAAGTAAAAGAGAGATAATAAAAGGGGACTAGAAAGGAACTTAATTATCACGGACAAAAATTGTGTTTTATTGGCATGAAAAAAAAAATTATAATTATTTATTTATTATCATTACCTTCATATACAGTTTTCTAGGTGCCGCATTGTGTTCGGCATGCAGGGGCGATTCATCTTTAAATTGGGCTAAAAACTTGGATTTTACTTCTGATAATGGCTGAAATAAAACATATAATTTGCAAAATAAATCATAAGACATAACCATTGTATGCCGCCATTTAAAAAATAAAAGAAATAATAAAATGGCTGCCGCAATGCGCCATATTGTTAAAAAATGGCTGCCATCACCCTGAAAAATATGGTATTGCATTTTTTTAACTCACCGTAGGCACTTTAACAGGAGGTTGTTTCTCCGGTAAGGCCTGGACCACATCCCAGAGGCGTTTCCTAGACTGAGGCGAAAGTTTTTCTGAACCCGGCCTTAGAACTGCACCGAAAGAACTATCGGGCGTTTTTGGACCTTTATTAACTGAAAGATATTTTACACTATAGTCTGTCCATTAATAAAATGATGGCAAAAACGCTGTTGTTGAAAAAGGCAATTCATTTTAAAATGTTCAGATTATTATTTCACACCCTTGTATGGCAGAACCATAACCATCTAGTCTATGGAGTCCATTACATGGGAGGTTTTGCTGTCACTTTTGCCACAGTCAAGACTGTGACTAACGGATAACCTACCATGTAATACAGTGATTGATGAAAATCTGAATATTTTAATTTTTGCATCATGCAACTATCAGTTATGACTGTTGGAATTGAATGACGTTTTCATGAGCGTGTAATGGACGCCTTAAACTAGTTGGTTATGTAGCGCGCGTTCGGTTGAGAAGTATTGTTTTTGTATAATGACAGAAATTGTCATTGCACTGCGATTTTTTTTTTTTATGTTGTTTGGTTCGGCTGCTATTCATGAGAATTTCAGCCTAACCAAACGCACTCTTAAGTTAAACCTATATTATATATTGTTAAAAACGTCTTTTTTTACTCAAGTGAAGTCAGAGTTACATACATGAAATTAATAATTTTGAATTTTGATCCTATACTAAATATCATAACTTGGTATTTAAACAGATTACAAGACAAGATTATATAATGGTAAACAAACAACCAAACTTACAGGGATTAGTAGGTGTAGTGATGGGCCCTGAAGGCATTTCCCCCTTCTTGATGGCATTCAGTCGTCTTCTGGTAGTCGGACTCAACAGCATGAGGTTAGGGGTCGACAAGGCATCCTCTAAAGGAGGTGTCCGAAATCCTGTCTCGTTATCTGGAAAAAAAAAGTTTAAAAACCACTGAGATCCCTGGTTCAAACCCCGGTGTGTGTTACCAGTGAGTTTTTAATAGTGTGCACAACTATAGTGTTCGGGGAGCATGTTAAGCTGTCGGTCCCAGTTTCACTATACCAACTTGTGAAACTGTTTATAGATGGGTAATTGAGTCTATCAAAACATCCCGACGCCACTTTTTCGTAAACCTCATCCCATCGGCTACGAAGAGGTGGGGTTAAAAACCCCTCCGCTGTGTACCCTGAGGCCGTCTAGGCGGTCTCGGGCTACTAATTTATTTACCTTGTTTGGCCTGTTCTTGCAAGTCATTGACCCTTTTCGGTGTTTCTTGAGTCTCTCCAAGTAACCCTTGTCTCGCCATAGCTATGTATCGAGAAGCTGGCGATAATTCTGCATCTAAAATTAATTTACATATTTTTATAGTAAAAATGGTAATTTTTACCATGGAACTTAACAATGTAAATATTAGTTGTAAATCAACAAAAATCAGTATAAACTAACCATTATCAAATTGTTTCGCCTTCGGAGTATTTTCTTTGCTATTACAATTTTGTATAGATAATTTTCGCGGTGGTATTTTTTCTGTAGGAGGTCCCATTTCTGTCACTGTTAGAGGTTCCCTTTTTTCTGTTGTTTCTGTTCTGTCCGGCGCTAAAAAATATTAATAGACATTTGAGATGTTATTATCTGAATAAGTACCTCCGCCTCCGTAGACTAGTGGCGTTGTATCCGGAGGTTGTGGGTTCGATGGCAAACCCACCCATGGCAAAAAAAAAAAGTTTTTCTGTATAGTTTATCATGGTCTGGGTGTTTATAAAATATAATATGTATTATATCGTCGTTTCTGATACAAATAGTGCAAGCCTAGAGCTTAGGTATAAATAATTTAGTATAGGGTATTTAAAATCATTTAAAAACATGTTTTCTATATATTTATACATAATAATTAGGCACTAGATTATTTATACCCTAGATTTTAGACCGCATGCCACTGTGTCTATTGCAATAAATGGTCAAACCTTTAGTGTCTCCCACAAGATAGGGTCCCTCGTAAAGCCTCCGGCCGTGGGTGACACAGTCCCGTAGCCACTGCGCCGTCACCGCCGGGAATCCCCATTTCACTGCGCCAATATACTTCTCCCCCGATGGTTCGGGACACAAGAGATGGGTTGACGCAATGGAAGTGGGGGTTGTTCGGCGGGAAAATCTTAGTTGGGTGCTGTAATAAAATGTAGGCAATTTTGTAAATTTCTGAACAATGATGATTTATTATGTCCCTAAGAGGCGCGTCTGATGTCGGATTTCCCACATTAAAGGTTGTGACTATTACCCTATAATGAATAAGTCACGACATTTATCAAAAAAAAAATTATGCCACTTCATGATTTTTAATTGAATTTCAGAATTTCTTCATGAATCAATTAATACAATTTCAAAATTTTGATTAGTTTATTTTATTTTTCTACGTTTATTTATTTTATTTTTATGATGTTTTATACATAAATGTCAAATGTCAAAGACAATTTAGACTCCAAAATCGCCGTGCTTGTATGAGAAGAGTTATGAATGTGTACAAAGCATAACTACATAGTGATTAATAAACGTATTAATTTATATTATCAATTGAATAGATTAGCTTTAACTAATCTATTAACAGGCAGACAAATAAACAGTTTTACACAAAAAGAAACATAATATTAGTATCATATAGTATTTGGTTGAGTAGAGATAGGTAGTAAACACAGTCCAGGTGAGGGTTAAAACCTACTTCGCGGTCTCAAGTCTGGGGACGCTGCATTCATTCCTCTGCCTTCCAACCACGCGATGGACCCGGCACCCGCACAGAGAATCCATGGATAGCTAAGAACATTGTCTCTCTCATAGATATTTAAAGAAAATACATACACAGCGCCCATAAGTTTGGCCAGTTCGTCCAAAAAAGCCCTTTCTATCCCGGTGTAAGTGCTGAGTGAGATGACAAGCCCCTGGAGACAAGTGGACAGCTCCTCCGTTATACACACCGGTCGGTGGTAGTACTCTATCGGCACTAAATCCATTTGGGTCAGACAGTCTTTCTGAAAAACAAGTCACTGTAATACCAACTAAAAATATTATAAAACATCATATTTAAGCAAGCACTTAATGTTAAATAATTTTTAGTTGCTTAGTTATGGCTTAGTTTAAAATATTGACATATATTGACATTCCACTAATCCACTAATTCCGTCAAGTGACCTAGTCATGTTTCGGTTTTAGTCTTTGGGTTCACCGGTTTTCAGGAGATTACTGCATTGATTTATTGTAGGTGGTAGTCCTTTCAGGGTACGGTTACGATATGGGTGGTTGAATTGACGATAAGGCAGCGAGTATATTAAAATATATGAAATATATAATGAGCTGTCACTCTGTATAAACAAGTACCCGGCAGTACGCGATGTTGAATATTTTTTTAAATATAGCAATGTCTTAGTTTAAGGAATTTACTCATTGTGACATTTCACTAGTTATCGCCTCATTTTATTTCGATCATTGTTTTAGAAACTAGTGAGAAACAATCACGATATTAATGGAAAAAATCTTGATATCTGTGGGAAACAGTCTTGATATCTGTGGGAAAAAATCTTGATATCTGTGGGAAGCAATCTTGATATCTGTGGGAAACAATCTTGATATCTGTGGGAAACAATCATGATATCTGTGGGAAACAATCTTGATATATGTGGGAAACAATCTTAATATCTGTGGGAAAAAATCTTGATATCTGTGGGAAACAATCTTGATATCTGTGGGAAATAATCTTGATATCTGTGGGAAACAATCTTGATATCTGTGGGAAACAATCTTGATATCTGTGGGAAACAATCTTGATATCTGTGGGAAACAATCTTGATATCTGTGGGAAAACAATCTTGATATCTGTGGGAAACAATCTTGATATCTGTGGGAAACAATCTTGATCATTATTATAAAAAAAATGTACTACAAATGATCGTTTGCCGTAGTATAACCAAAATATATAAATAAACTGGGGTTTAGTGAACAGAACCTACACTATTTTTAACAGTTATATTTCTCAGTATTTGTGACCTATGTTATCTTTTACTGCCAATCTTTTTATGAGTGGCTTAAATATTTTAGGAATTCCATGCTTCTATCAATATCCATTGGATTCTAATAAAAAAGAGTCTACTTCTAGGTAATATTAAAATGTGTTGAGGTAATACTTACAATCCAAAACACTGTAATAATATTTTGATCCGTATCACCAAGTTGTTTAGGATCAAAGTCCAGCGGCACTAAGACGTGGCTGCCCCCACTCCCCGCCGCCACCAGAATCCCGCCGGCACTCGATACTTCTGCTCCAACTTCACATAACGCTTCTTCATCCAAGCCTTGGACTTCTATTTTCAACCCTAAAATGAAACGTATATAAAACATTTTTAGTAGAATGCTGGACTAGATTGGCAAGAGAAAGTGAATAGGGTGGCCACTTCTTTTTCACTTTTCCAGGATTTCCAATATTTTTTTCAGATTTTTCCATGAGCTTCGAGAAGAAAGTTTTTTTTTCTCAAAAATATATTATACATACATACATATCATCGCGGGTGCCTTACGGCGCCCAGTAGGCCTATTATGCCACACATGGTTAAGCTAAACTTTAACCAAAATGACGTATTTGTCTGTCAATTTTCAATGTCACCAGGATGGCATTACGTCAGAATTGCATCATATCGATTAAAGTTTAGCTTAGCGTTGTGCGTGTAATCACCCTACTGTACCCAGGGGAGGGGTTTTAATCCCACCTAATCGTAGGAGATGGTATGAGTCTACACCGAACAAGTGGCTAGCTCGTCGCGATGTTTTGAATAGACTCAATAACCCATCTATAAACAGTTTCACAAGTTGGTATAGTGAAACTGGAACCGATAGCTTAACGTGCTCTACGAGGCACTACAGCGGTGTTGTCAAACAAATGTACATTTTTTTTTTTAATTTTAAACTCATTGGTACACACCGGGATTCGAACCACCACGTAGGTATATATTTAATTTAGTTTTTTTATATATTTGCGACACATGTTTTCATGGGAAAAGTTCTATTTGATCAGTAGAATATCATATTAGGCCAGAGTACAACCTTTTAAAGTTTGAGCCATTTGAGTCTTATATTTTTTTATATTTGATGATAAAAACAAAATTTTGTGTATTATAAAAATAACATTTTTCTAATCTTGTTTTGCTTTGGTTTTAATTATCATCCCAAATAGAATTTTTTTCTTTCCAATTCTGTATAAGATCTTATTATAATGATAAGCGGAAGAGATAATGCATGTTTCTTTTATAGTTCAATATAATTATAAATTATTCTGTGATGAAATGTATAAAAGCGGATACTTTTAATGGTTTGAATTATACCTTCAAATACCTGCTCAATCTCTTCGGTGAGGTCCTCTTGCGTAACATCCGTGACGTTGGTCCGTCGCGTCGTAACATTTTGCCCAATTTCCGGTTCCGGAGTCTTTTCTTTCATAGGTTCTGTAATGATCAATAAAAGTATTTTTTATTACTTTTGGGTTTGTAATTCTAGATATTATTTGTATGAATAAATAACAATTACATATATGAACATAAAATAATTAAAATAATATACCTACAAAATTAAAAGTAAATAAGCAATAAAGAAACCCCTAATAAACTAAAAATATAAAAAGAATATAATAAACTACACACAGTGTAGAAGAATTTGAGTTACGTCTTCGACCATTGTCTCATTTTGAGGAGTTACGACAGTAGTAATATTAAGTTATGACAATGAAGAAAGCCTTAAGGGCCTTAACAGTAGTTCACGTTATCAGAATTAACAATACTCACGACTCAAGTAATGTAGAAGTTTAAGCACGTCATCGACTGGGGCTTCCTCATTTTGAGGGTGATGGGAGTCTGTGGCGGTCTTAATATGTATATATTAAGTTATAACAATGGTGGGAACCTTTAGCGGTGTTAACAATTGTAGGTTACATCAGAATTAACAATATTCACGACTCAAGTAATGTAGGAGATGGTCAGGCGCGTCATCGGCTGGGGCCTCCTCCTTTTGAGGATGATGGGAGTCTGTAGCGGTCTTAATATGTATATATTAAGTTATAACAATGGTGGGAACCTTTAACGGTGTTAACAATTGTAGGTTACATCAGAATTAACAATATTCACAACTCAAGTAATGTAGAAGATGGTCAAGCGCGTCATCGGCTGGGGCCTCCTCCTTTTGAGGGGTGATGGGAACCAGTGTATTAGCAGTTGCCGATCAACTTATTAGAATGTACAATACTTACGACTCAAGTAATGTAGGAGATGTTCAGGCGCGTCATCGACAGGGGCCTCCTCCTTTTGGGGGGTGATGGGAGTCTGCTGTGGGGGTCTTAACAGTTGTAGGTTACGTTTGCTCATAGGGGACGCCTCAACATTTTGTGTACGAGTCTTCTCTTCTTTAGGCGATTCTTCTCCTAGTAAGTACTGTTGTAAAAAACTTTTTTGTTTTAATGAACACTAAAATTAACAAATTGTTTATAAACTTTGTTTATTTACTGACAGGGATTAATATCTTTATAATTTTTTGGTTAACCAACAGTCGGCCAACAAAGTATATGAAATTTGACAAAATGTGTGTAACTGCAATAAATGACAAAGGTAGCATTGAATGTCGGAATTACTACAAGGGAAAATCAAGCTTTTGCTTTATGACGTGCAAAAAAACTTTAAATGTTTTGCATCTGTATGGGCGGTGGTAACGAGTCCGGTCGGTCGGCCTTATTAGTAGTATAGAGTAAAATATACCTTGTTGGGAGAAACAGCTCGCCTTTGCCTCACACTGTCTAGTAGCCATCTCGAGCACAGCACCAGCGCGGCGGGGAGCGTGCGCGTAGACAGACGCGCGTGATGCGACGTCGCAGCGACGACGTGCGTCACGCGGGAATGCGCTGCGTCATACCGCACGCCGCCGCAGCGCGACACGCATGCGCGAGCACGCTCCTTCCATATACCTTCGGGGCCGTTCACCCATATCTATAGAGAAAATGTTTTTGTCTGATGTTTTTTCATAGTTTAAGTTAATATTTCATTTATCATTCTGCATCCTTGTATACAATTTTGAAACTCCAAAAGATTGGCTAGTTTTCTATGTGCAATATTTCCCACAGGTTAGCTGGCATTTGATTTTTTAATGTGCGATTAAGAATTTAAATTTAAAAATAGGCGCCAAATTTAAACATATTTTATAAACTTTAAAGTCATTTGCAAAAGAGTAAAGTTTATAAAATAAGTTTAAATTTGGCGCCTATTTTTAAATTTAAATTCTTACATAAATATTAACAAATGTTTAACATCATTAAAATTATACAACCCTTTTGAAGAAGAATGTATATAGAAAAATACTTACACAATATCCATCAAAAATAGGACCAGCATTTTTTATTTCACTCATGTCAAGGTTTTCAAAAGCAGATTCTATCTCTTTAGACACTGATGACTCATTACTTGTTCTCTTTTCTTGTGTGGCCTTAAAAAAACATGTAGTTTTATGATTTAGAAAAAAAATGTCTGTCTGCATGAATATCTTGAGAAACAGGACATGTTTTTTAAAAGGTGGGCTAACCACAAGGTGGTCAAGTAATTCCATTTTTTTTATTGGAGCACAGCATTTGGCTTTATATCTACCTGATGGTAGGCAGACCTACAAAGTCCACAATATATTGTTTATCAATATTGATAGCTCTCACTATGCCGGCTAAATGATGCAGATACGATATGGGCGGCAACAAAGACGTATTTGCATTACGAGTCTATTTTAATAACCTCGCTGCTTTATCGCCAAATTAATCGCCCGTTTTGTGATCGCACCACGAAAGGAGACTACCACCTCAACAAGAAATATATGCAGTAGTCTCCGGAAAACCGGTGAACCCATAGAATAAAACCGAAACATGACTAGGTCATTTGACAGTTTTTGCATCTGTATGGTCAGTGGTAACAAGTCCAGTCGCTCGACCTAGCAAAGTTACAGAGGCTTTTCTCCCTAATAATAAAGAAATTTTGATCTCTATAAACTAAAAAAAATATTAAAAAACAGTATACTTATTTACCTTAAGTTTTGCAGATAATGTAGAAATATCTCTAGACTCATCTATATAATTATTCTGCCTCACGTTGGTAATTCGGGAAAAATTTAAACCTGGTAACAAATAAGTACAAATAATAATATGTAAAAGTTCCCACAGTAGCTCAGTGACCCTAGCTTCTTGTCACAGAGTTATACTCTGTGCTTCTTCTATACGACGCACGTTTCATTTACATACTTTTTTACATTTCATGTTTATCCCTCGTGTTTATCCCTGTATATTAAACCCTTTGATTTACATTTCTTCACGCTCCCTAATAATATTCCTTTTTGTAATTCCTTATTCTTGCCTTACATTTTACTAATAGTAGTGATTAAATGGTGTAAATAATAACCTTTATTATCTTTATTACTTACTTTATATTAGTCACCATTTTCCACAATAACTTATGAACGTATTTAATATGGAAATGCCCTGAATATTATAATCAATTAATTAATTTATGAACAGAATTCAACAGAATCAACGTAAATGTTTGGCATTTCGTTCAAAAATTTAAAGAAACAAAAATAATTTAAAGCACTGTTTTTCTACTATTTGGGACTAGATGTCGCTACTAGTGCTACTTCCTTGGCCCTTATAATGGCAAAACTATAGATGTAAAATAGCGGTTGTTATCGGATAGTTATCCAAAGCCGCCGATAATAACGTATAGAACGCGGCTGACAACCATCTGCTTATCCGACTCAATACCAAAACGTCTTACAATTTTTACAGTTCCTGACTCGAAATTGTTATCATATACGAGCTGTTATATACAAATAGGTATTTTTACTAAATTATTTACCTACTCTGTCATGGTGTAATACATAAACTGGCAGTTTTTTCTCTCAAAAATTAAGTATTTTAATTCAGAGTGGAAATGCTGCCAGCGTATTGGGCACCACTATGCTACAGGACAGCGATTTGGAAGAGCAATTTTTTTGTCATTATTGTTTTTTTCTTTTTTTTTGGGTAATTTAGTTATTAATGTTTTTTTTTTTAATTTTAAGTTTTTTTTTAAATTGATTTTAAGTTTTTCTGTTTTTTTTTTTTGTTAATGTTTTGTTAAATTAAATAAATATTATCTTTTGTTTAAGGAATACCTACTAAAACCTAAACTGGCAGTTTTTCTCTCAAAAATTAAGTATTTTAATTGAGAGCGGAAATGCTGCCAGCCTATTGGGCACCACTATGCTACAGGACAGCGATTTGAAAGAGCAATTTTTTTGTAATTATTGTTTTTTTCTTTTTTTTAAGTAATTTAGTTATTAATGTTTTTTTTTTATTTGGAGTTTTTTTTTTTATTGATTTTAAGTTTTTCCTTTTTTTTTTGTTAATGTTTTGTTAAATTAAATAAATATTATCTTTTGTTTAAGGAATACCTACTAAAACCTAAATTGTTCAATATTATGAATTATTTTGCAATATTTTTTAATACGACAGATAATAACATACATACACGGTACACATTTGGTATTTAATCTGTAGGTATGAAACTCCGCTACTTGTATGTATTACAATCGAAATACATAGGTAAGGCAAAGCTCGCATAGCTTCGCGTTCCGTCCTCGCGGCGTAAATCATAAGTTTGTTTGCAGCGTTATTAGCACAAACAAACCTTTGATGTACGCCGCCTATATGGATGTAACAACCAGCTTCACATCTATAGGCACAACCAACAAAACCAAAGAGTAGGTCAAAATTTTATTCATGAACTTTGTAGATCTGCTCACCATCAGATAGATACAAAGTAACATACAACTTACTCATATCTGGCAAACTGTGCAGAGGTGAAGAGGTTTTGGCACCGACAACTGTATACTTGTCTATGGGTAGAGCCACTCCCTGTTTGGCTGATTCAATTATCCAAGATGGCAGAACACATAGTTTGTTAAATTGGACAGCTGCCTTGTACTTATCACTGCCAACACCTTCTCTGTAATATAAATAATGTTATACCCAAAAAATAATTACCCTAAAGTCTCTCAAAGCATGCCTTTAGTTTAGTTTATATTATAAATATATATATATAGTTTTTCGGCTTCATGTTCTATTAGCTACCCTCCGTGTCATTAAGGTCACATGGGAGGAAGGTAGCTGTCTCTATAACTCTGATAGGATGACCAACCGGTCTCGTTACCATTGCCCATACAGATAAAAAAACCGTACTAGAAGTGACCTAGTAATATTTTGGATTTTAGTCTGTGGGTTCATCAGTTTTCAGGAGACTACTACATCTTATTATGGGGGTATTAGTCTCCTTTAAGGTTGCGGTTACGAAATGGGCAGTTGATTTGATGATAATGTGGCAAGGATATAAAAGTTAATTCATATGAAACTACGTATTTATTGTCGTCTATTAATGAATATATAATAGATGGAGTGATCAATGTTGTTAAAAACAATGTGTTGATCAACCCCATTCATGGACCCTTTAGTCTCCTTACCATCAGGCTGCTACAAAGTCACAAGCTATGTTCTAGGATACTTGGTTGGGAGACTTCCCTAAAGTTTATTTGTCCAGCGATTATATGAGTAGGTTGATGAATGATTTATTATGGTGTCTGTTACCACCTTGACAGACTCGGAGAATCCAGTGGTGGGATTTTATTCCCATCTTGTCATAGGCGATTTTGTTTTGAGTCTAGACCAAACAAGTGGCCAGCTCGTCGCTGTGATTAGACTCAATAACCCATCTATAAAGTGGTTTAGTGAAACTTACACCAGCAGACAATCTGGTATAACGGAAATGGACAGCAAACTCACTGGGGACACATCAATTCCTAAAAAAAATTTTAATGCTGAACATGAGTGTCATATTACCAAACATTTAAAGCCATCAGTCCCAAATAAGAACACTTGTCTGTTGGAACTGTTTTTAATGGATTAAAAATGCATAACTACCAAAAATCCTACCTAGTCAGCATGGCAAATGTAAGTCAATTCTCCAAACCAACTGATCACCATTGAAATGCCTAACAATTACTAATGATAATATACAGTTAAATAAAACACATACTAATACTAACTTATTTAGAACAACAACATCAGTGGTTTCACTCTGGAAGGTGCCCATAAACTTGCCACCATTTTCTGCTACCAGCCTGGCTAGAGGTTCCTTCTCCTTCTTGCCGATGCCTGAAGTGGTAACACCAAGATTGGCAAAAGGTTGCAAGAGATGTTTATTGAACTGGGCAGAGGATCCATTTACATTCAGTTGATGGGATGTTTGCCATACATCTTCTATCCAATCTTCATTCATTACAAGGATGTTTTTTTGTACTGCTTTCTAAAAAAAAATTTTAATGTATAAAAACCTATCAGTTATATAAAAAAATTACTAACAAATTTTGCAATAGGTACTAAATGTGATATAAATATTCTGAATATAAAACATATTATATTTCACAAAATTGAACATATTATTAACTTAAATTCTGGCTTTTAAAAAGTAAATACAAGAATACTTACAATATATTTATCAGAGAGGACAGTATTGGAAACCAAATGTGTAGTGTCATCCATTAACAACACATCATAACGGCCACCCATCCATTGTACTTTCTGCCTTATATTATCCTAAAAGCAAGTATATTAAAAAAAAATACAAAACAGAGATAAATATGGGATATGAGAATCAATAGAACTCTTGCTAGCAACATTTATTTAATCACGGTAAAGAGCCCATGCTGGAGTAAGCGGGATTATTATATTTTAACCTTGTATAATACCTGAGCCATTAAGATCTCCTCTCTATACAACTTTTTTTTATTATCCAATAGTATTTAAATAAGTAATAATAATTTTACCTTTTGGAGTTTAGTTAACCCACTGGCAGTGACAGCTAGGCCTCTCATACCAATGGTAAACACAGGTTCAGGACCCGGAGGAATGGAAGAACCTTCCATCAAGCAACATGATAAACATCTTGGACCTACTAACCTGCTCATAAAAAAAAACTTTTTTTTAACAAGTATTGCATCCTTTAAACAATGACAATACACCAATATAACTGGTCTATAAGCTCAAACCATAATTTCATGCATAATGTATAAAAATACATATGATAATGAAGTAAAGTAAAAAATCTGTACTTTGAAATAAAAATAGGCTAGGTCAACTCCAATATTACACATGTAACTTAAATATATTATAACAAATACAATGTCAATCTGAACCATCTGAACCCCCTGTACCCGTTTTCTTAAAGCTTCAATATACAATTGTTTGAAGCAAAAACATATATTTTTTTAACACATAAAACTGCTTTTAGAAAATTTAATTCTGTTATTTTCGTTCTATAAACAATAACACAAAAAAATGTATGGCAATACTAATATAAAATTATTGGAACATACTAAAGAATTATTAAATTTTATATATAATTAATCAAAAATGTACAAAGCACAATGTTTTATGGAATATTGGGTAATAACAACAACCTTTTTAAAAAAAATACTTAAGTAACAACTTACAAACATTTAGTAGATTTAAGTTTTTGGTACAACGGGCCTTTGAATTCATTTAAGACATAAACATCTTTCTTAGTCAGAGTGTCAAACTCTGAGCAATCATTTTCTGGAACCCATCGAGGATGTAGTCCCCCACCTCTATGTTGTTCACAAGCCTAAAATATAAAGTAGTTATTTCTGTTCATATTACTTACATACATATCTTGAGAGAGAGAGAGAGAGAGAAAGAGAGAGAGAGGGTAGCGGGGTTAGGTCCATTTCATCACCACAATAGATTGATAAAATTGACCTACACTCATTTTCATCCAGTCACCCGGGGATGAATCTGGCAAACGGCCTTAGAGGCAATTTTAGTTTAATAGTTTCTTAGCTACTAAGTTTTAATTAGTGTAGTTACTTTTAAGGCAAGTCTTCACCTTCACGTGGTGCCTGTTATTGGCAGGGTTCCCTCAGAAACTGGAGTAACTGAGTGAGATAAGGCGAGATCCTTGGTCCTTTCCTTCCTCACTTCTGAAGTGTCCTCATATCCTACACAATCAGCTGTGAAGACAAAGTGGTCGGTTTTCACAGCCTCATCAAAGTTATATGAAACTTGATGGGGGGGAGTGTGGTGCACCACCCGTCGGTGCTGCAGACGGTTTGGCCGTATACTGGATGAAGGAGACCTGAGGGGTTGAGTGGAACATGTTCCGAGGACATAGGACATAATACGCCCCTTTTGGTCCGGATTTCAGTGAAACGGTAATCCTTTACGTTAGCTGCGTACGGGACAGACGGCAGTAGTAATGGAAGGGTGGATTGCTACAGGCGAGAACGCCGGGCTTTGGGGCAGGCAGTTGCCTTTGCGCGGGGTGCGAGGTTTTGGCAACCTTAAACTTTTCGTAGAGAGCCGGCTCGTCGCGTCTCGTTGCTTGGAGTTTTATATCTTCTGAGTAGGTCCTGGTGCATGCGTGCATAACCTTGCACCCCCAGTTGCGGGCTCCCTGGAGGGTGGGACGCTCATGAAGATGATTTTTTATTATGACCACATATGGACTTTTTCTCAGCCATTACAAACCATAACGAGATCCACCACTGCACCACAAGGAGCGCGAGATCTGTCCCTAACAACTCCTGCAGCTCCCGAAAGCGCACAGGAACCGGCAAAGGCGGTAGTGCAGGTGTTCGCTGCACCGCAAAGAGCGCGAACACTAGCATGATAGCCAAAACCGCCGTGAACAGTGTCGCTGAAGGTAGCGCGGAATGTAGGGAGCATATAAATATCATACAAACCAATCTCCAGCACAAGCAGCTAGCGACAAAAGCACTTAGGCATGTGTTGGATGAAGACAACAGCATTATCGCCCTGGTTCAAGAACCGTGGATTAGAGGTGACATTATATGCGGACTAAGAAACATAGGAGGTACGCTCTTATATGACAACACTGTAACAAAGCCTAAGACGTGTATATACGAGTACGTTCCCAAAATTTACATGTAACACTACTAACACAATTCTGTTCTAGAGACCTAACTGCTGTTAGGGCCTCAAACAGTAGTTGGGTCAACCATACTATAGTATTCGTTTCGGTTTATATGCCGGGAGACCGGAATCCACCACCGAAAGAATTGGCCGACCTAGTATCGTACTGCACCGCACAAGGATGGCAAACTATAATATCAATAGATGCAAACGCACATCACCCATTATGGGGAAGCGCGACATCGACAAGAGAGGTGAGGAACTCGTTGAATACCTTTTAACCACTAACCTCTCTATACTCAACAGGGGTTCAGAACCAACATTTGTCACAAGCAGAAGTCAAAGAGTGATAGACGTCACCTTAGCTTCACCAGAGGTAAGCGACTTAATAACAAATTGGCATGTTTCGAGCGAAGCCTTGCTTGCAGATCACAGGCGAATATGCTTCACACTCAACATGGCACTTCCGGAACCAATATCCAAAAGAAATCCAAGGAAGACCAACAAAATACTATACCGGATATATCTGGAGGATATGACAAACATAACTGTTAATACAGAACAACGTGGAAACACTTATGGACAATATAACAAAAAGCTACCATAGGTCTTGCCCCTTGACGCTACCACCACCAGAGGAAATCTTTGGTGGGGCCCGGAGCTAGACCGCCTTAAACACAAAGCAAGAAAGCTTTTCAACCGCGCGATGAACACAAGAGAAGAAGATTGGACAAAATATAAAAAAAGCCCAAGCCCACTTCAAAAAGTGTGTCAAACATTGGAAAACGGAATCATGGCGACGTTTCTGCGAGAATATAGAAACAAGCCATGAAGCTAACAGAGTCAGGAAAATTATGACAACCAACCAAAATTGTATAGGATCGCTAAAAAAATAACAAACAACACTTTTACAAACACAGACAAAGAAACAAGTGAGGTACTCTTGCAAAACTCAATCAGA
The DNA here is from genome assembly GCA_947458855.1 of Monopis laevigella. Taxonomy (NCBI): domain Eukaryota; kingdom Metazoa; phylum Arthropoda; class Insecta; order Lepidoptera; family Tineidae; genus Monopis; species Monopis laevigella. The sequence continues at coordinate 8,174,713 of OX381581.1, read as the reverse complement.
CCCACTATCACCTATGGTGCTTTGGTGTGGTGGCCTAGAACCACTCAGACCACGGTTATTCATTCATTCATTAACCTACAGAGTCTTCAAAGACTGGCTTGTTTAGCCACAACAGGATGAATGAAGACTACACCGACAGCAGCTATCGAAACCTTACTAAACCTGACACCTTTACATCTATACATACAATACGAAGCTGCTGTCGCTACCATAAGACTCTGGACAATGGAATATAGACAACTGAGCGAGGCACACTCAGTCATTAAACGAACACCTTGAGATACAACCACTCATTAATGCAGCGAACGACAGATGTCCTCGCGTGCACATATTTATGAGAAATTACTCAATAAACATGCAAGAAGAACCGACTGATCAATCTGGCTTACACGAAGTCAGAATTTACATGGACGGTTCAAAAACAGAATACGGAACAGGCGCAGGAGTGTACTCACTCGACCTAAACATTAGCATTTCAACAGCTCTTGGCACACAAGCTTCCATCTTCCAAGCAGAGTGTATAGACATAATAGAAGCAACAGCGGCAATACGCGCAAGAAAGATAGAAGAAAATGGTATACTCATACTATCTGACAGCGCAGCTGTACTACTAGCATTAAAGAACAAACAGGTGAACTCAAGTCTGGTAAAACAATGCCACTACGCACTGGAGACTATGATAAAGGGACACAGCAACTCCCTCGGTAACGACGCGGCTGACGAACTGGCGAAAAGAGGTTGGTCTACAACACCGGTAGGACCCAAACCGTATGTACCTTTATCTTTTAATCAGTTGAAAAGTTGGCTACGCGACAATACCTTCAACCATCACTGTAAGTATTGGGATAACTAACAAAACTGCAGGCAGGCCAGAGAGGCCGTCACCAAACCTTGCTCACGCCTAGCTCGGAACCTGCTCAATCTCAACAGAGGTAACCTTCGTATGGTGGTGGGTATACTTACCGGACACTTTCCATTAAACAGGCACCTTACAATTTTAGGTATCACCAACAGCCCTCTATGTAGAGGTTGCATGGAAACGGAAGAAACACCCACCTATGTGCTGCTTCATTGCACAGGGGTGGCTTTACAACGGGCGAAAATCCTCGGAACACCTTCTTGAGGCCTGCGGAAGACCCAGACTTCTTGTCGCCTTCTGGAAGGAGCTGGGCTGGCTAGAATAGTCAGCCGTCTCACGCAAAAAAGCCTAATCTCTTGGCTAATTGCGGAAAACGAGCCCCCCATGAACATGCACATACATATCTTCACGGGTGCCTTACGGCACATATTACTTTATTATTATGGTTTGCTAAGAACATTGTCTCATACTTACTGACAGCCCGGAGAGACGGGATGGCCCTGGAAAGACAGGTGACACTGGAACAGACAGGTGGCTGCTGGAAAGACAGCGGACAGCTTGGAAAGACAGCCGAGGGCTAAGGCCTAGCAAGCCAGGCCCCTGTATATACTCGCTAAAAAGTCAAAAAAGAATAATACCCCCGGGACAGTCCGAGAAGGGGGGCGGAAGAACTGTCCACAGGAGTCTTTAAACAACGACCTTGGCGAGAACACGGAATTGAAATGCCCTACGTGCGGGAAAATTTACAAGAGACAAGCCTGGTTCAAGAAACATTTAAAATTACATGGAGGAAGCGAAGCACGACAGTCGTCTGTAAGTTCTTCGGTCAGTACTGCGGATAGAGCTGACTCTTATATGTCCCAAGGTACACCTACATGTGAAACCAACCAGGAGTCCAACAACATCAGGACGCGTCTTAGCATCCCCCCTATTAAAGAATCAACTTGGAAGGTGCACGATCTTAATTTGGCAGTCTTGCTCGATAGCCCTGGTTCCAAGCAAGATATTAACAGCCAGGTACAAACCTTTCAGTCTACGGTATACAATTACTTTGTGGAGCACTATCCTCCGGAATCCACATATGCATATACCAAGAAAGAAAATGCTTTTAAACTGAAAATGAGGCGTAAAAAGAGGGAGCTCATAAAGAAACTTCGCTGGGCCAAAGCGATGGGAGACAAGAACCTGTGCCACAAGTTAGCCAGGGCATTAAGATCTATTCTCAAATTAATCCAGGAAATTTGTCTCCAGATACAAGATAATAAAAATCAATTTAATAGAGCCCAGCATGAAGTTAGATTTGACAAAAACCCTTTTATTTATGCTAAGAAGATTTTTAGTGAAAATAGTGGAAGACTTTCGCTGACCAAAGAACAAATCTATAAACACTTCAGTGAGACTTATGCAATGCCACAAAGAGAGGTAGCATACCTGGATCCACCTTCAACACGACCGCATAATCCTGCAGTAGATTTTCAATGCAATCCACCAAGCATTGAAGAGACTGAGGAGCAAGTGAAGAAGAAAAGCGTAAAGTCAGCACCAGGTCCGGATGGCATACCCTACATTGTATATAAAAAGTGTCCTCACATTCGCAAGTGTTTACATAACATCTACTGTAGAATATGGTCAAGCAAACAAGTACCGACTGTGTTCGGAGAAGCAGCTTTTGTTCTTATACCAAAAAACCTTAGGTTACTGATCCTAAAGATACAAGACCTATTGCGTTAACAAACACTATGTCCAAAATCTTATTTTCTATACTTCAAGCAAGAATGTCGAGGTTTATGATCACAAACAAGTACTTTTTATCCCAGCACCAGAAAGGGTTTCTTCCGGGAATTTCTGGTTGTTTGGAACACAACACCTTACTTTCGGAATGTTTGAAGGATGCCAGGGAGCACGAGCGTCAATTGAGTGTCTGCTGGATTGATTTGGAAAATGCTTTTGGATCGGTCCAGCATAAATTGCTACAAGTTGCCCTAAAATGGTATAACTTCCCAACAGTGATCATGGATATAATTGCTAATTATTATAAGAACTTAAGATTTGTCATTACAAATAAAGATGGGTTCACAGATCCTCTTAAATATAATGTTGGGCTATTTCAAGGCTGTTGCCTCTCACCAATAGCTTTCAATATTATTATTAACATCTTAATTGACAAACTTAAAACTAGTGAAAAGAAGTGGGGCCATAGATTTAAGATAAATAATGTATATTCGGAGTCCATATTAGCATTTGCAGACGACCTAGCAGTGCTAACACGCAATCCAAAACAATGCCAGAATTTGCTTACTCTGGTAGACGAATTCTGTGTATGGTCGAACGGCATGAGAACAAAACCATCAAAATGCTTCTGTCTGTGTCTGGGCAGACGAAATACTAGGTTTACGTCATACGACCCAGAACTATTCATAGCAGGGCAGAAAGTAGCCCCAGTAGAGGAAGCCATGCCTTTCAAATTTCTGGGCAGAAAGATCGATTTTAAAGGAAGAACACCATCCTTAGATGTGGTTGTCGAACGCTTTATTAATGACATCAACAAGGTAGATCAACAGCCAATTAATAATGTCAAGAAAGCTTGGATTTATGACAACTACCTAACATCTAGTCTAACATGGCCTTTTCTTGTATACGACTTCAACAAAACTCTTCTGGTAAATCTGGATGCAACTGTCATAAGAAAACTTAAGTCTTGGCTTGGATTAGCAGAGGGCGCTGACTCCTCTACGCTGTTCAGGGGACAGCAACAATTTGGGTTGAATTTTAAAAAACCATCTGAGTTGTACAAACATCTACGTGTAACCAAGCAACAAATCCTGAGTAACTCTCGGGATAATCTGATTGCATCTCTCCCAAAAGACTCATTGGCCTCTGAGATGGAGTCAAGACTTCAGTTTCATAAATCATTTATGAGCGGTGCCCAGATCAGCAAAAGGGGGTTAGGTTGGAAGAAAAAGGAATGTAATAAAGATGTTATTAAATCTTTCCTTAGGGAAGATGAAGAGCATGGCTACAGAGTTCACGCGATGACCCTAGAAGTACAGAATGAATGGCTTACTTTGGGGGGAGTTTGTATTCCTCCAGCCCTGAAATGGCGCACACTCATGTACGATAGGTCTCCGGCACTTATTAAGTTCTATCTTAATTCCTTTCAAATGTCCCTACCTGACCAGAGTAATCTGGTAAGATGGGGGAAGGCATCAGATAAGACATGTACATTGTGCGGCGTTGCTGTAGGGACTGCCAGACATATACTTGCTGGGTGCAAAACTCTACTTGAAAAAGGTTATTATTCGCACCGACATGATAAAGTTCTAGAAATTATTCGTGAAGCTGTAAGTCTCAGTATTGCTAGAACCAGAAAAGGATTAACAACAAATGAAAGACTGACTACTTTTGTAAAGGAGGGACAACTCAAGAAAACTCAAAGTAAACCTTTCTCAATCCTGGACAAAGCACAAGACTGGAAAATATTCATGGATACATTTAAAATACATTACAAGATTCCAGACGATCTAGCAGTTTCAGCCTATAGACCAGACATACTGGTGTACTCTGGGTGTAAAATAATACTTATAGAACTCACCGTTCCGTGGGAAACAAACATACCTAAGGACCACAACATCAAGTTGAACAAATATTTTGATCTCACAAACAAAATTACTAGAAACGGATTTAAAACTCAACTTTATGCAGTGGAAGTTGGTGCAAGGAATTCCAGCAAAGTCTTTGCACAGTCTATTGAAGGATCTTGGCCTTCCGAGAACAGCCGTCGGAACTTTTATGGAGCGTGTTTCCAGGATGGCGCTAACAGGATCATATAATATTTGGTTGAGTAGAGAGGGTAGTGAACACAGTGCAGGTGAGAGTTCAAAAGGCCTTTAAACCTACTTCGCGGTCTCAAGTCCGGGAATGCTGCAGTTCATTCCCCTGCCTTTCAACCACGCGATGGACCCGGCACCCGCACGGTGAATCCATGGTTTGCTAAGAACATTGTCTCTCTCTCTTAACTATTACTTAAAGCCTAATAAAGGGCCATTTATAACCAAACTATTAAATTATCTTCAATCATATATATTGCAACCTTTAGGTCTCTAACAATGTTCCAGTCCTGTCTGTAGGTTAAAGATATGTCCCAGTTTACTGAGTTTATAAATATTCAGGGTGGCCACTTTTTTTCTGATACAAATTTCTCTGACTTTTCCAGATTTTCCAGTCACTTTTTTTAGATTTTCCCTGACCTTATGAGCTTCAAAAGAAAAGAAAAAAATCCAAAAATATATTTTTAGATTTTTTTAATTGAGATTTGGAAAAAAAAGTACCTATTTGAGATAAAAATTATTAGAAAATTAGACACAATTATATTTAGCAATATTTTCGGAAAATATAGAGCAACAAAATATATATTTCAATTTTTTTTTTTAATAAGCATATTTGATCTTAGATGGAATCGCTTTGCTTAGGTTGCCAGTGGTTTATAGAACCAAGTCTTGTGTGTACTTTAAATATTTTCCCTGACTTTTCCTGGTTTTCCAGAAAGTGGCCACCCTGATATTGCTGAACAACTTTCAGAGTCTATAATAAAGGGTTCTGTATTGACCGAAACTTATTTATTGCTTTATAAAAGTTAATAATAGGTGGCCGGCATTTCATGCGACAACTATCCCTGCGTTCCGAGAGCTAGCGCGGGCAGGTTTTCGTGGTGACATCAAAAACCAGTGCGACCGCCGGTTTCAACACAGCCATGTCATTTTTTTTAGCGATGCTAAAATGCAGCTCGGAAACATTCTGATTTTTTATGCCACTTTTTGACAAGAAGCACTATTTTGAATTAAATAATTGAAATTAAAAATATTACTACCTTATCATTATATAATAAATCAATATTTTTTAATTAACTATTATTTAAATACAATAATTTTATAATATCACAATATTAATTTAATTAACAACCTCAAACTAAACATACCAAAGCTGAATTTAGTTACACAATATTTATTTTTTAGGTTTAATCGGACTTTTAAAACTAAAACAGATATGAATATATAAAATAATTAATTAAATTCCAACTTGTAGATAGATATTCACATGTAAACAAACATCTGTCAAAAAGTAGCCCAGCTAACTTTTCGTGTTAAAATTTCTGGTCGCGGAACGATTGATGGTAACTAGAATTGCTAACATTTCCGCGCGGTGAAACGACCTAGGCTAAAAAAAACTGCGATCCATGGCAGCGATGCTGAGGTCGGAACACGATGTATGAGATGGATTTTTTATTTATGCCCTGTGATTTCCTCTTAATGTTTTGTGAGATTCTCTTACAAAACACAAACTTTAGGTTTTATGAATTAAGATTAGATACAGGCCTACTGAATTCTTAAACTTACAATAAATGCTTGTAGCATATCCTCTGAACATGAATTTTCATTATCATATTCCTTGGGAATAACGAAGTAAACCTTTATGTCTTCATTCATTTTTAAATAACACTTGATTCATTCCTAACTATATAATTAATATCCCAGATTCACAGGCACAAATACAATCAGAAAATACAGAGCCACAGGAGTTTTGCACCAACAATTTATTACAAAAACAAAAATAAAGAAAAATGCATTTTGCACTTTTTACCCGCGATTCTATCTGACTTTTTTTTTTACTGGCGGGCACGCGTCGACCAACCTCATGGACACCTCGATCATATAACCAATGGATGTAGCAAAGCAAGCTTTCACCTCTGCTAAAATACATGGTCATAATGGCCATATACAATATACAGGGTGAATTTGAAAAGATGTATTTTGGGCTAATATGAGGTTCTGCTGATCAAATCGAACAACTTTTCCTCCAACTTTTGAAACCATGTGTCGCAAATGAAAAAAAAATTTGGCTTTCCCATACAAATTGGTCATTTTAACATTACTAGTTTGTATGGAGAAGGCAATTTTTTTTTTCATTTTCGGCACATGGTTCCATGGGAAAAGTTGTTCGTATTGGTCAGCAGAACCTCATATTAGCCCAAAGTACATCCTTTCAAAGTCACCATGTATAAAACAAGTTCACTTCAATCGGCGTCATTTGGAATCGTTTGAAGTCCCTATTATTTTGTATTTATTAATTTCGAGATTATTTTATTGGTTCACCGACACAATAATTAAGGTATTGCGATATTCATCTCATTTTAAAACAAAAATGTCGTATATCCTTAAATGAGAATATCGACTTTTTATTACTTTTATTTAATCAAATAATATTTTTTCCAGCGAAAATATTAATATTGTGGTTTTTTTTTTAAGATTTCCTTTTGGTCCTATCATCAAAGAAAAGTAGATTGACGCCGCTCGAAAAATTAATTGAAACGTGAAAAATATTTATTATAATGATATGACAACAATTTGCGTGCGACCTGCGTTATTTTTTCTTATCAGTATTACACGGTGTAGTTATCATATTCAAAGACGACAGAGAAAAACGTACGCAAAAAATATTAAAAATGATATAAGTAAATAAATAATTTCAGATATTTTTGTAATTAAATAATCGATAATTCAAATTATTACCGATTAGAAATTTACAATGAAAGTTTGGTAACTTATTACGCACATCACTAGTTGCATTAGTGTGCGTTTAGCCTATACTTGTGTTCTATACGTGTTTACCTCGTCGCGCACTAGAAGTGGCAGAAATAAATGCTCGGGAAATAGGACCTTTGCTCCGTCCATTGTTATTTCGTATGAGTATGGAGACAATCTATTTTATTAGGTTACACAAAATAAAATAATAAAACAAATAAATAGACTTAAAATTCTTTGCCTGTCTACGTAGAACCAACTAACTAAATTAAAAAAAAGGTTTTTGGCCCGAAGGGAAAGGTTGTGTTTATCACGTTTATGTATTTTTTTTTGTATATATATTTTTTTAATAGAGCAGGAAATGTGACCCACCTGATGTTAAGTGGCAATGCAACGTCCAATAATGTTCTCAACCAATAGTTATAATGATGCTTGCTTCAATGAGGAGTTTTCCAGTAGTTATTATTTAATGCAAAAGATGGCGTTTAGTCACTATCTACAAAAACTGTCAAAATAGATAGCGGTAATATATAAAATACACCCAAAATTTTGGGTAAATAGGAAAACAAATACCTTTATACGAATAATTTATAAAATTTACTTAACTTTGTTTAACATATACACTAATATCCTGAGCACATTGCCTTACGGCACCAATTTAAGCAATATTTTTTCTTTTAAATATCATATTAGTGATTAAATTTGAATTTCTAAGGTATCATATGTTCGGATTAATAGTCATTGCTAAGCCATTGCTTAGCACAAGCCATTGCTTAGCACAAGCCATTGCTTAGAACTGTCTAATGTTCGGATTAATAGTCATGGCTAAGCACTGGCTCAAGTCGTGCTCACGAAAGTAATACTCAAACGATGCTTAGCCGAGCAACCACTTCGCACTATAATAGTCGAGTAAATTGACGCAGCTAAGCCAAGCAACGCCTCAAGCGAATGCTCGCTGAAATATGTATATTACTTGGAATCCTGGTGCAAAAAAACCTCAAAGTATTGAGAAGTTGCATTTCCGTGGAACTTCTACTGTTGAAATTTTTTAGTTTTTTGCACCAGGATTCCAAGTAATATACATATTTCAGCGAGCATTCGGTTGAGGCGTTGCTTGGCTTAGCTGCGTCAATATACTCGACTATTATAGTGCGAAGTGGTTGCTCGGCTAAGCATCGTTTGAGTATTACTTTCGTGAGCACGACTTGAGCCAGTGCTTAGCCATGACTATTATGTTCGGATTAATAGTCATTGCTAAGCACTGGCTCAAGTCGTGCTCACGAAAGTAATACTCAAACGATGCTTAGCCGAGCAACCACTTCGCACTATAATAGTCGAGTAAATTGACGCAGCTAAGCCAAGCAACGCCTCAAGCCAATGCTTGCTGAAAAATGTATTTACTTGGAATTCTGGTGCAAACAAAACTCCAAGTATTGAGAAGTTACATTTCCATGGAACTTCTGCAGTTGAAGTTTTATAATATAAAATGTATAATTTGCACTGGCACAGAAAGGAATCATGGATTTTGTATGAATAAATTATTAAATATACACTAAAAATAAAAGAAAATTAGAATAATAGGTAATAATACTTTTAAAACGACAAGATATTTCATTTTTACGTAATCAACAGAAACTTAAGAAATAATAGATTAACATGAAGAATCTAACGCTGAGCACGACTTAAGTAAAGGAATATCAAGACTAATGCTTAGCCGAGCAACGGCTCAAGCTTTAGCCTGAGCCACCGCTCGGAGCACCGACTATTATAAAAACAACCGTCACTTTGACAGTTCTAAGCAATGGCTCGTGCTAAGCACTGGCTTAGCAACGATTATTAATCCGGACATTAATCTGAACAAGATATTTTCTATATTTTTTTTACAGTTTTTGGAGTTATCTCTCCTCCTGCCATCTAGGGAATATTTTGGAACCGGCAAAAAGAAAACTCCTCATTGTCTATGTAATGGTGTTGTAAGCGAAAATAAAGTTTTTCTTTCTTTTTCTTTCTTTTCTTTATAAGTGTGAAAAACTTAATATAAACATTAAAACCAGACTTTTCTTATGTCGCCAAACTCCACTTTAAGTAAATATAAGCATTAATGGCCGCCATCCCATTATTTTAGCACGTATTTTTTTCTAAATGCACTGTGAAGAAAATATAACGTGAAGGCTTTTGTGCATGGTTCCTGCCCTTTCCTTACCCCCAAGGATAAATAAAACATCATCATAAATTAAAAAAACTACGTATTTTTTTTGTAGGTTATCTTTCTTTACATTTTAACTTGATGGAATGGATCGATAAATGAATTGTTATTCTTTTATTATATAGAGACTTGTTCATTAAAATGTTATACGATGACTTTCAACCCATTGTAGATCAAGTGCTAAACAACTGGACAGCTTTACAATTGGCCGTGGAACATGGCATGGGTTGTCCAGGAGGTAAAAAGGTAATTTCATTTATCTATGATATCATCATATTTCACTGAAAAGGTAATGGGTTTATTTGGCATAAGTAGTTTTATGAAAACTAGAAATGGTTGGAAAGATACAGTATATACTGTGTTATTAGATATGAATGTGTGAATACACATATACACAGTTCAACAGAGATGAGTGCCACTCATTACTCTCCTATCCTACAGGATAAATATTTGATAGGGCATCTGGGTGTTCTATAATAGGTGTAATAATTATCCGTGTGATCTCTAAGGAAAATAAAAAAGAGATATAGGTATATTATATTACACTAGGTTTCTTAACATTAACTACTTTACATCTATACAGATATTGTAAAAAGAAAATTGAATATCTGTTCTGCCGCCTAATAAAATGATGTAACTCGTTTTGGAAAATTGCTATTGTAATCAATTGTAATTGGAACTGTCAAATTACCAATCCATTGACAGTTTTTGCTTTGTCTGTTTTATAATTAGGCCTGTAACATAAAACTTCTGAACCAATTAAAAAAATTCTTTCACTTATAGAAATCTCTATATTCAGCAAGTAACATGATATGTATATTATTTTTAATCTGATTTCTTCTAAATTAATTGTCAAGCGAAAATGGCACAGCTAGTACAAACATTAAGATTGTGATACCATTTAGCCACTATAAGACCCGAACAACAATTTTGTTTAAGGGGCTATTAAACCGTAATGTATTTTTATTTCTTCAAATATTAAGAGATATTTTTTCTTTATTTCAGACAGCTCAGTTAATGTCTGCTTATATTGCGCGGTATTGTGTTGAAAATGTGGTGGACAGAGATGACTTGAGTGAACTCTTGGAAGATTTGATGGATGAAGAATTTGAAACCACTTGCCAGGACAATTCTCCAAAAGGTATTATTCCAGATCTAAATTACAAACCATATTATTGATATTCTGATTTTTTATTAATACTGCCACCATATTAAATATCTTGTACCAAATTAATTGGTTCTTTATTGGACAACTAAATGCACTTCATACCTCTTAAAGCTTTAAATGGTTAATGCATGTACTTTGTTGTTAGGAAAATAATTAGAATTATGACCATCCATAAAAATAAAAAAAGTGACCCCATCCTAGTGGTAATATCACTGCTCAACTGATAACAAGGTTAAGCAGATAACAACAAGGCCTGACCTGGGATGGGTGACCGCTTTATATAACAAGGCTATATCATCATAAATACCGCAACAAGCTCGCCACTTGTTAGGTGTTGCCTCCATATACCGTTGGCGAAATAAATGCGGGTTTAATCCCTCCGCTGGGTACCTGAGGCAGTTTAAAAATGTTCTTGGGAGTTATATGAACATATTCAATAAAATAAATAGTTTAAAGGTTGCATCATATAACAAGTAGGTGATGTAGAGTGGCTAGGAGGTGTAGACTTTTGAATAACAAATAACTATTAATGTAACCTTTGCTATATATTAAAAGTGTTATTTTATATTAATTTAGAGATTGCAATACTCCTGCTGGAATTCCTGGAACTGCTAAAACAGCAACAGCTTGAACAGTTAACAGCCCGGCTCAATGCATTGCCGAGGTGTCAATCATGGTTGAGTCAACCAGTACACAAAAACAAACCACCACAGGTGATACATTTATATTAAAACTAGCTGTGCTTGCGACTTTGTCCGCGTGGAATAGTTATTTTTACATCATACAAACTTTCATCCCCTCTATACCCTTGGGGGTAGAATTTATCAAAATCCTTTCTTAGCGGATGCCTACATCATAACATCTACCTGCATGCCAAATTTCAGCCCGATCTGTCAAGTGGTTTGGGCTGTGCGTTGATAGATCACTATGTCAGTCAGTAGGTCACCTTTGAGTTATATATATATATAGATTTGTTGGCAGTAATATGGCAGCAACTAATTTTGTTGCTGTTTAGTTAAAGTTTTTAGTATTAGCAATTAATACAGTAAATAAATAAATTCTATATCTTCCAATTTTGTAGGTCTATATTTTTTTTTTCATAATATTTTTCTATTAAAATTTAAACAATAACTATGTAATAGTAGAGAATAGGCTTGTGCTTGCTCAGTCTTTGAAAAGATCGCTACAAACTAGTACAATCTTTAAAATGTACTAGTTCATTATTTTAGTACTTTAGTACAGTAAATTCCTGAGTCGAAAAACATTTTGTTTTAATATGAGTACAGCATGTGATTTTGTTGTTACCTGATGGTAAGCAAAGCTACAAAGTTCACGAATGAGGTTGATCAATACTATTTAACAATTTTAATTGTTCCCACTATGCCGGCTAAATAGCTACGAAATGGACGGTGTCTAAGACGTATTTAGATTACAAGTCTATTTTAATATCCTTGCTGCTTTATCGTCAAATTGCTTGTTTCGTAACCGCACCATAAAACGACACTACCACCTCGACTAGAAAAACATGCAGTATTCTCCGGAAAACCTGTGAACCCCTTATTAACTTTACCGTATTACTAACTAGTACCACAGAAAATAAAAATATTACAACAAGTACTAGTACTCGGTGCATTCAGAGCGCTTATGACTAAAGACAAAGCAAAAAGAAAGAAACGAACTAGTACACTCCGAGAGCTTAGGAGCCGTGTCGGTAGAGAGAGAAAACAAATGCTCTAAGCAAAAACGCGCGACCGAGACACATTTCGATACCCGAGCAGTGCCCGAGCTCGTACGAATGCCCTCGGAGGACGTGACGAACAGTGAACTAGTACATCTTACATCTCTTTGGTTCACGCGAAATCATGCATCGCGTCTTCTCTTTCGTGCCTTAATTATTCTTTTGGCGTCTCCTTCGCTCGCGAGATTTCCTATATCACGTGTTCTCTTTCATTCCTCAGATTTCTTACCGACTTTAAAATGAACTAAATGACCGAAGAGCAACTACGTTGACGAATAGTTCATTCTCATTCAGTATAGGGAATTAATTCCTTTAGTACTCTAGTACATGTACTACACAAGACTAGTAGAGAATAGGCATGGAAGGTGTTACTGCCATCTAGTAATTGTTATAGTAAAAATTACAGTTGCTTAAAAATTGTAATGTTAACAGATTTTAATTGACATATTATTTAAATAATCAAAACAAAATTCATTATGGTTTTAAAATAATTATATTACTTGAATAAAGTCTTTGTTGATGCCTGTTACTTCACTAAATCATTTTAGATGGAATAGTGCGGGACAAATTTTATTATACAACAAACTCCATTCTTTATAGCCTGTTGGTAAACATACCTACAAGAATACAAATCACATATAAATGTTGTATTGTTCTATTCTATTATAGTAGCTTAATAAATTACTGCTTGGCAATAAAAAAGTTGTCATGAAGATATAAATAGATTCAAAAACTTAAAGCTTTTAGGCATATAATATTCATTATTTTATTTCTGCACATCCTGGTAGCAATATTATTTATTGTTAAAAATTTCAGACCCATGGCAACCCAGATGATGACACAACAAGTAGCAGTTGTGATTGTAGCACTGATGATGATGATGATGATGATGATAATCCCCAAAACACTAAGGCAGGCAGCAAGACAGAAGGACCTGAGCCCATGGATGAGGACCCTGAACCAGGCTGGACAGTTGTTAAAACTCGTAGGAAAAAATAAATTATAAAAAAAATCAATGGTTTTATTTTATTTGTTATATAAGCAATGACCAATATCTAAGCTCGTACATTTCTTTGGTATAGGAAAAAAAAAAATTTTTTTTCTATACCCCTGAAATCCAAAAAAAAATCCCTCATATAAAAATAATTCCTATAAAATATTAGGGTAGCTTGAATTTGCAGAACAAAATTACAAATAAAATTAATTTAATTTCAAAACAATAATATTATTTGCATATATTTACAGTAAGTATATCCAATGATTAAGAAAGTGCTGTAAAGTACCTAATATTATTAGTTAACTTTGAAAACAGCATTAACCGAATAACCAAATAAAGATTTAAGATTACTTTATAAATTTATGTACATTTGTTTGACAACACCACTATAGTGCCTCGGAGAGCACGTTCTGTCGGTACCACTATACCAACTTGTGAAACTGTTTATAGATGGGGTTATTGAGTCTACTCAAAACATCGGAACGAGCAAGGGCTTTATTCCGAGTTTTTCACCGTCGCACATTTTGCGTAAAGTATGGGTATTGAAATGTAAGTTCTATCCTATTAATTATAAAGTTGAAATTCCAATGCTGTCTTGTCGTGATTAGCGGTTGCAAACTATATATATATATATATAAGGCCCCTGGCCACTTGTTCGGTGTAGACTCATACCATCGGCTACGACGAGGTGGGATTAAAAACCCCTCCGCTGGGTACCCTGGGGCCGTCTAGGCGGTCTTGGGCGCCGTAAGTCACCCGTGATGATATGTATGTATGTATAACTTAATATATTTATGTAATATATTAATTGTCTACATACTGACAACTTTATATTGTGCTGTCTCCACTAACATTTTTTTTTCAGTCTTGTTTTGTTTAGCGGTTGCAAACTCTGAATAAGGCCCCAGGACAACAATAGGTTGTTTTTGCAGTAATATTAAAGTGCAAGTGCCTATACCATTGTTAGCTCTTTAATTATTTCAACGGTATATTATATTAAATAAAACTCAAACCGTTTACATTAATATATTAATGAATCGAAAGTACAATAGATTCTACAGAACTCGACAAATCGTTACAATCAACGACTCACTTCTACGACGCCATTACACCTCTCGTAGAGAGTATTAAGGGGCTTAGCACGCGGACAACGATAAGATATATACCGACTCGACTTATACCGTCTACTGTCGAAAAATATATCGAATTGGTGAGCACGCAAACCGACATCGATAAGTTTCTCGATCTTTGTCTACTAGTTAAAACAAGTGTGTTTTCGTTGACAATTTCAAAAACATTTATGTAATAAATAAATAATTATTACCTTATACGATGCATTTATTTTATATTATTATTAATAATCGTTACAGAAATATATATTTTAATTTAAAAAGATTTAAAAATACATATATTTAACAAAATTAAAATAAAGCCGAAGAAAACTCGTTACCTTGGCCTAAAAAAATATTTTGGTTTTTTGTGATTTTTTTTTATTTATTAGGGCATTGGATAGGATTTTAAAAATATGATGGAAAGTACGCATAGATACGAAAGTGGTCTAAGACCTAAAAACGCTATTCAAACGAATTGTCAGACATATTTTCTTGAGCATTGATTAGTTATAATGGCATTTGTGTCACTTTTTATTTTGGTTTGTATTGCTGGCGGCTACCTTTTGTTATTATGACTGGTAAGGCGATTAAGCCTTAAGGTACTTTCCTATAATAATATACTTTAATGATATAAATCAAATATTTTATTTTATGGATGTTTTGAATTTTAGGCATACGGCGACGTGTGAATGTTTTATTTTAATTATCAACCTGAATTAGTCACCTGCTGAATAATTAAATTACATTACACAATCAATACATTCTGCATTCAAGTCCTATCTGAACTTGAAAACTTCTGAACTTCGGGAGTTACCGAAGTTCAAAGGGTTTCACTCTGGTAGTGATCGTCCCCTCTAGGATTTGTTCGAAAATATTAAGACTAACCTACTGCCACTTCATAATAATAAATACATAAAATTAAATAAAAAAAATACACGATAATAAAATAAAACAAGAATTTTAATATTAATTAAATTATTTTTTCTAAATAGCATAACTCTAGAAACATAAATACTTATTTTTTGATAGGTAATCTTATTTTCATAATCTATTTCTTGGTTTGGGCATCCAGGTTTTTTTTTTCAAAATCATTGTTTTTTGAGGTTCCAGTTGTTCCAGCAACTTTTCTATAACACGCACATTTATAGTCACTTAAGTATAACAGTTTTTCTAACGAGAATAAAACAATTTTGGTTCTGTTTTTCGCTATTAAATCATTAAAATATCAAAGCAAAAGTAATTTCGACACTTATAATGAAATCAACCTAAAAGAAACGTGATAAAAATTGTATATATATCGACTGTCTACAATCTGACAGTTTAGTTTTGATGTTAATAAGCTGTGTGCTACCGTTTTCGATAAAAGTCGATATATATCTTCCAATGCGTCAAATTAGTCTATTCGGTATATATTGTGGTCGCGCGTGTTAGCTTTGTAGATATATGTCTTATCGATCGATATGTATCGAACCGAATGACGGGCGTGCTCGGCCCCTAAGTTCCTTGCATTACACACAATGTCGTCGTCGAAGTCCCTCGTTTGTCAGAAAATACTCGTATACAGCGCCCCACAGAGCACGGAATCGCCGCGCGCTGGTAGCGGCGGCCAGCGCGCGTGGATTCCGTGCTCTGTGGGGCGCTGTATACGAGTATTTTCTGACAAACGAGGGAATGTATAATCAATTGACATACTTATTCATCAACAAATGTAATGATTTATAACTAAATTATTTAATTTTAAACTATAATTAATGATAAATTATTTAGATACATCAACATATTGTTTTAATTATTTAAGCATCTTACACCATGTAGCATACGCACGCGACGTTGGCAGTAGTTTGCTCCCCAAGCTAACAGAGGGAGAGTGTCATAAACTAAAGAAGAAGAAGAGGGTAGGCTTCATAAATAGTCACGTTTTTCCAATTTTTAATAAGCAGGCAAACAAAGAAGGTCTTAACATAAACACAACCTTTTCCTACGGACTCCCGTAGGAAAAGGTTGTGTTTAAGTTTTTTTTTGTATTTTTGTATTCGTGATAGTTTGTTGTTGGTTGTTCGAAAGTGTTGGTGATTTCGTGAAATATTCTCTTTGGAGAAACATAAGTGTGAAATACTTAATATAAACCTCTGATATAAACATTCAAACCTTTCGTCTTTTCGTGTTGTCGCCAAACTCCGCTTTATGTTGCAAGCCATCCCATTATTTATATTGTAGCACGTGTTTGTAAAATGAAGTAAATATTAACTCTGTGGTAAATATAATATTGAAGACTTGGCTGTCTGGCTCATGCCCTTGCCTTTCCCACAAGGATAAATAAAACATCATCATCATCAAACAAAGAAACAAAACATCACATTTGACAGTTTTGAATTTCGGTCGCAGTCACGTAAAAGTGAGTTTTCGTCGTTTTTTGCCGATTATTTTAATTATTTGCTATCTGTTGCATATCTCTATTTAATTTAACGTATGAATTCATATTGCACATATTATCAATGCCGTTAAACGTGCGCCAAAGGAATTTGAATACAAAAAATGTTACCAAACGGAACAGTAGTTTCAACAAAGGGAAGAAGGCGAAAAATGGAAAGAATGGGTAATAATTCATGTTTATTTTGCTAATTTTAAATACCCAATTAAAATTTACATTTAATAACACAGCTAGTTATCTGCCTTGTAACTTTAGTTAGGTACTGATTGCCAATTTTTTATGATGTTTTGTGTTTTGGCATAGTATCAAGATATTTTTAAAGTTAACCGGCGTTTTTTACCTTTCGCATTGTATTTCGTCTTTTATTTGATTTTTCCAACTGGTTTTCTAATGTGGTGTTTTATTCTATTAACTTTACATGCTCATATGTTTGTTTCCAGAGATTACATTGTTACCAATGTTCCTTCAGAATTGTGTACTATCGCATATGTTGGTGGTTTGATGGCCCTCATACTCCTGATTGTTGTTAGGCTCATGTCATCTAACTGGGCAATCATATCTGACTGTGACGAGACATACAATTATTGGGAACCTTTGCATTACTTAGGTAAAATATTTTAAATGTACTAGGTTGTTGTGTATGAAAGAAAGAAAGAACATTTATTGCCATAATAATAACAAAAAATAACAAATGCACAATATAAATCCTTGTTTCATTATGTCAATGTGATCAACTGTCAGTTATACCTGTAAGCAACATATAAAGGACATTACACACATATATTGCCCTGGTTACAAAGTAAACTCTAAGGTTGTATCATGAAGTATATATAATATAACAATAAGATAAATTAAGTTTTAAGAAATATATCTGAATAATAGATTACTAAAGATGGTATGCATCATCCCATGTGCCTTACTGTAAATGGTTTTAACTCCACCTTGTTGTAACTAATGTCTGAGTCTATCTATACCAATAAAGTGGCAAGCTCATTGCAGTGTTTACATAGACTCAATAACCCATCTCTAAACTGGTATAGATTATGTAACCTATAAAATAACATATATATATTTAACAGAGTTACAAAACCCATGAATGACTATAACCAATTATTACCAATAACCAATTGTTATTTATCAAAAATGTTTTATTCCTTAAATATTCTTTTCTTTAAAGATTATTAAGAGAGACTATTAATTAAGATTATTAAATATTTCACGATAAAGACATTATCTCTTCATCATGAAATATTTTTTTTTTTAAAAAGGAATAATAGTAAGCTTTTTTTCTGTTAATCCTAATTAGAATAATAAATAATATGCAGAAAAACTTAATGTATTCCAGATTTTGGTCTATCCTTGTTAAGTTATAAAGTGGAATAAAAATTAATTAATATTTGTATTTATTATTTTAGTTTATGGAAATGGCCTCCAAACATGGGAATACAGTCCAAATTTTGCGCTCCGATCTTATGCCTCACTTTGGTTCTTTGCAATTCCAGCAAAACTATTTAGCTATTTTGGTAATTCTATATCAGTCTTCTATAGACTGAGAATTCTCCAGGCTCTTATCATGGCTGGAGTGGAACTACTGTTTTATAAGTAAGTTTTAAATAATTTTACTGTTTTAACCAGGCTTTCTTTCTAGAACTCTGTTAGGTCTATGATTAATAAAATTAAATTTGGAAAAAAAAAGTTTTCAGTAAAAAATCACAATATGTATTAAAGGATTGGAAGAAAAAATCACTGCTTTGCCACTAATATTGTGTGCTGTCCAAATAGTAGTATATAATTGAAATCTATATTCTACAATAACACCATTTATTAATATATAAAAAAAAAATGTAGTACAAAAATAAACCTATTAAACATCTATAAAATTTCAAAGTGAGGTTTAAAAAAAGATCAATAGATATGTTAAAGTGTTAAAACTGTATATTTTGTAAGCAATATTTTATTTTATTTTGATAAAAAAATAGCAATTATCTATAGGTCTATTTGTCGTGAGTTTGGTGTCAACATTGGACGAATATGGCTTTTCTTAAACTTGCCAGCGGCTGGTTGTTTTCTGTCATCTGCTTCCATGCTGCCATCTTCTTGGAGCTATATTTTGACTACACTAGCCCTTGCTGGTTGGTGGAAACAAAATATGGGAATTGCTGTATTTGCTACAGCTGCTAATGTTTTGCTAAGTATGATATCTTCTTTTTCTAAATTATTAATATTTTTTTTTTAGTACAATTATAAATAATTTATACAAGATTTTAAGTGCTCATTTGGGTTGTACACAATAAAGTATGTATTTAGGTTGTACACATGAAAGTATTTGGGTTGTACACAATACAGTAGGTATTTAGATTTTACACATGAAATTATTTAGTTGTTTTTCACAAATTCATTTGATGCCTCTAAGGAGTAATCTGCCTAACTAATACATCTTGTATGACAGTAGATACTCATTGGCCATAAATTGGTTAATTAGTACCAAAGTTTTGACTGGCAGTGAATGACTAGCGGCTTTAACTCCACCTAGTACCCACTTAATTTGTGTAATATGCTAAATGTAAAATTCTTTTTAAGCTTTTGTACAAAAAACTATTTCTCACACTAGTTTAAAAAACTTCTAATAAATTATTTCTATATATCATATATTTTTATTGGTGTCATATAATAAAAATTTTTCAGGTTGGCCATTTACAGCATTACTAGGATTACCAATAGCATTAGATTACCTTTTTGTTCGTCCAAAAGTAATGAAATTTCTCAGCTTCTGCATCATAGCTTTGGTGGTAATCCTTGTGCCGATGGTTGCTATTGATTCTTCCTATTATGGGAAGCTGGTGATTGCACCATGGAATATTGTGAAGTATAATGTTTTCAGTGAAAATGGACCTGATCTGTATGGGGTTGAAGATTGGTACTATTATTTTATTAATGGGCTTTTGAATTTTAATATTGTTTGGGTGAGTCCTTATTATTTGTATTCACTATTTTAATATCCTCACTGCTTTATTGTTAAATTAACTACCCGTTTGTAGCAACACCCAGGAGGAAGACTACCACCTCGCAAAAAAAAATGCAGTAGTCTCCTGAAAGCCGGTAAACCCACAGACTAAAACTGAACATGACTAGCCCCCAGTTTCTACAATGTAGTTTGCCAAATCAATTGGCAAAATAATTTATCAAAAATCTAGTGACCGTCGAGCTAAGTCATTATTTCTACAGAATATTAGCTTGGAGATACAAAGGGGTAATGCAGCGAGCATACTCAGTACTATTGGTAACACTCTACCAATCATGTGCTGCACTTAATAAATTAATTTGTGCATAAATTAATTTTCATTACTGTTTTAGAAACTGGTTGTGAGGTCCAGTTGCACCTAAGTGTCTGCTAAAGTTAACGTAAATGTATTTGTTAAATCAGATTGTGCAACCAGCCCCAAATCTCTTGACGGTATATACCTGTGGGCGGTGATAATGGAGTTGGTCGGCCTAGCCATATAATACACTGCCCACCTAAAATGTTAATATTATGTTTTATGTAATCATATTTAATATTATGTTGTATTTGTCCAAAGATTCTATGTCTGGTATGTCCAGTGCTGCTGTTCTTCTTCTCCTTGCTTATATCCAACGCTGGCCGTCGACCATCATTCTCCGCCCCGTATTGGCTCAGCCTCATGCCGCTGTATCTCTGGCTGGCAGTATTCTGGTCTCAGCCCCATAAAGAAGAAAGGTAACATTATGACAACCATAATATTTTAGTGTTGGATAGCCCATTTATCTAGGAAGGCTATAACATTACGCTACGACCAATAGGAACGTAGCATCAATGAAAAATATTGGGAAAACGAGGATTTTTTTTTCCTTTTGAGAGCTTACGTCAGTGCGCAGACGAAGTTGCGCGGGTAACCCAATATATATATATATACAACCATTTACAGTTGTGATTCCTTCAAGAAAAGCAACTAAACAATTTTCTTTTGTTTCACAAGTTTAATAATTATTATAGTTATTTAATAAATAACCAAGTCAATACCTAATAATAAACAAAGTTATTCTGTAAATATCTAATAATTATATGTAAATTATAGATAATTATAAATAATAATTTTAAATTACTTATATTTTAATTTACTTATGTTTAAATATGTGATGAAATGACGACTATGATAGTTTGTAATTTTTGTAATATAATTTTGTAACTCAATGTAAGTGAATGTTATATTCTTTTTTGAGTTAATATATGTTATATATTATTATCTTATTTTATATAAGTCAAAACCCTTATAATTAGGAGGCAGGTCTGTTACTAAATCTAAGTGTTATCCCAGGTTCCTGTACCCGGTATACAACCTCATACTGTTGGCGGCAGCGGTCTCCGTGGACTGTATCCAGAAGTTCAGTTACGCCATATGGAGAGAAGTGAACGAGACGTGGCGGCGGTCTGGCCACTATCTGTACCATACCAAAACTATCATGATGCTGTTCCTCTTCATCGCGGAGGTGAGAAATCTTTAGTGTAAACCAGGGTTTCCCAAACTGTGGGTCGCGAGCGAATATTGAAAGGCCTCTGCCTGTAGTAAAATTGGATTTTAACAGGGTGGCCACTTTCTAAAAAACATGGAAAACCGGGAAAAGTCAGGGAATTTTCGGAGACTGGAAAAGTCAGGGAAATGTCAGGAAAAACGGTTGAAGGTCTGGGAAAATATTTAAAGTACACACACAACTTGCTACCGTAAACGACTGGCAATCTAAGCGTGGCGATTCCATCTAAGTTCAAAATATGCTTATTTTTTTAAGAATGTGAAATTTATTTTGTTGCTCTATATTTTCCGAAAATAATGCTAAAAATAATTGTTTCTATTTTCTAATAATTTTTATCTCAAATACTTTTTTTTTTCAAAAATCAATTAAATAATACTATAAACTAAAATTTTTTTTTTTTTGGGATTTTTCTTTTCTCTTTGAAGCTCATTAAGGTCAGGGATTTTTTTTTTAAAAGTGACTGGAAAATCTGGAAAAGTCAAAAATTCGTATCCGAAAAAAAGTGGCTACCCTGTTTAATTTTGTTTGTTATTTAAAAGGTTCTTTATTCATATTCGTAACAGTTAAATTTCCTAGAAATAGTCTCGAGTTTGTAAACTTGTATTGGGTGGGTCGTAGCGCAGACAACTTTGGAAACCACTGCTGTAAACATTTGTGAAAAGTAAGAAAAAAATATATAAGGTAAATGAAATTTTATTCCCTTCACTTCGTTAATAGTTATAGTATACAGAACAAGTGGCGAGATTATTAACGCGTTCATAACAACCTAGCTTTCAAAAATAAAGACAATGTTCTTAGTATGAAATCTATACTAATATTATAAAGAGGTAAAATTAGCGAGGTTGTAATCTCTGGATCTACTAAACTGATTTTGATAATTCTTTCTTTAGTGTTGGATAGCCCATTAATCGAGGAAGGCTATAGACTATATAACATCACGCTACGACCAATAGGAGCGGAGCATCAATGAAAAATGTTGGGAATCGGGGAAAATTTGTGCCTTTTGAGAGCTTCCGTTGCGTGCTCTTCGTAAACGGTTAAAGTTACGCAGACGAAGTTGCGCGGTTCAGCTAGTTAAGAATAAATAAAGGAAGTGGCCTAACCAAACATGTTCATTTCCGCGATAATTTGTTCTGAATCCTTGAGCATTGTTTGCTTATAATAATTTTTGTTTTCACTTTTTGTTTTGTTTTTTTTTTGTTGGCGGCCATCTTCTGTTCTCATATTTGGAAAGGCAATTTTATATAGCTAAGAACCATAGATTGGAATAGGAAAATATCATGGATTTAACCTCTTTTACGGGTTAAGAATTTCATCCAATGCATTGAGATCTCTCTACATAATAAAATAGTATAAAATATACCGTCTTTCAGGTATCACTCGTATCTATGCTGTGTGCAAAAACTACTCGTCCCCAATGTACGTTCTTCACAAACTGCCGCCGACACCCACAGACCTATCCTATGTCTGTTTTGGAAAGGATTGGTAAATATGTTTTTATAAAAGCGAGCATATAATGTTTTTTACGAGAGCTAGACATGTGGCTCCCTACAGGTAGATAAGAATCTGAAACACAGTATAAATATCTAAGAATAAATATACTTCTCTCTAAAAAATAGTTGTGTATTATTTTTTTGGATTATGAAAAAAAAAAAAAATTGATGTCTGTCTATCCAACTACTAGTCCGATTTACTTAAAATTTATACATCTTATTAACCCTCATATATCCGTAAGGATGCACGTCAAAAATGATTTATATAATAATAAAAAAATACCATCACGGGTGCCTATTTGGCTCCCGAACACCGTTTAAACGGCCTCAGGGTACCCAGTGGACGGTTTTAAACCGTCCTCATTTCGCCGATGGTATTCAGAGGCAACACCTAACAAGTGGCGAGCTTGTTGCGGTGTTTATGATGAAATAGCCTCGTTGTATAAAGCGGTCACCCATCCCAGTCCGGCCTTGTTGTCATCTGCTTAACCCTGTTATCAGTTGCGCAGTGACTTAACCACTAGGTTGGGGCCGCTTTTTTTGAAATGACATATATGCTCATGTGAAAAGTGGTCTAAAG
Source organism: Monopis laevigella (assembly GCA_947458855.1). Taxonomy (NCBI): domain Eukaryota; kingdom Metazoa; phylum Arthropoda; class Insecta; order Lepidoptera; family Tineidae; genus Monopis; species Monopis laevigella. The sequence continues at coordinate 8,151,003 of OX381581.1, read as the reverse complement.
AATAAATCTTATGGTTTCTCTTCCTAACCTAACAGTAATTAATATCAACAGTAATTATTAAAATATTTTTGTATTTCATAACAGGTACCGGTCCCCGTCGAGTTTCCATCTACCTCATTCGAATTATAGAATTAGATTTATTTCAAGCAAATTTTCTGGACAAATGCCTGCGCCGTATACAGAAGATCAGAGTAAGGGTGAGTATTATATACATGGCTTAAGTAAACATCTTTACACCCTGTTTTTTTTTTGTATACTGGGTGATTTCGGTATCCACGCCGAAAAGATAATATTGTGTTCTATTATTATAATAATAAAAAAATATTTGAAATTATCCCAAAATTTTAAATAATTATATATGTTTACAAAAGAAACTGAATTAGCAAGGTTTTTGTTTACTCTTGCAAGCCAATAATAATAATATAAAGGATATTACACACATAGACCTGGTCACAAACTAAGCTCTAGGCTTGTACTATGTGTAGCAGAAACAACAATATAAATACATATTACAGGATGGCCACTTTCTGGAAAACATGGAAAACCGGGAAAATTCAGGGAATTTTTGGAGACTGGAATAGTCAGGGAAATGTCAGGGTAAACGCTAGAAGGCCAGGGAAAATATTTAAAGTGCATACACAACTCACTACTGTAAATGTCTGGCTACCTAAGCGTGGCGATTCCATCTAAGTTCTAAATTTACTTATTTTTTTAAGAATGTGAAATATATTTTGTAGCTCTATATTTTCCGAAATATTGCTAAAAATAATTGTTTTTATATTCTAATATTTTTTTATTATTATCTCAAATACTTTTTTTCAAAAAATTTTTTTTTTCTTTTTGAAGCTCATTAAGGTCAGGGTAAATATAAAAAAAGTTATCCAAAAAAAAAGTGGCGACCCTGTATTATATTTTATTAACACTGAGATCATGACAAACTGTTAATATTTTGTCGTTGGCGGGAAGTGGATCCACGACCTCCGGATACAACGCCAAAGGCGCAACCACTAGTCTGCAAAAGTCAAGATGTTTCCATAGTGAAAGTTAATAATAATTTTCTATAGTAAGGTTACTATAGAAAATAATATTTAACTATAAACTTTTTTTTTCAGGTACTAGCATAGTTCATCCCTATTTCAACGACAAAAATAAAGGCGTGAACACTACATATTTACACCCAAATCAGTGTCACTACCTAATAGACACCAATTTAGGCAAACCAAACGCCCAAGAACCAGACTATTCGACCCAAAAAGATAACTGGCAAATCCTATCTGTGACCCCTTTGATAGACGCAGCTAACTCCCATAGGATCCTAAGAGCTTTTGATATACCGTTTTTGTCAAAAAAACATAACCGTTTTGCTAATTTATATTTGTTGAGAAATCGTCATTTGACGGCTCCGGCTTCAGCTGTTTAAGAAACTAGTAAAGGGATTTGTTAACCCATACGTCTAAAATTATCTAGAAAATTGTTTTTATTGTTTACGTTGGGGGGTCCCAAGCGCTTTATTGTATTAATTTTCATTTGCGAATCAATTGCTTATCAACGGCATATTAAAGTTATCATATACAGGATGATTTTTTCAAGTGTGCTTGCATGGCCAAATCCTAAACTACAAGGAATAGCGAAAAATGCTCTACGGGCGTCCGGTTCGATTCCCGGCTTGGAGAATACTTTTTTCAAAAATGTAATGATGCAGTTTTAGTTTTTATCAAAATCGGCCCCGTGACTCCTTTCAGCATTTTTCGCTATTTCTTGTAGTTTAGGATTTGGCCTTGCAGGCACACTTGAAAAAATCACCTGTACATTGTCATATTCATCCACCAGCGACACATCTATAGATTCTGGTGTTAGGGGCGCCTATTCATGGACTGCATAATCTTCATAAAAAAAATGCTATTATAAAAAAAAGGATAAGGCTTTAGTATCTGGAACATTATTCAAATTAATCTGTGGTCAAAATTAACTATCAAGGTCATGCCTTGTTAGTTATTACGAAAATTGACATGCCTGACATTACGCCAATCATGTGAAACTAGGGGCATGTAATTAAGTTGGTATGTAAAATATATTTAGCAACATAAATAATAATAATAATAATATGTAGGACAAATTAAACATATTGCTCTGGTCACAAACTAAGCTCTAGGCTTGTACTATGTGTACCAGAAACTAAATGTTCATCAATGTACACGTTTTTTTAAAGTTTTAAAATAATAAACACTGTTTTAGAAGTTTTTAGATGTTTGAGTACAATTATTTTAATGTGTCTCGATAGATCGATAATAGATAGGTACATATCCATCTTATTAATAACTTGTCATTTAGAAAATATTTTTTACAAGTTTTTACAAGTAATTGTAAAAAATATACTAATACAGATATATTTTACCAAAAAAGTTAGTGGTGTGATTAAAAGTGACCAATTGTTTCCTATTTCTTTACACCTTTTTTTAAGTGACCTATAAATAATATATTGTATACATATATGGTTTATATTTATAACTATTAGACATGCTTAACAAAGGTCTCATAGTCATTTATCAATTATGTGTTATATAATTTATATTATATAAATCCTATAAATTACTTACTATACAGGATTAATTATGTATGCATTAAGATAGCTGGTCACATAGTGAAAGTTGTTCATATAATATAATTTTCATATTCACGTCGATAGTGAGTGGTTTTTTAAATATTATAGCGAACAGAGATTCACCATAAGAGTTAATTAACACAGTTTTTTGGTTAAACTAATTATGGTGCGACTAACTTGCACCAAAATTAACTCTCTGTAATTGTAACTATTAAACTTAAACATGGCGCTAGTAGTACCAGCTGGACTGCAAAATTAAATTGTAACATTAAAAAAGATTGAATTTTGGTGCAATTAATTCAGCCTTAGAAGTTTGTATAGTCGCTGCTGTTGCATATCTAGAATTGTAGTATATAGTTAATTATTAGCATAAGGTTATTTATAAACTAATATAATTATACTAGTTACCAAAGCTGTGCATTTTTATATGTATTTAATTCTTGGCTTCCAATTTATTTTTTTATATACATTTTTTTGTTGGCATTTATTGTTTAATTATTATTACTTTGTAAGTTTACAAAACCACATTTTATTAATTTTCTTTAATGGCTTTATATAATATTTATTATTTTTTCTAAGAATTCTAGTTTTGTTTACAACTATAACAAAATATCGCATTCCAAACATAATAAATAAAAGTAAATATTATTATATATTAATGTAATTAGCAGAATTTTATAATACACCTATTAATACAATTGTTTTGCACGAAGCGCATGTACGGTCACCCTCTTATATAAGATAGTCCGCCTTTTAGGGTAAAAATTAAAACTTTTATAAATAGTTTAAAATTTAATTTATTTATATTTTTATTTAATCAAAAAATAAATAAAAAAATACGGAAGTGCCTTTAGGTCTAAAATCGCATTTCCAAACAATAATGGCCGCCCGATATACAAACCAAAACAAAAAATTTCTAATTAATGTTCAAGTAGTGAATACAGAATATGGCGGCAACGAACATGTTTGACATTCTGTTTGGAAAGAAACAACTATTTAAATAAGTGCGGGCGAGGCAGATTAATATTAGTGATTTCTTCTTTACAAGTTGTCTTACAGCACTTCCGTTTATTATTACTTTCGTGGATTACCCAAATTTTATACCCTAATTTAACGGATACAACTTCGGGCAACAAATTGAAGAGATGTACTTGATATGAGGTTCTGCTCATCAAATCGAACAACTTTTCCCATGGAACCATGTGTCGCAAATGAAAAAAAAAATTGTCTTCTCCATACAAACTAGTAATGATAATATGACCAATTTGTATGGTGAACCCAAAATTATTTTTTTTATTTGCGACACACGCTCCCTAAGGAACAGTGGTTCGATTTGATCAGCAAAACCTCATTAGCTCAAAGTACATCCTTTCAATTTCCCCCTGTATATTAGGAACGAGCTAGCCACTTGTTCGGTGTAGACTCACCATCGACTACGACGAGGTGGGATTAAAACCTCTACGCTGGGTACCCTGGGGCCGTCTTGGCGGTCTCGGGCGCCGTTAGGCACCCGTGATGATACATATACATACATATATATATATACTAGCTGTGCTCGCGACTTCTTCCGCGTGGAATAGTTATTTTTTTATCATATAAACTTTCATCCCCTATTTTATCCCCTTGGGGGTAGAATTTATCAAAATCCTTTCTTAGCGGATGCCTACGTCATAACATCTACCTGCATGCCAAATTTCAGCCCGATCCGTCTAGTGGTTTGGGCTGTGCGTTGATAGATCACTATGTCAGTCAGTCACCTTTGACTTATATATATATTTAGATTTATTATATATATATATTAATATATTTAGATTATTCTTTAATACATATTTTTTGTGTATCTTGAACCGTTTTCACGGCGCACGCAACGGAAGGCTTCAAAGATGAAATAATTTCTCCCGTTTTTTACACATTTACCACTATATCTTTGCTCCTATTGGTCGTAGCGTGATGTTATATAGCCTATAGCCTTCCTCGATAACTGGACTATCCAACACAAAAAGAATTATTCAATTCGAACCAGTAGTTTCGGAGATTAGCGCGTTCAAACAAACAAACAAACTCTTCAGCTTTATAATATTAGTATAGATTAGGAATTATTATTAAATAAGCGGACTACCTTATATTCGAAGGCGATATCTTTAATATTAAATAGCCGTGATGTTTCAGTACCTAAAACTTATTTATTAACGCAATGTTATATTTTTTACGCACATTATAACTTATGGTTTCATGAAGCTAGTCTAGTCATTAGATTGATTTTATTTTTTTGGTAATTTTGCGAATAATTTAATTTATAAGCAGGTTAAGTAAGTAGGTATTTAATAACTAAATTAGGTAGTTCATAAGTTTTCTTAAAATATTATTATTATATTTACTGAAATTACACACCTATATAAAATCCTTATACAGGGTGAATTTGAAAGAAGTTGTCTTTTCAAAAATTTTACTTTGGGCTAATATGAGGATCTACTCAACAAATTTAACAACTTTGCCTATGGAACCATGTGTCGCAAATGAAAAAATAAATGTTGGCTTCCACATACAAATTGGTTATTTTAACATTACTAGTTTGTATGGAGAAGGCAAAAAAATGCCTTCTCTGTATTTCATTTGCGACATATGGTTCCATTAGAAAAGATTTAAAACCTCATATTAGCCCAAAGTACAAACTTTTAAAGTCACCCTGTATAATAATCAAATTGTTCCGAAGGTTTGACTGGTAGATAATGCCTAGTGGCATTAAGTCCGCCTTTGTCCTTTATTTGTGCATTTTAAAAAAATACATATTTGTAAAAAAAAAATATGTAAATATTACATTTTATATACCTACCTACTGGTTGTTAATAGAGTTACCCTCACTTTACCTTAGCTTCATTTTTTACCCAAGAAAGTCTTTCTCTTTCTAATTTTCTTGATTTGACATTTGGTGGAAAGAGACAGGAGATCCTTGAGTGAAAAGCAGAGTTGAGGGTACAACTTAGAAATACAATGGGTTATATTTTTAAATCAATAATTTTTGTAATCTTTTGTAATGATGCAATGCAATATTATTTAATTTGATATTCTCTATTTAATATTTGTAAACTGAAATGTTTTTAATTTTAAGAAAATAAAATAACAATTTTCAATTAATTTGTGTTTAATTTCATAATTTCAACATTCTTGAGTCAGACCTACAAAGTGAATGAATGGGGTCAATCAATAATGGTTTTTAAACAATATTATTAGCTCCTACTATGCCGGTTAAAATATGCGATTACGAAATGGGCGGCGATAAAGACGAATTGCGTTACTATGATTTCTTTTTAATTATTTCGTGAAACGAACTTTATAGGATAGGATCATAAACACGTTTATATTGGCGATTATGATACTTTAAGATTTATTTGGACGATTTTTTTTTTATTGGACATTATGTGACTTTGTATCTACCTGATGGTAAGTATACCTACAAAGTTTATGTACGATGTTATTTAACAGCATTGATCGTACACAATATGCCGTCTACATGACGCTTGTTTACACGCTTTGATGGAAGGGACGCCCATACAAACGTACTTCCAATATTACAACTTGGCTGTTAGTCAAAGTTCAATTATTATTTTTATGTTGGTAATTGTATCTACGTAAAAATCTTTCTGTTGTGTGTAATACATTTTTTTTTATTATATATTTTTTTTTCTGATTTCGAAATAAAACCTACACAGGATAATAATAGAGACGAGAAGTTCAATTTTTTTTTTTTTTTTAGAGAGTTATAGAGACGAGAAGTCCAATTATTATTTTTATGCTGGTACGCAAAAATCGTTCTTGTGTTATAATTTATATATTAATATTTTTTGTATTTTTTTTTTTTTATGATTTAGAAAAAAACCTCTACACAGGAAAATTAATATATACCTACAATGAACGACAAAAGTATTATTTTAATTCTGCGACAAACAGTAATCGAGTATTACTGGAAGTGCGAAAGCTTATTTTGTATGGAGAACGTAGATTTCGCCATTACGAATGCAGTGTCCTTCAATTTTAATATTCGAACTAGAGTTCTATCAAAATATTTTTTTTAAACTAATTCCGTATGGCCATGACTTAGATGTATTTGTTTATTTTTAAGTTATACATGTAGGAATAAATTTATTATTGTTTAAAATAATATTAGGTTATTTTTTTATATATTTTTATCAAAAAATTCTTGTGATATCTAACTATGAGGGAAATTGTACACATTCAAGTTGGTCGATGTGGAAATCAAATCGGTACTAAGGTAAGAACGCCTCAGTTATTTATGAGATCGCATCGCATCCCTCCATATATAAAATGTACTGGGTATCTATATATACCAGAGGCTCTACCATGGGTTTGCGCATTGTAGAAATGTAACGTATTCATTTACGTATACGTGAGCAACAACCAATAGGATCGCTTTATTCAATCTTGTTACCAAAAATAAAGCGGCCCTATTGGTTGTTGCTCACGTATACGTAAATGAGCGGTAAAAAAATAAATTGTGTTCAACACTTATTTTTTTCCTTTAAGTGTCGCCCATAAAAAACAAAAATAAAATAACTAAAAGTAAAAAAAGGTCTACATATCACTTTATAACCACTTGTCTAAAGGTGTATGTATTTGTAGGGTAATTTTATTCATATACCTAACTAAGCGTTCATATGGTAATTTATTGCGCTGGCTTTTTTTTAAAGAATAAAATACTTCCATTTATTATTTAAAACAATAAGTGATACTTAAGGCATAAAAAACATTGTAACAAAAAACACTAGTAGGTATACCTAAGCATATCCAAAGTATGTGTATAAATGCAATAATTAGGTACCTACATCAATTTGGTCACCAACATTGCTCAATAGCTTTACTATGTCGAATTTTTATAGAACTATTTATATATAGTTCACCGGTTTTTAGGAGTCTACTGCATCGATTTATTATCGAGGTGGTAGTCTCCTTTCAGGGTGCGGCTACGAAACGGGTGGTTTAATCGACTAAAAGGCAGCTCGGTTATTAAAATATACCTTAATGTAATTCGTCTCTGTTGCCACCCATTTCGTAATCGCAACAATTATCCGGCATAGTGGGAGCTATCAATGTTGTTAAACAACATTGATCGCTTGACCTACCCCATTTATGGACGTTGTAGGTCTGCTCACCACCAGGTAGATACAAAGCCACATGCCGTGCTCTAATAAAATAAAAATATATACCTACGTCACTAGAATTTCATGATTTATTGAACGTTGTCCCTGTCACGGCTAGTCACATTTGTAAGACTACCCTTCCTCTCTAAAGGACTTATATCCTGAGCCGTTAAATAGATGAATCCCCCCTCCTTAGTGTGGCATCACATACTTATTACAATTTGAGCTTTTACGAACTGTAGTTAGTCACAGAGTTATGAAAAAATAAACTCATGACAGAGCCTTGGAACAGTCAGACAATCTAACAAAACCTTATAGCTAGTGACTTCAGTTAGAATTTATTTATTTATTTATAAAACACAATATTGTAATTGACAGTACATATTACTAAAACATTACAATATGAACAAAATATATTATTATGAAACAAAGTACATGTTGTTAGTTATAATGAGATAAGTACATATTATATCTACATTATTTATTATTATATTATTTATACATTCATCCTTCTAGCATTCTCTTACATTCTTTCATCAGACACTCCACTCCATCCACAAACAGGTCGCACTGTGGAGCTTCATCCAGCCAGGAGTTGAGTAGAGCAAGTCCACGAGGCAGTGGGGAGTGCCGATACACGTTAGTCCGTGAGGATGGAGTCACAAGAAGACGCCTGCTTCTTGTGTAGTTGTCAGGCACATACAGTGTTAGAATCCTATTTACAAGTGACATGCAGTCTATTTTATTTCTAATAAGACTTAAAAGAAATTTTGCCAGAGCTAATTCTCTCCTTATAGCTATAGAATTGTAACCAAGTTGGCCCTGCAGAAAAAGCGTCGGATACATGTACAGATAATGGAAGTACTTCCTTTTGTACATATATCTTAAGAACCTTTTCTGTACTTGTTCTAAGAGTAAAATATATTTCTTTTCATATGGATTCCAAACTGTTGAGTTAGTTTCCAGTACACTGCGAACTAATCCAGCGTATAGTGCCCGAATGGCCACCTCCGAAAGATACTTAGAGTTGCGAAGTACAAATCCTAAGCGTTGGAACGCAGCTACGCTTACTTGCTGAGCATGCGCACGGAAATTGGGCCGGGGATCAAAAGTTATCCCAAAATCTCGTACCTGCGATACACGAGAAATCAGCACATCACCAAGCATATACTTGTGATGCACTGGACATGTGGAACGAGTGAATGACATCACTTCACATTTGGAAGCATTGAAGTATAATTTATTATTGTTGCTCCAATTGTAAACTTCGTCAATGTCATGCTGGAGCTCATTTTTATTATGTTTTGAATTAATGACTTTAATCAGTTTTACATCATCAGCAAACAGCAGAACATTAGACGAACTAACAACATCAGGTAAATCATTGATCAGGATTATGAAAAGGAAGGGCCCTAGGTTCGACCCCTGTCCTATACCTGAGTTTGTAAAATATGTTTCAGATAGATGCGAACCATACTTTACAAACTGTTTCCTATCTCTGAGATAATTAGAAAATGTTTTTAGGAGTCCAGGAGCGAAACCCATGTAACTCATCTTTCGAAGCAGAATGTCATTATCGACCCTATCAAACGCCTTTTGGAAATCTAAATAGACAACATCTACCTGATTTCCATCATCCAATTCCTTAGCTAAGATGTCGACCAAAGTAACGAGATTGGTGGTGACTGAGCGTTTAGGGAGAAATGCGTGTTGAACAGTATTAATATGAGGCTGACATTGTGTTAATAGTTCTACCAATAGGAATCGCTATATTATTAGATTCTGTGCAAACATATCTGTTCTATTGGTGGATCCCCCTATAGTCAACTACAGTTAGCAAAAAAACATCGTAGGGTTAGTTACTGTAACAAAGCAGTAATAGGTACATATTATCGACATTCGTCTTTTTTACTATACAGGTTGTTTGGTAGAGGGTTAGCCAAACTTAAGGGCCGAAAGGTACTTATTTAGAAAATATAAATTCAGTATTATGACCATTGAGGCCCAAAATTTTTTTTTGCATTTTTTTACATATTCCAATTTAGCCTTTAAAACCTCACATTTTTTTTACAAATTTCTAGATAAAACATTTATTGTTTAGTATTAGTTAAAACATGATAACACAAAATAAAAAATGGCATCTACCTACTCGTCCATTAAGTTTGGGTAACCCTCTATCAAACAGCCTGTATGAATGAACACATCACCGTTCAAAAATTCGTGAACTTAGTAACTGTGTATGAACAGTCTATTTATTCAATAAAAATTGGTCAAATTACAGAATCAAAAATAGGTCGTGTATTTTACTCGTATTGCCTACACCAATTTTTGAAGCATGAATGTGCTCATATTAAAGGCATCGACGAATTCGACTAAACTAAACACGGTAGCTGGAATGAACGTGGGAACATTGTTGCGCCTATATAAACTTTCAAACATCTAAATTAAAACTTAATTGAAATCATTAGATTATAATTATTTTATTAGGTGGATTTTATATAAATACCTATGCATGTACCAATTTTAAATGAATAATATTTTTTTTTATTTATTTATTCATAGAAACTTAAAAAACATAAAATATAAATAAGTAATTAAAAATATAAACTAACTTAAAAATAAATTATCCTATAAATCCTAATATACAAAAAATACCTAAAAATATATAAAATCAATAATACCTAAAATTTTTGGTTTTTAAATGCCTAAAGACGATAAACGGATTCCAAACCAGTGCCATGAGGCAAAGTTCCTATGATGCTGGCGGCGTTTCCCCTTTGGATGGTAAGGCTTACCTGCTGAGAGAAAAACGCCGCAGCCCGTGGATTACTCGAGGCGAGGACCAATCTTGAATTAATTTCCTTTACAAATTTTTTAGCATCCGACGACCATGGACCTAACGTTTCCACTGCAAACGCCGCAAATATGTAGTCTTCTGTTAAAGAGGAATATTTGCGGCGTTTGAGCGTCTGCGCCTGCTCAGCAGCTGCACCGGCTCGCTGGACGGTCTCTCTTAAATGGGACGCAGCCAACGTGTCTACGCAGGTTGCATCCTATACGAGAGCTCGTCCAAGAGACCACGGCACTAAAGTAGCGCCGTCTGGTCTTTTACCGTCGTTGCGCAGCATGCCTGGTGGCTCCAACATAGCAGGTACAGACACAGTAGTTATCGCTCTTTTAATAAGATCATTTAAACTACTATGCCTGTAAATCCTGCCAGCGCTTTTCATACACGACAGTCCATGGTGGCCGGATGTGTCCACGCCTCGTCCACATGAACACTGGTGGGGCTCGCAAATCTTAGCACCCAGTCTTAAACTAACTGCAATGCTAAGAGTATTATTATCTAATAATGTACCTATATGACTTGATGGTAGAGCGTGTAACCAATATCCCGATTCTTTTTCTGAAACTGCTAGAAGACGTGCACGATCCGAATCAAAGGTCGATTCCTCCAATATTTTTTTATGAATTAATTTGATCCCGGGTATGTCCCACGATTTTTGTAAACCGGTTTCTGTAGGAAAAATTTCCTGAGGATAAGCATAACTCCACGCCTCTCTGGCCTCATCCAAGTAACACACTCTTACTTCGTTTAAATTTATATTTAAAATATTACCGATGTAAGAGCGTGCACTGTGGGCAGAGGACAGGAAGGCGGGAAGCGCTATACTAGAACTCAACCGAATTCCCAACCCACCATAACTTAACTACTTACTTACTTACTTTTAGTTTTACCCATAGGTAGGGTAGCTTGGGTAAAACTTCTTTCATCAAATTTTATGTTCAGAATTTCATATAGTGTCATATTTATGTTTTTATCGATTTTTGATGTGAGAGAAGGGTATTTCCATATGGGGCAGCAACGGAGAAAGTATGTGAATTTTGGTGTAAAAAGGCAGTGGCGTAAAATATACAACGCCATGTGAGATTTTATTTCAAATAAGTGTTTCGTCATTTGTTTAAAAATTCCTAATTTTTCATTTACAAAATTAGGTAAAGATTCATCAAATATTGGTGCGCCAAGTAGCGTGAGAGAATGTTTATCTACTATTGAAATATTAGGAAGAATGGCGTTAAGTTTATTTATTATATGTATTCTCTGACTTAGCAATATATGATCCGGTATATACATTTCACATTTATTAAAATTTAAAGATAGGCCTAAAGCAGAGAATTTTGATATAATTTCTTGAAGATCTTTATGTACTATATCTATATTTCCACCTAAAGTGCCATCATCCAAATACCAAAGGTTGAATTTAGAATTTAATTTAGTGATTATAGGTTGTATAATCAAACTAAAAATTGCCGGCCCTAGGGGGTCTCCCTGCTGATACATTAATTTTGAAGAAGTTGCGTAACATTACCAAAGATAACTATATATTTCTGGAATATTATTTTTAATTTCACCTAATAAAACCCCTCTGTCAACGGAATTAAAGGCATTTTTTATGTCAATTTTTATGAAAACATCATATTCGCTTGATTTTAAAAACGACCTAGCTGCATGAACGGCGGCTTCACAACCTCCTTTTATGCCATAACCAAATTGATAAGGTAAAAATATATTTGTAAATCTAGTTTGAAAAGCCCTACAACATAATTTTGATGATAAACGTCTGAATGTACTGCCAACAGCTATAGGTCGGATACCTCCATCTTTTTTAATTAACGCAATTAAATTTGCTCCATATAATATTGGAATAATATCTTTGTGCACTTTTCCTGCTAACATTAGGTTTAATAATAATGTGAGATTAGTAAGTAGTTGTTTACCTGCATCTACTGTTAGTGGACTTATGAGGTCTTTAAGATGTTGCGGCGTGATTCCGTCAAGACCTCCTGATGATCCATTTGGAAATGATGATAATGAATTAAAAACGTCAGTTTCTAAAATGCATAAGTTCTGTTGTATACCTGATGGTGGTGTGGGTAATTGAAAAAAAGAATAAGGAGTGGGATGTTTTTCGCGTAACAATTCAATGGTACTGTTTGAATCTATTGCAAACTTGTCGTCAGAAAAAATAATTTTGGCTGCACCGCTTACATCGCCATCTGAAATTTTGGTTTCAACTAATTTAGATTTTGAATAATTTGTTTGATTTAAATTCACATCTAAATTGTTTTTGCGGTCGATTAACCTCATTTAGGGCCTATTTTTAAATCGTCCGATAAAGTTATTCAATAGATAACTTGTATAGAGAATAAATCCATTTGCCTTCATACAAGTTAACTGTCGAATAACTTAATCTGACGATTGTAACTACATTCGCATCTCGAAGTCTGCGTTCTCAATGCAAAATGAGCTTTTGCATTTCTAGTACTCGACTACTGTGTGTCGCAGAATTAAAATAATATTTTTGTCGGTCATTATTAAAAATATTTCTTAGGGGATAAATATTTTTGGATTATAATATTTATTAGCCACAACAGAAAGATTTTTACGTAGGTACCATTACCAACAAATTAATAATTGAACTTCGACTAACAGCGAAATTGTAATATTGGAAAATAAAATAAAATAAATTAATTTTCAGTTCTGGGAAGTTATTTCTGACGAGCACGGCATAGATCCAAGTGGACGGTATGATGGGGACTCTGATCTCCAGCTTGAGCGGATTAATGTCTACTACAACGAAGGACTGCTTAGCAAAAAATACGTTCCCAGATCTGTCCAAATAGACCTCGAGCCTGGAACTATGGATGCCATTCGTTCTGGACCCTGCGGCGAATTGTTTCGTCCAGATAACTTTGTTTTCGGACTCAGCGGAGCAGGAAACAACTGGGCTAAAGGACACTATACCGAAGGAGCTGATATCCTAGACCCAGCCCTAGATGTAATTAGGAAAGAAGCTGAAGGCTGCGACTGTCTTCAAGGATTTCAGCTAATACACTCCCTCGGCGGAGGAACCGGATCTGGAATGGGAACTTTGTTGATGTCTAATCTTTGTGAAGAATTTCCGGATCGTATCATGAACACCTTCTCTGTGGTTCCAAGTCCTAAGGTATCCGATACTGTAGTGGAACCTTATAATGCTACGTTATCACTTAATCAATTGACAGACAATTCTGACCAATCTTACTGTATCGACAACGAAGCTCTGTACGATATTTGCTTCAGGACTTTGAAGCTCAAAACCCCCACATACGGTGATTTAAATCATTTGGTATCTTTAACGATGTCTGGAGTTACAACTTGCCTAAGATTTCCAGGGCAGTTAAATGCAGATCTTCGAAAGTTAGCTGTAAATATGGTCCCCTTTCCGCGACTCCATTTCTTTATGCCTGGGTTCGTGCCGTTAACAGCACGTAGTAGTCAGCAATACAGAACTTTGTCAGTTCCGGAATTGACTCAACAGATGTTTGACGCGAAGAACATGATGGCTGCCTGTGATCCACGCAAAGGAAGATACTTGACTGTGGCTGCAATTTTCAGGGGTCGAATGTCGATGAGAGAGGTTGATGAACAAATGCTTAATATTCAGTTGAAGAACCATGAGAATTTTGTGGAATGGATTCCTAACAATGTTAAGGTAGCTGTTTGTGACATACCTCCTAGAGGTTTGAAGATGGCAGCTACGTTTATAGGAAACAATACTGCTATCCAGGAGTTGTTTAAGCGTATTTCGGAGCAGTTTACAAGTATGTTTAAGAAGAAAGCTTTTCTTCATTGGTACTTGGGGGAGGGGATGGAAGAGGCTGAGTTTTCAGAGGCAGAGAACAACTTAATGGACTTGGTGTCGGAGTACCAGCAGTACCAGGAGGCCACTGCAGCAGATGAAGAATATGTGGACGAAAATGAAGAAACTGCAAATGATGATTCTGATGCTGATAATTAATAATTCTTTTATTTTTTATTTATTTAAATATGTATTTATTTATTAAATTACCCAAGTATATTTTTTTTTACAAAAAATATAACACTAATAATACCTACTTATATAAATCTTGTCTAAATTTTAAATGATAGAACTACCGACTTGATAGATAATCTATATGATACATAACATTTTATAGTAAAATATATTTCATTATTTATAATAAAGATTTATTAAAGTTATTTTACCTTTATTATTTATTGATTAATTTAAAAAAAATAACCTAACTTATTAATTATTATTTAAAATAATTTATATACTCGCATCATTACTGTTTTTGATGGCTAGGTAGAGGTCTCAGATCAGTAAAGTACTTATAGGTGGAGAATCTCTACATACTTCTATATCTTACTCCATATCCATGTACCGATTCAGTCTTTCTCCAAAAGTCTATGTTAAGGTTTCGCCAGTCGTGTTGATGCCCATACAAACGCACTTCTAGTTGGCTGTAAGTCGTAGTTATTTTTTATTTATTTATGCTAGTAAAAATCGTAAAAACTTTCGCTGAAAAATTCATAAATGCTATGACCGGCAAAAATATTTATTATTTTAATCCTAAAACTAATGGAGAAATGCTGGAAGTATGATAGCTCATTTTGTTTGGGAAAAGCGGATTTCGCACTCGCAACTGGAGTGTTCTTAAGGGTATCTTAAATTAATCTCTAAAGACACGTTTTGGTCGGTCACGTAATCCACTAGCATCAACTAAATAAATATAATAATAATATGTAGGACAAATTACACATGGCAAGTTACTCTGGTCACAAACTAAGCTCTAGGCTTGTACTATGTGTATCAGAAGCAACGATATAATACATACTATATTTTATAAACACCCAGACCATGACAATCTGTACAGAAAAAACGTTCTAATACGACACACGACCTCCGGATACAACGCCAAAGGCGCAACCACTAGTCTACGGAGGCTGTCACCTATATATCTATATATATTTATTTAATTATTTCGTTCGTAATCCATACTACTACTCAGTGGCCAAAACTACCTATACAATTATTATACTACAAAATAAATCACTTAATTAAAATAAAAGATAATAAAAGAAAACAAAATAAAACCTACCCTAACACTAATTAAATTTAAAAAAAATCCAATCCCGATCAGAAGGGTGATTACGCGTCTTAAGTTCGCTCGCACGCCAATCATTATGTCGTCATTCTGACGTAGATCAAGCTTGGCTTCTTAACAAAGGCTCCAAAAAATCTTAGAAAATTACGTGATAACGATTATAACGATTTGCGTGCGAGCGAACTTAAGACGCGTAATCACCCTGCTAGTCCCAAGAACTGGAAAAGTATTTAACATAATTCATGTTATTCCCAGAATGTTATGTAAAGCATCGAGATTAAAATAAAACGCTACACGTACGTAGTAACATGTACACATAGTACAAGGAGAAGTAATAATCACAAGGTTAGCGTAGGTCAGTAATATTATAATTTATATGGAGCGGTAAGAAATTTCTTACACCGCCACCTGCCGTATTTCAGCGGAAACAATTTGGTTATCAGAAAGCCGAGCGTGACCTATTTTCACGGTCGCTCCCGGCACAAACCCACGCATGCGCGAGTTTCCCTAGAGATGTCGTTGCCATCGCCTGAAAAATTGTTTTGTTTTTCGATTCTGTCATGGCGCTCGCATTGAAATGTGTGACAGATAGCGATCGTACACAATGCTTATTGCTAATTTATTCTGTATGATGTAGCTGTATGTATTAGTACGAGTGTATTGCGGGAGTTCGTAGCTCGAAGTGATGTCAGTGGCGAATGTGGAGGTGATCGGGAAATGCGGGAAAAAGCCATGCGGGAATAGCACGGATATCGATAATGATATCGAGAGGAAACGATTGCTGCGGCGGGTGTCCACCAGCAAGTGCATCGGGAGACTGGTAAGGATGTTAAGTACAACTTAAATAATTATAAAATAATAGTTTTAGTTAAAGATTTGGAGGAAAAGGGGCGTGTCGCGCGCGTAAAGCACAGCTGTCAAAAGGGTAGATATAGGGGTGAGAGTTGATTACTTAGCCAGATTTTGTGGTTTTAATAAAGTTAATGGAAAATTAAGATTTGACCTAAATTGGGGATAGTAAAGTGGGTCGGTTTGGCATGTGATGTATGGGAAATGGGGAAGGATGTCCGGCGCCTGTCATCTCTTTGTATGTTTACTCACGTGCTCCAGTTATAGCGTTTGGAAGCGATTGTGAAGAGATGTGGGTATCGCCTTGTTGTCACAGCAGGGTATTCAAACAATCTGTATGATGTATCAATGCCGTAGCTTATTGTTTGCCTTCTATGTCATTAAAATCAAAGCTACTTGTGTTTGTTTTATCACAACTAAGATGTTGTTTTGTTGTTTGAACATAACATATGATCTGTACTTTTATACAGCTGGTTATTACAAAAATCATGATCCAATAAGCGTAATATATGGTGTTATAGAGGTCTCTATAACTTTGCTAAGCCGAACGACCGGTTGTTTGACCACGCACCGACCATGCAGTTGCAAAACCGTCAAGTGACCTAATCAATGTTTCGGCAATAGTCTGTGGATTAACCAGTTTACAGGGGACTACTTACTACATTGATCTCTTGACGAGGTGGTAGTCCTTTCGATACGTAATGCAAATTTGTTTTTTAACGCCGCTTATTTCGTAACCGAACATTTAGCCGGTATAGTAGGAGCGATCAATGTTTTTAAACATCATTGCATTCGACGATCCCATTTATGGACTTTGTTGGTCTGCTACCAGGTAGATACAAAGTCACATGCCGTGATCCTATATATTAAAAAAAAACATAAGAAATTGCTAAAAGCTGCTAAAGGACCTACCTACAGACCCTAGTTGCGAACAAGAAATAATTTCGTACAAATATACGCATAATACTCACACTATCATAGATATAATATCATAATAGGGAATCATGATATTATCACTGTATATAAATAAGTATTACTTTAAAGATAAAAAACATTGGGTAATTTTATTTTATTAATTTAAAACATTGGATCGTCACGAGTCGTAGTTATTGGAAGTGCGAAAACTTAGGTAAAAGGAAAGCCTCTATAACTTCGCTAAGCAAATCGACCGGACTCGTTACCACCGCCACATACAGATGCTAAAACCGTCAAGTGACCAAGTCATGTTTCGGTTTTACTGGTTTCTCGGAGACTACTGCATCGATTTCTTGTCGAGGTAGTAGTCTCCTTCCTTGTTACGGTTACGAAACGAGCGAACGATTTGACGATAAAGCAGCGAGGTCATTAAAATATACTCGTAATGCAAATACGTCTTTGTTACCGCTCATATTGTAACCGCATCATTTATCCGGCATAGTAGGAGTGATCAATATTGTTAAACAATGATCGACCCTACATACAAATTCACATGCCGTACCAATAAAAAAATAAAAAAAAGCTATTTACGCCTTAAGTTAACAATTCACTTGTAGTAAGTACCTAATTAAACTCTACAAGTTAATAATTAATGTTATAAAAATAAGCTAATGAAATCGATTTTTATAGTAGGTACGGTACGGTGGATAGAATAGTTAGGTACCACGTATTAAATTATGAATTCATGGAGTTTGAAGGTCTTTTCTTGCTGCCCACTGTACCACAAAAGTACATAAACAAAACACGAAATTTTATGTATGTAGTCACGCGATGTTAAAAAAACATACATCGTTATATTAATTAATAAAACTACTCCCTCGGATATTTTTAACGAAAATGAAATTGTTAAATAAATATGTACCCTGCTTCTGTCGTCTAGTAGTTGCGCTGTGTTGACGCTGTATCCAGAGGTCGTGCATTCGATTAGCACTCTTAGGTCCGGATTCATAGTGGTTGCTAAGCAATTGCTAATGCTTAGCCAATGCTTCGGACTGTCAAACTGTATAAGACAAAACTAAATTTTGACAGTTCCAAGCAATGACTCAGGCTAAGACTATTAATCCAACCCTTAGCAACACGTTATTAGTACACCTAAGTTTTTGTAAGGCACCCGTGATGATATGTATGTATGTATGTAAGTTTTTGTAGTTAGAGTTACACTCGAGAACTCTACCTAGAGTTCGTTTTGTACGTTTTAAATGGGGTAGACCGATTTTAATTCGGTTTTTACTACGTTATTTACTTATTTATTTACCTTTTTTTATACACTTTTTATTAAACATTACTTACGGGGTAGGCAGAGATAACAGAAAGTCACTAGTCTCTTTAAATAAATAAAAAATATATAAATTTATATTTTATTTCATGTAAATCTTTACAGATATTTATTATAATAAAAAAGTTTTTACAATAAGGTCTTAGAGCGCGTTTGCTGTCACTAGGTACATAAAATATTAGTACGTTTTCTGTACAGTTAGTCATGATCTGGGTGTTTATAAAATATAATATATATAATATCATTGTTTCCGGTACACATATCAGAGCCTAGAGCTTAGTTTGTAAGAGCAATATGTGTGAAATTGTCCTACATATTATTATTATTAATATGTTATTTGGTCTCGTCAACAGTCATAACTCTTCTTAAACATGCACGAGCATTTCGAAGAATTTTAATTGCACCAACTTTTAATACCTTTTCAATTTGATCAAAATACGTGGGTCTTGGGTTCGTATTTATAAATAGGTCTCAGATCTCAGGGCTAACTTGAGGCAGATCCTGAGAGTGCTTATTTTTAAATCTTCCGCAAGAAGCAGTTTTCTAGCGAAGTATCAATTACTGAGAATCCATTTTTTTATAATTATAAAACAACTCAGCACGAAACTCGTTTCTCAACTGAGAGGAGTCTGGAACTACAGAAACCCACATAAATAGAAAATATCTATGTTCTTGATATTGATAGAGAAATAATAATAAAATAACGTGAAGGGTGACTTGTACCTTGTTGGCTCAGTGGTTAAGTAAAACCTTGCCGCGAAAGCAAGGGCCTGGGGTTCGAGTCCAGCCTATCATGAAATGTTTAATTGCATGTTTCTCTTTAAACATTTCAATTAAACAAACAATATCCCTATACGGGAATTTATAAAAATGTTATTTTAATAACAATATTAAGAATTTATATGTACCCTGTGTTCAAACCCCTATGTATACCAATGAGTTTTTAATCTCAAAATGTATCTACATTTGTTTAACAATACTACCTATAGTGCCTCGGAGAGCACGTTAAGCTGTCGGTCCCAGTTTCACTATATTGACTTGTGAAATTGTTTATGGATGGGTTATTGAGTCTAACCAAACATTGCGACGAACTAGCCACTTGTTCGGTGTAGACTCATCTCATCACACGACGAGGTGGGATTAAAAACCAATCCGCTGGGTACCCTGAGGCTGTTCAGGCGGTCTCGGGCGCCGTAATGAACCCCTTGATGATATTTTTATATATATATAATAATTTGAAAGACATTAATGATTAAACAAAGAAACTGCGATATTAATACATTTTATATTATATATACCCTCATATTATGACAAAAGGTTATGGGTATCAAACCCACGACTTCCGGATACAACGCCAAAGGCGTAACTACTAGTCTACGGAGGCCGTCAATTTTGCATTCTTTCATAAGAGATGTCTATTTCATAATGTCCCAGTTGATATTTAATATTATTATTATTATTTAAGATACGGCACTGAAAATTTCGGGAATCAAGGAAGTGACACAACATTACTATTTAAAAATGTATTTATTGCTTTTCGAAGTATTCTCCGCGAAATTTGACACATTTTTCCATTCGATGGAACCAATCATTGAAGCAACCATTCCATTCGGAAGTTGGGGTCTCCAAAATGGCCGTTTTGTAGGCGTCCACACGCTTCTTCAGGTGATGAAAATCTCTGACCACGCAATTTATTCTTTATTTTAGGGAAAGTATAGAAATCATTAGGGCTTAGGTCGGGGCTGTACGGCGGATGATCTAATAATTCTATGTTTTCTTGCTCCAAAAACTCTTTTGTTCTGTGCGCGGTGTGAGGACTCGCATTGTCGTGATGGAGGATGATGCGGCGATTGCAGTTCTCTTTACGGAGTTCAGAAACGACCTGTGGCAAACAAATGCTAGCATACCATTCTGCATTAACCGTTCTTTGTCCCTCAAGAGGAATAGTCGCAACATGGCCGGTTTTGGAGACAAACGTGGCCACCATTTTTTTTGCAACACTCCGTGAACGCATAATTTTTGTTGGCTTTAACTCATTTTCGAACACCCAAACTCGTGACTGATTTTTTGTTTCGGGTTCGTACGCGTATATCCAGGATTCGTTACCTGATACGATGTTGTATACAGCATTTGAGGATCCTGCGTGGAATCTTTCGAGAGTTCTGACGCACCAAGTAACGCGAGCCGCTTTTTGCTCTTCACAGAGCGAATGCGGTATCCATCGGGAAAACAACTTTTTTACACCTAATTGTTCATGCAAGATTATTTGTATTTGACTCATGCCAATATCTAAAGTTGCCTGAATTTCGCGGTATGTCACATGTCGATCTTCCACAATCAGCTTACGCACAGCATCAACGTTTTCTTGGGTGACTGCAGTTTTTGGACGACCTTGACGGGGATCATCACTGAGCTTGAAACGTCCACGTTGAAATTCAGCAAACCAGCGATAAATTGTGGTTTTGGATGGGGCTTCATCACCAAATGCAGAAAGCATCCGATCAACACACTGTTTTTGTGTTAAACCACTTCGAAAGTCATAATAAATCATCGCTCTTGAATTTTCTCGAGTCAATTCCATTTTCTCAACGACTAAACAAGTTTGACAAGTCCTTGTGACAAGACCAAGAATCTTTTTTTAAATAAATAAATGGTATTCGATTTTTTAAACCAAGGAGTTTTCAATTAAAAAGATTTTAATATGACAGGAATAGTGGAAATATTCCATTCCCGATATTTTCACTGCCGACTACGTATTCGACTGTGATTAAATTAATAGTAACTATTAATTTAATCACAGTCGAATATCTTTTTTATTCTTGTGCCGCACCCTAGCCTGGCAGACATATTCGCTGTTACCTGTGCCTAATTTTTGTTTAATTCGTTTTTTTTAAAGTTTATTGCACAGTAAAAAAAGGCGAACTTATTGCCTTAGTAAATACTTTAATTAGGAATAATCTACCAGCTAACTATGTCAATCGCATTGTAATAGATAAAATTTGCTTAGATCGTTATTTCTTATAATATCCTTGTGTTATAGGTTTAAGTGATGGTGGTTATTTATATATATTATTATTGTTTGTTATATTATGTTGAAATACTATACGGGACTGGTGTGATCGCTAAGCGACTAAAGTCCCTAAATTAATTTAGAAAAAAAAAAATCGTTATTTCTCGTATTCTGTTAACCAATTGTCCATAGAAAACTGTCAAGAAATAGCGTGTGTGATTCAATACAAGATAATTGGGACCTTGTTCGTTTGACACTTAATTTCGAAATTTTTAATTTTATCCCGAAAATTCTGTAAGGAGCAGCGGCCTTATTCTGTTTGTTATAACGTGAGCGTTAGATTGTCAAAATAACGAATTCCGTTATTAGCGCTCTCTCCTCCAATCAGCGAAGGTTATAAAACTACTCTGATTGGAGGAGAGCGCGCTAATAGCGGAAATCGTTATTTTGACAATCTAACGATCACGTTATAAGAAACAGAATGTGGCCGCAGGACTAGATCTTGTGGATTCAAAAAAAAATTCACTAGAACCGAGTCTTTAGTCACTTATTACAGCCGAATATTAGGGTTTCATTAATAGTCGTTGCTTAGCTTTAGCCATTGCTTGGAACTGTCAAAATTTAGATTTTTCATATGCAGTTTAACAGTCCGAAGCATTGGCTAAGCATGCTAATGCAATTATTTAGCAATGACTATTAATCCGAGCCTTAGTATTTTCTAAGACCGAGGTTTTCTGGGAAAGCCATATCACCTAGAACGTTTTCAAATACTGGCAGTTTCACCTGCGCGTCATCAGCGGAATCGGATAATATCTACTTTGTTTTTTTACTAGTATTCTAAAATGTATATCGTTAAGAGAGTGCAATCATTAGTACATTAGTTTAGACGATTAGTTCGATGGTGTCAATCAGTATGCTCCCCAATATTGAAGTGACCTCAAGTGGACTGGGGATTTGGCCGATACGAGGGGACTCTGTACCACTCCAAGGCTCAAATTACCACTCGCCATCCGGTTGCCTCTCCGACATACCTACATTTGACGTGCCATTGTCTTGAAAACAATTTGTGACCAAAGCAATAATATGTGTCAAATTCACTAAACATTATTATTAGTCCAAACACCATGGCCTACAAAGTGAACCGAACACAAAAACGATAAAAAAATATTAATAAATCTGTCGAATTAAAGATAACGACCGATTTAATATCGTCAATGGCTCTATCCGGCCATTATTATCATCTGCTTAGAATGTAAACCGAGACGCTATAAAATGAAAAGGCCATAAAATTCGCTAGTAAAACAAATTGTAAATCAAGAGGTCAACGCACTGTCAGTTTACGGTTTGGCCAAATGCCAAATAAAATTTCCGAATCTTCGTAAAGCATTATTGCTATTGATCTGACTTGAAGAAAGTGTTAAAAATGTTTACGTTTGTGTCAATAGGCGCATAATTTTTAGAAATGATATTTACTACATAGGAAGCCCGAATGGCAGTATTATTTGTCATAAACAAATAAAACTGTTAGAAATTTATAGGTTCAGTGACTGTGTCTGATCCACCATGGAAGTTTACCTAAAATCTACTAATATCAAGGTATTTTTAAAAGGCTATCGATAAGTTCGACATTAACCAAAGTTGTATGGAAAATATGGTAAAATTTAAACTTTAGTATGTGTATAAATATATCTACAACTAATTAAGTAGCATTCGCATTTGCTCCTATCGTTTGTTTGTAGAACCCAATTTGATACGTTACATTAATAAATTACAAAATAAAATATTATATATATATATATATCTTCACGGGTGCCTTACGGCGCCCGAGACCGTCTAGACGGCCCCAGGGTACCCAGCGTAGGGGTTTTAATCCCACCTCGTCGTAGCCGATGGTATCAGTCTACACCGAACAAGTGGCTAGCTCGTCGCGATGTTTTGAACTCTATTGAGACCCATCTATAAACAGTTTCACAAGTTGGTATAGTGAAACCGGGACCGACAGCTTAACGTGCTTTCCGAGGCACTATAGTGGTGTTGTCAAATAAATGTACATAATTTTTTTAATTAAAAACTCATTGGTACACACCGGGATTCGAACCAGGGACTTTAGTGTTTTTAAGTCCAAGGTCTAACCAACTCGGCCACCACGTAAAAATAAAATATAATATATAATAAATATAATTAAATTAAATATGGCGAGTCTAATAGCTATTGAGATACGAAATGTGTTTTTTTTTAAAAAAAGCTTCTTCTTCATCTACATTGTAAATGGAAGCTACGGTCCAAATTGTATATTTATATCTTCAAAAGATTTTTTTTTTGCAGCGGAGTAAGTTAAGACAGCCCCTTTTATATATTATATAGATATAAAAGAAAGCTAACTCTTGTTGTAAGTTAATTACATCTAGGTGCAAGATTAAGATAAATATACCTTGCAACTTTACCGCTAACACGTGCAGCTTAAAATAGCACAACAATTCTAGTCACCATTGAATAGGAGAGAGCGCAAAGCTTTTTGGTCATGATAAAAAAAAGTAAGAATTGCCACTTGGTACACCATTTTGTTTTGTTAACCCTGCGTTCCGTGAGCTAACGCGGGCAGTTTCTCGTGCTGACTTCAAAAACCAGCGCGACCGCCCGTTTCAACACAGCCATGTCATTTTTTTTAGCGATGCTAAAATGCAGCTCGGAAACGATCGGTGTTGATTTTTGATGCCACTTTTTTACAAGAAGCACTATTTTGAATTAATTAATTGAAATTAAAAATATTACTACCTTATCATTATATAATAATTCAATTTTTTTTATTTATCTATTATTTAAATACAATAATTTTATAATATCACAATATTAATTTAATTAACAACCTAAAACTAAACATACCAATGATGAATTTAGTTACACGATATTTATTTTTTAGGTTTAATCGAACTTTTAAAACTAAAACAGATATGAATATATAAAATAATTAAATTCCAATTTGTAGATTGATATTCACATGTAAACAAACATCTGTCAAAAAGTAGCCGTGCTAACTTTTCGTGTTAAAATTTCTGTTCGCGGAACGATTGATGGTAACTTGAATTGCTAACATTTTCGCGCGGTGAAACGACCTTGGCTAAAAAAAACAGCGATCCGTGGCAGCGATGCTAAGCACGGAACGCGGTGATAGTACGAGTATGTCTAAGTATAGTAGTTAATGTTAGTTAGTATACAAGGTGTTGTTATTTAAAAAAAAGTATATTTTTGTCCATCCAGGATGTAAAAAAAAAACTTATTGCATATCTACGAAATATGGTTTTAATTAATAATACATGAGGACACTACTGCATAACTTAGATATACTATATGTAACACAACATATTTATTTAACCTGTGTGAAGTTAGCTGCCTCAAATAGCGGCCATTATAACCCGACCGATTTAAAAACTCGTATAAAAATGTGAAGTTAGCAGCCCTTATTTTCTTTAATATCGTAGTATCTCGTAGCCACTCTACTAAAGAAAGTACTCTACGAGAATAAAGAAAATAAGGTCTATCATTCAGATGCTACGAGAATAAAGAAAATAAGGTCTATCATTAATCTGTTATCATTCTATATCAATCTAAATCTGGTTATCATTTACATTGTTAGCTTGACTACAAAACTTGGTAACTTTTTAAAAGTATATATGAAAACTAAGTATATAAACAACATTATTTACGAAAAATTCTTGTAAACAGAGAAAAGTCTAACGGCTTGTAGCTACTTAACCAGACATAATATTTTGATGATTATTTTTATATTTAAAAACAATAATAGTGAGCATTAAACATTTATAGTCAATTTTAATATAATTGCTTAGGAACTCTTCAGGATTTTGAAAAATTAATTATAAAATTCATATTCAAATAAGCGTAAAACCAGAGGTTACTACACACAAGCTTAGATTTTATTATTACACTATCTATTATCTGCGAATTCGCCTGTCCGTTAATTTAAAATAAATCGCCAAAAATCGGCGCCAGCCTTTTTTTTTAATTAATACCTTTTGGTTCTTGGTACGATTTTGATGAAATAAATAAAAATATTACTCACAATAAAAGCTTGTTATCTTTCTGTAATAATAAATATTACCTTTTGCGTGATGCATACAAACAAACAAAAAAAAAATTTCGTTCCTTTACTTAATTCTCGCATCTATTTATTCATTCACATATATTTTTTTTTTTTTTTTTATGAGAGCTCGGCATGTGACCTCACATCTACCTGATGGAAAGCAGTATGAAGGTCCAAGAACAAATGCAACCAACAATTACGATCTACGTAACTGTTGATTGCACCTATTATGCCGGCTTAAGATGCCTATTCACGCTTCGTTTAAAGGACTCGAGATTATAGGAAGAAGGAAACACGCGAGCAGGTAGAGCATTCCACATTTTAATAGTGCGACAGATATACGAATTACCAAATTTTCTAGTGCGGGTTGGTATATCTGCCACAGTATATGCATGCATTTTGTTACCCGCTCGTGAAGTCCTATACCGGAAAGGAGAAGGAGGAATGAGATGAAAAAGTTCTTCAGAGCACTCTCCATGATAAAGGCGATAAAACACGCTCAACGACGCTACATCCCTGCGAAGCTGCAATGGCTCTAGAGTGTCCGTGAGCTCTTTGTTTTCGATAATTCTCGATGCACGCTTCTGCAGACTATCGAGAGCATGCAGCAAGTATTTGGCAGATCCACCCCAAAGATGCGAACAGTATTCCACACAAGGCCGTATCTGAGCTTTATAAATCAGATGCCTGAGTTGAGGAGTAAAATACCGTCGCACCTTATTAAGGACGCCGAGCTTCCGACTTGCTGTCTATATATATATGACAGCCTCCGTAGACTAATTAACTAGTCTTGCGTCTTTGGCGTTGTATCCGGAGGTCGTGGGTTTGATTCTCACCCATGGCAACAAAAATATTAGTATCATTTTTCTGTATAGTTTGTCATGGTCTGGGTGTTTATATAAATATAATATGTATTATATCGTTGCTTCTGGTACACATAGTACAAGCCTAGAGCTTAGTTTGTGACCAAAGCAATATGTGTAAATTGTCCTATATAAAAAAAAATAAAATAATAATACTTTATTGCACAAAATAACAAAATAAATTTGTACATAGGCAAACTTACCTAATGCATTTTCTAGCTCACCTTTGAAAGAGTGAAAGATGATGCTTAGAGTGCAAAAGCAAATAAAATAACAATTAAAGTACGTCTGGCGAATAGTATATAGGTAAACTAGTTAAATATTACATGTAAATGCTTAAATATACACATAATACATGAATTTAAAGGTGTACTTTGGGCTAAAATGAGGTTCTTCTGATCAAATAAAACAACTTTTCCCATGGAATCATGAAATAAAACAACTTTTCCCATGGAATCATGAAATGTGTCGTAAAAGAAAAAAGAAAGCAACTTCACCATACAATTTTATTTTAACATTAGGTTTGTAGGAATTTTCATTTGCAGCACATAGTTTAACGGGAAAAATTGATCGATTTGATCAGCAGAACCTAATATTGACCCAAAATACATACTTTCAAAGTCTTATATCTTAATTATTAATAATCTTTCTTTGTATACCAGTTATATATATCATATCAATAATACCATACGGAATCTATTTATAATCTATCAGTATTTTTTTGCAAAAATCTTTACGGATATTATACTATTTTTTTATACATAGATAATAGATTAATACTCATAAGATCTATGGTAGTAGTTCGTTACGCGATAACGAGTAACACGATATTGCACGTGCTCCAACACTAACCCTTAGAGCGTAGCCGAGAGCACTCTCTCTCATGCTAAAAGCTCCTCTCTATAGGTTGCTAGACTATTTTCCTTCCTTTTCATTACTTTAAACACGTTGAGTATCCAACAAAGATAACATATTTTGTAACGACATTATTAGACTCTCATTATGATTTTAAACATTTATGGCCTTGTTTATTCATAAAAAAATATTGAGTCCTTTAAGAACAGTTTAGTTATAAAAGGTTTTGTTTTTTTACGCATATTTTATAAAAGAAAAATCTTCTAAATCTCATTAAAAACTTGAAATTTAAAAATAAACAAAATTTAAAAATTTAGCATTTTTTTCTACATATGTATGGAGGTAGCGATTTACATATGAAACAAAATATCGGTTGGCCACAGTTGCTCTGTTGACAGGTATGCACTCTTTTGACACTTTCTTGAACTTTTTTGGCAAGAATTAGACTGAATTGTCTTAAATAACTTTTTTACTATATTATATACTAAAGTGTTCTTAAAGGACTCAATAAGTTTTTATGAATACCAGTGTAAGACCAGGGTATTATTTTTTAAACATATAAATTCTTAGCAGTATGTGGATGCAGTTTTTTGGGTAAATTGTAAATAAATAAATTAAAATCAAGACAATCCAGGAAAACGAAATTAGAACCGTTTTTCCCCCGAAGGGTAAAAAACGGATATTTTGGGTCTAGCCAAGGATTGACCCTTGGAGATTACACCTTACCTTTTACCTAGTTAAACAGCCTGGTATCTCCAGTAACACCCTCCGCCCCTCGAACCGTGGTCGATCGGGAGAGGGGACGCACACGCATGTTGAGCCTGCAGGCGCCAGCGCTTGTCAGTGTCGATCCAAGGAACCGAGTCGGCAAGGCCTTACTCGGGTCAAGCCTTGGCTAGACCCAAAATATCCGTTTTTTACCCTTCGGGGGAAAAACGGTTCTATTTTAGGTCATAGCCTGCGGCTTGACCCTTGGAGACGTGTTTGGTTTCTGCCGGCTCAACTCGCGCACTGTGATAAATTAGACTAGAAGGTTTTAATGTATGAAAAAACAAAAGAACAAAATGAGATCCATCATTTATTAATAAAGTAATCAAATAAAATGTAACATATTAATTGGCTAATATAAAAACTAAAAGTAATACTTCTTTTCAGAAAAAACATACATAGATTAATTTACATTTAAAACATTAAATAGGACGAAAAATATCATCTAAAACATTATCTTCTCTAATATTAGAATTTTGATGGTAAGAAATTTCCTTATAATAAAATTTAAAGAAGGTATCCTTACGCTTCCAGTTTCCCATTGCTAAAAGGTCATCTAAAGGTAAATTATTCTCCCAAGATCTTGAAGAAGCTACAGATCTAATGCTACCAGGTGGTGCTTTTATTCCCGCTGCCGAAAAGGCCGTCCGAATCCAACCAGCGATGATAGACCTAGATGCGGAGCATACTTTTCCTCTTGTCGATATAAACAAGGAAGTTAAGTCAACTTTTAATTTTCTTCTTATTTCGGAAATAACAATTAGTTTCTTAATCCATGACACAAGATCTATCCCGCTATCTTTGTTACTCCTAATTTGCCATCCCGATTGCCTGTACGATGCAGAATCGGTTTTTGATCCAAAAACTGGCAGAAAGTTATGGAATCCTGGGAAATGACAATCTTATCTTTGGATATATGTAAAAGTGTGAGATCGTGAACCCTCCTACTAGTATTAAAGCTACGTATCTTGATACCTCAAAGAGGTTATCACATTGTGGAGTATTTGATTGCAACCATTCTATTAAGACTGATACATTCCATATCGGTTTTCTTGACACAGGACGCTTCAAATAAATGCTTTTTAAAATTCTTTTAACGATAGGATCAGAACTCAGCATCTCAGATTTTCCAGGATTAGCCAAAGTGCACACTACTGATTTATGCAAGGCTATTGTACTAGGAGCTAATTTACAATTTGTATGCAGATAACATAAAAATTGGCATAAGCTATTCGAGGTAGGTTGATTTGTCTTTAAGCTATTTCACGTGTCCACTTTCGCCAACGGTACCATGCAGCTTTATAAGACTTTAAAGTTGACGCTCTCCATAATGACAGTAAAAGGTTTATATTCTCTTTTGGCCAAGAGATAACCTGGGAGGCCCACCCCGAATCTTCCAAGCCTCCAAAGTTAAGTACTGTACTTTGGCTGGAGGTAAACCCGTTGCTAAATCCACCAAATGATGCTGCAAATTTAGGATTTGAAACGGTGCCTCCAACGCTCTCGTTTTCACATCTGGCCGCCAGAATACTTTCTCCCAGCGGGGCACGTTTTATATAAAAATCCCCATTGCCGAGTTCAGGTGATTGAGTACCCTGGGAATTAAAGCCGGAGGTGAGAAAATCCATGCTAGTTTGTAGTCCCACTGTTGACTGAACGCGTTTATAAAAAACGCTGTCTGGTCGGTCACATCTTGGCTTACATATTTGGTTACTACTGCTGACTGTCGCGTTGCCATTAGGTCGATGTCCGGGACTCCCCACTTTAGGAAAAGTTTCTCCCTCACATACTCCGAGATCGACCAATCCGGGAGAACTCGACCTCTGGAGAGATGATCGGCGGTTGAATTGTATCTCCCGGGAATGAATTGAGGTTTTAAATGGATGTTGTGGGCATAACATAGTTCTAGCAGATCCCGAGTCAATTTCAACAAAATTTTCGATTTCGTTTCTCCCTCCTTTCTTATATAGGCTACAACAGTTTGATTGTCTGTCTGAATTAGCACAGTCTGGTTGGCTAGAGTATTGATATTTCGTTTTATTGCGCAAAATACCGCCCAGAGCTCTTTGCGGTTGCAATGCCACATTAACTGTTCGACGGTCCATTTTTGTGATATTTTCAGGTCGTTCAACCATGCTCCCCAACCCCAATCCGATGCATCTGTTGTAAGGTAATTCATGCGGCTGTATATCCAAATTTTTGATTGTTCTCTGACATTTTTTATCCACCATGCTAAGTCTTCTATGGCATTTATTGGGATTGAGTGTCGTAATTTTAAGAAAGGGGGTATTTTGTGGTATGCTATTTGCAGCTCCCGGCAATGAAGTCGGCCTAGTGGAATTACAAAGGATGCGAATGTCAGTCTTCCTATTATAGATTTTGCTTCCAGCCAATTCCAAGTTCGTTCTTGAATCAGTCTGTTTAGTGGTTGCATATCCTGTTTACTTTGTCTTGTGACAGCAGTTTCTATTTTTTTGACAATCCCACACAATTCCTAGATATTCCATAGTCCGTTCGGGTATTATTGAAGTTTTGTCTAAATTTACGACGAATCCTAAACTGTTGAGTAACTGTATTGTCATTTTGGCATGCTGTCTCAGTATGTCGGGGTTTTGGTTTGCAAGCAAAAAGTCGTCCAGATAAACCACTAACCGAATGCCCCGAGATCTTAAATGGGCTGCAATCCAGTTCGTAATTCGAGCGAATACTAGAGGAGCTGTAGAAAGACCGAATGGCAGGCAGGTCATGTTGTAGAGACGGTCCCTGTATATCAAGGACAGAAATCGCCGGTGGTTGTCGTGAATCGGCACATGAAAATAGGCATTCTTTAGGTCTATTTTTATTAAATAATCGTTTTCTTGGATAAAATCTGGAATCTTTTGGTGATTTATTAGGCGAAATAGTTTGGGTTTCAGAAAATGGTTTAGCCGTTTCAAATTGAATATTGGCCTTACTCTGCCGTTTCCTTTGGGAACAAGAAAGATCCTTGAAATAAAACCTGTCGGGTGTTCGGAAGGTACTATTGAACCGTTTTGTATCATCATGTCTATTTCCATGTCCATTCTTTGTGAAGTTTCTGTTTTGAATCCTGCAGGTAAATGGGTCGTTAGTCTTGTCAATGGTGGTGTTGACATAAAGGGTATTTTGTAACCTCGGATGGCTTTGAGTATATACTCGGGGGCCCTTAACTTCTGCCAGGTTTTGAAATACTCCTTTAATTGACCGGCCCGAAAGTGGTCGTAGTCAGAATTGTCGATTTGAACTGCCTTTAGGCCTTGATCTTGTGGCCGGACGCTGTGACATATTTTTATTAGATCTATCCGATCGTTTTGGAGCGATCGGACGAAATGTCGCTGGTGTTTTGAACGTAGATTGTCTACCATTGCTGCTCCTATTTGGTTTTGCTGTTGTTGGAGGCCTAAAACGAGAAACATTTTCAAAACGAGTTTTATTTTGAAACAGATTATGAAAACCTCCATGTGTTTTTAGTAAATCGGCCAATTTGGTTTCGTCAAACAGATGTGTGGTTGAGGGTACTATTTCCTTTAACAAGGTGTCCATATACTTCGTGGGCGGTTTTATTAAATCCCTTCTAACGTTGATTATATCCGCCCTTCTGCCACATGTAAACTGAAGGACATCGTCGGACAAAATTTTGAAATCTGCCAATTCACCCGCGAGATGTTTTTTAAAAGAGTCCCGGAGTTTCGGGTCCTCAAACTCTTTAAAAATGTTCTCAACACCCCTACTAAAATTGATTGAAAGCCAATCGTTGTTTAAGTAGGCCATGTGAAATAATGGCAAGTGCATTTTCAAATTTCATAAGAATTTCGCTGCTGCACCACTTCGCCTCTTTCTGTTTTAATTGTTCGTTAGTTTTTAGCATTGAAAATACTGGAGTTGCTTGTAGCTTCTTTTGAACTTCGTAATATCTTACTCGGTTCCATCCAGAGCTACCTAGGCGTTGACAGTTTATACCTAGTTTTATCAGTTCAGGGTCGGCCTCTGGTATCTGCGGTTCCGCTTCTTTAACTTGTGGTACAAAATCAAAAGTATCACTGTGAATAACTGGGCTATCTAATAGGGCCGGAAAAAGAACACCATCGTATTCAGGCCGCTCTTCGGCATCTAAAAACTCGTCCTCGGAAGATTCATCGTATCTATCAGGGCTTGGATGGCTGGGGTTCCTTTGATTGTCCAGTAGCTGCTGTAACATTTTTTCGATGTTTAAAGTTCTTTTAGATAGCTCTACCACCGACTTTTCGGTTGCATCCAAACGCCTTGATTTGATAGTAGCCAAACTTTCTACTGAAGAAGTTGACCTCCTCTTTCTCTTTAAGTTATCTCTCTCCTCCCCTCTCAGTACTTTATTAGCATCCTCCCTAGAAAGTATTCTTTCCTTAATTTCTTCTAATGCTTTATTAAAAAGTTCATATTGAGCATTGGTTCCCCTTGTTCGGGTCCCAACTGATACAGGATAGATAATTAGCGCCCTTGTAAAAGGCCAGTTCAACAGAGTCAACTTAAGATTTTTATAGGACTTTTCTGAAATGTTATCAGTTTCAACATCAAATGCTCTTATGAGTTCTACAGTCGGGAGGGCATATCGTAATTTATTGATAATAGTTGGGTCCGGTTTTTTACCTATTACATCCTCCTTCGTGAGCGGAAGAACTTTCCAGTTTCGCCAGCCGGAGGGGTAGTGATCTTCTACGATCTGGATGATTTTTTGCATAATTTCATCTTCTTCTTCATCGTCCTCCACTCTGATATCGGCAAGCTCCCCTAGTGTAACGTTGGCCTCTGGCAGCACCATGACCTGCCGGATATTTAAAACTATAATGTAATACAAGCGTGGAATTGTGTCCGATGCCGTAAAGTTATGTTTGACGGTCGTAAAACTGTGTCCGACGGTCTAAAACATGGGTCCGACGGCCGTGCAAGTTGTGTCCGTCGGCCGTGAAAACTGTGCCCGACGGCCGTGCCAGTTGTATCCGACGGCCGTGTCAGTTGTGTCCGACGGCGTGGAAGTTGTGTCCGACAGCCGTGGAAGTTGTGTCCGACGGCCGTGAAAGTTATGTCCGTCGGCAACAATATGCCCCAACGGCCGAGAATGGTATGTCCGTTGGCCGCGAATTAAAAAAAAAAAAAAATTTTTTTTTTTTTTTTATAATCAGACCCTAATTGGCCAATGAGGGTGAGTAAATAACTTTATTTAAAAAACTTAATCTAATATTGTTAGGAAAACACAAGAAACATCAATACCGATACAACACCGTTAACATAAATTATTGTATATAGCTACGTGAAATACCAGGACGTGCTCGCGTACGGTAAAATTAAAGCGCACTGACAAGCGCTGGCGCCTGCAGGCTCAACATGCGTGTGCGTCCTCTCCCGATCGACCACGGTTCGAGGGGCGGAGGGTGTTACTGGAGATACCAGGCTGTTTAACTAGGTAAAAGGTAAGGTGTAATCTCCAAGGGTCAAGCCGCAGGCTATGACCTAAAATATAATATATTATAATATATTATAATATTAGTATAGATTAGTTTGAAAAAAATAATGCACATTAATTAAAACACATAAAAGAACATTTTCCTTGAAGAAAACGGTTTTTAGAGCTTTGAAGTTGTGTTGAAAACCAATACAATAATTTATTATTTTTAAATTAACTACAATTTTTACATTTAACTCTTCTGGAGTCGCCTTGATTTTTCCTAATTTACCTATAATTTATCCAGTTTCACTAAAACAAATAGTGAAACTGTTTATTTACTTTTTCAAAATTTATGACAACGACCTTTAGACACTGTCACTGATGACGCCGCTCCAAAGAGAGACGAAATATAATTGGCAATAAAATTTTATAGCTTCAATTTATATATTTTACCTAATAAGAAACTGTTTATAAATGAGTTATTGAGACTATCCTTCCGCGACGAGCTAGCCACTTGTTTTCGGTGTAGACTAATGCCATCGGCTACGACGAGATAGGATATAAGATAGATAAAAACCCCTCCTCTGGGTACCCTGAGGCCGTCTAGGTGGTCTCAGGCGCCGAAATACGATTTGTAAACAATAAAATTTAAATAAATATATTACTGTTAATACACGGATAAAATGTGGATAAAAAGAATTAGGTTAGGTTAGGTTAGGATCTAATGATTAGTGATTTTTTGTTGTTGTCTTGTTTGATTTCATTTAATTTAGTAAAGTATTTACTTGTATTGATATAATTGTACTCTTTGCTGAAGAATTCTGAGCGCCCCCATAGACTAATGGTTGCGCCTTTAGCGTTGTATCCGGAGTAGGGATGGGTAAATTTCGTAAAATTTTTCAAGCATTGAAATTTTTCGGAAAAATTTCATTTGGTGTTGAAAATTTCATGTTTAGTGTGAAAAATATTTTTCTTATAAAAATGAATATAATAATCTAATTCTTAATAAAACAATAGTCTGATTTATTAAAAGTTAAATGTATCAAATTAATAAAAAGATATAATTTTAGATATTTCTAAAATTATACTAAAAAAATATGTAATCAACGAGGAACATAA
The DNA here is from genome assembly GCA_947458855.1 of Monopis laevigella. Classification (NCBI taxonomy): domain Eukaryota; kingdom Metazoa; phylum Arthropoda; class Insecta; order Lepidoptera; family Tineidae; genus Monopis; species Monopis laevigella. Next base: position 8,116,020 of record OX381581.1, on the reverse strand, counting down.
TAACATAAAAAGGACTTATTCTGGTGAAAAGGTTTAAATAAAGTCTGTCATATTCTAAACTCGAGTCATCGTTTGATTACTATTACACTTAAAATTACTTAGTAGGTACTGATTTATTGTGTGTTTATTTATTTTTAATGATAAGTAAATCTTTAAATGTCCGTAATCCTAACTGCGAAATTCCAAATACAATAGAGTTAGAATGTGTTATTTATCGATGATTCTGATTTAGATACAAGAAGTATGTAAATATGGAATTGCCTAATTTCAGTCTAAATCAGAATCGTTGCAGATTACTTTACTGGGTAGAGTGACTGCACGCACACCTCACGGCACGTCACCTATACTCCAGTCGTACACAGTCGTTTTCTCTTCCTGCCATTCTTAAGTCCGAATGCAAGTATTATGTTCCTTGTCCGAATAGTTCAGATGAGACATGATCTAAAGCCCTTGAACACGTTGTCCACAGGCAATTCACTGATTTTCTAAACAAAAATGATTTGATGAACTCGCAGTCTAGCTTTCGATTGTCTCATAGCATCAACACGGTTCTTGTAAATATTACTGACGACATACGCTATGCTACAGATGAGAAAACAATTAACACTACTTGTTCTTTTGGACTTAGAAACGCCTTTAACTGTGTAGATCATGATATCCTCATTGCTATTCTTCGTTTACTAAATATTTCTCTTACTGCGGCACAGTGGTTTGATATCTATCTTAGGTAGACGTCTTTTCGGATTGGTGCTCCTTGTCTGCAGGATGGCGTATTGTGTTATGTTCTTCTCGGTTTTCATAAATGCCATGGTTCAAGTAATAAACTTCAGTCCCTACCATCTGTATGCCGATTACTAGCAACTGTCGCTTGAAATGAGCGACGTAAATGCCGCGATTACCAATGTGAATAGCGATTTGGAGGCTATTCGGGTAATTCGCAAAATCTCGGTATTCTAGTCAACCCCTGCAAGGCTCAGGTCATGATCATTGGTTCTAAACACATGCTGAGCAGATTGGATTTGGGGCCACCTTTCCAGTATTAATTAATAATTTACCACCTCTCTTTTGCCAACATCCTAAGAACCTTGCTTTACACATGTCTTCCGATCTTTCCTGGAACTACCACGTTGCTGATCAGTAAACACATTTTCGCCAGTATGCATTCGCTGAAGCGCTCCCAGTATCTTATTCCCTTTAAGGCAAAGCTGTTAGTCAATTCTTTACTTCTCCCTATCATAGATTACGCTGATGTCTGCTACCCTGGTGTTACTCTAGAAGATCTACTAAACACGTTTGTGATAAGTAGACGTTTTGTCTTTGGCCTGCTCAAGTATAACCATGTTTCCGAAGTAGTTTAAGTATTGTTATGCATCATTGATAATATTATCTATGATGCATTTCGTCATTGTCGCCCCCCATTTCGTAATCGCATCATTTAGCCGGCATAGTGGGAGCAATCAATATTGTTTAAGAACAAAGTATTCATTGAATTCACGGGGTTTGTAGGTCTGCTCACCACCAGGTAGATACAAAGTCACATGTCGTGCTCCAACAAAAAAAAAATAGGTAAATATCTACTTCTTTTTTAGCGTAAGCAAGGTATGTCCAAAAAGCAAGACTTATTTTTTTTTCTATATCGCAATAAACTCCAATTATAATTTAAATAATGAATTTTCATAATATAAAACATATTTACTTAGTACAGAATAATGGAAGTAACTTTAATACATGCCTAAAATCATTAAAATTCGGTGTTTAATAGAACAAAAATATTTTTCACTGGATTTGAAATTTTTCAATGAGTTTTGAAATTTTTCATATTTTTAACTTATTTTTAATTTCATTGAAATGAAATTTTTCAATTGCCCATCCCTAATCCGGAGGTCTTAGTTTCGATTCCCACCCATGGCAAAAAACTTATTAGTACGTTTTTCTAAATATATGTTTATAAATTGTAATATGTATTGATTTTGTCGTTTCTGGTCCACATAGTACAAGCCTAGAACTTAGTTTGTGCCCTGAGGCTCTACCATAGGTTTGCGCATTGTAGCAACGTAACGTATTTGTATACGTATACGTGAGTAACAACCAATAGGCTTTATTCAATCCTGTTACCAAAAATAAAGCGATCCTATTGGTTGTTGCTCACGTATACGAATACAAATACGTTACGTTGCTACAATGCGCAAACCCATGGTAGAGCCTCAGGGCATATGTGTGTAATGTCCTTTATTTTATTTTATTTTATTTTATTGGAGCACGACATGTGACTTTATATCTACCTGGTGGTGAGCAGACCTACAAAGTCCATGGGGTCAATTAATAAAACAAAATTGATCGCTCCCAGTAAATGATTCGATTACGAAATGGAGGGCGACAAAGATGAATTGCGTTACGAATATACTCGCTGCCATAATGTCAATTCAACCACCCATTTCGTAACCGCACCCAGAGAGAAGACTTCTACCTCGATTAGAAATCATATTATTATTATAAGGCGCTGTATCATAAAAGCAATTTCTTTAACGCGGATCGCAGAATGTGTTTATATGACGCGCTCTAGCGCCTTGGCAGGTAATTTATCAAACATAGTTTTGAACACCCTCAAGGAATTAGGACCTGAATCTTGATTGGCTGTGATGGATTAGAAACAGAAATTCAATGTCAATCAACTGTTTTTAATTGGATTAACAAAATGTTGAAAATATCAACATTTGAATAGGTTATAAGTGGGTGGAAGGCCTCTATAACTCTGTTAGACCGACCGAACGAACTCGTTACTGCCACCCATATAGACGCAAAAACAGTCAAGTGACCTAGTCATGTTTCTATCTCCTATCATGATGCGGTTACGAAACGGGCAATTGATTAGACGATAAAGCAGCAAGGATATTAAAATAGACTAGTAATGCACATCTTCGTCTCCGCCCATTTCGTAATCGCATCATTTAGTCGGCATAGTGGGAGTTATCAATATTGTTGGCATCAATATATTGATCGACTTTGTGCTACTTACCATGTCTACTTACCATGCTTTAATAATATCATGAAGTTATGAAGACATGATCTACGTAGTTAAAATGGAGTTAGCTACATACCTAATTAGGTACGTAGGTACTTATTTCTGTTTTTTGGAAATTTTAGTATTTAGTATTTATTTATTTGCATCTGGTTAAAATTATAAAATAGTGTCAATAAACAGAGAGTTCACATAATTTTGATAACAGTTCAAAAAAAAATATCTGATCCCTCTATTCGACGAACTGAATAATGTTATTAGCTAACTTATACTATACTATAAGAAAAAAATAAAGAACGATAAATTTTCTAATAATATCTGTATGGTCGGATTAATAGTCGTTGCAAAGCAATTGTTAATGCTTAGCCGATGCTTCGGACTGTCAAACTGCATATGAAAAAATACAACAAGCTTGGAAATGTCAAACTAAATTTTGATATTTCCAAGCTTGGCTCAGGCTAAGCAACGACTATTAATTCGACCCGTAGTGTCCTATTAAGTTATGACAGCCTCCGTAGACTAGTGGTTGCGCCTTTGGCGTTAAATCCGTAGGTCGTGGGTTCGATTCCCACCCATGTCAAATAACTATTAGTACGTTTTTCTGTACAGTTTGTCATGGTCTGGGTGTTTATAAAATATAATATGTATTATATCATTGTTTCTGTTACACATAGTACAAGCCTAGAGCTTAGTTTGTGACCAGAGCAATTTGTGTAAATTGTCCTGCATATTATTATTATTATTATTATTATGAGCCTATCAGATTCAAGATAGAGTAGTACAGCGTTGGCAAAAGCATCGCTGTTACTATACAACGAGGAATAAATACATTGCGTAACTTTATTGAAGGCAAATTTGTAATATAAGATACAAACATAGCAATGTATGCTGGTTCTCGAAGCCACTTTCCTAACTCACTTAGACTGCAGAGAGTGACTTTGTAGGAAGTCCCTAATGGATCTCAAGTGCTACATTACCGCTTGGGTGATATTATTGTAACTCGATATGATACCAACTCACAATGTTGTTCACAAGACCATGTCCTACTTGTATTGTTAAATATGTATTGCTTTTTTTCGTGTAAAAAGATATAATGTTACTCAAATACATATATATTTAAGGCGTGTATATGGTCGGTGAGGTTGGTCGTCTAAGCAGCACTTTGTATGGCAACTAACGATTAAAAGATCAATGGAATCAGCTAACCACCTAGTCTTACACTAGTTGGTTATGTAGCTTGCGATCGGTTGGTAGTATTTTCATATCGCGCGTTTAATTTCTATATCTATGTAATGAAAATTAAACTATGTACCTTTACTACCTAACCAAATGCACTCTAAGATCTTAATTGTTAAAAACTGTAAAAAAAAAAACAGGGATTTATACGAAATAATTTTGAACTAGAATTTTAAGGAGTGAAATTACTGAAACGTTCTAAATTAAAATTAAGGAATAAAAATAAATAAACACTTAATATTTCCATTGTATTCTAAAACTACACTAAAAGCTTGCTATTTCATAAACTTGTTATTTAAAAAAAAAAACAAAGCTAGCATAAATTCAGCCAATAGGTAAGTTTTTTTAGAAAAGCGACGACATAAAAACGGATTCAAAATACCCATAGTGGTCGGTTAGGTACTGCAAAGGCACTTAGGTACTCTAAACTATATACTTTAGTCGCTCGACAAAGGCTATAATCCGAATGAATGCAGCCTTCAATTAAATTGGATCCAATGGACTTACACTGAAAGCTTTTTAAAGATTTTAAAGTGAAAAAAATATCGTGCAATTTCTAAGAAAAGTTGCGAGAATGATCATTGCCCCAACAAGAAGTAATATTGCTGTTATGTAGTAAATGTCTAGATAGAGCAGAAACGTATAGTTTCGGAGGTCGTAAGTGCGGTTCCCACCCATGGCACAAAATATACCTACTAAGAGTTTACTACAAGTACTCGAGTAAGTAATTACTCGAGTACTTGTAGTAAACTGTACCTTGGCACTAAATATGACGCTGTAATTTTTTTTTGTTTTTTTTTAAATATAATAGTAATATAGATCATAATTTTACAAACACCCAGGCTTTGGGACACTGTACAGAAAAGCGAACTAATATTGTTTTAACTTGAGTGAAAATCGAACCCACGATCTCCAAATACAACGCCAACGGCGTAACCACTAGACCAAAGAGTCAAAGCAACCGCCCGTTTCGTAACCGCACTCTGAGAGGAGATTACCACAAGGAAACGATACGTAGTCTCCTAAAAACCAGTAAAACCAAAGACTGAAATCTAAACATAACTAGGTCACTTGACGGTTTTTGCATCTGTACGGGCGGTGTTAATGAGTCCGGTCGGTCGGCCTAACGAAGTTATAGAGGCCTTCCTTCCACCTAATAATAAACTACTTTAGCTAGTGATATAATATTATTTTTGTTTGTCCCCAGCCCGTGGTCAAAGAGGGTTACTTGATGAAACAGACGCGCAGCTTTCAGAGATGGCAACGTCGGTACTTCAGACTGCGCGGGCGCACTCTCTACTACGCCAAGGACAAAGAGGTTAGTCTTATAAATAGTTTGTAAATGTTATATTTATTTACTTCTACATCACCTGCAGTCAAAAGGTTATATTTCCTAGGTTCTTAAGTTGTCGTTATAAGTAATTAAAATAACGTTTATCAGTCATTGACCTCGGCAAAGCTAAATGTGTTCATTAGATTTTTTGTCTTAATTGAGAGAAAACCAAAACGAAAAAAATAAACAATTACTTGATAATTATTTTCTTTTGTAAGCAATTGTATGAATTACCAGAAATATAATAAGACCCAGAAGTTTTTGCTATCGTATTCATTTTTGTTACCAATGAAAAATACTCGATATTTTTTTACAAATACCTGTGATTATCTATATAATTTGTATCTTTATAATATTAATTAATTACGTGGTGGCCGAGTTAGTTAGACCTTAGACTTAAAAACTCTTGGTCCCTGGTTCAAACCCCGGTGTGCACCAATGAGTTTTTAATCAAAAAAAATATGTACTGTTTAACAACACCACTATAGTGCCTCGGAGAGCACATTAAGCTGTCGGTACCAGTTTCACTATAATACACTGTAAAACTGTTTATAGATTAGTTATTTAGTCTATCCATCCCGGACTAGACTTGTTCGGTGTAGACTAATACCATCGGCTACGACAAGGTGGGATTAAAAACCTCTCTGGGTACCCTGAGGCCGTCTCGGGCGCCGTAAAACACCCGATATGATATATTTTTTATATATCTATACGTATAGTATAACAAAGAAGGAAAGTTTGTGAGTTTGTAGGAGGTAATTTATATATCTATACGTATAGTATAATAAAGAAGGAGAGTTTGTGAGTTTGTAGGAGGTAATTTCTAGATCTACTGAACCGATTTTGATAATTCTTTTAGTGTTGGTTAGCCCATTAATCTAGGAAGGCTATAGATTATATAACATCACGCTACGACCAAAAACAAAAAAAAACAATGTAAAATTTGTTCCTTTATGAGAGCTTGCGTTGCATGCGCAGACGAAGTTGCGCAGGTCAGTCTGTATTTTATATAATACTAATATTACTTATAAAGAGATATCATTTGATTGTTTACTTACATATCATCACGGGTGCCTTACGGCGCCCGGGACCGCCTAGACGACCCCAGGGTACCCAGCGGAGGGGTTTTAATCCCACCTCGTCGTAGCCGATGGTATGAGTCTACACCGAACAAGTGGCTAGCTCGTCGCGATGTTTCGAATAGACTCAATAACTCATCTATAAACAGTTTCACAAGTTGGTATAGTGAAACCGGGACCGGCTTAACGAGCTCTCCGAGGCACTATAGTGGTGTTGTCAAACAAATGTACATAATTTTTTAAAGTAAAAACTTATTGGTACTCACCGGGATTCGAACCAGGGACCTAAGTGTTTTTAAGTCCGAGGTCTAACCAACTCGGCCACCACGTATATATTGATTGTTTATTTGTGCCGGATAAACCGAAAACTATAACTAATTATTTATGATCAGCGAGAACCATGAACTGTATTTTATTTTTGATCCTATCCTATTTAAACAGCGGATTAAACCGCGGGGCACTTCTAGGATTTTATAAAATGGCAATCTGTACAGAAAGACGTATTAATATTGTTCTACCATGAGTGGGAATCGAACCCACGACCCCCGGATATAACGTCAAAGGCTAACTACTATACAGTTATAGACATATTTAAGTTATTCGGTCAAAATATAACTATTGTTTCACTCTAGTTTAAATCATTTATATTTCCATTTCCTAGTAGCATTTTAATAGATTTATTATTTTATTGCAAGTATCTCGTAAATCTCCATGAAATATAAATTAGCTAGAACACTCATGTAGGACGGTTCATATTGTTTCATAATGTATACAAATCCCCACTCAGGCCAGTAAACTCGAATCGTGTGATGAATTGCCTACTCCCGAGTCTTTGGAAACTCGACTCACCTATTTTTGTTTAAGTGAGTTTAATATTGTTTAAAAGAAATGATATCTCAGTTGACATATTTCGAATTTCACCGATATCATCACAAAACTTTTTCACTAGAACCAACCAACGAAACTCAGGTATCAAAAATATTAACCCATATTAAATCGAATGCACAAGGTGATGATAAAATAACTCGAGATATGCTCGTTATGACGCTTCCGGAATCGCTTAGCGCGATTACTGCGATCGATAATACTTCGATAGTAAAACTGCTCTAGTCAAACCTTTACCTAAAGTGCCTTTTCTAACCCGACTTCTTATAAAGATCTTCGCCCCATTAGTTTACTCCCAAGCCTTTCAAAAGTAGTAGAAAGGATAGTATCTGACCAACTTACAAATTACATAGAGGATAACAACTTTTTTCCTACCAGACAGTCTGGATTTCGCAAGGGGCACAGCACGGCGACGGCACTTCTGGACGTAACAGATAATATACTTGCGGCACAGGATACAGGTCAAGTAACTATATTGGTGGTCTTGGACTTCTCGCGAGCATTTGACAGTATTAACGTAGATCTTTTACTGTCAAAGTTGGTATACTACGTGTTTAAACCCTCTACGGTTGCTTGGTTTAATAGCTACTTACATAATAGATCACAGTATTTTATTTATTTATTTATTTAAATCTTTATTGCATACAAAATACAAAGGCGGACTTAATGCCGCTAGGCATTCTCTACCAGTCAAACCTTCAGTATGTGGAAGTAAGAGATTTGGAAGGTAGTGTGAGATTATCAGCGGTCTCCCCAGTGACTCAAGGGGTTCCACAGGGATCTATCCTCGGTCCATTATTATTTATTTTGTATAGTGCTGATATAGATTCCTGTCTACAGCACTGTAATTTTTATTTATACGCAGACGATATGCAGATGTACATTTCTTTCGACCCTCGTGACGTTCTCAGAGCTGTAGATAACATTAATAATGATTTAACCCGTATTGTAAACTGGTCACTCCAGAACTCCCTTGTGCTAAATCCTGTTAAGTCCAAATTCATAATTGTCGGAACTAAGAGAAACGTACAATATATAACTTCTATATCTCCAAAATTATTTCGGGACAGCAGATCGTGCAGGAGACGGAAGTCAGAAACTTGGGTCTTCTAATGGATAGTGATTTCCGCTTTGAAAATCATATCACTGAGGCTGTACGTAACTGTTTTTATAGACTTAAGGTTATGTATAAGATACGTGAATATCTTAGTGAGGGTTTGAGGTTGAAACTATGCGAAACGATCGTGCTTTCAAAGCTGAATTACTCTGTCTATGGACCATGTATAAGAGCTAGGACGCAAAAGCTTATCCAGCGCGTCCAGAATGCCTGTGCGCGTTTCTGCTATCATATTCCTCCACGTTGCCATGTTACTCCTTTCTTAAACAGGAATAACTGGCTCAAAATGAATAATCGTAGAACGCTCTATTTTGCCACCTTGCTATTTGGCGTAATTAAGTTTAATATGCCTAATTATCTTTTTGATAAACTATCATGGTCACGTAGCTTGAATTTATATAACACTCGTGCATCTTTTAATTTGCTTTGTGTGCCGCGATATAAATCCTCTGCATTTAGAGAAAGCTTTAGGTACGCGGCTACTAAAATCTGGAACGACTTGCCGCCACCATTGCAAAATATGCAGTCGTTAGCTGCTTCTAAAGCCAACTATAAAAAAAAAATTATAGCAGATCAAAAATCGGCAGCGACATAAAAGTGTAAGTGTTTAATATAATGTATAGTGTGTATACAATAATCATAGTAGATAAAAGGTAGTAGATAATAGGTAATAAATAATGATGTTAATAATAATATTGTCAAATTAACTGATAATGCTTAGGTACGTAGTTTTTTCTTTTGTAATTTTAAGTTTTCTTATTGTTGTGTATTTAGGGATTATTTTTATTTTTTGCTTTAATTTTTATTTATAATTGTTTCTTTTTTATATCTTGGGTAGTTTTAGATTTGATTGTTTTATTTTTTCTGTGTTTTTTACTTACTTTTTCAATTGTGTTTATTAAATTTAAACAATATGCCTTCTACCGTCCTCGTACATAATAGGCATCGGCTGAAAATCAGCGCTACAGCGCAACCTGAAGTAGCTTGTGCTGAGCCGATTACCTGTTTGTCACCACGCAACACGCATTCTGTCTATAGTTATACGATATATTATAATAATTTGACAAACTTAAGTATGTCTTGTTTGTTGTTAGGTGTATAAATAAAGATTTTCTTTCTTTCTTAATTACGACATTGCACATTCCGTACAATATTTTAACATCGGACATGGCCGTAAACACTAGACCACAGAGGCGGAAAAATAGTTATGGATGTTGTCAAGCTTTTTAGCTATATTTGAACTATATTTCATAGATTTATTATATATTTTTAAGTGACACTTTCGCTTTTTTTTCATTGTCGTTTAATATATTTTAGACCAGGTAAAATATATAAAAAAAATTAATTATTAATAGACATTTTGGAGATATTAAAAAAAAAAAATCATTGTTGCTAATCCGGATATGCTGTAAATAAGGATTTATAAATATTATATATGTATTAGACTTTAAACTGTCAAAAATATAGTTGTATCGTTGCGCATTGTTTATGGTACACACAATACATGCTGTATTGTGTAAGTATGTAACTAAAGCACGATGTGTAAAAAAAATCATTTTTCTAAAATTACAAAGACATTAGAAAGTTATATCTAATTGTTAATTAATAATATAATAAGTCTCAGTATTGCTAGAGCCAGAAAAGGATTAACAACAAATGAAAGACTGACTACTTTTGTAAAGGAGGGACAACTCAAGAAAAGTCAAAGTAAACCTTTCTCAATCCTGGACAAAGCACAAGACTGGAAAATATTCATGGATACATTCAAAATACATTACAAGATTCCAGACGAACTAGCAATTTCAGCCTATAGACCAGACATACTGGTGTACTCTCGGTGCTTGAAGAAAGTAATATACTTATAGAACTCACCGTTCCGTGGGAAACAAACATACCTAAGGACCACAACATCAAGTCGAACAAATATTTTTTATCTCACAAACGAAATTACTAGAAACGGATTTAAAACTCAACTTTATGCAGTGGAAGTTGGTGCAAGAGGAATTCCAGCAAAGTCTTTGCACCGTCTATTGAAGGATCTTGGCCTTCCGAGAACAGCCGTCGGAACTTTTATGGCGCGTGTTTCCAGGATGGCGCTAACAGGATCATATAGTATTTGGTTGAATAGAGAGGGTAGTGAACACAGTGCAGGTGAGAGTTCAAAAGGCCTTTAAACCTACTTCGCCGTCTCAATTCCGGGAACGCTGCAGTTCATTCCCCTGCCTTTCAACCACGCGATGGACCCGGCACCCGCACGGTGAATCCATGGTTTGCTAAGAACATTGTCTCTCTCGATAATTATAACTATATAAGAAATATCTGAAGGAAGTCTCTTAAAAAACTAACAATTAGAATGCGTATTTTTCTTCTTCGCATAGTAGTAGTGAGTCGAGTTAGTGAGTTTTCAGAGTGGGTTTTTAATTTGTATTATGTAGTGTTGTATAGATAGGTCTAGAGTGCTTGCAAGTTGTGATACCCCCTCAATCTCCTCGTTGTCTTGGTCTGGCCATGATTTGCGTTTTGGGATCGTACATTGTGAGTATAAATGTAAAATAATATAATGTACAATCATTATATTTAATTCCGACATATCCTATAAACATGGTGACTTTGAAAGGATGTACTTTGGGCTAATATGAGGTTCTACTGATCAATACGAGCAACTGTTCCCATAGAACCATGTGTCGCAAATGAAAATTTTGGCTACCCCATACAAATTGGTCATTTTAACATTACTAGTTTGTATGGGAATATTTTTTTCATTTGCGACACATAGTTCCATAGGAAAAGTTGTTCGATTTGATCAGCAGAACCTCATATTAGCCCAAAGTACATCCTTTCAAATTCACCCTGTATAATAAAAAGTACTTTACTACTTTATTTAAAAAAACCTATAGAGCTGCGTCTGATCAAACAAATTTCCCATGCATTCACGACCTTTTGGTCCTAACTGATTTTTATTATTTTTGGAGGCGCGTAGGCGTTATAAATAAGACCTATATCTAGGCTTGTACGTTTTCCTTTTTTTAAAGTTTGGTATAGGAAAAAAAATATGAACCCTTGAAATTCGAAAAAATCCCTCACATTAGAATAATTCCTATAAAATAACAAGACAGAAAATTAAAAAAAGAAAAACGTACAGTCATCGTTTATATTCTCTTTATAAATGAGACCATTTTTTTTTCAATCCATTAAAGTTTAGGGGTAGATAGATAACAGTTTTGGCCCGAAAGTCGTTTTTCTGCCTAAATAATAATAACACATAGATAAGAATGCATCAAACTTTTGGCTTAAAAATAACTATACTGGGATCGAGCAATAATAACTGATAAAACAATCCACCACAATAGGCCTGGGGCCTATTTCATAAACGTGACAATTGTAATTTACCATGACAATTCATAATACATTGCTCAGTTTAGTTGGAATTATTTACTTAGAACTAACCAAACCAAGCAATAAATTGTCATTTTAAATTACAATTGTCACGTTTATGAAATAGGCCCCTGATATAACGCTTGTAGACAAAAAACTGCACATCTTATCGAAATATTCATATACGTGGTGGTTAGACCTTGGACTTAAAAACACTAAGGTCACTGGTTCGAATCCCGGTGTGTACCAATGAGTTTTTAATTAAAAAAAATATGTACATTTGTTTGACAACACCACTATAGTGCCTCGGAGAGCACGTTAAGCTGTCGGTCCCGGTTTCACTATACCAACTTGTGAAACTGTTTATAGATGGGTTATTGAGTCTATTCAAAACATCGCTACGAGCTAGCCACTTGTTCGGTGTAGACTCATACCATCGGCTACGACGAAGTGGGATTAAAACCCCTCCGCTGGGTACCCTGGGGCCGTCTAGGCGGTCTCGGGCGCCGTAAGGCACCCGTGATGATATGTATGTATATGTTATCGAAATAGCTATCCCAAATACGCATAAACTGGCAAAAACACATTAAATATACGGACTTATCCATAGAATTAAAAACTTAATGGAACATGAAAACAGTCATAACCATTCCTATTATAATTTCCTTTAGTGGCATAAAGTCTATCTTTGTTCAATCAAATGCAGGCTTAAGGGACGATTTTTTCCCCATGGAATCATGTGTCGTAACTCATAAAAGAAAAAAAAAATCTTCTCCATACAAACTAGTAATGTTAACCAACTTGTATAGAGAAGCCAAATGGTTCTATGTATAGGAAAACTTTTCGTTCAGTAGAACCCTTATATTAGCATATAAAATATATATGTTTATATTTTTGGGGAATTTTAGGTTCAGTAGTTTTAAAGTTTAAGTGAGTTTGTTAATATCTACTAAAAATGATTTTATATTAGTAGTAAAAAAATTCAAAACATTTAAATCTAAAATTCATTAGGTATAACAATTATTTATTTAAATTGTATAAAAATATACATATATCCTGAAGCTACGGACGGGCACAGTTTTTACCTTCATGCCATAATGCCAGCATATGTACTTAAAATGTGGTAGACTGCCTACCCAAGTACTGGTTTTCAGAGTTTTTCAGAGTCAGATAGTCCCCTGTTATTTATTCGTTTTTTTTATAAGAGCACGGCATGTGACTTTGTATCCACTTCCATGTTAAGCAGACCTATAAAATCCATGAATGGGGTCCATCAATACATTTTTATTTAACACCTTTGACCGCTTCCACTATGCTGGTAAATGGATGCGGTCACGAAACAGGCGGCAACTGACAAATTTGCACTACGATTACGTGACTACTTTAATAGCCTCGTTGCTTTATCGAAAAGTTTATTAACTGCTCGCTACGAAACCACATCCTCAAAGGAGACTTCTAACTTAATAAGAAATCTATGCAATAGCCTCCTGAAAACCGGTAAACACAGACAAAAACCAAAACATGACTTGACGGCTTTAACATCTGTATGGGCGGTGTAAAGAAACCGGTCGGAAGTTATATGCATAATTAGGCTATTTTTATGAATCAAGAACTTTATTTAATTCACCGAACTAAGCTATCCATTTTTTAAGCAAAATTAACATCATATTTAATTAAATAATCATAATCATGGCTAGCCCTTATATAGATACTATCTACATAAACTACATATACATAATACTACCAACAACACAATGATTTAAAAAAATCTAAATAGCTATATGTTCAAAGTGGAAAGGAATAGGATAATGAAAGAGGAATAACAACAGCCTATCTATTAGATTTAAAAAAATCTAAATACCAATGTTCAAAGTGGAAAGGAATAGGATAATGAAAGATGAATAAAAACAGCCTATCTATTAGACCTTTCATTATCCTATTCTTTTCCATTTTGAACATAGGTATTTAGATTTTTTTAAATCATTGTGTAGTTGGTAGTATTATGTATATGTAGTTTATATATGTATATATATATACGGTGTATTTAAGTAGTGTATATTAAATTATATAATAAAATATAGTGTATAGTATTTTATATAGTAATCACTTTATTTTATACTCAGTTACTGTATTGCACCTACGTCACTTATAAACTGCTTTGATTGTCCCGAAGGTTTAGAGAATGCCTAGCGGCTTTAAATCCGCCTTTGTATTTTGTTGCAATATAGATTTAAATAAATAATATGTATTCCTAAAACATCGCGACGAGCTAGCCACTTGTTCGGTGTAGACTCATACCATCGGCTATGACGAGGTGGTATTAAAACCCCTCCACTGGGTACCCTGGTGCCGTCTAGGCGGTCTCGGGCGCCGTGAAGCACCCCTGATAATATGTATGTATGTAATATATATTCCTTAGTATTATATATTGAATGTTTTATTATACCTTGCTGCCTACCGTAAAACAATAAATTGTGGATAATTTACTGGGATTCAGGACAATGCGCACTTTTAACAACCAAATTATTCGGATGACTTGACACTTTGAAAATACTCGCAAAGGCAAATTATTTTTATTTAAATTTATTTTAAAAAAAGTTGTTAGTTGTTAAAGAGCCGTGTATCAATCCAAGTGTGTTTGTGTTGTGTGATTTGTGTTTATGTTATTTCTCACAAGATTGGCGTATATAGGGCAGTGAGTTTAACAAAATATTTAAACGAGTTTTTTCATGAATTTATTTTTGGATTCATTACAAAAATGAGTTTGGTGCATGTGTAATGTGTTTAATTAATCCGACCGCCTCCGTAGACCAGTGGTTGAGTCTTTGGCGTTGTACCTGGAGGTCGTGGGTTCGATTCCCACCCATGGCAAAAAATAGTACGTTTTTCTGTACAGTTTGTCATGGTCTGGGTGTTTATAAAATATAAATATCGGTGTTTCTGGTATATAAAGTACAAGTCTAGAGCTTAGTTTGTGACCAGGGCAATATGTGTGTAGGTAATGTTAATCAAACTTTTTGGGGCTGTTGAATAAGAAAAATGGTTAGTAAAATAAAATCATATGAATTTTAAAAGTACTTTGATTTTTTTTACCAGTAAATATCCCGATTTTAGGCTCGAAAAACTCGCACCGTATGTATACATATACATACCTACATAGGTATATATGGGTGGATGATGGATAGGATACAAATTGAAGCACTTAATAAAAAAATTATGTATATGTTACTGTAAAAGTCCGTACGTTGGTAAATACTAAATTTTACTAGTAAATAAGAATTTTATAAAACAGCGATAATTAATAATAAATTAATTATATACGTGGTGGCCGAGTTGGTTAGACCTTGGAATTAAAAACACTTAGGTCCCTGGTTCGAATCCCGGTGTATACCAATGAGTTTTTAACTAAAAAATGTATGTGCATTTGTTTGACAACACCACTATAGTGCCTCGGAGAGCACGTTAAGCTGTCGAACCCGGTTTTACTATACCAACTTGTGAAACTGTTTATAGATGGGTTATTGAGTCTATTCAAAACATCGCGACGAGCTAGCCACTTGTTCGGTGTAGACTCATACCATCGGCTACGACGAAGTGGCATTAAAACCCCTCCGCTGGGTACCCTGTGGCCGTTTAGGCGGTTTTGGGCGCCGTAAGGCACCCGTGATGATATACATATATATATATATATATATATATATTATACAGGGTGAATTTGAAAGGATGTACTTTGGGCTAATATAAGGTTTTACTGATCAAATCGAACAACTTTTCCCATGGAACCATGTGTCGCAAATGAAAAAAAATTTGGGCTTCCCTATGCAAATTGGTCATTTTAACATTACTAGTTTGTATGGAGAAAGCAATTTTTTTTTATTTCCGGCACATGGTTCCATGGGAAAAGTTGTTCGTATTGATCAGCAGAACCTCATATTAGCCCAAACATCCTTTCAAAGTCACCATGTATATATAATATATAGAGAAGGAAGGTCTTTATAACTTTGCTAGGCCGGTCGGTTTTGTTACCACCGCCAATAGGAAAACCGTCAAATGACCTAGTCATGTTTGGCTATAGTCTGTGGATTCACCGGTATAGCTAAGCTGTGTAGCTATGGATGTGATTTACACCAATAAGGATCGTTTATTTTCATGGTTTAGCTTAACTTAGCACTCGTGGAAAGAGATCAACGAAGCTATGTTTTTTAATAGAGGTACGCATGCTAAGGATGCGTGAGTGGTAGCTATTGGCTATTTTTCTACCAGAGATGTTAAATACTACGTTGCTATGGGTGTGTGTGATATCCAGAAAACATTTACATTGCTCTACATAGCTTTGCCTACCGTTGATGCATCGCTTACCTCGAGTCGCGCACCTTACAGCAGCGCATCTTCACACATCATACCTCCGCTACACTTTATTAGTGGAAACGGTAACATAGTTTCATAACTTAGCTGTGATCTCCTCACAGCAAAGCGTCATACCACATCTCTGGTGGAAAACCTCCTTCAGCTGATGTAGTTGCAGTGATCATTGCTGTTAAACATCAATGTCTTCCACCCTAATCATAGACTTTGTATGTGTGCTTAACACCAGGTGAGCTAGCTACCTGGTGGTAAGCACACATACAAACCTTCTCTGTAGACTTAGAAACCATCGGTTAAGACTAGGTGGCAATCAAATCTAAATATTGTATCCTCTATCGTACTTTTCACTCAAATATTATTCTGTTTCTTGATTTGACATGTGGTGGAAAGAGACAAACGTACCTGTTTTAATATATAGGTACTAAAAAATATTAAAAAAATTAAACCTTTTAATGGAAATAACTTTTAAATATACTTGTATATCTTCTTTTACTTAATTATTATACCCTAAATAAGTAAAACCACTTTAGTATTTACTAAGTTAAACTTATTCCCCGATAATACAATAAATACCTACCTACTGCATTCAGTAAATAATTACTTCAAAGTTAAAGATTAATTGTGTCTTAACTTAACAAAGGCGAGACCCGCTCCGTTCACGGTCCAATGACTTACTTTGAGACGCTCTGTACCGGAATCCTGCAAAATTTAATAGCTTCAAAACTTTTGTACATTATTTTCATAAGATGTCGTTGTTAATATTTGAGGAAGGTTCCTCCACCGCAGTTTGTGTATGACAGCTTTCTCGTACGAAATCAGGAAAAAAATACTAGGGCAACAGAAACGAAAGGCGCCCAGCCGTCTACCAAGTCGTGGTTAGAACTAAAAATTTTCAGTCAAGCCGCGCGCTCTGTTGCGAGAGGACGTTAGTCTAACCTCGTTTCGTTTACTCGCGGACTGAAACCCGAAACATAACTGAACATTTTCTTCTTTCGCAATAAATCTGCCTTATTTTACTAGTACGTTTAACTTTGCCTATATTCTTGAACTTTATCTGTAGTGTTTTAGTGTTCTTGTAGTCATTTAAGAACTGACCCCGTTTTGCGGAACTCTTGCACAATTTCGTCGTTTTCGAATTCCCGAAGCTGCATTTGTTCAGGTATTCTTTTAAAAATGTAATTCCTTTTATTTTTGTTTTTAAATTAAATGTATTGCAACGTTAAGAATTTTGTAATTAACAGCATTGTTTTGTTTAACACAATTTTGAGAGATGAAATTTTACTGAACATCAACAATCATTATTTTTGTTCTTACTTAATTGTTTTTTAAGCTACAGTAATTTTATATTGTATTATTTATTTTCTTGTTATTTTTCACTTAGTGGAAGTTTATTTCAATTAATTTCTTCGTTGTTATTTATTTACAAACGGTTTGATTGAAGATAAAACAAATCGTAACTTTAAAAACTTTAACGATTACCGGGATATCCGGACATTGGATATTGTTTATTTTAATTTAAGATTTAAAACAATATTATCTATACTTATAATACTATAAAGAGGTAAAATTTGTAAGGTTGTAGGGGGTACCTAATCTCTGGATATATTGAACCGATTTTGAAAATTATTTTAGTGTTGGATAGGCCATTGATCGAGGAAGGCTATGTACATTCACACTACGACCAATGGGAGCGGAGCATCAATGACAAATGTTAAGAAAACGGGGAATATTTATTTGCTCTGAGAGCTTTCGTTGCGTGCGCTGCATAAACGGTTAAAGTTACGCAGACGAAGTTGCGCGACTTAGCTAGTATAATATACTTCGTTAGGCCGACCGACGGCACATACAGATGCAAAAACCATCAAGTGATTTAGGTTCACTGGTTTTCAGGAGGCTATTGCATCGAATCCTTGTCGAGGTAGTAGTCTCCTTTCAGGGTGCGGTTACGAAACGTGTGGTTGCATTGATGAAAAGGTAACGAAGATATTAAAAAAGACTCGTAATACAATTCGTCTCTGTCGCCGCCCATTTCGTAGCCGCATCGATTAGCCGGCATAGTGGAGGCGATCAATATTGTTAAAGAACTATTTATTGATCTTCCCCACTCATGGCTTTTGTGCTTACCATCAGGTAGATACAAAGTCACATGCCGTGCTCATATTTAACAAAAATGAAATGATACCTTTAGTTTCTGCGTGGTGACCACGCAGGGTGTCATCATCATCATCAGCCTATCGCAGTCCACTGCTGGACATAGGCCTCTCCCAAGACGCGCCACTGATCCCTATCCTTCGCTCTTCGCATCCAGTCTCTGCCAGCCACCCTCCGCAGATCATCAGTCCATCTAGCTGCGGGGCGACCTACGTTTTCAGGGTGTACCGTAGTTAATTAACCTAAAATATACTTATAATTTAATCGGAACAAAATACAATGTAGTTTCACAGTCATTAAGACTGTGAAAAAATCCTTTTATTCATTTTCCAACTTTTCAGGGCAGCCAGAAGATATATGTCCCGATCTTAACCACCGTAATTATACCGAGAGCATTCCTAAAACAGAGATATAATATCGTCGTAATGTTTATATAAAGAGATCGTACGTACTCAGTACAGAGAATTTACAACAAATTCCTTTCTGAGAAATACGCCAAAACGTAAATACAAAGTAAAAAAGTCGTAGTGTAACTGAAAACAAGTTTCGTGGCTGAACTTGTCAGGCTATACCATTTAACTTTCTTCAAGTTTGCGCCAACTTGTTTTATAAGTTATATTTTACGGAAATTATAAAAATATATATATATAAATGTAGGCAATTTCACATATATATCGCCCAGGGGTCCTATTCTACCAATATGATTTGGATATCAACTGTATATGTGCATATCAACTGTTAGGTGGCACAAAGGTCACTATATCTTTGTTAGGCCGACCAACCGGTCTCGTTATACATATGCAAAAACCGTCAAATGACCTAGTCATATTTCAGTATTAGTCTGTGGGTTCACTGGTTTTCAGGAGTTTATTGCATCGATTTCTTGTCGATGTGGTAGTCTCCTTTTATGGTACGATTACGAAACGGGCGGTTGATTTGACGATAAAGCAGCGAGGATCTGTACTACTCGTAATTCGTAATGCAAGTTCGTCTTTGTTGCCTCTTATTTCGTAACCACATAATTTAGCCGGCATAGTAGGAGTAATCAATGCTATTTTACAACACTGTATTGATTGACTTCATTCATGTATTTGTAAGATTATTTATAAAATTACAAATGTTACCTCATTTTAAATCGTCTGATAAATTTATTCATCAAATAACTTGTATGGAGAATAATATTATATAAATTTGATAGTTCTTCATACAAGTTAATTGTCGAGCTGACAATTGAAAAAAAAAAATCTTTTGATAGTTTGCCTAGTAACATTATAACATTCAGCTTTTATACTATACGTAAGTATAATTATAATTCATTATAATTTAAGTGTATCTTACAGGCGGTACAATTGTACTAAGTGTCCAAAAATTTACGAAGTATTTTCTAATATTATTCCAAAAATGTATAAAAACTAAGCTTTACATATTAACGAATGCAATTTTATACACCTTTGCTTTGAAATTAACAGGTAGTAACTTTCAAAGCCACAGTGATCCAAAGTTCAAAGTCGGGTATCGTTTTTACCTGTATTAGGGACATACACGGATAAACTTTTAGGTTTTTTAAAATATCGAAAGATCTGGGGCTTTATTCCGAGTTTTGACACGTTCACCGTCGCGCATTTTGCGTAAAGTACGGGTATTAAACAATAAGTTCAATCCACTTAATTATAAAGTTGAAATTCCAATGCTCATAAGATGTTCAAACTTACGAAGAATTCGTGTATTTCAAGATGGCGGCATTATTATAGCCAACCTAATACATACTATATAACCATTGGAATAGAACTTATATTTCCATATTTTTAGTTTGCGCAACGTCTTGTCGTGATTAGCGGTTGCAAGCTCGGAATAAGGCCCCTGATCGTCGCGGCCTCTTCTTCTCTATAATACATACCTAAAAGTTTACAATTAATAAACTGGGCACTACGACTTGCAGGAGTTTGACCAAAAGTTCAAGCAGGAGAGTATTTACAAAATAATATAATAATAATAATATGTAGGACTATTTCCACATATTTCTCTGGTCACAAACTAAGCTCTAGGCATATACTTTGTGTTCCAGAAGTAACGATATAATACATATTATATTTTATAAACACCTAGACCATGACAAACTGTACAGAAAAAAACGTACTATTTTTTTTTGCCATGGGTGGGAATTGAACATACGACCTCCGGATACAACGCCAAAGGCGCAACCACTAGTCTAATATCCACAGCTACGAAGGCCCTCTTTTAAATTAGATAAAACAAAATCCTTTAATAACCCTTGCAAGCATTTTTTGGGCAACAGAGTTCTGGATGCTTGAATTAAACTAATGGGTCCGCCAAATAACTTTTTTTTTTAAATGCTATAAAAAAAACTACTTACTGAATATTTTTTCAAATTTCTTTTTTATTTGAAAGTACAATCCTTCCGGTTAATGATGGAAAATAATTTCATTCAAATGGCTGCCTCGGCTGGCCATGCAGTAGCCTACACGATCGGTCCAATTTTTAAGTACATTATCGATTGTGTACAGCTGTATTTCACCAATGGCTTCACGAATATTGTCCTTTAAAGCATCAATTGTCTCTGGCTTGTCGGCGTAACACTTATCTTTGACGGCACCATACAAATAATAGTCCAACGGTGTCAAATCGCAGCTCCGAGGTGGCCAAACGACATCATCTCTGCGGCTGATAATGCGATTTTCAATAACACGGCGCAAAACATCAAGTGTAGCGTCGGCTGTGTGGCACGTAGCGCCGTCCAGTTGAAACCAAATGTTGCCAATATCCTCCTCTTCAATTTCTGTGAACAAAAATTCGTTCAACATGCCCCGATAATTTTTTCACACATTTTTCGCACACATTCTGCAACATTACCATGATTTTCAAAGTAATGTCGCAATATTTCCCAGTGTTGTTCAAGCGTATACACAACCATATTCGTTCAGCGGAAGGATAAAACTAATTATCTGTCGAATCAGACATAAGCTAAGTGTTGCCATTCACGAAATAAGCACTAGTTGAAAAAAAAAAGTTAGATGGCGGACCCTGTACCAAAAGAAGTTGTCTCAGCAGAGTTTATCAATCAATAAAAAAATCGTTTGGACAACTTTTGGTAACGTGAGATTGTCAAAATAATCCTTAATGTCACGATACGGAATGCTAAAAACTTTCAAGATAATCAACCTATAATAAAAGCGAATAAGGTGCATCGCTTTTATTAGAGTTCGTTGTTGCTGATTGTTTAATGTCATATTTATAGGATTTCGTTATCTTGACAACTAACGTCTCCGTTATAAGAAACAGAAAATGGCAGTTAAATGTAATATTTCCTACATATGATTATACTATTAATTCTTCAGTATTGTGTAATTTCATTTTCCGTTAGTAAATTATGCCATCATTTTTCGTTAAGCTTTCGGGATAACGCGGCGTTAGGAACGAACAGCGTAGGGTCGAACGTTTTTTATAAGAAGTATTTTTGTTATTTTTCGTAACAATGTTTCGCAAGATAGATCGGATCGTCCAATTTAATAAAGCTATATCCAAGAAATATAATAAATATAAATGGAAGATTTATTCATACGGAGAGTTGAATAAATCCTATTTAGGTACAGTCAGCAGAACACAACATATATAGGAGCACGTTAATTTTACACACCCAAAAAAAAAAACTATAAAATCTGCACAATAGTTGTATGTATAAATTCAAATTATTGTTTGCATCCCATGCGTCAAAATCATTTAAACATTTATTAAATAATTATTAACAAAAAAATCTGCACAATTATTTAGCTATTGATATAATCAAATATAACAAAGCACCCAAAGAGAGAGAGAGAGAGAATGTTCTTAGCAATCCATGGCTTCACCGTGCGGGTGCCCGGGTCCATCGCGTGGTTGAAAGGCAGGGGAATGAACTGCAGCGTTCCCGGACTTGAGACCGCGAAGTAGGTTTAAATGCCTTTTGAACTCTCACCACTGTGTTCACTGTGCACTGTGTTCACTACCCTCTCTACTCAACCAAATACTATATGATTAAATATATAAAAAGAAGCCGTTAAATAAATTGACATATCTCAATAACTACAACTGCTGCTGCTGACTGTACATATTTTATGAATATATAGTTTTTTTAAATAAAATATATCTTTAATATACATAATAATGTCAAACTATATAAATAGATACTTAGAGGGCCAAGAGATCAAGACACTATAAACAATCAAATCGATGCAATTAAAAATTCATGAAAATTCTTGGCATATGATTTTGTATCTACCTGATTGTAAGAAGCCACAAAGTACAATTATAGTTTTGATTAATAGATTATTGTTTAACAGTATTAATCGCGTTTTCGGCTAAATTTGGCTACGATTTGGCAATTGACGATTTATGAGTCAAAAACCTCGCTGTTTTATTGTCAAACTGCGCGTTTCATAACCGCATCCTAAAAATCGACTATAACCTCTATAATAAATCGGTGCAGAAGCTCCTACTTACAGAATACAGACTAAAACCAAAACATGACTAGGTCACTTGACGGTATTGCATCTGTATGGTAATGAGACTAACCATCCTAGATTAAATTGCAAAATTTTAGTAGAAAAAGAAAATCACAATTTTTATAGATATTTTTGTATGCCTGTTTATTAAATTAACAATTACCTAGATACAATACGTACCTCTACTATATTATAAAGTACCTTTCACAAAAGTAATTTCGTAATATATTTCCATAATATTATGATAATAATAATAAATTATACATTTCGTAACACGTAAGCCGACCCAAGTCTACAGTCCCGAAACCCTGCGAGATAGGGGCTCAGGAGCGACATAATGTCAGAGATATACATGTACAAAGAGGTACAGAAATCGACCGAAATGTCGACAGGGACACGACAAGAGATAGGGTTGCTGCTAGATGCTACGGGCTATGTAGACACTGAATTATTAAAGTAAAATACTCTTCTCAAGGCTAAAGTTTGTTTGACAGTTTCTTTTTGGATAATTTAGCATGAAATTATTTTTTTATGATTGTTTTTTTATTAATATTTATTATTTCATAACAATCAAGTTATAAGAAACATAATGTGGGGCCTGGCGTCTTCAGTCGTATGACATTGTTTTTTTTTATTTAACTATAAAAACAACATAAACATTATGTATTTGTTCGAATTTAGTTGTGGTGGAGGATAAAATACTTTTCTTTAGGTATTTATTTATGGTCGGTTATGTATATCACTCAGTCAGTCCGCATGAATTTTTAACCTAATTCCACCATCACTTATAATACAAACCTATATTTAATATAATAATAAAAAGAGGACATTTCAACAACATTGCATTTTACGAAGTGAATTTGATTCAATACATTAATATACATTTTGCAACAGTTGTAACTGTTTTATATTTTAAGCCGATCGAATATATACATACATGGTGACATTGTAAGGTTCTATACACGGCTAATATAAGGCTTTACTGATCAAAACGATTTTTTTTTCGATGGAACCATGTGTTGCATTTGAAAAAAACTATTTGGTTTTTCCATACAAACTAGTCATTTACGACACCTGGTTTTATGGAAAAGGTTTTTGATTTGATATGTAGAGCCTCCTATAAGCCCAAAGTACAACCTTTCAATGCCAACATATATATGTAGCGTTGAAACTGAGCCTGAGAAAGATATATTATATCCTGCTATAAAGTGACTCATTACCATAATGATGATAACTTTTTATGTGGGCTTCTATAACTTCGCTATGCTGACCGACCGGACTTGTTACCACCGCCTATACAAATGTAAAAACCATCAAATGACCACTCATGTTTAGGTTTTAGTCTGTGGGTTCACCGGTTGTCCGGAGACTACTGCATCGATTTTGTGCCGAGGGGGTTATTTTAGCGTTGGATACCCCATTTATAGAAAGGGTTATATAAGAACACGTTACGACCAATAGGAGCGGAGTAACAATGAAAAATGTTGCAAAAACGGGAAAAAAATATTCCTTTTGAGAGCGTAGGCTGCGTAAACGGTTAAAGTTACGCAGACGAACCCTGCGTTCCGATAGGTAGCGCGGGCAGTTTTTCGTGGTGACATCAAAAACCAGCGCGACCGCCGTTTAAACACAGCCATGTCATTTTTTTTAGCGATGCAACTCTGAAACGATCGGTGTTTTTATGCCACTTTTGACAAGAAGCACTATTGTGAATTAAATAATTAAAATTAACAATATTACTACCTTATAATTATATAATAAATCAATATTTTTTTATTAACTATATTTTTTTAGGTTTAATCGAACTTTTAAAACTAAAGCATATATGAATATATAAAATAATTAATTAAATTCCAATTTGTAGATAGATGAACACATGTAAACAAACATCTGGCAAAAAGTAGCCAGAGCTACAATTACCTACTTTTCGTGTTAAAATTTCTGGCCGCGGAACGAATGGTGGTAACTTGAATTGCTAACATTTCCACGCGCTGGAACGACTTTGGCAAAAAAAGCCAGCGATCCGTGGCAGCGATTCTGAGGTCGGAACGCGACCGAAGTTGCGCGGATCAGCTAGTTTATATAATATATACAATGGTAAAATGATGCACCTGGCTTGGCTGAAATCTGTAGTGCTATCTAGACCAAAGTGGAGTAAGGGCGTTCAGTAAGGGTGTAAAATCTTCCGAAACGGATCATCTAAATCTAAAGATATAAATAAGTCAAGGACTGGGTTTGTTTTTGAAGTTGATTCGATTAAGCGAATAATAGAGCTATAAATATTTCTTAATTGCTGTAAACAAAGTCATCAAAATTCGGTCTCTTAAATTATAGAACTATTAATAAAGTTTAAATTATTTTAAGGAAGATTATAACTAGGTAATTTTTAAACATTGAAGCCATTTTTATTATTATTAATATACCTAATTGTATATTGTGGTGGCCGAATTGGTTACAATTTAAAAACACTTAGGTCCCTGATTCAAAACCCGGTGTGTGTACCAATGAGTTTTTATTAAAAAAAAAAGTACATTTGTTTAACAACAAAACTAGTGGTTCGGAAAGCACGTTAAGCTGTCGGTCCCAGTTTCACTATACCAACTTGTGAAACTGTTTATAGATGGACTATTGACTCATCAGACCGCCTAGACGGCCTCAGGGTACCCAGCGGAGTGGTTTTTAATACCGGTGTGAACTTAGCAGCCAAAATATAGCAGCAATTATAACTCGACTAATTTAAAAAGTCAATACTTCTTAGTTTATTAATTGCAAAATAAACAATACAAATCCTATGAATTATGAAAAATCTTTCAGGAAAAATAACAATTAACCAGATGACAATATTATTTCTGGTGAAAAATAACATTTATCGTATATTTTCTCTGATATAACTCTACAGATAGCCTACTTTAACGAAATATACGAAAATAATTTCCTAACCCCCTTACAGTGGAACCTTCATTATGAAAATAGAGTGAAAAAAAACTCGTAGCAAAAAAAAAATGTCAATTTAACTTAGCATAAAGTTTATTGTATTCGTACATTTAATCAACTAAAATAGTATGCTAAATAAAGTTTTTTTGGTTGCTACAACAAAATAAGCTGCTAACTATTTTATGTAAAAATTAACCATCTTAGAAATGTTTGTTTACCTACAAACTCATACAGTGAATAAAGCAATGCCTCACCTATTAAATAATGTGTATCTTATTTCCTTACAGTGGGGCCTTGACTCTGAAAAATGAGTGAGACTACAATTTCGTAGCAAAAAAATTTGACACTTTAACTTAGTACAAAATTGATTGTTTTTGGGCATTATTATAACTGGTTAGCCAAAAACTAATTTAGGCATTAATAAACAACTGAAACTGTATTAAAAATATTGATTTTTTTGTTGCTACGACAAAATAAGCTGCGACCTATTTCATGTAAAAATTAACCATTTTAGAAATGTTTGTTCACCTACAATCTCATACAGTGCATAAAGCAATGCCTCACCTATTAAATAATGTGTAGCTTATTTCCTTACAGTGGGGCCTTGACCCTGAAAAATAAGTGAGACTATAATTTCGTAGCAAAAAAAATTGACACTTTGACTTAGCATAAAATTTATTGTTTTTGGGCATTATTATAACTGGTTAGCCAAAAACTAATTTAGGTATTAAAAAACAACTGAAACTGTATTAAAAATATTGATTTTTTTGTTGCTACGACAAAATAAGCTGCTAACTATTTTATGTAAAAATTTACCATCTTAGAAATGTTTGTTTACCTTAAAACTCATACAGGGAATAAAGCAATGCCTTACCTATTAAATAAAGTGTATCTTATTTTCTTACAGTGGGGCCTTGACTCTGACAAATGAGTGAGACTACAATTTCGTAGCAAACAAATTTGACACTTTGACTTAGCATAAAATTGATTGTTTTTGGACAATATTATAACTGGTTAAACAAAATCTAATGTAGGCAACAATAAACAACTGAAACTGCATTACAAAATATAGATTTTTTGGTTGCTATGACCAAATAAGCTGCTTACTATTTTATGTAAAAATTAACCATCTTAGAAATGTTTGTTCACCCTAAAACTCATACAGTGAATAAAGCTATGCCTTACCCATTAAATAATGTGTATCTTATTTCCTTACAGTGGGGCCTTGACTATAAAAAATGAGTGAAACTACAATTTCGTAGCAAAAAAATTTGACACTTTAACTTAGAAATTGTAGTTCCACTGTAAGGAAATAAAATTCATATTATTAAATAGATAAGGCATTGCTTTATTCACTGTATGAGTTTTATGGTGAACAAACATTTCTAAGATGCTTAATTTTTACATAAAAAAGTAAGCAGCTTATTTGGTCATAGCAACCAAAAAATCTATATTTTGTAATGCAGTTTCAGTTGTTTATTGTTGCCTACATTAGATTTTGTCTAACCAGTTATATTTTGTCGTAGCAACAAAAAAATCTTTATTTAGCATACTATTTCAGTTGATTATTAATGCCTAAACTATTTTTTTTGCTTAACGAGTTATAATAATGTACGAATACAATAAACTTTATTCTAAGTTAAACTGTCAAACATTTTTTGCTACGAGTTTTTTTTCACTCTATTTTCATAATGAAGGTTCCACTGTAAGGTGGTTTGGAAATTATTTTCGTATATTTCGTTAAAGTAGGCTATCTGTAAAGTTATATCAGAGAAAATATACGATAAATGTTATTTTTCACCAGAAATAATATTGTCATCTGGTTAATTGTTATTTTTCCTGAAAGATTTTTCATAATTCATAGGATTTGTATTGTTTATATTGCAATTAATAAACTAAGGAATATTGACTTTTTAAATTAGTCGAATTATAATAGCTGCTATATTTTGGCTGCTAAGTTCACACCGGTGTTTTTAATCCCACCTCGTCTTAGCCAAGACCCAGGTATGAGTACACTAAACAAGTGGCTAGCTCGTCGCGATGTTTGGATAACCCATCAGACTCAATAACCAATCTACAAACAGTTTTACAAGTTGGTATAGTGAAACTGGGACCGACAGCTTAACGTGCTCTCCGAGGCAGTCAGTGTTGTTGTTAAACAAATGTACATATTTTTTTAGATTTAAAACTCATTGGTATACACCGGGACCTAACTGCGACCGACACTACTTGTCCGCCTCTGATTCTGATTCTATTGCGACACGATTGAACTAACGATAATTTAAGACAGTTGAGGTAAAGATCACCGACCACTTGTCTCTATATATTATGTGTAAGAAAACTCCTTTTTCCTCTAAAATATCTCCCTCTATTTATTTTTCCCGATAATTATTACACCTAATTTGAAACGACACATGAGATTTTATTATTATTTTTCGCCCTGAAAATATTTTGTGACTAATATTTTTATTCTTTGATTTCAGGTACTTACTGCATAATTAATACTTCATTAATAGGTAAATAATTAATTAATTTCTGAATAAATATGCATAACATAAGTATATTGGGAATAATAACGCAAAACAGCTCGCCACGTGTCATGTGCTGTGTGGGTGTTATGGATTGTAAGACCTCTACCGTTGTTATTGTAGGCTTGAATAACTGCCAATGTATATTACTAAAGAAAAAAAAATTAAAAAGGACGAAAAATACCACTTTAAATTAAATAACTTGTATATGAATTGCAAAGTTAAATATTATAAATAATTATTAGAGATTTATTAATATTTATTTGGATGAAAGAATTATTATAAACATATCTATCGTTTTCGAGATAATTTTATATTTAGGTAAAACACGCATTTTTTTCTTTATTTATTTACAGGGGACACGTCAAATAAAAAATACAAACAATACCATTTAATAACGAAGAATGATATATACATATTTTTTTTATATATTTGGGTACGATAAGTAATTAATTTTAAAATATTTAAGCTATTTGGCATTATTTCCCCCTTTAAGGACACTGCATTCGCAATTCGAGTCTTTGTTCTCCATACAAAATGAGCTTTTGCAATTCCAGTATTACTACTTTTTGTCGCAGAATTAAAATAATATTTTTGTATGCCATTAAATTATTAATCTTTTTGTGTTGGCTTTTTTTAAATCCGAAAATATTTTTTTAAATTATTATATTTAATACATAAATATTTATATTTAATTATTATATTTAATACATCAATATTTATATTTAATTATTATATTTAATACATCAATATTTATATTTAATTATTATATTTAATACATAAATATTTATATTTAATTATTATATTTAATACAAAAATATTTATAACCCACAACAAAAAGATTTTTGAGTACACTTATCAACATAAAAATAATAATTGAACAAACAGAAAAGTTATATTATTGGAAGTTCATTTGTATCATACATTAATATCTCCTTAATTTAAAATTAATGACATATTATATTATATATTATAGAGCCCTTAATTTACGTCCCTTTTTTCAATGATTTCTATAATAATACGCATCGGCAGTTGTTAAACCCTTAAATATACACCAACACAGTGCCTTTATATTCTTCTAGCGTACAAGAATGTAAATTATGTTTTTTCTTATTAAATGTTGTTGCAAAAGATACTCCTTTTGTGAAATATACATATTGCGTTCATTGTCGCTTGACAGGGAAAACAAGGAAAAATAATGAGTAGCTTTTTACGTAATAAAATTCTTTGACGTACTTTACCTACCTGGTTAAAATTTACAGGACAAAAGGGATACCTTATAAACACTGTGCAATTTTAATGAGATGTAGGTATATCTTTTGTCTGGGCTTTTAAAGAAAATATACGTAGTGGCCGAGTTGGTTAGGCCTTGGACTTAAAAACCCTTAGGACCTAGTCTAGTCCCGGTGTGTACCAATGAGTTTTTAATTTAAAAAAAATGTATATTTGTTTGACAACACATCTATAGTGCCTCGGAGAGCACGTTAAGCTGTCGGATTTCACCCGGTTTCACTATACCAACTTGTAAAACTGTTTATAGATGGGTTATGAGTCTATTCAAAACATAGCGATGAGCTAGCCACTTGTTCGGTGTAGACTCATACCATCGGCTACGACGAGGTGGGATTTAAACCCCTCCGCTGGATACCCTGGGGCCGTCTAGGTGGTCTCGGCCGCCGTAAGGTACCCGTGATGATATTTTGTTGTTGCAGCGGTTCCACTCTTCACTCAAGGAGCGTCTGTCTCAACTTGCTTTTTATAGTTGACATTTGGTGGAAAGAGACAGACGTTCCTTGAGTGTAAAGTGGAGTTAAGGATACGTCTTAGAATACGGGGGTTATTCTAAGACGTATCCTTAACTCAGCCTTAATGAAAATGTTATTTATCTATACTAAACCAATATAATAAAACTGAAGAATTGGTTTGTTTGTTTGTTTGAACGCGCTAATCTTAGGAATTACTGAATTGGCTGGAAAATTTCTTTGAGTGTTGGATAGCCCATTTATCGAGGAAGCCTATAGGTCGTGGGTTCGATTCCCACCCCTGGCAAATAAATATTAGTTCGTTTATTTCTGTACAGTTTGTCATGGTCTGGATGTTTATAATATATAATATGTATTATATCGTTGCTTCTTGTGCACATAGTACAAGCGTTTTAGAGCTTAATTTGTGACCAGAGAAATATGTGTAATTTGTTCTACATAATTTTTATTATTTTTTTATTATTATTATTGAAATTATATAACATCACGCTACAACCAATATATAATAATATAATATAGCATTAATTAAAACGGGGATAATTTATTCCATTTGAGAGCTTCCATTGCGTGCGCTGCGTAAAGTTACGCAGACAAAGCTGCGCGGGTTAGCTAGTTAGACTTAAAGTAACAAATGATACGATTTTCCATACAGATGCAAAAACCGTCAAGTGACCTAGTCATTTTTCGGTTTTAATATGTGGGTCTACGGGGTTTCAGGAGTCAACTGCGATTCTTGTCAAGGTAGTCTTCTTTCAGAGTGCGGTTACGTGACGGAGAAATGAATTTACGATAAACAAAGAGCTTTTGCGGCCGTAATGGTAAGTTGTATTTTTTGACGGCCATTTCGTAATTGCATAATTTAGCCGGTATAGTGGCATCGATCAATTATACAAAACGTTGTAGATCTGCTTAACATCAGGTAGTCTTCGCTTTTTTAAAATATTATAAATATAAACTTTTTTTTGCCGTTAATTGTGCCGATGTGTATAGTTTTTAATTAAAAAAGAGTTTGTATATATTTTTTAATTAAATTTTAGTATGTTTTGTGTTGTTTCCTAAATGTATAATTACTTATGTTAATATATGTTTAAAAATATAGTTACGCAGTTCGCTGCCCTGACGACCTGAAATTTTGACAGATTTTAGAAATGATTCTCCGCCAGTATGGAACCAACAATATAATAAGCTTCTGGCAGATAGAGAAATTCGATAATATGAAAATTTAACTAACCGTTTCTTTAGAGTGGAGCAAATAATTTACGCCCGATTGCTGGTACTTAACCAACGCGCAACATTAAATTTGAATTTACGTAGCGGTTAGACGTTTAGAGATTATGTCAATTAATCGAAGTTTTGACTGTTGCAATATAAAATATATTAATCTGATCTAAAATAATTTAATACATTTGAACCATGTATTAAACTTGAATATCAGCTCATCTTAGCCACTTACTCGTATTCCTTTTATAATCTTTGATGATTATGGCTTTGACGAGCGATTTAACCGCTACCATGATTTCGGCAACCCTGCCTTCTGGTAATATGATTTTTTTGCAATACTTCAATTACACGTGACGACTAATGAAAAAAATGAAAAAAGGAAATTTTAATTTTAATTTTAAAATATAGCCTAAAAAATCAAAAACGTCTATTTTATTTTTGATTACAAAAATATAGCTTCAAATAAAAAACAAATTACGTTTTAATAATTAAAAAACCCTGGTTTTTAAGATACTTATGTTTTAAATTTTTTATCTATTATTTTTGTCATACGTCATTATCCCGGTGGCTAATAAAACAGGCTGCTTTCAAATGGCATGTCAGTCTCACAAGAAAGCGTTTCTATTAGTTACCGCGACGCGAAGTGTAAATTTGGGTCCGATAATACTTTACTATATATATATATAGCTTAGTTAGCAACAACATAAAATAAATTAATCTGATATAAAGTAATTTATGAAATGTGTAAAAAGGTCGATTAACAGTTCACCTTATCCACTTACTCGTAATTTTTTAATAATAATCTTTGCTGATTTTGGCTTTGACGAATGATTTTAATCCCTACCTTCTTTCAGCAACACTGCCTAAGTAACGCCTTCTGGTAATCTGATTTTTGTAATACTTAAATTACACGTGACCATTTTTTTTGTAAGGTCAGCTTGTTTGGCTTCTCCACGGACCATTTTCAGAGACTCATAATTTATTATTCATTTGATCGAAATGTGTTGAGAAGGGAGAACTTTATTCATTAATTTGCTCATTTATTATATAGTCTGTGGAATTATTAATGATTTCGTTCCCTTATTTAGTCAAAAGCATTTTTGACATAAATATGGAATTCTGGAAAGTAACACTTGAACTAGTTATATATGGAGACATTGACAGGTTGTACTTTGGGCTATATGAGGCTCTACTGAAAAAATGGAACAACTTTTCCATGGAACCATGTCTCACCAATGTTTCATTTCATTTGCCTTCTTCATACAATCTAGTAATCTTAAAATTACCAATTAACTTTGGGGAAGACATTTTTTTTTTATTTGCGCCACATGGTGGTTTCATCGGAAAAGTTGTTCGATTTTGATATTAGCCCAAATTACAACCTTTAAAATTCACCCTGTATATAAATACAACAATTTTTGCATAGTGAAGGACAAATTAAAACTTACATACATATCATCACGGGTGCCTTAAGGCGCCCGAGACCGCCTAGACGGCCCCAGGGTACCCAGCGGAGGGGTTTTAATCCTACCTTGTCGTAGCCGATGGTATGAGTCTACACCGAACAAGTGGCTCAACAAGCGGGCTCCGTAAGGCACCCGTGATGATATGTATATGTGTATATTCCGCTTATAATGTTGGTGTATTATGTTATATGTTACATGTAACAACACAAATATATATCACCAACAAACGAACACTGTAGTTCGACACGTGTTTCGCCTGTTAACGAGGCTTCAGGAATGGTTGGTATGGTTCATGGGTGTAGGTTTAGAAATGGAGAGCTTTCTTTTGATTGGAATATAGAATTTCGAATTTATTTAAATCAAATGAGGCTCTACCATGGGTTTGCGCATTATGGAAATGTAACGTATTCAGATACGTGAGCAACAACCAATAGGATCGCTTTATTCAAACCTGTTACCAAAAATAAAGCGATCCTATTGGTTGTTGCTCACGTAAACGTAAATGAATACGTTACGTTTCTACAATGCGCAAACCCATAGTAGAGCCTCTGTATCCAAAATATTTTGTGCGAAATGGGATTTATCTGGTTTATTTAAAAGATATTGCTAAATAAATTCCAATTGAAATCATTATAAAATGGACTTCCGCAAAATAACGCCTGAGTCAAAGTCAAAGTCATTTATCAAGGCATTTATGAAATGTCAAAAAAAAGTATATATAAGGTTCTGTGTGCACTTGGCCAGTTCGCCATTCCTCCCACAGACAAATGTTGAGAATATAATACAAAATAAACAAATCGTAAACTATCAAACTATTGTCCTTGCGGGAGAAAAAAAAAAAAAACAACCCAACCGAACACACCCTACATAACCAACCAGTTTAAGACTAGGTGGTTAACTGGTTCAATTAATTATACCTATTACATTTTTTTTCTTCTTAATAAACTACTAACAACCCAGTTTTATTTTTTAACCTTTTTCCTTTTAATAATGGTTGACCTTTAAACGCTTGCCGTTTTCAGATTTTCCCAGATTACATCCGGGAAAGAGTTTTATGTCGGTAAGGTAATCGCCACTATCCAAGAGGCAGATTTATTACAGCTATAAAATATTTTAGCAATGTTAAAAAAAAAAAAAAACTTCGTCACGTAATTGTTAAACAGCGTAGAAGCTAACTGAAATAAGAAGTCTGTTTTTCGTTTTAACTTTTTGCTGTATTTTATATTTTTACGGCTCAGGTTATATACCACAGACGCCCTCTATGTACTTTCTTCTAAATACTCTGTATTAGAGTTAAGTTAGAAGTCCTAGTTTCTAATACTTGATGACAGAGAAGTCTGTTTTTAATTTTTCAGTTATTTTACTTTTTTATTTATTTAAATTCCTTATCAGGACAATCCTATTCTCTGTTATCGAGTATTAGAAACTAGGACATCTAACTTCACTCTAATGTAGAGTCATTAGAAGATAGCACATAGAGGGCGTATGTGTATAAGTAGATAAATATCATCACGGGTGCCGTCTAGACGGTCTCAGGGTATCCAGAGTAAGGGTTTTTTTTAATCCCACCTCATCCTAACCGATGGTATGAGTCTACAACGAACAAGAAGCTAGCTCGTCGCGAACACGAGTTAGATCATCAAAGTAAAGCATCTGGTAAAATTTCCGTTATTACTTACAATTTATGTTAGTTAACATTACCGGGTTGCACCATGATAAAAAAACACTTTAACTAAGTATTAACAAACATTAGTCGATCGTCGATCGCGCATACGCTGTAAGTTTTTTTATAGCGATAAACAATAAAGAGGAGATATGATATTGAAACAAGCAATACTTCAGTTACTGAGACTTCAGCATCCCCGCAACAAATGCAACAAGATCTTCTGTATAAACCTAAGGTTTGTGGTGTGTAATAACAAAACATCTACCAGTAAAGAGCCTTATTTCTTTGGAAATCAGGATAAGTAGTCATCTTGTGAATGTGCGATCTGTAACGGAAACACTAGGTTTCAACCATTGACTTAACAGGATAATATCTAATAGCTCATTCTATCAATGTATCTATTCATGAATACAACGCATTTTATTATTTAAAAAATAGGCATTGTAACCTTTCATACTTTTGATATCTTAAAATCCCACAGATTTTTTTAAAGATATCATAAATAAAAAAACATTGAGTTAGGTAAGTTTGAATCTTCTGATAAACCAAATATCCCTACTCTATAAACAAAACTGTCAAAAATTCTTACACAAAAATTTATTCTACTAACTATACCTTTCCTGACGTTCGTTAACCGTGCTAACAAGGATTGGTGCACTCCGACCTAACTGTAACAGAACTAATTTACAGTTTATGAACAAGCATTGGGTAACCAGATAGTTGAGGACTACTAGTAACTTGCGACTAACTTCCGGCAGATTAGTAAAGTTGGAGGCTTAACTAACTTCTGTCAGAATGTTCAGAAGTCAAAACTGGACAAGTGGAGTTGCTCCCAATTTAAACTAAGCTTAAAACTAAGTTATAATTTGTTAGCAAAGCCATACTAGTTAGTAAAAAAAAACGAAAGCGATGGCCGTGAGTTCTAGTCCCACCCACCACGTATATTTTTAATTATAATAATATAAGATTATCCTGAATTCAATATAAGATTATCCTGATATTTATAAAAAAAAAATACTGAAAAATAAAAAACAAAAATCAGACTTCTCTGCCATCAAGTATTAGAAATTAGGACTTCTAATTTTACTCTAATATAGAGTATTTAGAAGAAAGTACATAGAGGGCGTCTGTTTATAAGTATATAACAAGCAGTGACAAATTTCATAAGGGGTGACAGGAACAGGTTGAGTACCTTGCCTAGAAAGCGACGGTCGTGGGTACGAGTCCCAACCATCCAGGAAAATTTTCATTGCATATTATATTTAAAAATTTAAATATAAGAAAAACAAGTTTAAGTTTGGCCATACAGAGAGGTAACGCAGCCAGCCTTTTGGGCACCCTTCCTGCTGGTAGCGATTTAGAAGAAATATATATGTTATAGGTAAGTAGTTTTTGTTTTGTTAATTCCTTTTAAGTTAATTTTCTTGATAATGTATAACTTTATATGCTAAACCATAATTTACTTATCAGTATCTAATATTTAATCTTATCAAAATTTTCAATGGAATGAGAAAAAAAACACATTCATAATACTTTAGATGTATGGTATGATGTACAGAGGAAAGCAATGTAAATTATACATATTATATGTACCATACCGGGTGCATTACGCGCCCGAGATCGCCTAGACTAGGCGGTCACTGGCTACCCAGCGATGATGTTTTATTCCGTAAACAGTGGTATTCTGAGTCTACACCAAACAAGTGGCCAGCTCGTCGCGGTGTTTTAATAAACTCAATAACCCAATCCTACTAATATTATAAATGCGAAAATAATGTCTGTATATTTTTCGCCCTTTCGCGCTTAAACCGCTAAATCAAAGTCAAGTCAAAGTCAAAAATATTTATTTCATGTAAACCTTTACAGGCATTTATGAAAAGTCAAAAAAAAAAAAAAAAGTATATATAAGGTCCTGTGTGTACTTGGCCAGGTCGCCATTCCTCCCACAGACAA
The DNA here is from genome assembly GCA_947458855.1 of Monopis laevigella. Classification (NCBI taxonomy): domain Eukaryota; kingdom Metazoa; phylum Arthropoda; class Insecta; order Lepidoptera; family Tineidae; genus Monopis; species Monopis laevigella. Next base: position 8,079,430 of record OX381581.1, on the reverse strand, counting down.
ATGTTGAGAATATAATACAAAATAAACAAATCGTAAACTATTAAACTATTGTCCTTGTGGGAAGAAAAAAAAAACAACCCAACCGAACACACACTACATAACCAACCAGTTTAAGACTAGGTGGTTAGCTGGTTCCATTGACCTGTCAATCGTTGACTGCCCTGCAAAAGTGCCACCAAGGCGACCAACCCAACAGACCATAGCTACGCCCCAAATATACATACTTTAGTATAGGTAATCAAAATATACCTACAAGTAGATAGATGAAAGGTATCTTTCAGGGCGCAAACGCTGATCACAAGTCGGTCGCCTCAGAGACACCCTGGAGAAAAAGGTACCAGCAAGTAAAAAACTCTGATGTTCCACATGTACCGTATCATCGGAGGAGCATGGTCCTGCATGGTTATTGACTTAAACCTATGCTTATAGCATGTGGTATATACTCTCATCCTACCGAAGAGCACGAGTAGAACACCCCAAGGCAGATATACTATCTTACAATATTGAAAGTACAGAATTACAGAACACAACATTTCTTTGATGCCAGCGCCGGCCTATTCGAGAAGATTTTTCGAGATCTCCGCTTCTTATATGATAACAATCAAACGTGCGTGCCCAGCGGAGATCCAAGGCCCCCACAGCAGCACCCGATCACGGACGTAACGTATGTGTCAGCCATCCTTCTGCTCAACCAGGCCCTTAGGGTGCAGACCAGAACCCGGCACACGCGCCACCACTGCAATGACCTTCAAAGGAGAGGAAATCCGCTGGATACGTATACTACTACATTGCAGGGCCAAATACATAGCTGAATCCAAGGCCTGCGCAAACATCAACTAGTTAAAAAAAAAACATGGAAATGTATTCTATAACTCTGTTAACAAAATAACTTAAAATAAATAAGACAAATTAACATAAATGTTAAGTAATAACTAATTATTACCTTGTAGGAAATAGTAAATATTTAAAATTAAAATAATGATAAAAGGTTATAGTAATAACAAGTTATTACCTCATCCAAAAATATATAAAAAAATACCTATTGTAGTATAATATATATATATATACCTATAATAGTAAGTATTATGAATTATTACAATATGACAGTTACTATTAGTTTAGAGATTCCAGACGCAGAGAGGACTGATTCCAGACATCTCTGTCATTAATATAATCATTAACTTTGTAATACGCCTTGGCTATTAAAGTTTGCTTTATACAATTTTTAAATTTTATATCATTTAGTTCTATAATTGATTTTGGTAATTTATTAAATAGCCTAATACTGTTTATAAGAAAACATTTATTAGTTTTTTGTAATCTGAATCTTGGTATGTCAATTTTGTTTATATTTCTTAAGTTTCGGGTATGCCTATCTGCATTTTTATTAAACATATTATAATGTTTCTTAACATATAATAAGTTCTCAAATATATATTGGGAGGGCAGGGTCATTATATCAATTTCAGGAAAGATTTCTCGAAGGGATTCCCGGGTCTTCATGCCGTAAATTGCTCTAATAGCTCTTTTCTGCAAGATAAATATGGTTTCTATGTCTGCCGCTGAGCCCCAGATGATAAGACCATAAGTCATAATACTATGGAAATAGGCAAAGTACACTAACCTGGCTGTTGCCACATCAGTTAATAGTCTGATCTTTCTGACTGCATATGCTGCTGAGCTCAATCTATTAGATAACGCGTTTATATGAGCTCTCCATTGCAGTTTGGAGTCGACTGTGATTCCCAAAAATACAGTGGAGTCAACAAATTCCAGTTCAGTATCGCCTAACTTCAGTGAACAGTTAATTACCCGAACGTTTGGCAAAGAAAATTTCAGGCACTTGGTCTTCTTAGTATTTAAAACCAAATTATTTGCTGTAAACCATTCAGAGACCATAGACAGAGTATTGTTTGCTGCTGACAATATGTTGTCTTTTCTATCAACTTTAAACAACAGGGACGTGTCATCAGCAAACAGCACTATCTGCGCTGTTTCTTGTACCATATGCGGAAGGTCATTGATATATACCAGAAACAGGAAAGGCCCTAAAATTGATCCCTGGGGGACTCCCATATTCACAATAGATCCTTTAGATAGACTACCATTAATGTTAACACATTGCGTTCTATTAGAGAGATAGGACTCCACAAGGTTTAACGCTACTCCGCGAACTCCATAGAATTCCAGCTTACCCAATAGAGTTTGATGATCTACACAATCAAATGCTTTAGACAGATCGCAAAAGACACCAATGAGATCCTGAGACTTTTCCCAAGAACTAAATATTTCCTCAATCAATCCAGTACCAGCATCTGTTGTATTTCTACCTTTTGTAAACCCATATTGACGATCGTGTAATAATTTGTTGATATTAAAATATCTTAATAGCTGACTTAGCATTATTTTTTCAAATATTTTGCTAAGCGCGGGTAATACGGAAATGGGTCGATAGTTAGTAGGGTCTGTTTTACATCCCGATTTGAATATAGGGGCTATTTTACTGTGCTTCATAAAGTCTGGGAAGACACCGTTATCCACACAACTATTATAAATGTCGGCTAAGATAGGCCCAATGGTGTAAATAATAGGTTCTATTGCTTTTACGGATAATCCCCATAAATCTTCCGTTTTCTTTTTATTTAACATTTTGAAGTGTTTTATAATATCCTCATTTGAGACATGTATAAAATTAAATTCTGTAAAATTTGGTATTTTAACATAACGGTTTAATAGTTCCTTAGCCATACTAGATGACGACTTAATACTATTCGTGACTTTAAAAGGTATATCAGCAAAAAACTTTTCAAATAAGCTAGCAACTTTATTTTTCTCAGATATCAATACTCCATTTTGTCTGATGGAAATATCATTTTGCTTATGTATGTTTTTACCAGTTTCATTATTTATTATTGTCCATACACACTTAGATTTATTTTTAGACTGTTTTAGTTTGGAGGTAATAAAATTAGATTTTGCTATAAGGCAAACTTTTTTAAATGTTTTTGAATAATTTCTAACATAGTTATGAAAATTTTGATCTAATGTATAGGATCTCCTATCATATAAATCATATAAAGTATCCCTGCTTTTCCTAATACCCCTAGTTGCCCAAGTAGCAAAATTAGATTTATCATTTATTTTCTTTGTCTTTACTTTACACACTTTATCAAATTCTTGGGTTATTAAATTATGTAAATTCGAATATGTTGTATTCGGTTTATTTGTATTATACTTGAAATTATTAATTTTATGTATGATATTATTATTTAATAATAATCGATAAATAATAATATATTAATCGATTTAGATGAAATTTGATATGGATGTTCCCAATTTTTATTTCGAATTATATTTACGGTTTCAGAATTTTTTTTTTCTTTAATACTTTATGTCATAATTAGCTGTGCTCGTGACTTCGTCCGCGTGGAATAGTTATTTTTTTATCATACAAACTTTCATCCCCTATTTTATCCCCTTGGGGTAGAATTTATCAAAATCCTTAGCGGATGCCTACGTCATAACATCTACCTGCATGCCAAATTTCAGCCCGATCCGTCCAGTGGTTTGGGCTGTGCGTTGATAGATCACTAAGTCAGTCACCTTTGAGTTATATATATATAGATATTGGTCCTTTAAATGATTGTGTAGGTAACAAAGTTACTAAAACTGAAATTAGGACTTAAGTACCTAAATATTATTTTGTTTTCATAAAAATCGCGATCAAGTGTAAGTACTGTTCGCGCACTTAGGGTTACAAACAACGAAAGAAAAAAGGGGAGATTAGGAGATATGTGGGAGAATCTTATTACAGAAACAATTTATTATCTCAGGGACCATAATGTTTTTCTAGCAGACATAGTGGAATCAACCATCATTACTACTATGTAGATACGAAGGTCACATGTCCTGCTCCTTTACAGAAAAAAAATTAGATAGAAACTTGAAATTTGGAATATTGAAGCAAGACAAAATAGTATATTTCATTACGAGTGCGGAAAGTCTGTCGAAGAGTTCCGACAAATGTCTACCCGAGCCGAGCCGCAGCCGAAGGTGAGGGTTGACAGTCGGAACAAGTTGCAATGACGGTTCCGCACGTGTACTGAACAACTATTTTTAATACAGTTGCGAAAAAATGAAGCAATTTAATAAAAACACAACTAAACTCGACAGTTGGGAAAGAGAACGCACGAGTTCGGAAAAGGTAAAAAAAAAGCACGAGTAGGTAATAGCCCACTTCCCGAACGCTATACGTCCCTGCAATACGCCACTTTTTGAGCATTATTAATGTGTGCGCTAAAAAAAACAGCCGCTGGCCTAAGCCAGTAATTATATTATCAATTCACGCGCTGCGCCGATAGAATGCATAAAAATATATTTTTTTACTCGTACCTACTACCTACTATTGCTCTAAATAGTGTTAAATTTGTATCATGAGTATATGAGGTACATGAATCAGCACTTGCCGACTATTAGTATATTTGCAAAACGTTTAGGTATTACGTAGTCAGCCAGGAATTCGGAAGTCATTGGTTTCTAATTTTAGGATTCTGCAGAAGCTTTCTCTAAAACAGTTTTCAGATTTTCCTATAAATTTTGTCGTGAAGTCATTAGAAGGTAGGCCCGCAGTTTCTGTAATGTTAATTAAATTATTCTATAGTCAACATAAGCTGACAAGGCCCAGGATTGGTAAAATGTCACGTCATGTAAATATTTCACCAATCATATACCTACCTTGTTTTATTTATTTATTAGCCTTTATTTACTGATAAATACAAGTAAGTTTAACAAAATTAAAATAAAATTATTGATAAGTAGAAAAATAAAGATACTGGTAACAGATTAAACAAGGTATTATCTGTGTGCCCTCTCGACAAAGGCCTCCTCCAGTATTTTTCATGGACCAATCGTTGGACCTCCTACTGTCCTAAGATCGTCCTTCCATCTTCTAAATTGACGACCCCTTTTTCTTGTGCCATCTCTAGGATACCATTCTGTATTATCTTTTTTTCATAGGTATACCTTGTTAGCTACTTTTAAATATATATTAAAAAATCAGAAGGTTGCGTTTTCAAATCATGCCGGGTTAGACAGAATTTGTTATTTTTTAATATTTACTGAAATGTACCTTAATTAAAATTTACCTTATGTGTTTTTAAGACATAAAAACAATTGCCTTTATTCAAAACTGTACTAATTTGACTTTGAATTTAAATAAAACAAATGTTATGTTATACTACTGTTTTATTTCCTCGCAATCGAAGTGAAAAGCAGAGTTTATAACTCGTCCACAAAACCATTTTATCCTCGACATTACTATCAGCAATCGCCTTCGGCCCGGGCTGCTAAAAGTCTCGGATAAAAATGGTTCGTTTTGTGCAATTGTTGTACAATCTACTATTATAACATAAAACAATACATTTTAATACTTTTTACAAATGTAAATAAAAATAACACAAGGAAGCAGTCACTTACTGTCATAAATTAATAAACAAATTTTTTTAGCCAGACTACATATTTATTTAATTATTATTCTAGAAACTGCCTGCTTATTATTTATCGTTAAATTATCTTATTTATTGAAGCACGACTTTGTGAGCCTTCCTTACCCCCGTATTCTAAGTCATGTTATCCACTCCACTTTCACTCAAGGAACGCCTGTCTTTTTCCGCCAAATATTAAAATAAGAAAGACAGAAAGTGACAGACTATCCTAAAGTGGAGTGGAAAACACGACTTAGAATACGAGGGTTATTCTAAATCAATTGCATATTAAATTAAAATTTGCATTTGATATGCAGATATCCAATTTATTTAGTACAAGAATAAAGCCCCTGATTTAATAATATGCAGACTTACAAAGTCCATGAATGGGGTTGATCAATAAATTGTTTTTTTATTGCTATGTTGGCTAATTGTTGGCCGGTTACGAAATGGCCGGCGGCATAACGGAATTTTCATGACATGTCTATGCGCACAGGCATGTAGGCAGGGTTGTATTTGTTTTTTATCTCTAAATATTTATTTAGAGCGCTGTCCACTAAATTATTTTCATATTGCACATATTATAAATACAGATCTCGGTAATTTTATATTGCACCTTTAAACCGTTTTTAATTCACAAATTAGTTTGATACTAAAATTAAACTGTTACCTATATCAGCATCCATTGTTTTTTTTAATATTTTTTTTATTAAAAGTTTAAATTTAGAATTTTGAATATTATGGATCTTTCTACATTATCTCTATATTTAGCGTTATGTACTAAAATTTTGTGCAAAATAAATAACTTATAACCTACATATTTTAATACTATTGGTTTTAATTAATCACTTGAGTTTTATTGGAAATTAATTCATTATATTTTTGAAATTAGCCAAATATAATAAATAAAAACCTTTTAACTTAGTACACTTTAAGCGTCATCTTTCCTAAATAATATATATATATCATCACGGGTGCCTTACGGCGCCCGAGACCGCCTAGACGGCCCCAGGGTACCCAGCGGAGGGGTTTTCACCCCACCTCGTTGTAGCCGATGGTATGAGTCTACACCGAACAAGGGGCTCGTCGCGATGTTTTGGATAGACTCAATAACCCATCTATAAACAGTTTCACAAGTTGGTATAGTGAAACCGGGACCGACAGCTTAACGTGCTCTCCGAGGCACTATAGTGGTGTTGTCAAACAAATGTACATAAATTTTTTAATTAAAAACTCATTGGTACACACCGGGATTCGAACCAGGGACCTAAGCGTTTTTAAGTCCAAGGTCTAACCAACTAGGCCACCACGTATATTTAATAATTATAACTAAAGATATATTTAGAAAATTTTGTATATCGTCCCACCCATTATATCTGTTTAGAAAATCTCAAAGGGATGGCTAGAGATATTCACAAAGGGCTTGTTAGAGATTAAGGTAGACATTTAAGGCCTAATCCTAGATTATGTTTTATACCTGCTGCGTTGTTGCTGAAAATATAATGGGGACGTCAGGTAATAATAGAAAGTCTAAATTAAGAATTTTTAATAAACTTTTAGTTATATTAAAATTGTACTGACTAGTTTTTTTTTTATTGGAGCAATACATGTGACTTTGTATCTACCTGGTGGTGAGCAGACCTACAAAGTCCATGAATGGGATTGATCAATAATTCTTCTTAAACAAACTTGATCGCTCCCACTATGCCGGCTAAATTAAGCGATTACGAAATGGGTGGCGAGAAATTGCATTGCGAGTATATTTTAATATATTCGCTGCCATATCGTCAATTCAACCCATTTCTTAACCGCACCCTGAAAGAAGACTACCACCGCGACAAGAAATCGATGCAGTAATCTTCTGAAAACCGGTGAACCCACAGACTAAAACCGCAAAAAGTTTTTGTTTTGGTTGAACGCGCTAATCTCAGGAACTACTGTTTCGAATTGAAAAATTCTTTTAGTTTTGGATAGCCCATTTATAGAGAAGGGTTAGAGGGTTAGATCCTATTGGTCATAGCGTGATATATATATCACGCTATGACCAATAGGATCGGAGTAACAATGAAAAATATTCCTAAAGCAGGGAAAAAATATTCCTTTTGATAGCTTACGCTGCGTAAACGATTAAAGCAAGCAGACGAAGTTGAGCAGATCAGCTAGTTTTTAGATAAAAATAAAAACCAAGTACGAACTCTTATCCTCGGTGGGTTCAAACTTATCTACGCGACAAGGGAACTCTGTTCTAACCGTCTCATATCTCAAAACGAAAATTTAATATATAGGCATCGTGAAGGAAGATAAATATTGAAGTTTACTCTAAGGTAACGCCAATATATACTTACTTCTAATATTAAAACTTGGATGTTAGGCGAAGTTCAGTTATTATTTTTATGTTGGTAGTTATATGTAAAAATCTTTGTTGTAATAAACATTTTTGTATTATTAATTATATGAAAAAAAGATTAACACAAAAAACAGACAGAATGAATAGTAAATAAAACAATAACAACGGTTTAAACATTTATTTATGTATTTATTTTTGCTATATTATTTATGTATTTTATGTAGTTTATGTATTTTGATTTCTATTTACACTAATCTGTGTTATATTACAATTTTCACTCTCCTAAAGGTTAGCTGGTAGATAATGCCTAAGGCATTAAGCTCGCCTTTGTACAAACCTTTTAGTGCAATAAAGAAATTTAACTTTTAAATAAATAAATAACATACAAAAACTTTTTTTTTTTTTGACTTTTCATAAAAATCTGTAAAGATTTATATGAAATAAATGATTTGATTTGATTAAATAACGGAAGTGGGAATACTCTTTTTGTATGAAGAACGCAGACTTTGCGATCGCGAATGCTGTGTCCTAAGTGATTGTGAATTTAAATTTAATGATTTTTTAGTTGACTATCACTTAAAAAGAAAGCAAACTTTGATCTTGTGTCGTTTTTTAAACATATTAAGAAGTGCTAAATAAAACCGATTAAGTAAACCAAAAATATATTGAAGTTTTCCACAACTGAATATAACATTTTAACAAAATAACAATAAAAAAAAAAACAATGATGAAATAGCGCTCGCGCCGGGGCCGTAGCATGTGAAGCTATAACAATAGAGCTTCAGGGCAGCAATTTTCATTTCCACCAGTCTGAATGTTGGAAAATGAATATTCCAACAACAAAAACTCCAATGAATGTTAGCCACGCCTGCGGGTTGAATAGGCAGGAAAATGGCGAACACTATGCCTAGACCGAGAGATGACGACCAAATTTTGTACGTTAAATTAGTTTTTCGTAGTTTTGGTTTTTATGATAGTTGAATATTTGAAAGTGCAAATATATTAGGGTTCACCGGTTTTCAGGAGACTATTCCATCGATTTATTGTAAAGGTAGTCTCCTAATAGGGTGCGATTTCGAAATCGACAGCGAATGTAACGATACCGCAACGAAGCTACAATAATATACCTACTCGTAATGCAAATTCGTCTTTGCCGTCGCTCATTTCGTAACCGTATCATTTAGCCGGCATAGTAGGAGCAATCAATGACATTAAAAAACAATCAATCCCATTCATGGATAAGGCGAAGAATTCAAGATGGCCGTGTTTTTGAAGCCAACCCAATACAAACTATATGACCATAGTAATAGAAGTGATATTTCCATATTTAAATAGCTCCTACTGACTCCCAAGCACTTTCATGCCAAGTCCCCTGTAAATCTATTTTGTGCTCTATAGTCTTCCTGACTCTCATACTAATGTTAAAATATTATTTATATGTACGCAAAAATCTTTTTGTCGTAGGTAATCAATATTTTTGAATATTAATATTAACATTTAAAAAAAACCCAACACAGAGAGACCGACAAAATATTATTTTTAATCTGTCACAAACAATATTGTAAGTGCGAAAGCTCATTTTGTATGTATAATGCAGACTTCGCGATTGTCAATGCAGTGTTCTTAAACATTTCACGTACCCGCGCAGAAATTATTTTTCTAACTATGTAATGTATTTTATTTTGTTCGCAAAAGTGAGCTCAAACATACATCCTCTAAGCGCGACTGGGCTCAGTTGTTTGCCTCTAGCTATAAACAGAAATTAAATTATGAGTTCTAATCAGAAACGAAGTGCAGCGTAAAAACTAAAGTAGATTTTATATGGAGAGGTTTATTACTCAATTTACGTAAAAAAACAACGAAATTTCGTAACCTTGTTAACGAGCGAAATTGGGTTACGCGAAGTTACGAAAATATAGAGACAAAAATTGACTTTTATATTCAGTGTTACCACTTAAGTGTTTTCTTTTAAAATTATGTTTATTGAGGCTTTGTTGTAAATATGTACGTATATTATCTTTAATACCTGGTGGTCGAGTTGGTTAGACCTTAGACTTAAAAAAAACACTTAGGTCCCTTGTGTACCAATGAGTTATTAATCTAAAAATGTATGTACATTTGTTTAACAACACCACTATAGATATTCCTCGGAGAGCACGTTAAGCTGTCAGTCCCAGTTTCACTATACCAACTTGTGAAACTGTTTAGGGGTGAATTATTGAGTCTATCCAAACATCGCGACGAGCTTGTCACTTGTTCAGTGTAGACTCATACCATCGGCTACGATGAGGTGAGATTAAAAACCCCTTCGCTGGGTACCCTGAGGCCATCTAGGCGGTCTAAGACACCCGTAATGATATATATATATATTTATATTTTAATAATAGCACCCAACACGGGTGCTTTAGGTGGCCCGAGACCGCCTCAGGGTACCCAGCGAAGGCTTTTTTTTACTCACTTTGTCATAGCCGATGTTTTTTTTTATTGAAGCAAGGCACCTACATAGTCCATGAATAGGTTTTATTAATACATTGTTTAACTTTATTGAACGCTCCCACTATGCCAGCTAAATGGTGCGAATTCGAAATGGGCGGCGAAAAATACGATTTTTTATAACGAATCTATTATGATGTCCTCGCTGCTTTATCATCAAATCAGCTGCCTGTTTTGTAACGATCTAGGTGTTGGTCTTCTTTCATGGTGCGGCTACAAACACGTGGGAGCGATCATTACTATTAAAGTATTAGTATCCATAAAGTCACATGCAGTGCCCTAATAAAAAAACTACTAAGTGAACACCAAACCTCGGTGCACGCGATGCGGTAAATGCAAGAGCAGGACAACAGTATTTTGCGTCACTCCAGACTTTAGCCTATGAATATTTTTGTGCCATAACAAATTCACATTTTATAAACCTAATAAACTAAAAGCTTAACTATACACATTGAACTTTTCAACCAGTCATTGATAAGTGAATTCAATTTTCAAATGTATTGGATATCATTTTTATTCGAGCTCGGCATGTGACTTTGTATCAACCTTATGGTAAGCAGATCTATAAAGTCCAATGTCGAATATATTGTTGTTTAACAGCATGGTGTATGGTGCAGTGAAGTAAACTCAATAAAAATCTATTCGAGACTTCGTCATTATGTATCTATTTTATTTGTCTGGAATATCTGCTTGAAGCTACTAGTTACAAAGTTAAAAGAAATATACATGGTAAATTTGTAGAGCTCTACTGATCAAGTGGAATAACTTTTCCCATGGAACCATGTGTCGAAAGTGAAATAAATTTTACCTTCACCATACAAATTGGTCATTTTAATATTACTAGTTTGTATGTTGGATGTATTGTGTTTTTCATTTGCGACCCATGGTTCCATGGGAAAAGTTGTTCGATTTGATCAGTAGAACCTTATATTAGTCCAAAGTTCAAACTTTCAAAGTCACCCTGTATAAACAATATAGACTTTTTATAGTCAATTTTGTTTTTATAGGTTGCTTGGTCAAATTATAGCGCCTGAAAAACGTTAAAAACTGGTGCAACTCAATAAGAAAACTATTCCAGACATAATGACGAAGTCTTCTTACATTTTATTTGTCTGGGACATCTGCAGTCGACCCAAATTGTCTGGAGAAATCTCAAGTTTTATTTCTCTAAGGAACCAACTTTTCTAGTTTACTTATTTTTAAAGCAAAGTTATAGAACTTCAGCTTGGATTGGAATTTTATTTTAGATTTGTATAATTTGATGGGTGCGATTCTCAAAAAATAAAAAACTAATTGTAAAGTTAAAAAAATATATATTGTTATTAAATAATATAACGTATGTTTATGGTTTAAGATCAAGTTATAAATATGCTGGATAGGATATAATATTTTTTTTACTCATAAAGTAAATAACTAATAAAAACCGTCAAACGGGCGGAGGTCTTGTTTATTTTTTTTTCTTAACAACATTTTTTCGGTAATCATATTATTTTTTATTTCATATTTGAATACAAAACACAAAAAAATACAAAAATGTTTATTTTCATTCACAAAATTATAACAATTACAACGTTACGCTGGAGTCTCCTTTTAAGTAAAAATACTTGTGTTAGGAGGCCCCGCTCTTCTATAACTTAGGTAGGTGACAATTTGCGAATTTTCAGTTATTAATTACACATATATGAATAATTAATTATACATATATACCTTTTTATATCGGAAAAATCGTCCCGAAAACTTCGTTATTTTTGCGACATTTTAACTCACTTATTATTACTGACAAAAAAATTGAAATAACTATAGCTATTCTAAATTTAAGGTAATTTGGACCAGAAGTAAAGAGTTTTTTTTGAGGAAAATAATTCCGCAACCCTACAATTTAACCCAACAAAGATATCCGCTATCTTTTAGGTTTCTCTAAGCGGTCTCCAGATGTCTCTTTAAAATAAAAGACAGCATGTTAGTTAGTTCGTCAAAGTTGCAAACTGGCGTAACAACTCTTCTTTGTAGGGCTGTTGAAAACACGCCGAGAGCGACTCTGGAAGTAATTGCACTATGACTTCTCGCTACAGACTGTATTCAAGTAGAAAACACATATTATATTGTCAGTATATATTTATATTTTTATATGAATTATTCGTTTATAGGTTTATAGTTAAATTATACATGGTGACTTTGAAAATATGTACTTTGGGCTAATATGAGGTTCAGCTGATCAAATCGATCAACTTTTCCCATGGAACCATGTGTCGCAAATGAAAAAAAAAATTGCCTTCTCCATACAAACTAGTAATGTTAAAATGATCAATTTGTATGGGGAAGCCAATTTTTTTTTTCATTTGCGACATATGGTTCCATGGGAAAAGTTGTTCGATTTGATCAGTAGAACATCATATTAGCCCAAAGTACACCCATTCAAATTCACCCTGTATATATATCATCACGGGTGCCTTACTAGTATGTACTACCGCACTAATGTACTATGTGTGCTAGAAATCACGATACTAATACATATAATTCGTGCTATTTTTTTTTGCAATGTTTAGGTATCGAACCTCCGACCTCCGGATGCAACGTCAACCATTAGTCTACAGTATGTATGACGTATATACCTTATTTAAAGAAATATTATGTTACCTTAGCGTTCTAAATATATTTCAGTCGCGAGCAGCTGCAGTCTGAAGTGTAGTTAGCGTCAAGTTTTCATAAATTGACATTCTTTTCTATCTGAAAATGTCTGAAAAATATACATTATTTAATAGACGTACTTACCTGTTTCTGGGACATAGTATAAGCTTATTGTTTGGTTTGTGAACGAGCAACACGTTTAAAACATTCTACATATTATTATTTATTATGTTTATTTATTTATTCAACAAATATATATCAACGGCAAAAACACAATACCATAGTGCCTCGGAGAGCACGTGAAGCTGTCAGTCCCAGTTTCACTATACCAACTTGTGAAACTATTTATAGATGGGTTATTGAGTCTATCCAAACATCGCAACGAGCTAGCCACTTGTTCGGTGTAGACTCATACCATCGGCTACGACGAGGTGGGATTTAAACCCTCCGCTGGGTACCCTGAGGCCGTCTAGGCGGTCTCGGGCGTCGTAAGGCACTCGTGATTATACATATACATTAACGGCGCACATATTGTAACTTTGGTTTGATTAATATTAAAATATAATAAATTCTGATATGTACGTTTGTGACAGATGTACACATCATTTCCAAATCATAATCATAATAATCATAATATGTAGGACAAATTACACATATTGCTCTGGTCACAAACTAAGCTCTAGGCTTGTACTATGTGTACCAGAAGCAACGATATAATACATATTATATTTTATAAACACCCAGACCATGACAAACTGTACAGAAAAAACGTACTAATATTTTTTTGCCATGGGTGGGAATCGAGCCCACGACCTCCGGATACAACGCCAAAGGCGCAACCACTAGTCTACGGAGGCTGTATTAAACATAATTAAATGTATTATACATAATTTCAAAATAAGGATAAGTCAAAATAAATATACAGTATACACATAAAGATACACACATGCACAATTATAAACATACATATCTATAAACAGCACTATTAATAAAACAACATGGCCCGCCATCATTATTTGTTCATGCGCCTTAGAGATTTTATGATAGTAGATAAGAATTGCAGTAACACTGTAAGAGCAACAATAACACAAAAAGAGACATAAGTAAACCTATTAAAAATTCCTTCACATGCCTCTACCAAATATTCAGACTTATTTACGGTGTCAGCTGCTCGCCAATGGAACTTGCTCCCCCTGAACATCAGACAGTCTCCGTCTCTCGCCATTTTTAAGAAATTACTCGTTTCTCACTATCATAATTTAGGTTAGGTTTAAACATATATTTATGTATTTATTTTTGCTATATTATTTATGTATTTTATGTGGTTGTTAGATACAACTGCAGTTTATGTATTTTGATTTCTCTTTACACTAATCTGTGTTACAATTTTCACTCTCCTAAAGGTTAGCTGGTAGATAATGCCTAAGTCATTAAGCTCGCCTTTGTACAAACCTTCTTAGTGCAATAAAGAATTAAAAAAAAAAAAAAAAAAAAAACATAAAACAATTGTTCTATGATCGTTGGTCATTTGGCGTTATCGCTAGGGAAAAGATACTAATTGATACCAATTAGTGACGCGGCCCCTCTAGCCAAATTGTTTCATTATTAAATTCGGCTATCAGACCAATTTTCAGAACAAAATTTTGCGATTTATTATTTTAATTTTACGGTGGAATTGAGTCGTTAAATTGAGTTGTGGATTCTTGGCTCTTTAGATTTATTATTATAATAGGAATAAGATAATATAATTTTATTATATTAAAGTTCTAGCTATAACTATTGGACTATGAAAATTATTTCAGAATTTTCAGGATTCGTTATGTGTTTGTCTAATATCTAGAGAAATACTGGTTACATTTACTTGAAACTTGAAATAGTTATAGATGTTGTGCGACTTGGTCAATAACGTTATAATCTTTTTCGTAATAAGTTCAGGTGTATAAGGGTGCAAGTAAAAATAGTAAAAAAAAAACCAAGGAAACTGTAACTTTGCCATTATTATTTTTTTGGTTTTGTTAATCATTGCGGCTTACATATAAAAGCTAGATATATCGTGTAGCTGATTTTTATTCAGATCCATAGTGACAAAACACGGCGCTTTTTTTCAATTATTATTACCAAATATCGAGATTTCAAACGAAAAGATATATTTAACAAAATAAAATAAAGCCAATGTTAGGTAGAAATGGTGTAGTTTACAATCGGTTCAGTAGTTCTAGAGATTATCTTCTACATACATATTTTTCAAAAAAAAATATTAGTAATATATAATAATACCCTCTTTATAATATTAGTGATAGAATGTAGATTATAATTATTAAAACAAGCATATAATAATATGATTAATTAATAGTTGACAGTGATTAAAAATTTTCAGAGTAGCGAACACAGACCCGCCCTAATCCCCTTTGTAGGGCGGATTAGATAAACGTTTACACGCAAATTTTGGCGACTGAAATAATCTGACAACTGCGCCTGATAAGCCCAACGACTGATGATTTTCATTAAATAAATACTTTCTGAAACTTAAAAGCGAGATAAATTAATGAAATGTAAAGAGAAAATGTCACTAATTAACTTAATTTATTATTTAAACGTGTTCTTAGAGTTGGTTAGACTGTAGACTTAAAGACACTTAGGTCACGGGTTCAAACCCCGGTGTGTTTTTTTAATGGAGCACGCCATGTGGTATTGTATTTACCTGATCTTAAGCAGACCTACAAAATCCATGAATGGCGTCGATCAATATATTGTTGCTTAACAATATTCATCTCTCCCACTTCGTACCCTGAAAGGAGACTACCACTTCGACAAGAAATCGATGCAGTAGTCTCAGATTAAAACTGAAACATAACTAGGTCATTTGACGGCTTTTCATCTATGAGGGCGGTCTGCCTAGCGAAGTTATAGAGGCCTTCCTTCCACCTAGAATGGGTACCAATGAGAATGACTAACTTCCTTTGTATGGAGTCTCACAAAAATCTAAAGAACTCCTAATAGATATAGATAATAATAGGTTTTCAGACGACTACTGCATCGATTTATTGTCGAGGTGGTAGTCTTTCAGGGTGCGGTTACGAAATGGGTAGTTGAATTGACGATAAGGCAGCGAGTATATAAAAGTATACTCGTAATGCAATTCGTCAATGTCGCCCCTCATTTCGTAATCGCATTATTTAGCCGGCATAGTGGGGGCGATCAATATTGTTTAAGAACAATTATTGATTGACCCCATTCATGGACTTTGTAGGTCTGCTCACCACCAGGTAGATACAAAGTCACATGTCGTGCTCCAATAAAAAAAAAGATCTTTTGTGCACAAATACCCCGTCGATTAGAAGAGCTTTGACACCAATCTATTTTGTAGTTTGTTAATTTCATTGTTTTTATTTTTTGTGTTATTTTATTGACTTTTATAATAATAATACATACCATCACGGGTGCCTATTTGGCTGCCAAGAACCGTTTTTTTTAAACGGCCTCAGGGTACCCAGCGGAGGGATTAACCCGTCCTCGTTTCGCCGATGGTATTCGGAGGCAACATCTTACAAGTGGCGAGCTTGTTGCGGTGTACTGACTTTATGTCTAGGTATGTATTGTATTTCAAGTTACTGTATTGTGTATTTGTGTTGTACGTTGTACCAAAACAATAAGTCATTATTTTGTGAAGATTTGTTGATAGCACATAGTTATTTATATAGAGAGACAATGTTCTTAGCAAACCATGGATTCACCGTGCGGGTGCCGGGTCCATCGCGTGGTTGAAAGGCAGGGGAATGAACTGCAGCGTTCCCGGACTTGAGACCGCGAAGTAGGTTTAAAGGCCTTTTGAACTCTCACCTGCACTGTGTTCACTACCCTCTCTACTCAACCAAATATTATATGATCCTGTTAGCGCCATCCTGGAAACACGCTCCATAAAAGTTCCGACGGCTACTATTATTAGTATTAATGCTATTTTGCTGTAAATCTTCTAGATAAATTAAATAAATAAACACTACTAATGCCTACTAAAGACGTTAAGCTATCGCTTCAAGTTACCTTATATAGATTATAGTAATTGGCTATAAACCGATTTCAAGTTATACAAACGAGTTTTTCTATACCAATAAAGTATATATTCCACGAGATGATCATTGTGCCACAGAGAGTGTGTAAAGTAATCGGTTCTGATTCCACTAATACTCTTATAAACGTTAATACCGCCTGGTATAATCCTAGATTGTATTAAATTGCACAGATATAAAACCTCGTCAACTTGTAGCGTTTATAGTCCAATACATATAATAATACATATATTTATATATACATACAATATATTTTTTCTGGAATCATAAATATTGTTTAACTATACTAATATTTATAAATGCAAAAGTTTGAATGGTTGTTGCTAATACCTCTAAAACAATTAACCGATTTGTATGAAATATTTTACTCAAGTCAGTAGGCAGGTGTCTAAAACACCATATAGCCTACTACTATATGTCCGGTAAAATGTCTCCTGGGAATTACCGCAACATAATTATAATCAGTCTGTGGATTTCAAAATTCCTTCTCAAAAGAAGTCGCGGGCACTATCTTGTTTAATAAAAATTAATAACAGTCCTAAGCATGAATATTTTTAATTTGATAACTAATTATGTAGTATATATATAGTAATATACGTGGTGGCCGAGTTGGTTAGACTTTGGACTTAAAAACACTTAGGTCCCTGGTTCGAATCCCGGTGTGTACCAATGAGTTTTTAATCTAAAAATGTATGTACATTTGTTTGACAACACCACTATAGTGCCTCGGAGAGCACGTTAAGCTGTCGGTCCCGGTTTCACTATACCAACTTGTGAAACTGTTTATAGATGGGTTATTGAGTCTATTCAAAACATCGCGACGAGCTAGCCACTTGTTCGGTGTAGACTCATACCATCGGCTACGACGAGGTGAGATTAAAAACCCCTCCGCTGGGTACCCTGGGGCCGTCTAGGCGGTCTCGGGCGCCGTAAGGCACCCGTGATGATATATATATAATTATGTAGTACTATATTACTTATACAGTTAATATATCTTGTTATAATAAATGCTCCAAATAGATTTATTTTTAAGAAAATGGTTTACAAGCACTTTGTAAATAAATCCCAACAACTGTCGAATTAGTCATTATACTGTTTAGATATAAATATGTATATTATATGATATGTAGTATATTATTTGGTAGGTAGAGTATATTATATATGTATATGTGTATAATACATGTATTTGTATAGCATATGGGTATATATGTATTTATTTATAAATATTGATGGCTCGTAAATAAAAGAAGTTTTAATGATTTGACTTTAATAAGATTTTAAAACAAATACAATTATGTAATATTGTGACCGGCGCCATCACAACAAGACGCCACACATCTCTAACTAAAAACATTTCGACCAATCCCGGCACGTCTAGTACACTACCTTTTTTTATCAATTGACAATATATACTCCTACGCTGTAGCGGGGGGGTTTTTTAAGATAATTAAAATGAAAGATAAAGATTAGTTAGGTTAAAACAAGTTTATTTAAAAATAGGTATATTTACAAGTAATGTTGGTTTTGAGTACAGTAACTATATAAAAGACCTACCTAATAAATGTTGGCCCTGCCTACAATGGAGATGCCTATTATAAACTAAAACTCTGACCGTATAGTATGGGAAGATTGGAGGGACTGACGAGGGACAGGCTCGAGGACTGGCACGTTGACTGGCACGCAGACTGGCACGTAGACAGGCGACGGCAGCAGATGTAGGCAGGCAAGCAGGAAGGCGGCGGCACGATGGCAGCAGCAGCAAGCACGCACGACTGTAGCAGTAGCCGCACACGATGAGGCGAGGCCTCGTCTCTCAGGCTGATGCCTGAGACGAGGACTCAGATGGCCTCGACTCTCAAGGCTCTTGGCCTGAGGTGAGGTCCGTGAAGCAGTGGCTTGCGGCACGATGACGGCAGCAAGAGGAAGGCGGCGGCACGACGGCAGCACGCAGACGGCGGGCGGCACGGCTGTAGAGGCAGCCGTACACGAAGAGGTGAATTCCCGTCTCTCAGGCCAATGCCTGAGACGAGAAGTCAGATGGCCTTGTCACTCAAGGCTCGAAGCCCGAGGCGAGGTCCTGCAGCACAAGGTGGTTCTCCAACCCTCAGAGCAGACGCCCGAGCGAAGTGGAGTCTAGGCAAATCCCGGAGGCCGCAACTCCAGGACCCGGAGTCTTCAAGGAAGTGTGACAGGATCGGGCCTGGTTCTCGGCGTAGCAGGTTCAAGGTTTCAAGGATGAGAACCAGTCGATCACTGTCACTGTAGCTAGACTTCTTCTTCTTTCTTAAGCTTCCTCGAGACTGACGAAAAATTGCCGGTCCGAAATATTTAAAGACGATTTTAGAGCTCTACGATTAAAATTCATTTTTAGTTTTAATTTATAGAGTGCCAGTATTTTTTTGGTTAGTATGGGAACTTTTAAAGCTACCTAGCGGTCAGAGGAGACGCTAAGATTTAGTGTTTTAAGTGTCTAAAAATGTGAAAATACCTAAAGAATATGTTTTAATTTACAATATCACCTATGTATTAGTTTATATAATAAAAATTTAAATTTAAAATGTTAGGAATCTGATTTCATAACCAAAGCCTAACTTTTCGTGAAAACTAAATGAAAAATTTGGAACGTTCACAGAAGGGAAATTTCTAGCTGTCAAAATTCTGGAGTATTACATACAAATATTAACCAATTTAACCATGTTTTTACTACCTGGAATTTTCCCGGAAAATGGTGTATTATGATACATTTGGTGGTCATTTAAAAAAAATGTATGAAATGATATGAAGACAAATAAAATAAAATACATAAATATAATATGGAGCGGGTGTAACGTGACAACGCTCACAAACAAAATCAATGTAACAACTCTTTAAATAAATAATCGAAACACTTAATATAAAACAAATAATAATAAATACTGTTTATTAAGCAAAATGCTAACAATATAAATAAAAACTCATTATATGTTTTATTGCACACCTACTTAAACTTAATGTCCCAAAGATTTGACTGCCAGATAATGCCCAACGGCATTAAGTCCGCCTTTGTATTATGCAATAAAGTTTGATAAATAAATAAATAAAATAAAATAATAACAAATTAATTAGGTTATCGTAGCATACCTACGATTTTGGCGTAGCACCTATAAGTAAATGCTACGGGGAAAGCAGTTAACACAAATTGACGCCGAGCGAGTAAAGTTTGCTTACAATGCTTGCGAAAATCAATTTTCTGTTGACATACTTCCCTCGTAAGTGACATTAATTATTTATAAATTTAGAGGCCGCAATTTATTTTACCCTGCAGATTAATTCACGACAATATATGTCGACTTGTATTAATACTTTGAAATAACAATTCACCCATTTTTCCATGTGTGCTAGCAGTTAGAATTACTTTAACTCATCCGATTTATTCCACATATCTGCTTGTCGTAGGAATTATTCCCAAAATAGGTTAATAGTAAGATCATGTAGTATGTATAATTTAAAGTATTTTAATTTCGATATATTTAGTTTGTCTTTACCTAGCTACAAAAAATTACTGCATATTGCTGATTTACCTGTATCAATATCAATATTTTAAAGAATGGCATTTTGTATTTGTTTTTATTTATTTATTTTAATGTTTTAATCTTGTTTTTACTTTTTCTTATATTTTTTATTAGAAATTGGCTTTTATATCCATAATAAACTTGTGAAAACTTGACTGGTAATGATTGTTAAAAAAATATCTATTTATAAGGTGGATAAAACACACATCGGACACTCAACTCAAAATCTATGAAGCGAGCATAAAATAGCGACAGACACATAAACGTATAAATTACGTTTGTACTCGTACATACGAGAATTCACCGTTATTTTAACTGCTAACACACATCGACTCAAAATCTATGAAGCGAGCGTAAAATAGCGATAGACACATAAACGTATAAATTACGTTTGTACTCGTACATACGAGAATTCACCGTTATTTTAACTGCTAACACACATCGAACACATCGACTCAAAATCTATGAAGCGAGCGTAAAATAGCGATAGACACATAAACGTATAAATTACGTTTGTACTCGTACATACGAGAATTCACTGTTATTTTAATTGCTAACACACATCGAACACTCGACTCAAAATCTATGAAGCGAGCATAAAATAGCAACAGACACATTAACGTATAAACTACGTTTGTACTCGTACATACGAGAATTCACCGTTATTTTAACTGCTAACACACATCGAACACATCGACTCAAAATCTATGAAGCGAGCGTAAAATAATTAGCGGCAGACACACACTTTGTACACGTATAATCGTAATACTGACATCCAACAGTATATATTATAGCCAACCTAATACAGACTATATAATACGTTATATAGTCTGTATTAGGTTGGCTATAATAATGACGCCATCTTGAAATACACGAATTCTTCGCAAGTATTAAATATTTTTGGAGCATTGGAATTTCAACTCTATAATTAACATTATAGTTCTATAAGAACTTATAATGCCTGCCCCTGGTGGTGAGATTTTATTAACACCTCATCATAATAATATTTTGATTCTACACCAAAGAAGTAGCTAGCACGTTGTGGTATTTGGATAGACTTAATAACTTATATAATATGAAGAGTTTCACAAGTTGGTGTGATACTGGGACCGATAGCTTAATGTGCTTTTCAGGGCATTATATAGTGGCGTTGTCAAATAAAATATAAATACATTATTTATCAAAAAATCTTAAATAACTTGGGTTTGAACCTAGGTATTAGGTTTAAACCCTTTAAATCTACAGTCTAATCAACTTTGAGAACACCTGGGGACCTTAAAGTTGTAGTGTTCTAAAGTATAAGGTCTAGCCAAGGTAAGGTCAGCCACCATGTAAACTATAAAGTACTAACAAAGATATATTCTAATAACTAAATAATGATGGTGAATTTCATGCAAATCAGACAGTTATTTCATATCTAATAGATATAGATACATTGCATATATTTTTTTTTTAGTTGTAAAGAAATCAACGCATGATTTATTTCTTTTAAACTATTGGAAGCTATAGGTAGAACAGTTTTGTTTACATACATACATATCAGAACGGGTGCCTTACGGCGCCCGAGACCGCCTAGACAGCCTCAGGGTACCCAGCGGAGAGATTTTTAGTACCACCTCATCGTAGCCGATTGTATGAATCTACAACGAATAAGTGGCTAGTTTGTCGCGATGTTTGGATAGTTGAGTCTAACCCATCAATATACAGTTTCACAAGGTAGTATACCGACAGCTTAACGTGCTCTCCGAGGCACTATAATGGTGTTGTTAGACAAATGTACATTTTTTTTTTATTAAAACCTCTTTGGTACATATATACCGGAGTTTGAACCAGGGACCTTTTTTTTTAAGTCTAAGGTCTAACCAACTCGGCCATCACGTATATATTTTTTGTTTTCTACAGTAATATCAATTAAGTAACATTAAACTAAATTCTTTATCAATACTATGTTTTATAATTCGTGCGCACTCTAAACTTATTAAAGGTGACCTTATATAAACATAGACACGTCACTCGTGTCACTCCCAGTCTCACAATTAATGTAACGGGAGACTGAGACACACTTGACTTATTAAAACTTGCTTAATTGTTTCCGAAGGCTTTATCTTACACGTCCTTGGCCGAAATAAGTGATAAATTAGTTTTGTAATGGGACCTTCAAAGGGTCTGTTAATGGTCTATTCGGACCTTTTCTTCTTTCGAGTTTTTTTTTCTAACAATATAATTAGGATTATTAGGGCCTTCTCCATTGATCTGTCAAAAAAAGTTATTCTTCTCACGTGTCTTTTTGGGTTCGGAAAAATCAAGCAAAGTTTATTTAATTATTTTATAATCACGGGTGCCGAGGCCGCCTTAGGGCACCCAGCGGAGGGACTTTGTTCCTACCTTGTCATCGCCAATGGTATTCTAAATCTACACTGAATAAGTGGCGAGCTTATGATAACTTGTTAAAATGTTACCAAATAAAGTAATATAATAGTAGCTTGTGCTTTTTTGAATTTATAAAAAAGAATAAATGATGAAAGACTGACGAACTAGATGTATAAAAGCGAGATGAAGGGTAAACGTGGCCGAGGGAGACAAAGACACAAGTACCATGACCAAATTGGAAATGTTTTAAAGACGGTGCAATTAAAAGTCTCCGAAATCGGCGTGTATCTATGAGAAGAGTTATGACTATGGAAAAGGCGAAAGGAGTATGTAGGGGCAGGGATAGAGACAAGTGGCGCTCGGCAGTCTCTGCCTACCCCTTAAGGGACCTGGTGTAAAGATAAATATAATAATATATAATAATTGATATAAAAATAAAGTTTTTATATAAAAACTTTATGGACTTAGGGACCACTGTTGTTCAATTTATCTGATATCTGCAACGATGTCTATTTGAAGTCCTTGCATATCTGCAACAGTTATAGAGTTTATTGACCTAATATTGTGCTAAAAAAAAAAGTTGAGTCAGATGAAAAGGGTATTTATACCAATGTAATAAGTTGGGACAAATAGGTGGTATTGAGAAGAATTTGAAGAAATTTCTAAGAACCCAAATTCAATCTATGAGTAATATAAAAGGACTTATTTAAAAAGGTGGGCCTCGGTCACATATTGTTATAAAGCAAACATTTCTCATTAATTTCTAGCATTTCTTTGTATTTATTTTGTGCCAAGTCAGTGACTTACGTCAAAGCAAATATTCCAATATTAAAAGCTTCAATCCAAACATGTTTGCTAAAACCTAAAGTCTGAACTTTGATTAAAAATAGCGTTCTACAAAAATGTTGTCAAACAACTAAATTACTTTAACTTTGAGATGGAATCTTTCGTTGAGTTTGTCAAATCACATCTATTTTTATGATGGAAGTCTGAATAATATGGATGTCATATAACACACCTGATAAAGTAGAAATTATAAACGTTTATCTGCTTTGCTCACACTCATTTATATCTACATATCGAAAAGAGATAAATAGTGTTTTCACTTTTTGAGATTAAATTGAATTCTTAAAATATTTTTTGTTCTGGTTGTTTGTTTTGGGTTTGTGTGGCAACCATGTTTTTATTTTTTAGACACGCAATTTAAGGCCTACCCTAGGTTACCTGCAGGGATCTTCTGGGTGTCATTGAACATTCCAAAAAAGATGTCTAAAGATATTATTTAATTAGCCGCTGTTTTGAATAGAAATTGTGCAGTACTTCCTATGTTTTAATATGTTAAATTTAAAAACATTTCGGTTGTTTGAGGACTATTCATATCGGATCAGTATTTTAGTAGGTATTAAAAAATCCGATATATTTCGTAACCGCATTCTGAATAAAAACACTTTATTATTATTAACAAAACACCATCTAACACCGGGCCCACTCTATTTATTTTAAATTATGCATAAAATATTGTAAATGATATCATAAGCATTATATATTATTGCAAATTAGTTATACATTAATATAATGGATTTCGCAAAATTAAATAAGCCTAGGATTCAGAACAATTTAGGTAGAATTCAGGTTTCTATAACTTCGCTAGGCCGACCAAAACAAACCATTTCTTTGTTTCAAACTATTCGACGCTAAGTAGAAAAGTTTATATTAGATGAAAACATTCACCAAATAATATCAATTAACTTTAAACTAAATTCTTCATCTGTACTATGTTTTATATATTTTTTTTAAATTAAAAAATATTTATTGCATAAAATTGTACATAAGCGAGATTAATGCCTTAGGCATTTTCTACCAGCTAACCTTTGAGAAAGTGAAATATGCTTAGCGTGCAGAACTGTTACGAAAAAAGAAATAGATAAAATGTAATCAATGATGCATAAACAATACTTAAACTACTTAAATACGGTATATAATATAATACACGTAATACATAACATACATACCATACCAAACAAAAATTGCCACGAGGATCTGGTTTAAGTATTCAGATGATGAGTTGTGAGCAAGCGTTTAAACACTCCGATGGAAGGAGCTGATCTTATAGTCAGCGGAAGCAAATTCCACTGGCGATAATTCGTGCGCACTCTAAACTTATTTTATGTCACGTTGGGTGCGTTTTGATAGCTTGTAATGTTAACGCGGTAGTTAACCAATCCCAATGGTCACTTTTTTTGGAAAAAAAAACAACTGATCCTAACGTCAGATGTTCGTATTTTCTTATATATACCTATATACTTTTGTTTAATTACTTTGTAGATTTAAGTTTTTCATTTACTTTACTAAATAATGGAGAAAAAATTGTTAGAGATACAAATAATAAAAATATTAATTTGGCTTTTTTTTACATTTAAGATAAATATCAAAATGGCAGATGCCAGAAATCAGTTGTCAATGTTAATATGATCTAAATAAAACACTAAAACAGCTGATGATCATGCTTTCGCGAAATACTGGTACGGGTTAGCTATCGAAACGCGCCCGTTGTCTTTACAGTACCCTTACAGATGTACCGTCTAGAATGAAGGTCACCGGTTTTTAGGGGACTACTGAAGATTTTTATTGGGTGGTAATCCTTTAGTTAGGAAACAGGCAGTTTATTTGATGACTAACTGTGCCCCGCAGTTTCACATGCCGTGCAATAAAAAAAAACTGGATCGAAAATAAAATACAGCTCATGTTACTCGCTGATAATAGAGCTTTCTTTTTAAATAAGTTCAGTAGTGTTTGTGTTAATCTGGAACAGTCAAATCTTTTCACTATTAGTATTTGTGTAGTATTTACACAGTGATTGTGTCTCAGTATTTGTGCCATATCAACAAATCACTTTATCTCTAGCAAAATGGCGGTACCCATTTTACTGTTGATATTTTTCTTCTTCACTTGACACTGGTATCACTATACCGTATGTTTCCATCGTATGCCATGTGACCATTCCTAATTTTATCATAGTCCTAACCCTATTCCTTTCCGTCCTATTATTCCACTTTTACTTTGTACTTGCATTTTTTTTAATCTACCCGCAACTACTTGTACTATTATTTCTTCTGTGCCGCAATTTGATATTGGCAAAATTATCCATATAGAGACTATAAACAAAAGAAGAAGATATTTTTACGTGATGCACACAAAAACAAACAAACAAATCAAATATAAAAAAAATTTTTCTTTCTAATACTTATTTTTTGGTTCTTCTAGTACTTTTTTTTTGCAAAATGTTTGTTGTTAGATATAGATAGCTTACGATTTTAGCTAATGATATGATTTAATAAAATGTAGAAAGAAAGATTTTGATACAAAAGCTTACGCCTGAGTCCATACCAAACAAATAAATCTTGTTATTCCCAAATATAAGAGTTTTCAACGCAATTCTAACGCAAATGAAGTCCCGGGTAATGTGCAAATACGTAATAAACTCCGTAATGAACGATGCGATGATTACCTTCTTTTTATGAGCGATATGAGGGAGGAATGCGACGTTTTTATAACTCTGTGCCTCGTCCATGGTCAGTTCATAGCCTATTTTCCTAGTTTATAGGTGTAGCTACCAGGTAAATTTCTTAAATGGAGACCGCGTTGCTTTTAAAGATGGATTCGTTTACTTGATATAGAATGACTGGAAGTCAGACGTCAACAGTACGACCTAATATTTTTGCATAAAATATTACACTCGGCTATAGATTCCCCTGTCCTCTTATCGTTAATAAATATTAATACTTATTATAGATCACGTGTTCCAAGTACTTTTAATTTGCAAGTTCATAAAAATAACATTTCCTACTTTAACCCTATTTTCAGAATGTGCCGTCTATATAACCTATTAGCAGAGAAGAATAATGTGCTGGACATATTTAATAACCAGTTTTCCAAATTTAAAGGTATCGTCCAAAATGTCCTCAAATAGGTGACTAATCAAATTGTATAAATTGTATTTGTATATTTTTACACTGTTGTGTTAATTGTAAATATTTTTATTTTGTTTTTTTACGTATCTGAGTGTTAAAAAAGAAAGAAAGAAAAAGAAAAAAAAAAACAATAAAAAGGAAAAAAAAAAAAGAATAAAAAAAAAAAAAAAAGCTAAAGAGATAGGGAAATATTTGTTGAAATAATTAATTATGTATACACGTCGATCATGCTATGTACACATGTTTTGGATGACAATTTAGGCTAAGCTATCTTTACTATGTAAACAAACTGTATTTGATTGTTATTTGTTTTTATTTGTATTTAATAATATAAAAACTAATTGTAAAAAAAAGTGCATTGTCAAGCGCGATAAACCCGTGGAGTTTTCTAACCCTGTTCATTTATTTTCCCAAAAACGTTTATTAATAATCCAATTATGTTTTTGTTCCATTATATGTCCTGAAATTTTTTTGGTCGGCAAACTTAGGAGATACGGTAGGTGAAAATTTTTAACAAATTTGACAACCTTTTTTCACATAGGTATAATATATAGGAGAGCTTAAACGTTTTTATTTATTTTTAATTAGAAATGATTTTTTAATCAAAATAGTAGTTTCTAACGTTAGGTATTTTCGAATTATTATTCAATTTCTATCCATCGGTTTTAATAGAAACTTAAATTAACTAAAAATTTAAATTTGTGTTTTATGCCTGTAATATAAGAACATATTAATATGCTGATAGTCCTTGAATATATAAATTAAAACATTTAGTGATAATTGCGCTCTCTGAGCTTTTTATTGTTCATTTAGTAAACGTTCTTTGTTGATATACTGAAGAAAATCATTTCTAGACCGGTAATAAGATTTTGTGTGTACCAGTTTTATGACTGATTTGGTACTTCGTTTTCTATTAAAATGGAACAATATTTTTTTACATTATACCGAGTTATATTTTACCGCATTGTCAAAATGTTATAAAATATTTTTGGTAACGTAAATATTATCATTTACGCGATCGCTTGTATACATGTAACCGATGTTAATTTAACGCTATCGTTAATAAATTTCAAGAATAATACAAGTTGACATGAGTATAACGGAACGGTATGTGCCTTTCTATCTACCTGATGGTAAGCAGATCTACATTTACTTATGCCCGATCGTTTATATGTAACCCACGACGTTTATTTAATATGGTGGTTAATGGATTTTCACGAATAATATAAGTTTAGCATGTGTCACGTTACGTCACGTGACTTTGTTTCTACCTGATCGTAAGCAGTCCCAAAAAACCATGGACTTTATATTTTGCAATTCAATTCCGGATACTATAGCCACATGTTGTACTCCATTTTTTTTTAATAGCGTTTTTTTATTAGGTTTATCTGTATGTTTGGTTTTTACACACATATATATATATATATTATATAGTATTAGTATCGTTATATATAAGCCTTAGTTTGTGACCACGGCAATATGTCATATTATTATTATTACATCACTCTGGAACAACCTTCCTCTGTCACTACGAACAAAAGTTACTACATCTTCTTTTAAAACCCATCTTCACTCTTTTCTCCTCAATAATCAAAACTGTTAACATTTTTTTTTTTTCTTTTTTTTTTTACTGTAAGTATGCAAAATTATTTATTTATGTATGTATATATATTATATATCTACTTATTTATGTATGTATATATATTATTATTTATGTAAGTTTATGTAAACTATTAAATGTTATTATATATTGCATTAATTAGCACTCTGCCTGTTTTTGGTCAATCTCCCAAAGGGTAGCTGGTAGATAATGCCTAAGGCATTAAGCTCGCCTATGTACAATAGTATTAAGCTTTGTGCAATAAAGATTTTTTCATTCATTCATTCATTATGTAATGACAATATGGTTATCTACAAAATACATTTTCTTAATTTTCGTACACAAGGTGTGTATGAAAATTCACATATTCAACTGATTCCTTCAAATGTTATAAAGGAACATTTCGTATAGCATAAAGAGATTTCTACACGAGTGAAACATTTTTAATGAAGCTTATTTCTCTTTTTATTATCTCCATTTAGTATTTCCCTTCCAGTTCGTTACTAAACATAAAAGGGAATTTTCTTATTTTTCCTTCGCTTTCATTATTAAATAAATTTTATCTTATAAGTGGATAAGTTAATTTTTATATCATTTAGAGAATTTATTTATGGTAAGAAGTATGTTTTTTTTGAAGAGAGCGTGGCATGTGAACTAATATCCACCTGATGGAAAGCAGTATACAGGTCCAATAATGAATATATCCAGCATTACAATTGTATTGTAAATTGCTGGTCACCATTATGCCGGGTTAAGATGCCTATTAAGGGGTTTGTTTTTTATTTTATTTAAAACATTACTTCATTTCATATTACAATTTATAATACATAATACAGATTTACAATTTATAATTATAATAAACCATTGCGTCGATGCTGCTAGGTTTTAAATACATGCATTAGCTAAATTTCTTCCTAAAAATAAAACAGTTCCGAACACTGGATAATAGCCGATAACAGATTGTTAAATATTTATTTATAAGATTAATAGAGAGCCAATTAAATCCCAAATTAATTAGTCAAACTAAAAACCCTATAAAATTGGCTATTAAGAATACAGGGTGAATTTGAAAGGTTGTACTTTGGGCTATTGAGACTCTACTGATCAAATCGAACAACTTTTCTCATAAAACAAAGTTTTGGCTTCCCCATACAAATTGGTCATTTTACCATTACTAGTTTGTATGGAGAAGGCAATTTGTTTCATGGCACACATGGTTCCATGGGAAAAGTTGTGTAACCATACTGGCCCAAAGTACACCTTTTCAAAGTCACCATGTATATACTAGCAAGCTCTGTGACTGTAACATATATATATCCACGGGCGTAGCTAGATTGTAGTTTGGGAGGGGGGTTATTCCTGAGAAAAAAAAGTATACTCCTCGGCTCTTTCTTATTTCACTTATTTCATACATTTTGGAGAATTTGGAACCCCCCCTGGCTACGCCCGTGTATATATATATTTATTTACCAAGTATTTAATTTTGGATTTAGTAGTTAGAGATAAGTTTAAATAAAATGTCAACATTAAAAAGAAATCAAAAATTTGAATATCAAGTAGGTAAATGTAAAAGTTCATTATTAGGTAAAATATATAAACTGAGTTATAAAATTTTATTGCCAAATATTTCGCCTCTCTTCGGAGCGGGGTCATCAGATTTGCCATTAATGTAGTTCATGTTATGTATCTATTCTGAAAACCAACTTGCTTTTCAGGATAGATACATAGAATCTGGTTTATTTAAAAACTTTTCCTAATTGACCTTTAAAACACAGACATCCTGATATGAAATCCCTGAAGGTATATAATTTATTTAACAGCCTCAATTGTTTTCAGAACTCATAGATTATATATTAAACAACAAAAAAACAGTAGTTTTTTAATCATGCAAATGTAAACAAACAGGGAGGGAGAGAGAGACTTGTTATAAAAGTATCACATTAAGTAATTTTGGACTCGATCCAGCCTATTTTTTAACTGACTTCAAGAAAGGAGGTTTTTTTATTTATTTATTGGAGCACGACATGTGACTTATTTTTCTTCACAATTTACAAATATTGCTCTGGTCACATACTAAGCTCTCGGCTTGTACTATGTGTACCAGGAACAACGATATAATACATATTATATTTTTATAAATCCCCAGACCATGACAAACTACTGAAAAATGTACTATTTTATTTTTGCCATGGGTGGGAATCGAACCCACCACCTCCGGATACAACGCCAAAGGCGCAACCACTAGTCTACGGAGGCGGCTTTGTATCTACCTGGTGGTGAGCAGACCTACAAAATCCATGAATGGGGTCAGTCAATAATTGTTCTTAAACAACATTGATCACTCCCACTATGCCGGCTAAATGATGCGGTTACGAAATGGGCGGCGACAAAGACGAATTGCATTAAGAGTATATTTTAATATACTCGCTGTCTTATCGTCAATTCAACTACCCTTTTCGTAACCGCATCCTGAAAAGACACTATCACCTCGACAAGAAATCGATGCCGTAGTCTCCTGGAAACCGGTGAACCCACAGACTAAAACGAAAACGCTACTAGGTCACTTAACGGTTTTTGCATCTGTATGTTCTAGTCGAGACTGGCCGGCCGGCCTAACGAAGTTATAGAGACCTTCCTCCCACCTAAATTCGACGCAATATTTTTTTTTGGGTCATAATATTTATTTAACCGATTTTGAAAATAATTGTAGAATCCAGTAGGTCTAAATAACACATGTTTCATTCATTATTTTATTACTTTTTAGTGTATTTGAAGTCGGTTACTTTTCTTTTTGTTAAACAGTTTTTATTAAATTCCAATCAATGCAGCTACATATTTTTATATTTTACTGTGTCTTCCTTATGCATATTTCATTTTTCTACATAAAAACACATTACAATAAATATTTGCTATATTTCACCTTTAATAAAATAAGTAAAATTATTGGTGAATTAAGAAATCTTTCTATGTAGACGCTACTTTATAAAACTGAAAATGTAAATTCATTAATCATGGACATACGGCGAAATCGTATCCGGAATCCGTCCAAACCACTATCCGATTAAATCCGATTCATCTGAGAATAACAAAAAAACCTTTTACTGACCTTACTAAACTGTGTTCTTATTTTTTGTGTGTGTATTTCGTGAAGGCAAAAGTACATTTAGCTACAGTAAAATTTGATCATACTGAATCAGAAACGCTTTAACAAAAATGAACGTTTCTGAAGAGTTCCGACCTCTTCAGAAACGTTCAGTTTTGTCAAAGTCCTTGAACCCATTTTATTAAACTCTATTTTCTTTTTACGATATACTCGTATATGTGAATTGCTTAGTTTTTAGGCACTCTACTGTTTTTATTTTATGGGTAACCCGTTTAATAATAAAAATTATAGGTCTTCAATTCTTAAGCGCATTGTATAAAAAAATACATTTTGCGGTAGGTATTCGTGGTGACTGGTGTGTGAGTTGGTGTAGTATATGCATGTATATCAATGTATCATAATATGTATATTAATATACGGGCATGCCATCTGTCGTCTCCGGCGCACGTAAGCAAGAGGCGCGGGGTGGGGGATGACAGTTGTAACCCCGACACGGAGGACAGTGGACGTGTGACGTGCGTGTGTGCGGAGCCGATAAATGTGTACCGAAGGGAGTACACTATATTTGGCACGACATTGGCATGGCTAGTTTTTAAGTCATGAGTGAACCCATGACATAAAAACTATGCGTTTTTTTTCATATAAACAATGCGTTTTTTTTTCATCTTCAAAATGCGAAGAGAAGAAATTCTAAAACTGGCTACACTTTTCAAATTATCACCTTAAAAATTTAAGTGCAGAAGTTTTTGAACAACACTTTGTCTAGACTTTTCAAATTTTATATTTAGGTCTTAGGTTCAGACCTACCATGGCTGGCAACGTTAAAACGTAAGGAATATATCGCTTATTTATCCAGCTACCAAAAAATAAGCGACCCTATTGGTGGTTTCTCACGTATTAACGTTATTTTAGCGTTACGTTAATACGAAGCAAAACTCATGGTAAAGCCTCTGGTCAATAGTTTATTATACAAATAACGTCATTGTATAACCATATATATGCTGCTCTACTTTTCACAGTTTCATTATGCCTTTTCTCGTATAGGTATATAAAGTCTAAGTGGGTCAAGGGGTAAGTTTAAAAGCGGTCGCCGTTCTGATAAGAGGGCGATTGTTGTTCAAATTACACGCCTGGTCAACTGTTTTGTCGCATGAAGTAGATATAGATATCAATTGCACTAGTGTTATCAGAAATTTATATAATTCCCAGCGGCCACATTCTGTTTCTTATAACGTGATCGTTAGATTGTCAAAATAACGATTTCCGCGCACTCCTCCAATCAGAAGGGTGATTACGCGTCTTAAGTTCGCTCGCACGCCAATCGTTATCACGTAATTTTCCAAGATTTCTTGGAGCCATTGTTAAGAAGCCAAGCTTGATCTACGTCAGAATGACGTCATAACGATTGGCGTGATAGCAAACTTAAGACGCGTAATAACCCTGCAGAGTATTTTTTTAACCTTCGCTGATTGGAGGAGGGAGCGCTAATAACGGAAATCGTTATCTTGACAATCTAACGCTCACGTTATAAAAAAAAGAATGAGGCCGCAGAGGCCGTATTAGTTTTTTTTTAAGTAACGTTAAATTGTCAAAATAACGAAATCCTAATGTGCAATGGCTACCACACGGAACGCTAAAAACTTTCAAGGCAAACGCATCTTTAATCCTCGGTAATAGATCCTGTTTTTATACTACCGCTAGTCTTATACTAATTGGTTATGTAGTATGTGTTCGGTTTGGTTGTTTTTTTCTCCTGCAAGGTCAATAGTTTAATAGTCAGTACCCGTTATTTTTTGTATTATATATGTATACTAGCGACCCGCCCCGGCTTCGCACGGGTGCAATGCTGATACTAAATATAAACCTTCTTATTATACATATAAACCTTCCTCTTGAATCACTCTATCTATTAAAAAAAACCGCATCATAATCCGTTGCGTAGTTTCAAAGATTTAAGCATACAAAGGGACATAGGGACAGAGAAAGCGACTTTGTTTTATACTATGTAGTGATTCAACATTTGTCTGTGTATGAGTGGGAGGAATGGCGACTTAGCCAAGTGCATACTTGGACCTTATATAACTTTTCATAAATGCCTGTAAAGTTTTACATGAAATTAATAATTTTGACTTTGAATTATATTTTGTTATAGCTGATCGTTTAATGTAATTTTTATAGGATTTCGTTATTTTGACAAACTAACGTTTTTTTTTGTAAGAAATAGAATATGGCCGCAGTTTCTAGAATAAAGATAAAAATTATTTAACAATTAAATTAGGCAACAAGACACAAGATTGGTAGAACGTCACGTCACGGCAACTTTCTGCTAATCATGTACCTTCTTATGCAACTTTAAGCAAAGAATGATTGATCAACGTTCTAGCAAATGGGGGTGGCACTGTATTAGTACCTACCATTAAAGCAGGGCGTGTAACTTTCTATAGATCTACCTGATGGTAAGGATACATGCAAAGTCCATGAATGGGGTCGATCAACACATTGTTGTTAAAAAGCACAACGCCGGCTAAATGATGCAGTTACGAAATGAGCGGTCATCAAATCACCTTTCTGTTTTGAAATCCACCCAAAAAGAAGACTACCAACTCGACAAGAAATTGATAGTCTCTTAAAACTCGGTGAATACCTTTCTCAGACCTAAAACGGTAGAGGCATTTTTTCATTGCAAAACTCATTTAAGTTGTACTGTACTTAACTAACTACTTGAAGTTTTTAGAAAATCTTTTTAGATGTGGGTTAAATAAAACAACTGACCTTTGGTTTTTAAGTCGCCGGTCCCATGGCCATGAAGGCCTTACAAAGCGTTTTAAGTAAAGGGTCCAAAGTTCGTTTTTTTCTCAGATTTCATGTCCATTCAACCCTTTCGAGTGTTTGCTTTCCATTCAGTCTGTGATGTTAGGCTGAATTCTATTAACGAAATAGCCAGCGGTGTGTTTAGTTCGTATACAAGACGGTTTAATTTTACATAGGTTTACTTAATCAAAGTTGTTCATAGTAGTTTATACTGTACTTATGTTAAATTTAATAAGAACTTATTATTTATTTATTTTAAAATAAAAAATATATACAAGGTGACTTTGAAAGGTTGTACTTGGGCTAATATGAGGTTTTGAAGAACAATCGAACCATGTATCGCAAATGAAAAAAAGTTTTTCAACATTCATATGTATGGGCGGGTAACTAAACCCTTAGGTCGGCCTAGCGAAGTTACTGAAGACGTGGGATCCTACCTAATATGTTTACATAATTTAAGAACTAAATTGCTGATTTGTTTTACGTGCCCCTCTTTATAAACAAGTGATTATCATCATACATTTATTTTATTTTATTATTAAACAAGAAAATTCAGTACATCATGTTTACAAAATATTTTAACAAATCATAAAGCCATGTAGATGTTTTATTATATAAAACTAATTTGCCACTAAAAGAGGTGCGAAGTAATGAATGCGTGCGTTTGGGTGTGTGTGCTTGTGTGTGTGTGTGTAAGTGTTTGTTTGTCTATGCATGTTAAAGTGTTTGAGTACAACTCATAGAGTGGCATTAGTGGTACTTACAACAAAAAGGAAAAAAAAGTTAAAATAAAACTACGTATCTAAAGACTTAAGGAGTCCACTAGAACGCTGGACACATGATTATGTGTCTCATCGTGTGTTTGATTTATGTCAACACTTTATTGCACAGTAAACAAAAGTTATGTACAAATGCGAACTTAATGCCGTAGGCATTATCTACCAGCTAACCTTTAAGATTGTTTTCTAAATCGGGTGCTTAATTTTAATTAGGTATTATAAATTATAGGTATATTAGGGCATACATATTAGTATACATAAACATATATATATATATATATATAATATCTACATAATATATACATATATATATATATAATATCTACATAATATATACATATATACATATATATACATATATATACATATATCCATATACAAACATACATATAATAAAATAAAAATAAATAAATATCATGACGGGTGTCTTACGGTTCCACCAGTCTACACGGAACAAGTGGCTAGATCGGGAAAATAGATATTTGATCTTTATAAATTGATGATTCAAAATCAAAAAATCTAAAATTATTTATTTTTTATTTATAAGGTATATTAACATGGTTTGGGACTCTCGTGTTAAGTGTAAAACACCTGAATTAGTAGAGCCCAATGATTGAACTATAATTAATAATGTACTTAACAAGCATTACTCAGTGTAAATTGGTGTAATCAAATTAAGGCATTTTGCGTTCAATTCCAGAATCATGCTCAATTCATGAACATCTTATTAATTAATATTTATTTAGGCACTTCCTTATTTGTTATAATTACCTTTACTTCTTGTTACTATGGCTTAATTTGTTAGTCTAACCGAATAGTTAGTAGTATTTTTTAAGTGGGAGGAAGGTCTTTATAACTTCGTTACTTCCTTAGAGGCCATCTCGTGATATTTATTTTTTGTTGGAGCCCGGCATGTGTCTTTGTATCTACCTGGTGGTGAGCAGACCTACCAAGTCCATGAATGGGGTCAATCAATAATTGTTCCTAAACAACATTGATCGCTCCCACTATGCCGGCTAAATGATGCGATTACGAAATGGGCGGCGACAAAGACGAATTACAATAAAAACAAGTATATTTTAAAATAGTTGCTGCCTTATCGTCAATTCGTAACCGCACTCTGAAAGGAGACTACCACCTAGACAAGAAATCGATGCAGTAGTCTCCTAAAATACGGTGAACCCACAGACTACAACCGAAACATGACTAGGTCATTTGACGGTTTTTGCATCTGTATGGGCGGTGGTAACGAGACCGGTCGATCGGCCTAACTTAGTTATAGAGACCTTCCTCCCACCTAAAAAAACCTTAAATATTAAACATACTCGTACATATATTATTATTATTGTAAGTACATATTTTTTTTCATTTAAAACTTATTGGAACACACTGGGATTCGAACCAAGGACCTAAGTGTTTTTAAGTCCAAGGTCTAACCAACTCGGCCTCCTTAATGGTGTTAAATATTTATATATTTTAACAAAAATACGGAAAGTAATTGGCTCCGTAGTAACAGCACCCTACAGTTAAGTAATTTTGTAATATAAAAAATAAAATACAAAGTTCACTTCAAAGAAGTTGTTCAGAGTAGAAATATTTGTTGCAAAGAAGTTGTGAAGCGATCTGGGAGTCGTCGAGAAACTCATGACATTTTGTTTGCTTAAGAAACAAAATCAAAACTCAAATCAAGTTGTGAGATTTAATTAAAATTTGTTTGTATCCAAATAATCCAAATAACTTATGAGGATACCGAAATTTGTTTTTTTATACTGGCCAAATTAATAAGGTTTTATATACCATTTATTTATTTATTTAAAATACTTTATTGTACAAAATTACAAAATAAAATTGTATATAGGCGAACTTAATGCCTTAGGCATTTTCTACCAGCTAACCTTTGAGAGAGTGGAAGATTATGCATAGGGTGCAAAAGCAAATAAATAACAATTTAAAAACATATAGCAAATAGTATATAAACTATTTAAATATTACGTGTAAATACTTAAATATACACACAATACATAATATTATACTACTTATATAAAAAATACAATAGGCAGTTACTTAATCAGATAATGAGTGGTGAGTAGACGTTTAAATACACCGATGGTTGGAGCCTGTCTTATAGACAGAGGAAGCAAAATCCATTGACGAGCAGCTGACACAGTAAAAGAATCGGAATATTTGGTGGAGGTGTGCGACGGGATCTTTAATTGGTTATTAACAGAGGAGCGAAGAGGACGATCGTGAGAATCACGGAGGAAAATAAATCGAGATTTTACCATCACGGGTGTCTTACGACGCCCGAGACCATCTAGCTAGACGGCATAGGGTACCCATCCGTTTGTTTTTATATTGATGGTATTCTGAACTTGTGGCCAGCTCGTCGAGTTGTTTTGGACTTACTAACCCATCTATAAAGCGTTTCATAAATTGTTACAATGAAACTGGGATAACAGCTTAACGTGCTCTCCAAAGCACTAGAGTGGTGTTTTTAAACAAACGCACTTTGTTTTTCTTAAAACGCCTTTGTATAAACTGGGTTCGAATCGGGACCTTAAAAACTGTAGTATGAAAAGCTTTTAAAAGCCCCCAAATCATCCGTATACCCTTATCGGGAAGCCACATTGACGTGTTGATCGATCGAAATCGTATATCAAATGTATGTAATTAGTCTGTGGGTTAACCGGTTTTCAGGAGACTATTGATACTACGATAAATTACTTTAGTAGTAAACTTGTAATGTAAATTCGTCCTAGCCACCGCGGTAAACACATCATTAGCCGACATAGTGGGTGCTATCAATGCTGTTATAAAACAATGTATTAATCGTCCCCATTCATGGATTTTGTAGGTCTGCTTACCACCAAGTAGATACAAAGTCACATGCCGTGCTCCCATAAAAAAAACAACAACAAATGCATGCGAGTAGGTGCGTCAAAACATTTGCGCGGCAGCACAGCACATGGCATCTCCAGTAAACAATTCTGCCGCGCTCTAGTTAGGACTATTTCGACGAATGTTTTCGCGGCTTAAAAAAGCAAGAGTATATATGCTGGATGAACAGCAGCGCACACTTACCGCTCTATGTTTGGACGCACCCTAAGAAGCATATTTTTTGGCATTGCTTTTGATGATTACTCGTATACTTGTTAGTTTTTTTTTTTGGCTATTAATTTTTTAACAATGTTCAATATGTGCTACTCAACCTTAGAAATTTCACACATATATTTTGTCGTTGTTTGTTTTTGTTGTCACTATTTGAGAAGGGAAGACAACATCTTCTTTTTGCTTTTCTATATTAATATTTAAATAGAAAGGATTTAATTGTTTGTTAGTCCCGGATAACCTTAAATACTACTGAACCATTTAAAAAAAATCTTTCCCAATAAAAAGCTTTATTACTAAATCAACTTAACTTTTAGCCAGACCAGCCAAGAGGTTTTACTAAATATGTCTAGTTTGCTCTTATGGGATTAATTATTGTACTTCCTAGGACATTCGGAGGCTTTTAGCAGTCATGTTTTTCCTGAATTTGACATTTGTTAGACATTTGTTTATGTTACATTACTCTGGGGAAGTGAAATTTATGATGAGCACCAGGATTGAGGACCTAATTTTGTATAATAAGAATTTGTACTAAATTTGTTAAATGATGGTTTTAAATAAATAAATAAATTTCTAATCCTAATAATTATTATGCCCATAATAAACATAAACATACGTTGTGGCCCAGTTGGTTAGACCTTAGACTTAAAAAAAACAAAACACTTAGGTCCCTAAAAAAAACTTCATGTTTGTAAAACTTAAAATAAAAAGTTACATTGGTTTATAGTTGGCCAATCCGTGCTGACGTTTACTTATATGTGATTGGTTACTTACCTTTTATTTACAATAAATATTTAAGGCGTGGATATAGACATGATCGGTGAAGTTGGTCGCCTAGCCACCAAGGCTCTCTCTCTTGTATGGCAGATAATGATTGACAGGTCAATGGAATCAGCTAACCACCTAGTCTTACACTAGTTGGTTATGTAGTGTGTGTTCGGTTCCGTAGTAATTTTCATATTAAGATTTCCATTCCATCGTGTTTAGGTTCTAAATCTAATATATAATAATATAGGT
This sequence comes from Monopis laevigella, assembly GCA_947458855.1. Classification (NCBI taxonomy): domain Eukaryota; kingdom Metazoa; phylum Arthropoda; class Insecta; order Lepidoptera; family Tineidae; genus Monopis; species Monopis laevigella. The sequence continues at coordinate 8,040,102 of OX381581.1, read as the reverse complement.
ATAATAAATATTTGTCGTTCTTTTGTTAATGAATAGCTGCCTAACCAAACGCATTCTAAGACCTTATTGTTAAACTTTTTTTTTTGACTAATCATAAATATCTGTAAAGATTTACATGAAATAAATGATTTTGACTTTGACTTTGACGCTTTTATTAAAGTGCTCTTCAAGATCTTTAATTCTACACTATAGGTCTAGTTTGTAAGTACACTCTCCGAAACCACGGAAACCTTACTTCAATCGGTTCAGTATTAACGGAAATATGTGAAAAAAAATCACATGTAACTTTATTGTTTTAACTATCACAAACGCGAGATTTTTTTTAAAACTTAAGCTTGATTTTTACTAGCATAAGAATTATGAGCATAATGTTTGTTATTTATTTGTAATAAAAAACTGTCATATAACAGATAATACTATCACGGCTTCCTTATGGCGGCCGAGACCGTCTAGACCGCCTCTAAGTTTACACCGGTGACTATAGAGTGGCTAACAAATCGCGGTGTTTTGGATAGAGTAAGAGCGTTTCTCTAACATCACTATCACCGCTATCGGGACGTCACCGAGAACGATATGAAGGCGCCTAAGTTTTTTTTTAATTTATTTTATTGGAGTACGGAATGTGACTTTGTATCTGGTGGTGAGCAGACCTACAAAGTCCATGAATGGGGTCGATCAATAATTGTTTTTAAATAAAATTGATTACTCCCACTATGCCGGCTAAATGATTCGATTACAAAATGGGTGGCGACAAATTGCATTACAAGAATATTTTAATATACTCGCTGCCTTATCGTCAATTCAACCCATTTCGTAACCGCACCCTGAAAGGAGACTACCACCTTGGCAAGAAATCGATGCAGTAATCTCCTGAAATTCACTGGTTTTAACACCCACAGACTAAAACCGAAAAATGACTAGGTTACTTGACGGTTTTAATTAGCGATACATACATTTACTATAACCGTGTATCCATCGCACGCCCCTCACCCGAGGGCCGAAGTATCGTATTTATTTCTGCGTTACCGCTAGAACTAAGTGTCATACTGAATTATTTTAATTGTTAAAACAAGATAATCGCAATGCAAATTCTTCTTTGTCGCCACCCATTTCATAACTGCATCATTTAGCCGATATAGTGGGATCGAATATTGTTAAACTACAATGTATTGATTGAACCCATTCAATGTATTACTTTTATAGGGTTGGTACCAAAGTTATATGTCGTGGTCTAGGAAAAAAAAATGCATATCTATTATCTCTTCTTCTATTTTAACACATTTTGTATTCTTCTTAGAGGCTGTAACAAAAAAGCGGCCCCAGCCTAGTGGTTAAGTCACTGCGCAACTGATAACAAGGTTAAGCAGATGACAACAAGGCCGGACCTGGGATGGGTTACCTCTTTATACAACGAGGCTATTTCATCATAAACACCGCAACAAGCTCGCCACTTGTTTGGTGTTGCCTCCGAATACCATCGGCGAAATGAGGATGGGTTAATCCCTCGCTGGGTACCCTGAGGCCGTTTAAACGGTTCTCGGGAGCCAAAGGCACCCGTGATGGTATTAAACATTATTTTTTTTATTAGAGAATGTAACTAGTCTATTCCGTATTTAGGACACAAGTTCACTCTAAATATTCTATATAGAGCGAACCGACTTAAGATTGATTGCCCATTATCCTCAACCCAGGGATTACCACCTACCATTTTATATAGGTTAACCATTTTACTAGAAGAATAGCCGCCAAACAGTCGAAACAATAGGTGACCTACTACATCTTTTATCTAACAGGGCCTTAGAGAGAATTAAGGCGAGGCGACATCTCGCGTCGCTTTCAATCAAAACTGGATAGGCTTTGACAAGTGATAGCGTACCTCACGCCTACTGTTACATTGTAAAATCCATACGTTTTTGGCTGAGGCGACGCGGGAACTTGGCGTTAATAACTTTGGATTTTAAAGTCTAAAAAACTGACGTCTGTACGAATCCACGTACATAGATGTGGAGAAAGCTAGCGAAGTATGTAGAGATCGAGCGAAATGACATATATTTTTTATATATTTATCTTACCTTAACAGGGGTACAGGTAGGGATTGTCAACCGCACTATAATATTGTATATTGTACTATATTTCGAATAAATATAGTTCTACGCAAAAATACAGTATATTCAACAACGAAATCTAACAAATAATTCCTTCATAAAAAATATATAAAAGAAATATAAAAAATGCAAGGAAAAGGAAAATATGTAACAAATATATATCCTTCTCTGTTTTGTTTTTTTTTTCACAAAATACTATATTTTTTATAGCTTATTTTGAAAAATGCTATATTTTGCCAAATAAATGTCTGCAACCCTAGATACAGGTGTGGTGGTGTATATGATTTGACATAACCCCCGTACCTAGGTTATGCCAGTAATGTATCTTACTATCTTAGATTATCAGTCCATTTTATATTATCCTGCAGAACATCCAATTTAAATGCGCCTGGATACTACTACTAGGTTTCCTAGTAGGTAAACATACTATAGCAAATTTCTATTACAGCCGATATCCGTAATAAATCCGTAATAAATGATAATTGTATCATAGACTAAAGCTCCTCAACAGCTACAAATCACTATTATCCTCTCTTAATTATTTATGGACCTCTGTTTCCTTATTTAACCTATGTAGTCAGTATAGATTGATCTCTTTGGAGTAGAGCTTGCGTCCAAGTTTAATTTTGGTCGCCCTCCTAAGACTGCACCTTAAACTAGATATAATTTAAAAAGAAATATGTACGACTTTTACTATTTGTACCAGAAACAACGATATAATACAAATTATATGTTCTAAACACCCATACCATGACAAACTGGACAGAAAAACGTAATATTTTTGTGCCGTGTGTGAAAATGGAATCCACGACCTCCGGATACAACGGCAAAGGCGCAACCACTAGTTTACGGAGGCGCAGCTTCAAAAAATGTATAAGATCCTGATGTGCTCGATCTTTGCAATTGATTGAGTATGAAACATTGCTCCTATCTTTGCAATTGATCGGCTAAATACTGGACTGGCCGGTATAGAGTCGGTAGAGCGCCGAATTACGGTTTATTGACGATAAATCGTTAGTCGTAAATCTTGACAGCTTTAAGCACAGGACGAAAGGTCGCCTGTCTCTCTGACATTAATGGTTTAGGAGAGTGAACGATGGAGTTATATCAATTAATATCTCCTGTGCTGTTCCGATATAGAACATCCATACGCGGATAGGTGTTTCATCTGTTTGTCGTTGATACCCTCATCAAAGCGTTATTTAATCTTTTTTAGTGCGGCTGAAATTTGGATTTCTCTTTGCTTTCTTTTTCTCCTGTTTTTTCAGACACTTAATCTGAAAGTCTTTAAGAAAAGAGTGAATAAATAGGCACTCACAGAGTAAACATGCTCTCCAATAGCCCTCATCGATGCTTTATATCAAGTAAAATTGAGGTCATTTATTATTAAAAAAAAAGATATAAAACCCAGAGTAGAATAATGTGTTTTTTTTATTGGAGCACGCTATGTGACTTTGTATCTACCTGAGGGTGAGCAGACCTACAAAGTCCATGAAAGAGTCTACTATTATACTCGCTGCGTTATCGTCAAATGCCGTTTCGTGATCACACCCAGAAAGGAGACTATCCATTCGTCAAGAAAGCAGTAGTCTCCTGAAAACCAGTGTGTTCACAAACTAAAAACGAAACAAGACTAGGTCACTTGTCGTATTTATATATGTATGGATAAACATAAACATAACACAGTCCTAGTGCATATAGTTTATGCAATAACTAGGTAGGTTCAGACGGGTTCAGATCTACCTTCCTGTTATTAATATTCTATACAAACAACAACTTAAGTGAAACAAATTGCCTCAAACTCCCATTAATCAAACTTACTATTTTCGTATATAAAAACGCTTCCACCTCGCATTCATTTTTCCTAAATCTGATACAAGTTGTGATCACTTGAATGGAGGTCGATGTACCCAAACAATAACATGGTTAGACTTAACCTCAGATGACCTTTTGGCAAAAAGCCAGACAAAAAGCTTTTACAAGTTCTGGACCTATAAGACGATATAACTTAACTGCAAAACGATAGGGTTTGGTTACAATATAAACATTATGTTAACAAACTCTTTCGGGATATTCTTATATTGAAATTTTAAAAATACAATTGCAATAAAAAAAATCCTAGTGGGTGGAACTGAAACCTGCACGCTCATTTTCCAAATAGGTCGTTTCGTGAGGGGAGATTCGTACCTGGATGACTCAGTGGTAACTTTATAAAATATTGCACAAAAAAAGTTAAATCAAATACATAGCACATTCCTGCCAACTAGTTGTTAATACAAAAAGGTAAAAAGTATTCACAAATTTCTTGAGTGGTGACATTGTACTCGGATTGTTGCGTGGAGCGGTTGTAACTTGCAGCGAAAGCGATAGTTTTGTGTTCGAATCCCACGCCCCAAGAACATTTATAATTTTATCTTTATAATTTGAATATAAACAAAAATATTATTTTGGGCGAAAATTTATCTCTTCGTGGTCAAGTTGGTTACACCGTTTGCGTTGTATCTGGAGTTTCTGGGTTCGATTCCCGAAACAATATTAGTACGTTTTTCTGAACAACCTGCTTTGGTCTGGGTATTTAAAAAACTTTAAATGCGTGATTTCTGTTAAAACATACTACACGCTTAGATCTTAGTTTATGATTCAATTGATATGTTCTTAAAGCTTAGAGCTTAGTTTATCACCAGATGTTTACAACAGCTCTTGCAAACGGTGTAGGGGGCCCTCCAGAACGATTTTTTTCCCCAAAATGACCCTCCCCAAAAGGTAATCATGGATCCGCATCCATGAACCCTGGGATCCAGGATTAGTGGTCGTGGGTTCGATTCCACTCAAGTAAAACATTATTAGTACGTATTTATATACAGTTTGCCTTGGTATCGGTATTTATAAAATATAATATGTATTATTATCGCCGTTCCTGGTACACATAGTACAAGCCTAGACCTTAGTTTGTGACCAGTACCCTAGTGTGAGTTTTCTAACTATTACTTTGCGTTTGAGTTAACTAAAATTTGTATGGGCAATGGTTCAGCGCTCCAAGCGGAAATTTTAAGAACTAGAAAGGCGTTCGTGTGATTTGTCAAAATGTTAACGCGGTAGTATAGTATAACGCGAAAGTAAACGTTAAAAAACTCACACTAGGCCTACAGGGAAATATGTATGAAATACCCTATATATTTATTAATTAGTACATCAAAATAAAAGACAACTACACTTAAAATTTTAGTTTATTCAGTAGAAATAATAATGTGCTTTCGATAATAAATGAAATACATACATATCATCACGGGTGCCTTACGGCGCCCGAGACCGCCTAGGCGGCCCTAGGGTACCCAGCGGAGGGGTTTTAATCCCACCTCGTCGTAGCCGATGGTATGAGTCTACACCGAACTAGTGGCTAGTTCGTAGCGATGTTTTGAATAGACTCAATAACCCATCTATAAACAGTTTCACAAGTTGGTATAGTGAAACCGGGACCCACAGCTTAACGTGCTCTCCGAGGCACTATAGTGGTATTGTCAAACAAATGTACATATATTTTTATTTTATTAAAAACTTATTGGTACACACCGGGATTCGAACCAGGGACCTAAGTGTGTTAAAGTCCAAGGTCTAACCAACTCGGCCACCACGTATATTGATAATACATGAAATATTGTAATAATAATGAGTTTTGAACGTTTCGTCGTAACATTCGAACTTCGAAGCAATTACGTTTAATGGATCCGTTGAAATATTAAATTGTTGCGTCGTAAATAATAAAATTATTAATTTATTGAATTGAGGTGCCTACTATTCGGATGGCAATCATTTGATTTTGAATGACAATTCACAGTTATAAATTGATTTATATATATTTTCATAAATAACCTGCTTTCCCTCAGGTAGTCCGTTATAAGCCTTTTTGTGTTTAAAAGATCTTTATTGGGTACTCATAAAAAACAATTAAGTTCACTTGTTTGAGTTTACAAAGTTTTCTTACCTTAAAGTATCTGCATCGAGATCGTAACATAATAACATAACATAACTAGTAATTTACATAGTATAACATAGAAAGTAATTTAAAATAAAGTAGGTACTTTATATATATAACATAATATAGTAAGTAGTTTATAATATAGGATAACACAGTAATTAATAAATATTCTACTGTAATACAATTATCAGGGGAAGTTTAAAGAAGCTGCATCGACATGCATAAACATTTTTTATTTGATTCTAAGTATATAATTTAATATTATTATTGATGTTTTCACAATTTTTTATTTCATTTGGTAATTTATTATGTAGCTGTGCTCCTTCAAATAAATGCACGTCTTACCATAGTTAGTTCTTGGCCATCTTAAATGGATGTTATTTCTTTTTCTAAAGCTATATTTTGGATTCTCCTTATTGAAAATTAAGTTGGAATGTATTTGGTTCAACAAAATCTTTTTTATTAGAATACAAGTGTTAAGTGTATAAAGTTGTTTAATATTATAAAGTCTAGTTTTAGTGTAAAGGTTTCGAGTAGAAAAACTCACGCCACGGTTTTTTTATATGTAAAAGACATCACACAAATATTGCCGGATCACAGACTAAACTCTAGGCTTGTACTATGTGTACTAGAAACAACGATATTAAAAAAATCAATAGGTGTCTATAAAAAAAATATAATATGTAATTAATATACATATTATATTTTTTTATAAACACTATGACAAACTGACAACAAAAACGTATAAAAAATATATATTTATATGTAGGTAAGTATAGATTATTACTCGAACTTTAAGAGTTTTTATTAATTGCATACCTGACTATTATTTACTATAGCATATTACTGTAATAAGGCAGAGAAATTACTAAAACATAAATGTTTTATATTTTTTTACTAGAGCCCTTTCCTTTCATTTTAATTATTTAGCAAAATAATATATAATTAACATTTAGACGAAAGACTTTGCAATTTCCATTTTAAAACTCATTCCTAATTTCAGAGCCATAATTTTCTTTAAATTAGCTCTTTTCAAGAACAATTATACAGAAACGTATTACCATTTTAAGTATTATTTTTTTTAGTCTTTACCACGGTAATCTGACCGAAATGAGAATTGGGTTTCATCCTACTATAATTTTATTTCACTTTTTACCATTTTCATATGCTTCACTGGTCTAACATACCTATTATGAGAATAGTACAGTTTATCCAAACCCAGTTATTAATGTAGGCGTGACAGATGTACAAGTTGGAGCAATTTGTAGATTGTCCGTCAAAAACTTTCAGGCGTAGGTTCTATCCCACGCTTAGGATATCATGTGCATGTGTATAATAAACATAAGTTAATATAATAATACTATTTACGGTATATTTGCTTACTATATTTAATTCACTTATTCCGATAAGTTTTTTTTTAATCTTTGTCAATTTTTTTAGCTCTGCAAACTTCGGATAAGGATAAGGAACTAAGGCCTTAAATCGTCTATCGAACAATGACAAACATGTTGATTGGTTATTATTATTTTAGTTCTCACTTTTTGTTTTGGTTTGTATAGCTGGCGGCCATCCTCTGTCCTCATGTTTGGAAAGGAGATTTTTTGGTCTTAGGGCATACTTTCCTATTATGTATATACCTTCTATACCTCTATGGATAAGGGACAAAATTAACTATATTATCACGGCAACTTTGGCGCCATGCTACCCTTTAGCAGAATACTGAAAAAGCCTAACACCTTTGTTAGCATGATGATATGATATTTTTGATGGTTCCTTCAACAAATATATTTTCCCTTATTTTATTTAAAGTTTTTTTTTTGCTCTTTAATTATTATTACTGTCCTCTATTTTTATTTATAATATGTTAGTTTTATTTTATGTTAAATTCGATTGTAAGTTTGTATGTGTAAAGATTTCATAGCGTGTATGCATATAATTTATTATATTGTAATGTATATAAAACTGAACACACAGAGTTTCTTTGAAATTATTTAATATTTTTAATTATGTTGTTTTAGTTTTTAGTTAAATATGTTATGTTACTGTGATTACCCACCTGTAGATAACAATCTAAATTTATAATTTGTTATTACAAATTTGTAATTATAAATTAACCATTTCCGATTCCAATAAATAGTTAGTGTTAGAGTCATAATAAGTCATAAATTTCCTTGCACCAGTAAAAATAAATCTTTGGGCCACATTTCATTGAAAACATCGTTTCGGTAGCCATTAGGTGTTGTACCGAAATCCATAAATCCCTGTAAGTACGGCCCGGTCGTAACGTAACGTTGTCTCGCCGTCCGGTCCCCTTCTCCGGCCGAATTTGAGACAAAATAAATGGAGTGAAAGCCGTTCGTGTAAGTTATAGTTTTGGCGAATGAAGTCGATTTAAATCACTGGAATAGTACAGTTTCCAATTACTAGTATAGCCAAGTAAATTTTATAGGGTTGTTTTAACAACTCAGATGTGCATAGGGTAGGCAGGGAAGAAACTACCAAGACCCAGTTCAAAATTATTTTATAAATTCAAACGAGTTTTATCCAATATTATACATATAATCATACTAAATATAATTAGGTACCTTACCTACATACCATCATCACGGGTGATGACGGGCTTTAGGGAATCCAGCGGAATACTAAATATAATTAGGTATGTTACCTCATACCACCATCACGGGTGATGACGGGCTTTAGGGAATCCAGCGGAATACTAAATATAATTAGGTATGTTACCTACATACCATCATCACGGGTGATGACGGGCTTTAGGGAATCCAGCGGAATACTAAATAGAATTAGGTAGCTTGCCTACATTCCATCATCGGGCTTCAGGGTAACCAGCGGAGGGATTTCAGCGGATCCTTTTTCGCGGATAGTATTTGGAGGCAATACCTAACAAGTAGCGAGCTTGTTGCAGTGTTTATGATGGTATAGCCTCGTTGTATAAAGCGGTCACCCATCTCAGGTTTGGCCTTATTGCCATCTGATTAATCTTATTATTAGTTGCGCAGTGACTTTAACCACTACACACTGGGGCCGCTTTTTATTATTATTATTATTTATAGGTATTTATACATAGTATAAAACAAAGTCGCTTCCCGCGTCTGTGTGTCTATCAGAAAGAACTGCATTGTGATATACCTATATAATTAGTAATTACTTTGACTTTGAAAGGTTGTACTTTGAGCTAATATGAGGTTCTACTGATCAAATCATACAACTTTTCCCATCGAACCATGTGTCGCAAATGAATAGAAAAAGGCCTTCTCCATACAAACTAGTAATGTTAAAATTCATGGTTGTCACATGTTGACACATATTTTTATGGGAAAAGTTATTCGATTTGATGTAGAGCCTCATATTAGCCCAAATTACAACCTTTTATATTCACTCTGTATATTAAAATCTGCGTTTTATTTTTTATATTTTTATAAATATTTGCTTTTCTTAAATATATATATATTACGTGTTTAATCCAATAATAACAAAAATAAACCCTAAGTTTGACGTATATTTAGAGAACAAACTTTGTATGTATTAGTACCTAAATATTATGAAATTATAGGTCGTTGTTCTTCTGTTACATATTACAAAGCAAAGGCAACAATATGTGAAATATCTCACGTGTCATCTCTACGGGCGGCGTCACGTACAATATATATGAATAATATTACGTACCCTGACCTGGCTTTTGTTCTGTAGCTAGGCCGTTATAGATACATGTTTGAACTCATCCCTCCTTCCCCATTTCGTTTCCGTACTACAAGCACTGGCAATAAAATGCATACACATACAGTGGATGACAGGCCCACCAGAACAAAAAGGTATGGTGACTCCAGTCGCGTGCATAGGTGTTTTTGGCAGGATAGACAAAAACATACTATAAAAAAAAACACTTACCAAAATTTACTGCATTATTTCAGAAAAAATGATGCTGGATTTAGCCACCTCTCATATCCTCAAAATGACTGACTAAAAATATTTGAACATATCATTTTGCGGATACTCGAAGCGGTCCATAAAGGAGCCTGAAGTATCCAATTTAAACAATAGGTAGTATAGTATACGCATTGAAAGTAGGTAAATGGTGAGAAAAAGGAACATTGAGTGCAGCACTGAATTTATGTTAAAAATGGCAATATAATGGATTTTGTACCCCTGCTTACCATCAAGTAGATGCCAGTCACTTGCCGCGATCCTATACAAAACACGCGAAAAAATGTCTTTTTAAAACTTGTCTTTTTTCTTGAAAAGTAAGATTTAAAGACTAAAATTTTTTAATTATTTCTAAACAAAACGTTCTGCATTCACATTCCATTTTTAATACCTAAAGAAATTCAAATTAGATCTTTAAAAAACTATCTCCACAATAAAAAGAATCTCACGCGTACCGATTGTGCAAACAAACTAACAAACTACTCGTATATCAAATTTCTTCCGTGAAATCAAATGAAGTCCGTAATAATTACGAGTTTATTATAAACCAAAAAAATAATTATTATACATTTTCCTAATTATAAATCATATTTAAAAATGTTCAGAAAATTAAAAAGCTAAATTTATGTTTATATCGTGATTATAATTATGTTGGTGTCATTTCAATTTCGCGCAAAAGTTAATTGATACCTATATTATCCGAAAAGACAGTGTCTTTTCGGACGCACATACAAAGAGCAATGTACCGAGCGCCTTTACATTGCTCTTTGTATGTGCGTGTAGTTTACTATCTTTGTATTTCATACACAGACAAGGTTTTTACACGTTTTCTAAGTGTGCAAACATAGACAGTTTAGTTTAACGTCTTACATACTTTTATGCATGAGGGCGCGTTTGTCGAATTACAAATTAAATCTAATAGTTGCCAATAGATAGCGCTTTTCTTATATTTTATGAATAGTTAACATAAATTCAATGTTTTAATAAAATATCTATTATTGTGCATTGTGTCAGGGTTATCAGGGTAGACAGTGTCTTTTTGTCTCTATGAGATGCACGCTCCTGGGTGACTCTTATATATGTCGCACGATAAAAATGTGGAATGCCTTGCCTGCGTGCGTTTTCTCTTTTTTCTTTAATCCAGAGCCCTTTAAGCGAGGCGTGAATAAGTTTCTCAAGCAGACATAGTGGAAACAACCAATTGAAGTAAGCACCATTGCTACTATTGGTTGAGAACATTCTTGGACGTTACATTGCCACTTACCATCAGGTGGATGTAGGGTCACATGTCCTGCTCTATTAAAAAAAAACATGGTCACTTTGGAACGTTGTACTTAGGGCTAATATGAGGTTTATTTATAAAACATACCAATTAACAAGATAGGAAGATTACTAAAATAAAAAGGAAGGAAGTGTTAAAGCTGACCTAGTTTTATAACCTGATATATAGTATGTGCTATTTATAATATCAAAAGGTGTATTTGTAAATTGTAAATAAATAGTGGAAGTTCGATGAACCTATTGCAGTGAGAGTATATAGGTGAAGCATCTGTTAATAGTCTTATTGTAAATATTGTATCGGTCTGAAACGAATGTTTATATAAACTGGCGCCTATATACGTCATTGTTTCTGAATTATCCGTGGATAGGGTTGCCAATAAATTATATAAAATATATATTGGATAAAAATTAAAACGATGTTGTAGGTATATACAAGTTTTGATTGTAAAACATAATTGGTTCGAATCCCGGTGTGTACCAATGAGTTTTTAATTAAAAAAATATGTACATTTGTTTGACAACACCACTATAGTGCCTCGGAGAGCACGTTAAGCTGTCGGTTCCGGTTTCACTATACCAACTTGTGAAACTGTTTATAGATGGGTTATTGAGTCTAATCTAAACATCGCGACGAGCTAGCCACTTGTTCGGTGTAGACTCATACCATCGGCTACGACGAGGTGGGATTAAAACCGCTCCGCTGGGTACCCTGGGGCCGGCTAGGCGGTCTCGGGCGCCGTAAGGCACCCGTGATGATATGTTTATATATATGTACATAATATTACTTTAAAATATAATATTATTTAAGAATTTGTGTCTATCAGTATGTTTGTTTGTTTGTTTATAACACACACTCTCAAGCAACACTTAAAAACTAAACAAAATTTTTTTTTTTCAAATTTATAATATTCAAGGCAATAAATACGCCACATGTATGTCAGAGAGGCAACCGTATGGCGAGTGGTAATCTGGGCCTTGGAGTGGTATAGAGTCCCTTTGTATCGGGGCATTGTTTTAAACGAAGCAACCGGATTTAAATACGGTTGCTTGAATATCTTAGTTATATAAAAACAGATTAAATTCGAGATATCCTTAAAAAAATACAAATAAAAAGTCTAAAAAACAGACGCGCCTGTATGAATCGGTGCATGGATGTGGAGGAAGCTAGGGAAGCGTACATTACTCTCTGCTTACCCCTTAATAGGGATATAGGCGTGATGGTATGTATGTATATAATTTTTTTTTAAATGCTATCTGTAACACGTGGGCCATTTACGCACCAGGAAATGAAAATAAAATAAAAGTTGTGAGCCAATGCTTCAAAATTATTGAGCATACTTATTGACACCACTGAACGATGGAAAAAAAATGCTACCGATGCTGATGCTACACATAGTACAAGCTTAAAGCTTACTTTGTGACCATGTGTGCAATGCCCTTCATATTATTAGGTATTAATTTTAAATTTTTCAGCGCAACAGATTTTCTGTGACAAAAATTATAGCACTCAAGTTTTCGTGCATAGCGTATGAATGAACGAAGATTCTTTTCAGAAAAGTTTCAATAAACCAAGGCTAGTTAAACCTTTGTTTTTCTCCCTTACACATTGATATAGAACAAAAGTAATAAAACACATTTATAAGCAGCTAAACCTGGTTCAGCGAAATGTTTCTGAATAGAGCAGAATGTTTTTCGAAATAAATATTGAATAAAAGATTGGGCAAACTACTCCGAGGTTTGCCTTCAGAGGGTATTCCCAAAGTGCCCCATAGAGCCTCAAACTACGATAGAAACCTTAGGTACCAAGTCAAAAATAATATTAAATTTGTTAAAAATACCATCACGTTTAAACGGCCTTAGCGGAGGAATTAACCCGTCCTCATTTTTGCTGATGGTATTCGGAGGCAATAACTAACAAGACGCAAACTTGTTGCGGTGTTTATGATTGTATAGCCTCGTTGTATAGATCGGTCACCAATCCCAGGTCCGGCCTTGTTGTCATCTGCTTAACCTTGTTAACGTTAAAGTTGCGCAGTGACGTAGTAATCACTGGAGCCGCTTTTTTCTGAATTATATAAAAACCAAAATGTTGAATACAATCTCTTTTTATGTGATGCTTTTGATTTGATTCTTGTTTTATTTCGAATAAACTCAAAAACTACAGAAACGACATAAAAACTATATGGCCTTATTCAAAATACTTATTGAGTCCTCGAAGAACACTTTACTTATAGAAAGTTGTGTCTCTTTTACGCAAATAAATTTTTGTTACTAAAAAAAAGGGACAAAACCTATAACTAAAGTGTTATTTAAGGACTCAATATTGTTTTATAAATACCGTATTTTACTTTAGAAGAAAAATAATTATTTTAAATAAACGGCCGGCGCGTGTGAAATCGCGATGCACGATATATTTATCTTAATATAAGATTAATTTTAAGTAAAACGTTTATGGCAATAAATTGCACCCTCCGCGAGCATAATTTCGTATTTCTTTTTCTCTACAATATTACAGCCATAGGTGTTTGGAATTGAGTTTGTAGTTCTATCACCATTTCACGGATTGGATAGAAGGCTTTTGCGGTATATTTGAGGCGCTTTGAGAAGCGAGAGAGATTTCCTCGCGAACTTTCTGCCTCAAAGGATTTCTAGAGCGGTATGGTTAGCTTTGCTCGGATAAGTTTTAAACTTGCACCTAAGGTTCTACATTAAGTCTAAAAGGAAACTGCTTACGTACTACTGAATTTACATATAATTTATTTAGGCGGGAGGAAGGATTTTTCTAGCCGACCGACCGGTCTCGTTACTACGACCCATACAGATGCAAAAACCGTCAAGTGACACAGCTTTGGTCGAATAAGTTTTAAACTTGTACCTAAGTTTCTATATTAAGTATAAGGAAACTGCTAACGTTAGGTTAGGTTAGGTACGTTAGTAGTTTCTGTCGTCTGAATTTACATATAATATTTATGTGGAGGAAGGCCTTTACTAGGCACACCGACTGGTCTCGTTACTTCGACCCCATACATATGCAAAAACTGTCAAGTGACCTAGTTATGGTTCGGTTTTAGGCGGTGGGTTCACCGGTTTTCAGGAGACCACTGCATCGATTTTTTGTCGAGGTAGTGGTTGCGAAATGGACGGATTTTTTTTTTGACGACAAAGCAGCGAGGATATTAAAATATCGTAATGTAAATTCCTCTTTGTCGGCGCCCATTTCGTAACCACATCATTAAGCCGACATAGTCGATATTAAATAAATGTTATGAGTATAAAAAATATACGCATATACATACATAATACTCACTACATATACATACATACATATCATCACGGGTGCCTTACGGGGCGCCCGAGACCGCCTAGACGGCCCCAGGGTACCCAGCGGAGAGATTTTAATCCCACCTCGTCGTAACCGATGGTATGAGTCTACACCGAAGAAGTGGCTAGCTCGTCGCGATGTTTTGAATAGACTCAATAACCCATCTATAAACAGTTTCACAAGTTAGTATAGTAAAACCGGGACCGACAGCTTAACGTGCTCTCCGAGGCACTATAGTGGTGTTGTCAAACAAATGTACATATTTTTTTTAATTAAAAACTCATTGGTACACACCGGCATTCGAACTAGGGACCTAAGTGTTTTTAAGTCCAAGGTCTAACCAACTCGGCCACCATATACATACATACTATGACATACCAATATTTATATTGATGTACATATGTACATAATGCTAAAATATAACAGCAACACAATACCCACAGCAGAAACATAGGATGAGAGCAAAAAGAAAAGAACAAGTCACATTGACATATTTAGAAAATGTTTATACACCAGTCACTTAAAGATATACCTACGTGGGTATATTATATAATATACCCATTTTATCTATATGTTTTTACTAAAGGAATGAAATAATCTATCCCAAGGCATCCCCTATAATATTTAATAACCCTTAAGGGCCGAGTTTCCTCATTAACGAACCCATATTCGTTTATCAATCGTTTGGCGTTTTAAGTGTCTATGGGACAGTATAAATTAATAGGATACGACCGGATCGTAAACTATTATAGTAAAGTTGTTTCTCGTTTACAGAGATTCACAATTAAATTTATGCTTTTAATAGACGCTTTATTGAGAATAATTATGTACAATTACGGGTGCCTTACGGGGCTGGAAACCGCCTAGACGGCCTCGTGTACCCAACGCGGTGGGGTTTGAATCTCACCTCATCGTAGCTGCTGGAATTCTGAGTTTAGACCAAACAAGTGGCCAGCTCCTTACGGTGTGAGACAACTAAAGATAGCAAAGATGACAAACCCAAAATAAAAAGTTATAGGTAACTAATCTATGCTCTAAAGGTGGTAACAGTATATGGCAACTCAGACACGTTTGACATTTCATTCGAAAATTAAATAAAACAAGAGTTCATCTCTCTTCCGTATGTACATTTAAATGAGAATGCGCGTTATAACTACCTGTATATGTTAATAATTTTTATTTTGCTTCTTAGATTAATTTCTTCCCTATTATTCAAACTCTTTTCATTTATTATTCAACATAACTTATAACTAACTAGCTGACCCGCGCAACTTTGTCTGCGCGTTTAAATTTAACCGTTTACGCAGCGTACGCTCTTAAAAGGAATATTTTTTTCCCGTTTTTGCAACATTTTTCTTTGTTACTCCGCTCCTATTAGTCGTAGCGTGATGTTATATAGCCTATAGCCTTTCTCGATAAATGGATTATCCAACACGAAAATATTTTTTCAATTCGAATCAGTAGTTCCTGAGATTAGCGCGTTCAAACAAACAAACAAACAAACAAACAAACTCTTCAGTTTAACAATTTAGGTGTCTCTGTAGACGCATGCGTGTATAAAAACATTTACATTTATAACCTACCTACGTACATAATTTATTTGGTTGTCCAAGGATTCCTAAGGACACTTACTCGTACCCACCTATTCATATTTTATAAGGAAAATATGTTATTTTTGGTCTATTTGAACCTGTCTAGAACACGATAGCCTTTCATTCGTAATGCTAATTTAAAATGAATGAGAACTATAATGAATTCCCTAGTCTGAAAATGGCAGTTTTTCTTGATGGTATACAAAATATAATGTTGTTCCTTTGTTGTTTTTTACCGCCCATACAAATGCAAAAACCGTCAAGTATCTAGTCATGTTTCGGTTTTAGTCTGTGGGTTCACCGTTTTTTCGGAGACTGCATCGCTTCTGTGTTAAGGGGCACTATAGATGCATCCTTTCACGTTACGGTTACGAAACGGGCGATTGATTGAAAATACGTCCATGTCGCCGTCCATTTGGTAACTGCATCATGGGAACAATCAATATTGTTAAACAACAATGTATTGATCGACCCCATTCATGGACTTTGTCTGGGTCTGTTTAACATCAGGTAGATACAATGTCAAATGCCATGCACCATTAAAAAAACTAACATAAGCTGTTTTCAAGTCCTCTCAAAATAATGACTTTATATCGGGGATAATCTTGGTCTCGAAAGAGTTTGAATTTCTCGCCGTATTCAGACTCTAAATTAAGAAGTGACTGAAAATTCAACCCTTCCACCACCAAACTTAATTTCAGTCGCATTCACATTCGTTTTATGTTTGTATAAAAACCGCATTCTCATAGTATATTTATTAATCAAGTCCTCGTGCACGGTTGTAGGCTTTATGTCTCACCGTTTAGGTCACAAAATCCTTTAAACTACACTTGGCATTTAGGTTACTGTGCCTCGCCCTACATTAACCCCAGGAAGGTTTGCGTGGCTTTTGTGCCATTAATCAACTTTTATTATAAATGACACGCGTAATGGAGTTTTTAGCCTTGTAGGGATTTGGCAAGCAAACGTGATTTGACAATGTTACCTATGACCAGTTGCGAAATATGCCGTATATATAATTAAATAGTAATATTAACAACGGTTTTAGTCTGCATTCAACAATTTTCAGATAAGTGGCACTTATTATCGAATTGCTTTCTTTCAGGGTGATATTAAATTAGATTCACAATGAAAATTCGTCTCTATCGTCGCCCATTTCGTAACCGTATCAGCTGGCATAGTGAGAGAGCTTTATTGGATAACATTGAATTGTTCGACCCTATTCAGTCTTTGTAGGTCTGCTTACCATCAGGTAATAAAAAATAAAAATAAAACTTGTCTAAATTATTTTATTTGAATAAATCGTTTAAATGAAATATACGTAATCTTTAACAAAAAGTTTTTTGGCGATATGACTGCTATGAGCGATAGCGTTTTTTCCGCTTCGGAAAGTATGGTAAAGCCAGCTCTAGGTACTAAGTATTATACCTCAAAACAATACGAAAGAGTAATGATGATTATTTTTAGTTTTGTTTTATCCAGAAAAACAAAACATTATATATTACATACATACATCACGGGTGCCTTACGTATACGCCTAGACGGGGTACCCCAGGGTACCCAGTGGAGGGGGTTTAATCCCACCTCGTCGTAGCCGATGGTATTAGTCTACACCGAACAAGTGGCTAAACTCGTTGCGATGTTTTGAATAGACTCAATAACCCATCTATAAACAGTTTCACAAGTTGGTATAGTGAAGCCGGGACCGACAGCTTAACGTGCTCTCCGAGGCACTATAGTGGTGTTGTCAAACGTACATATTTTTTTAATTAAAAACTCATTGGTACACACCGGGATTCGAACCAGGGACCTAAGTGTTTTTAAGTCCAAGGTCTAACCAACTCGGCCGCCACGTATACTATTTACATTATATATTATTTATTCCAATTTAAGTATAGATATATAAGTAACTAATTACGTAAACAGCTCATTGACCAGTTATCTGTGGAAGATGGGTAAAATGGATATAAAGAGAAAACCTTACCTACAAGCAAATCCTGACATCCAGCTTGACTGAACCACCATGACTGACTTCATCATGAACATCTTGATTGTATCTTCTATTACGCGATTAAGAGGTATATGCTCACCATTATTCGTTCTGCTAGAAAGCATTCGTTCTGCTAGAAAGCATTATTTCTGCTAGAAAGCATTCGTTCTGCTAGAAAGTATTCGTTCTGCTGGGAAGCATTAGTTCTGCTAGGATGATATGATATTATGTACTTATTATCATAATTTAGAGGCTGTGCTGAGACACAGTCCATTCTTCGGTACTACAGAAATCTTATTGAAAAATAATTTTGATGCATAAACAACTTTTTGAAAAATACTCTTCGAAGTATGATATTAACTCAAAAATATTCGACAAGGCATTTTACTTGGAAATTCGGTGTCTGAAATATTCGTTCTAAAAATAGTTGCTTGGGGATGCAAAATGTAAAGCGGGCTCAGTTGTTTGTACGCCCGGGACGTTAGTGCCTCTAGACGGTGCATTTATATTTGTGTGCGGGATATCGACCCGAATATGTGGGTCAACTAGCTTAGTCGATTCGTCAAATAACGTGCTCAATTTTATAAAAAGTGTACCGACTAGTTGGTAGAAATGCTAAAAACAAAAGCTTGTGGGATTTTATTTTTCACACTTTTTTAGTTCACCTTTGTATATACGAGTATGTACGAGTATATGTAACTGGAGAAACTTGTTAAATTGAATGGAGATCTCTAAAAACCTGAAAGCCCTATTAATAAGTGTTTTAGGCAATCGACATTTTTTTATTTTTTTATTGGAGCAAAGCATGTAACTTTGTATCTACCTGGTGGTGAGTAGACCTACATAGTCCATGAATGGAGTCAATCAATATATTGTTGTTTAGCAACATTGATCGCTCCTACTATGCCGAATACGAAATTGGCGACGACAAAGACTTAATTTTATACGTTTAACGTATTTCCTAAATAAAATGTGTACAATTTTTATTTTGATATCTGTTTTATAAATTCATTTGGCAGAATAAGGCTTCTAGTATAATATATTAATATTTAGAACCGTTTAGTTACATGTCTTGTATGTGTGTCAATGTATACCAAAAAGCTCTGCAAAATGAATATTTTATAAAGAAGTTTACCTTTTCCCGTACGGTGACCATAAAATAGCAATTTTATTTTATATAGTACGACTATTCTTTTTTAATAGATACATATATACGACCTCACAGTTAACTGTAGATAATTAAAACTTAAGCCGCCTCCAAAGTCTAGTGGTTGCGCCGTTATTTGACAGTTGTTCTTAGGCAGTGTCGCAGAACGGCATCACCAATGAAGACTATAACCCTTGCATCAAAATTGTGTTAATAAATTATTCAAGTTGTACCCTTAGTCTTAAGTTAGTTTGTAAGTTTTATTGTAAATATAATAAATTTGTGTGATAAACGTATGCTTTAATTCCACCTCTGTCAAGGCGCCCTGAGAGTTGTAAGAGTCCCTTTCCTTGAGCCGGTGGTAGAAGATTCTCTTATCTCGAGAGGGATAAGAAAATTGGCTACAAAATTGACTATGTGTCTAGAGGTCGTGGGTTTGATACCCACTCTTGACAAAACAATATATTGTGTTTTCCATAGTCTGGGTGTATATAAAATATAATATGTATTGGTATCGTTGTTTCTGGTACATTAATACAAGACTGTATAGAACTTAGTTTATGACCAAGGCAAAAAAAAAATTAAAGGTCATACTTATTATTATTATTTTAACTTAAATAAAATAATGTAAGTTGTTAATATTTAAAAGAGATAAGATAATGATTGCGACAATTATGGTTGATAACGTAAAACTACTCGTAGAACTAGTGCCTGAATATATAAGGGAAATATATTTGTAAGGGAAATATATTTGTAAGGGAAATATGTCAAATTTTAACTTTGACGTGCAGCTATATCCAAATCATAGTAGAATAGGCCCCTTGGTGTAAAAATAGAAAAAAATTTAAAGATACAATCACAATTACATTTTATAGTGAAATTAAGACATTTGATAGAGAGTATAAATGTACTTTTAATATTATTTAAGTTACTTAAACCAATAAAATAATGCTATTATTTATTCAATTATTTTCTTTTATTACAGGTAATGGCTGAAACAGTAAAATAGCTATCAAAACACTGATGGAGTTTCCATCAATAAAGTATGTACTTATTTAAACATTTTTTATTATTATATTTTTTTACATTTTCTGTGGCCATATTCGGTATCTTATAACGGAAACGGAAAGGTTAGTTTGTCAAATTTATGAAATCCCATAAAAACAATCAGCAACAACGACTCCTATAAAACTCATGAACTCCATTCCCTTGTATGTATTAGAGGTGGTTTTGGTTTGATGGTTTTTTGGCATTTCGTGCACATTAAGGATTTCGTTATTATGACAATCTAATGTAGGTAACATTAGATTGTTAAATGAAATAGATGAAATAACTACGAGCTATTAATATATAAAGTTATAATATATCTTATAACTTGTAATATATAATAAGCTGTTTTATTTAATAGCTACTAACTTAAATTATTACGTGGTGGCCGAGTTGGTTAGACCTTGGACTTAAAAACACTAAGGTCCCTGGTTCGAATCCCGGTGTGTACCAATGAGTTTTTAATTAAAAAAATTATGTACATTTGTTTGACAACACCACTATAGTGCCCCGTAGAGCACGTTAAGCTGTTGGTCCCGGTTTCACTATACCAACTTGTGAAACTGTTTATAGATGGGTTATTGAGTCTATCCAAAACATCGCGACGAGCTAGCCACTTGTTGGGTGTAGACTCGTAGTCGGGATTAAAACCCCTCCGCTGGGTACCCTGGGGCCGTCTAGGCGGTCTCGGGCGCCGTAAGGCACCTGTGAAGATATATATAACTTAAATTATTCAAATATACAAAAGACGATTTTTAACGTTTTCTTTATATACTCTACAAATGTCAAAATTGTGTTTAACTTCAATCTTAACTGGTGTAAAGTATCAATGAGGTCAAATGTAGAGCACGCTTACTGTGTAAATGCCTATTCACTCTTTTCTTTAGGGCGATCCAGATTGTACGCTCCACTTCTCATGGTATCATAAAGATCTCATTTCCTGTCAATGATGTTAATATCGTAAGCATAATCATACTTTTTAATGTTCCCATTAAAAGCTTACATTGACTTTAGCTGTCATAAAATTTATCAAGAAAAAATATTGTCCGTCATAAAACCGAAATGTATAGTCTTCCTACAATAAAACTGTTGCCATTGCCGAGAGTTTACAATCGTTGGCTGTTAGAAAGCGCATGTAAAATAAATAATTCAATCATCTCTAATGTATTACTCTGTGGTGACTGGTTGAGCTGTTAGTTGAAAATAGTAGTAGAGTCGTACTAGATAACTTTTCATATCGAGTTTTGCGAGTCTATTGCGTGCAATCAACTGATCCAAAGACTAGGTTCACAAGTATTTTAGAAGTACGAGTTTTCGAAGCCTTCAGAGTATATGAAAGTACAGATTCGCGTCGTCGACATACTCAAGTTTCAGGTGGACTATGTGATACCTAGTTGAAATCAATGAAAGTTACCTTATAAGAAAATATGTAATTGTATTAATTAGCTGATAGAGAAGGCTCGGAGAGCACGTTAAGCTGTCGGTCCCGGTTACACTATACCAACTTGTGAAACTGTTTATAGATGGGTTATTGAGTCTTTTCAAAACATCGCGACGAGCTAGCCACTTGTTCGGTGTAGACTCAATCCATCGGCTACGACGAGGTGGGATTAAAACCCCTCCGCTGGGTACCCTGGGGCCGTCTAGGCGGTCTCGGGCGCTGTAAGGCACCCGTGATGATATGTATGTATGTAGCTGATAGTTTTCTGGAAATAAATAAATAAATTAACTGTATATCAAAGTTAAAATTTGTCAGATTTTTCATGTCAATTTTAACGTTGATATTGATTTTATCAATTGATTTAGTAGAAAAAGTCACAGGCTTTTTACTATATCAACGTTTACCTCCCCAGCGTTCCATCTTTCTAAGAAATAAAAAAAATCATAAAAGCTCTTGAAAGATCTCAAAGATCCAGATGAATAAATGAATAAAAAATTCTTTATTACACAAAAGCTTAACCCTATTGTACAAAGGCGAGCTTAATGCCTTAGGCAGCCAGCTACCAGCTAACCTTTGGAAGATTGACCAATAACAGGCAGAGTGCTGATTTATTTTCAAGAAGAATCCATATCTTGAATAAGGCCAAAATTCTTCAAAAGATGCGAATGTGTTCTTCGCATAATTAAGTTTTTGAACCTTGTTTGGAATGTTTGTTTACGACGACACAAACTTCGAACAGTAGTTCAAAGTACAAAATTATTTGTTTTGCGTGACAACTTGTAGATATCTAACAACATATGATTGATTGCGCTTTCTAACGTTGTAGTACCTTAGAGGGAGGTATAACGGTTTCTTTCCCCACAGGAACGGGTCTCGCTTCCCCCATACTGTACCGTTTTTAATGACAATTTCCGTGCAGATTTCGACCTTGGCACGGTACGCAAAATGGAACTATTGTCAAATTTATGAACGAATTCTTACTCGGTTGAAATTTTGCCTAATGCGTAAAATTTTACGTGGAGGTATTAATTATTTAGGGCTTTGTAAGTGGGTCATATTTTAGATTTTAGAGCTCTTCTTTACAATTTGAAATGTCAGAGTGTCTGAAACTTCAGTAAATCAAATTGGTTTTGAAATTAAAAATGTATTTTGTGCCTACTTTATTTTATTTGGTAATATAAAGGATATTTTTGAACTGTCAAGAGCGTCTCGTACAATCATATTATAAAAACAAAATGTTTCGTATGTATTTATATATTATATAGAAAATAGGCCGGTTTCATTACAACCGATATGATCTATTTATTTTTTGAAAAGTTCTGCACCCTAAGCATATTTCACTCTCTCAAAGATTAGCTGGTAGAAAATGCCTAAGGCATTAAGCTCGCCTATGTACAATTTTGTGCAATAAAGAATTTTAAATAAATTAATTAACCGTCCATACAAATGTAAAAACCTTCAAATAACCTAGTCAAGTTTCGCCTTTAGCCTGTGGGTTCACCGGTTTTCAAGAGCCTTTATGAGTCAAATGATTTAGTCGGCATAGTGAGATTAATGCTAGTCAAGTATTGATTGACCCATTTGTCAGACTCTGTAGTTCTGATTACCATCAGATATAAGGCCACATTCCGTGCTTCATAAAGAGATGCCTACCATAATCAGAATATGTTTCAGGTAGATTAATTTTTATTGCTCATTTGTAATCTGTGGGGAAAAACAATATAAATACTCAATTAATACCTCTCTCACGTAAGAAATATCAAAAAATATTTTATCAGGCTCGGCATTCCCAGGCGTCATCGAAAAATGGCGGATCGAAACCAATTGAATTCCTAATCTTTTCGAAGTACGCACCAATTCCTTGAGGTCGTAATAGGAAGTTGGGGCATTATTAAGGCTGTGTTTTGTACAAACATTTACATTTGATTGTTTCGGGAATTATTGTAGGTAAATAATATATTTAAAAAAAAACGTTGATTACTTAAATATATTTTTATTTATTGTTTATTAATTAGGCAGTGCATCTTTCCTTAACATTAAAACTGCACGCTAAATAACCATTTATTTAAAACCTTTTTCTTCATGAACAAAATAGTGAAGTTTTAAATAAATAATTTACTTATTAAAATAAATAATAAAATTTACGCTCAGCCCAACACCCAGTTCAGTGTATATTAGAATAAATTTATAAGAAAAGTGTAAGAAAAAAGTATTTAAGTATGCATTAATGAGTCTAGAAAAGCTTAGATTACACACAAATTATATATATCTTTTTATTGGTATAGCTGTATCCTAAACAACTAGGATTGGACCGAAATCCTATTGGTTGTGTCGCAAATTAGAAACATCTCAGTTCATTTCTGCTTTAGCGATGTAAAGAGGTGTAATACATTTCCTATTTGCTTTAACAAAAAAAAATATATACGGTTCATCTCTACAATTATCATCAACACATGTCTTAAATTTTTTACTGCGGATTTAGGAGATAGAGGAAAGAAATTTAAACAATAAAACAAAGGCTCCGGCGGGACGTGCGAACAGGGGCCCTACCGGGAAGCCACATGAAATACCGATCGACACGTCGATCGGTCGAAAGCGAAGATAAAATGTATGTGATTTGACGTTTCTCGGCGATCGAGTTCTATCCATAGACAATATTTCCTATACAATTTTATCCATCGGTTTGTCGATGTGGCTTCCCGGTAAGCCCCCTCGGCAATAGCTGGGCGAACAATGGTAGCAAAAAGGTCGAAATAAAAGCAAAAATAAACGAGAAAAGAATCGGCTGATTAAAGCTCTTTATCGGTAATAAGCTCTCCTTTATACGTCTGCATAAAGGAGATGAAATTCAGCGACTTTAGCACTGAAACCAAGAATTCCGTAACTATTAGAGTTAAACTGACAGACAAAGGAGCCCAGTAATCCTAGAATAAAACCCAAGTCTAGACGTATCAAGTACACGTTCCCGTCTCGCTTTCTTTCTTACTTATTTTTAATCCTTTTGTTCGTATATCTTAAGTACCGGGACTCGAAATTTAGCGCCCACTGCTTTTTTATTAAGAGCTTTATTATTTTTCCGTCTATCGGGTAAGACAAGGGTTTTTTTTATTGGAGCACGATATCTGACTTCGATCTGGAGTCGATTAACATTTGTTGTTTAAGAACATTGATCGTTCCCACTATGCCGTTTAGCTGATGCGATTACTAAATGGGCGGCAACTACATTTAGTCAAATATTTAAAATATGTAGGTATAATACCACAACATCTTTGTTTATATTTTATTCGATTCCACTTGTATTCATGAACCATTTTATATTGAACAAATCGATCAATGTGCGCAGGTGCAAAACGTGCAACCGAAGAAGAAAAAAGGGGGAATATAAAAGCTTGATCTAAGTCACCAGTTGGGATATACTGGATATTTATTTTTACAGTTACAAAAATAAAAATGTCTTTAGTATCACTTAAAGTAATACTCAAGACATGTTTATTTAAGTTTATTAAACATACCATGATTTTTTTCTAAAAAAAAATCTCTAAAATTTAATTAGGCACGATATGAATGCCTGTATGCTTAAAATTACTCCAAGAAATACATATTGTCTACGAATCAAGCAAATAAAATACCTTTACACAAGTGGCGGGGTCTCAATTGTGAGTATAGTCACAGAAGAAATCATGTATAGTATAAGAGAAGACATGTTTCGTTATTTTCATCATAGGTTGTACTTTTTATATATATATATATATATCATCACGGGTGCCTTACGGCGCCCGAGACCGCCTAGACGGCCCCAGGGTACCCAGCGGAGGGGTTTTTAATCCCACCTCGTCGAAGCCGATGGTATGAGTCTACACCGAACAAGTGGCTAGCTCGTCGCGATGTTTTGAATAGACTCAATAACCCATCTATAAACAGTTTCACAAGTTGGTATAATGAAACCTGTGATGATATATATATATATATATATATATATATATCATCACGGGTGCCTTACGGCGTCCGAGACCGCCTAGACGGCCCCAGGGTACCCAGCGGAGGGGTTTTTAATCCCACCTCGTCGAAGCCGATGGTATGAGTCTACACCGAACAAGTGGCTAGCTCGTCGCGATGTTTTGAATAGACTCAATAACCCATCTATAAACAGTTTCACAAGTTGGTATAATGAAACCTGTGATGATATATATATATATATATATATCATCACGGGTGCCTTACGGCGCCCGAGACCGCCTAGACGGCCCCAGGGTACCCAGCGGAGGGGTTTTTAATCCCACCTCGTCGAAGCCGATGGTATGAGTCTACACCGAACAAGTGGCTAGCTCGTCGCGATGTTTTGAATAGACTCAATAACCCATCTATAAACAGTTTCACAAGTTGGTATAATGAAACCTGTGATGATATATATATATATATATATATATATATCATCACGGGTGCCTTACGGCGCCCGAGACCGCCTAGACGGCCCCAGGGTACCCAGCGGAGGGGTTTTTAATCCCACCTCGTCGAAGCCGATGGTATGAGTCTACACCGAACAAGTGGCTAGCTCGTCGCGATGTTTTGAATAGACTCAATAACTCATCTATAAACAGTTTCACAAGTTGGTATAATGAAACCAGTGATGATATATATATATATATATATATATATATATATATATATATATATATATATATATATATCATCACGGTTGCCTTACGGCGCCCGAGACCGCCTAGACGGCCCCAGGGTACCCAGCGGAGGGGTTTTTAATCCCACCTCGTCGAAGCCGATGGTATGAGTCTACACCGAACAAGTGGCTAGCTCGTCGCGATGTTTTGAATAGACTCAATAACCCATCTATAAACAGTTTCACAAGTTGGTATAATGAAACCGGGACCGACAGCTTAACGTGCTCTCCGAGGCACTATAGTGTTGTTGTCAAACAAATGTACATAAATTTTTAAATAAAAACTCATTGGTACACACCGGGATTCGAACCAGGGACCAAAGTACTTTACTTTAGGCTAATATGAGTTTCTACTGATCAAATCGAACAACTTTTCCCAATGGTGGGACCATTGGTGTGCAAAAATATTTTGGTTTCGCCATACAAATTGGTCATTACTAGTTTGTATGGAGAAGACTTTTTTTTATTTGTGACACATGGTTCCGTAGGAAAAGTTGTTTAG
Source organism: Monopis laevigella (assembly GCA_947458855.1). Lineage (NCBI taxonomy): Eukaryota > Metazoa > Arthropoda > Insecta > Lepidoptera > Tineidae > Monopis > Monopis laevigella. Next base: position 8,013,082 of record OX381581.1, on the reverse strand, counting down.
TAGAGCCTCAGATTAGCCCAAAGTACAACCTTTCAAATTCAATCTATTCAAAAAAGTTGTTGAAATAAAACCTCTGTCTAGCTAGACGATCAAAATTATTATTATTATAAATGACTTATTTCGCCGTCATAAAATATATTGTCAAGTATATTTATTGTAAACCTTTAAAATTCACTTGTATACAGGTATACAAGTTAATCCTAATATGATATTTTAAAATTATAAGCGAAAAATTTCTTTAAGATCCTCCGAAGATTACCCCTCTGTATTTCCAGCGATATCCTTTGGAAAAAATATGATCTTGCTCGATTGATGACTTATTTTAATTTAATTTTATTGGAGCACGGCATGAACTTTGTATCTACCTAGTCGTGGTTTATGGGTTTTGTATAATAATTAAACGTACTACAACACTATTGTGTGTGAACTGCAAAAAGTCGCTTAGAATGCCACGACGCGACAGTAGGTATAAAGCACAGCAAACTAAACAGATTTCATGTCGACTGCTTACACGTAGGTTACTGAAAGATGTAGTAGGAGTCCAATTTGTGGAGCGACTGTACTGCCCAAGGTCGATCACTAACTCTGTCAAGGTCGCCGTTACTATTCGGCTGCCCAGACCCGAACCACAGTATGTTATGTAGTACAAACCTGCATGTAGTCTACCACCCCTATGGTTGAAGTACTATTTCCAAAACAGTTCGGGGAAAGTGAAAAAAGTTAATTAAAATAAATTAGAAACAAAACGTTTATAGCTTTGCTCACGATTAATTAAGTTTTTAAGTCCTGGTAACCTCAGTATGCCAAAACGTAACCAACCTGTGTTTTGTTCATTAGTTTTTACGTGTCATGTACTGAGGATAGAATAGAATAGAAAAATATTTATCCAATAAAATACAATATATAAAAATATATAACAATCTTAAACTAACATTAGGACATTTTTATATTATAGGACGGATTAAATATTAAAATAAATGGCATTTAAAAAATAATGTTTATAACGCAACAGTAAAAAAGCTTATGAGACCCAAACAAAACTACTCGTATATCTGTATACATATCATCTTGGAAATGCGATTAAATTTGATACAGCTTTTAAAGAATTATATCCAGGTATAATTCCTGGGTATAATTCTTTAATCCAATGAGCTAGCATTTATAAGTTTTTGGAATGCACTTTCAAATATACTTTAAGTTTCAAATATGTTTATACGTGTGAAATATTTGTCTTTAAATCTGTACAGTTTGTTATGGTCTGGGTGTTTATAAAATATAATATGTATTATAACGTTGTTTCTGCCTAGAGCTCAGTTTGTGACCAGAGCAATGTGTGTAATTGTCTTACATATTATTATTATTTATAATATCAGAGCGGTCTTGTTAAATTTGGTTTATTAAAATTCTAAATGATTTTTTTGCTAATTTCTTTTGTACTGTATTTTAAAATATTACATCTACGCATAACCGCACTATACAAAGTCAAGGCCTCCGCGTGGCCTAACGAATCTTTATTAAACCCTCCGGAACCCGGCTAGGGTCGCTCTGGGGGTTCTGAGAAATGCTGCGGGGCTAGATTAACAGCCTTCGCTTTTCCCTTCGCACACGATTGCGTTCAAGCGATTACGTTTTTCCTTCGCTTTTATTTCGTAGGTTGTACACTGAAACGCAGGCTGTCGTTTGAGCGATTAGAGATGTGATTTTACCGGTGTTTCATAGACAATTTTATATTTTTTAAACGGGAGCGCTGTCATTTTGACATCACCGCAAAAAGTAAACAAACTCCTCGATTTTACAAAATATAAATAAATTGTATTATTTTGTATTATTTTAATTTTTAATACTAGTAAGCTAGTAATATAACAAAAAACATAATGCAGAAGTATAATATTCTAATCTTGTGATGAATTTGTTCATAAATACGTAAGTGCAGTTATGAATGAACTTTATTAGTACCTAACTACTTTTAACCAATCTTTGATTTTAGCATTACGTTTTATTCATATTTATTGCCCTTGTAATGCTATAGGCTCTGAAAAATTGGAGTGTTTCATAATATAAGTTAAATAATTAAAGTGACCTAGCTAAATATAACTATTAAGTTTGTGTGGTTTTTATTTTGGATAAAAGAAACACTTATAAAGTTTTATGTGGGTGTTTAGGTCTTTATTTATTAGTCAAAGCTATTTTATAATATTTATAGATATATTAATAATATGTATATTTGTTTTCAGAACCCTATAAAAAGATAAGTGGACCTAACTAAGCTAACATTGTCTGCATAGGGTATTTTTGGACTACTTTAAACCCAATTTAACGTGATGCAGGTACTGCAGGCTATAAAATTATACTCCCTGTTTGTAGACTAGAATTCTTGGTACACTAGCAATAGTACTTGAAGAACGGGAGATTTGTTGAACTTATGATGCAGATAAATAAACATTCAAAAGGATCACAACATGAAACCAAAAATAATAAATATTACAACCTCACAAATAATATTCAATAAATTAAATAATCCACAATTGCCCAGTAATATTAACTATGCTCAAGGTGCAAAAATATTTAAAGATTAAAAACTCAACTAACAAATCGGACAGTGTGGAGTCCACTGTTTTTGTAGTATAGCATACATACATATCATCATAAGTGCACCACCTAGACAGCCCCAGGGTATCCCACATCGTTGTAGCCAATGGTATGAGTCTACACCGAACAAGTGGCTAGCTCGTCGCGATGTTTTGAATAGACTCAATAACCCATCTATAAACAGTTTCACAAGTTGGTATAGTGAAACCGGGACTGACAGCTTAACATGCTCTCCGAGGCACTATAGTGGTGTTGTCAAACAAATGTACATAAATATTTAGGTACTTAATTGAAAACTCATTGGTACACACAGGGATTCGAACCAGGGACCTAAGTGTTATTAAGTCCAAGGTCTAACCAACTCGGCCACCACGTAATGGTATAGCAAGTACATCAATATAATTTTGTCTTAAACAGAACTGCACTGCTATAAAACTTCATTTATGTTGGAATAGATTAACATTTAATAGGTATATTAAAAAATAATTGAGATAATTAAATTTAATAGATCATTTATATGTAATATAACATTATAAACTATCCTATCTATTGATGAAACACCTGAATAAATATATTTTTAAATATTGATTCTTTTTCATTTACATATCACACAGTAACAAAAATGAAAGTAGCATTTCATGTTATTTTTTACATTCATGCCTTGTTTGTACAATTCCTAGTTCATACAATGGCAATTGTTTTCCTAGTTTGTGCAATTGCTTATTCATGCAATCACTAATTCATACAAAATGTTAAAAGATGAGAAGCCCTAAACGGAGAGACATTTTATTATTACCTATAAATTCATGTACTCTGTAGGTCTGTTTACTAGCAGGTAGGTACACATTCACATGACCTGCTCTCATAAGACTAAGATCAGACTAGGTATTCTTACCAACAGGTAGGCACAGAGTCACATGACCTGCTCTAATAAGAATCAGTCGTCCTTATTCATTGACTCTGTAGGTCTACTTAATCATACCTTAGAGTCCTTGATGAGAATGACTGATTCATTATAATATGAGACATGCTCTTTTAATGTCATCAATCGTCCTCATTTATGGACTGCAAGTCTGCTTACCACCAGATAGGTACATAATCACTCGTGCTCTCATAGAAGTTGGTCCTCATAGATTCAAAAATTGCTGAGCTCCTATTTATAAAAAAAATAGTAATAAATGAACTTTATAGTTCTCCATATCTAGGATTCTGATTTTTTTTTAAATAATTTGAAATACTATTTAACAAATCATTGATTTGAATATATAATAGATACTTTGAAATGATAAGCAGTTATAATGTTAGGGATTGAACCCAATAATAAATTAAAATGGGAAAGGTGAAATTCCAGTGTCTAAAAGCACCTCTAGTATCATCATTTTATCTTTTGTTATTAACCTTTTATCACCACATTGTTATTTTTTATTTTAAAGGTTAATAATAAAAGTATACCCTAGAACTACATCGGAGGCTATGCAGGGATGCAGGTTTGGTTCCAGTGTCATCCATCCCCAAGCTTGTAAAATTATATGTCAATAGTTGATTACAAAAGTATGCACCTTACACTGGTTCAGAGCATGGAAGTAGGTTTTGTTGTCTAGTGAATAATAACAACAATGGTAGGTACCAATTAAGAGATCATTGATATGAGTGTGCACTATTTTTGTGGTTAGTCAGATATATAGGATATGTATGGTTGGTTGTGCATGAATACTCATACTGACTACACCATATAAATATAGATGTATGTTAGAAAAGGCAAACATACAGAAATGCAATAATGCCTCATAGAAAGTTGTTTATACTTCATATCTAAGATTCTAAATATGCCCTATACACTAGGTCGGAGGCTATGCAAGGATGCAGATTTGGTTCCGAGCTTGTAATGGTATTAATAGGTGATTTGAAAAGTATGCACCATACACTGGTTCAAAGGCTGTGTAAGGAGCTGTGTAGGTTTTTTTGTTGGATCCATTGTCCAGTGAAGAATATCAACAACAATGGTAGGTACCTACTAATTAAAAATCATTGATAAGAGTGGGCACTGTGTTTATGCAATGCTAAGCATACATATCCATAACTGCACAAGTTAGTCAAATATATGGGATGTGTATGGTTAGCATTGCATAAACAATCATACTGACTATAACATAGGTACCATAGCAATGCTACAAAATTTATTGTGCAATAAAAGTCCCATATCTAAATGTCTGTGGATGAAATATTTTTTTCACAAGCATTAATGTGTTTTTAATTTACAAATGACTTATGAGTTAGGGGCTAGGGGTGGGGGGAGCATGATAATATAAATAAACAAAAAGTTACTTGTTGATGAGTACAACAATTATTCGCTTTTAATTAAATATATGCAACTTCAAAGTATTATTATTGTTAAATACACTACTATTAAATGTTTGTCTAGTCTATTCTTAAAGGAGTTCACTGAGTCCACACTTTCCCGTACCATGTATCCATAACTTGATTAAATAATACATGTTTCCTAGGATTACTATGGCTTGGTGTTTTTATCATCTTCTGTGAATGTCCTCTAAGGTCTGTGTTGATGTTGAGTGTGATTTGAATATGTAGAAAATGTTGTATTGAAAGTCACTCTTAACTATTGAATTACTTATCACAAATACAAATCATTTATTGCACTTTTGTTTGTTACTTAAAAAACCACCACTTGTGCAATATTTCTTTAACAATAAAAGAGTTCACCGTGCCTTTTTTACTAGGCCAATATATACTAGAATTATCACAAAATGTTAGTCTTGTTGATCACTGTTGAGCATCATGTTCATGGCAGACTCGCTGTTTGCAATTAGCCACGAGGTTAGGCCTTTTTGCCTGCGTCGGCTGACTACTCCAACCAAGCTCATTCCAGAAGGCGACGAGATATCTGGGACTTCCACAAGCCTCAAGGAGAAACCTCAGTGTTCCTAGGATTTTCGCCGTTGTGGAACCACTCCGGTGCAATAAAACAGCACATGGGTGTTTCATCAGTTTCCATGCAACTTCTTTATAGAGGAAGCGCACTATTAAACATAGGCTAATGCTTGAAAAGGGTGCTTCTTCGTCAGGGTCTGCTAGTCCATCTGGCTGGATGCCTTGACAGTTTGTGCCAAGTGTATCCATAACTTGATTAAATAATACATGTTTCCTAGGGTTACTATGGCTTGGTGTTTTTATCATCTTCTGTGAATGTCCTCTAAGGCCTGTGTTGATGTTGAGTGTGATTTGAATATGTAGAAAATGTTGTATTGAAAGTCACTCTTAACTATTGAATTACTTATCACAAATACAAATCATTTATTGCACTTTTGTTTGTTACTTAAAAAACCACCACTTGTGCAATATTTTTTTAACAATAAAAGAGTTCACCGTGCCTTTTTTACTGGGCCAATATATACTAGAATTATCACGAAATGTTAGTCTTGTTGATCACTGTTGAGCATCATGTTCATGGCAGACTCGCTGTTTGCAATTAGCCACGAGGTTAGGCCTTTTTGCCTGCGTCGGCTGACTACTCCAACCAAGCTCATTCCAGAAGGCGACGAGATATCTGGGACTTCCACAAGCCTCAAGGAGCAACCTCAGTATTCCTAGGATTTTCGCCGTTGTGGAACCACTCCGGTGCAATAAAACAGCACATGGGTGTTTCATCAGTTTCCATGCAACTTCTTTATAGAGGAAGCGCACTATTAAACATAGGCTAATGCTTGAAAAGGGTCCTTCTTCGTCAGGGTCTGCTAGTCCATCTGGCTGGATGCCTTGACAGTTTGTGCCTTGTGGGAAAGTCTGTCGCTTTCGGTGACCATTTTCATAAATTATATATTTTTTTTGTTTAATTACAATGCCGTAAATATGAAATTATAAATGTTTCGTACAGAAAGCACGAAAAATTTGGTGTCGTTTCAGAAACGAACGTACGTCTTCGTTTTCTTTAATGTCAAACTGTCAAAATGGCTCTTTATTCTACCGATTTTAGGCTTTACCGACGTTTTACCGTTCGTTAGCGCACTCAAAAAACGAAAGCCGCAAGGTGTGCCACGTGACCATCGTTTTTGATGCCGCTAATCTACCGATTTTCAAAAACGCAGTCGTTAGCGTTAAACGAAGCTTCGTTTTATGGCTGCACTCTAACCCCGCTGGACTAAAAACCTACAGTTTAGGTCCCCGTATTTATTTTATAGTAAATTATTTACCTAATTAGGTTTTTAATATTACCTATTGGTAAAAAAATACTCGTTAATAGTTTCGCTCATTTCGTTCAATAGCTGTGCCCTGAAAAAAAACAGGATTACCTATACAAGATATTTGATATAATGTTAACTGTTTTTTAAAAACATTATAACTAAATTTCCTTGATAGAAAAAAAACGTAAATCCCAGCGTTTCTGTCTAATTAATTTCTATTTGATGTAACTTACATATCTCATATTATTTAGTTATATATCTTTTTTGGTTTTGATACATTTACATTATTGGTAATTTGATTTGCTTTATGCCTTTAACAATCTTATGAGTTAACACATATTGTCACGGTAATAAAAGCTACGGAAAAGCTTCATAGTATCCATTGAAGAAACCAGGGTGCGAGGATATATATCAATGGATATATATCCTTTTTTTTAAGTTTTAGAAAACTAATATATTTTCATAAGTCAAGGCTGTATGAGCTAGATTCCTTTGCCTTAAACCTAAATTTAAAAAAGAATAATCTGTAAGTTGATTTGTTAAATTATAACATAATATATATTCTTTAAGGTAAACTGTAGACGCGTGTTTATATTATATTTTTCAAATTTTTTTATTGTTTACCAGTTAGGTAAGGAATTACAATTTTATAATAGTATAAATACAAATAATAAGTAAACCAAGTCAAATATTGTGATTAAAATAAATGATTAAGAGGCAATTAAATGTTATTATTAAAAGGTTCCTTATTTACTTGCTTACTTACTTAGGTACCTTCTTTAACAAAATAAATAACTAATATGTACCTAATTAAAATTAAATCTATTATAGTGATAAAAGGCTTTCAAACAATAAAAAATAATTATTTGGATATATATCTGATATATATCAAAAATCCGATTTTTTTATTTTTATTATAAAAGTCGGATTTTTTCGCACCCTGGAATAAACCATAAAATTTATTTTTATTATTACAAAAATAATCAATTTCATTTAAAATAAAATCCTAGTTCTCTTATACTTTATTTATATAATAAGAAAAGTTCGAATAACTGTTGATATTGGCAAATAAAAACGAAACAAAACCAAAGATATACGACTTGGTATCTTCGCCACAAGGGACCGATATGAATTTTCTTTATAATAAGAAAGAATGGAAACTGAGCCGAGGAATAAAAGAAATATTTTGTGCTCCAATAGGTATATAAAGAAAGACTTTATTAATCCCTTGACTCGTTTTGTCCCCAAGTTCAATTATTTTCAAAACACATATACAGGGTAAATTTTTCAAGTGTGCCTTCAAGGCCAAATCCTAAACTACAAGGAACAGCAAAAAATGCCCAAAGGAATCACGGGACCGATTTTGATAAAAACTAAAACTGCATCATTAGATTTTTGAAAAAAAAATTCTACTAGCCGGAAATCGTCCCGGTTGATTTTGAAAAAAAAAAGTCATGCTGTATTATTACACCAACTGTTAGTGTCGCTTATAAAAACTAAAACTGCATCATCAGATTTTTGAAAAAAAAAATCTCCTAGCAGGGAATCGAACCAGTTCTTTTGAAAAAAAAGTCATGCTGTATTATTGCACCAGCTGATAATTTCGCTTATAAAAACTAAAATCATTCAATTAAAAAAAAAACTCCTAGCCCTTCCGGGGAATAAAACCGATTGATTTTGAGAAAATAAAAAGTCATGCTGTATTATTGCACCAGCTGATTTCTGTAGTACACTTTCTTTATTTTCTATGAGATTTATAATAATAATGGTTAATGACCCCCATAGTACAGCGCCCAAGAGTGATAAAATTGCTTGAAAAGTCAAAATTTTGTATTGAAAACAATTTTTGTTATCAAAAGTATTTTATCACAATTTGCTTGCCGCCATGCTAAGGGGGCATATTACCCACCCATAGTTTTACAAGATTTACGACTACATAAATAACTGAAGTCTTCTACATCTCTTTGATTAGCTCCTAATTAAATAAATGTAGACATATTTTTTAAATTAAAGACTCATACCAAGGGGAGTTTATACCCGTGATAGAAACACTTGCTGTTTATGCCACTGTCTAACCAACTTAGCAACTATAGTCAGTTTCACGAAAGAATTCCAGCGGCAATAAGTGGAACTAATAAAATTGAGAGCAAACAAAATATGCAAAATATTAGTACCTACGCTGTCAACATTACTTTCTTAGTTATATAAATTCTATTTACTAAAATTAATCGAATTCACCCTTAAATAGTATTTTGGTGAGTCTTAAAACTGAGATTACAACATTCCTTCGCGCGACTGCAGCGCCTCGTCAAAAGGAATCTTTTATAAAACGAACTTTATATAGATATATATATATATTACATTCGCATATGAATGTTATTGTAAAGGCAGATATTAAAGTTATACGTAGGTAACTAAATAATTGAGTCCCTGGCACTGGAGGTTTACATAAATAAACGCGAAATAGTACCTAGCTAGAATCCTTTTGAATGACAAATGAATTCTTGAAATGTATACGTAGGGTTAATAAACTTTTATGTTGCCGACCTTACCTCTTTTAATTAATTAAAAGCCCTTTTAGGATATCTTTATAATATGTATATTATTACTTGCTATTATTTTAAAGTGTATTTATTTATTTTTAATGTATATTAATTAATGTAAGCATTAGTATGTTTATTATATTATTATATAGTGAGTGTTAGTATGTAATACATACGTATGTATGTATATTACATAGGGCTTATTCACAAAAACTTATTGAGGCCTTGAAGAACACTTTATTTATAGAAAGTATTGTCTCTTTTACACATATACAATTTTGTTGCTAATAAAAACAGACAACACCTTATATAACTAATGTGTTCTTCAAGGCCTCAATAAGTTTTTATGAATACCGGTGTTAGTACGTAGATGATATTTTTGTTGTGATGTGAGCACCTAGGGTCCGATTTTGATAGAAACTAAATCGGCGATATGTTTTTATTTACTAGTAGTATTCAAAAAAAATGTACGACGATTGAATAATTAAATGATAAAGTTACATAAAAGGATTAAATTATAAAAAGAAATGTCAAAAGGCAAACTGAATTTAAGTGCTCATTAAAAAAAAGTTTTATAAATTTTAATATAGTATGCAGAGAGTTTTTTAATAATTTTATTCATTACGATAAAAAATTACATCCGCCATATTCGGGAATGTCTAAAAAAATCTCTGAAAAAGTTTTTTCATGTTATTTATGTATATATATATATATATAATTTAGGTAAACTATATAAATAAATATAGTTCTTAAAAGTAGGTACATGTCTATTATAAATTCTAACTGACATGAAAAATATTTGGTACTCCAATCCTTTTTATTTATTTATTTAATTAAATCTTTATTGCATACAAAATACAAAGGCGGACTTAATGCCGCTAGGCATTCTCTACCAGTCAAACCTACGGGACAATCAAAGCAGTTAATAAGTGAGGTAGGTGCAATTCTGTAACTGAGTATATAATGCAGTGAATATTAAATGAAATACTTACAATCTAATATACACTACTTAAATATATCTTATATTTATATCTTATATACATAAACTACATATGCACAATACTACCAACTACAAAATGAGAAAAAAGAAGTAACAAAGTATAATAAAAAAAAAAATACAATAAAATATTAAAAAATAAAAAAAAGCAAGTCCACTCCACGGACTCTATTGTTCGCCCTTGCGATCCTATATCGCACTATCGAAGTTTCATTGCCGACTCAGTATATATACAAAAATTTTGTTCGTCACTTCGGGAGGTCCATATCTACACGGGAAGCCGGTGCGTAGGGAGACCGGTTTACGTCTGCGCCAGTCAGACTCCCTATACAATTGAGATGACTACTATAAGAATGTAGTACTACAGTGTCCCGTACAGTTTGCACGATAGTCTTTGTGACTTGATTCTGGAGTTAGCCGCGAGTGGCTAGCCGAACCCCACCGTGTAGATGCATTGACCTCATTTTGCTTGTTTATTTTTTGTCATCCTAGTTTAATTTTTAAAATGGACGCATGTGATGAAATTTTGATTCAGATTTTGTTTGTTAAAAATCTCGAGAACTACTGGTCCAATCTCATTTAAATTTTGAATGCTTGGCCCATATACATTATATATACTAAACATACCTTAAAAATTAAGTCGCGACAAGGTCATGTGACGTACAAAAACGTGAGTATAAAATTGTCCCTTTTTTTATAAATTAGTTTCTAACGTTTTTTTAGTCACATGCCGTGCTCTATTAAAAAAATAACGGAACTGAGCTTCTATATATATTTAATGTTATACTTATCTAAACAAAAATAAAAGGCTCTGTCATTACTATTAAGTATTATAATACCTTAGGTATGTATTTGGAGGCGGATTTAAACGGCTCCGAGGTATCCAGCAGAGTGATTAGCCCATCCTCATTTCGCCGTTGGTATTCGGAGGCAAAACCTAACAAGTACTTAAATTACTTATCTACAATAATTGATAAAGTGAAAAATGTTTAAATTTCGCCAATAATTGGATTAAAGATATGAAAAGAAAAATGAAGTCGGGACGAATAGGTCGTACGAGAACCGGGTACCGAATAAGTTGAGGAACTTTCTATAGTATATAAAAACGTACTAATATTCACCGGTATTCATAAAAACTTATTAAGTGATCGTGGGTTCGATTCTCAGGCATGGCAAAAAGACAATTGGCTTTATTCATAAAAACTTATTGAGTCCTTGAAGAACACTTTAGGTATAAAAGATTTTGGGGCTTAGCATAACCATATCAGTTTGCCAGTCGATAAAATTAAGTTTATGAATGAACATTTATTCATAAAATCGATATGTATCGATTTATAGAGCCTCTCGATGCTGTTGTGCTAGGCCCTTGGTCTCTTTTACGCATATTCATTTTTGTTGATAAAAAAATGAAGACAAAACCTTCTATAACTAAAGAGTTCTTCAAGGACTCAATAAGTTTTTATGAATAAAGCCAATTGTCTTTTTGCCATGCCTGAGAATCGAACGCAAGACCTCCGGATACAACGTCAAAGATTATAAATTATAGACCGAGCTTATTATTTATTTATTTATTTTAAATTCTTTATTGCACAAAATTGTACATAGGCGAGCTTAATGCCTTAGGCATTTTCTACCAGCTAACCTTTAAGAGAGTGAAATATGCTTAGGGTGCGGAACTTTCGATAGAAGTTTATACATATAATTTTAACAATGATGCATTAGATGCATAACAATACTTAAACTACTTAAATACTGTATATAATATAATAAATGTAATCCATAAACATACATACCATACCAAACATACCATACAAAAAATATTATAAAATAAGTCTCAGTTATGATTTTTTTTTATTTCAAGGCAACTATTTTGTTCATTGTTTACATGATATTGTTTAACAACTCGATTCCCGCCCTAAAAGGAGTGTCTTAAAAAAACAACGTTGTAACATTTCGTCCCACTCTATTCCGAGAAATACCTTATAATACTCTATTATAATTGTTTACAGTTTGTTTCTCATAAATCCATGTTGTAAAACGAATTATATTTCATAAAGTCTGCACGCTGTTTACTTTAAGCGAGTATTTAAAAATTTGCTATTATATATTCTAAAAAACTAATATCGAATATGAATATTAGTTTTTTGAAGATATTATATAACATAATGTTTAATGAAGAAAATAAACATATTTAATTGGAGCATACGTGGTGGCCGAGTTGGTTAGACCTTGGACTTAAAAAAAAACACTTAGGTCCCTGGTTCGAGTCCCGGTGTGTACCAATGAGTTTTTAATTAAAAAAATATGTACACTTGTTTGACAACACCACTATAGTGCCTCGGAGAGCACGTTAAGCTGTCGGTCCCGGTTTCACTATACCAACTTGTGAAACTGTTTATAGATGGGTTATTGAGTCTATATAAAAAGTATATATGTTAAGAACACTCCATTCGCGATCAAGAAGTCTGCGTTGCCCATAAAAAATGAGCTTTCGTTCTTTTCAGTATTTTTCCACTGTTTTTTTTTAATAGGATATTAATTTATCGTTTTTATTTCGTCATCTTTTCATTAATTATTTAATAGATTTTGCGCTTGCGTAGTTTTTGTTTAGGGGCGGGCGGGTTTTTTTTCTGATATGAACACAAACATTTTTGATCACAACCGAAAGATAAGCTATGACCGACAAAAATTATTTTAATTCTGCAACAAACAGCAGTAGAAAAATACTGGAAAATTCGAAAGCTAATTTTTTATGGGGAACGCAGACTTCTTGATCGCGAATGGAGTGTCCTTAAAGAATGTTTAGGCATGAGAATTAGAAAAGGCATGGGAATGAGAAAGGGCATGCCCTATTAGTGTGAATGTCCCTACACTACAGAGAATGAATGTTGAAAGAATGTCGTACTAGAAAATTAAATATACGGGGGCCAAGACATATGCATATTGCTTAAATAAGAAAAGTTTTCAAATCGGCGTGCATGTATGAGAAGAGTTATGAATATGGACGGTGCAAAATACGGTGTAGAGATAGAGACAAATAGAGCTCTCTTAGAGAGACTAAGATAAATGAATAAATATAAAACGCAATCGTCTTGAAGTCCATACAAACGTACTTGCATTATTACAACTTGGCTGTTAGTCAAAGTTCAATTATTATTTTTATATTGCTATTGGTACGCCAAAATCTTTCTGTTGTTTCATAATAAATATTTTTGTATTATAAATGTTAAAAAAAGGTATTTATCTTTCAAAAAAGAAACCCTAACACAAAAGTGACCGACAAATATATGATTTTAATTCTGCGACAAACAATACCCGTGTAATACTGAAAGTGCTAATTTTGTATTGAAAATACAGACTATGGGATTGCGAATGCAGTGTACTTAATATATGATAAATATGAATATAATGAAGTATATGAGAAGTCTAAATATAATAATATTTATATGTAGGACAACTTACACATATTGCTCTGGGGCCTTATTCCGAGTTTGCAACCGCTAAAGACGACAAGACGTTGCGTAAACTATAAATATTGAAATATAAGTTCTATTTCAATGGATATATACTCTGTATTAGGCTATAATAATGCCGCCATCTTGAAATAAGCGAATTCTTCGCAAGTTTGAACATCTGATGAGCATTGGAATTTCAACTCTATTTTTAATAGGATAGAACTTATATTTCAATATTTATAGTTTACGCAAAATGCGCGACGGTGAACGTGTCAAAACTCGGAATAAAGCCCCTGGTCACAAACTAAGCTCTAGGCTTGTAGGTACTGTGTGTACCACAAACAACGATATAATACATATTATATTTTAAAAAACACCCAGACCATGAAAAACTGTACAGAAAAAAAACATATTAGTATGTTTTTTTTGCCATGGGTGGGCATCGACCCCACGACCTCCGGATTCAACGCCAAAGGCGCAACCACTAGTCTATGGAGGCGGTCAAATACGCAGACGCCGAAACTACAGACCAAAATTTGTGCGAAATATAATTAATGGCTTAACTCCATTAGTGATAACATCCAATGTTATTGAATTTAATTGAATTGTTATTTTGAAAAGCAACGATTTTACCAGTTTTGAATAATGGGTTTTCCACCAAGTCTCTAATCTGGGTTTTATGATAGAGGATCTTTATTGAGGAAATTATAAAGTTTTAAACCCAATACGTTTTACTAAGTGTTTGTTTTATAGCATTTCCAAGACTTCTTTAATTCCCAACGCGATAAACTGAAAATGAAATAACAAAATAATAATACGGCACTTTTAGAAGTTCTTTGTATTTTTTTTTTAATGAATGAATAGTTTATATAATATTGGTAAGTTGTCAGTAACATCATAGGTTCCCAAAAATAATAAAAAACCCTTATGATGTGACTTAGGGTTATGTAGTTCGTCAGTCAATAAAAAAATAAACATTAAGGTATAATAATAATAAAATATTAAAAATATGAAGGATAACGTTGCGCATAATGTCCTGTATGTCTATTACGCCGTACAACGTTAAGCTAAACTTTAACCAAAATGACGTAGTTGCTGGAATTTTATGTCACCGGGTTTGCATTACGTCCGAATTATATCAGGTCGATTAAAGTTTATCTTAGCGTTTTGCGCGTAATTACCTCGCTGTAGCTAGTCACAAACTAAGCTCTAGCTTGTACTATGTATACCAGTAACAACGATATAACACATATTATATTTTATATACACTCAGACTATGACAAACTGTACACAAAATCATACTAATAATTTTATTACCATAAGTAATATTACTTATGGTAATAAAAATATTAGTATGCATTTGGTTGCATCCTTCTAAAACACAACAACATAATATGTTGTATTTACATGTCTTGTTTTTAATTATCTTAATATCGGATATGAAAATTAAACGCGCAGTGAAATTATATCTCGTATATTTTTATGAAAAAAAAAAATCAACTCAACACACGATATAAATAAACTAGTTTAACTAGTGGTTAGCTGCTTCCATTGACCTGTCAATCGTTATCTGCCCTATACAAAGGTGCCACCGAGGTGACAACTTCACCGACTTCTTTGTCCCAAATATAATCAGAAATGTAGAATAAATCTTAACGGCAGGTATTCCGGACCGTATTAGTGCTAAGCCATCAGGGTACCCAGTGGAGGGGTTTTTGATCCCACCTTGTCGTAGCCGATGGTATGAGTCTACACCGAATAAGTGGCTAGCCCGATGGCTCAATATTTTAATATTATTCTAAATTTAAAATATTTGAAGTCATTAAAATAAAATATAGTCCTTTTTTTGTAAAAGATGTGTACTTTGCATATTCTTATTTTGATAAATCTTAGACCACTACAGATTTATATAAACTAAAAAAAATGGGTTATGAATTAAATAAAAAAAAACACTGTCTTTATATTAAAAAAAAAAGGGAAAACCCTCGTTAATTTTATCCAAAAAAATAGCATTTAAAATAATCGAAATATAGTACTTAAAATAAAAATTACTTATGGAAAAGTGAAACGTTTTTCAGGAAAATAATTGATCAGAAACCTCGCGGTCGAGGTATCGCCAGAGTATACACAGTATATACAGTTAAATTACTAATTTCCGATAAACCTATTAATCATCATTCAGGATATTTTCGGAAAAGCCGTTAGAAAACGAAAACATTTCCCTTCAAACCCGTAAAGCTGGTACCATTCCCTAAGGGTTAAAAATGTTAAATCCCCCAAATGAAAAAGGCATCTGAAAAATGCGAGGCTTTCGTACACTCAGACAAATGACGGCAGATTACTGTAAAAACTTAGGGAATCTAGGTCAGCCTAAATTAGGCTACATTTTGCGGTATTACACTTAGTTGGATGCCACAATAATTTGCGAGAGTGCCTGCTAGAGCGGGGTAATAATACACTCTCGATTAAATAAATCAAAAGTTTTTTATTTATTACTAGATGTTACTAGGACTTTGCAAGCGTGTATTGTGTAGACTTTGACTTGCTTTTATGTAGTTTTACCAACCTATACATACGTTTGCACATTGTATATATACGAGTATATATATACATGTTAACTTTGTAAGGTTGTATTTGGGGCTAAGATAAGGCTTTCAAATTAAACAACTTCCCAAGGAACCATGTGTCGCAAATGAATAATAATGTTGGCTTCTCCATACAAATTGGTTATTTTAACATTGGTTATTGAGTCTATTCAAAACATCGCGACGAGCTAGCCACTTGTTCGGTGTAGACTCATACCATCGGCTACGACGAGATGGGAATAAAAACCCCTCCGCTGGGTACCCTGAGGCCGTTTAGGCGGTCTCGGGCGCTTTAAGGCACCCGTGATGATATGTATGTATGTAACATTACAGTTTGCATGAAGAACTCAATTTAATTTTTCATTTCATATGATACCACCATACGAAAAATTGTTATTTGATTAGTAGGGCCTCATATTAGTCTAAAGTACAAACATTCAAAAGTCACCATGTTTTAAGTCCTAGCTCCAACATTTTAAGTCCTGACTCCAACATTTTAAGTCCTGACTAACTGACTGATATATCAACGCATAGCCTAAGCCGCTGGTCCTAGAGAACTAAAATTTGGAGAGTGTGTTCTTTGTGAAGTGTAGGTATCCACTAAGATTTTTTTTCTACCAACGCTACATTACGCCTGACTTTCAATGAGTTGTAATTGAGCATTCTCAATATTAATAGTGTGGGATATAGGAACGGGATGTGCATCTGGATTGAGAGATCTTATCAAAACCAAACAAAATGACTATGTTGGCATTTCGTAGCATAATGTAGAAACTTATATATGAAATATTTTAATTTGTAAAGGCGAGGAAAAAAAGTTAGCGTCCAAAAATAGGAGCTCTCAATCCGGACGATTTTGAAAAAATATAAAAAAATATTTTTAGAAGTATTTACTCTATGTTATGTTTTTTTGTACTAACATTCAGTACACACATCGTAAGAAATAATCAGAAGAATTCAAAATATTTGGAGGTAAAATGAAGAAGATATAAGGCAAAACATGGATCTCTCAATCCAGACGTTTTAGATTGAGTGATCCTTTGAAACACCATGTTAGGCTGAGTAGAAGCAAAAGTTGACTATGCGAGCATTTAATAGTACTTCTCGGCATATTCGCAAAAAATAAATAAATATCCAAATGATAACCGTTAAAAAGTTATAGCAACTTCGTCATTTTTAAAACATCAGGACTGAGTGATCTATATTTTTACATATATCTACTTTTGCTTTCGTCGCACAGAAAATCTAAAATTCTACGAATAATTAAAAAATCATCTTCTAAATCCTGGCATTTAAACTATTTGTGTAAAGATTGCACTTTATTATATTTTTAGATTTCAATTTTACCCATACAGCAAGTCGTCACCCTACACGACCATGTTTTTTTTTTTGTTGGCACTCGGTATGAACACATGCCAAACCATAAAAATTCAGATTGATTCCGAAACAAATTTTAGTGTTTACTAATACCAGTAAATCCTTAGACTAATGTTGAAAAACGGTAAACCCACAGATTGATGCCTAAAAAATAAATCTGGATACCGTTATAATTACGACTGATCTCAAATTTTCGAGCTACCTGAAAAGCGGTACCTAAATTTAGACTAATCCCGTAACATAACTAATAACGTAACGTAACATGACTAATCTCCTGAAAACCCGTAAACACTAATAATGTGTTTAAAAAAAACTTTTTTTAAACCACATACATTTAAAACCTAGTCATTTTAAATTTCTTTAAAACGGTTATGTTTTAAAAAAAAGATATTATAAATACCAGGAAGTACCCTAAGCCCCAAAATAGCCTCTCTAAAAATGAGAACATAGCAAATTGTGAGTCTACACTACACTGAACAAGTGGTAAACTCATAGCGGTATTTGTTTAGACTTAATCACCCATCGGTAAATAGTTTCACAAGTTTATATAGTGAAACTAGGACCGACAGCCTAACGTGTCTTTGACATGGACCCTTTTACACCTACACCTATTAGGAGATATTTTACTATATATATATATTTACATACTTCCATAGTACCTTCACACAATATAGTATTCCAGTATTCTGTGCTTAAATAAACGTCAAAACGAAATATATTAATATAGTTACTTCGCCTCTCAGGGGAGCGGCGTCATCAGTGACAATAATTTGTAGTGATGAAATCCATACACTTAAGTCAATAGGCAAATCAAATGGTTTATTATGTATTTTTTTAGCATTGATTTACACACAACTTGTAATTTTACTGCATTAAAATGAAAGTTAAACTATACATATTTACAGAATAATATGCCATGCTTCATAAAAATTAAAAACAAAACATGGTCACCCTACACGACTGCTGTATGGGTAAATTTGGAATCTATAAATCTAATAAAGTGCAACCTTTACACAAATAGTTTAAATGCCAGGATTTAGAAGATGTTTTTTTAATAATTCGTAGAATTTTAGATTTTCCGTGCGATGAAAGTAAAAGTAGATATATGTGAAAATATAGATCACTCAATCCTGATGTTTTAAAAATGACGAAGTTGCTATAACTTTTTAACGGTTATCATTTGGATATTTATTTATTTTTTGCGATGATGTCGAGAAGTACTATTAAATGCTAAGATAATCAACTTTTGCTTCTACTCAGCCTAACATGGTGTTTCAAAGGATCACTCAATCTAAAACGTCTGGATTGAGAGATCCATGTTTTGCCTTATATCTTCTTCATTTTACCTCCAAATATTTTGAATTCTTCTGATTATTTCTTACGATGTGTGTACTGAATGTTAGTACAAAAAAATATAACATAGAGTAAATACTTCTAAAAATATTTTTTTATATTTTTTCAAAAACGTCAAGATTGAGAGCTCCTATTTTTGGACGCTAACTCCTCGCCTTTACAAATTAAAATATTTCATATATAAGTTTCTATATTATGCTACGAAATGCCAACATAGTCATTTTGTTTGGTTTTGACAAGATCTCTCAATCCAGATGCACATAGGAACGGGTACTACCCATAAATTTTCTTATACATGCTCCTCAAAAACATTTTTTGTACCTTTTCTATATATGTATTGAAACAGAAACTAACCAGTATATAATTTATCCAAATGGGTATATATATATATATATATATATATATATTTAAGCACAAATAACAAACAAATATCTCTCTTCTTTATTTATTTGTATTTAATAATATTTACAATCATATTCCATCTATCAACAACAGTTGTCTCAATCCAAACTGTCAACTTCCTTTTTTTATTGGCACACGCAATGTGAAACTACTTTGTAACACTGCTCCCCTCTCGAGCCTGTTCGTCCCGAGCAGCAGCGTTTAAATCAGTAACAGGTCTACTCGCGTCAAAGATCCGAGAAGCTGTACCGCGATATGGTGCTAAGCGATTCATGTGAACTATTTTAGAAGTATTTTGTGGTCCTTTTCTAATTTTATAAATCACATCGTTAATTTGTTTCATAACTGTGTATGGGCCATCCCATTTCGGTATTAATTTGGAGCAAACTCCTACCTGCCTAACTGGATTATATAACCAAACTAATTGATTAAGATCAAATTTAATGTTATTGATGTTTAAATTATAATTATTCTTTACTCTATCGTTCGATCTCCATGCATAGGAATGAATCTTCTCCAACCTTTCATGCAATCTAAAACCATAGTCATCGATTGGATTCTCATCTGATTGGTCTCTTGGGGGTCTAGGCCTAACTAAATCAATAGGAAGTTTTAGTTCTCTACCAAAAACAATAGCAGCTGGCGTTTCGTTGGTGGTTTCATGAACGCAACTTCTATATGACAACAGGAATTGATAAATATTATGTTATGGTTCGATTAAATCTTTCTACCATTCCATCTGATTGAGGGTGTAGTGGAGTCGTTCTTGTTTTTTTTATGCCTAGCCTTATCATAAAATTCTTAAAAACAGCTGATTCAAAATTTCTGCCTTGATTGGAGTGCAGCTCTCGGTACACCATGCCTGCTTACGACATCATTTAATAAAGCATCTGCAACCGTAATGGCTTCTTGATTTGGCAACGGGATAGCTTCGGGCCATTTTGAAAAATAATCCATAACCACCAGTAAAAATCTATTTCCTTATTAGCTTGTGGTAAAGGTCCTAAAACATTAATTGCAATCCTTTCAAATGGCGCACCCACTATATATTGTTGCATAGGCCCTTTACATCTCCGTTTCGGTCCCTTGCGTGCAGCACAAACATCACATTGAGTACACCATTTCACTACATCTGCTCGACAATTAACCCAATAAAAATGTTGTCGTACTTTTTCATAAGTTCGAGTTATACCAAAATGACCTCCTGTTCTATTGTCATGTAATTCTCTTATAACATCTACTCCCTTATGTCGAGGTTCGATTATTTGTTTAAATGAACTGTCATCCGGTCTATCAAAACGTCTATATAATATTGAGTCTTCAACTATCAGAGAATTTCATTGCATCCAATATCCTTTGATTGTGGTATTATGCATAGTTATACCCTGCCAATCAGGTCTTTGACCTAAATTTAACCATCCCAAAATAATATGTATATCCGGATCTTGTCTTTGCAAATTTTTCCAATCAAGTCTTTCAATTTCACTGCTATTACTCTCTTCGTTACTAATAGCTTCAACTGACGTTAACGCAATTACTTCATTGTCTTGAGTTATTTCAGCTTTTGTACAAAATTTACAGTTGAGTTCTAAACATGGTCTCTTCGATAGTGCATCCGCATTATTATAACATCTTTCTGAGCGGTGTTCTATAACAAAATCGTATTGTTGTAATCTTTCTATCTATCGGGCCAACTGTCCTTCTGGTTCCTTAAAATTCATTAACCACGTTAACGCCGAATGATCAGTCCTAAGTTTAAATTTCCGACCATATAAATAATGATGAAAATGTTGTATAGATTTAACAATAGCCAATAATTCACGACGCGTAACACAATAATTTCGTTCAGGTTTACTCATGGTCTTACTAAAATATGCAATAACGTGTTCAATTCCATTCCGTTTTTGAGCTAATACAGCTCCCATGACGATTTGGGAAGCATCTGTATCTAATATAAATTCATTAATTGAATCGGGATGGGAAAGTATTGGTGTTGATGTTAATATTTTCTTCAATTCTTCAAATGACCTTCTTGTCTCATCCGTCCAAATAAATGGCTTTTTGTTCTCGGTTAGCCTAAACAATGGCTTTGCTTTGGAAGAAAATCCTTGTACAAATCTACGGTAATATGAACATAACCCTAAAAAGCTACGTAACAAATTAAAAAAATATCTACACAATAATATTGTATTTTTTTAAATTGATATTATAAAGGCAGACTTAAAACACCTCATTAGGTCCTCATTAAAAACTAAAGATACTCAGAATTAATGTAAAAGTAAAGTTGAATTACTTCTAAATTCTAATGTTAAACATCTAACATATACCCGCGCTCTCATACATTATTCAACATAGGTACAGAAGGCGGGAAACCACCGCGAACTTTGTCGTCGAAGCGCTTGGGGCTTAGGTATTACGCCATTCAGCCACGCGGCGGTTGAGGGATTTTTATTGTCACCCATTTAGAGGGTTCACTTTAGTGAAAAAAAAACCTAGTTTGTATTCTCCCACGGCAGCTTATTTAAATAAATTGGGATGAGCGAAACGATACTTAAAATGTATTACAACAGAAAAAGTTTTTGGTATTTTTTTGACGTGAATACTTAAGTATACTTAGCCCGTCTTATGTTTTGCTTACTGAGTTATTAATAGATTTACAGATAAATTATTCTTTTAAACGGTGGGCAATATATAAAATTATTCTAATGCAAAAATGTGGGTAAAAAAAGTAAAATTTAGTTTCGTAGTAACGAAATTGATCGGTTATACAGGCTGACTTTGAAAGGTTATACTTTAGGCTAATATCTACTACGGTTCTACTGATCAAATCGAACAGCTTTTCGAACAAATGTAAAAAAAAAATGCCCTATCCATACAAACTAGTTTAAATGACCAATTCTTATGGGGAAGCCAAAGTTTTTTTTCATTTGCAACGAATGGTTCAATGGCAAAATTTATTCGATTTGATCAGTAGAGCCTCATATTAGCCCAAAGTACCTACAACTTTCCAAATTCACCCTTTATAACGACTGGTTTAAAGTATTATATTTTATACCATTAATTACTATACTCTACACACTTTATTCCAAAAGTTAATTATACAAGAAAAACCTTAAAAAATTAAACATCTTAAGTATAAAAACTAAAAATATATATAATAAAACCTACCTAATTAAATTAAATTAAAAATTTCATCAAACCTCTCCGATGCCGACGAATCACATGTTCCTAATATACTAGCGGCATTGACAATCTGAATTTTATTAAAGAGTTTTCCTAAAGCTATTCGGTCTATTGATTTAAAAACATTTGAAAGCTCTTTTAAATGGCAGCTTGGTGCATACTATAGCCCTGGTCTGAATGTAATGCATTAGATTTTGTCTAATTTGTTTTGTTAATTTATTAATATCGAACCAACAATGGACATAACATGCTGATAATGTTTTCCATGATGGACTAGGTGATGATAATATTTTTCCAAAAATATAAATACAAAACTGTATAGTGTATTATATTTTACTAGTAACTAAAATAAATAAAATTACTTTTTCAAAATTTATGACAAAGACCTTCAGTCGATGTCACAAATTCGCTGCTCCAAAGAGAGGCGAAATATTTAGCAACAAAATTTAAAACTTCAATTTATATATTTTACCTAATAAGGAACATATTTTATAACATATAACTTATAGAAACAATATCTACAAATATTCGCCTTGTCATATCAAGTTAATAAATCGACTTAAAATTCCTGCCAACCAAATTACGAACCATAACTTATCGTCAGCCATCAAAAGGGAAATGAGGCGATCAACTCCTTAAACTCTCGAATTTGCCTTACAAATCGACACTCTACTTGCTACAGGTTAAGGTAGAATTTAAAGAGGGACTGGATGGGAAAATAATGATGATTGATGATGGTGATCGTCTGTTAGCTAACATCACGTTGCTATCATAAATTATGGACGGAATTCGACGTGTCCTAGTGACCTGATAGGCCTTAGCATTTATAACTAGGCTACCTGAACTTAAAATTAATTTCTATCTTTATTTAATTTTGTCCTCATCAATAATTATATTAAAGTTGACAGGAACTGCAAATAAATATTCGCCTTTGTCGCTACCCATTTGACGGTTGGCTGCGGTTTCCACATTTAGCCGGCATAATGGAAGCGACCAATGCTGTTAAGAGGGCGCATAAAGCAAATCAGAAATCTAGATCTCCGATTATGAGAAAAAACAAAGTAATAATACAGGGTATTTAGAAGTAACTGGCTCTTTGAAAAACCTAATAGCATATAGTTGCATCGATAGAAAAAAATCGCAAAGTTACCTCCATTTTTTATCGATATTTTCTATTACTTCAATATAGAGCAGATTATCATGTTTTTTATAAGTTATGTATATGTATAACATCTAGTGCATGGCCTACGTTTTTGTAAAATTCAAAATACTTTGATAGTTAGCAAAATTCTTATTTTCTCCAAGAATTCCTCGCGAGATTTTTTTTGTTTCTCGCTCGCACGCTTTGTAAGAGGCATCTTTTATTTCACCTGTTATATTTGCCTTTAGTAGAGCCTATTCATGGACTTTGTAGGTCTGCTTCATCATACCAGCCTTTCGCGCGTCTACTGCTGGACATAGGCCTCCCCCAAGGATCGCCACAACGACCGGTTCTGCGCCGCCTGTAGCCATCGGCTTCCCGCGACCTTTTTCAGGTCGTCGGTCCATCTTGTAGGTCTGCTTACCACCAAGTAAATAAATTTCACATAGTGTGAGTCTTTTTAAAGTTGCTTGCCGTTAACCAGACTACTCCGCCAATCAGATAAGCTTATTTTGACAGTCTAACAAAATAAAACGATCCTATTGATGGAGAGGTCTCACTACGGCTTATTATATATCTTCTATTACTTATAAGTCAACAATATACAATGACATCAAGAAAAACTTTTGGCAGAACTAGCATCATAAAAATTGCTTAATTTATCCATAATGGCGACATTATTATTATTTTAGCATAAATTTTTTGCCATAAATTCCCTTCATTTATATTCTTTATTCAAGGTCTATTGGATCGTTGCAAAGTAATCGTGTATCAAAATCGCTCTATTTGATCGAAACCATAGAGTTTAGATCTGTACATAGAAAACACTTTCACTACAGCACATTGAAACATTTCTTAATAAAATTGAATTGGTGAAACTGCTTTAAATTCATTTTCTGGAATCTATGTATCAAATTTTAAGGCTGTCGAAACTTTCCTAAAATATATTTGCTTACACACTAAAAGGGTTTTTTTATTATTTCTAATCCCAGAGGCAAAATGGGTATACTTTTTACTTGGACTTCGAATTATATAAAATCCTTTAGTCAGGTATATAGTTAGGTATTCAATATTTTCTCAAAATAAATTATTTAAATCCTGATAAGGAATTTATAAAGATATTTGACCATATTTATAAAAAAACTAATTGAGTTATTGAAGAACACTTTAGTTACAGGTGATAAGTTTTATTCATTTGTATTGCTAAAAAGAGAGACAAAAATACTATAACTTCTTCTTCTTCAAATCTATTTTTTTTTTATAAATACCAGTGATTGTTAAATAATATAAGTACAAAATAGTTAAAACAACCACACTCCTCTGCCACCTAGCGTTCAAAATTCGGACTTCTAACTTTACTCTAATAGGAAGTAATTAGACGCATAGTGGGCGTGCCAATTTCTGCGTCATCATCAGAAGTTTAGTACTTTCCTGAGAAATCTTGGGTTCCATTTTCACTTACCAGGATTATCAGGATTATTTTATTGCCTTTTATTATTATAATTTTAATATCAAATAAACAGAGGCCTCTGACTGCCATAATAGCTCTACAACGGGAGTGTATTGGTTTGACAGCCCCTCATCATCCATCATCCGTGGTTCCATTTCCACCAAAGCCAATTTTACTCTTCACTCCACATTCGTTACCAACAATGTTTGCTGTTTTACGAGTATGTTTGCATTTGTAGAGATGTTTGGTAAAATTATCATTTATAAAAATGTCATCATAATCAGTTTTTTTTTTGTTATGGCAACACAGCTTAATGGTGGGCATACCTACAATAGTAGATTTTACAACTTTTAAGTGCACAAAACGAACCATTTTTATCCGAGACTTTGCATGTCGATATTAATGTCGAGGATAAAATGGTTTTATGGACGAGTTAAAACTTAACATTTCTTTAATTAAAATTCAAAGTAATATTAGTACAGTTTTGAATACTCAAGGAAATTGTTTATATGTCTTAAAAAACACACAAGGCAAATAAATTTAAGTAAATATTATAAAATAACAAGTTCTATCTATGAACTTCTTACTGGTTTGGCTGTATGGCTCATTTTCTTTGCCTTAATATAGATACATTTATGAGTAGATACGTTAATGCACTTGTGCACAAAATTCATTTTGTGTAGCGTATATCCTGCACAACTAGCACTTTCAGAGCATGAGAAGTGAAAAGTAAATTAATAGCGACAACCAATATAGTGTGTATTATTATATTATATCCCTATGTAATATAAAATATTTTAATATTTTATCCCACAACCATGCTGTGTGAGTACGCTCTAAGGCTACAAGCTGGTTTAAAAAAAATATGTGTTTGAGTAATCTTCGTGCTTGTCGTCCGTTGTTTTCACCTTAATAAAAACAAATAAATAGGCTAGTAATAGGTAAAAAACGAATTTTCATAAACCAGTCTCTCTCATTTTAATTATAATTAAGAAATTCTTTATTGCACAAAGCTTGATACTATTGTACATAGGCGAGCTTAATTCCTTAGGCATTATCTACCAGCTAACCTTTGGGAGATTGAACAAAAACAGGAATAATGGTGGAACGCCTGGTTCCACACGTACCTGAGGCTCTACCATGGGTTTGCGCATTGTAGAAACGTAACGTATTCATTTACGTATACGTGAGCAACGACCAATAGGATCGCTTTATTTAATCCTGTTACCAAAAATAAAGCGATCTTATTGGTTGTTCCTCATGTATACGTAAATGAATACGTTACGTTTCTACATTGGGCAAACCCACGGTAGAGCCTCTGTCCATTATTCCTGGGTTTGATAGTTTTTTACTTGCTGGTATCTTTTTCTTCGGGGAATCGATACCTTTTTCTCCGACTTGCGGTCAGAGTTTGCGCCCGGATTGATATATTTTTCTATTTGTATATTAATTATTGCTTATAGTGTATATTTAGAGCGTAGATTTTAGTCTGTTAGGTTGGTCGCCTCGATGGCACTTTTGTTTTGTAGGGCAGATAATGATTAACAGGTCAATGAAACCAGCTAACCACCTAGTATTTCGGGTTTATGTGCTTTTATACACGAAGACTAAAAGATTTAGATATACTTAAGCTACATTTTACTTACACTTTGTATATTTGTATTTAAAAAAAATAACAAAAGAAAAAAATTAAAAATGCTCTGCTCTAAAATGTTACCTTTATAAAAAAAATGCTAAAATATGCTACTATTACGCTTTCCTTTTTCCATGTGTTATATAATATACAAAAAATTACATAAAAATATCAAATAATTTAATTAACGCCATTTTTTTTTTAAGACTCCATACTTTACATACCGTTCACCGTAACTTGTCCCCTGCCTGCTATAGTGCCAACATCACGGCAGGAGTTTTTTTTCGGTGAACGGTCTGTATTTTTTGACCGTTCACCGTAAAATGTCCCCTGCCTGCCATAGTGCAACATCACGGAAGGGGACACTTTACGGTGAACAGTCTCTACAAAGCTATCTGTAGGATCGTACGCCTAAGTAAGTACCTCTCTACCATAGACTAAGTAGTACTTCTGTTTCAGTGCCAGCTCTGGGACCAGTTCGAGTTGGACAACGCTACCTTCGCGGAGTGCAGTACCACCAACGCCAAGCTAAGCTTCCAAGTATGTTATTGCTTTCATTCCTAATTTAAAAATTTTAAGCCCAAAGATTTATAATGCATGGCAGGTTAACTAAGAGGCTGTGTATACTGAAGCCTAGTGCGGCAGATTTAAGTGGCATTTTATCGATCTACATATTATTAGGTGTACACAAACAATTTGTATGCAGAAGTGACTTGACCGTTCACTAAGTGTGCCGGTAGAGTCGGCATAACTCGAATAGAGATAATTTAAATAGCCTACAGGCAGCAAATCTGAAAATCCGCGACTGAATACAAGTGAAAAACTATTTTTTAAAATTTATATTATTATAGATTATTACGACCAGAGGCTCTACTATGGGTTTTAGTTGTTTACGTATACGTTTACGTATACGTATACGTTCCGTTGCTACAATGTGCAAATCCATGGTAGAGCCTCTGCACGTCCAACAAATTCGTAACGTTACAATTTTGGATATTTTCAGTAATAGATCTGACAAAAAACTGAAAGGCCTGATACGAACTGTGATAGATAAAAATCCTGATCCGCCCCTATACGAGGTCCTAGTGTTTTAGTCGCGGTAACTTTCGCGCTAAATTGTATCGCGATGCGCGTTAATAATTATATTTGTTTTTTTTTAGGATAATAAAACTTACAAATACAAATTAAACATAGTACGAGTATACACAAACATCTGACAAAATATATTATATGTATCATCACGCGTGCCTTACGGCGCCCGAGACCGCCTAGACGGCCCCAGGGTACCCAGCGGAGGGGTTTTAATTCCACCTCGTCGTAGCCGATGGTATGGGCCCACACCGAACAAGTGGCTAGCTCGTCGCGATCTTTTCAATAGACTCAATAACCCATCTATAAACAGTTTCACAAGTTGGTATAGTGAAACCGGGACCGACAGCTTAACGTGCTCTCCGAGGCACTATAGTGGTGTTGTCAAACAAATGTACATACATTTGTTTATTAAAAACTCATTGGTACACACTGGGATTCGAACCAGGGACCTAAGTGTTTTTAAGTCCAAGGTCTAACCAACTAGGCCACCACGTATATAAAATAACAATTAATTACAAAATAGAAATAGCGCCTAATTAATTGACAAGCGGTTAGGGTACTAAAATAAATTTCAGTAGAGTCCCTTCAACGTGCGATTACGAAAGCTGTCTCTTGATTTGACGATAAAACAGCGACAATATTAAAATAGACGTCTCGTCTTTATCGCCGCCCATTTCGTAACCGCATATCTTAGCGGGCATAGTAATTCCCACTATGCAGTTAAATAACAGTATACCGATCGACCTAATTCATGGAGTTTGTAGGTCTGTTTACTATCAGGTTGATAAAAAGTCAGATGCCTTGCTCCAATAAAAAGAAACTAAATAAAAAAAAATATCTTGAAGCATATTATGACATATAAAGTAACTAAACTGGAGTCTACACTGCTTTATGGTCAAATAAACCGCCCACCTCGCAACTGCACCCTGAAAGGAGACTGCCACCTCGTCGAAAAATCTATGTAATTCATTAATATCCTCCTCCGACAGCCTCCGTAGACTAGTGGTTGCGCCTTTGGCGTCGTTTGCGGAGGTCGTGGTTACGATTCCCACCCATGGCAAATATTATTACGCTTTTTTTTGTACAGAATGTCATAGTCTGGGTATTTATAAAATATTTTAGGTATGCATTATATCGTTGCTTTTGGTACACATAGTACAAGCCTAGACCTTAGTTTGTGACCAGAGCAATATGTGTAATTTGTCCTACATATTATTATTATTTATATTAACAGTTTTCTGAAAACCCACAGAATAAAACCTAAACATGCCTAATAGTTTTAATATATCTACCACCTTTAGGAAACCATAGTTTTGTTAATAACATAGTTTAGTTATTTGATGTTTTGCTTAAACATGCTTGAAAAAAGAGTTTTTCGCTAGCTTTAACAAATCTCCTCACCCTCGCTTCGCTTCTTTGATCAGCTCTTCGGTATGTAGGTCATTCGCGACCTATTTCCCACTGAGAGAGACATCGCACTAGTCTTAACTCCCCACACAACTTTCTTTAGGTATAAGATAGAAATCAAATATGCTATATAAAAGTATGCAAAATTTTCAAGATTTAATAGATTCGATTTAATTTTACGATAATTCTGCAGTTTGAAGTTTAAATAAAATCGTAACCGCAAATAAAAATAGTTATCTTTCGTAACCGCATATTACCTATAAGTTTTGTATTTTACAGCCTCATTACCATAAGGTCGATTTAGGGCCTTAGCGCAAATTAAACTATAGCCGTCAATTAAAATAACAGATATAGGTATAATCAAGTGACCTAGTCAGTTTTCGGTTTTAATCTGTGGGTTCACCGCTTTTCAGGATTCGATTACGACATCGATTTCTTGTCGAGATAGTAGTCTCCTTTCAGGGTGTGGTTACGGAACGGGCTGCCGATTAAACGATAGTGCAGCGAGGATATCAAAGTAGACTTCTAATTCAAATTCTTTTTTTTTCGCCACCCATTTCGTTACCGCATCATTTCATTTATACGGACATCATTGACATATCATTCATACTTTTATGGGTTTTATATTTATTTGTTGGCTTTCAAAGTCAAAAATAATTATTAAATGTAAACCTTTACAGTTATTTATGAAGTGTCAAAAAAAACTATATTTATTATAAGGCCTAATATAAGTGTGCACTTGGTTAGGCCGTTATTCTTCCCAGACATACACAAAAATAAATAGCAACCAAATAGAACACATACCACATAAACAACCAGTGGAAGACTAGGTGGTTAGCTGGTTCCATTGACCTGTCAATACCAAGATCTATATATATATTTATTGTGTACTGATGCTAGTAATTTATAATCAATAAACATAATATTGGTAAATTTCATGGCTGACCCAGACTTGTTTATTCTGATCAAATACCCATGCGCTGTCCCGAGAAAGGGTCAAATCAAATTGCTACACAAATAGACGCGACTGTCCCAAATGTTGCAAGCATATACATTAATATACATATGAGTAGAGGTAAATACATATTAAGGTCCAGGGGAATTAAATAGCTAAATAACAAAGGGAATCTGTAACTTTTTTATTTTTAACGAAAATAAATAAATAATTGTAAAATTATAATTTATAAGTATAGCAGGATATAGTACCTACCTATATTTTGTCGATGCAACTTTGCAATTATTCCGCGTATGATGTTGTGTACTAAATTGTGAGTTACAAGCAACTACACAAAGAAATATTAACAATAAACGAACAAGATAAAAAACAGTTAAGTTTACCATTCGTTATCTACTTCCCCAGCGGCCACATTCTGTTTCTTATAACGTGAGTGTTATAAGTAAGAATATCAAATTAACGTTTTTCGCTATTAGCGCGCTCTTCTCCAATCAGAGAAGATTAAAAGCTACTCTGATTGGAGGAGAGCGCACTAAAAGCGGTTTCCAGTTGTAAAAATAAATAGGTACTGGAAGACGTGCAATTTTAATTATATTTTTGTCTTTTGTTTGTTCGTTTCTGTTAACCACATTAACCACTCATTGGATTCAAAATCGAATCACTGAAAGATAAATATTATTATTGCTTTATTGGGAGTAATATTAATTAAGTAAAATTATGTTTTATTTGATTAAAATCGACCTCAGAATGTTTTTTTTTTAATAGTTCAGTTAGAAAGCTCATATGGCTATCCGGTGACGGTTGTGACACACACGAAGTTGCGAGCACCAGCGGGATGATTACGCGCACGACTATAAGCTAAAATTAAATCGATATGATGCAATTCTGACGTAATGCCAACCTGATGACATTGAAATTTGGCAGATAATTTTGGAATGATTAAAATTGGAAATGATTATACAGTTTCTTCCGCTTATAAAAAAACATTCTGAAGTCAATTTTAATTAAATAAAACATAATTTTACTTAATTAATATTACTCCCAATAAAGCTTTTTATCTTTCAGTGATTCGATTTTGAATCCAATGAGTGGTTATTTACCCCATTTCCTATTCTGAAATACCTCATAGGGTGCTGGATAAATAGAGACGCTAAGGGGTTTGTAAATACAAAATAACTTATTTAAATCATATTATTTTTAAGATAAGTAATGGACTTCCGTAAAATAACGCCTGATTCAATTAAATAGATAATTTTGGTTAAAGTTTAACGCGTTGCCGCGTAAAATGCCTTCAGTTAGGTATACATAAATGTTGTTTTTAATGAAGCCGGGTATAATTTGCCCTTTAGTCTTCATTATACTTGCTTAACTATGTATATAATAGTAGCCTCGAGTGCATTAATCTCGGGGTCTTATATAGGTGTTGGTTTAACCCACAGTACATTATTACTGAGGTTTCACCCCTAACCTTCTCGACCTGCGTTCCAATTAACATACTAATCTATTTCATCTGGTAGCTTCAGCTGATTTGTATATAGATCTTTAGATAGTATAGTATGTATGTAGGTACATGTTCAGTACGGTCTTAGTATCTTTACTATTTTTCA
This sequence comes from Monopis laevigella, assembly GCA_947458855.1. Taxonomy (NCBI): domain Eukaryota; kingdom Metazoa; phylum Arthropoda; class Insecta; order Lepidoptera; family Tineidae; genus Monopis; species Monopis laevigella. The sequence continues at coordinate 7,981,114 of OX381581.1, read as the reverse complement.
ATTAAAATCCTTCTTATGTCATTTTTACTTTGCGTTAGTGCTTTTTTTTTATTGAAAAACATCAATAATATATTCAATTTTAGTGCTGTTGAAAACATGTTTTTTAAATGTCTCGAAAGGTTTTTTTATAATTCTTGCTGTTTGGCAGATGGAACGGCGTTTTCCTTTTATGTACATTTTATTTTATTTGTTAGTTTCAATATATTTTTTATACCATTAAAATAAAGTTAAATACTTACTGCCTTAAAAAAAGTAACGTACCTATTTCGATTCAAAATTAAGTCACCTATAAAGGTAAGTAACCTAATTCACTTTCTGTAGGATTAGTCTCCTAAGTTTTTAGATAAAATTTATATTTATTTATTTTTAGATAAAATCATGAAGGTATAAACCGTGCCCGTCCGCGCGCCGCTACTGGAGTAAGCATCATTCAATTTGCAGGGTGCCGCGCGAGTGACAAATTTGTCACTCACACACACTTTCACATTTTTCAGACTGAGGATGTACCTCAGTCTGATTTGTGCGTTCGGCGGAGAAGGTGGAAAAGTGCTCCGCTTTTATTGTCGGAAAAATGGTTAATGTTCATTAAAGCTGTGTAGAAACTACTCTTAAAAAAAAGTACCTGGTGTCACGTTTTTCAAGTATGTATTAACATGTTTTTCTTATATTAAACCTTAATAAAAGATAATAATAAAACCCATAATTAAAATATAAAAATCTGACGGTAACTGTCAAACTATGTGCATCAGTTAGAAGTTGAAGAACTAGTGATGTGTTTTTATTTTTAATGAGAATTTCGATACTTTAAAATAATTTATAATCATTTAAATTTAATTTAATCAAAAGGTATGGCGACAACAGAACCGTCCAACGAGGTTTGTCAGTTACAATTTAGTGATGTGATTTTATAGTTGATAAACTCGATTTTTGTAAATACTTTCATGGTTATAAGATTTTATACAATTATTGTTTTTTTTGTATAATACTAATTATATTTTCTATACATACAGTTTCCCGAAAGATCCGGCATTAAAACGTAAATGGGTAAAGGCAATTAAAAGAGAAGAAAATTGGTTATACCAACAATCATACCCGTGTATGTTCAGTACATTTTGTTTGTCGCCTTTTGTAGTTTGCATCGACTTTTATAACTTCCTCTTGGAGGTCGGTCAAAAATGTTGAGATTGCGTTTAGTAGGTAACATGTAGTTAGTTGTGCATGTGTTTTAATTTAATAAATAATTTATTCAATAAGGTAGGTATCTTAATTTATTGTAATATATACCTACATATTTTAAATCCACTAGTATTATAAATGCGAAAGTGTCTATCAGGGTAAATTTGAAAGGATGTACTTTGGGCTAATATGAGGTTCTGCTGATAAAATTTAACAACTTTTTCTATAGAACCATATGTCGCAAATGAAATTGGTTATTTTAACGTTACTAGTTTGTATGGAGAAAGCCATTTTTAATTCTTTTGCGATACATGGTTCCATGGGAAAGTTGTTTAATTTGATCATATTAGCCCAAAGTATATCCTTTCAAAGTTATGGAGTCTATTCAAAACATCGCGACGAGCTAGCCACTGGTTCGGTGTAGACTCATACCATCGGCTACGATGAGGTGGGATTAAAACCCCTCCGGTGGTTATCTTGGGGCCCGTGATGATATGTGTGACATCGATAAATAATTATTAATCTTTGATAATCTCTATAAATCCCAAAATATTTGGTTTATATCGATAAGTAATAATATGTGTTGTCGGTGGCAGCACTATCGAAACTATTTAGTATGCAATTTAATATTTAGCTTTTTATAATAAAAAACAACACACTTCATAGACACGCGCACATATTCATGTTTGATAATAGCTAACTTGTATCTCTTTTTTTCTCAAGCAGTTTTTTAAGTGTCAGACGCGTTGAGCTGCCATTTGAAGCCACACCTTTTTCCCCGTTCTTCATTTGTTCGCCACAGAAATTGGCGTCACCGGTATCGCACTATTATGAAACAATTTATGTATCATGCTTACTCCATTGGCGCGGGGCGCGTTTTTTTAGCTTCATGGATAAAATGATTAAATTTTAAGATAAAATGCAATGAAAATATTTCTTTACTCAAACCCACGATCCTCGCTTTCGCGGCCAGGTACACAACCACTGAGCCAACCTGGTTCCAGTCACCGCTCACGAAATTTGTAATTGTTTGTTATTTACTTATAAATGGACGCCCTCTATGTGCTTTTCTTCTAATTATGTCCTATATTAGTGTGAAGTCCTAGTTTCTAAAAAACGCATTTAATCTATACTTCTATATCTGTACTAATCTATACATACATACATATCATCACGGGTGCCTTACGGCGCCCGAGACCGCCTAGACGGCCCCAGGGTACCCAGCGGAGGGGTTTTAATCCCACCTCGTCGTAGCCGATGGTATGAGTCTACACCCAACAAGTGGCTAGCTCGTCGCGATGTTTTGAATAGACTCAATAACCCATCTATAAACATTTTCACAAGTTGGTATAGTGAAACCGGGACCGACAGCTTAACGTGCTCTCCGAGGCACTATAGTAGTGTTGTCAAACAAATGTACATAATGTACTAATCTATACTATATAATATTATAAAGAGGTAAAGTTTATGAGTTTGTGAGTTTATATGGAGTAATCTCTGGAACTAATGAACCGATTTAGAAAATTATTTTAGTGTTGATAGCCCATTTATCGAAGAAGGCTATAGTCTATATAACATCACGCTACGACCAATAGGAGCATCAATGAAAAGTGTTGGGAAAACGGGGAAAATATATTCCCTTTGAAAGCTTCCGATCCGTGCGCTGCGTAAACGGTTACAGTTAAGACGAAGATGCGCGTGTCCGCTAGTCACGAATAATTTAATAACTTTAAGTCGGCCTTATATGTAAGTAAGGTTAGGTAAGTTAAAGGACTCCTATACTCCAAGGTATAGATAAAAATCAGTTCATTGCCCTGTTCCCAGTTCGCTGTCTGTTTGTAAATGGAAATACTTTTTGTTTAGTATAATTATTCCCACCTGAACAAAAGTTGTCAGAAATAACGTGGGCAGAATTAATTTTGCACGAACGACCCTTTTTGCGCCATTAGACAACCAACGATTCTTATCCTTAAATCAATAGCGTACTTTACAATTTAAATCTCTGTTTTATTTATTTATTTTTTACCAATATTTTACGACAATTTTTAATATAATTTATAATATATGTATAAATAAATAAATACCATCACGGGTGTCTATTTGGCTCCCGAGAACTGTCTAAACGGCCTTCAACCCACCCAGCGGAAGGATTAACCCATCCTCATTTCGCCGATGGTATATAATTTTGTGAAACAAACATTCAAAAGAAATCTATCAAGTCGAACAAAACTAGAAACGGTTTTAAAACTCAACTATATAAAAGCTAGCTTCTTGACTTTGGAATCCGTTGCCGAAAGAATTAAGATTAATAGAAAATCAACCTAGTTTTAAGATTAAATTGAGAAAATAATAATTTTTATACTACACCTGCTCGGAAAGTAGGTTCTTACTTGCGTAAGAATAGGTCAGAAAGTACGTCTTTGTAGTCGTACAATTATGCGGGAGGAAAAAGTGTATGAAAATCCATTGTTAACGTGCTTAAGCGGGAGGAAAAAGTATATGAAAATTCATTGTTAACGTGCTAGTTTTTTTTTAATTTTTTTTCTTCAATTCTTCCAAATTAGGAAAGGCAAGGGTTCAAAGCCATACAGCCTAGTTTTTTTTTACAAGTTCGAAATTTTAATCAAAATAAAATAAAAGTATTGGTTTATTGGCTGTTTACTTTCTTTGCATTTTTGATTTATTAAGTTTTAACAACTGTAATAATTTTAATATAAACTTTAATTAATAGAGATTTTATTTTTTATTTTCCTCGTAGGTGTAGTATAAAGCACTATGTATCACTCGGCGAGAAAGTGCGATTCCTAACTCGAGCGAATTAAGGCCCTCCGCTTCGCGTTGGGCCTCAAACTTCGCCCTCGTTAGTAATCGGTGACTTTCTCCCCTCGGTGAACAATGTACTAATGCCGAACATTATTTGCACATATTGCTCTGGTCACAAACTAAGCTCTAGGTCTGTACTATGTGTACTATAATACATATTATATTTTATAAACACCCAGCCCATGACAACATGTACAGAAATATAATATTTGTTTGCCATGGGTGGGAATCGAACCCATGACCTCCAAATGAACAAAATTATCGAGAACTGTACACTACTGATCAGAGAAAAGAAATGGAAGACAGTTTATAGGCGCACCCGGAAAATCAGCGCGTGATACTGTTAAGTTGTCACGCATATGCTAAAGGTGTATTTTTTTATAAATAATTTTTAATTACAGATATTGATTCCATTTTCATTTTGTACAATCGTTTGAAGGATCAAAATCTATCAAAATCGACCTGTCGGAACTTTTATGGGTTGGTCGCCTCGGTGGCACTCTTGCAGGGCAGTCAGACAGACAGGTCAATGGAACCAGCTAACCACCTAGTCTTAAACTAGTTGGTTATGTAGCGTGTGTTCGATTTAGTTGTTTTTTTTCTTCCGCGAGGATGAATATATATATATATAAATAAATAGTTTGATATATCACTATCTGTTTAAACGTGGTGGCCTTGGACTTAAAAAAAAAAAAAAAAACACTTAGGTCCCTGGTTCGAATCCCGGTGTGTACCAATGAGTTTTTAAATTAAATACCATCGACTCATACCATCGGCTACGACGAGGTGGGATTAAAACCCCTCCGCTGGGTACCCTGGGGCCGTCTAGGCGGTCTCGGGCGCCGTAAGGCACCCGTGATGATACATATACATAAACTATCTGTTTATTTTTTATTATATTTTCAACATTTGTTTCTGGGAAGAATGGCGAACTAGCCAAGTGCACATTCGGACCATAAAATACATATATATTTTTTTTACTTTTCATAAATGCCTGTAAAAATATGAAATAATAATTTTTAACTTTTGACTTATTTGTAAGGCGGCCCTGATAGGAGTTTGTCCTATTTCATTCATGGTGTAGTGAGGTTACTGAACAGTAAAAGGCCTGTGACTCTACTTTCCCGTTATAAGTCCGGATATATTGCAGTTCATTCCCCTTCCTCCAACCACGCAATGAACCCACGGCAATACATATGGATAGGTAACAATATTTATCTGAGTGATATAAAAAAATAAAAAAAAATTGGTGTGTACCAATGAGTTTTTAATTAAAAAATGTATGTACATTTGTTTCACAACACCACTATAGTGCCTCGGAGAGCACGTTAAGCTGTCGGTCCCGGTTTCACTATACCAACTTCTGAAACTGTTGATAGATGGGTTATTGAGTCTATTCAAAACATTGCGACGAGCTAGTCACTTGTTCGGTGTAGACTCATACCATCGGAAGGCATCCGTGATGATATATTAAATATATATAATAAATAATGAAATAATATACTCTGCAGCATATTTGTTGATAATAGTCTATTTTAATTGATTAATTGTATAATTCTTTTTGCGAAGGGTGTGGTACCCTAACCTAAAACTTTGTAAACTTATGATCGACAATAAAAAAAATACATACAGATACCTGCCTAGCCATGTTTCGGTTTTAGTCTGTGGATTCACCGGTTCTCCAAACACTAATGCATCGGTATCTTATGGAGGTGGTAGTTACGAACGCGGGCGCGGTTACGAAACTGGCGTTTAATAAAAGCTGCGCGAGGCTATTAAAGTCTCGTAATATAAATTCGTTTTTGTTGCCGTCCATTTCGTAACCGCATGATCATTCGTAGCTGGCACAGTGGGAGCGATTCATGCTGTTAACAATAATGCATTGATCGACTCCATTCATGGAATTTGTAGGTATGTTTACCAACAGGTGGATACAGAGCCACATGCCGTGCTTTAGTAAAAAAAATGCCTGAACTACGTTCGACGCTTAACCGAATACTATAAGATCCAAATACCATTTTTTTATTTATTTAAAGTCACGTCAATTCGGGTCGACCCATTTTTGCTGAATAATTTGAATGCCTGAAAATAATTTTGATCACAGCCGTCAACGTGACCTACTAAAAAAATCAGGTTTTAATCTAAATTGGAAGCAAACAAATGAAAGTCGTGTGAACCAAATTAGTGGAGAGGAGTGGAGGCCCGAGTTTGTGAGTCATGTCATATACATATTTGCTCCAGCCTTTAAAAACCTTCCAACTTTTTATCCAACAATCTCATTATGCAAAAATCTAACAAACCATGACAAAAGTAGGTAAAGCAAAGTCAAACATATTTATTTTATGTAAACTTTTACAGGCATTTATGAAAATTCAAAAAAAAAAGTATACCTGTGACCTGGCCAAGTGCACACATGGACCTTATAGTCCATGTGTGCACTTGGCCAGGTCGCCATTCCTCCCACAGACAAATGTTGAAATATAATAAAAAATAAACAAATCGTGAATTATTAAACTATTGTCCTTTTGGGAGAAAAAAAAACAACCCAACCTAACACACACTACATAACCAACCAGTTTAAGACTAGGTGGTTAGCTGGTTCCATTGACCTGCCAATCATTGACTGCCCTGCAAAAGTGCCACCAACGCGACAAACCCAACAGACCATAACGCCCTAAATATATATTAAAGTAATGTAATCAAAATATAGGTAGATAGATGGAAGGTATCTTTTAGGGCGCAAACACTGATCGCAAGTCGATCGCCTCAGAGAAACCCCGGAGAAAAAGGTACCAGCAAGTAAAAAACTCTGGTGTTCTACATGTACCGTATCATCAGAGGAGCATGGTTATTGACTTACACCTATGCTTATAGCATGTGGTATATACTCTCATCCTACTAAAGAGCACAGTATTTTCACAGACATTTATTAAAAATCAAATCTAATAGAATAGAAAAGAAAATGTATTTATTTAATAAAAAAATACAAAAAAACTTATGTTAATTTACAATAATATATATATACCATACAGATGCAAAAACCGTCAAGTGACCTAGTCATGTTTCGGTTTTAGTCTTTCGGTTCGCCGGTTTTCAGGAGATTACTGTATCGATTTCTTGTCGAGGTGGTAGTCTCCTTTCAGGGTGCGGTTACGATATGGGTGGTTGAATCGACAATAAGGCAGTGAGTATATTAAAATATACTCGTAATGCCGTGCTCCAATAAAAAAATTAAAAAAATATATAATAAAACAAATTTGATTATAATGATAATAAAAACTACATTTATTGAAATGGTTTCTCAGCTTGTGGTTCCTATATAAGTAGTGCCTCGCGCTGAATTTCATAATAAAATTGCCAAATTGCTTATTTAATACCTACTTAATAATAAACTTGTCCTCAGTTTCCTATTAATGTGCTAGCATTAACCATTTACTAAAATTAATTACGTTTAATGATGAAATGATGCCTTACGTTAAGTTTCTCTTTCATTATCTTTTATTTTTACTTTTAAATAGTGCTGCTGCCATATCCTGTTTCTTATAACGGAAACGTTAGTTTGTCAAAATAACTAAATCCTTAATTACATTAAACAATCAGCAACAACGAACACTAAAAAAGTCAAGCACTCTATTCCCTTGTATTTTAGGCAGAGTTGACTTAAAAGTTTTTAGCATTCCGTCTCGTAACCATTGTACTCTTGCAGGGCAGTCAACGATTGACAGGTCAATGGAACCAGCTAACCACCTAGTCTTAAACTAGTTGGTTATGTAGCGACTGTTCGATTTGGTTGTTTTTTTTTTCTCCCGCAAATATAAATATATAGAATATATATATATATAAATAAATAGTTTAATATATCACTATCTGTTTATTTTTTATTATATTTTTTCATACATACATACATAAAGGATTCGTACATAAAGGATTTCTTGATTTTAACAATCTAACGTTATCTTAAAAAGTATATAGCATGAAGGTAAAAACCGTGCCCGTCCGCCCGCCGCTACGGGGCGCGTTTTTTTAGCTTCATGGAATATAGCCTCTGGCGCTTAAGAAAAGTTTTTAGTTTCAGTCAAAACACTATGGATTTTGATAGATGGCAGACAATCATGACATCAAATCCCATACTTTGGTAACTGATGATGACGAGATCCGAAATGTATCTAAATATTATTCAATTTTAGTATTTTCATTTCATAATCCTAACTTCTAACTTCACTCATTATTAGAAGAAAGCTAATAGAGGGGGTCTGTGTATAAGTAGATAACAAGCAATGACAAAATTTGTGACTGGGATGACCGGAACCTGATTGGCTCAGTTGAGTACTTTGCCGCAAAAGCGAGGATCGTGGGTTCGTTATTAAATTGTTTATTATTATTATTATTATTTAAGGAAATAATTTCTTAAAAATAAAAGTATAAATATCGCTACCTCGATACTTAATTGTTAATGAATAAGGAATGCATTGTTAATGTTTGTTACACAATGACATTGCTATGTTGGCATTGCACAATCAGTTTCTAAATCGAACGACTAAAAATAGCTCAAAGTGAACGACCATTCTATAGTTGTAACTCTGATCTTAACATTGGAAGAGAACTCAATATATTCTTCAAAAGTTTGTTAAATATGTACATCATTCATTTCTATTAAAAACTTCAAAATAAATGATAATTTAAGAAGCCAGGAAATGGATTCTCGAACTCAAACGTCTAATCGTGGCTTTCAGTAATATTAAAGATTAAAAAAATAAAATAACGCATATATAGGTGTAAATATTACTTACTCGATCATAATTACATTGGGGCTTAGCACGCGGACAACGATAAGATATATACCGACTCGACTTAGGGCCGGTTTCTTGATGGATAGTTTACGTTACTATAGTTAAAAATGGCGGGTGTTCTATGAAATTATTGCCAAAACATAATTCGAATTCATATAAAAGACGCCATAACTGTCATTATTTAACAATTAGTCAAGATGACTATCCATCAAGAAACCGGGCCTTATACCGTCTGCTGTCGAAAAATATATCGAATTGGTGAGCACGCAAACCGACATCGATAAATTTCTCGAGCTTTGTCTACTAGTTAAAACAAGTGTGTTTTCGTTGACAATTTTGAAAACATTTATGTAATAAATTAATAATTATTACCTTATACGATGCATTTATTTTATATTGTTGTTAATAATCGTTACACAAATATATATTTTAATTTAAAAAGATTTAAAAATACATATATTAAACTAAATAAAAATAAAGCAGAAGAAAACTTGTTACCTTGGCCTAAAAAAAGATTTTGTTTTTTGGTGAGTTTTTTTTTATTTATTAAGGCATTGGATAGGATTAAAAATATGTAATGGAAAGTACGTATAGATACGGAAGTGGTCTAAGACCTAAAAACGCTATTCAAACGAATTGTCAGACAAATTTTTTTGAGCATTGATTGGTTATGATCGCATTTGTGTCACTTTTTATTTTGGTTTGTATTGCGGGCGGCTATCTTTTATTCTTATGACTGGTAAGGCGATTAAGCCTTAAAGTACTTCCCTATTATATACTTCAATTATATAAATCAAATATATTATTTTATGGACGTTTTGATTTTTATGCAATACGGCGACGTGTGAATGATTTATTTTAATTATCCGTCTGAGTAATTAAATTACATTACACAATCAATTTTTCCGCATTCAAGACCTATCTGAACTTGAAAACCTCTGAACTTCGGGGGTTACCAAAGCTCAAAGGTTTTCACTGTTATAGTGATCGTCCCCTCTAGGATTTGTTCGCTTTAAAATATTAAGACTAACCTACTGCCACTTCATAATAATAAATAGGTACATGAAGTTAAATAAAAAAATTACACGATAATAACATAAAACAAGAATTTTAATATTAATTAAATTATCTTTTCTAAATAGCATAACTCTAGAAACATAAATACTTATTTTCTGATAATCTCATTTTCATAATCTATTTCTTGGTTTGGGCATCCAGATATTTTAGAGCACGCGCGTCATTCGGTTCGATACATATCGATTGATAAGACATATATCTACAAAGCTAACACGCGCGACCACGATATATACCGAATAGACTAATTTGACGCATTGGAAGATATATATCGACTTTTATCGAAAACGGTAGCACGCAGCTTATTAACATCAAAACTGAACTGTCAGATTATAGACAAAAGTCGATATATATACAATTTTTATCACGTTTCTTTTAGGTGCTGATAAGTGTCGAAATTACTTTTGCTTTGATATTTTTATTGATTTAATAGCGAAAAACAGAATCAAAATTGTTTTATTCTCGTTAGAAAAACTGTTATACTTAAGTGACTATAAATGTGCGTGTTATAGAAAAGTTGCTGGAACAACTGGAACCTCAAAAAACAATGATTTTGAAAAAAATATCTGGATGCCCAAACCAAGAAATAGATTATGAAAATAAGATTATCAGAAAATATGTATTTATGTTTCTAGAGTCATACTATTTAGAATAAATAATTTAATTAATATTAAAATTCTTGTTTTATTTTATTATCGTGTATTTTTTATTTTATTTTATGTATTTATTATTATAAGTGGCAGTAGATTAGTCTTAATATTTTAAAGCGAACAAAAACTTCGGTAACCCCCGAAGTTCAGAGATTTTCAAGTTCAGATAGGTCTTGCGGAATGTATTGATTGTGTAATGTTATATGATTATTCAGCAGGCGACTAATTCAGGCTGATAATTAAAATAAATCATTCACACGTCGCCGTATTGCATAAAATTCAAAACATCCATAAAATAAAATATTTGATTATATCATCAAAGTATATTATTATAGGGAAGTACCTTAAGGCTTAATCGCCTTACCAGTCATAAGAACAAAAGATAGCCGCCCGCAATACAAACCAAAATAAAAAGTGACACAAATGCGATCATAACTAATCAATGCTTAAGAAAATATGTCTGACAATTCGTTTGAATAGCGTTTTTAGGTCTTAGACCACTTCCGTATATATACTTACTTTCCATTATATTTTTTTAATCCTATCCAATGCCTTAATAAATAAAAAAAACTCACCAAAAAACAAAATCTTTTTTTAAGCCAAGGTAACGAGTTTTCTTCGGCTTTATTTTTATTTTGTTAAATATATGTATTTTTAAATCTTTTTAAATTAAAATATATATTTCTGTAACGATTATTAATAATAATATAAAATAAATGCATCGTATAATTCAATAATAATTTATTTATTACATAAATGTTTTTGAAATTGTCAACGAAAACACACTTGTTTTAACTAGTAGACAAAGCTCGAGAAATTTATCGATGTCGGTTTGCGTGCTCACCAATTCGATATATTTATCGACAGCAGACGGTATAAGTCGAGTCGGTATATATCTTATCGTTGTCCGCGTGCTAAGCCCCGGAGTCTCCTTTCAGGGTGCGGTTACGAAATGGGTAGTTGAATCGATGATTAGGTAGCGAGTATATTTTTTAATATTTATAATTTCATAATCGCTTTATTTAGCCGGCATAGTGGGAGCAATCAATATTGTTTAAAAACAATTATTGATTGACCCCATTCATAAACTTAGTAGATCTGCTCACCACCAGTGAGCAGCAAAAGTATACGAAATTATACCTTTATATATTAGTTTAAGTGTAAAATGTTGAAGTTTGTATATTATTGCAATATAAAAAACACAACTCTTAAATATTTTAATTTATTTTGTTAATAATACTATTAATATAAAATAAGTATTGTTCGCAGTAGTTCCATTGCTTTGTTCCATATATCCAAAATGTACTCGGTATATTTTTGCGCTGTCTAGTTGGGTTCTAAGCTCGAAAAGTTTATAACGAGAATACGACATACATTTAGAATGAGAATTAGGTCGTTCTAAGATTAATTGGTCTATTTAAAACATTCAAATTATGTGTCAAATTAGGTGCCAATGTCGTAAATTTTGTCGTAATGTGCATTCCCAGATGAGACACAAACTATTTAGCTAAACAATTATCAGTTACAGCTGACAATTTACAAATATTTTTAAATTGTATTTAACATATATTGTATCTCTTGGTTTATTTATATCACACTCTCCGCGCTATTTTTACATATATTTTTTTACTTTTAATAAGATAGATCACGCTCCAGTGGTTTAGGCATAAAATAAATGACTTATGAAAGAATTATAAAATAAATATAGTTATAGTTAGATAAACAATAAACGAGGCCTTTAACAAAACCATCATAGGTCGTAGGGTCTCTATACTGTGCGCTCGTAGCACTACGTGGTAGCTCGTAGCAAAAATCGTAAGGTCGTAGGTTCACTATACTGCGGGTACGTAGCACGATAACGTAGAGTCACATACTGCGGGCACGTAGCACCATTGTAGCTTGTAGCACAACAACGTATGCTCGTAGGGATACTCAATATACTGCAACCACTTACCACTAAGTTGTAGCCCGTAGCACAACAGCGTAGACTCACTATTCTACGGGCAAGTAGCACTGTTGTAGCTCGTAGCACAACAGTATGGTTACTATACTGCGGGCACGTAGTGTAACAGCAAAGGATCACTATACTGCGGGCATGTAGAACTGTCGTAGCTCGTAGCATAACAGCTTAGGGTCACTATACTGCGAGCACGTAGCACAACAGCGAAGGGTTACTATACTACGGGCATGTAGCACTGTTGTAGCTCGTAGCACAACAGTATGGTCACTATACTGTTGTGCTACGAGCAACAGCAAAAGGTCACTATACTGCGGGCATGTAGGGAATGTAGAACTATTGTAGCTCGTAGCACAACATTATGGTCACTATACTGCGGGCATGTAGGGAATGTAGAACTGTTGTAGCTCGTAGCACAACATTATGGTCACTATACTGCGGGCATGTAGCACAACAGCAAAGGGTTACTATACTGCGGGCATGTAGGGCATGTAGAACTGTTGTAGCTCGTAGCACAACAGTATGGTCACTATACTGCTGGCATGTAGCACAATAGCGAAGGGTTACTATACTACGGGCATGTAGCACTGTTGTAGCTCTACTTCACTAAGTCGTAGCTCGTAGCATAACATCGAAACGTCACTATACTGTGTGTACGTAGTACACTACGACGTAGCTTTTAGTACAACATCGTAGGCTAGTGAGGTCACTGTAAATATTTACATACAACGTCGTAGCTCGTAAATATAAACCCGAATAATACTTATGTTCTCGTAGATTAATTAAATAGTAGGCGGCATTTAATTAAAATGTTTAATCTAAATAGGTTGTCGATCATGTTTTGGAATGGATATTCTTTTGAAGTTATCCATTTATTTTACACTACTTTCTCTATACCGGGGCTTGCTTTCTTGATAGTTTAATAAATTCTTTATCAAATTGAGTATTTGTAAAGAAACACTTTGTATTAAATAAAAGAAATTTAGAAATATTATCATTACGAAGAAGTGCAAGATTCAAAATAAGATAAACACCGGGAAAGAATAACATAATAATTTATTTAATCAGAATATTAAATGACAATATTAAAAATGTTCCCTAATGTTTATCGTTGTAATGTTTTTTTTTATTAATTAAATTATTGTATTATACGTTAAAATTTGTGTTTATACTATATTTATTGTATAACACGTTTTTTTCTTGTTCTAGCGAATAAATAAATTTTAATGAACGACTGTCTAATGATTAAATTAAAAATGTCTGAGTTATATTTCAGTAACATATTCTGATCATTAGATTTTTTTAAATAATTCCTTACTTAATTAAGATAATTTATACTTCGCACATATAATAAGGTAAAATATGCTGATCGTAATTGTACCACCGTTCTTCTGTGCCATATTCTAGAAAATAAATTATTATTATTATTACTGATACCTAATACTACGCCGTAGTATACTACGGCGTAGTATTAGCTTCTAATTAATAGAAAAACAACTCGTATTTATAACTAGCTGGCGCCCACAACGTCGTGTTCGTTTATTTATTATAAAAAAAAACGAGCCACATCCGTTACTGAGCCCACGTCTCGTGGCGCTATGAGGCTTCTAAGTAAATGTTAAAAAAATACAGTTATAATTATTTTGTACAAATTTTACTAATAAAAATAAAATAATAGTAAAATTTTACTGATCAACAGCCTATATTTCGATCTTTTGTCTGGTATCAGTATTTGTGTATATGTATATTATATATGTATTTGTTTGTATCATGTATTTCTGTATTATTATATATAATATGTATATATACTTTGAATATATATTATTATTTATTTATATTATTATTTTTTTAAATAAACCCCCTGACTCATCTTCGTACATAATCTTAAAGAATAGCTGGTAAATAATGCCTAAGGCATTAATTAAGTTTGCTTTTGTACATAACTTTTGTTTATTGTTTAAATAAAAAAATATTTTTTATTAATAAATGTTAAAAATTTATATCTTTTGATTCTGTAGGTTGAATTTAATGAAATAAACGTTAAATGTTACAATAAACCTTCCTTTCTTTCAGTGATTCTATTTTGAATATCAATCAATTGGTAGTTTTGTTATATTGCGTATACGCACGAACGTACAAACGTAACAATGTTTCTTTTTCCTTCTATTTATACTTATTTTCGCACCTGCCAGTATTTTTTTACAAAAATCTTTAATGTACCGACATGTAAAGTCTACGATTTTATTATAATATGTATAGATAATTACCTGTTTGTAATTATGTGTTATACTTCCACTTCCGTCAAATAATATTTAGTACTTTTTGTGTACAGTCCGCTTTGGGTATTTTTGTGTACAGTCCGCTTTGGGTATTTTTGTGTACAGTCCGCTTTGGGTATTTCTACTACACTGTAGTATCTATACTAATATTATAAAGATATTATTAAAAAAGATTAAATCTTTTGTTTGTTCCATATAAACTCAAAACTACTGAACCGATTTAAAATTTTATTTCACCAATAGAAAGCTAGCTCTGTTATCAGCGAGTAAAATGAGTGTTTTTAATTTCGATCTATTAAATCGGATAAAAACGCGGGGCAGTAAGATATAATAATAATAATATGTAGGACAATTTACACATATTGCTCGAGTCACAAACTAAGCTCGGGCTTGTACTATGTGTACCTGAAACAACGATATTTTTTTTTTTTTTTAACACCCAGACCATGACGAACTGTACAGAAAAACATACTAATATTTTTTTGCCATGAATGGGAATCGAACCCTCGACCTCGGTGGCAGTCAAATAGATATAATATAATATGCAACACGGATACAACGGATGCAATAGGGATGTATCCCTATACAAACGTCCATTTTTAGGTGCAAATCTTTATATAATATTTAATTATTCTCTACTGTAAATTGTTACCTAATTGTGTGTCAAAATAAATGTTATTTTTATTATGCATTGGTATCGTTGTTTCTAGTACATATTGCGTAGTTTGTGACCAGGACAATTTGTATGAAATATCCAAAAATATACATAATTACTTTCATTTTGTAGTTGCTTAACTAAAATTAATGTAAAATATGTTATTTGCTTGTACATATGTTTATCATTGATCGCATGAATTTCGTGTAGTAAACAAAGCATTACAAGCCCGTAGTCGTCCACCTCAAACGAAGCGATTAACCTCACGGCATATTTAATCGTTTTCGAAATCGATTGGTTAGCCGATGAATCGACACACGTTACCCCCACACGAGGTCATTGCATTTAATACCTACATACCTGAAGCTTTGAACTGTAACTCAAATTTATTACATGAGACCGAATATTAGTCACGTAAAATGGGTTCTGACAATATAATTTTTAGGATTCGTGTGGTTTTCAAAGAAAATCTACATCAAAACCAAATTACATCTTATCTCGATGATGGCACGATGGAAGGAAACGCGGATACAGTTCTCGCACTTTTAAAAACTTATAGACGATTTTGACACCCGGTTTAAAACATTTTTTTTCAAAATGCGAACTCTATTTTTTTAATTTACTAACACCTAGCAATGTAATAATTTTACTTTTCAATAGTCTAGCACCCAATATTAAAATTGTAAACAATCAAACGCAATCAAACTTTTAGGATCACCAATCTTAGGTGAATCATTCAAGAACAATTAACCAAATTTAACTCAACTTCAGAACGCTTATTACAAATTCAACCCCACATGGCACTTTTTATCATCCTATTTTGTTTGTTTACCCCCAAATTTACGTATGTACTCTGTTGCTCTCAAATTTTCCTGACGAACTTCTTCTACTAGACAAAATTCACTAAACATAATTCTAAATTGTCCAATGAACGACCATTCTCGGACCCAGACTTCGCAAAATTTAAAGTGTAGCATTGCCAGCGTTTCAGTCGCTGTACATAGTACTAACGGGAGTATCATAAACCTATCTTTAGATTCCATGGAGCTTCCTCGTACTTCAAATACCTAGTTAAAGTTTGCCCCAATGTTTCGGTTCCAAATTTACCAAAATTCCAACGACTATGGGACGAACCGCTCTGCAAACTGATACATAAAAAAAGGACACGCCTTGTGGCTGGACCACTAAAGAGTGGAGCCTCTCGTTGCTTTTCCTTCAGCGTCCTAGAGCTTAGTTTGTGACCACAGAAATATGTGTAAATTGCCCTACATATTATATTATATATGTATATGTATCATCACGGGTGCCATACGGTGCCCGAGACCGCCTAGACGGCCCCAGGGTACCCAGCGGAAGGGTTTTATTCCCACCTCGTCGTAGCCTAATTAATACATATTTGATAACCTACCAAAAACATCCGCTATGTTAATATAGGTATGATAATAATTTTTATCCAGATTTGTATTATGTAATCTGTAGTGATAGCAAATGACACATGTTCCATAAAAGCCTCAATAGTACGCCATTGATAACGTCTATATTATCGTTCTACATAATTGATGGAGGTATTACGCGATATGGTTTAGTCATATTGTTATACCGTTGTATAGATAACACAGTATTATTCCCTTTGTAATTTAAAATATAGTAAAATCATAACATACATATACGTTTTCATTTTTTTATCAAAAGTTGTGTGCTTTGTGAAATTCGAATTGTAGAACTTACAGTTTATAAAAGCTTTGGTGAGCTTTTAAAGTTAAAAGTGTTTTTTTTGTCTATTCAAAATATCTGTAAAGATTAGTAACATGAAATAAATATTTTGATTTGACAGAATATGGGTAAATTCTACCACAAATTGCACATTTTTCTCCACTAACAATATAATAATTGTATTTTTTTAATTTTCTTGTTTTTTTTTATAAATATATTTAAAAATAGCGGATTTAAATACAATTTACCTTAAAAACAATATTTTTTTCCACGTTTTGACCGATTTGTATTGATCATTGACATTAGTTTTTCAGAGTAAAATATGTAAAATATCCTTAAAAGTACGTTCTGGCAAATCAACCTATTTTGAAAATTTTCAACAAAAATAATAGATACAAGTTTGAAGTAGCGGATAAAGGGGGGAGGGAGGCTATGTCCCCCACACGAATCCATCGAAATTTATTTAAAACCTATTTATTTTATTTATTTATTTACTATTTTACCCGGTTTCACTATAACAACTTGTGAAACTGTTTATAGATGGGTTATTGAGTCTATTCAAAACATCGTGACGTTTGTAATAGTTATTACGAAAAATCCTCTAAAAAGCTTATCAAAAGGCCCTAGCCCATACAATGGTTACGGATACAATGACAACGGTTCAACCGCTAGATAACGGAGGCAGTACCTAGGTATATAAAGACACCCACCTACGTTCAGTGCCGTAACTAGGGTGCCAGTGGTGCCCAGGCGCAGACCCTCGGGGGTGCAGAAATGACCAGACCAAGACCACAAAAAAAAAATCGTGCTTCGAGCTTAAACACGCGTAGTTGTATTCGTAGAATCTCGCGCATAAAAGCTTGTTACGCTGCCTACGCTACGTTTAAGGTAAATTTAAATTCAGAATAAACAATTCTATATTTGTGCATCGGATTGTAACTAATCAACGCTGACTTGTATGATTTGGTACATATACATAATGTATGTACATAGGTAATGCGTCTGAACCTTAATGTCTAGACAGGGAATAAGACGTGGCTGAATGGTTAGATTGCCTGACTTGGAAATAAAATCGACATTAGCAAGTTTCTCTGGAAAGTAAAGTTATATATTTTTTTGTATCATCACGGGTGCCTTACGGCGCCCGAGACCGCCTAGACGGCCCCAGGGTACCCAGCGGAGGGGTTTTAATCCCACCTCGTCGTATCCGATGGTATGAATCTACACCGAACAGTAGCTCTTCGCGATGTTTTGAATATACTCCATAACCCATCTATAAACAGTTTCACAAGTTGGTATAGTGAAACCGGAACCGACAGCTTAACGTGCTCTCCGAGGCACTATAGTGGTGTTGACAAACAAATGTACATATTTTTTTTTATTAAAAACTCATTGGTACACACCGGGATTCGAACCAGGGGCCTAAGTGTTTTTAAGTCCAAGGTCTAACCAACTAGGCCACCACGTATATTATTTTATGAATCTATACCAATATTATTAGAGAGAATATTTGTATTTTTGTTTGTAACGAATAGACTCAAAAACTACTGAATTGAATTCAAACATTCTTTCACTAATAACATTATCACTAAGTAACATAGGCTATGATTTATAATCAAAAATATACATACGAAAATATAACCCAAGGTGTAAAAACTACCTATAAATTTCTTTAAATAGCGTGCACTGCGAAACTGTTGATGATAGAACATAATAATGTACTACAGATTTAGAGAACAGTTTAATATCTACAAAAAAGTTTCACCATTTCAGGGTTCTCTGTGGCGGTACCATATGTCCAACAAGTTATAGTAATGCCACAACAACTTCTTTATGTATGAAAGTATATAGTTCTTTATATAGAAATGCCAGTAGAAACTAGACCATGTTATTAGTATTATAGTATTAGTCCTTAACAATAACTCGTATTCGAGGTTGTTTCAGTACCTATGGATTACTTTTGAATTATTCAAATAGGATATTCCATTCAAAAGATATCATGAATTGTAAAACTTACAGATCGGGACGGTTGAAATTGAGCTTTTCCATACATGTAAACTAGTAAGCGTACATATATGAAAAAGCTCTTAATTGTATCGTTCAGTTAAAATTGATTTTTATCTTTCAGTTTGATTCAATAGATTATTTTAAGGACGTTCGTTATTGTATTAATATTTTAAAGGAAGAAAGAAATATCGAGATAAAGTAGTCTATTCACGTATCTTCTTTCAATTTCCTTTAAACGTATTTCAAGTAATTAATTATGATAAGCTTATAATACGGAGCAGACAGAAATTTATAGCAACAACGATTTTTTACTGAAAACATTTGTTTGTTTTGGTTTATTATATTTTTTTTTAGATAAATGTAATAAAAATAGATAAAACACCTCTTTTAATTTATTGTTTACAATTATATATTGTTACTTCGGTTCGGTTGGTATTATCACGGAATATAAATAACAATTTCTATTCCGTGGGTATTATTCTAATATCGCGCGTTTGATTTTTTCCTTATCTACCTGGTGGCGAGCAGACCTACAAAGTCCATGAATGAGGGCAATCAATTGTGCTTAAACAACATTGATATTGGTCAATCTCCCAAAGGTTAGCTGGTAGATAATGCCTAAGGCATTAAGCTCGCCTATGTACAATAGTATTAAGCTTTTGTACAATAAAGACAGTTTTATTTATTCATTCATTGATCGCTTCCACTATGCCGGTTAAATAATGTGATTACGAAATGGGCGGCAAAAACGACGAATTACATTACGAGTGTGTTTTAATATTACTCATTGCCTTATCGTCAATTCAACCACCTATTTCGTAACCGCACTCTGAAAAGAGACTACACCTCGGCAAGAAATCGATGCAGTAATCACCTGAAAACCGGTGAACCCAAAGACTAAATTCGAAACATGACTGGGTTAATTAATGACATGAGAGAGTTTTAGAGACCTTCCTCCCACCAAACTACGAGTATATATAGGTAGTTAGGTTTTTATATTTTGCTTCAAATATAACATGCAAATGTTATACATATAAACTATTCTGAAGAAATTCTTTAAAATATAGTGAAAACATACAAATCCGTTGCGTAGTTTAGTAGATACAGATAGTCGTATACAGACAGACAGACCAGGAAATAACTTTATATACATATCATCACGGGTGCCTTACGGTGCCCGAGACCACCTAGACGGCCCCAGGGTACCCAGCGGAGGGGTTTTTAATCCCAGCTCGTCGTAGCCGATGGTATGAGTCTACACTGAACAAGTGGCTAGCTAGACGCGATGTTTTAAATAGATTAAAATAACCCATCTTTAAACAGTTTTACAAGTTGGTATAGTGAAACCGGGACTGACAGCTTTACGTGCTCTCCGAGGCACTATAGAGGTGTTGTATAGTATATTATAGTGACCAAGTTTTATACTATTTCTAGCGACCTGCCCCGGCTTCGCACGGATTTCTACTTATCTGTATCACAGTACTATGTATCATATATCTATATATTAACCTTCCGGAAGGAATTACCTAAATAATAGTGAAACTGCGTCAAAATCCGTTGCGTAATTTAAAAGGTATAAGCGTACAGACGCGGGAAGCGACATTTTATACTATGTTAGATGATTTGTAAAAAAAATATTATTTCCAAATCAGTTTTTAGGCAACACCTAACAAGTATATAATAATATGTAGGACCATTTTCACATATTGCTCTAATCAGTTTATGAAATATGCTGTGATAAAAGATGATGAATAAAAATTATATGCCTAAGGTAAGTCCGGCTTAACCAGAGCCAGTAAATAAAAAATAAATTAAAAAAAATCGTAATTCGATTTTTCATAAGCCATATGGCAGGTTTCCTGACAGGACAAAATGTTTACAGTAGACTGGTGTGTAAGCCGATTTAGATGTACGTTTATATGGGCGACTATATATGTTTACTAATATAAAGCTGAAGAGTATGTTTGGTTGAATGCGCTAATCTCAGGAACTACTTGTTAGAATTGATAAAGTATTTTGGTGTTGGATAGCCCATTTATCGAGGAAGGTTATATATAGGCTACATACATTGCGCTACGACCAATGGGAGCGGAGCATCAATGAAAAATGTTGCAAAATCGGAGAAAATTTATTCCTTTTGAGAGCTTCCTTTGCATCGTAAATGGTTGAAGTTAAACGCAAACGAAGTTACGAGTAAGCTTGTATGAAATATGTACGTTATTATCTTATAGTATCGCTTTACTTTCTGTTGTGTATAATAGTAATTGTTATAGTATTGCGAGTAAATTGACTAAAGTTATAAATATTATTATAGCAGAATTGGAAACGGACCCTTCTTAAAGCTGCTTACATTTCACGATATATTTTATGTGGTTCCTGAGTCTGTAGTTTTCTGTTATAGCCAAAATAGATATACTACCTCTGTCAGAATCCCTTGCTTACTTTGTCTATACCCTACTCTATATTTTGGCCATAAAAACTTTTAGTGTTTTGTCGGGATAGGATGTCAAAGGATTTGCCGACCGCAACATTGATGGACTGACCGACGCATAATCCTCTTTACGGTTCCCTGAGAAACGGGGCGTTGTTTAGTACAAAATGATTTATTTATATTACCTTTATACTTATACGAGATTTATTGTTTTGCTTTACTACTTTAATTTCTTAGTTTCTTTTAGTATAAAATACCAATGAGTTTTTAATCTAAAATTTTATGTAGGTACATTTTTCACTATACCAACTTGTGAAACAGTTTATAGATGGGTTATTTAGTCTACCCAAACATCGCGACGAGTAGCGACTATGTTCGATGTAGACTCATACCATCGGCTACGACGAGGTGGGATTAAAAACCCCTCCGCTGGGTACCCTGGGGCCGTCTAGGCGGTCTCGGGCGCCGTAAGGCACCCGTGATGATATATATTTATATATTTTTATATAAAATGCTTTGATAAGTGACCAAGGTCCGTTACTTGTAACTGACGTCAAATTAATGGTAAAATGAATTATGATTATAATATTCAATAAATATAATATAAATATTGTTATGTAAAAAATAAAGATAATTATGGATTAACGGTCCTTTTGAGCGCCTCTTTTATTATTTGAATTTTAACTATTGTTGAATTTTTAAAGCTATATTTGTTTATAAGCTTCTAGGAACTGAACATTGGGTAAAAAATAATCGCCAGAATAAAATATAAGCGAATTTTAATTAAAAATAGGTTTCTTAAACGGGCATGCTTTTACATATGCATATTTTTAACTCTGAATCTTGACCTCATTCGCGGGTCAAACTTAGCAGAAGGTATGTCGAGGATCGTACCTAACCGAAATACTTAACCAGCAGTCGGTTTCCGGATCAGTCAAAACGGACTGGTTCTTAAACGCCCCTCTCCAGGGTCTTGATCTGGGAAAATTTATTACCTATATCCAGTATGCCTATTACGCCGCACAAAGTTAAGCTAAACTTTAACCGAAATGACGTAGTTTTCTGTCGATTTTCAATGTCACCATGTTTGATTACGTTAGAATTGCATCATATCGATTAAAGTTTAGGTTAGCCTTGTGCGCGTAATAACCCCGCAGGCTGCTTGAGAAAATACTAAGAATGATATTACATGTTCAGCCGACCGTTTCTTTACCGTTACATTACTTACAGTATTATATGGACAGCTCTCTAACTAATAAAAAAATAATATATTTAGAGAAATGCTCCAAATATATTTATTTATATGAAAACAGTTTATGAGCTATTTTTAACCGTCGAAGTAGTCTTTTTTTAATTGAAGCACGACATGTCATGTGAATTTGTAAACCCCATTTATAAACTTTTGCTCACCACCAGGTGAGCAGATCTACAAAGTTTATAAATGGGGTCGATCGATAATAATTCTTAGACAATTTTAATCGCTCCCTAAATGATGTGATTACAAAATGGGGGGCGGCAATGAAGAATTGCTTTACGAGTATATTTTAATATACTCACCGCCTTATTGTCTATTCAACTACCCATTTCTTATACGCACCCTGGAAAGGACTACCACCTCGACAATAAATCGATGCAGTAGTTTCCTGAAAAACGGTGAACCCACAGACTAAAACTGAAATATGACGTGACGTGGTAAAGAGACCGGTCGGTATTATATATTATATGGTATGTAGTGAATTTTGTATTTATATGTGTATAATAAATGTATAAGTATATATATATATATTTATTTATAAATAAATATAAATTATTATATTAACTAGTACCTACTCAAAAACAATTATGTATCTAGTTTGGGAGCCAGGAACCCCTAAATACAAAAAAGCTTTACAACCTATCATTATAAACGAACAAACACATTCTTATAGTAATATGTAAACACCACAATCTATATACATACACTACAACCGCTCGCCACATGGCATTACTATATTTTTTTTTGTTAAACTTAATATTATCCATTTTGTACCCTAGATATAAGACTTTTTGTAATATTTTAAATCAAATAAATACATTATTTATTTATTTATTATTTAATTATATTTATTATTGCACACCTACCTAAACTGTTCTAATGTTCCGAAGGTTTGACTGTCAGATAATGCCCAACGGCATTAAGTCCGCCTTTGTATTATGCAATAAAGTTTTATAAATAAATAATATATATTCTATACATTAAGAACAATATAATAAAGAGATGTCCATTCAAATAAATCGAACTTTTAACTATGGTATTCAAATTAAGGAATACCCAAAGTTGGGGCGTCGATAAGTTTCCGAATTATTGGCAACATTCATTGGGAGTTTGGACTAATCTTCTGCTAATGCCTCTTGGAGTCAGAATTTCCAGAGATAAAACTATTTGCAGATAAAGGGTCGTTATTAGTCGTCGTCGATCACTTAGTCGATCATTTTCTATCTACGAGTCCTCGAACTAACGACAATTGAGAAACTAATTTGTTTTATATCGATAATATAATCGTTTTCCATAAAATAAGGGCATAAATATAAATAACATACCAGTTAAATTATATCGTAATGTTTTAATAAAGTATTTTATTTAAAAAAAAACTATATACGTGGTGGCCGAGTTGGTTAGACCTTGGACTTAAAAACGCTTGGGTTCCTGGTTCGAATCCCGGTGTGTACCAATGAGTTTTTTATTTTAAAAAATATGTACATTTGTTTGACAACACCACTATAGTGCCTCGGAGAGCACATTAAGTTGTCGGTCCCGGTTTCACTATACCAACTTGTGAAACTGTTTATAGATGGGTTATTGAGTCTATTCAAAACATCGCGACGAGCTAGCCACTTGTTCGGTGTAGACTCATACCATCGGCTACGACGAGGTGGGATTAAAACCCCTCCGCTGGGTACCCTGGGGCCGTCTATGCGGTCTCGGGCGCCGTAAGGCACCCGTGTTGATACATAATAATAATATTTTATTTTAAAAAATCTTTTTTAGCGTAAAACGTAATTAAATTATTATTATAATAAAATAGGATGTTTATTTAATTTTTTCTCATTAAATATAAAATCCTTTGTACCACACACAAAACATGTAAATTTAGATTTATAAAATACTAGGTTTTTACAATAAAATTGGTATCATGTATCTGGCCTCAATCACTATAAAAAAGATGTACTCTTTGGAAAGTAATATACATTTTATTCATTTATTTACCGTAATCTTGTCGGTTATGGGTAAATACAAACACTAAGACCAGCTGGCCACTTCTTGGATAGACTCGGAATAAAACCACATCTCTGGGTACCCGTAGTCTTAGGCTCTGTAAGACACCCGTGATGGTACACATTTAAAACTTTCAAGAAATGCTTTAAATTAGGTGCTTATTAATAAATTATAATAGGTGTAAATTATAATAAAATAAAATTTTAATTCATTAATAATTAAGTCGTAACTCAATTAAGTTTATAGGAAATAAAAATCTAATTACTTACCTACTACAAGAGTATAAATTCCTTTCAGCCAATTCATGAGATAATTTCAAAGTGCGAACGGGAGCGTAAAACAGAATAGCCATAAATTCAATTTATTAGTTAACGAAGAAAAAATAAATCCCTTAAAAGAAAAAATGGGGAAGATGGTGCAAAAGCGTCGGCGTAGTATGGAGTGCGGCTTGTTCACACACAAGTGGCTCTTTTCAAAACATTTTCTTTTTGTCTTTTATGGCGTGTTTTTTTATTTATTTTAAGTATTTAATTCATATTTAATGTTTTTTTTTAATGTTCTTATTAAAACTTTAATGTTTAAGCATTATTTACCAGATAACCTTTACTAGAGTAAACATCTTAATCACGGAATGATAAATGTTAGGTAGCTTTTAAATTAATTTAATATGTGTCTGTATATATCCTATAAACAGACACATATAAAAATACATGTCAATTACGCATGTTAAATACAGATGCTAAAACCTAGTCGTGTTTTGGTTTTAGCCTGTGGGTTAACTGGTTTTCAGGAGAATACTGCATCGATTTGTTGTCGGCGTAGTAGTTTTATTTGAAGGTGCGGTTATGAAACGGGTGGTTGAATTGACGACAAGGCAGCGCGGATATTAAAATAGGCTCGTCTGTCGCCGTCCATTTCGTCATCTCATAATTTAGCTGGCATAGTGATTGTTAATAAAATATTTTTTTGTTAAACAAAAAAATATTGATCGACCCTATTCATAGACTTTATAGGTCTGCTCACCACCAGGTAGATATAAAGTCATATGCCGTGCTCCAATAAAAAAAATCTAATAGGTACATAACAAAGTGTTTCTGGGATATTGTCTGGCGCAACATTTAAAATATGATTATTTCTGTTATACCTGTAAAAGGTTACCGGTGTTTAAACCCTTCATTAAACGCAGAGGAAACACCTGTTAGATAAGGGACGTAATAATCAAGGTACCAAACTATATTTAGTTACAATATTTAGTTACAATATACGTTACAAATATGGATTTGTCACTCGTCGACATTTAGAGAACCGTGAATAGCTGGGTAAACAATATGAACTGCCAAACTGTTTAAACCACGCGAATATATCAGACTAGAAGGGTCAAATGTTTAGTTATATTATATACCTACTCACTCACTACAGGTGGCCGAGTTAGTTAGATCTCAGACTTAAAAACACTACAGTTTTTAGGTCCCGATTTAAACCCCATTGTCACAGTCGGCCAAAAATGTGGTCGTAACTCTATGGTTGAAGTTCAATTGCACATGATAAAACAATAAGGTTCATTTTCACTTGCAGATAACTCTGACAGTTAATGCTACCTTTATCATTTATTGTAGTGATGTTTACATTTCACTCAACCTTAATGATATTTTGATGACATGGGAAGTTATGTCAAATTTGATAGACCGCTTTTTTGGCCTACTGTAAAATGTATTTAATTTTTTTTTTAAATCGCTTGACAGCACTATAGTAGACTCAGAAAGTTTTAAGCAGTAATTTCACTTGTGAAATGTGTTATTGAGTCTATCCAAACACCGCAATGAGCTGGCCACTTGTTTGGTATGATGAGGTGGGAATACAATATCGTCAAGACGGTTTTGGGTGCCGTAAAGCACCCGCGATGTTTTATGCAATTATAAACGTATATCTTATCTAGTTATAATATATATTACATAGTTCTATATAGAGAGTTTTTTTTCTTTAATATTCCAGTCAGTTAAAATAACTTTTTCCTATGTGTAGACCATAGATCGTCAATGGTGTAGACTATAGTTTTATATGGGAAGCCTCTTCTTACGTATATCTTCTGTAAGCCGACCGACTTTGATTACCACCGACAGATATTAGGGTCATGTTTCGATTGATAACAGTAGATGTGTTCAGGTTTCAAGATACTATTATTAAGAAAACTATTTCTTCTATCAAAAATAAATAAATAAATACCATCACGGGTGCCTATTTGGCTCCCGACAACCATTTAAACGGCCTCAGGATACCCAGCGGAGGGATTAACCCGTCCTCATTTAGCCGATGGTATTCGGAGGCAACACCTAACAAGTGTCGAGCTTGTTGCGGTGTCTATGATGCCTCGTTGTATAAAGCGGTCACCCATCCCAGGTCCGGCCTTGTTGTCATCTGCTTAACCTTGTTATCAGTTGCGCAGTGACTTAACCACTAGGCTGGGCCGCTTTTTCCGCTATCGAAAAAAATATTAATAAATGATACTGTTCTATCTTATTTATTTATGTGCTACAAATCTCAGTTAGAGTATAACTATACTCACGAATGTTTACCGTACCGTTATAGTTCTGGATACAACACTATTATACCTAGTATAGTGCGAGTGCCTATGTGAGTGAGCATACACAATATTACAATAATACAGAATATTGTTTACATCATTGTAAATATATTTAGCATTGAATAATAACCTGAAGTTATTTTGAAATGCATTGTTGTGTTGATATTTAGTTCGGAAAGGCGTTTTCTGTAGTTTTGAACAAACACTCATGCCTGACAATATATTTACCGCATTCTTTATGAAAGATATTGTCGAATTCTAAAATAATAATAATAATATATAGGACATTTCGTGTGAAATGAACACTATAGTAGCGTGATATTATAGCCACACGAGTATATAGCTCCTATTTCATGCGTCATACGAAATAGGAGCGGAGTATCGAAAAAAAATGTTGCAAAAACGGGGAAAATTTATTCCCTTAAAGAGTTCCCGTCGCGTGCGCTGCGTAAACAGTTAAAGTTACGCAGACGAAGTTGCGCGGGTCGGCTAGTATAAAATAAAAATAAGAAAACGCCCTGCACTTCATTGTAGCTTCGGAATACCATCGGTCTCAACCACTATATGGCACTCAAAATGATAACGAATAGTAAGTATGCTTATATCTCTATGTAAATTTAAGATTATAATAATAATAATAATAATAATAATAATAATAATAATAATAATAATAATAATAATAATAAAGCTCTAGGCTTGTACTGCGGCTACCAGGATCAATGATATTATACATATTATATTTTATAAACAATGTACTAATATTTTTTTGCCATGAGTGGAAATCGAACCCACGACCTCCGGTACAACGTCAAAGGCGCAATCACTAGTCTACGGAGGTGGCGAGATTATACCTACCTAGTTCTGTCATTTAAAAAAATAAACTTTCACGACTTCAATATCAGTTGCATACCATTTTTTCTTTTATAAAACACCTACACAACAAAAAATATCTCGCATATATAGCATAGCATACACTTGACTGTCATAAATGCTAATATTAAACGACGTGAGTGGCTGTCAGCTAGCATAAAAGGGGTATTTGCATACACCGCCTTGCATAGAGAATCTTTTTATAGAACTACAGAGAACTTCTGAACTACTATATCTACTCGTTGTGTTTGTCAAGTGAAACGTTTATTGTAAAACTTTATTTACAGTAGACGTTATTTGAAAACGTTTTATTATTTTATTTACATACAATACAGATGTAAACTAGGTAGTAAAAAAGGCATAGGTTTTAAAATACAAACATAGATGCACCCTAAAAAATACACACATACCTATTGAAAAGTAAATCACAAATAAAACATATATAAAAACAGATTACAAAACCAAACTGTGTCTTATAACTAATCAAAGCTTGTCTATAACCAATCAAAGTTAAATATTTTTTCATTGTAATAATTGCAGCTGTGTCTGAAAATGCAACTGTTTTTGTAGCAAGCTTGTACTATACGCCGGCGCCGTACATTGCATCTGTTTGCTGCTCGATCTAACTCAAAATAATGAGAAGCGTAATATCAATTTTTATCTATTATTTATTTAAGCCATTTATTCCTTATAATTACTAACATTTACAAACACACAACAATTTATAAAACATATACAATTATAAAGTCCCTTTTAGGGTATAGGCCTCCTCCATTTCTTTCCATTTGCTTCTGTTCTTTGCTAGTTCCTTCCAATTTTCTCCTGCAACCTCTTTTACATCATCCCCCCACCTGGTTGAGGGTCTCCCTTTTTTTTTTTTCTTTCCTTCTGGTCCCTTCCACTCTGTTATTACTTTTGTCCATCGTCCGTCTTCCATTCTGGTTATGTGCCCAGCCCACTTCCACTTCATCTTTTTTGCGTGAATTAAAGCATCATTTATTTTTGTTTTATTTCTTATTTCTTTGTTTGGTACTCTATCAATTAAGTAATATCACTATGGCCGTCAAAAATACGAAATCGGCAGCGTCAAAGACGAATTTGCATTATTAGTCTACTTTAAAATCCTCGCTGCGTTATAGTCAAATCAATCGCACGTTTCGTAACCCCACCTTGGAACATCATTAGTCTCCTGAAAACCAATGAATACTTTAGTACATAACATCAAACGAAGGCACCCAAAGCCGGGATAATTAAATCAACACCCTTATCTGTTTGTTCCTTACTCGGACTGTCCATTCCACTTATTGTCAGGTGGATAGGTACATATCAGATATTCTTACTATTTTTTTTAAACATTATATATGTTTGTTGCCAGGTGATAACGGAGTCCAGGTGCTTGGTGTTGGGGGCAGAGACCCGCGGGGAGATGGAGAGCTGGACATCAGCTCTCAGAGGTGCTCTACATCGAGGGGCGGATATTGCAGACTTGGTGGCCAGGCTTTCATCATGTGATCATCATTGGTAAGAACCTCTGGACTATAATAACTAATTTACTGAGTCCAGCTTGGTGCTGAGGGCAGATATACATGGGGAGAGCTGGACTGTTGGTAAGCTGGGGGTGCACTATACCCCAATGTGCACCTACCACGACGGATTTGAAGGTTACGATCCGAATACACGGTTACCATTTTTTTTAGTGTATGCTTACAAGAACAAGTACAGTGTAGATACAAAATCACATGCCGTGTTTTTCTAAAATAATTTTTAAAAATGATACCTACAAAAATTTAATAACAACCTTCGTTTACAGATTCGTCTACAGATTTTTTGAAACCATTCATCATTTACACTAGCTTTTTTTATGGAAAATTCTGTTTCTCACAATATTTTTTATAAAAATTATACCTATTTTATTTTTGATATATATAGACTTATATCAAATGCTTGAGAATTTTAATTAACTAACGTTTAAATTTTCACTTTTCACTATTCAAATTCACTTTATACAAACTTGGTTCGTATTGAATGAATTGAATTGAATTTTCTTAAATGTATTCTACGTAGTGAAAATTACACATACATTTCATTAACAGGACAATTGTATTGTCCTGATCATGTAATCAAAAATAATTTAAAATTAAGTCAATTTATTTAAAAATATTAATATGTATTATATCGTTGTTTCTGGTGCACATAGTACAAGCCTAGAGCTTACTTTGTGACCAGGGCAATATGTGTAAATTGTGCTACTTATAAGTATTATTATTATTTATTTATTTATAAATATATTATCTTCTTCTATTAAATGGTATTTATAACTAAGAAATACTTGTATTTGACACGTTCCGTGAAGCTATTTCTTCTCAATGAATAAAAAGAAAAACCATTTAATGGAACGTCTTCAGCATTCTTTGGTTTTATTAATGTCATATAAATAGACTTCAATCTGAAGGTAGAAAATCGATTTAAAATGTCAGTAAAGCCTATTTGTTTCTATCATCATTAAACTAAACGTGACCTAGATTGGTTATTACTACACATTTTGTCGTTAGGTAAACATTCATTCACGGTAAGGCACGTGAATTTATTATATGACTAGGCGTTGCGCGTAACTTCGCGTGCGTGTTATTTTAATAAATAAAAACTATTTCCTAAGAAGTTTCTGTCTACCTATACTAAAAAAAATATCTTTTGATTCTATGGGTCTATTTTAATTAAATAAACAGTAAAGCTGAGTTGCACCAAAATGTTATGAATAAAGTTAAAATGTATGGCGTTGAACTACGCATTTTGTCATTAGGTCAACATTCACTCACGCTAAGCTACGTGAATTTATCATATAACTAGGGGTTGGGCGTAACTTCGTGTGCACGTTATTTTAAGACAAACAAAACTATTTGCTAAGAGGTTAAATAAAATCATATCTTTTGATTTTGTGGGTCGATTTTACTTAAACAAACCCTAAGGCTGCTGAACTCTCTGTAAATGTAACGATTAATGTTAAAAATATATGGCGTTGAATGTACCAATTTTATTTTGCAGGCGTTTGACAGCTGGTACTATTGACGCCATTTTTAACTATAATGGTTACAATAGGGAATATGCGTGTTTTTTTATTATTTCATTACTTGATAGATAGAATAACGACATTAAACCCTAAAAACAAATTTTTTTTTTTTTTTAAAGGGTAATAACACAAAAATAAAAGGGTTTAAACTTTATCTGCCACTACCGCAGTAAAAAACGGTTACATCACTAGCCGCCATTCTGTGACGTCATTCGTGCTCAATAAGTATATTAGTTTAATGTTATTGCACCTCAAAAGTTAGTCAAAAGGTTTGTTTATCACAAATTAGCGTAATAAAGGATAATAAATACCCGAGAAAACAAGAAACTGTAGTACAGAACACACGTTGACATTTTTTTGTGCACGAATGACGTCACATGTAGTGTTTGCTAATGTCGGAGCGTTTAGAAATGCGTTCCGTTTCTACAAAAAAATGGATTTTTAAAATCATATTTATAAAAAAATTTGCTAATTAAAATAAAATATATTACTGTAGATATGTTCAAAGACATAAAAGGAACATTATATATTAAAATAATAATAATTGGCGTTACATGCATATTCCCTATTGCATAGAGTTAATTTTGGTGCAACTCAGCCTAAGTGTTACTCAATAAAGCTACTTATACTTCAGTAATTATATTTTGAATCCAATGAGTTATTTTTACGTAATGCGCACAGAAAATAATAAACAATCCGACAAGCAAACAAATGAAATAAAAAAAAAAATAAAAAAAATTGCGTCTTCCAATACATTTTTGCATAAATATTTAATGTACAGACACGGAGACACGGATAGTCTACGATTTTATTATATGTAAGACCTAATTATTTATCTTCGCGCCAGGTCCCTTACGAGGTACAATCGGTGCGACTTGTATTTATCTCTACATACATATTTTGTCTTGCCACAGTCATTATATTCAATCATTCACGCAGAAAATTTTAATTGCACGGGTTTCTGAAATTTTAATTGCACCGTACCTTTACAATTTTATCAAGATCCGTGTGCCTTGGTCTCCCGTAACGTTTACCCTTCTTCTTTTACCTCACTTATAATATTATAATAAATAATACAGAATATATGTGAGACTGGAGCCCGAATTAGGCTCAGGTTATCTCGGGTCTCCAGGAAAAAATATAAGAAATATAAGAAAATTATGATTTAACATTGTTTCTTAGAAAAAGAAGAATCATAACATTCTTTCGTCGCTCATTCTTTCTTTATGTTCACCAGTGGCGGATATACCAATAGGTAAGTAGGCTGGAGCCTAGGGCGGCAGATTTTGGGGTGGCAAAAAAAATCATGTCCGTAAATCAGCCAATGATGTTCACACCAGCGGAGTATATTCTCATTTCATGCCGATACTCTCTTTCACAAATTACGTGGTGGCGGAGTCGATCTGTTACTTTAACAGCATATTTAATGCAAAAAGGGCATCTCTACTACATTTATCTTTGTTTTTATTCTTCTTCTGAGAATCCAGATCTGACTTCTATACAATAGTGTCAGGGCACGTGACTTTACGCGTTCAAGAGTATTAAAAAGGGTGAAAGTTTTTATTTAAATCATACAGTTTCAGCTAGGACTTACGAGTGTATCCTAAAGTACTAATAGCTTAATATTCTCAATTTCTTTGTAACCGTGTTTTTTTCGATAACCAGGTACGCAGCAACACATGCTAGGCCAACATTCTGCAACGTATGCCGGGAGCCCCTCGGAGCTCTGGGTACTGCGCACGCGCTGGCATGTGAACTCTGCAAGTTTAAGGCCCACAAGCGTTGCGCTGCTAGAGCCCCTCCTTCTTGCAAGTGGACCACCTTGGCTTCACTTGGACCACACCTTGTTGAAGATGCTGATGGGGTAAGTTTCAAATTCGTTTGATAATAAAGTAGCTCGCGAACTTGCAAGTTTAAAGCGATACGCCACCTGTCTTGTAAGTTTCTTTCTGATGGCACTTTGTTGAAGATTCTAATGAGGCTAGTTAGAAACAATTAATCTTACAGGCTAGTATGTTAACTTTGCAAGTTTAGAGGCACATAATTATCATTCAGGTCTTTTTGTGGCCTTGCCACAAAAGATGTGCCTCTAGTCAGAGTCCCTCCTTCTCGCAAGGGCTTGCGAGCGGGTCTTAAAGTTAGCTATTTGTGATTGCGCTTTGTTAAAACAAGTTCAAGTGGACCTTCAAACCAAGTTTTTCGGGAAATTCTAAATACACAAGTTTTAATAGAAAGAGTGAATCTACCATAAAGAACTGCACTGCGGGCACTGAGCGCTTGTTTAGTTCATTATCGGATCGACCCAATTTCAAAAGGTATTTCGAAAAACCTGGAATTTTGCACAAATCTGTATTATAGCAGTAAAAGAGATGTTGTTTATAAATTTAAACTGTACTTAATTTCCTTCATATTTTTAACGCGAAAATAATAATCTGTATTTGCAAAAAAATATTATAATATGACAGATAGAATTCAGTTGAAACATTCCTATGTTCCCTTCGAATCCATAACGAATAATGGATCGGGTTTCGGGTCTGACATTATTGTGCCAGACGTGTTTGTGACGAAGGTTTCGCTAATGCAGGTCGCTATTCATGAAAATATAAATCTTTTATTCGTACATGAATTCTCGGATGATCGATTTATAGATTCAATTCTGGGTTAATATTTTCATATTCAATATTTTATATTACAGCTTTTATATTTAATATAAATTCTCATATGGGCTCTTACTCGTAAATGGTAGTCAGCGATTACTATTGTTTTAATTTAATTATTTATTTTTATTTAACAACATGACCGCCTCCGTAGACTAGTGACGTTTTATCCGGAGATCGTGGGTTCAATTCCCACCCATGGCAAAAAAATATTAGCACGTTTTTCTGTACATTTTGTCATGACTCATGGTCTGGGTGTTTATAAAACATACAATATGTTTCTGGTACATATAGTTAGCCTAGAGCTTACTTTGTGTAAACTATCCCAAATATTATTATTATCACGGAGGCCTTATAAAGCCTGAGACCGCCTAGACAACAGTGGAGGGATTTTAGGTAAACGCCACCGTATGTATAAGTGGTCATCTCATCCCGGGGTTTATATGGCCGCCTCTGTATATAGACTAGTGGTTGCGTGTTTGACGTTGTATCCGGAGGTCGTAGGTTCTATTTCCACCCACGGCAAAATAATATTAGTACATTTTTCGATACAGTTATAGTATAATAGGTAAAATATAATATGAATTGATATCGTTGTTTCTGGTACACATAGTACAAGCCTAGGCTTAAGCTCTAGAGCTTAGTTTGTAACCAGGGCATTATGAGTGCTGTCTGTGCTGTTTTTATTATTATATCATATTATGATTGTGAGTGGGAATCGAACCAACGGCACCAACGCCACCGACGGCGTAACACACTAGACCACGGAGGCGTTCTAAAATAAAACCTGTTTTTCTTAAATATTCTAATAGATGTAAATTAGAATAAAGCTCTTAAATTTAAAAGTACTTTAGTTTTTGTTAACGGGGTTATAAACGCCTAATGTCCTTTACATTGTCTAAAAAATACTAAACAGTTTTTAAATTAGGCGCTTTTTCTTGACTTAAATGTGCTCAAGTTTTAAATAGTTTGGTTCAATTAGCCTTTAATGGACTAGAAAATTAACAAGATATTTTATTTTCAAACATTTGAAGCTGTTTTGTTTGCAATTCTCTTCCATTAAAATAGCTAAGTATTCATGGACTTGTAAAACTCATCCACCATCTTCGCAATGAATAAATTAAGACACTAAACTAATACTAACATTTTGAAATAGAAAATTGAACTTTGATATTAGAGAGCTAAAGTTCATTAAGCTTTGACGAACTTTGTTCTAAGTTTGTACCTAATGCGCTTTTGAAGCCCACGAATTTATGCATTCCCAAGAGGAAAATGTCGAGTTTTTAGTTTATGAATAATAAAATATAATTCAGCAAAACCACGACAAAAGCTTCAGAGATTTACGACTACCTAATTCTACTTTAATCTGTACAAACACAGTTACACGCTAAATACTGAAATATTACGAAACTTATAAACGTCGCTATGATCAATTAGCCTTTCCACAAATTTTGGTGAGACAAGAGTGCTTTTGAGACATTTTTTAGATTAAATAATTTACTAAGGGCCAATTCGACCAAAATTGGGTATAACTTTAACAAGATTAGTAATGTCAAATCACATACAAATAATTATTCTGAGTATTAATAATTTAATAAGAATGAATATTTATATGCATTACTATCCCCAGTATAAGTTATGCTTTCTTTTGGTCAAATCGGCCCTTACATGTATTATTTTTGTACCTATTTTTATTATTTTTGCATTAATATTTTGGATTAGTGCGGACATTTGTATTAAATGGTACATACATATCATCACGGGTGCCTGACGGCGCCCGAGATCGCCTGGACGGCCCCAGGGTACCCAGCAGGGGGGTTTTTAATCCCAGCTCGTCGTAGCCGTTGGTATGAGTCTACACCGAACAAGTGGCTAGCTCGTCGCGATGTTTTGAATAGTCTCAATAACCCATCTATAAATAATTTCACAAGTTGGTATAGTGAAACCGGGACCGGCGCTTAACGTGCTCTCCGAGGCACTATAGTAGTGTTGTCAAACAAATGTACATATTTTTTTAAATTAAAAACTCATTGGTACACACCGGGATTCGAATCAGGGACCTAAGTGTTTTTAAGTCCAATGTCTAACTAACTCGGCCACCACGTATATGAAAAAAATGTAAATGGTGATATTGCAAATTTAATTTTAATTTTTCTTATTTCTTCAAATTCGTAAAAACTTGGCTATTTCTTTATTAGAGTGCGGCATATGGCTATCTATATGATGCCAAGCAGACCTACAAAGTCCATGAATGGGGTCGACCCAAACATCGTTGTTTAACTTGCATTGGTCGTTCCCACTAAGCCGCCTAAATGATACTTAACCTAGACTACCACCTCGATAAGACATTGATGCAGTAGGCTCCTGAACCCACAGACTAAAACAGAAACATAGCTGGGTCACTTGACGGTGTTTACATCGTATGGGCGATGGTAAATCCATCAGTCTGCTTAGCGAAGATATAGAATCCTCCCACCTAAGGTTTCATATATTTGAAATTATCGCGTTAGGTATTTCTTAATCAATTAAATAAGTATTTCCTAATTAATACCTGCTCCATAAATACTCCTTAAGGGCACTGCATTCGTAATCGCGATTTCCGCGTTCTCCATACAAAATTAGATTTCGCACTTCCAATAATACTCGATTACTGTTTGTCGCAGAATTAAAATAATATTTTTATCGGCCATTATATTAATCTTTCTGTGTTGAGTATTTTTTTTTCAAATCATAAAAAAAAAAGTACAAAAGAAAATAACCCACAACACATTTTTGGGTTCAATTACGAACTTAAAAAAAATATTTAACTTCGATCAACATCCAAGTTGTAATAATGGAAGTAAGTTTGTATGGGCGTCAAGTCGACTCCAGGGTCCTTAAGTAATAGGAATACCTGTTGTTCCTTCAGCACTTATAAACTACAAAATAGGTCAGGATTTATTACCCTAACTCAAGTTAGTTCATTATCGCAGGTAGCTCTCAGTTTTTATTGGCTCTTCGCATTTATAGCCTTAATTCATCTAAAAGCAGGTAGTTTAAGATCATGGAGCGATCGAGATAGTAAGTACCTACGTGCTAAAACTTGCTATAAAAATCCCATTTCATTAGTGATAGTAATGTGTTTCTATATCTTGTAAGAAAAAAAAAATGTACATTTGTTTGACAAATAATAAATAAATAAATACCATCACGGGTGCCTATTTGGCACTAACAAGTGGCGAGCCTGTTGCGGTGTTTATGATGAAATAGCCTCGTTGTATAAGTTGTATAAAGCGGTGACCCATCCCAGGACCGGCCTGTTGTCATCTGCTTAACCTTGTTATTAGTTGCGCAGTGACTTAACCACTAGGCTAGGGCCACTTTTTTTTTTGTTTGACAAGACAACACCACTATTAATAGTGCCTCGTAGAGCACGTTAAGCTGTCGGTCCCGGTTTCACTATACCAACTTGTGAAACTGTTTATAAATTGGTTATTGAGGCTATTAAAAATATCGCGACGAGCTAGCCACTTGTTCGGTGTAGACCCATAACATCGGCTACGACGAGGTGGGATTAAAACCCCTCCGCTTGGCACCCGTGATGATATGTAAAATATTATGGTGCGCCCTGAAAACCAGCGCGTGTCATACTGCAAAGTATCCACGCACAAGCTGAGGGTGTAACCATTTCAATAAATGTACAGAATGCACATCATTGCTATCATACTAATAGGAGCAGGAAAAATGTGTACAATAGGGTATTTTACTCCTTTTTGAAACTCGTTTTATCTGATTCTTCATTACATAATAAGCACACTACATTGATATTTCCGAGATGTCTACTCTATTATTAATAAAAATCAATGTTAAAGTTTGAATTTCCACAATAGCGCTAAAAACTCTGTTTCGCAGTCTATGTCAAGTGTGACGTCACACGCAAGTAAACGAACAAGCACAGATTAAATAATCTACTATATATTATACTCTATTCTATTTCATCCACATGATTTATAATCTGTGTATTGTTTTGTTTACTTGCTTTGTTTGTTGGTTGATGACTGGTGACGTCACGTCACCAGTCATCAACCAATCAAAGATGTTTTTGTTATAAAGAAAATTGTAAAAAATATTCAATTTTATTTCGTGTAATCTACAAAAGATATACATAATTTAGTTTAAAATAAAGTGAAATATGTTTTTTTACGCCTGATAGGATGTCTGATGGGATGACCACAATTTATAGTATATTTTTAATGTAGTCAAATAGCCTATTATTATATTTGATAATTTGT
This sequence comes from Monopis laevigella, assembly GCA_947458855.1. Taxonomy (NCBI): domain Eukaryota; kingdom Metazoa; phylum Arthropoda; class Insecta; order Lepidoptera; family Tineidae; genus Monopis; species Monopis laevigella. The sequence goes on along the minus strand of OX381581.1, from coordinate 7,942,857 downwards.
CTTATTTTCAATGGTTAACAGGGTTAGTTGTTTAAATTATAATTTTATTTGCTTTTGCACCCTCAGCATCGTTTTTCACTTTCTCAAAGGTGAGCTAGTGAAATACCTAAGGCATTAAGCTCACCTATGTACATTTTTTGCAATAAATAATTTTAATTAAATAAATAAAAATAAAATAACCAAAAAGTATGATATAAAATACTCGGGAGAATAATTAGTAAGCAGTATTTTTTTGTAGTTCTTTATAAATTCAATTCGTCAGGTCTTTTTAATGCATTAAAATCGTTCAATTATGCCAATATTGTTAAAAACCTTTCTTCTTTTATAGAGGTTTATTTTATTTCTTATTAATGATTATAGTTATCTATTACAAAAATGAAACCGTTTTAAAATCGTTTCTATCGGTCTTATTTATGTTTTGTTGTTATACATTTGGCGATGGTACTGTAGGAAAGGTGATAAATTAACGAAAGAAATTGAAAATTAATAAAAGGGGTTTATTTACACTATTCATCACTACCTACATTTTATTTACATTAATTAATTGGAAAGGAATAAGGAACTTAGGAAACACACAGGTAGAATATTTTAGTGAGCGCGAGAAAATATAAAGTAAAGGTTTTAATACGTTAACACTAGGGATAAACATTTTGGTATAGGAAATTTCACTCGACTGCTATAGGGTCGCTGAGCTACTGCGGGATCTCGGAAAAAACAAAAGAATAAATAATGTTCTAGAAGTATTTGAAATATTTGACTGTAATTGTAGAACGCGGGTAGTTCTCGTTCTGGTCGGATATTCCCATTGAGATAGATTTCCCTACAATACCAAAGAAAGAAATGGGTGTCATTTAGGATGGACAATACGTAAATAAGGTCTAGGCGGTGTCTAAAGTAATGGCTCTCTTTTATTTGTCCCAAGTGGTTGAGTAGTTAACTTAAGTGGCAGTGGGCAGGCCACATAGCTCGCAGAACGGACGGCCGTTGGGGTATTAAGGTTCTCGAGTGGCGACCGCGTGCTGGAGGACGCAGCAGAGGCAGGCCCCCCACAAGATGGACCGACGACCTGAAAAAGGTCGCGGGAAGCCGATGGATACAGGCAGCGCAGAACCGGTCGTTGTGGCGATCCTTGGGGGAGGCCTATGTCCAGCAGTGGACGCGCAAAGAAAGCTGGCATGATGATGGTTGAGTAGGTATATCCTCAAAGGTATTTTTTTATATCGACTAAATGATGTGGTTAAAAAACAGAGCGTGACTACTAATATAAATATTTATTTTTTCCTTTCCTTTGTGTTTCCGTTCCCCTATCCACGCTTTATAGAGGCAAATGTATAGTAAAATAAAATAAAACACATAGGAAAGGAAAAATAAATAAATATATAACTACATCATTGAGCCAGCATAGTGGGAGCGATCTGTTAAAAAACAATGTATTGACCCCTTTAATTAATTTTATAGACCTACTTACCATCACGTAAATACAAAATCACATGCCGTGCACCAGTAAAAAATAAGTTCAATTATTATTATTATTTTTGTTACAAGGTTTTTGGTCAATAAAAGAATTTTATTAAAAAAATAAAGAAGAAAAGTTTTACAGAAAGTTTAGAAAGGTCAATAGGTACTGAATACCGTAAAAATATTTCAGCTTTCACAGTTACTGAAACAAGAGAAAACAACGAAGAAAAACTCAAAACAGACAATGAAGCAAATGTAATAAAGCAAGAACCAAGAGTACAATGATATCACTTTTGCGACGTCAAAACGTAATCATTTGTGACAACATGAATGTCCGTACAAGCGAGAAACGGAACGGAAGGAACTGTTGTCACCGTGGCGGCGTACTCGTATGTCACCGTGACGGCGTACTCGTATGGAACATTGCTGGAACGTTAGAACGACACGTTGTTTGCAGAACAAAGGTCGTAGTATAATAATAAGTATTGAGATTTTGGTTGTTTGCCTAGTCCTCGAATATCTACAGTCACTGACTTGTTTGTTCTTACGTTATAAGGTAAAAGCGTATATAGGTTAAGGATAAGTTAACATGTATAATATATACTGAACAGCAAGCTATCTTGGACATCTAATTCGATTTCCTTAAAAAGTATTAAACTTACAATATCCTAAATAAAGAAAGAAGCTAAAATAAAAGATAAGAGGAAAATAAAAAGAATATTACATTAAGAATGGCTAAAAAGAACATGTATCCAGAGCCGTAAAATAAATATAATAGTTATACCTATAGAAAGCGTCCATGGGCGATACCAGCCAAGTCTAATCGCGGTAGAAGAGTTCCTTAATCGTAGAACTAACTACTTAATCTAGACCGTATATCTGAATTGAGGTCAGATAATCTGGTCCGGTTCAATGCCGGTAAAACACAAGCGTGCATAATGACGGCAAAGAAGTCCCCTTTTTCCCTACTTCCATCTCTTCAGAGCACCGCTCTTAAACTAACGTACGTCTTTAATATCCTGGGGTTAGAATTGCGCTCCGATCTTAACCACCGCAAATATATCGAGAATATTGCAGAATCAGCATCTAAAAAGTTTTTTCGGTTTTTCTCACCCAAACTCCGCGTGATGCTATATAAAGCTCAGATACGGCCATGTGTGGAATACTGCTCGCACCTCTGGGACGGATCCGCTATATACCGGCTGCATGCTCTCGATACACTGCAGAACCGTGCTATTCGTGTAATCAGCGACGATCAGCTCTTTAAAACAATGGAGCCTTTGCACCTGCAGGTTATATCGTTGAGCGTATTCTACCGCCTATATCACGGACAGTGCTCTGAAAAACTGTTTGAACTCATCCCTCCTTGGGTGGGTTTTCCCTTCTTCCTTCAACCTAGATTCCTTTATGCGTGGCGTGAATAAATTACTCAAGCAGGCATAGTGGAATCAACCAATTGAAGCAAGCATCATTTGTACTGTTGGTTGAGAACATTTTTGGACGTTACATTGCCACTTACCATCAGGTGAATGTAGAGTCACATATCCTGCTCTATTTTAAAAAAAAGCAGCAAGTAAACATATTATCAAAATATCAAATCGGCAAGATAACTGTAATAAAATACTATTGACAATTTATTGTTTTCAATACAACACATTTTTTTTACGTATCAAGCTATTTTAACATACTATCTTGAGTGCGCTACGGGGTAGTATGATGTCAAACAATACAATTTTCGCTTCCCAAAACTGTCCTTTAGCTATATTTATCTTATAGTCTTAATTTTGCCCCATGGCATTTACTTTATTTAGTATTTTTTTTTAATAAATAATAATAGTGTGGGACGCGACCTGAGGCTCTACTATGGGTTTGCGCATTGTAGCAACGCAACGTATTTGTATACGTATATGTGAGCAACAACCAATAGGATCGCTCTATTATTTGTGGCGTTTGCGGTAGAGACTTTAGGTCCAAATCAGGATTTTTGATTTGGACCTAAAGTCTCTACCGCAAACGCCACAAATATATAGTTTGTAATCAATGTACTATAGGTATTTGCGGTATTTGAGGGATTATACTTTCGGAATCCGCTCCAGCCCTAAGGTACGTATTACGGATGTGGGACGCAGCCAAATTCACAGAGGCTCTACCATGGGTTTGCGCATTATAGCAACGTAACGTATTTGTATACGTATACGTGAGCAACAACCAATAGGGCCGCTTTATTTTTGGTAACAGGATTGAATAGAGCGATCCTATTGGTTGTTGCTCACATATACGTATACAAATACGTTGCGTTGCTACAATGCGCAAACCCATAGTAGAGCCTCAGGTCGCGTCCCACACTATTATTATTTATTAAAAAAAAATACTAAATAAAGTAAATGCCATGGGGCAAAATTAAGACTATAAGATAAATATAGCTAAAGGACAGTTTTGGGAAGCGAAAATTGTATTGTTTGACATCATACTACCCCGTAGCGCACTCAAGATAGTATGTTAAAATAGCTTGATACGTAAAAAAAATGTGTTGTATTGAAAACAATAAATTGTCAATAGTATTTTATTACAGTTATCTTGCCGATTTGATATTTTGATAATATGTTTACTTGCTGCTTTTTTTTTAAATAGAGCAGGATATGTGACTCTACATTCACCTGATGGTAAGTGGCAATGTAACGTCCAAAAATGTTCTCAACCAACAGTACAAATGATGCTTGCTTCAATTGGTTGATTCCACTATGCCTGCTTGAGTAATTTATACACGAATAGCACGGTTCTGCAGTGTATCGAGAGCATGCAGCCGGTATATAGCGGATCCGTCCCAGAGGTGCGAGCAGTATTCCACACATGGCCGTATCTGAGCTTTATATAGCATCACGCGGAGTTTGGGTGAGAAAAACCGAAAAAACTTTTTAGATGCTGATTCTGCAATATTCTCGATATATTTGCGGTGGTTAAGATCGGAGCGCAATTCTAACCCCAGGATATTAAAGACGTACGTTAGTTTAAGAGCGGTGCTCTGAAGAGATGGAAGTAGGGAAAAAGGGGACTTCTTTGCCGTCATTATGCACGCTTGTGTTTTACCGGCATTGAACCGGACCAGATTATCTGACCTCAATTCAGATATACGGTCTAGATTAAGTAGTTAGTTCTACGATTAAGGAACTCTTCTACCGCGATTAGACTTGGCTGGTATCGCCCATGGACGCTTTCTATAGGTATAACTATTATATTTATTTTACGGCTCTGGATACATGTTCTTTTTAGCCATTCTTAATGTAATATTCTTTTTATTTTCCTCTTATCTTTTATTTTAGCTTCTTTCTTTATTTAGGATATTGTAAGTTTAATACTTTTTAAGGAAATCGAATTAGATGTCCAAGATAGCTTGCTGTTCAGTATATATTATACATGTTAACTTATCCTTAACCTATATACGCTTTTACCTTATAACGTAAGAACAAACAAGTCAGTGACTGTAGATATTCGAGGACTAGGCAAACAACCAAAATCTCAATACTTATTATTATACTACGACCTTTGTTCTGCAAACAACGTGTCGTTCTAACGTTCCAGCAATGTTCCATACGAGTACGCCGTCACGGTGACATACGAGTACGCCGCCACGGTGACAACAGTTCCTTCCGTTCCGTTTCTCGCTTGTACGGACATTCATGTTGTCACAAATGATTACGTTTTGACGTCGCAAAAGTGATATCATTGTACTCTTGGTTCTTGCTTTATTACATTTGCTTCATTGTCTGTTTTGAGTTTTTCTTCGTTGTTTTCTCTTGTTTCAGTAACTGTGAAAGCTGAAATATTTTTACGGTATTCAGTACCTATTGACCTTTCTAAACTTTCTGTAAAACTTTTCTTCTTTATTTTTTTAATAAAATTCTTTTATTGACCAAAAACCTTGTAACAAAAATAATAATAATAATTGAACTTATTTTTTACTGGTGCACGGCATGTGATTTTGTATTTACGTGATGGTAAGTAGGTCTATAAAATTAATTAAAGGGGTCAATACATTGTTTTTTAACTGATCGCTCCCACTATGTTTGTAAGATTTTGTTTACATGCTTTTGGTAGAACGTAAATATTTAAAAAGTAAGTATGGCATCTATATATAGAAAATAGATAATAGTTACTTTTAATTTTTGAACGTAATGTTGCCGCCATTGTTTGTTTTCTTTCGTTTTGGGTTTGTATAGCGGATAATTATATTCCGTTTTTATGTTCGAAAAGGCGATTTTAGGTCTTAGGGCTATTTCCTTTTACATACTTTGTCTCTTCCCTTTTACATTATTTAGTCTTTACTATTAATAAATTATGTATTAATCGTAAAGACTAAAGAAACCGTTTTATTTAATTAAGTTATTGGGCCTTACAATAACGAACGTTATTAAAATTATAAACGTCTAGTCATCTAGCACAAGTCAGTTGAAGTCAGCACAACACTAATATTCGAACGATATCAATATTATTAATTCTATGGAGTAAATTGAAAATAGAAGCAATTAATTGCGTGCGCGTCATTTATAAGTGATCGTGGTTTGTTATTTGAAAGAAGTTTGTTTTATGCGGCTCATAGGTGGAATGAGCAGGACTGCCGGGGACATGGATACCTCCGCTTGTCTGCTTGGACTAATCAATTAGTTGTAAGTTTCCTATTGTTATTCTATAATGTTACACATCAGACCGAGAAATACGCTATCGCTGATTTCTAACACACTAACAATATATATCCAATTCACTGAAACGTTTAGACGTAATTACATAAAAACAATAATAGGTAACCTGTTATATAATATTTATGATAACGAAATAGATATGTAGTGTAATTAGTATGTAGTAAAAGGATTTAAAACTTATAATAAAGGCTTGATCCTTTTAAAGAAATGCTAGGATGAAATGTTGTTTTTATGTTGTTAAGTTCCCATTACCAAAAATGTTGACATACCTAACTTAATATGTTTCTTTACCAAACCAAATGTGAATTGTTACCATCAAAATCTAACATTACAGCAATGATTTTGTGTTACTTTTTGACAAATGTCTATTTAGATCTAGAGGGAATGTTCCAAAATTCATATATACCTATTATTAACACATGCAATCTCTTGGCAAGAATAAAGAGACGGAGGTACATTATTTGTGTATATCCTCTTTTACTTTTTTAGTGTAAAAATGTAATAAAGGCCTAATTTTAATTATTTAATAATTAATATAAATAAACTTTTTCTTGTCAAAAAGTAACATCAAAAGTAGCCTCAGTCTTTTCAGAAACTCATATTGACTGCTAAAAAACTAGAATGTTTTAAATGTAAGGATTGGTGGTGCTAGTTTATGATGTTATCCACATTAATATCTGGCATGCACAGAAAGTAGGTAATGCTAATTGAGTTTTTATCTTTTTTTCAGATGACAGATCTATCTAAATTATGTCTCAATATGGAAGATGGTATTCCTCCACAGAGGATTTTTGGTCATACAAACATATGCTATAGTTGTGGTTTTTCAATGTGAAGGTCAAGAAAACCCTCACATGCTATTTTAGATAACTCAAATGTAAGAGATATATTTTTAGAAAGGATACCAACATACCAGGTATGTAATAACTTAATTAGTACAAGGAGTAAAGACAGTAGAGTTGAAAGTGATTTTTGTAGAATTTATTTGTTTAAAAAAAATAATGTTATTTTTGTTTTTAGGTGTCATTCTTTACTCATGTGTGTCACAACTGCAGTGTAAGAAGGCAAATCCGGAGTGTCTCAAGTATTATACAAGAAATAGCAGGCCCTTCTATAGGTGACATATTGTCTGAAAGCTATGATGATATTCAACTTATGCAAGAAAACTCACCAGAATCACATCAGGAAACTGTGTCGGTAATACCCGCAGCACCACCTTTACCAGAAGAACCTATGAATGTCCCTGTACTAATGGACTATTTGGAAACACTGATTTTACTGAAAATGTCCAACCAGCTATTGTAATTTGCGATGGAACTTACCAGTATATTCAAAAAAGTTCTAATTATGGCTTCCAAAAAAAGACATAGTTTACACAAATACAGGAATTTAGTTAAGCCATTTTTTCTAGTTTGTTGTGATGGACATATCATTGATATATTAGGGTCCTATGCAGCAATAGACAATGACTCTGGCATTATGAGTAAAATGTTTAGGAGATTAAAAAGATACTTTGAATTGTTCAGGCAAGAATTTTTAAATAATGCTGCTGTGCATTTCATGGAGGATTTTAAAATAGCAGGAGCATTATTAAACAAATTCCATCCGGTAATCACAGATTCTCCCGATGCAACATACATGCTAAGTAATAATCTTAATAGAAGGCGTGTCATATTTGAACAAACTAATAGTGAGTTACCTAATTTGGAAAACTTTCCTCTTCTTGATTTAGTAGAACTACGTAAAATAAGTTTGGGAATTTACCAGATAAAGCAAGCTAGGTCATATTGTGGTGAACATTTGAAAAGACATAGCATGGTGTATACCTACACTAGAAGTATCAAATTATTTAGAAAGGCTCCTTCAGAATTAAGTGGAGACAATTACTTGTAAAGAGGTTGCATTCAATCTCGCCATATAAGTGGAAAAAAGTACTATTCTTATGTGTTGGTGAGCAATGACCGAGATGTTGCCAATACAGCCCCAGCTATTGTAGGCTGTAACTGTCTTGTAGGTATGTGCACGGTGGGTTGCTGTGCACATGTTATGAGAATTTTATGGTTCCTTGGCCATGCTCGCCATGATATAAATGAGATGATACCTCCTGCATACCTCGAGAAATGGGGCAGGACTCCTGCCCCATTTCTCGATCGTATTTTAGAAAATAAATATATGAATGGTAAAATAAAATTATAAATACAATAAAAAAACTTGTTTTATTTATTTTATTACATTTATTGTGCCTACTAGTTTTGTAATAGTGGTTGTATTTTTAGGCAAGTATCCATTAAAGTGAATGTTAGTAGAGATTAAATGTAGCCTTTAGTACACTGACGCGTTCGTAGGCGGCAGCGAAATAGAGAAAAAACTAAGTTATATGGCAGTGTTTCGCATATTAATATGTCTCATTCTATTATATAATATCTAATATCGCTATATTAATTAGTTACGTCCTTGTCGCTACTGTTCCGCTGGTAACTGCGAAATGATCGGTACATAGACGCAGACGTTCCCTAGTAGTGTTTTTCATCGCAAGGCGTCACTATGCGTTCTGTCGGGACGGACAGATTTTCGCATAATGGAAGCCAAAATATTGAAATATTGTTGGATTTAATTCGAAACTATCCCGAATTATATGCAGTTAAACGCGTAGATTACAAAATAGCGTATAAAAAAGAGGTGGACGGAGAAAAAATCAAAAAAGTTTGTTTTAGGCACCCCGATTCAGGCTTTCTCTTTAATTCCGAAATCAGCAACAATAATTCTTCCTTTTAAAGCGATGACAGGGAGGACATGCTCAAATTACATATAGGTAAACCCACAGTCCACCAAAGCTATAATGACATTTTATTGCTAAAAAAGCTGCAGTGTACTAACGTTCCGCAGATGTTTCGCTACCGTAATAGTTTCGCAGAGATTCGCTGGCGCATACGGATGCGACAGTGTATTAAAGGCGTTAACGTAGAAAATAGGCATAGTAAAGTTTTTTTCTTTAAAAATTGAACTGTCAGTATATGAACATAGAGTTGAAATCCCCATACATGAAACAGGATGATAGATATGATCATATACATGACATTTGAATGACCATCAAAATAAAACTGATATTTTCACAATCTATTATTATTTAAGAACATGTTGGCGAAAAGTTTAAAGATTATAATTTCTAATTTTATTGCATAGAGCAAATACTTTAGATATTTTAAACAAGAACAAGAATCGTTCAACACTGCTCGGTAATTATTATTATGGTTCTTTTAATAAAAAAGTGTTAAGGAAAGGTAATAACAAAAGGTAAGGTAACTTAGCATGACAATTATCAAAAAGCAGCTGTTGTCGTATCTTCATAATACGCTAGTTAAAACTTCGATTTTCAACCACCAAAAATCCTCTATAAGCCATACTACGTTTAATACAATAATAAGTATTAATTTTCTTTACACATCTATGTTGGCACTTTGACAGTAGACGATGCTATTGTGATCTTTGCTTCCCGACTTTAAAAATATTGTCCGCCATTAAAAGTTTTTTTTTTAAATATAATTCGGCTTGGATTCCTTTTAAAACAGGCCGCCGCTCGATAGTTTAATTAATTGTTTTCTCTAAAACGCACCTGTCGAATTTCGTATAATTTTCAAAATATGAAGATATTAAATAACTTAATATTTCTGTAAAGTTTTCTTTGCGGGGAGATGAAGAACTACGGAGAAATTCATGGGCCTAGCTCCCATACAAAAACGGTTGATCTCCTTTATAAAAGATATTTGCAACAGATTGGTCCTCGTCTCGGGTGACCCAAGAGCGGCGGCGTTTTTTGCACAACAAATAAATTTAATTACGAATAGGTATTCAACGAGGAAACGCCGCCATTATCTTGGGCACTATGCCGTAGGTACGTACCTACATAATTTTTATAGGTACGTACCTACATATATAATAATTATTATATTTTATACTTGTTTTAGTTACTTATATTTTTAACGTTTTCTTATTTATTATTATATTTATTAAGTATACATCGAGTAGATGATTTTGAAAGGAATATCTAAATATATATAACTCAATGGTGGCTGACTGGCTGACATAGTGATCTATCAACGCACAGCCCAAACCACTGGACGGATCGGGCTGAAATTTGGAATGCAGGTAGATGTTATGGCGTAGGCATCCGCTAAGAAAGGATTTTGATAAATTCTACCCCCAAGGGGATAAAATAGGGGATGAAAATTTGTATGATAAAAGAATAACTATTCCACGCGGACGAAGTCGTAAGCACAGCTAGTTAAGATATATGTAGGTATATTCAATTTAGAAACTCTAAACCTCAAAGGCAGATCCAGGGCTTAGTCCCAAAACCAGCAAATTTATCTTAAATCTACTAATATATATATTTTAGACGGCTATATATATATGAGTTCGACATGCTGCGCGTTGAACTCATTAATATCGCATTCCGTGCATCGAACTCTACAATTTAGGATTTTTGATTATTTTTTGTCAGAATTTCACATGAGTAAATTCTGACAAAAAATAATCAATTTGTTTTGACAAAAAATCCCATATTCGCCCGTAAAGCTGTGATTTGTGTCTAATATCATTTCACATTCAAATGTCGGCTGAAAACTAAATAAGGTAAATACAATAATAATAGTACTAAATGTAAACTTAAAAAACAATTTACAATGTTCAAGAAACTACCAAAACGCATTTAACACGATAATACGTTCTATTTCGTTTTTTCCTTTTTAATAGTAATTCATAATTCTAAAGGAGACGGTGCAATTAATTGTCTACGAAATCGGCGTGCATATATGAGATGAGTTATGACTGTGGCCGAGGCAAAAGGAGTGTGTAGAAAAAGTGGCGCTCGGTTATCTCTACCTACCCCATAGGGACCTGGCGTGAATATAAATAAATAATACTTAATCAATAATGGTGATTCACATTTAAAATCAGCAAATGCCCTCGGACTTATTTGAATGTGAACCCATTAGTTTAGATAAATCAAACTATATGCTTTGTCTAAAAAAAAATTATCATTTGAAATTTTAATTTGCCTTTAAAATATTCGAATATACTCGCTCTTAAAATACAAGTGGCCTAGTTTAGGAGTCAACGACACTTTTTGTAATAATTCTTATAGGTACTACATACATATCATCACGGGTGGCCTTACGGCGCCCGAGACCGCCTAGACGGCCCCAGGGTACCCAGCGGAGGGGTTTTAATCCCACCTAGTCGTAGCCGATGAGTCTACACCGAACAAGTGGCTAGCTCGTCGCGATGAATAGACTCAATAACCCATGTATAAACAGATGTTGTCAAACAAATGTACATATTTTTTTAAAATAAAAACTCATTGGTATACACCGGGATTCGAACCAGGGACCTAAGTGATTTTAAGTCCAAGGTCTAACCAACTCGGCCACCACGTATATATAAACTGTAGGTACCTAATTATCTTAATAGGCCATTTCGTAAAATCTATAAATAATTATACAAAAGTTACAGATGAATGGAAATAAAGAACTGTTTCCTTTATACCGTTTATGATCGAATTGGCCATAAGAGGATCTCACATAAATACTAATAACTAATCGTCAACTGTAAAGGTTTGTTCACAACATCCATCATTTGAACTGAAACAAAAATCCCTCTGTGCCTAATATGCAAATCAATGTGAAAAATAAAAATATGTTTACCTAAGTGTTTGTAATGCCGCCGCGCCCTCGCCCGGCAAACGGGTAGCTATTTCGTTTCAATTTCCGCTGTTGTCGCTCCAAACTTTTGAATTTATTAAAACTTTTAAACATCTTTTAACTTGAAGATTTTCTTGAGATTTTTACGACATTTTTTTATGATACTTAATTCTTTTACTGGACAATAAAGTTGAATGAAGTTTTAAAAACAAAGTTGAACAATGAGTGTTGTTTTCTGATGTCATTGTTTATAGTATACCTAAGGATTATATCACGGGTACACACGGGTGATTTGACCTTTTTTTTTGCACAACAGAGTCTATGTGACCTCAATCTTGCATTAATGAGTTTAAATGAACACGCTTACTCTGTGAGCGCCTATTTACTCTTCCCTTAATGACATTTGCCCCTTACCCCTGTTGTAAAGATGGACAAAGGTATCAATGAAATATCTTGATACCCTATATATGGAGATGACATTTCGATACCATAGTGATTTCATTTGGAAGCGTCAAATTCATATATTTTATTTTGTAAGCTAGTTTTTGGATTTTGGATATCATATGTTCTTAGCTAAGGCAGCTTGATTGTAGTTCTCAAGAAAATACAAAAACAATAAAAATAAATAAAATAAAAATTGTTTATTTACCTAAATTTTACAATCATTGTTTGGATGTTGGGACCACAGTGCTAAGTCAAGAGACCTGTGTAACAGAACATTCACAAGGATGCGCTCCTTATTCGTGAGAAAACGCTGTGTTCAAGAGAATTATTAACGATGAAGGCATCATACTCTTCTCCAAGTCTTGCAATGATTGATTTTGGAATATACAAGCTGAAAACTTAAAGTGGGCCAAGTACGCCAGCGTTTTGAGCTCCTTTGAATTTCTAGGCTTTGGAATGGAAAGTTTTGGCATGTGGTCCCCTGTTGGCAAAGATTTTAGACAATGTCTTTCTAGGAAAAGACCGGAGAAACACGCTCAAGAAAGCGCCCTCTTTGTTCAAAAGGTAAGCCTGGAAATTCAAAGGGGCAATGCCGCCGGCTTTCTCCGAACACTACCGCTCTCTGCCGGTCTAGAGGAGTACTATCGCCTATAGGACGAATATCTCTTTTATTATTTAAATTCATGTAAAGTTAATTGACTATTTTAATAAATATTGGAATGGAACAGAAAGGATTAACTAGGCGCCTAGATGGCCACATGACACACGACCGCCTAGACCTTGCGGGGGATTTCTTTATTTCTATAAACGTAAACCTAGGTTTTAGAACCGGTCTCGTTACCACCGCCCATACAGATGCAAAAACAGTCAAGTGACCTAGTCATTATTCGTTTTTAGTTTTTGAATTCATCGGTTTTCTGGAGACTGCGGCATGGTTTCTTGTGGTAGTCTCCTTTCAAGGAGCGTTAAAAAAACTGTCGGTTGATTTGACGATAATGCAGCAAGCATATTATTAAAATAGACTCGTAATGCAAATTCGTTTTTATTGCCTCCAATTTCGTAACTGCAACAATTAGCCAGCATAGTGGGAGCATTCAATATTGTTAAAGAAAAATTTATTGACGACCTCATTAATGAATTTTGTAGGTCTGCTTAACACCAGGTAGATGACCCTTACGTGACACCAGGTAGATGACCGTCATGTGACCCTTCACATGCTGTGCTCCTATAAACAATTTAAAAAAAAACATAACAAGCAGCGATTGATTGATGTTTTATATAGATTTAGTAACAAGAAAGTTCCACTAATTGGTACCTATAAGACCGTCAGCTTAACATGTTGCCCTAGGGCTTATAGTTGTGTTGTCAAACAATTGTTTTAGTTGCTTGTTAAGTCAGTGTGCACACAACTTTATTTTAAATACTGTTTAAGTATTGATAAATCAGTTACGTCTGACTCGGGAGTAAGCGATGAGGTCGGAGTACGTGAAAAGTAACTTTTTAAAGATAACGAACCCATCCATCAGGATTGAGGCGGGATGGAGAAAGCTTTTTATTGATTTCAGACCTTTCTCTCATATCTCTTTCTCTTATCTCTCATTCGTACTTTTAATATAAATTGTTGGAATATAAGAAGCAGGAGTTTGCTTGCGTGTGGTTTATTGTTATTGAAGGGTCTAAGAATCGAAGTTGTGTTCTACCTAAAAATATTCAATACAATCATCATGGATGCTTAACGGTGCCAGAGACCGCCAGCGGAGGGGTGTTATTTCTACCTCGTAGCCGATGATATTCTGAGTATATGCCGCTCAAGTGACTAGCAGCAATTTAATAATAAACAGTTTCACACTAATGGTGTTGTCTTTTTTTTTGTCAGTTGTTAGGTCACGGGTTGCAACAACTGTAGTGTTTTTAAATATAATATCTATCCAACTCTGCCACCACGTATACTAAATTAACAAAAAAATACACTATAAATTCACTAAAAATTAAAACAATTTATTACATATATTTTTTATAAAGCTAAATGTTTACGTTTCATCTCTTACCCCTATTTATAAAAAGAGCGAATCTGAAGACTACTAAGTCCAATACCAATCTTATAATAACATAGAGACGAATCTCATACTTCTCGGGGGGTAAGTAATATATGTAGGAATTTACTTATATTGGTCACAAACTAAGCTCTAGGATTGTACAATGTGTACCAGAAACAACGATATGTATTATATCAATGATATAATTATACTTTATAAACACACAGACCATGACAAACTGTACAGAAAAATGCACTAATATGTTTTTCGCCATGTATGGGAATCGAACCCATGACAACGCCAAAGGCGAAAACTTTGTATTGACTATACGTATTTGTTTCAGAGCATAATAATGCCCCATCAGTGGCTGGAAGGAAACCTGCCCGTCGCTGCCAAGTGTGATATATGCGATAAGACTTGCGGTTCGGTTCTCAGGTAAGCAACTTTATTGCAAATATTTAATCTTTCTGTTATAGGTAATCAATATTTTTCTATTATAATATTAAAAAAAAAAAAAAACTGATTTCGAAAAGAAATATACCGACCGACAAAAATATTATTTTAATTCTGCGACAAACAATAACCGAGCATTACTGGAAGTGCAAAAGCTCATTTTGTACAGAGAACGCTAACTTCGCGATTACAAATGCAGTATCCTTAAGGGATTCACACAAATAACTTATTTATCACCGCACAATACCCATTTATTTTGGTACCAGTGTGAACCATCTGTGTACTACTCATTTTAAAGTATAATATGTACCTTTATATTGAAGAATTTGTATTCTTCTTTTTCTTCTAATAATAAGAAGAAGAATATGTACCTATATTCACACAACTTAAATACTCGTACCTATATAAGCTTTATTGAATGAATAAATAAAATAACTTTGTCTTTTTTATTTAAGCGTTGAATACTTCTTAACAGCTCGCATAACTTGTTGCTTTATGTATTTACCTAGCTAAATATATTTTAGCCAACAATATTAGGACCTTTACTGTCGGTAAACGTTTTAGGGTGTAGTTTTTTAATTTGCAATCGCTATTATATTTTATTCCTCAAAAATCTTTGTTATTTAGTATGACAGTCCAATATCAATTTCAAACGAAATAGCTGTCATATTTAAGCACAAAAGGCGCCGTTTGACAGCTCTTCGGTTTATCAACAAGAGAGAGTAAGTATCGATAAGTTTAGTTGTTTCTATCGATATTTCCCAGAAGCTTTATAGATGTCTAAGCTGTCTTTTGTTTCGAGTGACAGCGACGTTGCGGTATAGGTTTTTTATTTCGTGATAAATGTGAGTGCATGGCTACAGTGACTGGCACCTATTGGTTTTGGTTCATTCCCTGACTGTTTGGACAGTTGAAATATATTGTTTTGCTATATATGGGTAAATACTTTAGATTTACGACTGTGATCCTTTTAGAGGTAGTCAGTGATTTCCAATGCTTGAATAATATTTTAAGTCACATATTCATATAGTTTAGGTTTTAAAAGTTTTAAGCAGGTTTAAGCAATTTGAGGGTTTGTAGAAAACTAGGAACTCTTGTCTCTTGCAAAAATTCAGACACATTTTGTTACTTAACTATTATATCGATTATATTGGTTGGAAGCCTTTGTTATACATATTTTCGCCTCTGACTCTGTGTCCACCTGGTATTAATCAGACCTACTAAAATCATAAATAGGGGCCACAGAAAAAAGAAAATTATCTATTCTGTGATCGGGATCAAGGGACAAACAATACCATGAGATTTAGACATACCTTTCGTCTTTTATAGTTTCAATTATAAATACCTGAATGATGCATTTGATTCTACAATATATTAATATTCTCTATGCTAATCTCAAAGTCAAATTAACTGTTTTATAACCGCACCTTGAAGGAGACTCTCACATCGATTAAACATCAATATAATAGACTTCTGAGCACTAATAAATACCTAAGTCGTATAATGTTTATAATAACGGAAAATGTATTTTTTTATTTTTAAAAGAGAACTTTTATGTCAGAAGATAAAATGACCACTTTAACTCCGAAGTTAAAACCGTATTTCTCGTAGAAAAAATGTGATTACCCAAAATAAGAATTTAAATATAATATGATTACCAAAATATAACATTATTTGAGAAAAATAAAACAAAACGAAATCTCCGCATTTTCTTTTTCTTAACCTGTATAGGAAATTGTAATTAAAATCTACCGAGGCCTACTGAAATAGGTAAGAGGTGATAAGATGTTAAAGTTCAGTTCACTTTAACAATGGTTACATTATCACTGTCAACTGCCTCTGTTAAAATCAGGTGCTACGGCTTAGGGCGGGCGGGATTCGTCAATACAAGACACCGTGTTTAAGTTTAAATTTGGTTTATGAACGTAAAATACAGATTAAATAAAATTATAAAATAATAATAATGTTTTTATTTTATACATAACATATACATATATATCATCACGGGTGCCTTACGTC
This sequence comes from Monopis laevigella, assembly GCA_947458855.1. Lineage (NCBI taxonomy): Eukaryota > Metazoa > Arthropoda > Insecta > Lepidoptera > Tineidae > Monopis > Monopis laevigella. The sequence continues at coordinate 7,926,051 of OX381581.1, read as the reverse complement.
GCCCGAGACCGCCTAGACGGCCCAGGGTACCCAGCGGGGGGTTTTAATACCATCTCGTCGTAGACGATGGTATGAATCTACACCGAATAAGTGGCTAGCTCATCGCGATGTTTTGAATAGACCCAATAACCCATCTATAAACCTTTTTACAAGTTGGTATAGTGAAACCGGGACCGACAGCTTAACGTGCTTTTCGAGGCACTACACATAGTTGTGTTTTCAAACATATGTGCATATTTTTTTAAATTAAAAACTCATTGGTACACACCGGCATTCGAACCAGGGACCTAAGTGTTTTTAAGTCTAACCAACTCGGCCACCACGTATATTATTTTTTATTTTATGTTGTTAAAAATTTAAGTTTATACAGAGTACAAATTTGAGATGGGGTAGTCTTAACCGTTATCTAGAGGAAAATGTTCCTGTCCATGTTTTTTTTTTTGTTGGCATTTAATTATGTAAAAAAATTCAGGATATTATTATATATATACGGTGAATTTGAATGGATGTACTTTGGGCTAATATGAGGTTCTGCTGATGAAATCGAACAACTTTTCCTATGGAACCATGTGTCGCAATTTTAAAAAACTTTTGATTTTCCCATACAAATTGGTCATTTTAACATTACTAGTTTGTATGGAAAATGCATTTTTTTTTCATTTGCAACACATGGTTCCATGGGAAAAGTTGTTCAATATGATCAGCAGAACCTCATATTAGCCCAAAGTACATCCTTTCAAAGTCACCATGTATATAAACAAATTCATTAATATACTTAAAAATATTTTAAATTCATTGAACAAGCAATATTCTAGGTTTTATGTACAATAAGCAAAATTTATTCAATAATTTAACAATAATTTAATCGGCTTTAAGGTTATTTACCTAATAAGAAGTACATCTATTATAAAATAATATATAATAGAAGTACTAGGTTTATTATTTGGTTTCCCTTTTTAAGAATAACACTTATATATCCTTATAAATGGTTTAATTATTATTATATACGTGGTGGCCGAGTTGGTTAGACTCTAGACTTAAAAAAAAACACTTAGGTCCCTGGTTCGAACCCCGGTGTGTATCAATGAGTTTAAAATCTAAAAATGTATGTACGTTTGTTTAACAACACCACTATAGTGCCTCGGAGAGCTGTCACTCCCAGTTTCATAATACCAACTTGTGAAACTGTTTATGGATGGGTTATTGAGTATATCCATATATCGCGACGAGCTAGCCACTTGTTTGGTGTAGACTCATACCATCGGCTACGAGTTGGGATTAAAAACCCCTCCGCTAGGCACCCTGAGGCTGTCCTCGCCGTAAGCCACCCGTGGTGATATTTATATTTTATTTTATTATTATTGTACTCTAATCAACTTTAACAATAAACATATGAATGCCTCTACCAGCGGGCATTAGCTGAAAACAGCGCTATAAAACTCGATGAGTTATATAGCCTCCGCTGAGCTGATGACCCTTTTGCCTCCACACATATGAATTTTGTTTCCTTGATGTAGATACATTAAAATGTGCCTATTTGTTGTTTTTTTGTTTATCTATTTTTGGTTTTTATTTTATTTCATTTTATATTTAGTGTGTTATATGGAAAATAAATATTTTTTCTTTCTTTCTTTCTACTCTAGTCACCCTTAACGTGTTTATTAACAAGAACTGTACGTTAGGGTAGTTTACGCTAATTGAGCCATGAAAGAGCTGACTGGTCTTACTCCGCATCGCTCTGTATGTAAACTTTATCGACTAATTGGCAGGCTGATAGTTTAATCGTAAACTTAAATCTACAAACCTCAATAATACTTATTTAAGCCAATGATTTCTACATTGAAGATCACTTCTACTTTAACACAGAGAATCGTAGGATAAGGTAAAGGCATACAGTTGTTTATTGCATAAAATTAGTACATAGGCGACGCCCTAGGTATTTAAAATAATTACTATTATTATTATGAATTATTTAAATACAAACAAATATAAAAACAGACCTGTGTGGTTGGATGCATAAATTTGCATAAGAAAGGGCAGTATGTAAATATAGGAAAAGCAGAACCTCATATTAGCCCAAAGTACATCCTTTCAAATTCACTCTGTATAGAGAAACAATGTTTTACCTATCCATGGATTCTCCGTGCGGATGCCGTGTCTATTACGTGGCCCAAGTCTCAAGTCTCAACCCTGCGGTTCCCGGCCTTGAGACCGCGAAGCAGGGTTGATTGCCTTTCCGAATTCAACTCTTCCCTTCCCTGTTTTTAGTACCCTCTCTTTTTAACCAAATCCTATAAGATTCTGTCAACGCCATCTTGGATAGGCGTTACATACAAGTTCCGGAGATTTCGGAAGTGCTGTTTGTTTTTTCGACTGTAATTTCACTATTATTAATTTAGTTTTAATCCACGTCCTGATTGGTTTTTCCTGTATATATTTTTAATACCTTAATCCCAGAAGATAAAAAAATTAAGACAGTAGAAAAACTAAAAGTTAGAAACAGTAGATTATATAAATAATTCTATTGTATAAATCGTAATATAAATTTTATTATTTTAGAGAATTAACTTGACTTAATAGAACCATTATTTTTTTATTTTATGATTTATAGTTTACAATGAAATAAAAAAGCACATTCATCTATAAGTAACGTCATTATTTCTAGTATTTTTTTATTATTTGTTAATGCACCCACCACCATATTAATTTCACAAACGAGTTTCCGGTATTTCCGGTTCATGGGTGTTGCCGCATTTCCGCTGCGATAAAGCGATCCACGTTACATAATTTGAAATGATTTTGATGAAAAAAGCCTTGTTTCATGATCTTTGAAATGTCCGCATTCCGCCTTTTTTGACGGCCGCATTAACGACTCAACCCGCAGAATTTCCGTCCATATCTCCGAAAACCGTGAATTTTTTTCGACTACTTAAATTTTGTGCCTTTGTGAATTTATTGTACCGTGAATAACGGGCTTGGATTGTTGCAGGGGTCTGACGTTATTCAAAACTGAGGTTAAATTAATTGTTTTGGTATATTGTTTATTTTTACGTACGTACGTATCATCACGGATACCTTATGGCGCCCGAGACCGCTCAGGGTACCCAGCGGAGGGGTTTTTAATCCCACCTCGTCGTAGCCGATGGTATGAGTCTACACCAAACAAGTGGCTAGCTCGTCGAGATGTTTTGAATAGACTCAATAACACATCTATAAACAGTTTCACAAGTTGGTATAGTGAAACCGGGACCGACAGCTTAACGTGCTCTCCGAGGCACTATAGTGGTGTTGTCAAACAAATGTACATACATTTTTTAATTAAATTCTCATTGGTACACACAGAAAATCGAACCTAACGAACCACGGACCTTAAGTGTTTTTTTTTTAAGTCTAAGGTCTAACCAATTCGGCCACCACGTATACTTTTAATTGTTACCTTTAAATAATATTTCAAGTTGTTGTACAAGTTTAAACCAAAATAAGTAATCTCACAAGTTTTATAATAATGTGAATAGATGCATTGTAATAGTTGTATTAAAATGCATTTATTCTATTTAACATCTCTATTGTATATTTTTTTTTAAATTAAACATTTTGATTTAAAGATTTTCGTATATCTTTCCATATTTGAATACTAGATGTTGTCCGTAACTTTATGTCGTTTTATCCAAAGCAAAAAAAAAATGCTATTATTTTTTTAATATGTTAAAGTAAACATATTGACTATGACAAAGTTGCAAGTCCATCGTATTGTTGCTATAATAGAAAATTGCTTTCGGTCCATAATGAATAAAAAAATCGAGATATAATTGTTGGTCAGTCATTGCATCACTGCTACATCAAATTAAAATATAGCCAAAAAATACCACATGGCAATCAGTCCAGTAGTTTTAAGTCACACGTATTACAAAAAGACAACTGATAAGAATTCTATAAATGTTAGATTATTATTATTCTATAGTTTATTTTATTTATTAAAAAAACATATATGTGATGGCCAAGTTGGTTAGACTTTGGACTTAAAAACACTTAGGCAGAGACCCAGGTTTAAACCCCGGTGTGTACCAACGAGTTTTTAATCTAACAATGTACATTTGTTTAACACCACTATAGTGCCTCGGAGAGCACGTTAAGCTGTCGGTCCCAGTTATACTATACTAACTTATGAAACTATATATTGAAACGGGTTATTGAATCCAAACATCGCGACGAGCTACCCACTTCTTCGGTGTAGACTCATACTATCGGCTACAATGAGGTGGGATTAAAAGCCCCACCGCTGGGTACCCTGATGCCGTCTAGGCGATCTCGAGCGCCGTAAGGCACCCATGACGATATTTTTATTTTTTTAAACATTTTTTTTTTAACTAAATACTCATCAAAGTAGGTATTTGAGGCGGGAGGCTGATGTCTGCTAGCTATGTACTAGTCTCTACAATATTATTTATTATTGTTATTTAATCACCAAATATTATATATTTTGTTTCCATTTAGTACCTTAATTATCTAATAATTAAATCGCAAAACAAAATAACATTTTGACTTCAAAATGCATTAACGACTACCTACATCAAATGGCTTTCAATTAGAGCTTTAAATGATAATTGAAAGCTAAAACAGTGAATAATATTATCGATAATTATATATTTTGTTTCCTCGTTACTTATACATGAATAAATCTCGGAGCGAAAAGCTTTATTCATTATTGATGACTCTAACACAGAACATTCCACATTTTAATGATATGAATTGAAATCGTATGTATTCACAGAATATGGTTTAAAATTAAGTACATGTTAATGTGTCTTTTCGTTTGAATATTTTAAAATCTGTTTAATATGTTCTGTGTGTATGTGAAGGCAACAGCATTGTTGGCTTAAATGCCTATGTGTAGAAATCTGCCTATGTGTAGAAATCTTAAAAAAAAGGTCGAATAATAACTGCATTCGCAATCGTCAAGTCTGTCTCCATACAAAATGAGTTATCGCACTTTCAGGAATATTCGACGAACTGTTTGTCGCAGAACTAAAATTATATTTTTGTCATCATTCTATGTTGTCAATCTTTCTATGTTGGGTTACTTTTTTATTTGAAATAAGAAATTATTTATTACCCACAACAGAAAGATTTTTGCGTACAATTACCAACATAAAAATCATAATTGAACTTCGACTAACAGCCAAGTTGTAATATTGGAAGTACGTTTGTATGGGCGTCAAGTCGATTACAGAGCCCAGACGTACTTAAGTGCGCTTGTCGAAACAACTATAAAAGCATACCTTCGAAAGCGTTTATTTACCATTTTAATTGGTACAGGCTGCAAGATTTCCGGTGCGTTTGGTGTCGCAAATGCGTGCACGCAGCTTGCAAGCCAAGCTGGCGAGCTGTCTGCGCGCTCGGCCCCGCTCGAGCCTCCGTGGTGCCTCCCACCAGGCTCCACTCCGTCGGCCCTGATGATGGATGGGTCCCTGATAGACCACCTAACGCCTCTCCACTTATTGTGTTCGTCAATTCTCGATCAGGTAAGGATATTTTATGTAGGACATTTCACACATAGTTTCAAAGGCAATTTTATTTGGGCGATTGGTTAACAGAATACAAAATATGATTATTTAGCGATTGTAATCCGATTATAATGCGATTAAACTAAAGTTAATTCAGGAAAATTAAGGTCCTTGTTAAAAACTAAGTACTAGGCTTGTACTATGTATTTTATTTATTTAAATCTCTATTGCATACAAAATACAAAAGCGGACTTAATGCCGCTAGGCATTCTCTACCAGTCAAACCTTCAAGTCTATCTATGAATATAAACAGTCAAATCTATGTGTTTCAGGAAATGATAGTAATACGTCATAATATATTATAAAACACCCAGACTATGTCAAAGTGTACAAAAATGCATGCTATTGTTATGCTATGAGCGGGAATCGAACCTACGACCTCGGGATACAAGGCCAATGACTTAACCACTAAGCCACGGAGGCGGTCAACTTTTACTATTGTTTTAATGAGTGTGATGCTGAAAAAAGTTAGCTGGTAGATTAGGTTAAAAAAAATGTTGCGATTACTAAATGGCGGAGTGAGAATTTGCATTTTAAGTAGAGATCAGAAATTCGGTTGCAATTATAACTAAACTTCATATTTTCCTTTAAATTTAATGCCTTTCTGAATATTTTTTAAATACTTTCATTTAAAAAATACTAGATTTCCGGGATTCTTCATAAAAAAATCAGAAATGTATTTTTTTCTCAGAAAAAAATAAAGGTTAGGTATAATTGCACCCTTTACAATTACTAAGTATAATGCCCATTTTCACCAACTCTAAGGGAGCCCCTAACTAAGTTAAGGGACAATTAATGACAGTTATGCAAATATGTCAAAATTCTTATTTAGGGGCTCCTTTAGAGTTAGGGATCGTTGGTGAAATCGGGCATAAGTCTTCTACTTTAATATCCTAGCTGCTTTATTGCCAAATCAACAGCCCGTTTCGTAACCGTACTCTAAACGGAGGCGGAACCCACCATTCAAGGCCGTGGCGCTTCTGTAGCACACTTCTGTCAAACTACAAGGTTTTTTTTTTTGTTTCAATTTTAGTCGCAAGACTGTAGTAGTTGAGTTGACTTGTTGTACTATTATTTCTTCTGTGGTAGTGGTCCTGACTCTATCATCTTCATCGGAGATATTCCTAATGGGTTCAGCCTTGCTTATGGTATCTACTTACCAGTACAAAATTATGCTGTGTAAATCCGGTGAGCCCACAGACTAGAACCAAAACATGACTATTATTGCTGTAGATTTAGTAGAACTTTAGATTTAATCCAAAAATAGCATTTCAATTTCTTAATTTTGAAATTTAATAAGATTTCAATTCGGTCCAGCCATTCTGTAAATAGACTACCAACAAGAGTCTCATCTCCTTTGACTAAAATAATTATAGCGCATAGATCAAACAACTGACAACAACCTGTGCCGTTGTTAAGTAAAATTATTAAGTTTTAACGATCATAATTTAATATTTATGAAACAAACTTTTAGAAATCCAAAGGATATTGATGACAAAATTAATGTACAGTCGAGTACGTAAATATGTTCACTCTTAAAATATTTCTGAATATATCAACTGCTTAATTTAATAAACAATCTATTCGTTTAATATAAATTTAAAAAATTAAATACTTCTTCGAAAAATATCATTTTAAATTAATGTTTTTATACTAGTATAGTACTTTATTAAATTTTATACTTTGGAGACAGCTAATAAGTTACCTTTTAACAACTTATAGACCGGTTTATTCTTCTTTGACGCCGCCCATTTCGTAACCGCATCATTTAGCCGGCATAGTTTGCATTACAACTCTACTTTAACATTACTGCATTAGTTTTGTAAAGTTTATAATTGTAATAATTTATAACTTATAATAAAATTTTGTTAATGTTGATGGATCGAAAAATATTTAACAAATTGCAAGTAATAAAATACAATATAGTGTTAGCAACTGTAGCTCTACCAAGAGTTTTCGATTCAATATAATCGTTAGTAAGCATAGTTGGGGACTAACTATACTTGCTATCGACTATGATAAATACTGTAGAAAAAACGCATAGTAACTGTTCCTTTATTCATAAATTAATTTCATTTAATAAATGATAACATGAATTTGGATACCCTGACTAGTAGGTATACCTATAAGGTTAGCTGATAGATAATGCCTAAGGCATTAAGCTGTGTGCAATAAAGATTTTTTCATTCATTATACCCATATGCCAATGTACAGTCGAGTTTGTTATTATAAGAGTTATGTGTCTACTTATATTAACAAACTCAACTGTAGCTACATAGAACTTAACAAACAACTCATAAAATCTCTTTATGTCATTAATTAGTGAGAATGCCAACAAAGTAGGTAATATGCGAGCGAGCTAAAGGGGCTGACCATAGACCTCAATAAGTAGACAGGGAGTAAAAGGTTTTGTCGATCGGGTTCACTCCTCATACAAACAATACATACCTAGCCCATCGTACTGGGTGGACTTTATACAATTTATAAATTTTTTGACTCTTCATAAATGCATGTAAAGATTTACATGAAATAAATAGAATGATTTTTGACATAGTACGTTTGCCGATTTTATGTTTTTTGTTGCCAGTTTTTGTTTTCAGAAAACCTTATGGGTGATCATGCTCATTTGATGACTCGAAAAAGTGGCGACCAGTGTGCATTTCTGTTCTCACACAGAAATGCACACTGATCGACCGACAAATAAATAAATGACCAATTTACATACTGCGTACTTAATTACAATATCGCACACATTTTCCCAAGTCCCAAGCTAAGGTTTTTTCTTGTACTATGGAAACCAGGGACAACGAAGGTACAACACACACCCAGACCGAACACAAATATCTGTTTCATCAACAAACATTTGGGTTGGTTCGGGAAGCGAACCCGCGATCCTTGCGTCTCAAACGGCGCTCTAAACCACTGTGCTAAACTGGTCGTTGGATAATGAAAATACGCCCATCCCTAAAAGGCGATTACTGATCTGTTTCTTGATGTCTATTCTCGGCACCCACTGTTTATTTCTCTTGGGTGCTCGAGCCTCCAAGCACCCACGGAGTCGGCGCCCCTGATAGGGAAAGTTTCATCACAATAATTTCACCATAATCTAATAATAGAAACCTAGTATTTGATGGAACTCCTAAAATTAATAATAATGCCTTAAGTTCAACATAACTTGTTGAAGTATTTCAATAAATAAATCTTTCTATTTTTTTACTGATTATTTTGTTAATTGATTATCTATACTAATCTATACTATCTATACTAATATAATAAAGAGGAAAGATTTGTATTTTTGTATTTTTGTATGTTTGTAATGAATAAACTCAAAAACTACTGGACCGATTGCAATAATTTTTTCACCATTAGAAAGCTGCATTATTCAGAAGTAACATAGGCTATATAATATCACGCTAGGTCCTATAGTTGTGGAGCAGTAACCAAAAATGTTTTAAAAACGGGGGAAAAGTATCGTTTCTGAGGCCTTCCGTGGCGTGCGCTGAGCATATAGTTAAAGTTATACAAACCTGTGCGAAGCCGGGACGGGCCGCTAGTTATATTATATTTGGTGTTTAAATACCATACCAAGTTAATTTAATATATGGAACGCCTCAACAATTAACGGCATAGGTAGCGTTGGTGTTAAACTGAATTAATTATCGGTCAGATTCAAACAAAAACTTCACATTTACCTAATATTCATAATCACTAAAAAGTACTAAATTTACTTAAAATAATTAAGGAAAGGTAACGATTTAGTTCGGTGAAAGTGATCCCCGCGTCAACTTCCAAAATAAAAATGATACTCCAAACCCATAAAATAAAACGTAATTTTTTTTTTATACCTAGTCCTACAATACTTTATAATAAAAAATCCTTTTCCTAATTCGAATTCATAATAAAAATGTTTATCTAAAATTTGATCGAATAACTTGGAACAATCCCTGATTTTTCAATCTTACTGCGATCACACCCACGTGTCCACTCCAATTCTTCTGGGCAGATCCATATCCTATGGATTTACCTCTGTTTGCTAAACTTAATCCGTATTGTGGATGAAAAGAGTTTCATGCCTTCAGGCTTTTGCTTACTGTAACTTGTTTATTGCGTTCCAATTGTTTATTATACAAACAGAGTTTGATTTAATTTTTATAACTTCTTGCTAAATTATTATTTTGTTACTTTTAGAAGTAGTATGCGTTTTAGGTAGATTTTTAACGTTTAACATTTTCGAGCGCAAACTGAAAAAATACCCGATTTATTAAGGTTAAATTTCACGAGAACTAATATTTATTTATTCAATGAAACAAAATCTACAGCGCAATATAGCAGTCATATCAAAAAATTAAGATATATGGCTTTAGTCATAAAACCTTATTAAGTCCTTAAAGAACACTAGTTAAAATAGGTATTGTCTCTTTTACGCATTTACATTTTTGTTGTTAAAAAAAGATAAAAACCCTAGCTAGCCTAGCTAAATAAAAAAAATATATTTGGGATATCCAGATTAACACTGCAAATCCCAATTATACCGGTTTACGGTATGACTAAATTGTTCTTGTAAGTTTAATAAGTTTATATTAATACCGGTGTTAGTATTTATGAAAATGAAAGAATTAAAACAGTACTCTAGCCCATTTAGGATTTCTTTACAGCTTGTTTGTGTGAATATGTGTGTGTGTGTTTGTGTGAATATGTGTGTGTGTGTTTGTGTGTATGTTTGTGTATATGATAGATACAAAAGATAGGTATAATACAAAATTTCTTTATTTCCCAAAAGATGTAGCAACAATTTAACGAGCCCCTTCATTTAAGTTAATAAAGGTGCTAGCAGTAAGTTAATGGCATATAATAATCCCAGGTGACAACCAAGGAGTAAAGTTTCTCCGACGCTTCAAGCAGCTGCTGAATCCAGCACAAGTGTTCGAGTTAAGCGGCGCAGGTCCTCGCCTGGGTCTGCGCCTGTTCAGGCACTTTGCTCCAGTCCGGGTGCTGGTGTGCTCTGGGGATGGCTCTGTTGGCTGGGTGCTGCAGGAGATCGATAAACTGGATATGCATGTAAGTTGTTAAGGTTTAGCATCATATCGGTTAGAAATGGTTGGTTCAGGTAGAAAGCTTTATACAGCTGCTGAATCCAGGGCAAGTGTCTGAGCTGAGCAAAGCAGATCCTCGTTTGGGCAGTTTGGATCTTAATTACATAATTTCTTAATAAAAAATCTGTTTTGAAGTAATTTTTTTAGAATAATTAATCAAACTTCGGTTGTCTTTTCAAAAGTTAATATATTTTTTATTAGGATCGAGTAAGTAATATTTACACCCATATACGTGGTGGCCTAGTTGGTTAGACCTTGGACTTAAAAACGCTTAGGTCCCTGGTTCGAATCCCGGTGTGTACCAATGAGTTTTTAATTAAAAAAATTATGTACATTTGTTTGACAACACCACTATAGTGCCTCGGAGAGCACGTTAAGCTGTCGGTCCCGGTTTCACTATACCAACTTGTGAAACTGTTTATAGATGGGTTATTGAGTCTATTCAAAACATCGCAACGAGCTAGCCACTTGTTCGGTGTAGACTCATACCATCGGCTACAACGAGGTGGGATTAAAACCCTACCCTACCCAGGTACCCTGGGGCCGTCTAGGCGGTCTCGGGCGCCGTAAGGCACCCGTGATGATACATACATACGTTATTTTACTTTAATATTACTGAAAGATAAAGTTGTAACTGTTTAGGTAAAGTTATAGGTAAATATAAACATTCAGTTATTACTATAATAACCAATCTCCGCAACCGGCGGGTATGTATGCGAAGAGTTATCTGTTGTTATAGTTGACTGTGGACGAGGTAAAAGAAGTATGTAGAGATAGAGTCAAGTGGCGCTCGATTGTCTCTGCCTACCCCGTAAGGGACCTGGCGTGAAGATAAATAAATAAAAACCAATGAAATGAGGAATCTTACTATGTTGAACTATAATTCTAAAATCGCATCGCAATACAACTTAATACAAGTTCAACGTTTAATGCAAGTTCAATACTTATGTATTGAACTTTCAGGGCTTTATTAGTAATCAAATTGGCAACAAACAGACCTAGATTTAATTGCAGAATATTTAACTACTTAAGTACAGTCTCACTAAACTGGCACCTCAGTAGTCCGTACATATCATCACGGGTGCCTTACGGAGCCCGAGACCGCCTAGACGGCCCCAGGGTACCCAGTGGAGGGGTGTTTTAATCCCACCTCGTCGTAGCCGATGGTATGAGTCTGCTCGAATCGACTCAATAACCCATCTATAAACAGTTTCACAAGTTGGTATAGTGAAACCGGAACCGACAGCTTAACGTGCTCTCCGAGGCACTATAGTGGTGTTGATAAACAAATGTACATATTTGGTACTCACCGGGATTCGAACCAGGGGCCTAAGTGTTTTTAAGTCCAATGTCTAACCAACTCGGCCACCACGTATATATCAGTAGTCCGTTACATCTAATAATTAGGACCCTTCGCTCCACTCTACAAGCAAAAACACAGACCTCAATTAAGGATTATTTTAAAACTATACCAAATAATTCCAATATTCCAAACTGTAACTGTATTCTTATTTTTGAAACTTACTCACAAATTGCATTTAGATTTCCTCTTATTTTGTTAAGGTACACGCCAATGTCTAGAACGTACATGCTTCTTTTCCTTTAAACTAACTTAAGCTCACCACTTAGCTCAGACCTGTGTTTTTGTCTGCAGAGATGGTTCGATCTTACGTAGACCCTTTTGTTACTTTGGGGCATGTAATTTAATCTTTTACTATTCTGTTTTAAGGTTTCGAAATAAATATAATAATTTCTTATAAGATTATGTATATCTTTATCCATGTTTTATCGAGATAGGGGCATTAGCTTAACACACAACTAAATAAATTAATTTAAAAAAATTTTTTAAAGAAAAATGTGCAGAAATATGGTAACCATCAAGAATTTACCCGCATTTGTATTTCGACCAAACTTCTTTATTTTCTTATTTTTCCCTATCAGCGTCTAGTCCAGACAGCAGTTCTTCCCCTGGGTACAGGCAACGACTTGGCTCGCGTGCTCGGGTGGGGAGCCTCCTGTGATGACGCTGCCAATCTCCTGCAACTCCTAGAGCGATACGAGCGAGCGAGCACGAAAATGCTGGATAGGTTTGTAAATTCATAATAACCAACATAAGAATAAGAGAAGAAAACGTTTTTAGCTACACATGGGTTTATCGGGTATGTATCAATTGGGTCACATTTTTTAACAAAGTGTTTCTTCCAATTTGGGATGATGGGTCAGAAATCATTGAGAATTCAGCTTTTAGGAGACACTGCATCTATTTATTGGCCATGTGATAGTATTCTTGGTGTTTAACATGTAATGGTCTAAGGGTGTGATCTAGTGTTGTGACTATGCCCGATTCTGGATCGATAATTAGTTTAATCTATGATTAAAATTAGCTAACTAGGCTTAATAGTAATGTTAATTTTTCATGACGTGACATTATTTACACCAATCGCTTGCTAATTTTAAATATTGTAGGTAATATTGGTCATAGAAAAATGTGATCAACGTAGAAACTGGGGCTATGTGATCGATTTGAATAAGTAAGTAATTTGATTAAGTGACACCTTGTTACTATGCGACCAACAATTAAGTATATAAATAATATATATATATATATATATATATCATCACGGGTGCCTTACGGCGCCCGAGACCGCCTAGACGGCCCCAGGGTACCCAGCGGAGGGGTTTTAATCCCACCTCGTTGTAGCCGATGGTATGAGTCTACACCGAACAAGTGGCTAGCTCGTCGCGATGTTTTGGAAAGACTCAATAACCCATCTATAAACAGTTTCACAAGTTGGTATAGTGAAACCGGGACCGACAGCTTAACGTGCTCTCCGAGGCACTATAGTGGTGTTGTCAAACAAATGTACATAAATTTTTAAATTAAAAACTCATTGGTACACACCGGGATTCGAACCAGGGACCTAAGCGTTTTTAAGTCCAAGGTCTAACCAAATAGGCCACCACGTATATAAATAATAAATAATAGAATTAATAAAAGACCATTCAAAAGAAACTTCGTGAGGGGAGAAAATCATCACCTAAATCGTGGCAATCGGCGACCTCTGGATATAACATCTATGACTATAAACCTTTGTATACAGATGGTCTATCATGACCTTCGAGCGTGCACCAACCGCTCCTCCTCCGCCGCCAGCACCACCAGATCTGATGGATGAAGAACCTCTGCTCAAGCATCTGCAGGATATTATGCAGGTCAGATATTACTTCTTTGGTAGATATACTCCAGAACAACTGATATATTGTGATCTTTTCTACGGGGTGATTACGCGCACAACTCTAAGCTAATTTTTTATTGATATGATGCATTTCTGAAGTAAAGGAAACCTGATGACAGTGAAAATTGACAGACAACTACGTCATTTTGCTTAACTTAACGTTATACAGCGTAATAGCCTACGTAGTTTTCTAAATTAAGGTTTCTCCAGTCGACACTGCAGCTATACAAACTTACGTCTCGTATTATTGATCTAATTAAGTATTGTCAATATTTTTAAAGTTTGCATTTTATGAATGATCTTCGCTAGGCCGGCTAACCGGCTTCGTTATAATTTAATTAGGTATAACTTTTAGAATATAATGATTTGAAAAAAAAATATGATGTTTAATGAATTACATGTTGATTGAATTATACAGAAAAATGTACTTACATTACCCGAGTAGAAATCGAACCCACGAATCACAGTAACAGTGCCAATGGCGTATCCACTAGTCCACGGAGATAGTATAAATCATTAACCATTAATGTATCGTAATATACGGTGCTTTAAGGTTTAAATCGCCTTTTCAATCAGGTAAACAGTAGATGGCATTAAAACATAACAAGAGTGACAACAGAATATGGCGGCAACGATTTTTTTTTACCTTTCGTTCGAAAGGCAATTTTAGGTCTTAGGGCACTTTCGTATATATTCATGCGCTTTAATAATAACGTCTGTTTGTCTCATGAAACTAATAATAATATGGAACCGCCATAATTCCTTAGATGGCCTATAAAACGAAATGTCAAACGAGTTCGTTGCCGCTATATTCTATTCACACTTCAACCAATCAACGCAACGTTATTGCTTTTGTTGTCACTTTTTTTTTATTTGTACGGCGGCGGCCACCTTCTGTTCTCAAAACTGGAAAGGCAATTTAAGGCCCATGGGCATCTCCCTTTTTTATCTCCATGGTTTGTCTGTAGGCGGATTCAATGGAACCGGGCACTGGAACGGCTCTAAAAGATGGCTGCGCTTCTCTGGTCGCAGCAGGAGAAAGAGCGGGCGGAGGAGCGGCGCGAGCGGCGCATAGGCTGCGGCGGTCTGTCAGCCTGTTGCTGCACGCTAAACACCATCTGGCCCATGAGCATGCTCGTTGCGGGTAAGTCTCCTCAACGTACAATTTTTTTTATTATCTAGATTTCTTTTTGAACCCGATTTTATTTTGTATCTACCTAGTGTTGAACAAACCTACAAAGTCCATGAATGGATTCGATCAATAATTATTGTTAAATAACATTACTTCGCTCCCACTATTTATTTTACTTATTTAAAATACTGCATAAAATTACAAAATAAAATTGTACATCGCCTATGTACGAACTTAATGCCTTAGGCATTCTCTACCAGCTAACCTTTGAGAGAATGAAAGATGATGCTTAGGATGCAAAAGCAAATAAAATAACAATTAGGTAAAAGGCATCTAGCAAAAAGTATGTTAACTACTTAAATAATAGCTACATGTAGATAAGTAAATACTATGCCAGCTAAATGATGCAATTACGAAATTGGTGGCGACAAAGACGAATTGAATTATCGAGTATATTTTAATGTCCTCGCCGCCTCCTCTCTTCTTCTACCACCTGTTTCGTATCTGCACCCTGAAAGAAGACTACCACCTCGACAATAAATCGATGCAGTAGTCTCGTGAAAAAGTGGTAGTAAGCAATGATTTATAGTATGTTCTTATTGGTGAAGGTCTTGGGAGCCGAGTGACACCACCAGCGACAGCGAGCCGGAGCCCGCGCAGGTTGAAAAGGCCAGCATCGAAAAGGGGAGCAACGAAAAGACTGAAAAAGTGAGTATAATTATTTGGCATTCCGGTATTCATCGCGGAATTATTTCTTTTCTTCAGTGGCGGATTTACTAGCAGGCTGAGTAAACTGGAGCCTAGGGCAGCATATTTTAGAAGAAAGGAAATTTTCGGGCAATATTTTTGTTTATCTTATCAATTTTCAAAGATTAATATTTATATATCTAAATTTTAGTAGGTCCATACAAACATTTTGGTTGCGGAAAGTGACATGAATGATCGCTAAGTGTGCGGCAAAATTCTAATAGTCTACTGGCGGCAATATTTGAAAGCTTACTGGCGCCAAATCCGCCACTGCCTTTTTTGCTGTAGATACTTTATAAATTATAAATGTTACAATTATTTTGGGTAATGTTGAAGACACTACTGGATACTAAACTTTTGTGTGTATACAGGTTATTTGGTAGAGGGTTAGCCAAACTTAAGGGCCGAATAGGTACCCTATTTAGAAAATACAAATTCTGTATTATGACCACTGTGTCATATTTTTCGCAATTAAAACAAAATTTTCTCTTCTTGTCCGACATATTTGTCTTCATGTTTCAATCCCGTACTCTATCTGGCTGCATCAATGGTAATAAGTATAAGTCTATCGCAACTTATTAGTATAAATGGTTGTTTCCTTCAAATGCTACCGTTTTATAATAAGACGTAGGTATTGAATTTATATCAGGAGCAGCTGAACTGGGCAGCGCGGAGCTGTTCTCTGGCGGGCCGAGCTGATAGCGTGAAGCGAGCGCTACGGGCACTCATCAAGAACCTGCGGCAAGTGTACCCACAGGTAGGTACCTATACAAAAGCTACCTATAAGAGTACCAGATGCTCTACCATGGGTTGCGCATTGTAGCAACGTAACGTATTTGTATGCGTTTACATGAGCAACAACCAATAGGGCCGCTTTATTTTTGGTAACAGGAGTGAATAAAGCGACCCTATTGGTTGTTGCTCACGTAAACGTATACAAATACGTTACGTTGCTAGAATGCCCAATACCCATGGTAGAGCCTCAGATAGGTAAGCACCTCCAAATCTAATCTATAAAAGGGATGGACCTCTGCTCAAAAAAATTTTGTTCAAATTGGTCATCAGAGTTGGAGTAGATAAAAAATGAATCTAAAATATTGATTCTATTTACCAGACAATACTATTTACCCTTCCAAAAAAAGTTCTGAGATTGACCTTTTGTGAACATTCAGAAATTTTAAAAGCTGATGCCTAATTGCCGAACAATCTTACAATACAACTCCGTAATGGTGCTTTGCTTGCGCCTAAATTCGTATGGGGCTGCAGATGAGTTAAATTTTGGGTTTGCACCTAATGAAATTTCTGTGTATAATAAATATAAGGCATTTCACAGACATTGCTCTGGTCACAAATTAAGCTCTAAACTTGTACTATGTGTACGAGAAACAACGGTACGAATACATAATATATTTTACAAACACACAGACCATCGCAAACAATACAGAAAAACACCCACGTAACGTTAAGGCTTGAACAACTGCCAATGTATATTACTATAGAAATCTTTGTAGAAATAATAGAGAAAAAGGATAAAAAATATTACTTTAAATTAAATAACTTGAATATGAATTGCAAATTAAATATTTTAAACAATACAAATTATGATTTTTTAATACATATTTATAAGTTCATATTTAGGTAAAACACACATTTTTTTCTTTATTTATTTACAAATAGGGAGCACATTAAATAATAAATACAAACAATACAGTTTAATAACGAAGATTGATATATACATCGTCATTTTTTTTTATTTGTCTACGACAAGTAGTTAATTTTAAAATGTTTTTTTAATTCATACAAAATTAGCTATTTGGCAATAGTTCCCCCCTTAACCCACGATCGTGTAAACCATGAAGAGTTTCAAAATATGATGACCGTTGCTAAAAATAAACGGATTAGCTACATACAAGAAATTTACATTGATATATCTTTCTTCGTGTAGCCACCACCGCCATCTGAGTTGGAATCGGTATCTCTCCCGGTCCCGAAAGCGTTTGCAGACAGCCGCCGTTCTTCTGCAGCCTCCGCTGTGTCCACTGCCTCCGCGCAACCGCTGCACCCAGACAAGTAAACATTAATCTCTATACTGTCTTACTGTACTGAAATTCCAAGAAATGGTTCCCGGTCCAAAAACTGGAGTGTACTAATGAGTTTTTAATTTTAAATATTATATACATTTGTATGAAAAGAAAATTGTCAATGTTCGCGTGACATTTATTAAAAATGCATTTGCAAAGCTTTCATGTATGTCATTCCGTGGGATATAATACAGTCCCGGTATAGTGAATGCCAGTTTCATATCATGATGTATTAGTAAGCTGAAACACCGTTTATAACTTTCACAAAACCGTTTCAAAGTTTAATAAGACGTATAGATCAAAGTGTCAGATTCTTAAAATATATTTTATACTTATAAAAAGTCATCTCAATATGATAATTAGTGATCTGAAACTGTAAATTAATTCAGCAGTACATTTCAATAATGGCTGACTGGTGGTCTCTACTATACTATCAAATGTCCAAGTTTATATAATCACTAATAATTAAACATTTTTTTCAGCATTCCAGATGTAGATGATGATATTGCCAAATTATTGAATACGAATATAGAGGATCAAATGTGTAGCTTAGATGTAGATGTTAAGTGGAGAAATGCGGAGGGAAAGGAGCGGAGCAAAACCAGCTCCACCTCGCCTCAAGACCTGCTCTCTCTCTCCAATCTGTCCTCCTGTGATACTAGCTCGTGCAGAAACCTGTCGCGGCCAGACTTTGATCATCCCACGCACAGCAGTAGTCTTACGATACCGAACCTTATCGTGTCGGACGAAAGTAGTGATAGACACGACTTACAGGGAGAGACGTACGAGTCTGATCAGCTGACCATCATAGACATGGACCGGCCTTATACCGACGATGAGCACTTCCACGACATGGGGTGCCCGTCCACTGCGCCGCCAAGTGGAGACTGTACGCCCGAAAGAAAACTTTCTAGTGTCGATCTAGAAATAGAAGTCGATAGCTCCTCCGACGGGTCCAATATTAGTGATGATTATAGTCTCATGTCGGAAATTGTAGATCCGAAACCTGGCGATTTAGATGATACCACACCCATTTGTCATATAGATTCCCCGGAATATTCCGATTTAAACTCTGAGACTCTACACGGAGAGTCCATTATGGACGATATTAGTTCCATGCTTGGTCAAGACGTTCTGTTGGCGATGATGGGAAAGAACGGGGAGAACGAGACCTACACCGATGATACGACGCTTTTTACTTCCGATACTGTTTCGGAAATAGCGATGGATAGTAGAAACCCTAGCTTGGAAAAGAACAACGAAAATAAAATGAAATTCCTATCGAAAGTTAAGAAACCTAAAGACAATGAAGTAGAAAAATTTGGATTCGAAAATAAAGTATTTTACATCGAAAATGCAACGAGAACCGAAGAACCAATTAAATATTGTAGTTTAGCACAATTCGAAGAGGGCAGCGATATAGCTAGAAAATCTTTTCGTAGGCAACTTAGAAAAAGTTTAAAAATGTCAAAAAAACTTATAGATGAGGCGAAATATACTCTTTCAAGACAAGTCGAAGAGTCTGCGAATGCTGAGCATTGCCATGAAACAGCATGCACTTTGAATGTAAATGAACCAAACTTAAAAACTTGTAATGATAAACCACAAGGTTGCGGTTTTCCACAAGTTAGCGTAGTCGTCGAACCCCCGTCTCCATCACACAGCGAGGACAAAAAGAGTTTAAAAACGGGCGCAAGTCGAATGGCTTCGGTGTTGAGTGATATTTTTGATCAGGGAACTGATACCTTAAGCGTAAATTCTCCAGATCCAGCGATCGGAGCTAACCGAGAGCGTAGACAATCCGATAATCCTAAATTAATCGGTTCTGATCCCGAATATGGTCGCTTCCTTAGTTGCTCGCCTGCTGCAACGAGACGCATTTCCTGTGGTAGTTTATTCAAACCCGGGGAACCTGATAAGTATGTATTTAATCACCTTTAAACTTAGTTTTTTTAATCGACTTTTTTTTTAACAACTAGTTTTTTTTTAGATTGTCTAAATCCGTATCATCAATATGGGGAGATGGATTGTTTTCAGGAATGACCAAATCTGAAGCCGGTGAACGAGCAAAAAAACTTCCTATTATTAATCCATTGGTCCAATTACCTGCATGGCCCCACGTCGCTCAAGGATTCATCAGTCAATGTCTTCTCGCTAACGCAGACGCTCTTTGTGCCGCAGTAAGTCCATTAATGGATCCAGAAGAAACGCAAAATGAAGAGTTTTTTGAAAGAGCTGTAATGAATAATTACTTCGGTATTGGTATCGATGCTAAAATTACTCTCGATTTTCATAATAAGCGTGAAGAGCATCCTGAGAAATGTCGGTCTAGAGCCAGAAACTACATGTGGTATGGTGTTTTGGGATCGAAGGAATGGGTTAATAGAACTTATAGGTAAGTACTTTATAATTGATATGAAAATTATTGCGAATAACAAAATAAACTAAAACTCTTGCTAAAATAATACCTAATTTCAGACATTTAGGCCAAAGAGTGCAATTAGAATGTGATGGGCAACGGATTCCTCTGCCTGAATTGCAGGGCATTGTGATACTCAATATTGCTTCCTTTATGGGAGGCACCAATTTCTGGGGAGGCACTCGCGGCGATGATTTATTCTTGGCTCCATCATTTGATGATCGTGTACTAGAGGTAAGAAAAATTGACTCTCGAATATTTTTTAAATGATTTATTTTATTAATGCAGACGTAGTTAGCTGAACAAAATTATCAGAGCCTTGCAGTAAGATCGAGTTGTACTGATCACCCGTGAAACTTTAACTTTTACTAATTAAAATGATTCAATAAATACTCATAGCTTATTTTATTCTAGATATACCTACTTATTTGTGGCTATAGATAACTATTAATTATTATCTATATTTTTAGTTTTCCTACTCTTCATAGCTGTAATCATAAGCTAAAATATTTAATCGTTGATTTTTATATAAATATTTTTGTAATAAAAGTATGTTTTGTGACATTAAATAAATTCAAATAACTGATGGTCTTTAGGTTCTTAAAGAGAAATAATCAATATTATAATGATTTATGTTTTTTCTTTCTTCTGCCTATTTAGGTAGTAGCAGTGTTCGGCTCAGCTCAAATGGCAGCTTCACGTCTCATTAACCTCCAGAAGCATCGCATAGCTCAATGCCGCGCGGTTCAGATCACAATCCTTGGGGATGAGGGAGTCCCAGTTCAAGTGGACGGGGAAGCTTGGCTGCAGCCTCCTGGTAGAGTACGGATCGTGCATAAGAATCGAGCTCAGATGCTGTGTCGTTCACGGGCTTTGGAAACTAGCCTTAGGTAACTTTCACTCGCTCACAATGTTTTAATTATATTTTTTTAATATTTTTCATCTTAGATTATGGTTAAAGCTTTTTAAACCATACTTTTGGTTTTTAACTTGAATTCCTAAGAGACAGAAAAACGAGTGTTCTTTAGTCTATTTTAACACTGGCATATACACTTTAATTTTCTTAGCTTATGATAAGGAGAATACTAAAATATTTATGGCATCTTCATAGGGCAGCGGAGATATCGTTGATTTCCGCGCTCGAGAATTTACATTTTGTTTTAAATACCAATCGTTTGTTTAGAGCATGGGACGAGAAACAGCAGCTGAAGGCTCATGCGCTAGCAGGGTTACTTCCAGCCGCGCCTGCCCGGGATGTGCTCACTCCAGCTGAGACCACGCAACTGTTGACTCTGTTAGACGCTGTCAATACTCTCGTCAAACACGTGAGTCTCTTGTTTTTATTTTCTTTATATTTTCATCTTTATATACTTAGATAAAATTGCAATGATAATGGCAAAATACTCATTAGTCCCAGTTACCCTTTACAAATGTTGTCATTACTATTTACTTTCTTATTAAGAATAAATACAACAAGCAATTACCAAAAATTTAGATGAGTATACATTTACATCAAAAACACTTAATTTGTCACATTTCATATTTTGCTAACCAATGCCGATAGAAAACTGTGTAGTGGTTCTATTATGATGCGATTGAACTAAAGTTAACTAAATCAACTATACAAAATTAATTGTATATCAAAGTTAAAATGTGATTTCCGAATTTTGGCAAATTTTTGCCTTTGATATCCAATTCATTTATAGAATAAAACCAATAGGTAGAGCTATTCACGTTTTAAAAGTGTGACAGATTTACGAATCAATAAATCTTTCACACTAATGAAAGCGGCCTCAGCCTAGTGGTTAAGAAACTGCCCAACTGATAACAAGGTTAAGCAGATGACAACAAGGCCGGATCTGGGGCCTTATTCCGAGTTTGCAACCGCTAAAGACGACAAGACGTTGCGTAAAGTATAAATATTGAAATATAAGTTCTATTTCAATGGATATATAGTCTGTATTAGGTTGGCTATAATAATGCCGCCATCTTGAAATACGCGAATTCTTCGCAAGTTTGAACATCTGATGAGCATTGGAATTTCAACTCTATATTTAATAGGATAGAACTTATATTTCAATATTTATAGTTTACGCAAAATGCGCGACGGTGAACGTGTCAAAACTCGGAATAAAGCCCCTGGGAAGGATAATGTTTATACAACGAGGCTATACTAACATAAACCCTACAACAAGCTCGTCGCATGTTAGGTGTTTGCTCCGAATATCAATGGCGGGATGAGGACGGATTAATCCCTCCACTGGGTACTCTGGGTAATGGTTCTCGGAAGCTAAAAAGGGCACCCGTGATGGTATTTTTTTTTTTACACTAATTCGCATACAACGGACTATTTAATAGACATTGGTACATTCTATTTTATTGTATTAACAGGTGAAGCTGTCATGTATAAGTGAATCAGGGGCAAACATAGGAGGCGACACAGTAACTCTCGCGCGTCGAGTGGCCACACAGGCAGATTCGTTACAAGACGCTGATGGAAAGCTCCTGCCTGCGCCCATGTTGAGACAACAACTGGCTACCCTTGTGAGTGTTATTTACATATGTTAGTTGCCTAAAATAATTTTGTGTATAAGAGAAACAGAAGCGATATATGATGGAGGAAACGTGGTGACTCTGCTGCTTCGAGTCCAGGCTGATCCATAAGTATTTATTTATTGTTTAATTAGGGGGCTCGGGCCTTAAGTAACATTTTAAAGATTTTTTTGTGGACTCGCAACAACCCAACTCCTATAGATAAACACTTGACAATAGTAAATTTTAGGCGAATTCCGATGGCCTTTAGGTGGCGGGGTTTTAACATGTGTCCGATCGTGGATTCAAATGTATAACTATCCGATGGTAAGCGGACATAGCGGATCATGCTACTCGTGTGTATACATGTTTTGTATCACAATTTAAACTAAACTCAAATACAGTTTGCATACATACAATAATATTTGTTTTTTTTTTGTGCGTAAATAAATAAAATAAATTATAAAATCCATGAATAGGATTACGAATTAAACGGTGAAAAGATAATTTTGCATTACTCGTCACTTTTATAGCCTTGCTGCTTTATCGTCAACTGAACTTTTTGTTTCGCAACGTTTCTTAAACAGGTGCATTGGGGTCCTAAAAACTGTTGAACCCATAGCCTAAAACTGTCATCACAACTGCACATTTTATAATCTATAAAAAGATATATTAAGGAGCTTAATATATCTTTTTTCTCGAGGTGGTAGTCCTCCTTTTGGACCCTCCGCTGAAACCATAGACTAATACCGAAACATTCTTAGGTCTTTCCATCAATAATTTATAAATATTCAAATCTATAGGTGGAGAGTTGTCATGAGTTGGTGGAAAGTGGAGTGGGTTCAGGCTCAGGAGCTGCTGCCACGTCTGCGCTGCGAACCCATCTCTCACGCTGCGAGCTACATGATGGACATGCTTACTTACATGCCGAGGAGGTATGTACACTTATATTTGTCATGAAACTATTGCTAACCTTTCCAGCAGACTAAAATAAATACAGGGTCATGACAAAAAAGGGCTCATCTGAAGGCTATTGCTAAAATATTTTAACTTGATGCTTTAATCGAACATTTCAGGTTTAATGACCTCATGGTATATCTATCAGAATTCAGGATTTGCTTGTCAAATAACTTATGTTCTTGTAAGTAACGGTTGTTGTACTAAACATGGCGAACAGAATTATCTTAAGGATTCTTTAAAATAATTGTTTGGCATTTCATAATATTAAATTTGAATTCTCTTTTGATTCAAGAATTGATAATATTTCAGGAGTATTCGTCTCCCACAATATGTCATACTAACTTCTTCTTCCTTGAGTGTCACGTCCGAAGGCAATGCGACCCTGAAACTGAAAATGGTCCAACTGACTATTGCGCCGAAAAACGACCCAATCCCATTCAAACCAACAATCAGGTTTTTCTTATAACACTTTTAATATTTGAAAAAACCTATCAACCTAAATTTTATCAGTCACGAATGACCCTAAATCCTGCTATTTTTATGTTGTCTTAGTTAAATACTACATCTATTTTTAGCTGCATTGAACAAAAGACGTGACATTCAAAACTAATTTAGGACCAATCCACAAATTTATAACATTTTTCATCCTTTTTCAGTATAATTATTTGCCATATTGGGCTCTTGTGGCGCTAGCGGCTTCAATGAATGTCAAAGGTTTATAACATAACTTAATATTGAGCCGTATTTCTAGAAACAATTGTATAATTAACCCCAGAAGATTGTGCCCACATGTTGTCCAGTGCACCTAATAATAAATAGTAGGGATCACGGTACTACTCCTTTAGGTATGCATGAATCCAATGTAGGAAGGTATATGCCTAGAAATACTTAACTCGATTATTGTATCTATCCAATTTGCCCTAGTTCGATATGCAATGAGTAATCGTATGAGTAATGAACTGAACACCCTCCAACCTATTAGTCAATTAAGTATCACCATTAGTTGATTAATCTACCGATACGTACATAAAATACTGATAGTATCCTATTTCTTTTTATATTTAGCACAATGTAGATGAATCTAGTAGATTTGTTTTTTAATCCAACTCCTTAGGCTGGTTGAACCAAGATAACGTTTCTGTAAATGTAATGGTTAACGTAATATTAAATAGAGTCGAATGTTTGATTTATTTTGTACAGCTGGTACCTACATTCGATCCTATTTATGACATTTATAATCATTACAATTAAAGAAATGTACTTTGACTACAACCCAATGTTAGTACCATCAAGTATTTTATGTTCGTGACTGTGTTTTCATTCAGACAAATAGGTTTTAGGCTATTTGCCGACCTAAATAATTTTGTGGCTTTATTTCATTATAGAGCAGATTATAAATTGACAGCTAAGCCAATTTGTATAATGCGACACCATTAGAAACGAAGGCAAATAGTCTAAAACTCAATTTAGTTAATGGAAATTTAAGAGTAAAGTTTTATTTAAATTGTTTAAATTTTATATAGATTCATAAAAAGGGCGGGTCAGGCGCTCGAGGCTGGCTCCGTAGTCGTCGCAGCGTATCCGAAGGTAGCTCCCACAGCGCAACCCAAGTCAAGTCCTGGGGAGTGAAGGAAGTGCAGGGCTGGCTGGAGTCACTGCAGCTCGGGGAATACTCCGAAGCTTTCTCCAAACATGACGTCACTGGACGAGAGCTACTTTCCTTAGCACGTCGCGATCTCAAGGAGCTTGGAGTCACCAAAGTTGGCCACGTCAAGAGGATCCTGCAAGCCGTCAAAGATCTTCAATGACGACGTCGAGGACGCTCCGAAGGAGACGTCATTTAAATCTGACGGCCGTGGAATTGCATCGGTTGTCGACCCTTCCTTTCTCTAACCTTCCTGTGATCGCCTAAGTAATTTCGGTAAGTGAAAACGTTCACTCTCACCGTTTGGCATTTATGTTATCATCTAACTTTGGAGACTGAACGATTTTATTTACCGAAGATGCAATTCTGCAATAAGTAAAGACTGATGGGGGCCGTCTTCCACACCAAATTGGTTGCTCCAGAATAGTCATATCAAATAACAATGTTTAAGAGGTCTATGGCAATATATATAAAGTAGTTTGGTGTGGGAGTCGACTGTAAGATTGATAGTAATTACTTATATGAAAATTTTCTGTAATACTGTTGGTGGAAACGAAGCTAAGTATATTCTAACAACAAAACATTCCAAAGAAAAAGACAGGTTGTTGCGTAGTTTTTGGATTAAAGACCATCGACTATTCCGCATCATCGAATACTCTACCTCTTCTGGTATAATCCTCTATTTTGTATATCTTTTACCACTATTGCTGTTCTTTTGAATAATTGTATTTTCCTATTTCATTGATTATCGAAATATTTCTGAGTTACAACGACTATACGATCAAATAGTGTATATTTCGACTGACTCTATCCTGTGAATATAATATCTAAACTTAACTTGTTTCTTAAAAACTTACAAAACTAATTGGTGTTTCTAATATTGTAAAGTTAATTTTGTAGGAAAGTTAAATTCGGTGTATATCAGGGTGTTCACGAAGAAAAATGGGCCAATTTGGAAAGTTTCATAAAGAAACAGGGTTTTTACAGTACTATCGCGAAGAAGGTCATGGAATTTCTCCTGAACAGAGCTTATTTTCCTACCTATTTCTAATCCCAGAAAGTCTATTTAATTTTCTTATTGAAACAGAAAACCATCCGCTGTGATGGATCGTCGATCATTCTTCTGACAACTTTTTTTGTATAAAAGTTACATATACTCTCTTGTATTATATCCCAGTGTGTACTCATCACCACATACCATATTGCCTTCTTAACTTCTCTTTATATATTTATATAATCTAAGTGTTGAAATGTTATTATGATGGTTATTGCGTACATAATAAAAAGTAGTTAGTTGTTGATTGTAGCGACGTAATAAAATAAGTTTGGGCCTCTGATGTACTTACGAATAATTGGTGTTGTTGTCCAATTTGAGGACATAACCTTATAGATGTTTGCTATTGTCCTCGTAAGTCCTAATATTTTTAATTGTATTGCGACTACTTTCTATGATTATTATATATAGTAAATATTTAATTGCTAAGTACTTACTTTACCTTCATTCAGGATTAATAACTTCGCGCATGGAGTTTTTGATAGAAAAGACGAAAGTTTAGTTTTAGAAAATTTAAAGTACAGTGTGAAATATAGGATAACGGTTTGTGCTGAAACTTTTTTAGCTGGCGGTACTTATTAAAAAATCAGTAGGTAGTGTTCTAATTGCCGCTTTTGAACTAGATTTTGTTTCTACTAGACTTACGAGGACTTTCTTGTTTTTTTTATAATTATCTTTACTCGTAACTTCTTTATTATCTGCAGTCATTTGTATAATAGGAAATTATTTGTTTTTGGGACAAATAATAATTATCATAGAAAATTTATCTTTTACTAAATACTTAGGTATCTACATATAGTAACTTTTAAATAAAATAAACTATATTGTCTTTTATTTTACCAATTATTAATGTAGCACGAATGGAAATAGATTGTTCATTAATAATTTTAAATATTACTAGTTATAATTTATTTGATCGTATTTTTTAGATAGTATTTAAGAAATTCTTGTGACAAAATATTTAATATTTAATCAAAGATATTCTTTGTTCTAATAATAATAATAATATGATGTTTCAAGTGATATAGTATAGGTCATATTTATAATGTGGATGTGTTATCTTAATA
Source organism: Monopis laevigella (assembly GCA_947458855.1). Lineage (NCBI taxonomy): Eukaryota > Metazoa > Arthropoda > Insecta > Lepidoptera > Tineidae > Monopis > Monopis laevigella. The sequence continues at coordinate 7,898,521 of OX381581.1, read as the reverse complement.
CTTATTCTAAATAAACAAATAAGCAATTCCTTTCCTATTGTCTCTTTAGGTGTCCAAAATGTCGATGTTAATATTCTCCTTAAGAAATGTGATCTATTGTCTATTTAATTTATAATAAATATTAATATACTTACTTATTTTGTAATTAATATTTATGCATCGACGTTGTTTGGCGTAGGTAGGGAATGTAACAAATTATTCGACCAAAACAATGGGACATAAAATTCTTATTGTAAATGAATTTTAAACTGTTAATAATTCCAAATTTTCTTATATTAAATTTAATTTTCTTGAGAGTAACAAAATTTTCGTTGCCGCAATTTCATTACCATGTCAAAACCGAGTGGGACTTCTGGTAGAAGATTATCTTTTCCACTTGTAGCAAGACGAGTTCCAATTTGAATTTGGAATACGTTCGCAAATCTTGATATTTAAATAAGACGAATTAAATTTGGAATTACTTATGTAACTACGCCTCAGCGTTTGGTGCGATTTCTTAAGGACCTGCCTTATAGGTGTTTTAGATGTATGTATTTTAAATAAATGCTGTTGGCTAAACATGTTGGTTCTAATTTATGAACCTACTGTAACTAAAGTTGATTAATAAATTAATAATATATAATTTTCAGTAATATTCATATAATATGTAATTTCTTATCTAATTGGTATTGTTAAAATTAACAAAATAATTTATCAACATTTATATACCTACTACTTTTAGGTAATAAGATTATGCCGCGCTGTATTTTTTTTTTTTTTTTTTTAAACTATAACATACTTTAGTTGGTACGTTCGTGAATTAGTAACAATTTATATTTACTTAATTATATAAAATTTCGAGTTTTATATAAATTACTTATAGTATTACTACCTATATAATATACCTTCTTAAAATGGGTTGCACCAATATGAAATCTCTGTAATTGAAACATTAAAAATGGTGTTATTAAAAAATAAAACTTTTTCTTATTCTCTCATATTTATTTTGATTGTTTCGGTACCTACCTACTGTATCTGAAAGCCGCATGTCCTCTTCAAGACATCAGCTGAAAATCAGCGTTACAGCAATCTATTGCTGTAGCATGTGCTGAGCTGATTTCCTTTTGTTGCCGCGTAACAAACCTCTAACTTATTTTGTATTTTGTTAATTATTTATATATTATGTAATAATGTAATTTTATTTGTGTGTATTCTGTGCGTGGTGTTCAAATAAAGTTTTTCTTTCTTTCTTTCTTTAACGTCAACCAATATAATTACAGATTTATCATTTTGGTGAAACCACACTTTTCTATGTATTTTTATTTTATTTGTAAAAATATACTTACCTTCCCCATAGTATTTCCAATACCCTGCCTGACTGTAAACTTTATTGTTATATCTATATGTACGTAGGAGCTATTTAAATAATTATAATCTAAAATAGTAATAATTACATATTTATTTCTTATAGTAATTCATAGTAAAATAAGTAAGCATTCTTAGGGCTCTCGCAGACGGCTGACTTTATTTAGATCCGATTAGCTGGCCTACTTTTCACCTACTAAACGGTTTTTATGTTTCTGTAATATCGTATGTCTATTACGAGTACCTACAGTTGACTGTATGTCGATTAGTATATGCGATTAATCTTTTTCTTTTATATGTCATACTTTCTATTGTGACGTTGGTATTATAATATAATCTAAATCTACAAGTAAATTTTTTTTGAATAATGACATAAAACATTTTTTTTTTCAAGAACTTAATATTGTTTCTGTCATATATGAAATTGGTCTTGACCAAGAAGATATTATATTTAAATTATTATCTTCTAGGGTGCGATTTTTAAGTCCCGTTGATGACTATGATATCAAATCACAAACTGATAGTATCACAATCTACTTGTAAGAACAACAGCCTACAATTATTATTTTTTTATTTCCAGACTGTACAGAAATACGTAAAACCTACTATAAATAAACTACAAATAGGTACTAATTGTGTTTTTTGGTTTTGTTTCTGGTTAAAAATACATTGAAATCCTGTCAAAAATATCCAACATACAAATAATCAAAAAACATAAACTTAAAATTTCGGACCATTTGTTATTTTGGTAATATTTAACCACGCCACTCAACCACATTCAAAAATCTCACCCTTTGAACGTCAACGATTATAATTAACGGAAATGTGCGAGGGCTCTTATAAATATAATTGTATTGCAGATGAAATCTAGAGCTAAAAATTTAATATGGTTTAGTGCAATCAAGACAATTTATTATTGATTTAGGTATTTATTATTATTATTTTAATTTGGGCTTTTAAAAAAATACGTTCACTGAAAAAACTTGGCATTAGAATACGGTGTCGAATTAAAAATAACTTTGCCGAATTTACCAAATTACCTATTAACGATGATTTAAAATGATTTTGTTTTTCGTTACAAGGATAATTATTATTACCAAAACCTATATATCTTAGTATTTTATATAAAATTATAATAATACTATTCGATTGCAGGTTGGCTTATTATCTATTAATTTACACTTATTCATCAAATGCCATTTTTGACCATTTTTTTTTTATTGCATTAACTAAATTATTCTTTGTAAGTAACATACGAGTATTTACAAATAACTTAAATGTTTTTATTTATTTATAAAATAATTATTTATTTTTATTTTCATTTTTATAGTTTTACATATATTTTTAATAAGTATTTTGTGTTGCCATCATTAATTATAAAAGTGTTATGTATAGCTTTACTAATTAATATACAGTTTTATTAAATTTTGAGCTATAAAAATATCAGACTACTTATGGCCTAAATAGTTTATTACTTGCTTTGAATTAAAAAAAAAAGTCAACCGTCGCGCCGTGAAGTAAAAAAACTACAGAAAAATGTAAAAAACTAACGTAACATTTTGATCTTTGATATTTCTACCATTTAATTATTCATCATTAGAGAAATAATTTTAATTAAAACAGTAATGCCAATTAAAACAAATTTATAGTATTCAACTATATTAAACTGAGTTATTATATAATCTCTAGACAAAGTATTGATAAAATAACAAGATTAAAAAATAAGTTGTTAGCGCCCTCCAAATCTACGGTTGACTTTGGAAACATACTCCTAATTATTATTTTTTTGCATTTTTTTTATATCCTGTAAAAAATAATGGTAATCAATGCAAATCATTGAGGTACATATTAGATAGCGGCTAAGGCCTAAAATCGCCTTTCCAAAAGTGAGAATAGAAGATAGTCGCCCGCCCCGTACAAATAAAAAAAAAATGAGAACAAAAAATGTTTATAACCAATCGTTGAACGTTGATTGGTTGAAGTGAGAAAAATGGCGGCAACGAACATTTGACATTTCGTTTTATAGGCGATTTTAGTTTTGGACTTAGCGCGGTTCCATATATTTATACTTAGTTACATGTTTTTTTTTTTTTTTTTTATCATACGATTATTTTTGTTTGGGTAAGTATTTTAATTTCCACAAGGAAATAACACGATGAGTAACAATACTCATCATAGGTTACCTTTGAATTAAAATGGAGCTGCAATTTTTTAAGGAGTAGGCAATTTGAAAAAGCCTACCTACCTGCTTATTTCGTCTAGTCACTACTTCCTGATAACTTTATTGTTTATTAATAATTTTAAGTATTATTTTATTTGTTATTTACTCTTATTTAAATTGGTAAGTAATGTATTAATATTGTTAGAATGCCTATTTTACTGTATAAAAAAATACTTACTTTTCTACTGTAGTTTGTCTACTTATAGTTTTTTATTTTCAAAATTAGCTTTAATTTATTTTACATACCTATGTAGAATAAATACCTATTTAATTACTAAATAGACAATTATTTCCCTTGTTTGGCTAATGTTAAATGTTTTGTATAAAAAAAATGTTCAATTACTTATTTAATAATTTTGCTCAATATTAAATGTTTAAATTATTGTTTTATTTATTTAGCTACGATTACGATTTTAAATACGATTCTTTATAAGTTCCATAAGTTGTTAATAATAGTAATTTTAATTTTAGAATAATATTCTTTTAAAATTTCTTCGTAAAGAGTTGTAAAACCCTGGATTTTAATTTATTATAGTATTTACCTATGTATATATTTATGAATATATGTATGTATATTTTTTGAGAATTTTAGGTTAAAAAAAACTCACGCTTTTTTTCTATTTTCCACCACACCATCGCATTCGAATTTGGTGGGCGGTAAAGCAAACTAATGTGATTGGTGGGAAAGTTAACTCAGTAGTATAAGTTAACTGGATAGTAAACGATAAAAAAGTCTAAACTTAATTTTAAAAACACAATTTAAAAAAATATTTACTTGTCTACACAATAGTAAATATTTTTAAAATAATGTTACCTCTAAACATAACATTTTTTTTTAAGAACATAATTTTATTTCCGTCATATATGAAATTGGTCTTAACCAAGAAGATATTATATTGACCCAAGGATTGTAATTTTCTTTTCATTAGTATAGATTATATTTATATACATTTTAATCCAGGGTTTTTACATGAATTTCATTGTACTGTGCCTTTTTTATAGAAAGAGCTCGAAACGTTAATTCTGTTATATTCTATGAAAATATGCCTACGTACTTATGTTTATTACTTTTAAAAATCAAATAAAGTATACTGTTATTCATATTTTTTGTTTTATTCTAAACTAGTTGGGCTTCGTGGTCGTATGTGAACTAAGCCACGGGCTAGCTAGTGTTAAATAATTTACCATCCAACTTACGTTCGCTTTTAATAATAGATCCATTTTTTTGACGAATTAAAAAAATATAAGCGACATTATCGGCTGGTGCAATAATACAGGAGTTTTTTTTTTCAAAATAAACCGGTTCGATTCCCGGCTAGGATTTTTTTTGTTTATTTAATCTAATGATGCCGTTTTAGTTTTTAACAAAATCGGCCCCGAGACTCTTTTGAACCTTTTTCTCTATTCCTTGTAGTTTAGGATTTGACCTTGAAGGCACACTTCAAATATTCACCCTGTATATTTGAAAGTAATTGCAGTGTAGTATATTTTATTATACTGACATTCAGTAGACATATTGTAAAAAAAATATTTGGAGGTAAAATGAAGAAGACAAGGCATGGAGCAATCCAGACGTTCTAGATTGAGTTATCCTTTGAAACATCATGTTAGGCTAGATGCAAAAGTGGTTTATGCCAGCATTTAGTAGTGCTTTTTGACTTATTGATCAAATTTGATACAAATGATAACCGTTTAAAAGTTATAGCACTTAATTTTTAAAACATCAGTGGCCTTATTCCGAGTTTGCAACCGCTAATCACGACAAGACGTTGCGTAAACTATAAATATGGAAATATAAGTTCTAATCCAATGGTTATATAGTATGTATTAGGTTGGTTATAATCATGCCGCCATCTTGAAATACACGAATTCTTCGCAAGTTTGAATCGGAGCATTGGAATTTCAACTCTATAATTAACGGTATAGATCTTACATTTAAATACCTGTACTTTACGCAAAATGCGTGACGGTGAACGTGTCAAAACTCGGAATAAAGCCCCAGCGGGCACATTCTGTTTCTTATAACGTGATCGTTAGATTGTCAAAATAACGAATTCCGCTATTAGCGCGCTCTCCTCCAATCAGAGTAGTTTTTTAACCTTCGCTGATTGGAGGAGAGAGCGCTAATAACGTAAATCGTTATTTTGACAATCTAACGCTCACGTTATAAGAAACAGAATTTGGATGCTGGACTGAGTGATCTATATTTTCACATATAACTACTTTTACTGTTACCTATATATTGCACAGAAAATCTAAAATTCTTCGAATTATTAAAAAAAAATCTACCGAGTCCTGATACTATTTGTATAAAGAATGCACTTTATGAGATTTTCAGATTCCAAATTTACCCATACAGTAGATGACCATGTTTTTTTTTTAATTGGTTCCATGTAACAAACCAATAAGCCTTTTCGTGTTTCCTAATACCAATAAACCCATAGTCTGTAAATATTTATGCAAATATCAGGGCGCTCCAAAATTATAATGTAAATAAATTTACATTATAATACAAGACCAAGGCGAAGACAAACTGTACAGAAAACAGATCTTAAAGATCATTTTTTTTAACTTGAGTGGGAATCAACGGAGCAGACAGAGAAAAAACATCCATTTTAAAAATACAAATTAAACAGTGGTATTACAAAACTCCATTCATAATGCTGTTACTAAACGAGGCAGCAAGAATATTAAAGTTGGCTCATAATCCATTTTTTATTGTCGCCGCTAATTTCGTAACCGCATCTTTTTTTTACAACTATTGCATAATACAAAGGCGGACTTAATGCTGTTGGGCATTATCTGACAGTCAAACCTTCGGGACATTAGAATATTAAGTTTAGGTATAGGTATGAGTAGCCGGCATAGTTGGAGCAATCAATGCTGGTAAGGCTTACACGCGAAACTGATCTTGCTCAATTCTAAGCAATATTCGTAAATTGTGCAATCTATACTATAATATTATAAAGCTGAAGAGTTTGTTTGTTTGTTTGTTTGTTTGTTTGAACGCGCTAATCTCAGGAACTACTGATTCGAATTGAAAAAATATTTTCGTGTTGGATAATCCATTTATCGAGAAAGGCTATAGGCTATATAACATCACGCTACGACTAATAGGAGCGGAGTAACAAAGAAAAATGTTGCAAAAACGGGGGAAAATTATTCCTTTTAAGAGCGTACGCTGCGTAAACGGTTAAATTTAAACGCGCAGACAAAGTTGCGCGGGTCAGCTAGTACTAAATAACAGCGTTCTTGCCCATGTAGCGTCATATTGTTTTCAGGAACATGGATCAATATAGAGTAACTAGTCAACACATTCATACACTAGCAATTTTGTTCAACAGTTATTAGGGATATAAATAAAAATGACAAAACCCAAACCGACTGGTTATTTGGAAATTCATATCGGCAACTTTGAGCAATATTGAACAATGCGGAGCAGTTAAAAGCAATATGGCAAAAACAATTACCGTATTTTATTAAAAGTAGGTACTCCATACTGATCTATTACTGTTGCCTGACAATCCACAACATTTCAAATTATTTTCCCCCTATTTTTATTTATGATTATCAAAGAAAATAAACAAATAGATAACCCGTATTTTTTGTTTTTACATTTATTTTAAGATTTTTAATTAAAACTCAATTTAAAAGAAATGCTAATAGAGTGTATGTACATTTAGAGGTGGTTATAAATATAATATAAGGTTACATCTTGAGGGCCAAGCTTTATAGTAAATTAAAAAAATAAATATCTTTCAAGTTGACATCAACTGTAAATCTGAAAGAATAATATGGACGTGAACCTTGTATTGTAAAGTCGCATTTTTGATATGTTTTTGGTTGTTTTCACCTTTTGTTTAGGGTTTATATGGCGGGCGGACTATTTAATAATGATTAATTTATTTACCAGAATATGGTAAATAAATTAATCATTATTAGGTTGTTGTAAGAGTTATTTGGCTAATCCTATATATTACACCACAAGATGGCGAGCCAAATATTTTTGTAGCAAATTTGATATTATATAAAACTTAAACTTATAGGTGATTATCATAGATGCAGCAAGGTCTATATTATAAATAGTCCTCTCTTCTAATAAATATTTCACTGTATAGTATAAGTTATAAAGCATATTTTTTAAACAATCTTAATACTAAATGATTTGGGTATATGATCGATCTTATACCCGAACAATTTAATTTTTAGGCGAATTTAATCCTCAGGGCACATCCATATTATTCATACCGATTTAAATAGAAGGTTTTGACTCATTTATTTAGCAACAAAAATAATATGCGTAAAAGAGACAAAACCTTCTATAACTAAAGTGTTCTTAAAGAACTCAATAAGTTTTTATGAATAAGGCCATAAATCTGTGACAGTTTTTTTTTAAACCGACAAAAATATAGGCAAATTTATATGCACGGTGAATTTGAATGGGTGTACTTTGGGCTAATATGATGTTCTACTGATCATATTGAACAACTTTTCCCATGGAACCATGTGTCGCAAATGAAAAAAAAAATTTTACTTCCCCATACAAATTGGTCATTTTAACATGGAGAAGGCATTTTTTTTTTATTTGCGACGGACAAAAGTTGTTCGATTTGATCAGCTGAACCTCATATTAGCCCAAAGTACATCTTTTCAAAGTCACTCTGTATAATACATTATGCCTAGAAATATTATTAGATAATAAAGTTTTTTTTTGAAAAAAAATAACATGGAGGTGTTGATTTTATTTACTCGGTCGTAATTACAATAAGTTTTTTTTATAAATCTGTTAAGTTTTAAAATGACAACTAAAGTAATGTTTTTAGATTCATAAATCAAACTTTGGGTGTCTTTTCAAAAGTTCATAGATCCTTTATAAAAAAGACTATCTAATTCGGATCGAGTAAGTAATATTTACACCTCTACGTTCTTTTTTCATTAAATAAAAACTTTCATTGAAAACAACATTTACACGTTTTTAGATGTTCGAGATCGCTAATCCTTCAGGTGGGCAATTCTCGCGCTTTCGACATTCATTTCGATTCGAGATTCTTAAACGAAAAATGACTAAATATGCAATTTTTCGTTAAATATCGAACATTAAACGAAATAAATAATAAATAATAAATCTACAAATATTGAACGAGAAATGACATATTTAGTCATTTTTTGTTTAAAAATCTCGAACCGAGATGAATGTCGAAAGCGCGAGAATTGCCCACCTGCTGAGCAGATATCCGTGCTCCAATAAAGAAAAAAGTAACCCTACTACCTACCGAGTATCGACGCTAAACGATTTTATTTTAGTTGAACGAGCGAGTCTGTATTTAAATTAGATCACTCAGAATCTGAAAGCCACTGAACGGATTTAGATGAGTTTATTTGTACTTAATCGTGCAGATGTCATGCTCATTGAATATTCGATGACGCTTGCTCAGCGGCTGCAAGCTATCGGCTGCAGCGAGGACTACGCTTTGATACCGATTTGAATGTTAGACCGAGAGCTTAAAACGTAATATAGTTTCTGATTTAATGAAACTGTATTTTCATAAGAACATTAAAACAATGGAACATTAAAACAATATATAAATAAAATATTATATGCCGTCAGACAGTCAATTCGTATGAAGAACTGTATGTAGTATATTATGTGATATAAGGCTGAAGGAATGATGTTGGAGGCATTTATTCACAAAGTACTCATAAAATATTTATTACATTATGTATATTACGGCTGCAGAGTTTGTAAACTAAATATAGCTCAAAAATCATTCTGAAAAACATCTACCATTTTTTTTTACATTTTTATATAAGAATATTCCATTCGCGACCGTGAAGCCTGTGTTCTCCATACGAAATGAGGTAAAAAACAAAAAAAATGTTTACCCTTGAGTAGGTAGATCCGGTTCGAGTCCTCACCCACCAGAAATTAACATTGCAATTTTATTTATAATTTGATATATGAATATATTATTAAGAAATTTATATAAAACAAAACGAAATCAACTAATTTTGGCCAATTTTGGAGATTTTGCGGACCTCAGCAGCAGCGTAATAGCCATCCATGCAGAGTAACTTTTTCTGAGATCTCGGACTATTCTATCTACATTTTAACTAAATTATAGAAATTGAATTTGGTGCCACGTGTCGCACCAGGCAATTTGCATTTAAACTCAAAGTCTATAGCGAATCATATCTCGTAAATATGCATGCCTATAATATTTCTAGCTAACCCTTATTCATTTACATATTATAGCAACTACATACCCAAGAATTTGCCTATAATATGCTATACCTATTATATCTGTCTATTAATCCATTACAAGAAATGGAACATGCAAAAAAATTGCAGGGTTCTACATGTACATTAACATGTGTGACTCTAACAAACTGCTCTAAGAATAAAGCGCCCTACCACAACATCCGAGATGCTGTTGTGGCTATGATAGCCTCGATAAATCGATATATAGCGATTAAAAAAAAAAGAAAAATGTAGAACATTTCACAGACATTGCCCTACAAACTAAGCTCTATGGTTGTACAGTACTGAGGCTCTACCATGGGTTTGCGCATTGTAGCAACGTAACGTATACGTATACAAATACGTTACGTTGCTAACACAACAATGCGCAAACCCATGTGTACCCCTGGTACACATTTCGGCGGTTTCATTTGTACGGGATAACCCTACGATAAGCGAAAATAATGCAAACAATTTTCGCGACGACGAACGTGATGATGCCCCTGCTTCGCGTTAAACGTATTAAAAACGTTACAATTCGAGCAATTATCAGGTAAACCTATAAAAAATAATAAATACCTTTTTTTTTAATAATAATAATAATATGTAGGACAATTTACACAAATTGCTCTAATCACAAACTAAGCTCTTTGCTTGTACTATGTGTACCAGAAACTATGATATAATACATATTATATTTTATATATGGATCCACTCTTCACTTCAAACTGTTATTCCGATTTTATGCCGACCAATTAAATCTTCGATCATATAAAATTAAACGGACCTACAAATATTTTCTATCGGTGCAAGTGTGTACCTACAAGTAATAGGTGGGAGGAAGACCTCTGTAGGAAAGGTGACAGTTAAAATAAGAAATAAAGAATTGATAAAAGGTTTATTATTTACACTACTATGTCACTACCTACATTTTATTTACATTATTAATAAGAAGGAACAATGAATAACATATAAAGAATTATACTAGCTGTTGTTAACAGGGCTTTGCACGTCATATTGTACAAAAAACAGTACCTGTTAAATTATATGTCTTTCTCTAATGAAATTACAAAAAAGTCTATTAGCTTACATACAGAACATACAAATCTGTACACTGAGAAAAATATACCCAAGTTTTTAATATGAAATCAGCGCCCGCTACGCGTACCTCAACATAAAAAACGACTAGGCGTCCGAACCAATAATGTATCCGTATTCCTTTCTTGCATAAGCATTCTAATATATCATTACTCATCCTGTTAAAATCGAAATGAAATTACAGAAAATAGTCGGAGTCACACGTTAGCAGAAAATTTTCGGTAAAATTTGACCGGCATGAAATGATTTGCATGTAAGACATCATGATAACTTATCGTTGCAACATTTAACATGAAGAATTGTGATATTTTGCCACTACAAGCGCCTCGTAGTATCGTGATAGAAAAGGCATTAGTTAGTTTAACGACATTGCATTCGTAAAGACTGATCTTATCGGCGTAAAACTTAAAATTTATCGATTAACCGACGATTTTCAATTACATCAAATATCCATTTTTCTCAGTGTATGTTCCCGTAATACCCGTCTCTCCCCATCTTCTCCTTACGAAATTTTGGAAAATAGCAAAACACGTGACGCTTAGTTTTTTCCCTTCTCCTATCCATCTTCCCCTATAAAAATTTCGAAAATTAGTGAAACCAGAATTCAACAGTTTTATAAGAAGAGTCTACATACAAAGCTTCACTGCTGTCATAACATTCATGTCATTGTATAAATCACGTGTTAGGAATTAAAAAAATCAAGAAGCTTCCTAATCCATTCATTACAGCTGGGTCCGGAATTGCACTGGACTATAAATAAAGAAAAGTAATCACTATAACTAAGTTACAATAAATTATTTGATATATAAGTCACATGTGTTGATACACTCTGCGCATCACACGTTACAACCAGCCACAAAAAAAAAATCTGGAGTTGCATAATTAGCTGCACGCTTTTTTTTTTTTTTTTGGAGCACGGAATGTAACTTTGTACCTGGTAACCGGAACTACAAAGTCCATGAATGTGGTCGAACAATACATTTAGTTTAAAGATTTAAATATCTTCCAATATGCCGGCTAAATGATGCAATTAGGAAATGGGTCAAAAGTTAAAATAGAAACGATGGGCTCGTGGTCTAAAAGGATGGAGCAAGGCATCTGACTTTGCAAAGTCAGATGCCTTGGTCCATTAAAAAAAATCTATCTGGTCTATGATTTTTTTTATTTAAATCAGGCTTTTATTATTTAAAAAAATGTGGAATAAATAAAGCATACTTATATACGTAGTACCTATGCCTATTTAGTCTGTGATGCTTATTGATTAGCCTCCAAAGAGCAAACGAATATATCTAGTCTATTTGTTTTAATTGTTTTTCAAATTCAGCGAATTCAAAAGACAATAGACAGTTTTCGTCGGTATAAAGTAAATGATTGAATTTCACAACAAAAGGGGTTACGTCGCTCGGTGCGGACCGCGGAGGTACGAAGTAGAATAAACGGATGTTCCTTGTGACAATTTTAAAAATGACTTTCCACCACCAATAAATAAAACAAACATTTTGGGTTCATATTGTATTTTTTTACCGATGCAAAACAAAGGAAATCTTATGACCTAGCCTGTTGCAATTATATCCTTCTAGCGACACCACAACAAGTGAGAACATTTTTGTTGCACTCGTCACCACTAGCAACGATTGGGATATTTTTTCCCATTTGTCGCAAGTATGGGCAAAGCCGAGATAACGACTGGATATAATCGAATACGAGTAAATAATTTGTTACCTACATGTTGTATACAGAGACCAAGACAAACTGTACAGAAAAAACGTACCTACTAGTATATTTTTTTGCCCTGGGTGGGAATCGAGATGGCCTCAGGGTTTATTCTCCCGTTGAACAGCCAGGATGTAATTTTGAATAAAATACCTATTCTCTACTCACCTATATATCATCCATATATCCTTATATATCAAATAATTTATTGTTACTTAGTTATAGTGATTATTTCTCTTTATTTATAGTCCAGTGCAATTAGGTATCTATACATATACCTGCCTGGGTCCGAGACCCAGCTGTAATGAATGGATTAGGATGCTTCTGGATTTTTTTAATTTGTAACACTAATATGTATAAAGTTTACCCATTGAAACATTCCGTTGATCCTTTTTTTTGCAAGGAATGATTTTTTTTAAGTTAATATCTCGACAATGGATGGTGCTACATAATTTAAATTTAGAAAATAATTAATTATTTTTTATTTTCTATTTACAAGGAAAAAAAAGGGGGTGATTTATGTAACTGTATCATATCTTAGGAACGACGGATGCTACAACAGTGAAGCTTTGTATGTAGACTCTTCTTATAAATCTGTTGAATTCTGGTTTCACTAATTTTAGAAATTTTAATAGGGGAAGATAGGGAAAATGCTTAGCGTCACGTGTTTTGCTATTTTCCAAAATTTCGTAAGGAGAAGATGGGGGAAGACGGGTATTACGGGAACATACAGACTTGTATGTTCTGTATGTAAGCTAACAGACTTTTTGAAATTTCAATAGAGAAAGACATATAATTTAACAGGTACTGTTTTTTGTACAATATGACATGCAAAGCCCTGTTAACAACAGCTAGTATAAAATATAAAAAGGGACAACAAACGTCCTGGGAAAGTAGGTATTGCAAGTATAGAAAATGAAACTGGGAGGGGAGCGGGGATAGTGGAGAGCACGAGTGGCAGATGTTTTTCTGCTCAGAAAACAGTTTTAGTACGGTGCCAGTGAATAAACGGAATGTTATTTTGAATATTTCGTTACAGCGATAATTTATATACCTAGTAAGAAAAACAAAAATATTTGTAAGTACTTTTTTTTTATTAACAGGAGTTGCGGTAATTGTTGATAGGTAAAACTTTTTAGTTTATTTATAGTACCTATTAGGTACCCAAAAAAAATATCAAATCCATTCATTATAACTGGGTTCCGTATTTTTAATTTATAATGACTAACTGCGTTATTACCATTAGCACCTCTGCTTCTCGTCATACCTATAGGATTATTTGATGGGAATCTTTCGAATTCTACACAAATACCGTTTATTGAGTTACTTCGGAAATTCTCAGAAAACGACGTCGTTTCTTTGAAAACGAATTGAAAATTGAATCGGTATTCTACAAAGACTGTGGACATTTTCAGAAATAAGAGACTGGGGTGTATGTACTTTATATATAGATACTTTACATTGTTTGAAAATCATTTCACTCTCACGGTAACATATTAAGAGGAGTGTCTGAGGAGGCTCTTCGATGCTCATGCTGATTCCACTGCAAAGTATTACCTCGCCCCGCGTCAGTACATGACGGTCAGTCGGTAACCCTTCCATACACTTATGTAAACCTTCTCCCCGACCCTTGATATTTTATAGGAATTATTTATATGCGAGGGATTTTTTTGTGATTTTTTTCGAATTTCATTTTATTATTTTTTCTATACCAAACTTTAAAAATAGGAAAACTTACGAGCCTAGATTAGGGCTTATTTATAACGCCTCCAAAACTCATAAAAATCTATGAATGTTTAGTGGGGGGTAACAGTTAAGGTTGTGAATGTATGGGAAATGTTTGATCAGACTCCGCTCTTAAGTGGGCAGGAAAAGGATTCGCGAACTAGAGCGTCAAAGAACATGTTGTTTTCAGTCATAATAAAGTTTTTTTTTTTGGAAAAAAAGAACATGGAGGTGTAGATTTTATTTACTCGATCCTAATTACATAATTTCTTTATAAAAAATCTGTTTAGTTTTAAAATGTGAACTAAAGTAATATTTTTAGAATCATAAATCAAACTTTGGGTGTCTTTTTAAAAGTTAATATATTTTTTATAAAAATACTATCTTATTAGGATCGAGTAAGTAACATTTTCACCTCTACGTTCTTTTTCTGTAGAAATAAACTTTGATATCGCTGAAAACAACATTTACACGTTTTTAGACGTTTGAGATCGCGAAACCTTTTACTGGCTTCTTAACGTCGTCGTTCGGTTAGATGTTTGCACTGTACCTACTGAAAGCGTGGCGTAGTAAAGGAAAAAAACACCAGACAAAGTAAAAATCAGCAAATCTATACCTACTAATATAATAAATAAATTAATAAAAATTAATATTTGATTATTTTGGATAAACTCAAAAACTTAGTAGTTTTTGAGTTTATCCAAAACTCTATTATTATTATTATCAGCGAGTAACAAGGTTCTATCTTCGATTCGATTCACGCGTTGTTTTTTATTTACGTGGGTTTTATTCCTACCTCGTCATATATATTACATCTCTCTCTATTTTTACTATGTTGGTCCATCAAAAAGGTATCCAACCCATTCCTCCATCTCCACCTGGGCCTTCCACGTTGCCTCCTCATTTAACTCCCATTGTATTTTAACTCCCATTCTAAGTGGTTTCCTCAACTGCACTTTTCACTGAAGGATAGTCTGTCTCATTCTTGATTTTATAGTTGGTGGAAAGAGCCAGACCTTCCTTGAGTGAAAGAGGAGCGAAAGAGTGTGTCTTAGAAGAGTAATACTACACCGAACAAGTGGTCAGCTCGTCACTGTGTTTCGATAATAATATCACATCTATCTATAAACTCTATAAAAAAATCTTCCAAAAAAGTATTACAAGTTGGTATAATGAAACTGGGACCAAAAGCTTAAAATGCCCTCCAAAGCACTATTGTATTGTCAAACAAATGTATTTTTCAAAAATAAGTATTAAAAACTCATTGGTACACACCGGGGGCCTGACCTAACTTGACCAAAGAACACGATCGCCAATCGAATCGCCGCTCGATAAAAATGTTCAGGAACTTTACCTGAGCCTGAGGCTCTACCATGGGTTTGTTCGCCGCTTTATTTTTGGTAAAAGTATTGAATCTCTATCTCTATATACGAGGGGTGAAAGGCTAATGGCTTTAAGCGACATCATGGGCGATATTGAGTTATATATATATTCGGAATCAGCGGATTTTTCTGCGTCTTTTGAGCTGGGCAATTTTCATGCAAATCTGAGCTATTTTTTGTCGCTTGAAGCATTTAGATTTGGACGCTGTTTTCCACGCCGTTACTTACTTAACCGACATAAAAAACTGCCTTATTCATAATATGGTTGACTTGAGCTATATCAAAATATTATTTATTGTTGCTTGAACCGTTTCGCCTTTTTTATATTTAAACTTATACGGTTGTTAAAGCTTATTTCATGCTTCTATTATTATAACAGATTGTAGGTTGAATCATTTAGCTTGCTCCAAAATATACAAATCAATGTCGTTTAAGGCAAATAGCCTGCAACAGAAATACATGACGATTGTCGCTTGAAACAATTAGCCTTCCACAAAATTATATAAAGTAAGTCGTTTGATTTATTTGGCCTTCCTCTATTTTATATTTATTGAAGTACATAAAGTAATTAGAGTTTTACAAATTTTAATTGAAGTAGTTGTTTAAGCTATAATGTCTCTATATTTTTTACAATACTATGTCACATAAATCAAAAATAAATTATTACATTTCTACTTGAATCTATTTACACATCACACAAACACACACCACACACCCATAAACACACTCCATACACACCACACACACGAAAACACTCACCAAAACACACACCACACCTATCTCATTTTACGAGACTGATTATTATAATAATGATAGATCCCAATCAAAAATAAAAAATCTATAAATGACTACTTTGTTTTACTTTATTCTCATCAAAACCAACTTTTGTTAAAAGACTTTTGTTAGGTTTCCTATAATTTTCATGTAGATAAGTTGTAGTAGTGGCTTTAACTGCCAACTTCAAATAGAATTCTAAATTATCAGGATTTAAATTAAGAAGATTGGGATATTAACCATTGCTTGAGCTACTTATCCTATATTTAAATCAGGACTGAAATGGCCTTACAGCATTTAGCCTAAATCTATTGCACCAGTAACAAGGTAGTTCAAACTTTTAGCTTTACACGAAAATTGCTGTTATTACTACATTGAGCCTTTTTTCCTTTCGTTAATTATGATACTCATTGTACCTTGAAACATTTGGTTTTACTCTAAAAACAGAGGGAATCGTCGTTTAAGTCGTTTTTCCTTGCTCAAAAAAAGATGACGATAAGAAATTATTGATTTAAGCGACATTTATTACTGCAACCGTTTATTTTATTACACTGTATATTGAAACATGTTGTTAAGTTTTTAATTTTACATAAAGCTGTATATTTATAACCTAAATTGGTTAAGAAACTGCATTTCTATGTTTTTTTTTCTTAATTTCAAAACTTTAAAACGCTCTCCTGTAAAGTTTCCAAAATGGCGCTTAAATCAAGTAGCCTTTCACCCCTCGATTATTCCAGTATTTTGGTACTCGCTCCAATAGCAATCATCGTGGTGTCATTGGATAAGTCTTTTAATATGCAAAAATATTTACTATGGCGACTTGTCCCAAATCCTTGTCCGAAAACCACGGGAAGCCCCCAAAAGTTTCAGTTTTAGTAGATATCATAATTGCAAAAATACGATATTACGTACCTATCATGGTTGAAAAAATGCAGCGAGCATTTGTCAAATGGACTATACATTTTAGAAATATATAGAGAAAGCGCACTCCAAGATTTTCATGAATATGGCATAAAGGAAGATGCTTGGCTTTTACGTGGACGCATACAGTCGCGTCACGTACGGTCAAAAACTTATTATTGCTATGTATTGGTAAAAAACAATGTTAACGAAAATGAAACTAATATTCATAACATTTTATGCAATTATTACTGCGCGTGTTTGACCGGACGAAGAACAGTCGGCACTTGTGTTCACATAGTTTCAATCGTGTGGTATCTAGGATTTGCCAGTCATGAATGCTGCAGTGGCTCCTGTAGCATTCCTCAACGATGTAATTATTGATAACGTTTAAAAAAAATAACGTTTCTTACTTTTACTATTTTTTCTTTTTTATCCCTGAGTGTTTATTCATTTTAGTACTAAAAATAAATAACGTTTCTTACTTTTACAATTTATTCTTTTTTATCCCTGAGTGTTTATTCATTTTAGTACTTATTAATCAAAACACACATGATTATATACAAGACAACGATATAATATCACAATCATCTTAACAAAATTAAACAAAAATAAAAAATATTTAACACAAAATAACTCCGTTCCGATAGCAAATGGAGTCAAGCGACCCGGTTTAGGATTAATGATATCCTTGTAAAAAGACCTTTTCAATGATATATATATTATGGCTATTAGGCCGAGTACCAGGCTACATATATTTTTGCCCATTCTCCTTTGCATAAAATTCTAAATATACTTGTACAACGTATTGTGAAATCAACTTCCTGTTTCGTAAACGCACCCTAATAGGAGACTACCACCTGGACAAGAAATCGCTGCAGAAGGCTCTGAGAATCTGTGAACCCACAGACTAAAACCGAAACATGATTAGTTCGCCTGACGCTTTATGCGTTAGTAATATGCACTACATTTTATCTAGATGGTCTTTTATTATTTATTAGGTCCTCCCACCTAAGAATGATGAATTATAACTATAATTCATGTTATAGAGACTTTCCTCCCACCTAAGAATGATGAAATATAACTTTAATTATAACTATAATTCATGTTATAGATACCTCCTTCCACCTAAGAATGATGAAATATAACTTTAATTATAACTATAATTCATGTTATAGATACCTTCCTCCCACCTAAGAATGATGAAATATAACTATAATTATAACTATAATTCATGTTATAGATACCTTCCTTCCACCTAAGAATGATGAAATATAACTATAATTATAACTATAATTCATGTTATAGATACCTTCCTCCCACCTAAGAATGATGAAATATAACTATAATTATAACTATAATTCATGTTATAGATACCTTCCTTCCACCTAAGAATGATGAAATATAACTATAATTATAACTATAATTCATGTTATAGATACCTTCCTCCCACCTAAGAATGATGAAATATAACTATAATTATAACTATAATTCATGTTATAGATACCTTCCTTCCACCTAAGAATGATGAAATATAACTATAATTATAACTATAATTCATGTTATAGATACCTTCCTTCCACCTAAGAATGATGAAATATAACTATAATTATAACTATAATTCATGTTATAGATACCTTCCTTCCACCTAAGAATGATGAAATATAACTATAATTATAACTATAATTCATGTTATAGATACCTTCCTTCCACCTAAGAATGATGAAATATAACTATAATTATAACTATAATTCATCATTCGTAATCTCCTTTCAGGCTGCAGTTACGATAAAGCAGTATAGTAGAATCGTAATGCTAATGCGGCTTTGTTGGGGCCCATTTAGTAACCGCGCCAATTAGTGGTAGCGACCAATGCTGTTAAACATGGTTGTCATCAGTGGACTTGTTAGATCTGCTTACCATCAGGTAGATACAATGTCACATAACGTGCTTCAATAAAATAAATAAATGTATCCGTGCGGAGCAGGGGCCTCATTCCAAGATGCAACCGCTAAACACGACTAGACTGCGTAAACTATAAACATGGAAATATAAGTTCTATTCCAATGGTTATATAGTTTGAACATGTTTGGAGAGGAGGAATTTCAACTCTATATTTACTATATATATTTATAGTTTGCGCAAAGTCTTGTCGTGTTTAACGGTTGCAATCTTGGAAAAGGCCCCTGTTCCGACAGGTAATTTTGTATAAAAGTTGTATTATGTAAACAAATAATACGTAAGTTGATTTACCTTCACAAGGACATATGGCCACAGAAGAAATAATACTTAGTAGGTAGAACTACTATGGCTTGGTATTAGTTTAAAATGCGACTCACAAAATGTAAGTATATTGAGGTTCACCATACTTGGATATAAGTACCTATATACTAAAAAAAAACAATATATACTAATTAAATTATTTATTAACAGTTTTTTATATACTTACCTAAATATAAATTTATCTTAATACCTAGTTATGTTTTTAAACTTCAACATATAATATTGCTTTATAATTATATATTAAATAAAAAAGTTCATATTATTGTATATAGCGTATTTTGGTATTTCTTTATATTTAGATATCAAACACACACACCATCACACCTGTATCCCTGTTAAGGGGTAAGCAGAGAGCAATGTACGCCACCTCGTACGATCTCTACATACATGCACCGATTCATGTAGGAACCTATCTGAGATTGATACATATATCACCGAGTCCATATACCCATATCTTCGGTCTTATTCATAAGAACTTATTGAGGCCTTTACGAACACTTTAAGAAGGCGTATAAAGGCAAATAAAAGATGCCTTTTATAAAGCGTGCGAGTGAGAAACAAAAAAAAATCTCGCGAATTTTGAGAAAACAGTTTTTTTGCTATAATTTTCAACATATTTTGAATTTTACAAAAACGCCATGCACTAGATCTAACATATAGTTACAACTTTAAAAAAAACATGGTACCCTGCGCGTCACCATGTATCACCATGGTAGGTATATAAAAAAAGAAGTCACCGTTTGAATGTAGATTGTAGGAGTAACATTTTTTTTTCTTTTATTAAGAATAACAAACAGTTAAAAGAAGTACAAAGATATTAAACGTAATCATCATCATCATCATCATCATCAGCCTATCGCAGTCCACTGCTGGACATAGGCCTCTCCCAAGACACGCCACTGATCCCTATCCTCCGCTCTTCGCATCCAGTCTCTGCCAGTCTCCGCAGGTCATCAGTCCATCTAGCTGCGGGGCGTCCTACGTTACGTGCGCCAAGACGTGGTCTCCACTCCAATATCCGCCTGCTCCAACGGTTATCCGTCCTGCGGCAAATGTGACCGGCCCACTGCCACTTCAGTTTACTAACTTTCAGAGCTATGTCGGTGACTTTAGTTCTCTTACGAATATCCTCATTCCTGATTTTATCCATAAGAGAAACTCCTAACATAGCTCTTTCCATAGCTCGCTGAGCGACCTTGAGTTTGTGGACCAGCCTCACTGTAAGTGTCCACGTTTCAGCGCCGTATGTCATCACTGGTAGGACGCACTGATTAAAGACTTTTGTTTTCAAACACTGCGGTATGGCTGACGTAAGGACAGTAGCTTCCCGAACGCTGCCCAGCCCAACTGCACCCTTCTGTCGGCTTCACTCTCGGAGTTGTTCCCACCGAGATTTAGGATTTGGCCCAGGTAGATGTATTCCTGAACCACTTCGGGGTTACACCGTCCAAAATGACGGGTCTCGGAATGACCTGGTCGTTGAACATGACCTTGGTCTTTTCCAAATTCATTCCGAGACCCACCCGTCGATAAAACGTAATACAATAAATAAATAAATATATTATTTGTGTACATGTACAACCAGCACCACTATTATACATAAACACAAAAAGTTTAAGAGCTTAGAGAAGATAACAATTAAAATTAAATAAAAGAAGTGCTTAAGTAAACAAATTATCTAGTAATAAACAGTACAGTATACATACATGGGACTGGTCCAAAATAGCAAAAAATAGAGAGAGATGGAAAGAGGGAAGGGAGGCCTTTGCCCAATAGTGGGACTGTATAGGCTAATATACAGGGTGAATTTGAAAGGATGTACTTTGGGCTAATATGAGGTTCTATTGATCAAATCGAACAACTTCTCCCATAGAACCGTGTGTCGAAAATGAAAAAAAAAATGAGTCCCTCATATAAATTGCTAATTTTAACATACTACTACTACTACTAGTTTGTATGGAGAAGATTTTTTTTTTTTTTCATTTGCGGCAAATGGTTCCATGGGAAAAATAGTTCGTATTGATACGTAGAACCTCATATTAGCCCAAAGTACATCCTTTCAAATTCACTAGGTATTACATACATACACACATGTATGAAGTGAAAACAAACAAATAGCACATAGTATAATAATAGAGTAATAAACGTATATTAACTATAATTGCTGCTTTATTGTATAAGCATCAAAGGTTACAGGCCCAGCGCGCTAGGGAGCAAAAAATTCACAGAAGAGTCCAGAAACCTAAAAATAAATTAAGAAATGGATCCACGAGAAGCGATTTATTAAACTGGCTTTTTCGCGTATGTATGTATTAAGTGAATCAAAAAGCAAAGAATTAACAAACTTTAGAACAAGAAACTACAAAGCAAAAAGTGTCATAATACAATGAATCAAATGACTGCCATCTCTGTAAAACATATTATGAAGAAAATATACGAAAGAAAAGGAATGGCGTCACAGCTACTTATCCGAAAAAGGTTACATACATACATATCATCACGGGTGCCTTACGGCGCCCGAGACCGCCTAGACGGCCCCAGGGTACCCAGCGGAGGGGTAATAATCCCACCTCGTCGTAGCGGATGGTCTATGATGAAATAGCCTCGTTGTATAAAGCGGTCACCTATCCTCAGGCCTTGTTGTCATCTTAACTTTATTATCAGTTACGCAATGACTTAACCACTAAGATGGGGCGTTTTTTTTTGACATAGCCAGTTGCAAATAAATTGAGATGTTTCAACATTTTTTGAATAAGGGGCAGAGGCAAATATTTAGGGGTGTATTTTCTACAAAGGTACAAAATTATAGACACATACATCCCTTAATATGCTCGAACCTTTGTCCAGTAGGGTGATTACGCGCACAACGCTAAGCTAAACTATAATCGATATTATGCAATTCTGACGTAATGCTAACCTGGTGACATTGAAAATTGACAGACAACTACGTCATTAAGCATAACATTGTACGGCGTAAGACAGCCTCAGGGGGGTACCCTGGAGTGGTTTCTAATCCCACCTCGT
Source organism: Monopis laevigella (assembly GCA_947458855.1). Lineage (NCBI taxonomy): Eukaryota > Metazoa > Arthropoda > Insecta > Lepidoptera > Tineidae > Monopis > Monopis laevigella. The sequence continues at coordinate 7,875,819 of OX381581.1, read as the reverse complement.
CTTAGCCGATGGTATAAGTCTTCACCGAACAAGTGACTAGCTCTTCGCGATGTTTGGATAGACTTAATAACCCATCTACAAAAAGTTTCACAAGTTTGTATGTTGAAACTATACGTGGTGTTGTTAAACAAAAGTACCTACATAAATTCTTAGATTAAAAACTGATTGGTACACACCGGGTTTGAACCAGGGACCTAAGTGTTTTAAATCTAAGGTCTAACCAACTCGGCCACCACGGATATAAAATAAATATAGATGCGGGTGGAATAATGCGTTATAAAGTTCAATAAATCGTACTGAGTTTTGCATTATTCTACGTATACGTTAATGGTAGTTGAAGTAAGAAGGTGTAGTTATCTCAAAACAGCTTTTAATCTATTCAACGTTTGTTCTCGGCCAAGAATATCCATCATCTCTGCGACCCTCGGGCCTTCGTGATGACCGCTCAGCACACACCTCAATGTCTTCATCAGCTTCGGGATCTTAATATTATGATCACCAGAAAACTTCTCCAAACAGCTCGTCAAACTAACTTGTTCAAAACTTTCTAATTTTTCTAATTTATTTACTAATTCAATAATTAATTCAGTGTCTACTTCTTGTTTCTTTGGCAATATCCAGAGGAAAGCTAATTTAGGTGAAACTAAATCCTCTAGTCTGCTAATTCTATATGCTGCCCAGTGTAAGACGTTTCTAATATTCTCTTCTTCTAGATTAAGATTTAAGTTGGGAAATTTATTTTTAATTAAAGTTTTTAATTCGTCTATGAGGGCTTTGTCGTTGTGCTGTAATTGTCTCTTAATATCAAGTCGGTTGCACTCTTCAAGTAGGTCTGGGTTCAGCCGACTTGGATGTGATGAAATATTTTCTATTTTAAACTGAAATAAAAAAAAAGGTATATAAATTAGATTTAATTTATTTATTAGGCTTAGAATAATTTTTAAATGGTATCTACCTGGTGGTAAGCAGACCTACAAAATCCATGAATAGGATCGATAAAAACATTGTTTAATAGCATTGATCGCTCCCACTATGCCGGCTTAAAGATGCTGTTACGAAATGAGCGGCGGCAAAGACGAATTTGAATTACGAGTCTACTTTGGTAGCTTTGCTGCTTTATAGTGAAAAAAACTACCCATATCGTAACCGCACACTAAAAGGAGACTATCATCGACAAGAAATCAATGCGAGACCCCAGAAAACCGGTGAACCCACAGACTAAAACCGAAACAAGACTAGGTCACTTGACGGTTTTTGCATCTGTATAGGCGGTAATAACGAGTAGCTAGTTATTATTTAATGACAAGGTTTTTAATAAGTGACATTTTGAACTAAGTACAAGGCGGTATATATCTAGGGTCATAACTGGGTATTAATGTGAAACAATAAAGGTTGTAGTACATAATTAGAGCAAATTGAATTTATGAGAGTTTAGGCCAAATAATGCGATTAAGAAATTAAAGTTATAATAACCTGTTGAGCTAACTCGTCCATAGGTTTAAGTCTGATCCCCTCTCCTCGCACGTGGTCAAACCCCCCACCTGCGAGGGTCATGTAGTTCACCAGCGCCAGAGGGTATATACCTAGAACAAATAGGTCATATAAAGAAGTACTTTGATCCACAATAATAAATACCATCACGGGTGCCTTTTTAGCTCCCGCTTATCCGTTTTAAACGGCCTCAGAGTACACAGCAAGGAATTAACCCATACTCATTTTTCCGATCGTATTCAGAGGCAACACCTAACAAGTGGCGAGCTTGTTGCGATCTTTATAATGGTATAGCCTCGTTGTATAAAGCGGTCACCCATCCCAGGTCCGGCCTTGTTGTCAACTGCTTAAACTTGTTATCAGTTGCGGCGCAGTGACTTAACCACTAGGCTGGGGCAGCTTTTTTGATTGAAACCACTAAGACGGTTAAATGATGCGGTTACGAAATAACGTGCATTACTTTAATAGCGTCAAGCTGCTTTTTGTTAAATTAACTGCCTTTTATAACAGCACCGAAGAAGACTACCACCTTGACGAAAACCAGTGAACCCACAGACCAAAACCGAACTTTTTTTTATATATATAAGAGCTCAACATGTGACCTTGCATCCACCTGATGTTAAGCCGTATGCAATGTCCAGGAATGATAGCAACAAGCGGATGCATACAGGTGCACCGCCGGTTGCCATCATTAAGCCGGCTTAAATGCCTATTCACGCTTCATGTAAAGGACTCTAGGTTATAAGAGGAAGAAAATACGCAAGCTGGTAGGGCATTCCACATTTTAATAGTACGGCAGATGTTGGTACATCCGCCACAGTATAGATATGCATTTTGCAACCAGCGCGTGTTATCCTGTAACGGAAAGGGGAAGGGGGAATAATGTTGAAAAACTCTTCAGAGCACTGTCCATGGTATAAGCGGTAAAATACGCTCAACGATGACACATCCCTGCAAAGCTGCAACGGCTCCAAGGTTTTATTGAGCTTTTTGTCTCCAATAATTCTAGTTGCTCGCTTAACTATATGATTTTTGCATCTGTATAACAACAATGATAAGATGCACAATCTCGCTGGCTTACCTTTATTTCTATAGTCATCAACTTTAACATCACTCTGCCTCTTACTTAATTTGGTTCCATCAGAGTTAACAATAAGTGGTAAGTGTCCAAACTGTGGCGGGGCCCACTTGAATGCCCTAAAATTTATTAATAATGTTACAATGTTCATTTTAGTTACTGACTGAAACAGATTGTTTCATTGATCAATATCAATCATTAAATAGTCCCCTTAAAAAAAAATAACATAGGAAGATACAAAGACTATTTTTTTTTTGATAAATGGGCTATCCAGCACTAAAATAACAAACATTTAATGATTCAATTTTGTAGATCAATATCAACATTTACCATTCTGTAACACCATATTCTTGCAAAATAAACATATTTCATTTCATTTCAAACAAACTTTTCAGGTTTATAATATTAGTATAGATTAAAATAATATTAATAATTACATACTTGTACAACAACAAATGTTTAGTGGTAGAAATTTGCCATTCTACTCCTCTGAGTACATGAGTTATTCCCATCAAGTGATCATCAACCACATTGGCAAAGTGGTATGTGGGGAACCCATCAGATTTAATCATTACTGGATCACCCTCATTTAAAGATACATCATATGCTATATTCCCCAAAATTAAGTCTTCAAACACTTGGCAGTCTGACGTTAGCTGAAAATTAAACAATTTAAGACAGACATATTTATTTACAAATTGTATGTTATGTCTAAAATACTTTTAGACTGTAGACTCGAACCCAGGTTTTTGCAAAGCAAAACTTAATAGTTGGCTCCCATTTTCACAATACTAATGAAACTGCCCATAAATGTATTAAAAATTCGCCGCGATATAGCGATTTGGTGAAGACTCATTCAATGAATTTTGACAATAATATTAACTTTAACATATTTATTAACATATCATACATACCTTAAATCTAATACAATATGATTTGCCAGCAGTCAAATATTTATTTACTTCATCTTTTGTAAGATCCCGACATTTATTGTCATACTTAGGTACTTGACGTATCTTCATGGCTTCCCTCCGAATTAAATTCAATCTCCGTTCTGTACAGAAGCAGTGGTAAGCCATACCATTATTTAATAACTTTTCTATGTGCTGCCTGTTAGAAGAAAGTTAGATAACTAAAGAGTTTTTTAGATTTTATCCAATTGGGGATAAATAACTACATTAATAAAATAAACATACATTAACATTTCCATAAAATTATAATACCTATTTAACTTCATTGTATTATATTACTTTAATATTATTGATTTTCAATTTACAATTCTGTATGTTTACTTTAATTAATAATTCATACTAATAAAATAAAGCTAGAGAGTTTGTTTGGTAATGTGCTAATCTCAGGACTAGTCTTTGAATTGAAAAAGTAGATTAGTCTTGGATAGCCCATTTATCAAGGAAGGCCATAGGCTATAATACTCATTTAACATCAATCTAAGACCAATAGGAGTGGAACATCAATTAAAAATGTTGCAAAAATGGGGAAAATTTATTCCTTTCAAGAAAGTTTCCTTTGCAGACGAAGCTGCAAGGGACAGCTTTTTATATATTCATAAAAAAAAACATGTTTTATTTTCAATAAACAGAAATTATTCAAATTTTGCTACAAATTAAAGAAAATATTATCTAAATCATGTGTAAAATACACAAAACAAATAACAATTAACAAAAAAAGTACTAATATATTAAGATTCATTATGTTGGTTAACAGAATGGGCCCCATTTCTACTAAATTTTAACTTAGTCTCATTGTAACAGGATTAAAATTATATTACATTCATGGGTTCCTTATGTTGTCCAAGATCTAGATAGCCAAAAGCTCAAGGTACCGCCTAGGCCTCTATATGGCCAAGGGATTTTATTAGCACTTGAATGTTGCTGACAATAAATCCAGTATTCTCAGCCTACACTGAACAAGTGGGTCTAATTCCTCTTCATTTAGTAATTAATGGCAACCATCAGTGGGATTATACTTTTTGCTGGTATTAAGTTTGATATTTTGTTTTGTAAGAATTTATAAATAATGGCATAATTGTTGAGAAGTAAATTATTATACCAATCTCAAGTAACATAAATAGACAAATAGTAGGACATTTTAAGCATTGCTTTATGCTGAAACTCTATGCTAAGTGCCATCAAAATAGGCCCAACTTATGTGTAACAGAAGCAAGGATTCTTATACATCGTCGGTTAAATGGAATCGTTTTCCAAAATAAAAAAGATTATTAGAACAGAGCATTATTAATCAATTTTTATATGGATAAAAACACTTTATAAAATTATTATTTTAAGCTCATCTGTGTCACAAGTGTCATTATGGTACTCAATACTACTCGGTACTAGAACTAAAATTTTAAATACTCATATTGTAAGCTTTGTTCTTTTTAAATAATGCCACTTTTTTTATTTAACCAACAATATATTATATGTGTATAAACACCCAGACAAAGACAAATTAAAAAATAAAAATATTAAATAAATTTAAATGCCGTAAGTGGAACTTAAACAAAACCTGGAACCATAGGAAATGTCCCTATATTTCAAGAGAAATGAAAGAGTATTTCACCGCTACTTTAGAAAAACATATATTTCTCCTGACAAAGAGTATTTCACCGCTACTTTAGAAAAACATATATTTCTCCTGACATAGATGTTTGAGTTTATCTTATCAACCATTGCCTCTGTACCTCATCAAAGACCAATTAAGTAAGGTCAATTTAGCAAAAATAGGAGCTTCCTCAAAGCTTCATATTATGTAAGAATAAATAACTAACTGGTATAAATGTATCCGTTCGCTCTGAATATAAGGCCCAAAGTCTCCGCCTTTTCCAGGCCCTTCATGATACTCTATCCCAACCCAGTCCATGTCACGGACAAGCGCCTCCACCGACCCCTCCACCTTACGGGTCTGGTCAGTATCCTCAATCCGCAGGATAAATACACCTTTCTTAGAAGTCGCAAACAAATAATTATAAAGCGCTGTTCTTAAGCCTCCTAGATGAAGGTATCCCGTTGGACTTGGAGCGAATCTCACTCTAGGAATTTCTGTATTTAAGTTTCTATATATTTTAAGACTTTTCACGGGTTGTTTTAATATTGTATAAAAACGTATCAACATTATAGTATCAATAAATGAATGAACATATAAATATCTTACGAGTTTACAAAACAAAAACAAAACAAATAAAATAGGTTATATTTTTATTTAAAATTTTATTCATCCAGATGGCTTTTCAATTTAAGCGTAATTCTGCCAATCAATATCAAGTTGTCGAGAAGTCGATCATATAACTAATGGATGTAACATAAGCAAGCTTTCCCCTCTACCAAAATACATGGTCATATTAACCATATACAATACATAAATCAAGGGCTTTATTCCGAGTTTTGACACGTTCACCGTCGCGCATTTTGTGTAAAGTGCGGGTATTGAAATATAAGTTCTATCCCGTTAATTATAAAGTTGAAATTCCAATGCTCATAAGATGTTCAAACTTGCGAAGAATTCGTGTATTTCAAGATGGCGGCATTATTATAGCCAACCTAATACATACTATATAACCATTGGAATAGAACTTATTTATAGTTTGCGCAACGTCTTGTCGTGATTAGCGGTTGCAAACTCGGAACTACTACTACTTTTGTCTGTCGGCCCCGGTTGTTCGGTGGGGCCGAGTTCCGGCTAGGGTAGACCCTGTTGCCGGTGCAGGTACTCGGCGGGCGGCAGCCCGCCGGGGACTTGTCGCGGTATGCGCGAGGTCCCCCGCTGAAGACGGGGGGACCTATGTGGTGGTGGATTTTTAAACCCGACTGGGTTTTCCCGGCGCGTTACAGGCGGCAACGCGCCGGGTTGGGGAATTTAGGGTGGTGGTGGGGTTGGGTTGGGGGAAAACTCGCCGCCGAGAAGCTCTCTCGGCGTAGGCCTGCCATTCGGCGGCCGTGCGTGCAACGGAGCGATGCCGCGAAGATGCTCGTGCGGTCCGTTGTCGGCCCGGTCGTACATACGACGGGCGAGCCGCTCCACGAACTCGGCTAACGGTTCGATCTTCACGTCATCGCTGATGGTTTGGTTGCGCACGAACCACGGAGCGCCAGTCGCCATACGCAGAGAGATGTTCTGCTGGCGCTGGAGTCGTGTTTTGTTCGTGGCCGACAGTAACTGGTGCCACGCTGGTGCCGCGTATGTTAGATGGGGACGGACGAAGGTCTTATAGACCGACACCTTGACCCGGAGTGGGAGGGTGGACCTTAGCACCGGCCGGAGCATGGAGCGAGCGGCCTTGGCCTTATTGACGGCTTGGGTGGCCATTGGGCTCATGCTCAACGACCGGTTGATGGTGCACCCCAGGTACTTAATGGAGTCGGCCCATTCGATCTCCTGTCCCCAAAGTTTCAGTTTGGCTGGGCGGCGGTGGCGGCGGGTGACCAGTAGGGCGGATGTCTTTCCAACATTTACAGACATCCGCCATCTGTCGAGCCAGGAAGGGAGGACGTCCAACATCCTCTGCATCTTCTCGGCGGCGAGTATGGGATTTTTGTGGGAGGTGAGGTAGGCGCTGTCATCCGCGAACAGCGCCAGGACTACGTCATCCTCTCCGTAGAGTTGGTCGGAGAGGGTAGGGATGTCGTTCGTGAACAGTGCATACAGTGTGGGAGAAAGGCAGCTTCCCTGGGGTACGCCCGCGTAAATGGAATGCTCCACTGAGACCTTTCCCTCCACGGCTACGTGGAAGTGGCGGTTGTTGAGGAAGGAGGCCACTAACCGCGTGGCCATGGGGGGCACAGGCGAGGCGAGGAGTTTGTAAACGAGGCCGCAGTGCCAGACACGATCGAAAGCCTTCTCGATATCGAGGAAGACTCCGACCGTGGATCGGCCCGCGTTTAGCTCGCTCGCCATGTGGTGCAGCACCCGGGCTAGCTGGAGCGTGGTACTATGTCCCTCGCGGAAGCCAAATTGCTCCGGTCGAATTTCGACGTAGCTCTTCAACCTCCGGAGGAACAGTCGCTCAAACAACTTAGCCGGGTGCGGAAGCAGGGTTATGGGCCGATAGCTGCTCGGCAGACGTTTGTCTTTGCCGGGCTTCGGCAGCATAATGACCTTCCCCCGCTTCCAGGCGGTGGGAAAGTGTCCAGTACGAAGCACCCCATTAAACAGTTTGGCGAGAGCCACAACGGCTTTGCGGGGAAGCTGCGAAAGTTGGTGGTTGGTGATCCCATCGGGTCCCGGGGCCTTTTTGGGCTTAAGGCGGAGCACGGCGCGCTCCACCTCGGCGGGGGATATGAAAAAGTGCCCCGGGAGGGGCTCCGGATTGGGACCACTTATGAACTGCCACACTGTATGCACTATTCGTTTGTTGAACTCTGTGTCGATCGAGGGGAAGGGCATGAACTGCCCCCTAAGGTGAATACCCAGGAGATCGGCTCTGTCCTGGGGGGCGTAGTGTTTTGTTCCCGCTCGGTCGACCAGCGGGTGGATGGGGAGGGGGGCTCGGGTCAGTCTCCTGGTGAGGCGGTACAGGGCTCCTAGAGTACCGTCCTCGCCAATGGAGTCCATGTAGTTCTCCCATGATCTCCCCCGGAATGCGGCGATCTCTGCGGAGAGCTCTTCAGAGATTTTATTGAGCTCCCGCTTAGTGTTGGGGTCGCGGAAATCCGCCCAACGCTTTTGGAGTCGCCGCTTGTGTTGCAGTTTTTTCCGGAGGGGATGTGGGAGAGCCAGGCGTTTTTCGCCTGTGTGGGGAGGCAGCTCTTGGGTTGCCGCCTCCTTGGCCGAAATGAAGGACTCCATGAGATGTCCGGCGGCAGCCTCAACATCTTGCGGCGTTGTGAGGGGACCAATAAGAGAACAGGAGTTTAGGTTCAATCTGTATTGGTCCCAATCGGTTTTGTACCGCCCTCTCGCGGCGGCGACGTCTACCTGATTGCCCAGCACAACAAGCAGGGGCAGATGGCGGGAGTCCATGTCGTAGAGGACTTCGACATGGACTGGGCTCGTTATGGCTTGGGCCAGGGCGATGTCGAGAACGTCGGCCGCGTGATTCGCCGTCGTAGGGATGTGGGTCGGCGAATCCGGTCCGAGTACTTCGTACCGCTTCCTCTCCGAGTCGTCGAAGAGGGCCCGACCGGCTGGGTTGACAAGTCGGGAACCCCACGCAGGATGTTTCGCGTTGAGGTCCCCGATCACCAGGGTGGGTGTTTTCCCGTCTAGAAGACGCCGGAGGTCTGCGGTACCGATCGTGGGACCGGGGGGGCGGTAAGCCGCGTAGATATTGTGGGAGACGCCGGACAGCTGGAGACTGACGCCAATGGTGCGGATGTGATCGAATTCCACGTGAGGAAGCTCTTCGTGGACGAGGTCTCTACGTACGAGGACTGCGGTACCGCGGTAGCCGAAGCCCCGCTCGGAAACCTCGTCCCGCCTGTAAACGAAGAAGTTCGGCACGCGGAGATCGTTGGATGGTTTTAATTTCGTCTCGCCCAAGAGTATGATATGGGGAGCCTGCTCTTGGGCGAGGAGTTTCAGGTTGTTTCTGTGGCACGACACACCTCCGGGGTTCCAGTATATAATACGAAGCCCTAGCCCCGTAGGTGTGTGTGTAGGTGGACCAGACCCTGCAGGATGGCCTCCGCCGGTTCCTGGCCGCTGTTGACCGCTTGCAGGACTCCTAGGAGGACCGTTATCGCCGCCTGGACCATTAGGCGACCGCGTTCCTCCGAGCAACCGCAGCGGTGGGATGGGGGCTGTCCGTTTGGGTCAGTCCTGGGGATGGTTGGTGGTCTGGGGGGCATTACAGGTGGTGGGGCCATTGGAGGCTGTGCGTGAGCGGTAGGTGGCGCGGGCTTCCGGCCTGGTTGCTGTTGAGCTGTTTGTTGGTGGTGTGCCTGTTGTTGGAGTGCCGGTTTTAGATGAGTCCGGATTGGAGCCGGTGTTGGTTGACGAGGGGCCTGGGGGGCCCGAGGGGGCCTTGGGGCCTGGGGATGTGTCACTTGAGCGGTTTGGGCATTGGCTTTTGGTTCGGGTTTTGGGGCGGGGAGCAGCGGCCATTCCGTCAGTGACATTGGGAGAGTTTTCGGAAAAACTTTAGGTTGGGAGGGTACCGTGGGGGCCGGTTGAGTTGGTGGCGGCGGTGCCCTTCTTACAGGTATTGGCGGTTGGCTGGTTGCTAGTTGGTGCGATTTTGGCTGCTTCCTCTTCGTCTTTCTCTTTTTTGGAGGGCGGCTTGTTTGGGGGGCGGTACTTAATGGTGCAGGAGGTCCCCTTGCCTGCGCCATCAAGTTCCCCTGCTGGGTCGCTTCTTGGGTGGCGGTCTGATAATAATACGGCTGATCTGCCACTGGCGGTCTTCGGTCAGCCGGGAGCGGTGGCGGGATGTTTGCATCCGTCTTCCGTGCTTCACGGCGGAATGTCGGGCATGACCTGCTGTTGGCCACGTGGGGTTGGCCGCAGTTGGCACACTTGATAGTGGCGTGCTCCCTGTCGCAGTCCGATGCTGGGTGTGGGCCGGCGCAGCGCACACAGCGGGCTGGTCGGAAGCAGCCGAGGGACGAGTGGCCAAACGCTTGGCACCGATGGCATTGTGGTGGGCCTGCCCTACGAACCCACGCGGTGATGGAGACATTGGGAATTGCCAGGAGCTCCTGAATTCCCATCAGTTTTGCCTGCTCGTCCCGTTCCAGGTGCGGGAACTGGACAAAGAATATGGTGCCAGGCCGTCCCCGCCTGGGAGGGATGGCTCTGGCAAACTCGGGTTTCACTCCGACGATGGTCTCCAGGTCTGCCATTAGTTCTTCAACCGGGGTGTCCATCAACAACCCATTGACGGCCAAACTCGGAATAACGCCCCAGGTTCACGTTCAACGGCGTCATTTGGTATCGTTTGATATCGCAAAAATGTTCTCCACTCACTCAAAAAAATGGGTAATTGTTCAGTTACACTATCCTCATGGTCCGATTGACTATAACACCGCCGTCCGCGCTTACGTTCATAATCACCGGTCCGATTCAAAAAGCGCTATGTGTTCACTCACGGTACTATTAACGTGCTAATGAATCGGACCAGTGATTTAGCGCGCTCACAAGAATGAAGAATCACTTGTATCTCCCACTATCACGCAACTAAAATATATGCTCCTCTCAGTCTGTTTTAATGTCAAATAAAACGCCATAACAAATTAATAAATTTTAATGTATTTTGTATATTTGTTTACTTTATAATTATTTTAGGAATTTTATTACTTTCCTCAAAAACATGTTTATAGATTCATTTATGTCATTCTGACAGCGCTCACAGCGATTTCACCCAGAAGCAAAATCACTGTAAGTCAAATATGGCGTCTGTAATTACGTCACTATTAATGTTAAATCATCTATCATTACGAATTTTGAAAGTAGTAAGTATTTATAGATAAATAATACTTAAATAAAAAAATGTTTTTAAATAAATATTACTTTTTAGTTTATTTTTGTTTTATTGTGAATTCCTTATTTTGTCGATATATAGTATATCGACATTTGGGTAGCCGTAGCCATTGACATCCACTACCAAGCGCGGATCCACCGTTGTGGGCACGATGGGCATGTCCACAACCCTAATAGACTTGTGACGTCTCACCTTCATGGTCTATTGGGGCGATAGGCTGATGATATTGGGGCAACACTAAGAATGACATTTCATACCCAGCAGGCGGTTTCTTTACCAGATTTTATATTATTTAATTTTAAACTGAATAAAAAGTCTTTCAAATTTTACACGTTTATTAATTTACTAGCTTTGCCCACAACCTTTTTTGAGGGCTGGATCCGCGCCTGTCCACTACAACATGTAAATGTAAGTTTTTTACAATATTTTAACACGAATTAGTGTTGGTGTATGCGTAATTTGTGTTTTTCTTATCGCTCATTGGTATATGTAATGGTGAGTGCCTTATACCCTCCCTCAAAAATTAACAGACTTAGATACGTGCGCTATGGCGTCTCCCCCCATGACCGCGTTGCTCTAAGCTTTACAAAAAGAAGGCTAGAATATTTTTAATTGATTATATAATAGCACAGAGTTATAAAACTCTGTGTATATTACATTCGCAATGCGTGAATCCACAATTGTAGGACGGTATTCGCGAATATATGTGTTGGTACGTGTTTTGGTTTTGACAATACATTCGCCTATTTTCCGTTTTAATAATGGTTTGCCCGAATTTTTTTGGACATTGAGGAACCCAGAGGCGTAAAATTACCTTTGTGAATAAAATGGCTCTATCCTGGTGCCTTACCAAAGACCAATCGATAATCGAATCGAAAGCCAAAAGTATAAACTTCTACTGTTGAAGTTTTATAATATAAAATGTATAATTTGCACTGACACAGAAGGAGTCATGAATTTTGTATGAATAAATTATGAAATATACACAAAGAAAACTAGAAAAAAAGGTAAAAATATTTTTAAAACGACAATAAATTTCATTTTTACGTAATAAACATAAACTTTAGAAATAACATACTAACATGAAGAATGTAACGCTGAACACGACTTAAGTAAAGGAATATCGAGACTAATGCTTAGCCGAGCAACGGCTCAAGCTTTAGCCTGAGCCACCGCTCGGAGCACCGACTATTATAGAAATAACAGTCACGTTGACAGTCTAAGCAATGGCTCGTGCTAAGCACTGGCTTAGCAACGACTATTAATCCGGACATCAAACTATCTCCATACCCAAATTCATCTAAATCGTTCAGCGGTATATGCGTAAAAATGTTACAAACATAATAAAACAGAGGCCTTATACTATATACTTAGGGGACGTAGATTAAACTACAAATATTGAAATATAAGTTCTATCATGTTAATTATAGAGTTGAAATGCAATCTCTCCTCTGCCATATGTTCAAACTTGCGAAGAATTCGTGTATTTCAAAATGGTAATAGCCAACCTAATACAGACTATATAACCTTTGGAATAAAACTTATATTTCCATATGTATAGTTTACGCAACGTCTTGTCGTGTTTAGCGGTTGCAAACTCGGAATAAGGCCCGTGAGTTACTTTCGCATTTATTCATTATTATTATTCTTTATTACTATATTTATACATAGTTATTTTATCTATGGTTAATGGATTAAAGTATAATGAACGTTTAAAAATATATATATACTTAAAACCTAATCTGAGTGAAAACCCCTTATTAAAAATGCCTGTAGAATAAGTAAAAATCACAGAGTTATAGAATGTAAAAATAATGTTTTTCTTCAAGAAAATTTTATTATAAAAAGATATAAAAAGTATTTTCAAATTTAATAATTGACATGGCAATTATGATGTATCCAATCCAAAAACTTCTATGATTTGCTATTTACTCTATGGTTCCAATGTCGAAATAAAAGATAATTTATTTTTAATTAAAATAACAAATAGTAATAATGGTTAGTGCATTTAAATTCTAATATTCTACCCAAATCTATTTTTTTGTGTGCATTGTGCAGAAAAAAGTGTTGATTTCCTACGTAATTGACAGTTTATCCACTCAGGTTATGACGTGAAAACTTATTTGTTTCAGAATAAATTAAAATCGTCACAGAGAGACAAGGTGAAGAAATTCGTCGCATTCACCCAGACGACCGAAAGCACTGCTATATTTTGTTTAACCCAAAACGACTGGAAATTAGATTTAGCAAGCGATAATTATTTTCAGAATCCTGAAGCCTATTATAAAGATCTTACTTCAAGATCTTCAATCGATAGAAAAAAAATAGAATCATTGTTTATAAAATATAGAGACCAACAAGAAAATGACAAAATTACCCTTGACGGTGTCACTAAGTTCTTAGAAGACCTAAATTTAGGTGCTGAATCTATTTTAGTTTTAATATTTGCATGGAAATGCAAGGCTGCAGTACAATGTGAATTTAGTAAAGAGGAGTTCCTGGTTGGTCTCATAGAAATAGGTGTAGACAGTATAGATAAAATTAAATCTAAATTACCTACCTTAGAAAATGAATTGAAAGATATGAATAAATTTAAGGATTTTTACCATTTTACCTTTAATTATGCTAAAAATCCTGGACAAAAAGGTCTAGATTTAGATATGGCAATAGCTTATTGGAATATTGTTCTGCGTGGGAGGTTTAAGTTTTTGGATGCTTGGTGCAAATTTTTAACGGTAAGAGCTATTTAAATAAAAAAATAAAATCCTAGTTTTAATGTCATAAAAACAGTGAATGCAAAATGATTTAGTTGAAAAACATGTATTTTGGACACAAGTGTAAATGATATAAAATCTATACTGTCATGACTTGTCAAGATGCCAAAGTTTACTTTAATTTCTCTTACAATATCATCAGATTACATTTATATGCAAACAATAATCTGAAAATAGTATCTTGGATAATTTTATCATGGTCTCCAAAATATTGTTTTGATTAAGTATTGCACATAAACACTGCTAAGGCAGAAAACCTAAAATTCTATGACATAAAAAAAAATTGGGTTCTTGCCAAAAACCCCTATAAATTTATACATACTGATTTAGTAAATATAAAGTTTGGCCAAAACACAGATTTGTTAATATTGATTCACTATAGTATTGAGCTGGGCTCAAATAATTGGAAAGTAGATGATATGCTTACTATTTTAACTAAATATTGTCAGCATTTCATCCTCAGGAAATGGGTTCAGTTCACACTCTGAGCTGTTTAGCTTGTGGACTGAATGAAATATATGTGACATGTCTTTCAAATTACATAATAAGTACATGGTTGATTACAGTTACATCTTTGTGCACTAATAATAATATAATTACTATACTTTAGTTTTAACAAATATTGGGTAATAATTTCAGGATAATCATAAGAGATCAATACCAAAAGATACATGGAATCTTCTGCTTGATTTTGCTACCCAAATAGACGAAGACATGAGCAATTATGATGCTGAAGGAGCCTGGCCCGTCCTCATAGATGACTTTGTGGAGTGGTGTCAGAAACAGGGGCTCTGTGGAGACAATGGTAAAGTCGATGATTCTATTTCAGGCTAGCCCCCACCTGACCCGCCATACACTGGCCAAATTGCGGATGAAGTATCAAATAAATGTGATAGTGATAGAAACAATGGTTATAGTGAAAAGAACTGTAATTTTAAACAACAGTTGAAGGAGCAATGTATCATAAACAGTGTATGGAGAGAATATTTCATCCCATATTTGTCTGGTTGTGTATGGTATGGCATAGGTCTGTGTACTGTTAATCTGTGGCTATTGTGATACTGTTTGAACTTTGTAGCTAATATTATTATAGATAATTTTTCATGTTTTAAACTAAAATCTGGCCCATAACATGGCACCCAAAATAGCAAAATACAATATGTAAATTCTCAGTGAATTCAGTAATTTCAAAAGTAAAATTATTTTATAAATAAAACAGCATGGATTATGGAAATCTAATTCCAATATTGAAATAATTTTCACTTGTCTAATTAAATATTTTACTGATAAACCATAAAAACTGTAATTTTTTTATTGAGCTAACTAAAAAATGCTAGGGGATATTTTTTTTGACCTGATTTAACCAAAAATAATATTTTAATTTACTGTCTTTGGGAATTATTTTTATTATTTTAAAACCACAAAAAACTATTTTTTAATTAATAGTAATTAATTATCATTTAAAATTAAATGTGTTAAAGTAGATAGTATTGAGAATAGTTTTGGTTAATTTGCATATTCTTTTGTATATGGATTAAATATGAAAAAAATAATAGTAATGCCAACTTTGGTATTCACTTCTTTAACTTATAATTATTATATTAAAGTGTTAATGAGATCCCCCTTTAGTGCTTTACCTTTTCCTATTCATTGTTTCCAACCATTTTATCTTGTTTGTTTCTTAAAACTATTATATTATTACCTATTATTATTATTTATACATCACTGTTGTTGCTCAGTCAAAACACTTCTGTATATTATATTATGCTGTACTTATTTCACCATCTGAGCAAATTCATTTGTCACAGGTATGAAATTTGGATGTGCTGAAAAATTTCATAACCGCACAGTGGGAGCAATTGAAGTTGTTAAACACTATTGATCCATTTAGTTTATAGGTCTAGTAGCATCACGTAGATACAGAGTCACATGCTCCAATAAAAAAAATAGGGGTATGAGGAAAAAGGAGTATGTAAAGATACAAAGACAAGTGGCTCTTGGTTGCCTTTTTTTACCCCATAAAAACTTTTAAGATAAATAATAATGTCACATTATTTAAAAAAGTTTCCCTGTACTGAACTGGTAATGACTGGCTACTCTCAAGTAGGATTATAGCTATGATGTTATGCCATGGAAGTAGATAAATTTGATTGAAAAATAAAGCTTTCTCAATACTATTTATGTAAAGTTTTTACAATAATCATAAATAATGTTTTTCAAATATTGAATTAACTTTTGCTGTAAAAGTAAATTCTCATAAGATATGGTTTTTATGCTGGGTAATGCATAATTTGTTGCCTTAATTCTAGCTTTAGTTGGTCAATTTACATCAAATACACACCACCACATGTATTAATAACATAGTAGTATGTTTACTATTGATGCACTACAAAAATTTTAATAGCAGTTAAATTAACACATTTTTTTTTTTGATAAAACTTTTCTTCTAAACCTAAGATTGTTATATTGAACACCTAGGCCTCTTTAATGCTGCTCTATAAATATATAGTTTTTTTATTTAATTTTAATTGAGGTTTCTAAGCTGCTTTAAAGTTAGCTTGTCTTCTCTTCTCTTGTTGCTTCATAAAATAGGCCTTGTTAAATACTTTTACCAGTATTCATAAAAACTTGTTGAATCCTTGAAGAACCCTAGTTTCTATCAAGGCCATTTGTTTCTATTAGAGGTTATTATATTTTAAAAATTAACTTTTATATTAAACTCAATAGCTAAAATATTTCTCATATTTGGTTTAAAATAAAAATAACATGTTAAGGAAATAATTTTAAACTTATTTAGATCTGACAAATTCTGTCCTATTTGTTATATAGGTATTACAAAGTCATAGGACAGAATTTGTTATAAGCTATTTACAAGTATGATGGTTAACAATATTGCTTAATTTTTTTACATAAAAAAGTATTAAGGACCATACAAAACAATTCTAGAATTTAGTCCTAGAATGTTAGTATGAAACTGTACATTACTATTATACTAAATATTCAACTATAATTTTCTTATATTCAAACAGTTGCTAAACAAATGTTTCCTTGATTAATTTTGATTATTTAAATGTACATATTGTAATAAATATATTAAATAATGCATACTTCCTAAGCTTTTACTGAGAATTCACTCGCCCAACTTTTTTCTTATTAAAAAAATGTTTCATTATAGTAAATTTACAATTTAAGATGTAAATATGTACATAAAAGTTATTATTAAAACTGTTTTATTCATTTTAGATTTAATTGTGGAGTGTTGATGTTTTCAAATAAATGATACCTACCTACCTATTGAAAATATTATAAATGCAGACTATCATGCTGGTTTATTGTGTAATAATTGGTTTTTAATTAACTATATGTTTAATTGTTTTGCTATTACTCTACTAATTATTAATAAACTGGCTAAATACATTAAGCTTCCAATTTTATGGAAAAATCTGGTATTTATTAGAAATGGCAACACATCACTTGAGCAAGTCAAAAAGTAACATAATGTTTCTTGAAATGATAGTTATTGCATTGTTTAGTTAATACCTACCTCCTAGGTATAGTAAAATACGGACCTATTAATAAGAATGCTCTAACATCTAGTGGTAGACATAATCAGACACAATGTGACACAATAAAAAAATTGATTTCTTCAGTAGCTTACGGTAAAAACATTTTATACTTTTTAATTTTTTTAACTATAAACAATAATAAACATCTTTGAAGATGTAGTTTTTTCATATTGTTAAGTAGGGAGATTGTGAAATTGCACTTCCAGTATTTCTTCTCATATAATTCATTATTTGATACCATGGGCGTAGCCAGGGGGGGGGTTTTGGGGGTTCAACCGTCGCGTTATTTTACAAATAGATAAAAATCTCATTTAAAGCTACTGTGTGTTTATAAAATACTAGCTGACCCGCGCAACTTTGTCTGCGTAACTTTAACCGTTTACGCAGCGCACACAACATAAGCTCTAAAAAGGAACAAATTTTCCCCATTTTCCAAAGTTTTTCTTTGAGCTCCGCTCCTATTGGTCGTAGCGTAACTGAACCGATTTTGAAAATTCTTTAGTATTGGATAGCCCATTTATCGAGGAAGGCATATAAGATGTTATATGCCTTCCTCGATAAATTGGCTATCTAACACTAAACAATTTTCAAAATCGGTTCAGTAGATTCAGATATTACCTACCTCCTACAAACTCACAAACTTTACCTCTTTATTGAAGTATAGATAAATCTGTTTTATTTAGAAAGGTTTAGCTTAAACCTGTTTATAACTTTGAACCGATTTTTAAAATTCTTTCACCAATAGAAAGCACTATTATCATATCAGCATGGATATTTTTAATTTTCGATGCTCTTTTAAACTAAACTGTGGGTGAAATCGCGGGACACAGCTAGTACTTAGTATATCTATGTAGATGTTTCTGGCACATATACCTAAGCCTATATGTGTAGGTAGTAGTAGTAGGACAATATAGGGGCGACCGTAACGCTTTTGTCTTGCAGCAAGCTTGCCTACCCGTCACTATCAAAAACGAAATTATTGTTGTAGTTCGACCGTTTTTACTGTGAGCTACATAATACTACTCCATTTCACGAAACGAGCTCCTAAAGAATATTGTTCTCGTGCGTCTATTGGCCTATTCCCGTGACATTCATTTAAAAAAATCCAATAGCTCATGTCAATGAATGACACGCACAAAGAACAATTTTCTTTGTGCTTTGGGAGCTCTTTTCGAGGAATGGAGTTTAGTAATTATATTTTACGCCATTTTGTCAGTGGTTAAAAAGCTGTGTGGTTTTGTACCTTTAGGTAAACACGATAATGTTTGACAGTAGAAACAGCAATATTTATTTGGAACTTAGTGTTATTGTACAAATAAATGTATGAAAAATTAATAAAATAAATATTGTTAAATATGTTTGTTGTGAATTTTATTAGCACCTACCTGTAGTCAATGACAAGGTAAAACTCATGAGCTGGGGTGGCCGTGCCAAATCCAACATCCTGGGGTGGCCGTGCCCACCCCAGGATGTTGGATTTCTTCACACAAAGATAAATTCAATGAGTTAATCATGTTCTCCATACTTATTATAACCTTGTACATATTTTTCACGAGTATTAAATAAAATAATAAATTTGAGATGATGCTCATTTAATAAATAATCGTGCAAGGCAATGAAAATGATGTAATAATCAGTATGTAGAACATGATTAACTAATTTTATCTTTTAAAACCTTTTTGTCAAATTGTATGGTCCCTGCCCCCAGTGCTGTATTACGTTGTAGGTTGTAGCATATATCATTTTAAAGATCATAATATAGCTTTATTTAATAAGTAAAAGGTGGCGGGCGGTACTTCGTAAATACTAGTACTCTATGCTACTAATTATAATTACTAGTGGTATCATCAGTAAAACGAGAAAGAGTCAAATGTGGCCGGTTTTGTTTATGCTTCTCTATAGAACAACGTCTATACCAAAGAGTACTTTGTTATACTAGATTAGCTTCGATTTCGTCTGTGAGAAATAGTG
Source organism: Monopis laevigella (assembly GCA_947458855.1). Lineage (NCBI taxonomy): Eukaryota > Metazoa > Arthropoda > Insecta > Lepidoptera > Tineidae > Monopis > Monopis laevigella. Next base: position 7,856,505 of record OX381581.1, on the reverse strand, counting down.
ATAACTCAAGGGTTTTTTCGACATCTTTTATTTATAGCCCGAACAACCGAAAAAATCGAAATGTTTAGACCTTGCTTCAATAGATGGCGCTGGTGGTCAACTATTTATTTTCGTATATACGTGTATATATATCTTAAGGCTGAGATGTAATGCAACAATTAAACCTAAAACTGGCGTCGAAAGTACCAAACTTATTTTGCAGTTCGAATGACAACAGGTACATTCGACGTCATTTTTTATTTTAATGGTTACATTACATTAACAGACTGGTACAAATCAGCCTAAAATGTTATTATTTTATTATTCTTATATTTGTAAGTTTCATAAAAAGTATATATATATATGGGTAACTATAAAAAGGCACTACGTAAGTCTGTTCTAGAGAAAATGAAACAATCAAATACTTTATTCTCGATTTATTAAAATGATTTTTGGCTAAAGTTTGCACATAATCGTTTTCGTCTTTAATTTGCCTTTTGCCACCTTCGATCATATAACCAATGGATGGAGCATAAGCAAGCTTTCCCCTCTGCCAAAATACATGGTCATATTGCCCATATACAATATACAGGGTGACTTTGAAAGGATGTACTTTGGGCTAATATGATGTAAAAAAAATGGCTTCCCCATACAAATTGGTGATTTTAACATTACTAGTTTGTATGGAGGAGGCAATTTTTTTTTCATTTGCGACACATGGTTCCATGAGAAAAGTTGTTCGATTTGATCAGCAGAACATTATATTAGCTTATATTACATCCTTTCAAATTCACCGTGTATAAAACAAGTTCACGTTCAATCGGCGTCATTTGGTATCGTTTGCTGTCGCAAAAATGTTCTTCACTCACTCAAAAATAATGGTTAATTGTGCAGTTACACTATGTGCAGTTACACAGTGTCTAAGGCGATCTCTCACTTCAAATTTGCGGAATCGTGGTGTCTCCTATCACTTGTGAGTATAATTTTCATTAAATATAATTGTATACAAATCTGAATTTCACTTTTATAAGTACGTAAACGATAGAAATAAAAAGTAGTAATACGTGATACGGGGGAGACTACTTGACACATCGCGTATTGCGGTAATAAAGATAAGAGCTTCGATCTCTATTTTTATACAATTAATCACTACTGGGGCTTTATTCCGAGTTTTGACACGTTCACCCACTCGCATTTTGCGTAAACTATAAATTTTGAAATATAAGTTTTATCCTATTAAATATAGAGTTGAAATTCCAATGCTCATCAGGGGCTTTATTCCGAGTTTTGACACGTTCACCGTCGCGCATTTTGCGTAAACTATAAATATTGAAATATAAGTTCTATCCTATTAAATATAGAGTTGAAATTCCAATGCTCATCAGATGTTCAAACTTGCGAAGAATTCGGTATTTCAAGATGGCGGTATTATTATAGCCAACCTAATACAGACTATATATCGATTGAAATAGAACTTATATTTCAATATTTATAGTTTACGCAATGTCTTATGTCGTCTTTAGCGGTTGCAAACTCGGAATAAGGCCCCAGGGGCTTTATTCCGAGTTTTGACACGTTCACCGTCGCGCATTTTGCGTAAAGTAAGGGGTATTAAAATGTAAGTTCTTTCCTGTTAATTATAAAGTTGAAATTCCAATGCTCCACACATGTTCAAACTTGCGAAGAATTCGTGTATTTCAAGGTGGCGGCATTATAATAGCCAACCTAATACATACTATATAACCATTGAAATAGAGCTTATATTTCCATATTTATAGTTTGCGCAACGTCTTGTCGTGATTAGCGGTAGCAAACTCGGAATAAGGCCCCAGATGTTCAAACTTGCGAAGAATTCGCTTATTTCAAGATGGCGGCATTATTATAGCCAACCTAATACAGACTATATATCCATTGAAATAGAACTTATATTTCAATATTTATAGTTTACGAAACGTCTTGTTGCAAACTCGGAATAAGGCCCCTGATTTAGAGCTAGGAAAAGTTCATTTATTAAGAAAATCGATATTTTTTTTAATCATTATACTATTTTGTATTTTTTAATTTCGAGATTATTTTCTTTTTTCACCGCAATAATCATCTCAATATAAAACAAAAATGTCCTATATCCTTAAATGAGAATATCGATTTTTTATTTCTTTTATTTAATCAAATTTTTTTTTTTTTTTTGAAGATTTCATATTGATCCTATCATTAAAGAAAAGACTGACGCAGCGATAAAACACGCTCAACGACGCTACATCTCTGCGAAGCTGCAATGGCTCTAGTGTCCGTGAGCTCTTTGCTCTCGATAACTCTCGATGCACGCTTCTGCAGAGTATCGAGAGCTTGCAGCAAGTATATGGTAGATCCACCCCAAAATATTCTACACATGGCCGTATCTGAGCTTTATAAATCAGATGCCTGAGTCGAGGAGTAAAATACCGCTGCACCTTATTAAGGACGCTGAGCATCCTAGTTGCTATCTTTGCAATGCTCTCAATATAGTTGCGGTGGTTTAGGTCGGAGCGTATTTCTAATCCCAGGATATCGAGAGTTGGAGACAATGGTAATTGTGTGCTATGAAGGGAGAGTAAGCGAGTAAAGGGGTCTTTTTTTGCCGTCAAATCGCAAGCCTGGTTTTTTTGGCATTAAATTGGACAAGATTAAGAGAACCCCACTTTTAAATTGTTTCCAGGATATGGTTCAATTCATTTACCAAAGAACTCCTGTACTCCTCTGTTTCGACGCGAATAAGTGGGCTGACGCATCAAGTATTGACCGTGGACAGTGCTATCGTCTGCATAGCAATGTATGTTACCGAGAGATAACAAATCATTGATATGCAGCAAGAACAGATTAGGGGACAGCACCAATCCTTGGGGTACCACTGCGTTAATAGTTTCGCGGGACCAAGGTCATACCATCAACGAGGACTCGTATAGCCCAAATTGATAAAAAACTTGAACAATTTGAATGCCTAAAAATATTATTAACATTGATAAAATATCATCCAGTATAATTCAACGTTTAATAAACAATAAATGGTAATTAAAAATATAACATCTATTCGTTTCATTTTTCGATATTTTCGAATTTGTGCAAATTTTGTTTAAATCATTATTGTAAAATCATCTGTTTTGTAACCGCATCAATTAGCCGGCATAATGTGATTGATTAGTATTATTTAACAACAATATATTGATCCACCCCATTCATGGACTTTGTAGGTCTGCTTACCACCAGATGCAGAGTCCATAATCTGCTCTCAAAATATCAGTCGTCTCCATTCATGGACTCAGTTGATCTGCTTACCAAGTAGGCACAGAGTCACAGACCTGCTCTTAATTTAATTAATTTTAATATCAATCATCCCATTTATGAAAACTGTAGACCTGCTTACGAACAGAGAGCTTGGGTACAGAGTCACATGACCTGCTCTTATAATATCAGCCGTCTCCATTTATGGACAATGTAGGTGGTCTGCTACCGCCACTTCATTATAATAGCGTGCCATGTGACTCCTTTACTAAGCAGCCTACCTACCTTTTATTAAGCAGGTCTACAGACTCCATGAATGAGGACGACTAAGTAATAGGTTATAAGAGCATGTCATGTGACTGCATCTACCTGGTGGTAAGCATACCTCCATAGTCAATGAATGTGCTTCCACTATGCCGGCTAAATGATGCGCTTACGAAATAAACGACGACGAAGACAAATTTTTATTACGAGTCTATTTTAATAACCTTGTCACTTTTATAAAGCCTGACCGGTCGGCATAGGTAAGTTTTAGAAGCCTTCCTCCCACCTAAAATAATATTTACTAACATTTAAAAAAATATAATTTACTACACACATATTAAATTATAAAAAGCATAGATATCAATACAATCAATATTTTATTATCATGAATTATTATATTTTGTGCAGAGAAAGTTCTAGAATGGTCAAAAAGACTTTGTTAATATAAACTATATTATGCTTTATGACGACTGAATAAAACAATTAATCGGATATTGTTTAAATCACGCCACCTGCAGAACCTTTTTAGCAGAGTTTCTAGACAGTTTATTTCTACTAGCCGCTAGATGTCATGATTTTTTTATATATTAATTTAAATCTAATTACATAGTCATAGTGTTTAAAATTACTGTGTATTTTGTGACCAATAAGGACAGCCAAACCAACGCCGTGGCGGTGGCGGCCGCGGTGGCGATTAGGTTACTGCCGAGTACTTGTTAGTGGTGGGTCGTTACGTGATTTCATTGTAACGTAACGGCTACGTTTCTTTTTGTTAATCACCCGTTATGTAACTATTTATAGTTATTATTAAGAGTCTGCACGCGCGATCACGGGCGGCCGCCAGTGGATTTTCCACTAAAACTGGTTGTTTAGACGAGTCTTTCAACGGGGAAATTTTGTTTTAGTGGCTGGTGGTTTTTCTTAGTGTTTTTGTATCCTAATAAGGAATTTATAAAAATGCATAAATATAAAATACTGAAAAAAGTAAAAATAAAACACTCCCATCTAGTATTAGAAACTAGTACTTCTAACTTCACTCGTATAGAGTTAATAGAAGAAAGCTATTAGAGGGTGTCTGTGTATAAGTAGATAACAAGCATGACAAAATTCGTGAGGGGTGACTGGAACCTTGTTGGCTCAGCGGTTGAGCGCCTTGCCGCGGCAACGAGGTGCGTGGGTTCGAGTCCCACCCACCAGGATTTTTTTCATTGAATTTTTTTCTTTAAAAATTTTATATAAAAAAAAATGTTTTATTGAAATTTCAATGTGTACTATTTTTTCTTGTAGATAGGTAGGTATAAATCAATTCAATTTTGATTTTTGGTCTTCTGTCACTTTTAGAGCGACAATATTGCCACAAACAAATAATAAAGACACAGTGGAGCAATGTGTAACGATACTCCACAAAATTCGATGGACTTATGGTGACGAAAGTTCATAGCCACTCAAACGTCCGTGGATACCATAGTATCCAAAAAAAATATAGGGTCTTACGTCCGCGGCTGCTGTAGTATCCAATACACTTGAACAATGCGTCATTGTTCTAAGCACCATCTAGTGAATTACATCGTCTCTTTTTAGTTTGTTTGTTGTTTTAATATCACAGACCATGATATTACTTCACTAAATAATCGGTAGATGGCTAAATAGAATGATTTTTTTAAAACAAAAAAAAATAAAAACTTTAGTTGGCGTTGTACTATTGCGTTGGAATTAGATTTTGAAGAATATTGTTGAAATATATCTCGTAAATAATATTTTCTGCTATTATTATACATGAAAATGATCCTGAGGATTTGTTTTTTAAGATTACAACTATATTTTATAGTTTGTATATGTAATCCTATTCTAAATAGAGGGTCAAAATGATAGGTATTATTTGGACGAGAACAATGGCCGGTTTTGGCGGGCTTTTGTGTTTTACAGTTTACTTTACATTCTTTTTAATAAAATAATATCTAAAAAATGAATAATAGTTCACTATTTCCATAATCATATACTTTTATTATAGAAATGTATTAAGATTAATAATATTTCAATAAAATTTAGGCATGTTTATGCGCATGAAATTTGATACCGCGGCCGAAATTCGAGAAGTAGGTGTTTTGTTTCAATTTATTTCACAATTGAAGACTACATTTAATATCAATATTTTTACATTGTTGGAAAGGGAAAATAATGTAGAATTTTATGCTTATTTTTAAATTAGTCTAATTTCCAATATTATTATATTAAAATGGAGAATTATGAAAAATAACACAGTTTTTTAAATATTTTTTCGCATGTTTTGTTTGGGTTTTAGTAACTTATATTAACATTATCAATATTTTTTTATATAACCCTGTTAAGTATATTTTCACCTATTGCTACGTATTTTTTTTATTATTATAGGTATTTTAATTTAGCAGATATAGCGGTTTATATTAATAAAGTATCGCGAAAAAACAGGTAAATTACAGGTAGCGCTTGACCGCGCGAACAGCGGACGTTAGAGGCTAGCTTGGTTGGTCCGCGCTGGACGGTTAAGTGGATTTTTTTCATTGAATTTTTTTCTTTAAAAATTTTATATAAAAAAAAATGTTTTATTGAAATTTCAATGTGTACTATTTTTTCTTGTAGATAGGTAGGTATAAATCAATTCAATTTTGATTTTTGGTCTTCTGTCACTTTTAGAGCGACAATATTGCCACAAACAAATAATAAAGACACAGTGGAGCAATGTGTAACGATACTCCACAAAATTCGATGGACTTATGGTGACGAAAGTTCATAGACAAGGATACTCTAACAAAACTTAACATCGGATTCATAAAAAGAAATTTATTAATTCAAATTTAAATAATAAAATAAGAAAAATCAACAAAAACTAAATGTAATTAAATTCTATAAAACTAAAGTTTAATGTTATGATGATTAATGTATTTACAGATGAGAGATAGAATTTCAATTGAAGATATGTGTAATAAAAGACTCATTTTTGAAGGTAAAGGAATATTATACATTGGTAAATAAGAATACAAAGATGGAGAATAGTTATTACAATTGAAAAACAAATGATCTACATTACAAGACTCGTTGGACGGTTCCGTCCAACGAGGTTTGTCAGTTACAATTTAGTGATGTGATTTTATAGTTGATAAACTCGATTTTTGTAAATACTTTCATGGTTATGACATATTATACAATTATTGTTTTTTTTTTATATAATACTAATTATATTTTCTATACATACAGTAGAAAGGCCTTCCGGCATTAAAACGTAAATGGGTAGAGGCAATTAAAAGAGAAGAAAATTGATTACTAACAAGCATACCCGTGTATGTTCAGTACATTTTAGGGAATCAAGCTATGATTTAATTAATTTTCGCCTTTTGTAGTTTGCATCGACTTTTATAACTTCCTCTAAGGTAACATGTAGTTAGTTATGCATGTGTTTTAATTTAGTAAATAATTTAATAAAGTATGTATTTTAATGTATTGTATACCTACATATTTTAAATATATGTAGGTATATGTATACCTATATTTATGCATTTTTTTTTATAAATTCCTTTTATAGGATAATCTTATATTAAATTTTTAAAGATAAAAATGCAATGAAAAAATTCCTGGTGGCGGGACTCGAACCCACGAACCTCGCTATCGCGGCAAGGCGCTCAACCGCTGAGCCAACCAGGTCCCAGTCAGCCATCACGAATTTTGTCATTGCTTGTTATCTACTTATACACAGACGCCCTCTATTAGCTTTCTTCTAATAACTCTTATACGAGTGAAGTCAGAAGTCCTAGTTTCTAATACTAGATGGCGGAGGAGTCTGTTTTTTGTTTTTACTTTTTTCAGTATTTTTATATTTATGCATTTTTTTATAAATTCCTTTTATAGGATAATCTTATATTAAATTTTTAAAGATAAAAATGCAATGAAAAAATTCCTGGTGGCGGGACTCGAACCCACGAACCTCGCTATCGCGGCAAGGCGCTCAACCGCTGAGCCAACCAGGTCCCAGTCAGCCATCACGAATTTTGTCATTGCTTGTTATCTACTTATACACAGACGCCCTCTATTAGCTTTCTTCTAATAACTCTTATACGAGTGAAGTCAGAAGTCCTAGTTTCTAATACTAGATGGCGGAGGAGTCTGTTTTTTGTTTTTACTTTTTTCAGTATTTTTATATTTATGCATTTTTTTATAAATTCCTTTTATAGGATAATCTTATATTAAATTTTTAAAGATAAAAATGCAATGAAAAAATTCCTGGTGGCGGGACTCGAACCCACGAACCTCGCTATCGCGGCAAGGCGCTCAACCGCTGAGCCAACCAGGTCCCAGTCAGCCATCACGAATTTTGTCATTGCTTGTTATCTACTTATACACAGACGCCCTCTATTAGCTTTCTTCTAATAACTCTTATACGAGTGAAGTCAGAAGTCCTAGTTTCTAATACTAGATGGCAGAGGAGTCTGTTTTTTGTTTTTACTTTTTTCAGTATTTTTATATTTATGCATTTTTTTTTATAAATTCCTTTTATAGGATAATCTTATATTAAATTTTTAAAGATAAAAATGCAATGAAAAAATTCCTGGTGGCGGGACTCGAACCCACGAACCTCGCTATCGCGGCAAGGCGCTCAACCGCTGAGCCAACCAGGGGCCTTATTCCGAGTTTGCAACCGCTAATCACGACAAGACGTTGCGTAAACAATAAATATGGAAATATAAGCTCTATTCCAATGGTAATATAGTATGTAGTAGGTTGGCTATTATAATGCCGCTATCTTGAAATACACGAATTATTCGCAAGTTTGAACATCTGATGAGCATTGGAATTTCAACTCTATATTTAATAGGATAGAACTTATATTTCAATATTTATAGTTTACGCAAAATGCGCGACGGTGAACTTGTCAAAACTCGGAATAAAGCCCCAGGTCCCAGTCAGCCATCACGAATTTTGTCATTGCTTGTTATCTACTTATACACAGACGCCCTCTATTAGCTTTCTTCTAATAACTCTTATACGAGTGAAGTCAGAAGTCCTAGTTTCTAATACTAGATGGCAGAGGAGTCTGTTTTTTGTTTTTACTTTTTTCAGTATTTTTATATTTATGCATTTTTTTTTTTATAAATTCCTTTTATAGGATAATCTTATATTAAATTTTTAAAAGATAAAAATGCAATGAAAAAATTCCTGGTGGCGGGACTCGAACCCACGAATCTCGCTATCGCGGCAAGGCGCTCAACCGCTAAGCCAACCAGGGGCCTTATTCCGAGTTTGCAACCGCTAATCACGACAAGACGTTGCGTAAACAATAAATATGGAAATATAAGCTCTATTCCAATGGTAATATAGTATGTAGTAGGTTGGCTATTATAATGACGCTATCTTGAAATACACGAATTATTCGCAAGTTTGAACATCTGATGAGCATTGGAATTTCAACTCTATATTTAATAGGATAGAACTTATATTTCAATATTTATAGTTTACGCAAAATGCGCGACGGTGAACTTGTCAAAACTCGGAATAAAGCCCCAGGTCCCAGTCAGCCATCACGAATTTTGTCATTGCTTGTTATCTACTTATACACACACGCCCTCTATTAGCTTTCTTCTAATAACTCTTATACGAGTGAAGTCAGAAGTCCTAGTTTCTAATACTAGATGGCAGAGGAGTCTGTTTTTTGTTTTTACTTTTTTCAGTATTTTTATATTTATGCATTTTTTTTTTATAAATTCCTTTTATAGGATAATCTTATATTAAATTTTTAAAAGATAAAAATGCAATGAAAAAATTCCTGGTGGCGGGACTCGAACCCACGAACCTCGCTATCGCGGCAAGGCGCTCAACCGCTGAGCCAACCAGGTCCCAGTAAGCCATCACGAATTTTGTCATTGCTTGTTATCTACTTATACACAGACGCCCTCTATTAGCTTTCTTCTAATAACTCTTATACGAGTGAAGTCAGAAGTCCTAGTTTCTAATACTAGATGGCAGAGGAGTCTGTTTTTTGTTTTTACTTTTTTCAGTATTTTTATATTTATGCATTTTTTTTATAAATTCCTTTTATAGGATAATCTTATATTAAATTTTTAAAGATAAAAATGCAATGAAAAAATTCCTGGTGGCGGGACTCGAACCCACGAACCTCGCTATCGCGGCAAGGCGCTCAACCGCTGAGCCAACCAGGTCCCAGTCAGCCATCACGAATTTTGTCATTGCTTGTTATCTACTTATACACAGACGCCCTCTATTAGCTTTCTTCTAATAACTCTTATACGAGTGAAGTCAGAAGTCCTAGTTTCTAATACTAGATGGCAGAGGAGTCTGTTTTTTGTTTTTACTTTTTTCAGTATTTTTATATTTATGCATATTTTTTTAAAAATCCTTTTATAGGATAATCTTATATTAAATTTTTAAAGATAAAAATGCAATGAAAAAATTCCTGGTGGCGGGACTCGAACCCACGAACCTCGCTATCGCGGCAAGGCGCTCAACCGCTGAGCCAACCAGGTCCCAGTCAGCCATCACGAATTTTGTCATTGCTTGTTATCTACTTATACACAGACGCCCTCTATTAGCTTTCTTCTAATAACTCTTATACGAGTGAAGTCAGAAGTCCTAGTTTCTAATACTAGATGGCAGAGGAGTCTGTTTTTTGTTTTTACTTTTTTCAGTATTTTTATATTTATGCATTTTTTTTTTTATAAATTCCTTTTATAGGATAATCTTATATTAAATTTTTAAAAGATAAAAATGCAATGAAAAAATTCCTGGTGGCGGGACTCGAACCCACGAACCTCGCTATCGCGGCAAGGCGCTCAACCGCTGAGCCAACCAGGTCCCAGTCAGCCATCACGAATTTTGTCATTGCTTGTTATCTACTTATACACAGACGCCCTCTATTAGCTTTCTTCTAATAACTCTTATACGAGTGAAGTCAGAAGTCCTAGTTTCTAATACTAGATGGCAGAGGAGTCTGTTTTTTGTTTTTACTTTTTTCAGTATTTTTATATTTATGCATTTTTTTTATAAATTCCTTTTATAGGATAATCTTATATTAAATTTTTAAAGATAAAAATGCAATGAAAAAATTCCTGGTGGCGGGACTCGAACCCACGAACCTCGCTATCGCGGCAAGGCGCTCAACCGCTGAGCCAACCAGGTCCCAGTCAGCCATCACGAATTTTGTCATTGCTTGTTATCTACTTATACACAGACGCCCTCTATTAGCTTTCTTCTAATAACTCTTATACGAGTGAAGTCAGAAGTCCTAGTTTCTAATACTAGATGGCAGAGGAGTCTGTTTATTGTTTTTATTTTTTTCAGTATTTTTATATTTATGCATTTTTTTTTATAAATTCCTTTTATAGGATAATCTTATATTAAATTTTTAAAGATAAAAATGCAATGAAAAAATTCCTGGCGGGACTCGAACCCACGAACCTCGCTATCGCGGCAAGGCGCTCAACCGCTGAGCCAACCAGGTCCCAGTCAGCCATCACGAATTTTGTCATTGCTTGTTATCTACTTATACACAGACGCCCTCTATTAGCTTTCTTTTAATAACTCTTATACGAGTGAAGTCAGAAGTCCTAGTTTCTAATACTAGATGGCAGAGGAGTCTGTTTTTTGTTTTTACTTTTTTCAGTATTTTTATATTTATGCATTTTTTTTATAAATTCCTTTTATAGGATAATCTTATATTAAATTTTTGAAGATAAAAATGCAATGAAAAAATTCCTGGTGGCGGGACTCGAACCCACGAACCTCGCTATCGCGGCAAGGCGCTCAACCGCTGAGCCAACCAGGTCCCAGTCAGCCATCACGAATTTTGTCATTGCTTGTTATCTACTTATACACAGACGCCCTCTATTAGCTTTCTTCTAATAACTCTTATACGAGTGAAGTCAGAAGTCCTAGTTTCTAATACTAGATGGCAGAGGAGTCTGTTTTTTGTTTTTACTTTTTTCAGTATTTTTATATTTATGCATTTTTTTTTATAAATTCCTTTTATAGGATAATCTTATATTAAATTTTTAAAGATAAAAATGCAATGAAAAAATTCCTGGTGGCGGGACTCGAACCCACGAACCTCGCTATCGCGGCAAGGCGCTCAACCGCTGAGCCAACCAGGTCCCAGTCAGCCATCACGCATTTTGTCATTGCTTGTTATCTACTTATACACAGACGCCCTCTATTAGCTTTCTTCTAATAACTCTTATACGAGTGAAGTCAGAAGTCCTAGTTTCTAATACTAGATGGCAGAGGAGTCTGTTTTTTGTTTTTACTTTTTTCAGTATTTTTATATTTATGCATTTTTTTTATAAATTCCTTTTATAGGATAATCTTATATTAAATTTTTAAAGATAAAAATGCAATGAAAAAATTCCTGGTGGCGGGGTTCGAGTCCCGCCACCAGGAATTTTTTCATTGCAAAAGTAAAAACAAGTTATTAGAAGAAAGCTAATAGAGGGCGTCTGTGTATAAGTAGATAACAAGCAATGACAAAATTCGTGATGGCTGACTGGGACCTGGTTGGCTCAGCGGTTGAGCGCCTTGCCGCGATAGCGAGGTTCGTGGGTTCGAGTCCCGCCACCAGGAATTTTTTCATTGCATTTTTATCTTTAAAAATTTAATATAAGATTATCCTATAAAAGGAATTTATAAAAAAAAAATGCATAAATATAAAAATACTGAAAAAAGTAAAAACAAAAAACAGACTCCTCTGCCATCTAGTATTAGAAACTAGGACTTCTGACTTCACTCGTATAAGAGTTATTAGAAGAAAGCTAATAGAGGGCGTCTGTGTATAAGTAGATAACAAGCAATGACAAAATTCGTGATGGCTGACTGGGACCTGGTTGGCTCAGCGGTTGAGCGCCTTGCCGCGATAGCGAGGTTCGTGGGTTCGAGTCCCGCCACCAGGAATTTTTTCATTGCATTTTTATCTTTAAAAATTTAATATAAGATTATCCTATAAAAGGAATTTATAAAAAAAAATGCATAAATATAAAAATACTGAAAAAAGTAAAAACAAAAAACAGACTCCTCTGCCATCTAGTATTAGAAACTAGGACTTCTGACTTCACTCGTATAAGAGTTATTAGAAGAAAGCTAATAGAGGGCGTCTGTGTATAAGTAGATAACAAGCAATGACAAAATTCGTGATGGCTGACTGGGACCTGGTTGGCTCAGCGGTTGAGCGCCTTGCCGCGATAGCGAGGTTCGTGGGTTCGAGTCCCGCCACCAGGAATTTTTTCATTGCATTTTTATCTTTAAAAAATTAATATAAGATTATCCTATAAAAGGAATTTATAAAAAAAAATGCATAAATATAAAAATACTAAAAAAAGTAAAAACAAAAAACAGACTCCTCTGCCATCTAGTATTAGAAACTAGGACTTCTGACTTCACTCGTATAAGAGTTATTAAAAGAAAGCTAATAGAGGGCGTCTGTGTATAAGTAGATAACAAGCAATGACAAAATTCGTGATGGCTGACTGGGACCTGGTTGGCTCAGCGGTTGAGCGCCTTGCCGCGATAGCGAGGTTCGTGGGTTCGAGTCCCGCCAGGAATTTTTTCATTGCATTTTTATCTTTAAAAATTTAATATAAGATTATCCTATAAAAGGAATTTATAAAAAAAAATGCATAAATATAAAAATACTGAAAAAAATAAAAACAATAAACAGACTCCTCTGCCATCTAGTATTAGAAACTAGGACTTCTGACTTCACTCGTATAAGAGTTATTAGAAGAAAGCTAATAGAGGGCGTCTGTGTATAAGTAGATAACAAGCAATGACAAAATTCGTGATGGCTGACTGGGACCTGGTTGGCTCAGCGGTTGAGCGCCTTGCCGCGATAGCGAGGTTCGTGGGTTCGAGTCCCGCCACCAGGAATTTTTTCATTGCATTTTTATCTTCAAAAATTTAATATAAGATTATCCTATAAAAGGAATTTATAAAAAAAATGCATAAATATAAAAATACTGAAAAAAGTAAAAACAAAAAACAGACTCCTCTGCCATCTAGTATTAGAAACTAGGACTTCTGACTTCACTCGTATAAGAGTTATTAAAAGAAAGCTAATAGAGGGCGTCTGTGTATAAGTAGATAACAAGCAATGACAAAATTCGTGATGGCTGACTGGGACCTGGTTGGCTCAGCGGTTGAGCGCCTTGCCGCGATAGCGAGGTTCGTGGGTTCGAGTCCCGCCACCAGGAATTTTTTCATTGCATTTTTATCTTTAAAAATTTAATATATATGTATACCTACATATTTTAAATCCACTAGTATTTTATATGCGAAAGTGTCTATCAGGGTGAATTTGAAAGGATGTACTTTGAGCTAATATGAGGTTCTGCTATAAAATCTAACAACTTTTCATATTATATGTCGCAAATGAAAAAAAAAATTACTTCCCCATACAAATTGATAATTTTAACGTTACTAGTTTGTATGGAGAAGGCCATTTTTTTTTCTTTTGCGATACATGGTTCCATGGGAAAGTTGTTTGATTTGATTATATTAGCCCAAAGTATATCCTTTCAAAGTTATTGAGTCTATTCAAAACATCGCGACGAGCTAGCCACTTGTTCGGTGTAGACTCATACCATCGGCTACGACGAGGTGGGATTAAAACCCCTCCGCTGGTTACCTTGGGGCCCGTCATGATATGTGTGTGTATTACAATTGTATATCGTTAAATAATTATTAATCTTTGATGATCTCTATAAATCCCAAAATATTTGGTTTATATCGATAAGTTACTCGTTTATATTTGTTGTCGGTGGCAACACTATCGAAACTATTAAGTATGCAATTTAATATTTAGCTTTTTATAATAAAAAAAACAATACCCTTCATAAACACGCGCACACATTCATGTTTGACAATAGCTAACTTGTTTTTCTCAAGCAGTTTTTAAGTGTCGGACGCGTTAAGCTGCACCGGTATCGTACTATTATGAAACAATTTATGTATCATGCTTACTCCATTGGCGCGGGGCGCGTTTTTTTAGCTTCATGGGTGTAACCCTCAATAACCCTTCTGTAAACTACAGTCTAAAATTTAAACACAACTGCCTTAGTTTTAAAGAAAATATCACTTTTTTGCCCCACCATGTACTAAAAATTATTACATCGCCCAACTTTAACTGACTGTACTGAAAAAAAATATGTATGTACTATGCTATTTCGGAAAGTTAAAGATGGAAAATAATTAATAAAGAAACACTACCAGGCCAAAAAATTGAGACATAATTGTTGGTTAAAGTTTTAAATAAAATGCATAATTGATATTAAAAGTTTATTCAACTTATAGCAAATGCTTAAATTGTTTGCCTTGAGCTACAATACAGGCCCTACATCTTCTTAAAAAAGATCGTTTTATTAATCGAGCGTATCCTCCAGTATTTATGACTTCAACGGCATCCGCAATTTTTTGGCGCAGCTCGACTATGTCTTGAATTGGTTTCGAGTAAACTTTTTCTTTTCGCAAGAAAAGAAAAAGCAATCCCCAGAAAAAGTAATCCAACGGATTTAAATCAGGTGAACGGGCTGGCCATGAAATTGATCCAGACCACTCTATCCACCTATCTGGGTATCCTTAATTCAAAAATTCTCTGACTGGGCGAGCATAATGAAGGCTACGTTCGCACGAGCGCTTTTTCGATGTTTTTACGCGTGTTAATTATTATTTAATTATTATTGTTAATTCATTTATTGAGCAAAATCTTAGCCTAGGTACAAAATTTAAAATCTTAATCCTATATAATATACAAATTAGGCTGGTTTCTATTTTAAAAGTAGCCCTAGGCCTTCTACTAGGTAGGAGTACCTGTGCTATGAGGACCCAGTTCCACCCTACACAGCGGTGTAGTTAAAATGCTTGTAATAATATTACTTACTTTACAAAACGTATTAAAAATTAAAATCTTTGTTAATAATGGTTAAAAATAAATGATATTAAAATAAATAAATTTTATATTTAATAGATAAATAAATAACAAATATATATTCACATACATACATAGATATACATTTATACACTAATACCTACATTCATATATACTTATATATTATATACATATATATACATAAATAGACGCATACATAGATTAAGCAGGTAAGTCATAGTGAAAATATTATAAACTTGTATAAATGGGAAGATATAATATGATTGGGGCAGTGTAGCGTGAGTGAAATATAATAAAAATAAGTGCTCTTCATCCCGTAATATATATATATATATATATATATATATATATATATATACATCTCGCTATACATTTGGCGTCCGACATGCTTTAAATTTGCATTTAATCTGGCATCCACCGATATTTGACGTCCGTATACGGACGTCAAATAGCCTAAGACCGGGAACGTGCCCCCACACCTCAGTCCTGCCTCCTATCAAAAATAAGGTGGAAGCTAAATTTACTCGGTTTTAACTGATTTTGGGTATCAAAAGTTCGGCGAAGTACCGCCAGAGGCGCTGCTCTGTGTATATCATCCGCAAGGTATATTGCAATTTAATTCTGGCATCTAATGGCTTCCGGCCGATGGCCTTGTATTGTCCGTCATTTCGTGCAGACGTATTAGTGGCGTTCGGACGTCCATAACGTATTGAATTTACAACGAGTGCTCGAAGCCAACGAACACTGAATCTCGTTTTGAAGAAAGGTAAGTAACTTTATAATTTATGTATTACCTTGCCTGAAAATTAATATCATTGTGTTACATTTCATATTTTATCAAATAGGTACTTGTAAATCAACCATAATAGTTGAAATTACAACTACTTATAAGACGATCTTATAATTTAAAAAAAATGTTTATTTTGTCGTGACTAGTGGATATAGTGAATAGGATTGAAAGGGGTGAATTATGAATTATGATACTTATTATGATATTTATAAGAGGGCGACCTAGGCGAACATTAGACACACATTATATTAATACACATTACAGTGGAAACCCTAAACACCACAGTTATCACACCAAACAATAAATTTTGCATCCCAGTCTTACCTACTTAATAAAAAAATAACCAGTCTTACTGCTGAGTGCTCGTCGCATCGAGTCGGGTCTTCGGTCTTTTACGAGCTCGGGCACCCGAGCAGTGCTCGAGCTCATAAAAGACCGAAGTAAAGATCACACCATTACATCTTACATCCCACTCTCACTCGTTGGACAAATAACTAGTCTCACTACTCGCCGTGTCTCTGCCCGCGGTCAACGAACTTGGCCACTGCTCGGGTTATCGTGGGGTATCTCGCTCGCGCTCGCGTGATTACGGCTAGATTTTATTTTCTTCTCTCTCTACCAACAACTCTGCGTATGATCATTCTAATCTCAAAAAGTAATTCCATCGATTTCAATTTAGTAATTTATCAATAATAGTTAAGGTGTTTTTTTTTTTTGTATAATTAATATAAATTTTATTTTTGTTTGCCGGCTAAGCAAATTGGATAAAACAACTGCGTATAATTTTTATTGTGCACAATAAAAATTATACGCAGTTGTTTTATCCATATTATTTCACACATTCCATGGAATGTGTGAAATAAAAATAAATTTGTCGTGGGAGTAGGCAGGGGTGGTGTTGGAGTTTGAAACCCCTCCCCGAAAAAAAATATTGGTGTCGATATGATTGTTTAGATATAATAGGTGATATTGTCGGTGACTTTATTTTTATACTAAATCATGCTTGCCCGTGGCCTGTTTAATTTTATTATGAAATAATATGCCAAACAAACATTTGGTGGGATTTTAAGCCAAATTAATAACTTAATCGAACGCTTGCATAGATAGGTAGGTACCTGGGTAGAATTATTATTTCTTTACTTGCATTCGTAAGTAGTAATATGATTTAAAGGCTTAGCCTATGTCGCATCAAAATTAACTCTCTGTTAATGTAATGATTAAATTAATAAATGGCGACGAATGTACCAATTTTATTGTGCAGTTCGAATGACAGCTGGTACATTCGACGCCATTTTTGATTTTAATCGTTACATTACGTTAACAGGCACTTGGATGCAACCGGCCCTTAGGGTGAGTTGTATGACCGCAGTTTGACGATTACTTGGCTTCACACAGCACAACAATGATTTATTCATTTGGTAAATATTTACAATATGACATCAGAATATTTATTGATTATTCGACTTCATTCTAAAAGATGTATCAATAGGTATAATAAAGTCAAAATAATTACTTAATAGATCTTCCGACTTCATTCTAAAAGATGTATCAATAGGTATAATAAAGTCAAAATAATTACTTAATAAAACTTCCGACTTCATTATAAAAGATGTATCAATAGGTATAATAAAGTCAAAATAATTACTTAATAAATCTTCCGACTTCATTCTAAATAATGTATCAATAGGTATAATAAAGTCAAAATAATTACTTAATAAATCTTCCGACTTCATTCTAAAAGATGTATCAATAGGTATAATAAAGTCAAAATAATTACTTAATAAATCTTCCAATGTCATAAAGTAAAATTATACCAATAATTTAAATGATAGTATGTATGTATGATGCTTAAAGGTAATTAATTGTAAACAGTATGTTAGTTCTAATTAAGAAAGCAAGTTAGTTGGTTTTATGACTATTTTTGTGGACTAAAATTTATTTACCGCTAATATTAACTATTATTCTGTATTTTAACATTTTATATTTGTTTAGTTCTTCATTCTATCTTACTGTGTCTTGTACAATACTTCCCAGATATAAAAACTCATTTATTCAACATTCATTCCACATAAATTTTACATCCACTTGCATTCTCGCATATTTCGAATACCTCATATGTATATTTATTTGTAATTTTTTCTTACTACATATTTCATTCATAACCGACAAAGTTTCTTGCAGTGTTCTTGATGAATTCTTCAATAAAATAGCATCACCAGCAAAGCACTTAATAATAATGTTGTTCAATATCCTACTTGCAGTGTTCTTGATGAATTCTCCAATAAAATAGCATCACCAGCAAAGCACTTAATAATAATGTTGTTCAATTTCCTACTTGCAGTGTTCTTGATGAATTCTCCAATAAAATAGCATCACCAGCAAAGCACTTAATAATAATGTTGTTCAATTTCCTACCATCTCTTTAATTTTTAATTCTTTTAAAACAACTATCTAAATATTAAATTCTTGATTTCCAAGCCACATATAATTTTAGGATATTGTGATACTTTTTAAAGTATATTTTTGTTTAATTATACTGGATAGTTTTTTATTTTACTTTTTATTATTGAATATTTTTTTATATAATGTACCTACTTAGATATTGGAGTTCCTTATTTTCATTAATGATATTGTGCAGGTGATATCCAAGGAATGTCTCGTCCTTCTTTTTGCCGATGATGTGAAGCTGGCAACATCCGTACAAACTCAGCAGGATTTTGAGCGGATGTATACATCAGATATACCAATGGAGTATCGAGAACTGTCTTGATCTGAACATAGAAAAATGTTCAATTATGACATTTTCTCGATCCCAAAGTCGTATCGGTTACCCTTATACGCTAGAGAAAGCCCAGCTTACGCGCATTTTGGATACGGTCTGGGATATCGGAGTTCTGTTCAGAAGTGATCTAACATTCCACACTCATATAATCAAAATGTGTTTGCACACATTTTGATTATATAACTCTTGCGAGTTAGAAAGAACTTAGTATGGGTAATGACGCAAACACGAGACTTTTCTGATCCTGGAACCCTGGTAGTGTTGTACAACTCAAATGTCCGGAGCATATTGGAGTTCAACTCCATTTTATGGAATCCGAGGGTAGGTACTTACACCCTTATGGTAGAAAAGGCGCAGAAAAGGTTTTTAAGATGTTTGTATAATAAGACTTAGGGTACAGGGTACTATCCATTTATGTATCCTACTTTGTTTCTATTGGGTATGGTATGCTCAACTTTAATTCGTTAGCAGTTCGTCGTAATAAGGCTTTAGTGTTATATATTTTAGATATATTAAGGGGAAAAAGTTACATACCCACTATATTACAACAATTATGTGTTTGTACCAGATAGGTACAAACACTGTTTGCTGAGGTAAGGGCTCGCACACATCTCTTACAAAGTGCACCAATTCCCCGCGCAATCAGTTTTATGAATAAAATCGTACAGAACTGTAAGGAGTTTGATATATTTGCTTCATCTGAGACTGAGACGAAAAGAGTTGTCCTGAGGTACTTGGAGCCATTATAATTTAAAGAATTGTATTAGTTAGATAATTCTGTAATGTACATTTTTTCTATTAAATTAATTTATAAAGTGTCCTAGTATTGTGTGACTGTTTTGCATTATATTAAATTGATTTGAATAAATGATTATTTTTTCTTTATTTTTATTACTCACCTTATGGAAGTTTATATGCAATATAAACTATTATCAAAATTTTACCAACTCCCACACTTGTCGTCGAATTGCTGACTAAACAATAGACTGATGTTCGCATTAACTATTATTTCTTCTGTGGCATTACTCGCGTATGTCAGTAGCTCGACTTACCAGGGGGTAAATTACGAACTATGATCGTCTTCGGCAACAAGATTTTAGTAAAATTAAATTTCTTGTCGCCGAAGACGACAAGAAATATCAGTTTTATTCCCTTGAATATAGAGTTTAAATTCCAATACTCACACATAATCAAATATGAAGAATTTGTTTATTCAAGATGGCGGCATTATTAAAACCAACCAAATAAAACTATATGTCTATCGGAATAGAACTGATATTTTTATATTTTATGCGTCTAGCTAGACGCCCAAATACAAAATATACCTGCTATAATATTCAGTGAATTCAAATTGTATTCAAACTAAATGGAGCTCTAATGTGAATGTGTTTAAAATATTTAGCGAATAAACAATATACATGGGACCTCGCTTAAACTGATTTTATGATAGACGCCACTAAAATGTAAAAATATATTCAAATATACATGTAATATACGAGGAAGCCAAAATGACCATTAAATGAAATGGGGTTTAAAAGGCTTAAAAATTGTATGTATGTTAGATAAAAATGTATATAATAAAAAACACAATATTGCGAAATAATATTAATACCACTGAATTAGTACTCTAAATATACACCAATATTCATTAACAAAATCAAAATAAATCCACTAGAAATGGTGGACGTCATAATAATGGAGTTGGAAAGGACGCCAAAAATCATAAAATCAGTTTAAGCGAGGTCCCATGTATATTGTTTATTCGCCAAATATTTTAAACACATTCACATTAGAGCTCCATTGAGTTTGAATACAATTTGAATTCACTGAATATTATAGCAGGTATATTTTGTGTTTGGGCGTCTAGCTAGACGCATAAAATATAAAAATATCAGTTCTATTCCGATAGACCTATAGTTTTATTTCGTTGGCTTTAATAATGCCGCCATCTTGAATAAACAAATTCTTCATATTTGATTATGTGTGAGTATTGGAATTTAAACTCTATATTCAAGGGAATAAAACTGATATTTCCATATGGGGGTAAATTACAAGCTATGATCGTCTTCGGCGACAAGAAGT
Source organism: Monopis laevigella (assembly GCA_947458855.1). Lineage (NCBI taxonomy): Eukaryota > Metazoa > Arthropoda > Insecta > Lepidoptera > Tineidae > Monopis > Monopis laevigella. Next base: position 7,835,433 of record OX381581.1, on the reverse strand, counting down.
TTAATTTTACTAAAATCTTGTTGCCGGAGACGATCATAGTTCGTAATTTATCCCCTGGTAAGTCGAGCTACTGACATACGAGTAATGCCACAGAAGAAATAATAGTTAATGCAAACATCAGTCTATTTTTTAGTCAGCAATTGGACGACAAGTGTGGGAGTTGGTAAAATTTTGATAATAGTTTATATTGCATATAAACTTCCATAAGGTGAGTAATAAAAATAAAGAAAAAATAATCATTTATTAAAATCAATTTAATATTTCAATATCAATATTGGTCCGAGTCGGAATAATATTATTTAAAGAATCTCATTATATGTGTAATATTAATTTAACAATGATGCCGAGTACCTATATATTAAAGATAATGCTAATAATATAATAAATGTCAGTAATTAAAATTTCATTTTATATCTATTTTTGTTCTTCTCTTTATTGTATTAGGGTAAGCAGTTAATTTATATCTGTGTAATTATTATATATTAAATATGTGCAAATAGCGTAATTCATGGTGTATACGGGCTTCTGGGTATCAGCCTAGTACAGTACCTATGTAAAATATATATATATATTGCATTATATAGCTTTTGTTGATACCCGTTTGTATACCTATTGTAAATAAATAAATAAATATAATGCAAAACAGTCACACAATACTAGGACACTTTATAAATTTATTTATTTATTTAATAGAAAAATTGTACATTACAAAATTATCTAACTAATACAATTCTTTAAATTATAATGGCTCCAAGTACCTGAGGACAACTCTTTTCGTCTCAGTCTCAGATGAAGCAAATATATCAAACTCCTTACAGTTCTGTACGATTTTATTCAGAAAACTGATTGCGCGGGGAATTGGTGCACTTTTGTAAGAGATGTGTGCGAGCCCTTACCTCAGCAAACAGTGTATGGCCGCGCACGCACAGTACCTATCTGGTACAAACAGATAATTGTTGTAATATAGTAGGTATGTAACTTTTTCCCCTTAATATATCTAAAATATATAACACTAAAGCCTTATTACGACGAACTGCTAACGAATCAAAGTTGAGCATACCCAATAGAAACAAAGTAGGATACATAAATGGATAATACCCATAAGTCTTATTATACAAACATCTTAAGAACATTTTCTGCACCTTTTTTACCATAAGGGTGTATGTACCTACCCTCGGATTCCATAAAAAGGAGTTGAACTCCAATATGCTCCGGACATTTGAGTTGTACAACACTACCAGTGTTCCAGGATCAGAAAAGTCTCGTGTTTGCCTCATTACCCATCCTAAGTTCTTTCTAGCTCTTGCACACATTTTGATTATATGAGTGTGGAATGTTAGATCACTGCTGAATAGAACTCCGAGATCTCGGACCGTATCCAAAAACAAAATGCGCGTAAGCTGGGCTTTCTCAGGCGTATAAGGATAACCGATACGACTTTGGGATCGAGAAAAAGTGATAATTGAACATTTTTCTATGTTCAGATCAAGACAGTTCTCGATATTCCATTGGTGTATCTGATGTATACACTGCTGGAACCGCTCACAATCCTGCTGAGTTTGTACGGATGTTGCCAGCTTCACACCATCGGCAAAAAGAAGGACGAGACATTCCTTGGGTATTACCTGCACAATATCATTAATGAAAATAAGGAACTCCAATATCTAATTAGGTATATAAAATTATATAAAAAAATATTAAATAATAAAAAACTATCCAGTATAATTAAACAAAAAAATACCTACTTTAAAAAGTATCACAATAAAAAACGCTTAAAAAATATAGACTTCTTGTTATAAAAAAAGTTACGTATGAAACGTAAATACAATTAATAAAAAATAATGTTCACAATTAAAAGTCAAAGACAAAAACGCTTATAATACTAGGGATTGTTTGACTCAGGAAATATAAAGAACAAAATAGGTAGAAGATACTACCTATCTTTATTCTATCTTTTTATGATTTAGATGAATCAGCATAGGCAAATTGTAATTTGTTAAAACCCCAATCACGGCCAGGTTTATGAATGTGGAGGAAGTGATAGTATCTTGTCAGAGCCGTAGAAAATGGCGTTTTAACTATCTCTGCCTACCTTCCAGCATGATGTATGTAACTTTATTGGTTGTAAGAAGTTGTTGTAGTAATTATTTTATGAACTAAAAACGGTAGAAGCTCTTCCGATAAATGAACCTAAAATTATATGTGGCTTGGAAATCAAGAATTTAATATTTAGATAGTTGTTTTAAAAGAATTAAAAATTAAAGAGATAGTAGGAAATTGAATAACATTATTATTAAGTGTTTTGCTGGTGATGCTATTTTATTGGAGAATTCATCAAGAACACTGCAAGAAACTTTTTCGGTAATGAATAAAATATGTAGGAAGAAAGGATTACAAATAAATATATAGAAGGCTAAATTTATGGTATTTGAAATATGTGAGAATGCAAGTGAAAGTAAAATTTATGTGGAATGAATGTTGAACAAATGAGTTTTTATATCTGAGAAGTATTGCACAAGACACAGTAAGATAGAGATGTATGGATGGAGATAGTGAATGCGAGAAATAAGGTAAATGGTCCATTTAATGATATTATGCGCAATAGCATTATTTCCCTAACAGCCAGGAAAATTGTGCAAAATAGTTTTCTTCTCCCGAGACTTAAGTATGGATGTGAAACATGCAATAAAAGTTGAGAGAAAGAAGTAGAACGGTTGTTGATGTTGTATCAAATATTGAAAGAGGTATGTCATGGTGGTTCGGTCATGTTGAACGTATAGACGCTGAATAAAGAACTAAACAAATATAAAATGTTAAAATACAGAATAATAGTTAATATAAGCGGTAAATAAATTTTAGTCCACAAAAATATTCATAAAACCAACTAACTTGCCTTCTTCATTAGAACTAACATACTGTTTACAATTAATTACTTTTAAGCATCATACATACATACTATCATTTTATTTTATTCTAAAACAGTTTATTAGTTTTAATTAAGAAGGCAAGTTCCTGCGATGATCACTGCACCAGAACTGAAATTTACTTACTGCTTTAATTATTGGTATAATTTTACTTTATGACATCGGAAGATTTATTAAGTAATTATTTTGACTTTATTATACCTATTGATACATCTTTTAGAATGAAGTCGGAAGATTTATTAAGTAATTATTTTGACTTTATTGTACCTATTGATACATCTTTTAGAATGAAGTCGGAAGATTTATTAAGTAATTATTTTGACTTTATTTTACCTATTGATACATTATTTAGAATGAAGTCGGAAGATTTATTAAGTAATTATTTTGACTTTATTATACCTATTGATACATCTTTTATAATGAAGTCGGAAGTTTTATTAAGTAATTATTTTGACTTTATTATACCTATTGATACATCTTTTAGAATGAAGTCGGAAGATTTATTAAGTAATTATTTTAACTTTATTATACCTATTGATACATCTTTTAGAATGAAGTCGAATAAACAATAAATATTCTGATGTCATATTGTAAATATTTACCAAATTAATAAATCATTGTTGTGCTGTGTGAAGCCAATTAATTAGTATTTCAGTTATTTAAATCGGATAGGTAAATATTTTTTATATTCATACAGCCACACTAAAACATTAAAAAATCAAATATTTTTACTTTTTAATATTAATTAAGATATGTGGTCGTCAAACTGCGGTCATACAACTCACCCTAAGGGCCGGTTGCATCCGAGTGTCTGTTAAGTAATGTAACGATTAAAATCAAAAATGGCGTCGAATGTACTAGCTGTCATTTGAACTGAACAATAAAATTGGTACATTCGTCGCCATTTTTTAATTTAATCATTACATTAACAGAGTATTCAATTTGATGCGACATAGGCATCAAATTGAATACTCATTAAATCGTATTACTACTTACGAATGCAAGTAAAGAAATAATGATTCTACCCAGGTACCGTTCGATTACGTTATTAATTTGGCTTAAAATCCCACCAAATGTTTGTTTAGCATATTATTTCATAATAAAATTAAACAGGCCATTGCCCATTGCCCGTGTTTATTTAGTCATGATTTAGTATAAAAATAAAATCATCGTCAATATCACCTATTATATCTAAACAATCATATCGACACCAATATTTTTTTTCGGGGAGGGGTTTCAAACTCCAACACCACCCCTGCCTACCCCCAGACAAATTTATTCTTATTTCATACATTCCACAATAAAAATTATACGCAGTTGTTTTATCCAATTTGCTTGGCCGGCAAACAAAAATAAAATTTATATTAATTATACAAAAAAAATATATATAATCACCCTAACTATTATTGATAAATTACTAAATTAAAATCGGAATTACTTTTTGAGATTAGAATGATCATACACAGAGCTGTTGGTAAAGAGAGAAGAAAATAAAATCTAGCCGTAATCACGCGAGCGCGAGCGAGATACCCCACGACAACCCGAGCAGTGGCCAAGTTAGTTGACCGCGGGCAGAGACACGGCGAGTGAGACTAGTTATTTGTCCAACGAGTGAGAGTGAGATGTAAGATGTAATGGTGTGATCTTTAGACCCGACTCGATGCGACGAGCACTCAGCAGTACGACTGGTTATTTTTTTATTAAGTAGGTAAGACTGGGATGCAAAATTTATTGTTTGGTGTGATAACTGTGGTGTTTAGGGTTTCCACTGTAATGTGTATTAATATAATGTGTGTCTAATGTTCGCCTAGGTCGCCATCTTATAAATATCATAATAAGTATCATAATTCATAACTCACCCCTTTCAATCCTATTCACTACATCCACTAGTCACGACAAAATAAATAATTTTTATAAAATTATAAGATCGTCTTATAAGTAGGTGTAATTTCAACTATTATGGTTGATTTACAATTACCTATTTGATAAAATATGAAATGTAACACAATGATATTAATTTGCAGGCAAGGTAATACATAAATTATAGAGTTACTTACCTTTCTTCAAAACAAGATTCAGTATTCGTTGGCTTCGAGCACTCGTTGTAAATTCAATACGTTATGGACGTCCGAACGCTACGAATACGTCTGCACGAAATGACGGACAATACAAGGCCATCGGCCGGAAGCCATTAGATGCCAGAATTAAATTACAATATACTTTGTGGATGATATACACAGAGCAGCGCCTCTGGCGGTACTTCGCCGAACTTTTGATACCCAAAATCAGTTAAAACCGAGTAAATTTTGCTTCCACCTTATTTTTGACAGGGGGCAGGACTGAGGTGTGGGGGCACGTTCCCGGTCTTAGGCTATTTGACGTCCGTATACGGACGTCAAATATCGGTGGATGCCACATTAAATGCAAATTTAAAGCATGTCGGACGCCAAATGTATAGCGAGATGTATATATATATATATATATATATATATATATATATATATATATATATTATACGGCATGTGACTTTGCATCTACCTGATAGTAAGTAGACCTATCAAGTCCATGAATGGGGTCGATACGTTGATCAATATTTTATTTTAGCTTTTACCTTTCAACCATCAAAATTTTCTCAGTGGAATCATAGTCACTGGCCATCAACCACTTGTTTAAAATTTGCTTACATTTATAACTAGTGTATTTATATAAATTGAGTATCTTATTTAGCTTATTATAGATATATGGTCCGAGAAATATTGCTTGTTTTTCACTAAACCGAGTTTTTAGTTGTTTTGTTTTGAATGCTGTAATTATTCGTTTTTTTTAAATAAATAAATTTATAATATTGGGCCTTACCGGGAAGCCACATCGACAAACCGATCGACGAGTCGATGGATAAAAATGTATAGGAAATATTGTCCATGGGTAGAACTCGATCGCCGAGAAACGTCAAATCACATACATTTTATTTTCGCTTTCGATCGATCGACGTTGCGATCGGTATTTCATATAGCTTCCCGGTAGGGCCCATTGTCTTTGGTGTTTTTGTGTTGCTTCAAATATATTGATTTTATGTAAAGTTTCCTTACAGTAAGGAGGTCGAGAATTTTTGAATTTAATTTGTATATTTCAATAATGCTGTAACTGTAGGGTTTAAATTCCATAACCTTGAGCACTGCTCTTTGAGCTCTTTCTAGGATTATTAAAAAACTTTTGCACGCACCTCCCCAGGAAGAACAACAGTAAGTTAGAATTGACTGACACATGGAATGGTATACTGCCTTGATAATTTTTTTATCTGAAATATGTCTGAGCGTTTTAAAAATAAAAAATAGTTTTCTTATTCTACCGGCGAGTTTGTTTATGTGCGGTCTCCATGATAGTCTGTGGTCTATTATAATACCGAGGTACTGGATCTCTTTCACTAATTGAATTTTCAAGCAAGTACAGTTTATTGAGGTATTAGATGTACAGGCACAAGAGAGAAAGATGCAGGAGGTTGGGAACGTTTAGAGATAGAAAAGGGGATGAATTTAGTTTTTTCGAAATTAAGGGTCAAAAGATTTTGGTCTAGCCATCTCATAACTTTTTTTAAACCAGTTTCAGCTGCTAATTTTGCCTCATCCCACATTTTTCCCGTGAAAATAAGGACTGTGTCGTCATCGTAGGTGATTATTTTAGAGCCAGGTAAGGAGAGTTGATATAGGTCATTGATATAGGCCAAAAATAAGGTTGGCCCGACAATACTACCCTGTGGTAAGCCAAAAAGCACCTCTCTCTCTGAGCTGACATCATCTCCAATTTTTACAACCTGTTTTCTCTTAGTGAGATAATCTTTTAAGAGCCCCAGTGAAGTGCCTCGAATCCCCAAGTTTTCCAGTTTTTGTAGAAGAATTGGCACAGAAACGGTTGTTAATTTAAATGTTTCGAATAACCCATATGACTTCTCGGCTATGTGTTCACTTAATGTTTTACTGTAGTATTATAAGAGCCTTATCTATTTTTGAGAAAACCGTACTGAAAAAAAAACAGGGCAACTTAAAGGGGAAACAGCCTATTATATTTACAATTGGTATTTTTTTAAATGAAATAAGTAAAGAAATTTAATATTAATAATATCCTAAGAAGTACTTTAACTAGGTACTTCAGAATGACAATGAGTACGTTCGACGAATTACTAGCCATTATGGGTCCTAAAATAACGCTGCATGATACAAATATGAGATTGCATACACAAACACCCGTTAGGCTACGTTAACGAAACTGTTAAGTGAAAGGGAGGAACAATAAACATAAACAAAAAAAAAGTATTTGATACACAATAATTGTGACCACAGACAATTTACTTTGATTGCACTACTCGTATTTTCAAAGCGTTCGCAGCGAATTCGATGATCTACCTCACGGTCCGAATGGAGATGACACCGCTGTCAGCGCTGACGTTCATAATCACCGGTCCGATTCAAAAAGCGCGATGAGATCGCTCACGGCGCTATTAGCTTGATAATGAATCGGACCAGTGATTAAGCGCGCTCACAAGAACATCACTTGTATCTCCCTCTATCTCGCAACTAAAACATATGCTCCTCTCACTCTGTTTGAATGTCAAATAAAACGCCATAAAAAAATAATGAATTTTAATGTATTTTGTATATTTGTTTACATTAATATTAAAATAAATGAGAACACAACACTTTTAACTATCTACTTAATAATTATTTAAGGAATTTTATCACTTTCCTTGAAAACATGTTTCTAGATAAATGTCATTCTGACAGCGCTCACAGCGATTTCACCCACAAGCAAAATCACTGTAAGTCCAATATGGCGTCTGTAGTGACGTCACTATATATGTCAAATCATCTATCGTTAGCGCGCTTACGCCCAATCGGACCGGTGATGACAGCGCTGACATCGATTTTGTCGTGAATCGGACCGCAAGGTTAATTCGCTTTTTGCTGTGACGTCATCAAAAATCCAAAGCAAAGCGAAGTACTAAAAAAACACCTGTCAAGTAAATTAAGCTAGCTTTGTAAGCCTTTTTTTTTTGCGCTTTCCGCTCGGCGTTTAAAATGGAGCGCGACGGATAAAAAAACTCCCATACAAATTAACGTTTAAATTAACGCGCGTAAAAACGTCGAAAAAGCGCTCGTGCGAACGTAGCCTAAGCGCGTGTATGTGTAGGTATGCAATCTCATATTTGTATTATGCAGCGTTATTCTAGACCCACAATGGCTAGTAATTCGTCGAACGTATTCATTGTCATTCTGAAGTACTTCTCAGAATATTTTTTTTTTAATTCATAAAAAAAATACCAATCATAATTAGGTATTCAGTACGGTTTGCAATTGTTTAGCCAACGACTATTAATCCACCCATAGCTTTTTCATAGTTAAGTTTGTAGGATATTAATATGCCAAATTGTACCAATTTTGTAGAATATATAAGTATTAGTTGTGATCTTAAGTGTGAGAAGTATAGCATTTAAGCAGTGATCTCAGTGTTTGTGTTATCTCAATTAATCCCTTAACCTTTTATAAAATGGCGGTACCCATTTTATCGTTGGTTTTTCTTTGTCTTCGCTCGACGTTGGCAGAACTATACATGAAACTAGTAATAATAGGGAACTGTTACAAATTGTCTTATAAAGTAAAAAGTCACGTACATGTATCTGTCTCGCTCGCACTCATTTAAATCTATATATGGCAAAGAGATAAATGGCTATTTTTTGTTTCTTAAATTTATTATTGAAATGTCAAAACTGTTCGTTGGGGCCATATTTTGTTCTCACTTTTTTTTTAATGTGACTGTTTTCAACATGGATCATAAAATCTTTTCTCATTTTAATAATTGGTTTAGTGATGTACGTACTTTTTTTTTAACGAATACTTATTTATATATTTTTTTAAATTACACATATACTTATTCGCGCCGGAATATATTTGTCCTAAGTATTCTAAAATAAATATATTTAAAATAAAAACTCGCGACTCGTGGTGATGACAGACGGCGGGTTATGAGCAAATTTCAAACATGTTGGATCGCCGACGGGCTTTCTCGGCGGTTTTTAAAAACTGTTAATTAAACTGTTAATATTTTTTTATTTTAATAAAATAGTACAATTTTTTTTAAAGAAACTTTAAAAAACATAAATACTTAAGTAATACTAATAAAATTAAAACTATACCTAAATTAAAACATAATAATAATAATTAAAAAAAAACCCTTTATAACAAAGATCCTATAAAAAAATATATTAATATAAGATTATTTTAATTAGTTGTAAGAGAGGATGAATTCGTGTTTTCAAGTTGACGGCATTTTTATAGTATGAGAATTTCAATTAAAAAGTATAAAACTTTCTGTAAGTAATGCTTCTAAAATATAATTTAATATTAATATTAGCAAAAGAAAAAATCCAAAAAAGAATCGATTATTGAACATTCAATCAGGTAAAATTATTATCAACAAGTGTCCCACCTCTAGTTGTGTGGCCGCCATCTTCTGTTCTCACTGGAAAGTCGATTTAAGGCAAAAGGGCGCCTCCCTATTATATACCTCCATGGGACTATACCTTATGTTTGCATACGGTTATGTCACCAGTCCTTTCTCAACCCTAGACCTTTTCCAATTCTCTTCCATCCTATTATCCCTTTCACTAATAATAAATATTTTTAAACTACCCACCACTAGACATTGACCAAATTTCCCAGAATGCTAAAATGCCATTAAAAAAAATATAAATAGTCTGTGATAAAAAGGTGGCATGGTTGAATAACCTTTGCCTTTCCAATTGTGGAAAAACAAAAAAAAAATAGTCCACGATTTTGACAAATTTTGGGAAAAAGCAAGTTCAGCAGTGGGTTGGGTTAATATTGAGTGTTTTTATTTTATAAACGTAACAAAATGTCAATTCGGTTTAGTCCTGCCCTTAAAGAATTAAGGATTCACTTATGCCAAACAAACAAACAATCAGCAGGCGTAAGGTAATGTTGTTATTTGTTGATTACATAAACACTAACCTACAGATTTACTTTATTTTTGTATTATTTTTCAGGGAATTTATTCAGAAACACTATGTAAATATTAAACGTGAAAATCCTACTTTTCCTATTCTTATTCGTGAATGCAGTGGAGTGCAACCGAGACTATGGGCTAGATATGGTAAGGGGTTCAATAAAATAAATTTTGAATCCATTTAAAACTGGTACTGAGGCATAGTAAACCCCCGAGCATTCTATACCTTTGTAACGGTAAAAAAAGACTTGACCATACCTATATTTTTAGCTGTTGACCATACCTATATTTTTCTAAGCGATGAGAAGGGTAAGAACCCTCTTTTTTTATAAAGGTCAAGTGACAGGTATTTTAAATAAAATTAAGTACCCAGACATGGTTATAAAAACCACCACCTTTAAGTTAGTATTTCTAAAACAAGTTAATAAATTAATCTATTTATATTTTAAAAAATAGGATATTAAAATTACATTTAATTGGTCTTAACCCTTAAAGTACATATTTTTTTATTTTCACTGGAAAAAATGTATGTATTAGTTTTTAGGATGTTCATTATGGGAAAAATAGTAAAAAAAATATATATCATAATTAAGTGGTTTTATTTTGAAAAAAACATTGTGTTGTTTTAAAACAACATTGGTCCCTCATCTGAAGACATGAAGTATGACCAAAAAAAAAAGAGAACACAGTTATATTTCTGGATATTATATTACAAAAAAAAATTAAGGTATCATTGTTATTCCTAATCATTATGATACTTATAGAAACAGGTTTTAGGTTTTGTGTCCCATAACGAAACTCCACATTTTTTACATTTTTTGTAGGTAAATCCGGAACACCTAGGAAACTTGCACCTTTCTTGTTTTTATTCCAAATATCTAAATGTGAGATTTGATCAAATCTAACATCTTTAGATGGTGCAATCTGGACTTGACCCTTGCGTCTCTTGGTTTCAATCTCAGATTGTAGATTGGAGCTTGGAGGTCGTCCGCGTTTTCCGTAGTTAATGGCCATTCCAGATTTACTCAATGATTCAGCTAACTCTCAAATCAGGCTCTCCAGGCAATTAAAAGTCTCTGCTCCATAGGCATAAAACTGAAATGATCGTTCAGAGAGTCTACAATAGGTCTCACTAGCTATTGTTTGTCATGATCGGGGTGTTCTTTGGGTAGATTTTTATACTAGTCATTGAAATGAAGAGTAGAACACATTTTACAATTTTTTTTCGAGTCATTGTAGTCTTGATGTTCTCATAGCGAAATTTGCCACTCCAGTATAATTTTCTATTAGGATAATAAATGACATAACTATACCCAGGAATTTATTCAATTCATTTTCTGTTACTGTATCAGTGTTTGAAACTTGTTTTTGTTTGGCATACAAATTGGTTTCTTCTACAATTTTCAGTCTCAACTACGTCGTAAAGAAGTACTTAAAAACTTCTAAAGGAGTTTCACATGCCACGAAATCATTAGGCAATTGAGTATTACCTCGAAGGTCCTCGTTGGGGGTAAAAAGGTTCCTTTTCCGCCAAACTACTGGTCTCGATTGGACCGATCTTCTAGAAGAGGATGAAGAAGAATTAGAAACAAAGGGTGGGTCAACCCTATCGTCTTGAACAACTTCATTATCATCTTGAGTAGCACAGTCGAACATTATAGGGGGGTCACTATCATCACATTGAAGAGGAATAACTTCCTCAGATTCTTGACTAGAATCATTATTTATTATGTCCTCTGTTTTATCATATTTGAGTTGGGGTGAAGATCTGTAAAGGGTTTCTTCATCTTCAGACTCAGAGCCAGAGTCAGGTAAGCCATCGTCAAAATAATTCTAGTCAAGTAACAAACTCTCTATGTCTTGTGTCAGCCAATCCACCCATACTGCATAAAGAAATCAAAACATCATTACTTCAAAAAATCACAGAAAAAAAACAAGTAAAGTACCATTGTTGTTTATAAACAACATAACAAAAACTATCTTATTTACGTAATCAAATATATTTTAGGAGCTATTTCGTTATGAAAGTGAAAAAAACAAAGTATAAATAATTAGAATATATTTTTTTATAATACTTACCTGAAATATTTAGGTTTTAGTTTTGATACACAAAAACCACGAGAACGCAAATTTTCACTTTTACCTATTTTCAAATTTTGAATGATCAAAAAGTAGGGTGGACTATAAAAATAAGTGTTGCCACTGAAAAAAAATCAACTAAGCGTGTAAAACCACCTAAACTGTACGGTAAAATGTGATAAATTTAATAGTTTATAGTTTTTTGACGCATTTTGAAATTGTGTTGCTTTAAAACAACAAGGCGTGTTTAAGGGTTAACATTGTATGATATGATATAAGGTTAGCTCACATACATATTAGCTTTAATATTTTACAAGAGGAATACCATTACTAGAAACTCCTGTTTGACTAAGCAGTAAGTTCAGGTATAATTGCACCTAAATTTCAGATTGATAATAATGAGCAATATAATAATTAAATTTCAGATTGATAAAGTATGTTTTTAAGACAGTTCTTTAGTAAGACATATTTTTGACATTTTTGCAGCTAAGGGTATAGAAGATACTGTTTGTTTGTCAGACAAGTCAAGTTCAGATATAGAATGCATTATAACAAACTTAAATAAATAACTGTAACTATTATAATTTATTTCTGGTATTTAGAAAATATACATTAGATTAGTATACATATTTATACATGATTTTTTTAAATTAATATTATGTTTTTTTTTTTTCAGAAAAAGGAGTAGAAAAAAGTTCCACTCTTACAAACTTAGAAGCAAATGATGTCTTAAATGCAGTAAAACAGCTTAACAAATAAACTTGTTATTTAGATACTTAATAGTTGATTAATTTATTAAATCCTAGTTATGTTAAAATAAAACCACTTTTTTAAACATTTTATTTTTTAATTTCTAAAATAAAAATTTATTATAAATAACATCATAATTGCACCTCATTAACCATACCTATAACTGATTGACATCATTTTATACTTATCTAGGTGGCATTCTAAACAGGATAAATTTAAATTGTCACCTGATATCACTTTTCATTTCAATACATAACCAACACATAATTGAGTGCCAAAATTAGGGCTCTATCTATTAATAGATAATATTATCATGACTTTATTATAGAGGGTGAATTGAAAGGTTGTACTTTGAGCTCATATGAGGCTCTACTAAGTAGACCCTCCTATTAGTACAAAGTCACCATGTATATACAAGCTATGCATTTTTTTTTTATTAATAAATATATTTGGCAAGCAACTTCTGATCTAAGTAATCTAAAAATGGTGGCCGAGTTGGTTAGACCTTGGACTTAAAAACACTTAGGTCCCTGTTTCAAATCCCAGTGTGTACCAATGAGTTTTTAATTTAAGAATTTATGTACATTTGTTTGACAACACCACTATAGTGCCTCTGGGAGCACGTTAAGCTGTTGGTCCCGGTTTCACTATACCAACTTGTGAAACTGTTTATAGATGGGTTATTGAGTCTATTCAAAACATCGCGACGAGCTAGCCACTTGTTCGGTGTAGACTCATACCATAAGGAACTCGTGATAATATGTATGTATGTAAAAGTTTTTAGTAAAAACGCTATTAACAAAATTTTTAATTTACCTGAAAACTGGTGAACCCAGACTAAAACCGAAACACGACTAGGTTATCACTTGACAGCTTTTGCAACTGTACCTATTGTGGCTGTATTATATTACTTGGGTACCACACTACAATATATTATGTACTTATCTAATTTTACTACAATTTTATTGTAAATTAATAATTACTAATATTACAAGGTAAAATAAATAAACAATTCGAGATTTGCATCATAATTAGAACAATTCAAAGTGTGAAGCCACAAGGTTTAATTAAACAAATAATCATTTTCATTTAAGTAATTAGTAATGCATTTGAATTGAACATTTTATTCCATTATATGTGTATTTTCACATGTACCCTTTGGTAAAAGTGAATGAACACTATAACAATTTAATTAATTTAAGTAAATCAGACTATTAGTATGGATAATTTAACACGGAGTCTCAATCATTATTAGGAAACCCCTTAAGTTATTTTTAAATCTTTACTACTATAACTCATGATGTAGTCAGTCTATATGTTCACTAAGGCTACATTACTACTAGATGCTTGTCTTGTAATTGCTCTATTTTTTTTCAAAATAACTTTAAATTTATTAAAAACTAAATCACTGAAAAGCTGGTAATCCAAAATGTTCTGGTCTAAACTGAGCAAGAGTTGGTAGGACAATGGTTGCATGTGTAGTCAAATTCTTGTCTAAATGTGGGTCGGGAACCATAACAGATTGCATGCCTGCTGACACTGCAGCAGTCACTCCATGTGGGGAATCTTCAAATACTAAACACTGAAAAATATTTTAAAATGGTTAACATAAGTCCAAAAGGTTGTTTAGTTCAATCTATATTATTGTATTTCTACATGGGGCCTGATTTTTCTAAATGCACAAACAAAATTTGTCAATTTTTCAAAAAATTTGAAAATGAAGACTTAGATTACATATATTAAATTCAATTACATAGGTATATAAAATTAATAAGCCAATATATTAAATTCTGTAGATTTTTTATCTACAGATAGAACCTCTAAACATAAATTCTCTACTTGAAAAATCAATCAACACTTAATATCTGAGTGTAAGAAAGTTTAATTGAAAACTACTATGCAAACTGAATGTTACTTTAGGAATACTATGATATCTAGGATACGGTTTTGTTACTCAATATAATTTCATGGTCTGTCATAAATTGTTTTATTTAAACCAAAACTAAACATTAAAATAAATATCTTTGTTTTAATATACTATTCTTTCTGAGACATTTATAAGAGGTTATGGGCTAATCACCAATTTCCGAAATAATAGAAGATGGGAATGGCAACCAAGGGGAACACCAGAGAATGGAGAGTCATTTTAGTAGTCTACCACCATTTGAGAAGCTAGATGGTCAAGGTAATTATAATACCTGGAATTTCCAAATGGAATTATGTTTATTAAATAAGGATTTATGGCAATATACTTCGACTCTACCTGTCGTAACGGATACTAATGCTTTAAAAAACGATCAACGAGCTAGGGCTAAAATTTGTTTAATGGTAAGAACACATTGTTTAGTACATGTAAGACAAGCCAAGAATGCTAAAGAGGCATGGGATGCTCTACGCACTGTGTTTGAAGATAAAGGCATTAACAACTGATGTAGACTTCTTAGTAAATTCGTAAGTATAAAGTTGGAATCTTTTCAAACTATTCGAGATTATGTAACAGAGCTAATGACAATTTCGCAGCATTTAAGGGATCTTGGAAAAGAAATTGACGATGAGCTATTAGCAACATTGATGTTACAAGGATTGACTGCAGAGTATACACCAATCAGGATTGCAATGGAGAATTCCAATATATTTTTACCAACGGATTATGTTACAACGAAACTAATGCAAATGGACACTGAATATGCAACAACAAGTGGTAGGAGTTCTGCATTTCTATCTAACAAGAAATATCAGAAATACCATAATAATGCAAAAAAAAAAGATGAAGAAACTGGTTAGCTGCTATATTTGTAACGCACCACATAAAGTCAAGTTTTGTCCGCAAAATCCTAATCGGGAGGAGGAGAATCTTCTTTATCGACATTTTCAGCAACTGAAATAATTCATGATGAACCAGTTTGGTTTGTGGATTCCGGAGCATCGCGGCACATGACGAAAAGAAGAGATTGGTTAAATAACTATGTACAAAGTAGTATTAATACAAATATTGTGTGTGCAAATGGAAGCATACTAGAAGGTAAAGGTAGTAGTAGTGTAGGTGATGTTTGCAAAGGGTTAAATATTAATAATGTGATGTATGTACCAAATTTATCAGCGAATTTACTTAGTGTGAGGTGAGTACATTTGTAAAGGGGTATGTAATTATATTTTCTAAGAATGGATATACAATTCGCATATGACCGATGAAAGTGAGATTAAGGGGAATGTGTTTATGACATGTAAAGATAAGGGTGTTTATAAATATTATTCACAGGATCAAACTAGTTTTACGGCAACTGTAAATACTGAAGTTTATACATGGCACAGGAGACTTGGTTACTTAGGTTATAGGAATTTACAGATATTGAGAGACAATATGGCTATTGGGGTAAGTATTCCTAATATTTCTAATAATTTAGAATGTATAGCTTGCTTAAAAGGAAGGCAAACAAAGTTGCCTTTTAAAAATATTTTTTAATACCACCTTCATGGTCATTATATCTGAAGGTTTATTCGCTACTCATGGCAAATAATATTAGTACCTATTTGATTATGATTTTCTTTAGTTTCACTTGGTCTGTATGTTTATAAAATTATTATTGTTGTTAATACATAATTATACTTAAGTTTGCATGGTGTAAAATACTACATAATTCATTTATTCAATATAAAAGTACACATAATTAGTTGCACAATGGGCCCCGCACTAGGTAATCCTGTATCGCGGGCTCCCAAAAAACGATTGACAAAGTAATGGGGTTAGCATTTATGAGACATTTAAAAAAAATTACAATAAATAACAAATCAATTTAAACTAATAACAATAGAGAAAACCTATCTTTATACTACCTTTACATAATAGTATATTTTTTAAATGCCCAATTCATGGAAAGAATAAGTTGTATACCTTTTCAGGTTGTGGTTTATCGGGAAATCTATCTGCAGCCACTAAAAATATATCAGGATGTGGTTTTCCAAACTTAACGTCTGGGTCTGTGCTTCCCATGACCATGTGTTGGAATAACTCAAACAACTTCTTATGTGCAGCCACTTTGGTTTGTACAGATCTCTCACTAGAACTTGTTGCTAGAGCAAAAGGCACCTTACTTTTGTGTAAATGTAATATTAATCGCTCTGCACCTGAAAATTAGTAATATTTATTAGTTTCAATAGGTAGGAGGTCTAACCACTTGGCAACCTAGTTATGTTTCAACATCAGTCAATGAGTTCTCAGGAGACTACTCCATTGATTTCTAGTTGAGGTATCCTACCTTTAAATGGTAGTTTGTTTTGTTGAAAAAAAAATTTGATACCACTACCTATGTACTATATATTATGACACTTATGCATATCTTGAATCATACCTACCATCCAATAGTGGTGTTCCAGCTAACATGGTGTCTCCTAGTTTTAGAAGTTGTTCTCTAAAACCTTCTGGACTGGTTGGCAACTTCAACTCTTTGCATAAAATTTCTGAGAGCCTTTGTTCTGTGCCACCAAGAACCTTCATCATAAGATCATCAGTGTACTTGTGGCCATATTTAGCACACAATTGAGTTATCATTTTCTTGTATACTTGCTCTGTATCTAAAATATAAAGATTATATTAATATTATAAATGCAAAAATGAGTGTTTGTAGAAGATATACTATCCTTGAAGAACTCTTTAGTGAGAGACAATGTTCTTAGCAAACCATGGATTCACCGTGCGGGTGCCGGGTCCATCGCGTGGTTGAAAGGCAGGGGAATGAACTGCAGCGTTCCCGGACTTGAGACCGCGAAGTAGGTTTAAAGGCCTTTTGAACTCTCACCTGCACTGTGTTCACTACCCTCTCTACTCAACCAAATATTATATGATCCTGTTAGCACCATCCTGGAAACACGCTCCATAAAGGTTCCGACGGCTGTTCTCGGAAGGCCAAGATCCTTCAATAGACGGTGCAAAGACTTTGCTGGAATTCCTCTTGCACCAACTTCCACTGCATAAAGTTGAGTTTTAAATCCGTTTCTAGTAATTTCGTTTGTGAGATCAAAATATTTGTTCGACTTGATGTTGTGGTCCTTAGGTATGTTTGTTTCCCACGGAACGGTGAGTTCTATAAGTATTACTTTCTTCAAGCACCGAGAGTACACCAGTATGTCTGGTCTATAGGCTGAAACTGCTAGTTCGTCTGGAATCTTGTAATGTACTTTAAATGTATCCATGAATATTTTCCAGTCTTGTGCTTTGTCCAGGATTGAGAAAGGTTTACTTTGAGTTTTCTTGAGTTGTCCCTCCTTTACAAAAGTAGTCAGTCTTTCATTTGTTGTTAATCCTTTTCTGGCTCTAGCAATACTGAGACTTACAGCTTCACGAATAATTTCTAGAACTTTATCATGTCGGTGCGAATAATGACCTTTTTCAAGGAGAGTTTTGCACCCAGCAAGTATATGTCTGGCAGTCCCTACAGCAACACCGCACAATGTACATGTCTTATCTGTTGCCTTCCCCCATCTTACCAGATTACTCTGGTCAGGTAGGGACATTTGAAAGGCATTCAGATAGAACTTAATAAGTGCCGGAGACCAATCGTACATGAGTGTGCGCCATTTCAGGGCTGGAGGAATACAAACTTCCCCCAAAGTAAGCCATTCATTCTGAACTTCTAGGGTTATTGCGTGAACTCTGTAGCCATGCTCTTCATCATCCCTAAGGAAAGATTTAATAACATCTTTATCACATTCCTTTTTCTTCCAACCTAACCCCCTTTTGCTGATCTGGGCACCGCTCATAAATGATTTATGAAACTGAAGTCTTGACTCCATCTCAGAGGCCAATGAGTCTTTTGGGAGAGATGCAATCAGATTATCCCGAGAGTTACTCAGGATTTGTTGCTTGGTTACACGTAGATGTTTGTACAACTCAGATGGTTTTTTAAAATTCATCCCAAATTGTTGCTGTCACCTGAACAGCGTAGAGGAGTCAGCGCCCTGTGCTAATCCAAGCCAAGACTTAAGTTTTCTTATGACAGTTGCATCCAGATTTACCAGAAGAGTTTTGTTGAAGTCGTATACAAGAAAAGGCCATGTTAGACGAGATGTTAGGTAGTTGTCATAAATCCAAGCTTTCTTGACATTACTAATTGGCTGTTGATCTACCTTGTTGATGTCATTAATAAAGCGTTCCACAACTATATCTAAGGATGGTGTTCTTCCTTTAAAATCGATCCTTCTGCCCAGAAATTTGAAAGGCATGGCTTCCTCTACTGGGGCTACTTTCTGCCCTGCTATGAATAGTTCTGGGTCGTATGACGTAAACCTAGTATTTCGTCTGCCCAGACACAGACAGAAGCATTTTGATGGTTTTGTTCTCATGCCGTTCGACCATACACAGAATTCGTCTACCAGAGTAAGCAAATTCTGGCATTGTTTTGGATTGCGTGTTAGCACTGCTAGGTCGTCTGCAAATGCTAAGATGGACTCCGAATATACATTATTTAACTTGAATCTATATCCCCACTTCTTTTCACTAGTTTTAAGTTTGTCAATTAAGATGTTAATAACAATATTGAAAGCTATTGGTGAGAGGCAACAGCCTTGAAATAGCCCAACATTATATTTAAGAGGGTCTGTGAACCCATCTTTATTTGAACCCATTTTTATATTCATTTTTATTGCTAAGAAGGAGACAAAACCTACTCTAAAGTGTTCTTTAAGGACACATTAAGTTTTTACAAATACCAGTGTTAATGTCCGCTAGATCAATTAGGTAGGTTGGTAAATTGAATCACGGGGGTAAACATAGTATCAATATGAAGCCAGGGGGCTAAGAATAATATTAGTAATGTATATTTCAAGTAAACAAGTACTCATATATTAAAATATGTTATATAATATGATAAACTAATGTTATTATGTTTACCACAGACGTAGTATTGCTTGCCAAGCAAGATTCTAGGTTGTGCACCAGACACCCCTGAGAACAAGCTTAAAGCACTGCAAACCTGTAGCATCAGTTAGGTAAATGATACAGAAAATATTATTTAGTAATTTATTGTCTAATAACCACCACTGAAGCGAGTTCATGTTACAATAAGAAGAAATAAATAATTACCAAGTAACAATCCATCCATATCAAAAATACAGTGTGTAACATGTTTATATTTATGTGTTGAATAGAAACGTTGTCCAAAAACTCTTTTTGTGGCTTTAATAATGAAAAATCTCATTATAAAATTTATTTTTTGAACAAAATAAAAAAACAAAACTTGATTGACCCTTGCGTAACTTTCTATAAAAAACTTTAGGTTGTCATCTTTCTATATTTGTTCAGTGTATCTCACTCAGAATAATGAAACCATGTAACTTTCACAACAAAATGAGATATAAAACTAATAGGCAAAATAAATAAAAATTATTTAAAAATAATTACAATATTGTATTAATATACTACATAAAATAGTTTTTTCCTAAAAATAAGTTGTTAATAGGCATATTTATTTACATTTTACTTTTAGGTTATGTTTTAGTGATGTTCGACTCGAGTTGGTCTTAACTCGAGCCAATTCTCTCCGACTCGAGTTCGAAAACCGAGTTAATACCATCTATACTCTATACTAATATAATAAAGAGGAAAGATTTGTATTTTTGTATGTTTGTAATGAATAAACTCAAAAACTACTGGACCGATTGCAATAATTTTTTCACCATTAGAAAGCTGCATTATTCAGAAGTAACATAGGCTATATAATATCACGCTAGGTCCTATAGTTGTGGAGCAGTAACCAAAAATGTTTTAAAAACGGGGGAAAAGTATCGTTTCTGAGGCCTTCCGTGGCGTGCGCTGAGCATATAGTTAAAGTTATACAAAAATGCTCTATGGATGAATTGTTCATCTTTAAATATAAATAAAACGTAAAACTATGTAAAAAATCTTAAGTCCCCCCGTGCGAAGCCGGGACGGGCCGCTAGTAGTATATATATTATTAATCTATGGTTAGTACAGTCATTTGGTTATAAAAAAAGGGTTACCTGGGGCCTTATTCCGAGTATGCACCGCTAAAGACGACAAGACGTTGCGTAAACTATAAATATTGAAATATAAGTTCTATTTCAATGGATATATAGTCGGTATTAGGTTGGCTATAATAATGCCGCCAACTTAAAATACACGAATTCTTCGCAAGTTTGAACATTTATGAGCATTGGAATTTCAACTCTATATTTAATAGGATAGAACTTATATTTCAATATTTATATTTTACGCAAAATGCGCGTCGGTGAACGTGTCAAAACTCGACTTATTCCGAGTTTGCAAACGTTAAACACGACAAGACGTTGCGTAAACTATAAATATGGAAATATAAGTTCTATTCCAATGGATATATAGTATGTATTAGGTTGGCTATAATAATGCCGCCATCTTGAAATACAACATGTGTGGAGCATTGGAATTTCAACTCTATTTTACAACTCTACTTTACGCAAAATGCGTGACGGTGAAAGTGTCAAAACATTGATCTACAAACACATAATATAAATACCCTAATTTTAGCCCATTATCAAAAGCAGCTCAGACAATAGAATGTATGACTTTTTTAGTACTCATAGGGCCCGTTCGTTTTGGGAATGAAATATGTTCACAATGATCTCAGGTAGAAATTCTTATAAAAAAAGCGTACTATAAAGTAGATGATTATGTTAGGGATAAAAATGCCTGGTCATCGACATAATTTAGTTATGATTTGACAAATGCCCTTTTACAGCAGCATTTTAATATATAATTAATATATTGTAATGATATTATCATTTGTGTATTTTTTAATTATTGTAATGACATTTGTAGAATGGAAGCATGTATATTTATATGTATATATGTTGTGTGGGCGTACGTAGGTATGTATTTTTGTATGTGTGTGCGTAGGTATGTATTTTTGTATGTATATATATATAATTTTAATAAGTTGCTGTAACATTTTTTTGTGATTGTTGCTGCCTTTTTTTATTTTTTATTATTATTATAATACTTTTATTATGTAGTATTACAATGCCTTTTTACAGCAGCTTATTATTATTTATTTGGAAATGACATATTGTAAAATAATGATATATCATAATTTAATTCAATTTTTTTAGGTCTTAGTATGACAATGCCTCTTTACAGCAGATAATGAATTTATTCTTGTTGTATTTTATTTTCATTTGCTCATTCTAAATTTCATTTTGAAATTATCATTATTTATTAAAGTAGGTATAATATTACAGTTGTGACATTGTTATTGTATATAATTTAAACTAATTTGATTTAGTTAAATTTTTTTTATTTTTTATTTTTATTATTGTTATTATTTTTATTGTTTTTTTTTATTTTTATTAATTTTATGTTGATGTTTTATTATTATTGTGTCATAGCCAGTTTCTCACTAAGCTTTATTTTCTATCTAGTTTTATTGATGCATGGATGTCTTACTTTTACTTTTCCCCGTGTTCTGATGAGCCAAGTATTGAATTTGCATGTATTTTGAATTGGAGATCACGTGTTCAAGTGTCACCATGCAGTGCACCTATGGAAATACATTATTTTGAATTTTGAAAAATCACAATGACATTATGCGAACGGACGTTTTTTTTGGTTAATTTCAATCACAATGCCACAACTACCACTATCCAAATCGAACGCAATTGTTATCACGAATCTGTCAACTGTCACTTGTCAAGTAAAATATAGGTTAAATCGTACAATCCACTAATTTTATATGCGAAATCTTTCTAAAATCATTTCGATTTAAAATACAATAAAATAGATCCTAAAAATATAAGACGGGTGCGACGTTTAAAACTACAACAACTGTCACAACCACAAATGTCAAAATATGTTCACAACGCCTCACCTATCGACTGGGGTCATTGTGATCATTTCACGGTAGCTTTGTAGGCTAAAAAAACGGCCATTGTGGCAGATCACATCGCCACTTTTGCCGCCGAAATCTCAAAAAAACGCATAAATATACATCGTGATCGTTGTGAACATGTTTCTGTCCCAAAACGAACGCGCACTAAGGTGTAATCAAAAGTATCCTCTTAATTGGATTGACAACCAATTGCTATCTCTGTTTGGCTCATTAGAATAGCCATATGAGTAAAAAGTTCATATATATATTTTAATTTTTATCCTTTTTGACCTTCATTCTATGTTTTATTATTGTTCTGGGGCTCTAGAGAAAAATCAGGCGAGTCGACATGTCGCGTCGCCTCAGGGCCCGTTCGTTTTGGGAACGAAATATGTTCACAATGATCATAATAACATTATGCGAACTTGCGTTTTTTTTGGTTAATTTCAATTACAATGCCACAATTACCACTATCCAAATCGAACGCAATTGTTATCACGAATCTGTCAACTGTCACTTGTCAAGTAAAATATAGGTTAAATCGTACAATCCACTAATTTTATATGCGAAATCTTTCTAAAATCATTTCGATTTAAAATACAATAAAATAGATCCTAAAAATATAAGACGGGTGCGACGTTTAAAACTACAACAACTGTCACAACCACAAATGTCAAAATATGTTCACAACGCCTCACCTATCGACTGGGGTCATTGTGATCATTTCACGGTAGCTTTGTAGGCTAAAAAAACGGCCATTGTGGCAGATCACATCGCCACTTTTGCCGCCGAAATCTCAAAAAAACGCATAAATATACATCGTGATCGTTGTGAACATGTTTCTGTCCCAAAACGAACGCGCACTAAGGTGTAATCAAAAGTATCCTCTTAATTGGATTGACAACCAATTGCTATCTCTGTTTGGCTCATTAGAATAGCCATATGAGTAAAAAGTTCATATATATATTTTAATTTTTATCCTTTTTGACCTTCATTCTATGTTTTATTATTGTTCTGGGGCTCTAGAGAAAAATCAGGCGAGTCGACATGTCGCGTCGCCTCAGGGCCCGTTCGTTTTGGGAACGAAATATGTTCACAATGATCATAATAACATTATGCGAACTTGCGTTTTTTTTGGTTAATTTCAATTACAATGCCACAATTACCACTATCCAAATCGAACGCAATTGTTATCACGAATCTGTCAACTGTCACTTGTCAAGTAAAATATAGGATAAATCGTACAATCCACTAATTTTATATGCCAAATCTTTCTAAAATCATTTCGATTTAAAATACAATAAATTTGATCTTAAAAATATAAGACGGCTGTGACGTTTAAAACTGTCACAAACACAAATGTCAAAATATGTTCACAACGCCTCACCTATCGACTGGGGTCATTGTGATCAGTTCACGGTAGCATTCTGGGTCAAAAAAAACGGCCTTTGTGGCAGATCACATCGCCACTTTTGCCGCCGAAATCTCAAAAAAAACGCATAAATATACATCGTGATCGTTGTGAACATGTTTATGTCCCAAAACGAACGCAAGCTCAGTCAAAAACGTATGTATTTTGACAGTGACATTAGGCGTGAGGTACGCTGAATCTATAGTTTTGATTGAAGGCGACACGACACGTCGTCGCCTCGCCTGGGGCTCTAGAGAAAAAGCAGGCGAGGCGACATGTCGCGTCGCCTCAGTCAAAAACGTATGTATTTTGACAGTGACAGTAGGCGTGAGGTACGCTGTCACCTGCCAAAGTCTATACAGTTTTCATTGAAGGCGACGCGACACGTCGCCTCGCCTGATTTTTCTCTAGAGCCCCTGGGCCGTGTTCGTACACTAACACTTTAACACTGGGTAACTACACTATATGCATCTCTTCTTCTCTAAGCATTTTTCAATATTTTTATCGCACTCTGTGTTAAAGTGTTACGTTTCCAAACACGCTCTGATTTTTCTCTAGAGCCCCAGGGGCCTTATTCCGAGTTTTTAAACATTAAACACGACAAGACGTTGGGTAAAATATAAATCCTGAATCATGAAACATCTTGAAATACACGAATTCTTCGCAAGTTTGAACATATTGGGCCTTATTCCGAGTTTGCAACCGCTAATCACGACAAGACGTTGCGCAAACTATTAATATGTAAATATAAGCTCTATTCCAATGGTTATATAGTATATATTAGGTTGGCTATTATAATACCGCCGTCTTGAAATACACGAATTCTTGGCAAGTTTGAACATGTACGGAGCATTGGAATTTCAACTTTATAATTAACTTGATAGAACTTACATTTCAATACCCGTACTTTACGCAAAATGCGCGACGGTGAACGTTTCAAAACTCGGAATAAAGCCCCTTAGCGGTTGCAAACTCGGAATAAAGCCCCTGTGCTTGAAAGTACCTTAAACGTTCACTACTGTGGTTCACTCAATCGCTTTCACACACTCTTCTCATCGTTCACCAAAGAACATAATACTCTCTACGAGAGTCGTTCACTCAATACTGTTGTGATCGTTCATTCTTGTAATTCATTTCATTCATTCATTCTGCAGTTGTTTGCCGGCCATGGAGGAGTGCATATGATTTCGCGTTCCGTGTTTATGGCGTTAATTTTATTTTAACGTAAATAATAACTTATTAGTTTATATATATATATACTTTGTTCGTGTTCAAAGTGTAGTGCAATTTTGATCACAATTACTTTAAATCATGGCTGTGAACGTGTGTTTTCAAGTAAAGGTGGGACAAAGTGAAAAATCGATTTTCAACAGCTTTTGTCGGAGGACTCTTATAATGATAATATTATTCGGAACATGGATTTCTGTTGATGCGACGTCGATCAAATGTTCAATAGTAAAGAGCACATTCGAAAAAAAACAAATGCTGAATGCAATTGATTTTCAAGAGCTACCGAATTCAGGTGAGGATATACCTAACTTATCGATAAAATCCTAGATAAATTTGTGATAGCATAAAATCAATCATTCCAAGTATTTTTTTATAATTACTCTTCTTTCATAATATCCATGCTTTGTTGCCGTATACCGGTATGACCCTTGAGTAGGTACCTGGTGAAAGACCCGGCAATAATTAAAGATAAAACAGCATTTTAGTGCATTTCGTTATTAGTAATTTAGTATGCTATTTGCATTCAGAGGATTACACATTTATTATGATTAATAAATGATTTTCATTTATTTCTCATGGCAAATTTTATAAGCATATTGTCTTTTGTATTTTAGGTCATGGGTTCAAAAGTTAGTTTTTAATTAAAAAAAAAAACAATATGTACCTACCTATATTTGTTTGACAACACCATATAGTGCCCCTTTAGCACATTAAGCTGTTGGTTCCAGTTTCACAATACCAACTGTGAATCTATTTATAGAAGGGTTATCATGTCTATCCAAAGCACCTGGATGAGTTTGTTCAGATTAGACTTGAAATACCATTGGATACAACAAGACAGGAATCAGTATTGGGTAGGTACTTCAAGGTACACATGAAAGTTTTAGGCTGAATAAGGAAATTTTGAACTCATTTGACATTTCATATATGTTTTGTGCTTTAATCGAAACAGATTTGCCAGTAATTTTATGATAATATTCTTAGATATCCATGGATATAGATTCACAGTGGGGATGCATGATTAGATGGCAGGGGTCTGAACTGCAGTGATCCTGGACTTAGAGTAGAAGCCCATTTTCAATATCAACTCTCCCCTTTACTGTGTTCAGTACCCCTCACTCCCAAAAAATGCTATACAGGCCGCATTTTGCCCTTATCATCGCTGCCACAAATGGCTGTTTTTGTAGCCCAAGTCTTTCCAGCCTGTGGAAATGTTAGCAATTCAAGTTACCATGAATCATTCCATAATCAAAAATGTTAACACAAACAGTTAATGTAGCTCAATTGTAGCTCAGTTAAAATGTGTTTTTTTTGTGTTACTTTTTGACAGATGTTTATTTTAATGTAAATATTATATCTATCTACAAATTGGATTTTAATTTATTATTTTAAATATTCATATCTGTTTTAGTTAAAATAATTTTATTGAACCTAAAAAATAAATATGATGTAAATAAATTGAGCTGTAGTATGTTTACTTTGAGGTAGTTCCTCACATAGTTAGGAAAAAATCACTGTAGAGCCTCTGGTAATCCCATAGGAAAGGATTTCCTACACTTTTTTTTAGTTTGTCAGGCTTTTAGATGTTTAGTATTTTGTCTCAGCGGTGGTCTATCTAGTAATGGTAGGGTACAATGAAAATAATAAAGATGGTTTGCCATGAATACCTAAGTTTAGTTTTGGCCTAATGGTGAGGAGGAACCTATTTTTCAGTATAAACAAATGACATGTCACACCTGACCTTTTTTCAAATAATATTTATGTACAAAAAAATATTGTTGGATGACAAATATTAGGAAACAAAATCTAAACTTTCACATTTATATTACTAAGTAGATTTAAGTAAAATAGAAAACAACCATAAAATCATTTAAACTAGTTCAACTAATCAAGTTAGCTACTCGGACATTGAAGTTTATACCCACATATCTATCTGTTTAGTTGTGTGTATGTATAAGAATTTGTCATATTTTCTCAGAAACATAGTGAGTTATTATAATAATATTTAAGACATTTCACATATATTTCCCTAGTAATACAGTTTTAGGCCTGTAAAACATAAATAATAAATAATATGAATATCATCACGGGTGACTTACGGCGTCCGAGACCGTCTAGGCGGATTTAGGGTACCCAATGGGGTTTTAATCCCACCTCATTGTGATGGCATGAGTTTACACCAAATAAATGGCTACTTCGTCGCGATGGTTAGACTAAATAGGTAACCGTTATATAAAAAGTTTCTAATGTTGGTATAGTGAAACTGCGACCGACAGCTCAACGTGTTCTTCGTTACATTATCATATTCATAAAATTCCACGGTTCCACCGGTATTCATATAAACGTATTGAGTGCTTTTATTAAAGTAGCTTTTGTCTTAGCAATAAAAAATAATATGCGTAAGGCCTAGCGCGCTTCACAATTTTAAAATCGTCAAAATTGGATATGCTTTTTTCTCGATATCCGCGCACTGACTTAGAACATTTCTGCGACAAAAAATCGTAGTGCGCGCAAGACCTAAAAGAGACTATATTTTAACTAAAGTGATCTTCAGGGATTCAATAACATTTTATAAATTAGGCCATACAAGCAACAACTATATATTACATGACATATATAGATAGACCATGGCAAACTACAGAAGAAACTTTCGGTAGAAATTAAAAAGATAAATAGTAAAATAGATAAACAAATAAATAGAACTAAGAATATTAGGAATTGCCGATGGTAATCCTAGTCTGGTGTAGAGAGCTATAACGAATGGGAATAAACACCACCGTAAATACCCTGAGGCCGTCTAAGCGGTCTAGGGCGCCGTTAGGCACCTGTAATGGTACAACACCACAGTTAGTGCCCATTGTAGTAAGGTTTACGGTATTTGGCGGGTATAACTAACTCAAAGAATATTTAACAAACAACATTAGGTTGTATAAGATATCCCTAATAGAAAAATCAGAAACATGAGTATGCATAAACACCGATAATTCACGCTTTGAGCATTGTAATTATCATCAACAGTCTTACTGCAAAATGTTTTTTTTGATATCCTCAGTTCAGAGGTACCGACCTAAGGCCATAAATTGAATCTTAATTTTTAAAAGGGTTCACATTGTATTATTTACTTTTCACTAACAACCTACTAACCACAATGTGAA
Source organism: Monopis laevigella (assembly GCA_947458855.1). NCBI lineage: Eukaryota > Metazoa > Arthropoda > Insecta > Lepidoptera > Tineidae > Monopis > Monopis laevigella. Next base: position 7,807,013 of record OX381581.1, on the reverse strand, counting down.
ACAATTTTTTGCATGGTTATATTATTTAAATTATTCTTGAAAATTGTATCCACAATATATTAATTTTATATGAAATAGCAGAAATTGTCGCATCAAATAACGCAGAATTATAGACTTAACAATATTTATGTAAAGGTAGTATGAATATATTTAAAAATTAGGCAGACGCTATAAGTATTTTAATGGTATACCATGTATAAAAACCGAAACAAGAACTCACGCCATTATTAGTTTGTCGAGAATAATTCAGAAAACACCTTATTTCTACTTTTATAACCTATTTTTCTGGTTGCCTTTACTAGCCTTCCTGTGAACTTAAGCAGAACTAAGTGGTTTGAAGAGGAGTGTCTGAGAGGTATAAGCCCTCAGTAGGCGGCGCTTTGCGCGTGGGGGGCAAGCGCATCATGATGAACCTCAACGACGGCATACGTACCTGCAGACACTGATTCTTGTTTATGGACCCCCTAAATAACAATAAAGCTGGAACTGATAGTCTTACACGCAATAAACTGCCCTTACGATTCATTTAATACAATACCCATAAAGAATTTCATTATTCAAAAGCATTTATTATGAATTAACCCTTTATATTACTTTTAACTTTTATTATTTCTCTCACGGTTTTGCAAGACATTTTTTTTATTCTTCTCTACTTTGCAATTATCAGGATTCCGTAGTTATTTAATAATGCCATTAATTAAAGGCTGGCTAGGTGAATTAGTTAGTATTAATTGTTAAGGCGCTAAGCTACCAAAAGTATGACATGAACTATCAAATCGGAAAAACTTTTGCATGGAACCAAATTGCAAATTAAAAAAAAATGTCTTCCCCATAAAAATTGGTCATTTTAAAATTACTAGTTTGTATGGAGAAGACACAGGACCATGGAAAAAGTTGTTCGATTTGATGAGTAGAACCTCATGTTAGCCCAAAGTACAACCTTTCTAAATTAATATACAGATAAATTAATATAAATAAATTGTATTCCATTTTTCGCCATTTAATATTCATAGCAAGACTACACACATATTACATTAATATAATTTATTACCGACGTTTCATGTATCGAAAATAATTTATTAAAACGAATTTTTTAAATCAGTTTTTTGGTATTATTGGTCATTCTTGGGCCCTCAATGGGCATTCTCCTTTAATTAATACATAGGCCATGGCAAACTGTATAGTAAAATGTACTAATATTGTTTTGCCTTTGTTTGGGTATTGAACCCACGACCCCTGGATACATCATCAACTTATTAAATAGTAGTTATCTATTACAAATTAGACAATTAGACCAAATAGACAATTTGTATTGTGTAACACAACAAGAGATTGACCTACAAAGATTTCATTTTTATTCCGAACATGTTAAGTGTTTGTAATTCGATGGCATTAATATTATTATCATGTATATAGATAAGATGACTGGTAACTCCCAAGATTTTTCTCCACCATGTTTACAGAAAGCTAACTTTATTTGCTTAGATTAACTAGTCATAAGGTGTTTTTGTTAATATCTGACATTTCGTGCGGTCTTAGCAAGACATCCACGTAGAGCCCTCTGTCCCTTTCCGTCATTATATCAGAGTAAAAAAAAACTTTTTTATATAACACAAGTTAGCACCGGATACAGTCAAGTCACTGAACTAATTGATGAAAGAGTGGTCATCTCCTTTTCTATCCTTGTCGGATCTGATTTTCACCTAAGTTTCTATCTAAATATAATTTCAATTGTTCTCAAAAGTATTGATTGTCCCACATATCCATATTTGTAAATTCAAGTAAAGTGGATACTGTAAAATAAAATGAATATGAGAGTACGCTCATGATACGCGGCGCCTTTGACTGGCGGACCGGTTGTCTGACACCATTCAGTCATTATTTACACCATTTTGGGAGTGGAAAGTATGGCCATGGTGTATTTCGCCCACCCGTATAATTATTGCAAAACTTTTATTTGGCAATAATTTTGAAGAAAAGTAATACCTGGGTAATGAATACTGCGCCATATTCTGTTATAACAGAAACGTTCTTGTCAAAATAAGGAAACTCTATTAAAATGACAATCAGTAACAAAATTGTTCTGTACTTTATTACAAGTGCTTTTACATTGATTGATTTTAGCATTCCGTTTCTTGGCCATTGTACACAAAGAATTTCGTTATCTTTGACAATCTAACGTTACCAGTGACCATATTCTGTTTCTTATAACGTGATCGTTAGATTGTCAAAATAACGATTTTCGCTATTAGCGCGCTCTCCTCCAATTAGAGTAGTTTTATAATCTTCGCTGATTGGAGGAATAGAGCTATAAAGCGGAATTCGTTATTTTAAAAAGCTTACGCTCACGTTATAAGAAACATAATATCTGCGGCCATATTCTGCTTCTTATAACGTGAGCGTAAGATTCGGCCTGCGTCTTTTAAAGGTAACGTAAGATTGTCAAATCAACGTAATCCTTTATGTACAATTGTCATCTCACGGAATGCTAAAAACTATCAAAGCAATAGCACCTGTAACACAAGGGAATAGAGTGCTTTTTTTAGTTATTGTTGTTGCTGGTTGTTTAATGTAATTTTTAAAGTATTTCGTTATTTTGACAAGCTTATATTTCCATAATAGGAAACAGAGTGTGGTTATACTATATGGTCACTAACATAATTTGTAATAAAACAAATGTCCATAAGGTCTCCGTGTGGCGTACAAAGTAACTAACATAACATTATACATACCTATTCGCCACTTATTAGGTGTTGCCTTCGAATACCCTCGGCGACATGAGGGTGGATTAAACCCTCTTCTGAAATGCCTCCGCTGCCTTTTTGGAACCCGTGATGGTATTTTTTTTATCTGATTAAAGTAGAGATTAAAAGCATAATGAATTAGCCAGAAGTAATTAAAATATAACAGCCGGAGTTAAATTCAAAAGACAATAGTTTGCTTTAAAAATATAATAAAAGCAGTAAAAATAACAAACGCCGCGTCCTCCAAATTCATGCATGACGCTTGACTCCTAAAAATATATATATGCAAAACAACTAACCGCCAGTTCCTGGAATAATTTACAAACAATTAATTGTAATTCTACAATAAAAAAAAATTAGGTAAATATTAAAAAATATAAAATAAATTGATCAATGATATCAATTTAGTTGATACATTTATTGTAATTTTTTTTTTTATGAACGTTAAATTCAAGACAGATATACACTTTTTTCTTGTCTTTTACGCTCCCCCACGTGGCCTTAATTTGGATGACAATATAGCTTCGGGTTCTTTCGGTATTTTAAAAAAGATACACTTAGTTAATTTGTGAACATTAGTCTCTTTGTTTTGCATCGGGTCACTGGTTTTGTTTGAATGTCCGCTACCTGCCCAGTCCTACCTACTTCCTGGTACCGTTATATGACACTTTAATGGACAATAATGTCCACTAAAAACTGAGCATTAAAGCTGAGCTAATGCGCAGTAACCTACTAATTAAGTATAAAAAATCCGAATTAACTTAGTTCACTTACCTGGATAAGAGCTCTCCATTTTCTTTTTTGAGAATAAATGCCTCATATTAAAATAATTCCTACAAACTACTTTCTTTCTTATTGAGGGTCGGGGTGATGGTTACTACATACTTATGGTAGCGTTACCGACTCACCGTCATGCGCGGGGGGAGGTAATACTTTGCAGTTGGATCAGCATGAGCATCGAAGAGCCTCATCCGACACTCCTCTTAAGTAGGATGTAGGGAATTATAGTAGAGCAAACATGTATCTATATTTTTTATTATAAAATAAAGATCCAATTATCTTACCTACCTTATACTCTAATTAAACCCAGTAATTAAAAATAATAATACAGGTTGTGTTTGTATGTCACTTAAGTAAAGATTAACATAAATATCCTTTTATAACCGCTCGTTTAATCGCTGCATAATCAAATGGATCACTCTGGCTGGCAATTAAATGTTCGTATCGCAACTACCTTATTTGGACATGGCGTCAAGTAACTACTTTTGTTAAACACCACAATATCTTAATATACATTGCTGGGTTTATATTGAACATGCCACACGGGTTTATGCAGTCTACGTGATGTACGACACATTCTTGACAGTGTCGTATAGTTTAAATTATTATAAAGATCGCTGTACACTAAGCTGATTGTACTTTTATAGCTATACATTTTATATCTATAGATACACACGGCCACCATCTGTCATGATGAGCTTTTTTAGCTTAAATAAGACTGTTTACCTCTAGTACTGAAAGGTTTGTGTTATTTGCATATGCCTCCTCAAGGAGACGGAGTTTTTTTTTCTTAATATGTTTGACCCTGTAATATATAGAATATGCCAGCTTGAGATGTCTAAAGCTAGCATATAGACCTATAAATCTTGAAGGATTCAATAAAATACACAGGAAATACACAGACTGGTAGAGCATAAAGTTTCGGGCAAATAGTTCATCCACTTAAGTGGCTTACATATAATCTGGCTCGAAGGACCTATATGAACACAACATGAATACTTTCTTTAATTATAATCATATACGTATATAATAGGTCAATTTTATATTCCACGATGCTTTATTATCAAATAATATCGGTCTATAAAAAAAAGTAAATATTAGCAGACATATAAAGTTTAAATCGGTTAGTGTACAAGATACTTTACTTGGACTGTTTAGCATTCGCTGAACGTCGCCGGCATTTTCCTAACGGGCGCCCGGCGCGACAGCTACCGGCAGTGTCGTATTCTGTCGTACAGGTTGTCGTGGCCCATAAAAATATATACACAAGAATGATATCAATCTCTAATTTTATCACGTTTTAAAACTTTGTTATTGTTACATTAAATCAGTGATTTATGGGACAATTACAGAAAAGCAAATTCAAATTGACTGTTCTCCTTCATACTGTTTTAATATCTTAATAGATCACTTCGTCACAAATTGGGTACTGTTATGTTATATGGATTATATACGAAAGTCTTTAGGTACACGGTTTAAACCCCGGAATGAATGTGCAAAAAATACCACTAGTGACTCGGAGAACACGTTACGCTATCGGTCTTCTGCTGTTTATAGATCGGTTATTGAGTCTATCCAAATACGGCAACAAGCTAGCCACTTGTTCGTTGTAGACTCATACTATCGGCTACGACGAGGTGGAATTAAAACTCCTCCGGCTGGTATCCTAGGTGGTCTCGAGAGCCGTAAGGCACACGTGATGTTTTTTCTTTTAAATTTTAAAATAAATTTTGGGTAGGTAACTAAAAGGAACAACTAATAGATAATGAAAGAAGACGAAGAAGATATAAACAAAAATCCCGATCGGATGGGATCTCTATATACGTATATTAATTAGCTATGTTGTAAACCACACGAAAGCTAAAAAAAAAATTTTTTCAAGGTAATCCCCAGGATGATAATATCGATGAACAGAGTTGTATTGTTATAAACTTTAATTTCAACAGTAATAACGGCTCAACCCTCATCGATTTTATTACAACAGAAAGTCTAAATATTAAATATAGGTCATGAATAATTCCAACGATAATGTCCTAATTCCCAATATTAAAGTCTGTGCTTTAAAAATAAGATTAAAGACTAGTCTAGAACTCTAGACGACCCGCAAAAAATTAGAACCTATTAATATTCAACATTCAAATAACAACTTATAAATTATTCTGCTTGCAATTCCCGGTTTAGCAAGTAGCACTGCAAAACTAAGCGTTGATTCGTCACCGTAAATAAAATTGTAATTTATAGACATTATTATGACGGTTAAACGGTTAAACCATCGAAATGTGATTGTTAGGGCCTTTTAAATAACAAGTTTAGTTACGAGTTATCGAGGACTGTTTATTTAATTGATGCCTGTGTCAACAAGAAAAATATTCTATTAAAGATGACATTTATGATTCAATAAATAGTGAATCATATTTTGTCATTTTAATGACAAATTTGATTTCTATATTAATTTTCACAAACTGATCTATAGATAGGTAATTTGTTTGAAAGTCTGTCAGGTAAACCACAGTTTTAAAATCTACATTAAGCTATATGTAACAACTAGGTACAACCCAAACGGAAATTCATAATCCCTCAGAATTCTAATATTTACCTTAAGCTTAAGATGTTCGATGTCAACAGCTTTCACTTCTGTAATATTGACTTTATTTTCAATATCTGTAAGATGGACAGTGTTATCTGCGACCAGCATATCCTGTTCGGAGCCACCTCTCCAAACTAGCCTATCTGTCTTGTCACGGGAGTCGAACACTTCGATAACAACCTCTGGGAAAGCGGCTTGCTTGTCACCAGCACCGATTCATATAGATTCTTATTTAGATAAATTCATAGTTGTTATTTAGCAGCTGCAGTCAAATTAGAAATTAGTTGATTTTAATTAATTAATTCTTTAAAAGCAATGATACTTTTATTTAAATCTGACTTATTTGCCTATTAATCTTTATGAACTTTCTTCTTCATTACTTCAATTTGTCTTTAGTTTATCTCTTACACTTTTAATGTCTTAAGTGTGTGTGTTTGAATTAATGCTGAAAATACTTTTTTTTTTAATTCACAAGTAATTGTCATTTTGAAATTCAGTAAATACCTAAAATGGCTCAATGGCTCAGAATACTATCAGCTATTAAAACCCCACCGATGGGTACCCCGAGGCCGTATAGGCAGACTCGGCCGCTGTAAAGCATGATGATGATGACTGCGTTATTTTTAGATCGTTACTACTGGATGTTTTTTGTCATCAGTGGTAAAATTTGTTATATTGTGTTCTATGATGAAAATAATAAAACCTATTTTTTTCCTTTTAGTGTCGACCTTACAAAAATATTAAGATATAACTTACAAAAATATTAAGATATAATTATTTAAAGTATTATTTTTTTACATATTACTTGAACTTTCATACTAAACTTGTCTAAAGGTATTTTATTTGCTTGGTACGAAGACAATATGTATTTGTTAAAGTAATTTTAAGTAAGGCGTTCATATGATGATTTATTTTTCGGGTATTTAAAAAGAAAGGGTTCTTAAATTAAAATAAGTGTTTCTTAAAGGGCTTGTAGTCGACTTGACGCCCATACAAACGTACTTCCAATATTACAACTTGGCTGTTAGTCGCAGTTTTCTTTTCATGTACGTAATTGTAAGCGAAAATCCTTTCTGTTGTGGGTAATACATATTTTTGTATTATAATATTTAAAAGTTTTTTTTTATTTGGAAAAAATAAAATATAAATAACACATCACAGAAAGATTAATAAATGACCGACAAAAATATTATTTTAATTCTGCGACAAACAACTTATTTGTTTCACACGTTCTATAGCTAAAGTCTAGACTATACTTATTAGCATTGTTGTTAGATTTATTGATGATATTACAAGCAAATGTCTAGACTAATAAATTTGAGGTAAATTATCATAAAATATCAATTGAAACTTAGGTCGTTAGAATATTCAATTTTAACTTAGTACTATGAAATTATAAATAAAAGAACTTAAATCTCGTATTTAAAAATGTGCATCTGGATTGAGAGATCTAATCAAAACCAAGCAAAATGGCTATGTTGGCATTTCGTAGCATAATGTAGAAGCTTATATATGAAATATTTTAATTTGTAAAGGCGAGGAAAAAAAGTTAGGGTCCAAAAATAGGAGCTCTCAATCCTGACGTTTTTGAAAAAATATAAAAAAATATTTTTAGAAGTATTTACTCTATGTAATATTTTTTTGTACTAACATTCAGTACACACATCGTAAGAAATAATCAGAAGAATTCAATATATTTGGAGGTAAAATGAAGAAGATATAAGGCAAAACATGGATCTCTCAATCCAGACGTTTTAGATTGAGTGATCCTTTGAAACACCATGTTAGGCTGAGTAGAAGCAAAAGTTGATTATCCCAGCATTTAATAGTACTTCTCGACATATTCGCAAAAAAAAAAAAAATATCCAAATGATAACCGTTAAAAAGTTATAGCAACTTCGTCATTTTTAAAACATCAGGACTGAGTGATCTATATTTTTACATATATCTACTTTTACTTTTATCGCACAGAAAATCTAAAATTCTACGAATAATTAAAAAATCATCTTCTAAATCCTGGCATTTAAACTATTTGTGTAAAGATTGCACTTTATTATATTTTTAGGTTTCAATTTTACCCATACAGCAAGTCGTGTAGGGTGACCATGTTTTTTTTTGTTGGCACTCGGTATGAACACATGCAAAACTATACAAATTCAGATTGATTCCGAAACAAATTTTAGTGTTTACTAATACCAGTAAATCCATAGACTAATGTTGAAAAACGGTAAACCCACAGATTGATTCCTTAAAAATAAATCTGGATACCGTTATAGTTACGACTGATCTCAAATTGTCGAGCTACCTGAAAAGCGGTACCTAAACTCAGACTAATCCCGTAGGCCGTAACATAACCGTTGAATCTCCTGAAAACCCGTAAACACTAATAATGTGTTAAAAAAAAACTTTTTTTAAACCACATACATTTAAAACCTAGTAATTTGAAATTTCTTTAAAACGGTAATGTTTAAAAAAAAGATATTATAAATAACCAGGAAGTACCCTAAGCCCCAAAATAGCCTGTCTAAAAATGAGAACACAATATAGGCACCCGCGACACAAAGTCAATACAAAAAAATGACAAGTGCGAAAACTCGCCCGCGGAGTGTCCGAAGGTAGCGGAGGGGTTTTATTTCCACCTTGTAGCAAATTGTGAGTCTACACTGCACTGAACAAGTGGCGAACTCATAGCGGTATTTTTTAGACTTAATCACCCATCGGTAAAAAGTTTCACAAGTTTATATAGTGAAACTAGGACCGACAGCCTAACATGCGCTTATCTTTGACTTGGACCCTTTTACACCTACATCTTTTAAGAGATATTTTACTAAATATATATATATATATATATATATATAATATATATAAGTACCACAAATTTCAAGTATATCGGACCAGCAGTTCTCGAGATATTCATGCCGACAAACAAACAGACACCTAAGAAGAGTTCTTTTTTTGAAAAAATAAATAAATTCGGAATCCTAATGAGAACACAAGTGATTATAACCATTCAATGCTCAAAAAGTGATAATCCAAAATGGATTACTGGACACAGAGAAACGTTTAACAAGTAATTTGTACTTTGTGAAAATTATTACAGCATTTCCTTGATATTTATACTTCCAAGTACCTTCACGCAATATAGTATTCCAGTTTTCTGTGCTTAAATTAACGTCAAAACGAAATATATTAATATCTAAGTTACTTCGCCTCTCAGGGGAGCGGCGTCATAAGTGACAATAATTTGTAGTGAAATCCATACACTTAAATCAATAGGCAAATCAAATGGTTTATTATGCATTTTTTTAGCATTGATTTACACACAACTTGTAATTTTACTGCATTAAAATGAAAGTTAATCTATACATATTTACAAAATAATATGCCTTGCTTTATAAAAATTAAAAACAAAACATGGTCACCCTACACGACTGCTGTATGGGTAAATTTGGAATCTATAAATCTAATAAAGTGCAACCTTTACACAAATTGTTTAAATGCCAGGATTTAGAAGATGTTTTTTTAATAATTCGTAGAATTTTAGATTTTCCGTGCGATGAAAGTAAAAGTAGATATATGTGAAAATATAGATCACTCAGTCCTGATGTTTTAAAAATGACGAAGTTGCTATAACTTTTTAACGGTTATCATTTGGATATTTATTTATTTTTTGCGATAATGTCGAGAAGTACTATTAAATGCTGGGATAATCAACTTTTACTTCTACTCAGCCTAACATGGTGTTTCAAAGGATCACTCAATCTAAAACGTCTGGATTGAGAGATCCATGTTTTGCCTTATATCTTCTTCATTTTACCTCCAAATATTTTGAATTCTTATAATTATTTTTTACGATGTGTGTACTGAATGTTAGTACAAAAAAATATAACATAGAGTAAATACTTCTAAAAATATATTTTTATATTTTTTCAAAAACGTCAGGATTGAGAGCTCCTATTTTTGGACGCTAACTTTTTTTCCTCGCCTTTACAAATTAAAATATTTCATATATAAGTTTCTACATTATGCTACGAAATGCCAACATAGTCATTTTGTTTGGTTTTGATAAGATCTCTCAATCCAGATGCACATTATTTAAAACTGAAAAATTTAAAAACAAAACACCAAATATACTGTTACAAAATTATCACTACCAGATAAGCTAGTAGTATTTATCCATCGTATTTATAATCTTATGCATGATTGATTGAGTCTTTATGAGCCAGTGGGTGAACAGGCTGCCCCTGTTCTGTGACACCTTCGTCCCGTCAAAGCAAACATGAAACTCAGGTCAACCACCCTAACATTGACTCAATGAACTAAATAAACCATGCCTAGAGGTACGACACTACAAGACTTACAGAAACACCTATTATCGGTCGTTTAACTTACACATTTTTTTTAGTATTGAGACAACAAATTGATTAGTTTAGTTAAATTGATTTGGCACTGCTTTAGAAATATTATTCGTCATATAACGATATTTATAAAACAATATCGTTAGTAGATTTTAAAATTACATCAAATTCTATTCTAAAATGCAAGCAATTAATGTTTTGTATGTATATTCGATCAATGGATTGTGTAGGCTCAATGCGATAATCGCAAATTATCTACCACTCATCCCTACTTTATTGTATTATGGAATTCGTTCACATGAACCCTTTCAATCAACGTTTCTGAATGGATCCTCTATCGGACAAGCCTTTTAACGCATCCCGTTCAAGGGTCTTATTCAGTAATTAGGCCTGGATTCTCTGGAAACAGGATGTCGCTCTCAATCATGTTTTTTGCAGGTGAACAAGCATTACATCTGTCCGTACGTGTATTCGATTACAAGTCCTCATCTTTATAATTAAAATTTTATTTCAATTTTACTTTATACTTTTTATGTGGTAAAATGAGTTCCGTTTTTCATTCTTAAATATTTTTTCAATATGCAGGTTTACTTTATCATAACTGTTACCTACCACGTTGGAAGTTATTGAAGACACCTACTTTCATTCACCAATAGAAAGGTCGTAAACATATCAATATTACATCGGTCGTTACTATCACCATGGGATTCCCATGTAGAGAACCCTACGAGGTCAATGTTGTCGGCGTAAATTCTGGTTGTAAAATAACTAGCCTTCGTTTCAACTAAAAAACCCATAAAATTAAAGTCTACGATTGTTTTCGTTTTAATTACTTGTTATTTTAATGCACCGGTATTATGGAGTTCTTAAGTGGCCGGGTCATTATTATACGCACACGAAGATCAAGTGAGCTTTGAGGCTTTTAATTCTTGGTTGGAATGTACTGGGTGCGTTGTCGGGCAGGTGCCGACCTGTCGCCGACAGACCGGTCGCTGCGTGCTCCGCCGAGCCAGTTCTTGCTGCAAAAAATGTGCATGCGCTGACCAGTCGAACGAGCGTTACTAACTCTCATCATGGACACCTTTATCTGCGCCACTGCTGAATTTATGCAAAAGCGGCTGTCGTGCCGCATTCATTATGGCTTAATTACATTATCGGACCGACTCGACGCGGTAGTTAATTCCTAAATAAAACGCTTAGATGGTTTTGTTAACTTTAATTAATGATATTGATTTACCTGCCTTTTTTATCCTGGATATTAAAAGTACATTTTGTATGGTGTTATTTTACACGATACAGTGCGCGGTTTTAATAACAATCTATTCTTTAATATCGGGTTACAAGTGTACCATTAACTTCAGGATATTAATTCATGCTGAGGTCATGGTACATTTATCTCATAAACTTGATACGTTTACGAGTTGTATGATTAAAATCCATTTTCGTATAGTAACAAGAATTTCATATGGTTCTTGTTGTATTTAACTGAAGCATTGGTTAAAAGCCAATTAACAAATTCCTTCAGATAATAACAGTTTATGTACCTGAGCATTCTTGCAGTCATTATCTGGGTACCGTTTGAAATTATTAATTGCATGTGCATCGAACTATATCGTTTGCTTAATAATTTCCTATAACATGAATTGTTCCATCGCCAGATTCCTTCAGAGATTTTTATCTCTTCGCTTTCGTGCTAGTTTAATCTTATGCGGTTGTTTTGTCATTGCTTAGATGGCTATGTACCGATGAATCGACGAGACCTGAGGGGTCGAAAGCGAGTTATGACGTGGCGAAAACAAAACAAGTTGGAATCGATTCCGTGCATTCCGACGCTTCACAGAGTCTCCGAGTGGAAGAATGCGATCCCGCGAGGTTACTTAATGATGGTAATCTCGATTTAGTGCTCGATTCGTCATCATCCGAATTAGTTAATGGAATAGCAATATTCGTTTAACATCCATGAGAAACTAATTTAATTCAATGACCTTTATATTTTATTGTGCTAATAGATCTAAGATCATAGTCGTTTTTTTTTAGTTTTTGTCGCGTGTTTCTTATTTACATATAATAAATACTTAATCAATAGTTATTTAACAGGTCTATATAATATTTGTTAGCAGTTACTGACCAAAAACTTGATTCATATGAATATAATAATATATTTTCGCAATTTTTAATTATTTTACTAATAATAAAATTAAAGTTGTTGTCGGTATTTAACCATAAATGATCTAGCTAGATTCTAGGTAAATGTATTAATTCTAAAAATGTCAATGTTGCACAAGTACAAACAATCTATGACTTCTCTATCAGCTTTCGTATTACCATCGGCTTTAACACCAACAACAACGACAATAATCTAAACAACTTTATCACCGACAGCAACTAAAATTAAAACATTACCGGCCTATATGTCAAAATTTGGACAGATCCTGCTTGGTCAAGTTCAGGGTGGTATAAAGCGCCGTCGCCTGGGAGCGGAATGCGGTTCGGCAGGACACGGGGGTTGCGGGGACCGATGCAGCAGGGGGAGGGGGGACCTGCGCGGGCGCAGAGCCGGCCTATAAACTGCGACCGAGCGGTTAGCGCGCCCGGTAATTATGCCGTGAGAGTGCACGGAGCATCACCTTAATGTAGCGCCACAACCTTTATGTTATTAGCTAATGTATCACCTGTGGTACTTACACTTGAGAATTTGGATTCTTTATCATTGATGGTTATGATTTTTACAACTACAGCATCTATTGTGTTAGTTGGTGCTTTACATTTAGGAGCTTAACTTTCAAATATTTTGCTTATTTATAATTCTTACTGAGAGTTTCTAAATTAGTGTTATTGTTATATGGCAAATATTTATAGACAGAATGTTAGATGAATTACTACGAGTAGTTGTCTCGAAATTATTATATGACCACAGTTTAGACCTCCCAAGACCTTCGCCATCTTCACCATACTTAAGAATCTGGTTTGTCTACTAATGGAATTTAATTTTTAATCTTTATGTAAGTGCGCTTAGACTTTTATTTTTATTAATACCAATTTAGTGTTTTCATTATTGTATTGCGCAATATTAGTCTAATTAGAAGTAATTGGTATATTCCGTATATATATTAGTACATATTTTGTGTAAAATATCAAAATAAAAAGTTTCTTTTTCGCGTTTTGTACCTTTACTTTTGAAGTATAAATCACATGTTCTAATAGTTTGTTGTTGATACTTAATACTTCCGGTCAAGAGGATCTGTGGCATGTAATCGATATCCCCTCTAATCGCGGTAGTACTTGGAGGGAGGGGGTCGACATCACGCCGCGTTATGAATGAACCCAGACCCCCGACGGAGGGGACTGCTATCGGAATTCCAAAAACTCGAGTGGGCGATGCGTCCGAGCACAAAAAGCGACTCCATTTCTCATATAATAAGCAGTCGCTTAACCGAAAAGGTTGCACCGCTAAGTTACGAATAGGAAAGAAACATTATAGATAGGTTACCGATTACCTTTAGACAGTTGTATACAACAAATACATAACCAGTTTCCTTTGTCTACGGTTGACTATTCGAATAACTGATTTAATCCGCCCGTGAGTGCTGTACCTTGTTAAAATACCCGAATAATGAGAGTCGCTGCTGTTTGCTTAACATGACAAAGACAGGCGGAGGAATGTGGTTCATCTCGCGGCGCCACTACGCGACCAGTTTGTAGATACCCTCACCATTCGATCTGCTGCCAGACCACGTCCGTCCAACTCTGCTCCGAGATACTTTTAACAATATCGAGTGTCGTAATGCAACCTGATACATACAATGTTTCGCAACATGCAAATTAGATTGCATGTCGGAAACCACCGAGAATTTAGCGAAGGGTCGATCGTTTTTGTTCAGGTTCTCGTGTGAAAAGTAACACAAAAATCCATATCAAGTATAGCGATTCGGTCAGAGGGAGGGCGAGCGAGACGACCGCGCTGCACCGGCAATAAAAGCCTACCTGCCCGATGTAGATGTTATCTGCCCCGGTCAAAGACGCCGGCCGCCTCCACGCGGACTTCTCCGGTTACCCGAAAATATACTTTAACTCGAACAGTGTTAAACCTAAATCTGTTTAAGAGAACAGCGAACTAACAAACACGTAACGGTGTGGAATTACAACACTTTTGTTAGATTGTAAGCTTTTGTCATCGGCACAAGTACACATTAGTCATAAGCACCGCACATTACGGACCGAGAGCATCCGAAAAGTTGTTGATGATGTTTTAAACATTTAGATGGTTTGTTTGTACACATATTATATTTTATGACCGTAATTTGCTTAAACAAAGTATTGAGCGTAACTTTTAAAACCTCTACCAATGTTATTTGTTTTAACCATTTCTATACTATCGATTGCATCGATATTAGTCCAATGAAGTTTATTCGAGAATGTGGCTTTTATATCAATTAACAGAGACATTAACGGAGGTAGCTGTGGGAGGAGCCGGACAAATGAACCCAAGTCGAAGTTGTATAAATAACTCTGTGCAGCTGCATTCTAAACAGTTATTAGAATTAACGAACCCGACATCTCTGGAATAATAAATGAATACCTTAAATTTCTTGTTGTTTATCTTATGTGCGAGATAAATATAATTAAAATATACACTTAAAACGTTGAGGCATTAATCGGTTGTATGTAATATGTAAACGTACGCTTAACTGGCGTTTAATAGAGTGGGAGTGAAGAAGATGTCATGAATAATTGAGTAATAGTAGTGGATAGGAGAGAACTGGTAATGTGTAATGATGCCAAGGAGCTCGAGGCTCCCGACGCGGCCGACTCCGATGATGTCAGTGCCCATGCTACTCAATCTTCATAACGTATTGCCGACCCACATACCCATAGGCAATCTATTTTGGGCTGTAACTGCTCCACACACCCAATACTCTTGCTGTGTGCACCGAAGCTTGGCGACAATACTAACTTGACGTAATGCAAACATTTGCTTATTGACTATAAACAAAAGGCAATCGACAATTGGGTTGCGCTGAACTTTAGCCTCACCTACAATTGTGGATAACGAGCTTTGATTGAAATGCAGGGCCTCATTTATAATTTCTGCAAACAATTTCATTAGCATCATGAGACGTTATGATATTGACTTATACCTATGTCTATATGTCTTTTTATTTTAAACTAGGTCTTAAACTTATTTGCTTTTATATGGGTATTTTATATTTACCTAAAGTATTTATTGGATCGTTAAAATACCACCCACCTTGTAGTTTAACTTATTTACTTAAATTGTAAAAAAAAAGCAATTATCTATAACTTTGTTTTGTTACATAATAATATGGTTTTGTTCACTTAGTTTTAGCTTAGTGATTATTGAGTTGTTTGATTTCTTATAATCAATCTTTAAAAATATCGAATCCATTAAAAGTTTTAGGATAAATTTCATTATTTTCCGTCTTTATTTCAAAACGAATTCCTTCTACATTGTTATCTAAGAATCTTTCAATTATTTCTTTAAAACTTTATCACCAACATTTAAAATTTTAACGAAGCTTGACAAAGATTCACAAATGAGAATTCGCTTTGCTTCTACATCTGAATGTAACAAAGCTACGCGTGGTGGGTCCTTTGTACTTCCCCAGCCGCCGTATTTCTCTGTAACTATAAGGGCTGATTATGCGCAGGTAGAGGGGTAATATTTTCTTACTTGGCGGCCGCGTTAGATTCGTTTATGAATCATTCCAACTTACTCGCGTCATGTTTGTGTTCCATCGCTTTATCATCTACACCTTTTATATATTTTTTACATCTATAAGAATCAATGTACTATCAGAAATATTATTTGGAATTCTGTTTTTATATGGCCAAGCAATACGCAACAGTTGGCAGACCGGGAGTGATTTATTAGACGTCTTGTGGCGCCCGCCGGTTTTCTATAATTTGTGCTTAAGACTTTCTGTGGCGCGTCGATTTTATTTGCAATTTCAATTTATTATTATGCTCTAGACACGCCTGTTTGGAATTATAATTAGTTTATAACAGTCAGTTATATTACATTATATATTTTATAATAACTATTACACTATATGTTTTATTTCTATTATATTTATCAGGTGTATAAAATAAAGATGGCTAAAGAATCTGCTTATATGCGAGCGAGGAATGAACTATTTAATCGTTGTAAGATTTTCTATTGTGTAACGTTTTTACATTTAAGTAGTTATGTATACATTTTGTCTGTTATTTTCCTTATTTCTGCATACAAACTATATTTTTTAGAATAGTAGTATTCTAAACGAAGCATTTTTTTCTTTTGTAATTAATTAATTAATTAATATTTTAAACAGCATAAAGCTACATAAACCAGGACATGAGTTTGCAGGTGACATTTTATTGCACCATGAATGACTTACTGATTGTGTTTGCTCAAGTGATGTGGTCGAGCGATAGAAACTAACACCGATTGCGTTCGGCCCCTTGTTCATGTAACACCTCTTCAAACAGCCACACAGAGAGCTTTTAATTAATACAGTTTTGTCTAACATTCCAACTCTAATGTTTGAATAGAATTTTAAAAGAAACTTTATTATAATACAAACCGTGCAGCACGTGTACATTACCTTTGATCTCCATGTTAGTTACAATCTGTAAATTGTTTTATGAGTCGCGACGCTTTATCTTATCTATATGCATCGAGGGTATTGTGTAGGTTGAAGGTTTATGACACACCGCCACCACCTTTGAGAATACAGGCTTTCCTTATCACACAGGGACTACAAAAAACCCGCCCAATATCACACACGGAAGCAGCCACAGCTTCTTCAGATGCACCAAATATATTATCAAGGATTACATTATCTAATCACCCGGAGTGGCTCGTTATATCCTAATTTACTATCCAAAGGCAAAATCTAAAGGACCATTATTAAGATTACCTCGATATATCCTAATTTAATATTACAGAGAGTTACTTTAGGGCGACTATTAAATTTATTTCTGAATCACGGGAAACAAGATCACCTGTAACAAAGTAAGCTAAGGTATTTCTAAGCCTGTTAACAGTTGTTAACCCTTCCCCGAAGCAAGCAAACCGACAAACGCATTTTCCCGGCTATTTGCGGAAGGATATTGACCGCGCAGCGCGTGCACCTTTGTTTACAGTACACACTCTGGCATCTCACCGGCTCGAGTTAAAGATAGCGGTCGTTTCATCTAGGTGTACACCATCTATGTGTTTTTGCCACCCCCAAGATTTCAATTTCTTTTATATAAATTTGAATCCTTGCTTTTTTCAAACTTTATAGAAGACACCACCTTTCGTTGCTTATTGTGAGGCTAATCTTGAATCTATAAAATTCTTCGGTGAATACTCAAATTACTCACCAATAGCCTCATAAATAGCGTCTATGGGCCCCTATTCTATTCATCTTGAACCCAGCCTTTTGTGTGACTCCGACTGCGAACGGGACCTCTTCCTGTTTAAATAAATATTTTGTAGCATTCACTTTGTCGGACAAAAAACGTAAAAAAAAGTAGAAGTAATCTCCACGGGTTGGCCTTTTCACTAATATTGTGCTCGAGGAGTTAGAAATATGTGACAATAGGGCTATGGCGAAGCAGATGATAGATTCTTTGTACAATATCCTAAAACATATTGAATTTAGAAATACTTGTCCGAATTTGTACACGCTTCATGTGATTATTTAGATTAAAAACCATAAGATATTATACGTAAGTAAATCCTAATCTTCATCTTAACATCTCTTTCAATCTGAAGATGTTAATCCATTTATTGTATTTCGACTTATGATGTATTTTCATTGTTATATAACAGATAAAGATTCATCACTTTTTATGTCTCGAGCATCTCTAATTTCGTCTATAATGCGATCATCGTCTACTAGCAGCGTGGTTCTCTAAATATTTATATATGCACAACCCGGCAAGTGTAAATATGAAATAGCGACGTTGTATGCTTAGATAGCGAGTCCGGTTCGTCTCACTCAGCGCTCGGTCTCTATGTTTATGTTACTACACTACTGGGAACGTTATATTCCTTTGTATTTATGTATATATACCACTACAACTGAACATAATATAACCATTTTGTTAAAAACCAAAGCATTTGGAAAATTAAAATGTTTCTAATGAAACTTAATGAAATTGCATTGAATTGTTTTTGCACGTAAATAATTCTTCAGATTTTGATATCTAGGTAAAGTGTCTGGCTACTTCAAACAGCCATTGTATGGGTCTGCAGACACCTGCGCAGCTCTCAAAGGAATCTAGGGCATCTACATCATGCTGAAACACTAGCTCTATAGTGTGTTGCATATACGGCCCCTATCTGCAAAAACGCTTTGTTACCGCCAGCCTTAATTGCATAGTGTAAAAGCTTTATCTCACCTTATCTTACGTATATAAGACTTGAAGTTTATTTAGTCTTGTAAAGAATTACAGAGCAGTTAAAGGTTCGCCAACACTCAAACCAATAATTGTTTCAACGTTTTCAATTTACTCATCCGCCCGCATTCCTCAGCGCTATTTTAACCCTCATATTTAAAACTTTTTCTTTATTTATTTTTCTTAATTCGCTGAACCTTAGGTATTTCATGTCGTTTAGCTTTCAAATAGTTTTACGACTGCGGGACGAGACTACTATTGCTGGGGGAATATTTATTTATTTGACGCATTGCAATGTTATACCTACGTTTATGCCTAGCTCATTCCAACGTTTACACTTGCACGAAACAATCAGCAGTAAAACGCTCGTGGACTAAAATAAGCTGTGGCTTGCGATTTTCTAGCTTTATTGTTTCCTTTTTGTTTATAACCAATGTGCAACTCGCTTTATAATGAATTTCTTCGGTCAACATTAAGGTATCCTTTAATATGTTCTTTGCATTCTTGTTTTATAATAGGGTTTTGTACACAATACAAGCATTCCTGTTCAGTTTTCTAATTATGTTTTTTTAAACATTTCGGTTATTAATTTAGGACTTGGTGCGAAACGAACGGTCGGGAGAAATGCTGGAATGTCTGCAGGTTTCTCTTCACCTGGCTCTGGCGGACCGTGTTTCCCTTGTGCCTCTACATTAACATTAGAAGCAGGTGTGCACGCGACGCATTTTTTCAACGTTGCTTTCCGATTTCTTCCTAAACTTTTTTTATCATACAAAAAGTTTAGGATAATTTAAAGTTTTTTTACAGCTCCGTCAGCTAGCTATCGATCATGCGATGCTTGTAAAATATTTGTCTTTTGTGTTACTTTAGTTTTTGTTTGACCTGTCTCTTATGTTTCTGTCGAGTTCCGACCTCGTGCATATTAATGGTCGACTCGGTTTCACCACGATATGTTTGAGTGTGAGAAGAATTCCTTTAGTGACACGTTGGGACGTGACCGGCTTCCAGATCTCGCCACGAGATGGACACATTTGTCTACAAGTCGGTGTCGCGTCAACAATGTCTACTTAACGTCCCGTTTTATTACCCTCGGAGATGTTATGATTATGATCCTTCTTAACATGTTGATTTCTACTAAGTTGGTATTTACTTTTTATTATTACAAGTATTTTTAACTATACTAATCTAACTATATCGACTAATGTTATAATGAGAAAATATTTGATTGTCTGTTCCGGATTAACTCCAAAAATACTATTCCGATTAAAAATCTTTCACTTATAGAAAGCTACATTATCAGCGAGTAACATGGCCTGTATTTCAAAATCCGATTTCTTTTAAATTAAAAGGCAGGTGAAACCGCGACGAATAGCTAGTAAATAATTTAGTAATCTTAGATAGTTGCAAGAATTTGGTATTTGGGCTATTTGCGCTTGGCCTAATTCGCGATTTAATGTCTTTGTCTGTAATTGTTAATAAAACTTTAGACATTTACTTCATATTTCGCCATATTTTATTTTTAACAAAATAACGTTAGATTAAAAGCTAATCATAATATATGAGTAATATTAGGTATTGATGAATCACAAGCTGCCCATATATCAAACGTTGATATAGGCCGCGTCGAATTCCCAACTTGTCTGGCCAAGTATAATTATAAAAGAATTCGCCAAGTTTCTCGATGCGTCATGGTTTACTCATCTGGCGGGATTCTTAAAGGGTTGTGTGAACATATAATTATAATGGAACAGACTTTGTTTTTTTTTTGTAATTAAGCTGGATTGCATATTTATAACGAAAAAAAAACAAAGAAAGTTTATTATAATACTTTACCGATGTCCGTCGGTAGTTAATGTAATAAGTAAAAATAAGTCTTAAAGAAATTAATGGTTTATTTTAACAATATTAATTTTATTAAGTTTGTAAGGTCTTTGACATCATTATAAAGGTAAAAGAAATGCTATCCTTTTTTGATGATATTGATATGATAAAGATTTAAAAAAAAATGGTCCTTAACCCACCCCACTTATCTATACTAAATTGGTTGCTTTAGTAGCCCTAATTGGAAAATAAATTAAACCATGTTTATTCCCCCTAATAGTATTAAATACATACGTAGGTAGGTATATGACTTAACGGGCGGTTTAATAAATATGTGTATTGTTTCTATTGCTTACTAGCTGACACGTGCAATTTTGTTTGCGCAACTTTAACCGTTTACGCAGCGCACGCAACGAAAGCTCTTAAAAGGAACAAATTTTCCCCGATTTCCCATGTTTCATTGATACTCGCTCCTATTCGTCGTAGCATGATGTTATATAGCCTATAGACTTCCTCGATAAATAGGCTGTCCAACACTAAAATAATTTTCAAAATCGGTTCAGTAGATCCAGAGATTACCCCTAATCTCACAAATTCACAAACTTTACCTCTTTATTATATTATAGTACCTATAGATTAGATTTTTTCTGCACTCAAGTTTTTATTTACGTTCAGAATTTGTAGCAAGAAGTCTTCTTACCTAACTTAACTAGATTCTTTGTTTAATTTAATTCTGAGGCCCATACATATAGAAAAAGTACAGCTTGTGCCTTCCCAATAAGATACTTGGAAGATGCATCTACAGGATATTATTCATAGCAATGAACCTCGCAATCTATAAATCTGTCCAGTTGTCAAGATCTGACCTCCAGGCGATTTACGGCTGCCGACAATGTTTATTAAACTCCCATAACACAAGGCAAAAAACAAACTTCGTTACTGTTTTAATATCAGAATACAACACAGACTACTAAAGTAGCAAAGCAATGGATTACAAAATTTAAATGAAAAAGGTAAATGTGATTACAAAATGAGATAAAGTCGATTCTGAACAACACTGAAGTATATTCGCTGTTTAATAAACATCAACTAGGCTTTAAACATTGTAAATAAATTTATAGTAAAATAAATACTTAAAGTTTTAATTTAACTTTCTGTAAAAATCTATTGAAATCGGTTAATTTTTGTTGCTCGCAACTTCGTATTTCGCGTGTGATTGACGTGGCCCGAGAAAAATAAAATTTAATTTTAATTCTAACCCGGTTTTCAACAAATAATTTCTAAAATAAATTTTACTTACAATAAAGCTTCTTATCTTTCAGTTATTTAATTTTGAATCAAATGAGATGATGTCTTATACATGATGTCTTATACATGATGTCTTATACATGATGTCTTATACATGATGCGCGCAAACGTACAAATAAACATACATAATTAAAATGATAATTACGTTTTATTACCTACTTATTTCTCACGCCTTTCAGTACTTTTTCCTGCAAAAATCTTTAATAGATAGACTTAAATTAACAGACACGGAAAGTCTACGATATATTATATGTAAAGATATTTCCACCGAACCGCACAATATATAAATTAATATATTAACTACAACTAGACAACAAATTATCAGTAATGAAACATATTTATTTGAATATTTATATAATAGCCAATAAAAATATAAAAGATTTTATTATCGAATCTTTACGATCTGTATTCAAATGTAGATTATTTCTTAGAAATTATTATTTTGGGAAATTAGATTGAATAATTTTATAACTAAGATAATATTATTTTATTTTGTCAATATTGATATTGGTATCCATATTGGCTGTCATATTTTATTATATCCACTTGTTATTTAGAAGGCTTTTTAGCGTATATTATACTGCATTTATATCCGTAGATGAGGTCACCAAAAAACGCATGATGGTATAAGAAGTATCCCAGGCCCAACCCAAAACTTATTTATAACATACCAAAAAGATAAATAATTTATTAATAAACATAGTACAAAATTATTATTACAGATAAAAAAACATCTTTTTTACTATTTTCTGCCACAAAAATTTTCTTGATTAAAAGTACCGAGAACACTGGCTGCATTACGTTGCACTGCAATAGATTTTCTTTGTTTTAAATAATTTTTAGACCGACTATCTCCAGGAACTTCGATTGAATTCTTTCCTAGTTGATTCTAAAAGTTTAAAACGTTTATCTAAAGTTTCTATTGCGAAAAGAAGTAATATATAATGATTTGTTAGGCTTGAATATTTATTATGTTTTAGTTTAGCTGTCTTTTCGGCGGCCGAGCCTGGACAAATACATGTAGAGTCAATATGTGTTGCAGCTAAAGTATCGACACAAGTTGCATCCCAGACTAATGTAAATAATAGTTTTTTTCTGAAAGTTTAGTACTACATAAAGTTAAAATAACAATTTAAAATAAATTTTATAAAACTGCATTTCAAAGGTTGATTCGGCTTCCACCACACAGGGAATCCTAGTGTGGAAGTTAGAGTTTCATATACAGTGGCTCTAGTGCGAGTTTTTTTAACTTTCTCATCATAGTAAGTGTTAACTTTTCGGCCTATCAGTTAAGCTTATTTTGACAGGATTAGTAACATATTGGTGGAAAGTATTCACTTAACGCAGTGAGAACGTTAAAACAACTCGCAACTGTATTTTATTGGTCGATAAAGAAAGATTACTATTATATCGAACCCGTAGTTTCAGTTTCTCGACAAAGATTTCCCAGCATATTCTGTCTTCAGCTTTCCTCTGCCTTTTTAATAAGTTAGATCATTTTTTTGTTGAGACGATGGGTTCTCTGTTCGAGGATGCTAGCGGATAGTTTAGGGAACTGGGGATAAACGCGTAACGATCTTCTGACATACAGCGTATCAACATTGCTCACCTATAACGCTACAAGTGTTCACTACTGTGTCTTATATTTATAATGTGTTTTATAAGGTAGCTATGAAAAAAAAAAATTTTTGTTAATCATTCTTCATAAATAAATAATAAAAATACTTTAGTGGAAACTTTAAAGACCCTATCTTATGAAGATCAAGTATGGTAAAATCATTATTTAAGTAACTGCCCTTAATATTTACCATTTATAGCATACTCTATCCGTAGATTATGTCACTAAACGCTAGGACTTTGGTCACACCCCATTACTATC
Source organism: Monopis laevigella (assembly GCA_947458855.1). Classification (NCBI taxonomy): domain Eukaryota; kingdom Metazoa; phylum Arthropoda; class Insecta; order Lepidoptera; family Tineidae; genus Monopis; species Monopis laevigella. The sequence goes on along the minus strand of OX381581.1, from coordinate 7,783,148 downwards.
CATATCCCTAGCATAATCGGTCGGGAAGCGGAACTGCTCTGCCCATCCAAATGTAACAACGACTCCTTCCGGAAACTCACGGAACTAATGTTTATACAATACGTACGCAACGATATCTAATTGATTAATCACCTATCTGTAATGCGGCTAATCGAAATACGTAGGTGTAAGAAATTTCGCAACTTTATGGATATTAGCGAAATGTTTTGCGCGTCTTTTAGATTTTATGCGCGTTTGTATATTTTTCACACCGGAGTTATGATGACAAAAAAGATTAATATTAATAAAATTTCACACAAATCTTAAATCAGTATCTGAAAATGTTAGAACAAATATTTCTTTATCTCGCTATGAAACTAAAATTGTAGCTGTAAAAGATATATTATCATTTTGATGATGGCATTTGGAGTCAAATAACATTCATCCTGTATTAAGAAATCACTTTCAATCAAATGTAATAGGTTAAGTACGGGTTTGGGGCACTCTAAAATTGGTATTAACGGCTACCTAGAACCTGGAATACGTATTATATATTGTACTTTACAAACTTAAATTTTTTTACTATTATATTATCAGGTATAGTTCAAGAATCTATAAATTGTGACAATTGTTTTGAAAATGTTCCTCACAATTAATATTGTGTTTAATCAATATCCGCTTATAGTTTATCAAACACCACCTACAGCGATTTAGCTATTAACAAGATGCTAGATTACAAATTGTGACGCTACATTGCCGTGAACTCTCCCATACAGTCCTACGCCTATCTGTTTCGGCATATCATAAAGTATCACAAAGATCGTCACTTGTATACGATTAGATCACGATTATAGGTTTGGCCTCACGCGGTGTCTTCGTCGCCCTGATGACTTCATTGTGTCGATTATTATTTTACCCACAAAAAGCACGATAATGGTGCGTGGACTGATCGCGCGGGTGGTCCCTAGCCCGTAATTACTTTCGGTCATTACATTTAGATCTCTACTCTCACTTAACTTTGAATTCAAATCGTTTGTGTCGGAATCTTCCAGTTTATTGACCGACCTCAAAGATTTATAATTTTGGTTATTATAGAAATTTGTGCTCTCCCGGCAGGTGGTCGCGTTAACGCTGTTGTTAGGAACTGTTAATCCGTTAGAATTAATTGGAAACTGGAAAACAATGGCGGTCGATACACGTGTTCTACAAAGACAAATTACACGAGAGGGTGCTGGGAAATTAATTATCGCTCTATTAACAATTTCAAAGACAAACACGTTATTTGCAAAATTCTAAAATACTATAACTATAATAGGTGTTGTTTTATATTTCATAGCACAGAATTTACTTATTAAAGCAAATTGCAAATGTAATATTACAATATTGTATACTTTAATTATAGAGAGCTATTATTATTTATATATATATACTTTGCTTAGGCATAGCTCGAAAGTACAAAACTTACCAACTATCTCAATATGGCATTTATATAGCGCTTTAAGTAGTAATTAAAATTCAAAACGTATAAAACAAAATAACAAGAAATTATAATTACTATTGTATGACAATTAATAATTACACAAATTTAGGCGGAGGTTCTATGTATCGGAAAATATCTTTGTATATATAAATCATCATAAAAGGTTCCCCTAAATTTCGTCAAAGTAAAATTGATCACAACCAAAAATAATTGCGTTTAAAATCTCTATTTGAATATAATTGTGAAGCGCCATCGCCTCGGGTCCTGTGAGCCGAGGAGTTGCAGAATATTAACGCCTGCGCCTTTCGAGAAGCGTGAAATGAAATGATTACCCTACTTGCAGCAGTGGGCGATAAAGTTTACCCTCTACCACGCTATGGGTGTTAACTTTGGGACGTTAATTTTTATAGGCCGTTTTATTTTCTATTATTTTTCGGTTTGTATCAGATGTTTGTACCCACTAATGGTGTTAAGAATCTCTTAGGAAATCCAATATAATCTTTATATCTTCCTTGTTAATTGTCTTTTTAATTATTCTTTTTTAATCATGGACTTGGATTTGCTGATTAAGGATTATTAACATAGGTAGTAACTGTAAATGTAACAATAACACATTAATTGTCTATTTTATATCTAACACCCCCAATAAAATCTTGTTTATCTCATTTTGCATTGTAAATACTTACCCACATTTATATAATAAAATAATATGTAACCAAAAAAGTTTATTTATTTATTATTTTGGTGAATGGCTTTCGCTTGACGCGTAACTCTGCCAATGTCGAGTTGTTGAAAAGGCACATAGGAGTATAAATTCAATATTACAATTATTGTTTTATAAAAAAAAAGTCAATAAATATTAGTTAAAGTTAAACATTTAACACTAGGTTTAAACAGTACAATACAAACAAAGAAATTCAACATAGGGGAACACAAGGGCCCGTGGACAATACAGGACGGCACACAGATCTGTAAAAGAAACATATATTAGATATATAAAGTAGTTAAAAAATTAATTTAACTTCTAAACCCAAAAAGTTAAATATAAATAATTTGCACTTCAATGAACGTTTTGCGTGATTTTATTTGTTGCGACGTTTCTTGGTAAAGGTTAGAAAGCTGCGTTCGACTGCTTGAGTACCGTTGCTGCAACTTTTCACAAGGGCGGACTTAAAAAACTTAATTATTTTACCACATGTTTAAAAGATACCGTTTATTGGCTTTTTTTGACGCTTGGCTCATGTCAAGAATGGTAAAGATTTCGGAACTGATGCGAAGGGTTTGGGTGCCACTTCAGTTGGACGGGAGGGAGTTTTTATTGCTTAAGTAACTGTCTAAAAGGGTTTTGACACGTTAAAGTAGGAGTGAAACATTCCCTAATCAATACAAGATGTCCTTTAGACACAAAGTGATAGCTATTATATACATAGTTACCGGTGTGTGTTGAACGTTAGATTTTAGTAACAGCTTATAAGATTGTATTTACTTATATTTTTCTGGATTTGTGAGATATGCAGAAACCATTACTTAACCTATTAACTCGTTTATTAAAAGATATAAGTTATTGCCATTATTACTATCAGTTAATTTAGTTATTTTCTTTCGTTAATTTGTACCCTATCAAAAACTTTAATTTATTTATTGGCCCATAATATTTCTTTTCATAGAGGCTATAAATATGACATTTATTGTCTAGATCGTTACTGCGCTGGTGTGCTATACAGAAGGGTGTGTTTATATGCCTTCCATCAAGAAGATGATTGAAGCGGCTTGCAGCTGAGGGGCTCGGTTCAACATTATTATTATTTAAACCCAGGGGAGTGGTGTTTGGACAGATTTGAGCTTTGATGTCAAAGATCTGTTCAGTTCGCTGGTTTGAAATGTATCTAGAAAAAGTATTTCTTTTAGCTTAGTAGTTTTGCGCTTAAAATAATTTCTGAGTTAAGTTTTCTAGAATTTCTTGTAATACTTTTTAAGTGAGAGTCGATCTATATGTTTAAGAAAGCTTCCATTCATTTTTATTTTACTGTGCAGCAGTTTTGTCCGTGACTGAATACATAATCATCAGGAGCTAATCATGATATATGATTGATAGGACTTTTGATAGGATGTCTCTTTATAACAAGCTGCTTAAGAAATATAAACTGCTGTTAAATTTTGACAGTAATTTTACCATTAAAATTATTAACTTAACCTATTACTCATACAATTGCTACAAACTCCTTAACCGTCTGATAATAAACATAGTCTCCCCTCAATTTTCGGTCAACAATAAGCTTACAGTCGTCACGTGTCCTTGCCAGACCCAAAGTGTTATTGAATTGTTACATGCCACTATTGTGGTTGGATTTTTGTCAGCGTTATGTGTTGGTCTTATAAATAATACGAATAAAGAGCAAACCACAATAACAATTTAGAAAACTATAATAATCAACTACTTCCATGGATGACATTAAATTTGTTTATAAAAAAACTTTACATTTTATTATTGTGTAATTTAAATATATGTATTCTCAAACAAAATCTTTTTAATTATGTCATATATTAAATTGCTTAATAAACAGCTAAATGCCTTTAGGGAAGTGAAAATGGTATTGAAGGTCAAATGAAATCTTATATATTTTAGTTATCGCTTTCCACATATTATTTATATTGTACTAGCTGACCCGCGCAACTTTGTCTGCGCGTTTAAATTTAACCGTTTACGCAGCGTACGCTCTTAAAAGGAATAATTTTTCCCCGTTTTTGCAACATTTTTCTTTGTTACTCCGCTCCTATTAGTCGTAGCGTGATGTTATATAGCCTATAGCCTTTCTCGATAAATGGATTATCCAACACGAAAATATTTTTTCAATTCGAATCAGTAGTTCCTGAGATTAGCGCGTTCAAACAAACAAACAAACAAACTCTTCAGCTTTATAATATTAGTATAGATGAAAAACACGAAATGCATACTTCTCATATTTAATAAACAAATTACGTATTCTTAAGATAAATAAAAAAAATAACAAGATAAACATATGAATATAAATAATATATTATAATTTTCTTCACATTTTAAATGCAAAGGCTTGGAGCACACTTATACATTAAACTTCGTATGTAAGACTCTCCGACGCTCTTAATAATAAAAATAACGCAAAGTTTATTGAACTCGCAGCGATGCGAATACTTTTCAATTTACCTCAAAACGTTAAAAATATCTTTGAGTGTAATAACACAAGCAATTTCTGTGCAATATTACTCCCTCCCGTTCTCTTTCCACACTACTTTCTCGTAAAGCAATAAACATCCCTTCGATGTGCCCTTGGCCCTCGATCGTAGATTCTTTAAAATTTATCTCCCCGTTTATTTATATATCTATGTCCAGAGACTTTTGTTCGTTTATTTTAGATATGCGTACATGAAAATAATTTCAACGGTTCCCTAATATCATTGTGTTAGTCAGGCTGTTGTTTAATTCGATTATAGTCTAGTCTGTAAGGTTTGTATTGGATCAGTAGCTCTACCACAAGTTTTTGCAAACAGTTTTTACTATAGTCGCTAATAATTATAGATACTAACCTGTTCTGTAGAGCTACAGAAAGAGGATAGATTTTTTGGGATACCCGTCAGATTCGTATGGGGCCAGAGAGAAATGGATGAGCTGTCAGATTTATATGGGACCAAAGGGAGAAGAAAGAAGGGCAGCCGTCAGATTTTTATGGAACCAGAGATTGAGATCAGAGAGAGTAGCTATAAAAAATACGTTATAAAGCTTGAAAATGGTCTCTGTGCAGTTTAGTGTCTAAAATTCCAGAAATTGATAAGACTGGCTTCGTTGAAAGTTCTTCTTGTTACATTTTATTAGTTAATTTCCTTCAACATTCAGAATTTCATATTAACTTTCTGTTTCACATTATTTTACCAGTTCGAATAAACGAAACATTGAAAAATATTTTTTTTTAGAAAATTTTAATTACAATAAAACTATTAATATTACTATTGTATAAAGATAATTAAAAACCTACTTTTGTGGGGGGATAAATATAATGAATGATTCTTTGCTTCCTTTGTACGAGTACTTATCTAAAGGTTTGAATCTCTACGAATCGCCCTTTAAGTTGTCAAAGCCTGTCGCTAAATATTGCGTATTCGACGGGCTTGTTGGCCTCTGCCCCCTAGATGGGGAAATGTCGCCCTCTTCTCTGGCACGACTTGTTAGAAGCAATTTGATGTACTTTGACCTTATAGTTCACAATTGTGAATGAACATTATTTTGTTGGTTACTTTCGTTGTCTAATGGACTGTGAAATTATACTTACGTTTTATTCTTACATTATCAATTTACTGAATTCGCAATAATTCTGATTATTAAAATATATTAGGTGTTTAGTCTGAGTGCTTTTCGCTTTTATTCATATAAATTTGGGGCCTATAATAATTTCTTTAACTGATTCTACCTTATTAATATTATTTTTATTTCGCAGGCGCAGACGGGCTGTGTATTAACGATGGATGCTGTGGACCAAAATCCAGAAAAATGCTTACAAACATTTCACGAGTAACACTACAATCAATGCTCAACAAAGAAATAATGAAGTTATCCTATACGTTATCGAACAAAGCAGCAAACTTTGACGGTAAGATACAAATTGAAGTAACCTTTAACATTAATAAATTCTTGTTTGATTAATTAAATAGCTCTTTGTATAAAACGTTTGTTATGACTAACAAACTCTGGTTTTAATAATAATACACGTAATAAATATCGTATATTCAGGAAGCATTAGGTTCTTTGACGAAAGAAATATTTAAGCTTTTCGATAAACATTCCTCCAACCAACCAATCCATTCATCCTTACATCATTAAACAATAATAATAAACATACCCGCAAATCCCACCAAACCGTATTCCCCAATTCACAAAGTCCTAGAATCATACGCACCATCGCATCTGGTTTGTTATTTTTAGCCAGCTCGCGACTCGAACCGGGTTACCGATGCATTTGTGCGAAACTTTTGTACCCGGCACTTTAATGTTTAGTCTACAGTTCTACATGGCCATCGATGAAGATAAAACGAGGCGTTTAGACATAACAATAATTTTGAAAGCATTGTTATTGTTTTCTAAAGTGCCTGACGTGTTCTCCGTGTAAATTTTCCTTGTATTATTCTTGAAATTAAAATTAAATCATTTGTACAGGAATAAAAACTGGTCAGAGGAAATGATTCAATAATCGCCGTTACTTCTTCGTACACTTTCCAAGTTAGGTCCAGGACATGTGCTATAAAACGCAAACTAGTACTAGAAAAGCCAGACACTGCTTTCTTGTACGACCGGTCAAGTTAATTACATTAGTCAACGGTTCTTATGCCCATAATTTGTCTTGCGGAGAATCAGCCCTATGTCTCTATTGATTCATTGTTAGCGTTCAATGACCATTCGTTACTTAGTCAGATAGGTACCATTGCATCTATTTTCATCTGTGTTTTATTGGTTTTTGAATTACTTTGTACATGTACTCTCTTATTTAGTAATTCTACCTTTATTGATTGATGTTATTAGTAACCTGAAGTTTTTGTTGTTTTACGCTGTTTCTTTTCATTCACTACTTTGTTCCTCGTACCTTCGTTCATGCGTCGAAGGCAGATGTCTACTTGCTAATTATATTGAGATGTAACCGCCCGGCTGTTGACCGTCTCTCGATCAATATTGACTTGGCAACCCCCGTCCGACATACAAAGCAATCTAATTCTCCTTTCTACTTTACTACCTAGACTTAAAGACTGTTTTAGCTTCGTACCTTCTGCGGTTGAGGAATGAATTCTTCATTGAGCTATCTTTGTTATGGTAACCGTGTGAAGCGATGTCGTGTCTACCGCTACTAAGGTTAGGTTCTCAAGTACTGCATTATTTACTTAGAAACTTGTTTAATGTACGGCGTTAATTTGTTCACCTTCGATTCTGGTTCTTGTTTTCTCTCCCGAACCACTTATTAAAAGTAATTCATCACCGGTAACGGTTTTGGCGTCCTCACCATTTGTACTCGTATTCGAATACGTATTTATTTTTAGTTCTCAGATACGTAAGGAACGTCTTGAAACATTTCCAAATTACCTAGTAATAGGATGCGCCTATGATTTAAAGCCGTTTTTGTAATTTAATCTATGTTTAGACAAGGATTAAATGTTACCACATTAGTAGTTATAAATTGACTTATTTTATTCAAATGTTTTAGGAGACGGGATTTGATTATAATTACTTTGTAGTGACTTCCAAGTCCTGTCTTGGCTCTATTAGATATAACGAGTGAATGATATTTTGTTTAGTTATGAGATGTTCTTAATGTAATTCGGGTTTATTTTGCAGAACTCCATAAAATATTATATTTGTGTTATCTTCTACATATATATAATGTTGATGTATACATAACTATAATTATGTGTTATAGTTATACGTAACTACAAAAATAAATATCACCAACAAACGAACACTGTTGTTAACAAGTGTTTAAAGTTTTTAACTAACAACGAGGTCACTCTAGAATGCCTTCATTGGGACATACTAGTATATGAAATTTGATGTGGTCTCTAAATAATGGTGGATTCCTATAATCTATTTTAACGCGAACAGTTCGTTTTTCTCTTATAAAAATGACAGATCCAGTTCGGGCGTTAAAACATCCATTATTAGACAACAGCAAAGACAGCTAGTTAACAAGACTAATATCTACACCACAAAATACTATTGTCTTAGCAATCTAAATAAGAAATCAATCAATGGCGCAACATAAAAGGATAGTTTTCCCCAAAGAAATAAACAAGTTGCCACATTGGTATCGGTTTGGGTGGCGCAGTGCCACGTGCGCGGCAACCGCGGCAGGGAGCAGTCTCCAGTGACATCCGGATTTCACGACTAATCGCCGCTGCAGATGTATCCTGCAATCCCTCTTGTTTTGACAATTGACTTTATCAACAACATTCCTTAATAAAAAAATCACAAGCAAAGGTACCATATTTTAGTATTTATTATATATTATGTATGTATATATTAAAGCGTCTATATAAACACGTCGGAAACAATTACTCCTTCACTGGACATTACGGTACCCTGAGGTCTAGGTCTCGAATTACATTGTGCTAACACAAAAATAATAAGTATTACAAAAAATCGTTACATTATTATAATAATCTAATTTTAGGCAAAAATTTGGGCGCCTTTTAAAATTATGTTGCTTCTTAAAACTGATTATTAAATTCTGACTGCAGTTTTATTTTTAACCTAATTTTTTTCAAATCATAGAGCACTAAAATGTGCGAATTGGTGAAGTAAAATCGTGAATTATGGATGAAATCGAAACTTCACGGAATGTTTTCCGTGAAGTTAGATTTTTACCCAATGAAGAACAGATATTTAAATATCATGCATGACTTAGCCCATATAACCGTATTCCACCAAATGTCACATTGAGAAATATCGAAAGAGTGAGACCTTCCTTTAACGAAAAGAGGAGGAAAGAGGATTCAACTTAGAATACGAATTAGACCATAGTACAAAACTTGTAGCTTAGCAAATTTTTAAACAAATTTATTATTAATCAAAAAAAAAAATCTGGAAAAAAGAAATCTGTAATAGAAGAGCTATTGTAAAAGTAATTTTTTGAAATAATGAGTGAATAATTTTATTAACGAATAAATTTACTATAGTTCCTTATCGGTTTGCTATATGGAGCACGGAGATTATGTAGGATTATAAATCTACGCAATGATTTATTGTACTGGCTATATTTGTACAATCTCAATTTTCGTGGTATTTGGAGCAGGTATTAAAAAAATATCTAGGTACATAATTTTCCTTTGCATTATTTTCTAACTGTATAGTCGGGTGTTTCGTATGGCTAATTATAATATGTCACGCGAATTTTGATCGATCGTATTTTTTTTGCTGCTTTGGTCAAAGACCTCCCTATTTATTTCCTTTACTTTAATTATATAATTTTACTACCATGAAAGACAGTTTAAATAACATTTATAAAGATTAGGCTAAACGGGTTAATCTAAAATTTTATCTTATTTATTTGTAAACTTAATTATATAGCTTAATTATTAATGGCTTTATATCAAAATACATTTAATTTTATTGGGGCACGACATGTGACTTTGTATCTACCTGGTGGTAAGTAGACCTACAAAGTCTATGAATGGGGTTGATCGCTCCCACTATGCCGGCTAAATGATGCGATTACGAAATGGAGGGCGACAATAATGAATTGCATTACGAGTATATTTTAATATACTCGCTCCCTTATCGTCAATTAAACTACCCATTTCGTAACCGCACCCTGAAAGGAGACTACCACCTAGACAAAATCGATGCCGTGGTCTCCTGAAAACCGGTGAACCCACAGACTATAACTAACTATAAATTTGTTAGCCGTAAGTTTTATAAATAAATAAATAGCTATCCATTTACTATTTTGATAACATAAAAATATTTTAATTTTATTGAGCATAACATGTGTCTTTGAATCTGGTTCGGAAGCAGACCTACAAATTCCATGAACAGGGTCAATTAAATCTAAGAAGACATAGCAAGGTTCAATATATCTTATCCTCAAAAAAATATGCCAGCCTTGTTTAATCAGAAAAAATGTTCCATAGCATATTAAAAAATACCCTCAGATGCTATATTAGAAGCACGCGTATAATAACTACTTGTTAGAGAGTCCGTTTCAGCATCTGTTGATACCGTCAAGTGACCTAGTAATGTTTCGGTTTTAGTCTATGAGTTCACCTGTTTTGCAAGAGACTATTGCATCGATTTCTTTCGAGGTGGTCTCCTTTTAGTGTGCGATTGCGAAACGGGCGGTCGATTTGACGATAAAGCAGCGAGGTTATTATATAGACTCGTGTTGCAAATTCGTCTTTGTCGCCTCATCATTTAGCCGGTATAGTGGGAGCGATCAATGCTGTTAAAGAACAATGTATTGATCCCATTCATGGATTTGGTTGTTCTGCTTACCATCAGGTAGGTACAAAGTCAAATGCCGTGATCCAGTAAAAAATATCTGCTACTGTTGTAGTTACATTGTAGGTGCAACCTAAAGACCTCAATATAAAGTTAATTTTTCCAGGATTCTTCCGGGCCTTGTTAAATCAGGCCAAAGAAGAGTTCCACAACATGTTCAAGAAGACCTACGGCATGATATACGAACAGCACTCGTACTTGTTTGAGGATCTTTTCGAGCATCTCGAGCAGTACTACGAGCATGGAAACAATGACCTGTCAGACGTTATGGACAAGTTCTTTGGGATCCTGTATGAGAAGATGTTCACGGTCCTTAATGCTCAGTACAGATTTGATGATAAGTAAGTTATTTTAGACCCGCGCAACCTTGTCTGCGTAACTTTAACCGTTTACACTACGGAAGCTCTCAAAAGAAATAATTTTTCATTGTTTTTGCAATATGTTTTATCGATCCTTCGCTCTTATGGGTCGTAGCGTGATGTTATAGCCTATAAGACTTGCTCGATAAATGGGCTATCCAACGACCCACGACCTCCGGATGCAACGTCAAAGACGCAACCACTAGTCTACGGAGGCTGTCAAAAATATTAGTATAGTATAGATATAGAATTTGAACTGATATAATGAGGACTTGAACGGATAGCACTGCTTTGCTATATGTTGTATTGGGCGTGTAGGAAGAATAGACGAAGATAAGCAATGTGTTTCCTAATTAACACAAAACCATATACATTATACATCCCATTTAGGTTAGTTAACATAGTTTACATTTCTTCTGGGTGTTGCTGTTAAAAAAATTGACAAATTGATTCATGGCCAAGTTTGACTTACCTTTAAATGTTATACTAATAAATGGGACAGACAACGTGTGGCAGGTTTCACGCTGTAAAAGTTAACAACATTTTTGTAGATCATAAACTGTCATAGTTGTCGGAAAAGATGGCAAATTATACAGATGTTATATGACCAGTCGTTTACAGAGATAGCTTCATAAAACTAGTTGGCAGACGTTTTTATGGGCGTGTAAACAAACAGCGAGAGACAGTGGACTAGTGGTATATTCATTGCCTCCTAAACCAAAGTCTTGTATTCAGTTCCCAGTATTCTATTTGTGTTTTAGTTTCACTATGAAAAGTCTTATTATCGATGCTTATTTACGGTTTTGAGCAGTTTTTGTGTCCCTGAAATTAAGAGATAAGAGAAAGAAAAATAATTAAATATCATGCTAGAATTATACGCAACATTAAAATACACCAAAAACAATTTACTTTAAATTCAAGTAAAGCACAATTCACTAATAGCCTAATAATTAAACTAAACACTGGCAACTTTTACAGTACTTTCTTTAAATTATTGATCTGAAATTTAATTTCAGAGTTTAATGTCTTACCATAACAGTGTCGATAGATAAAATCGTTTTTTAGAAGGTATTTTCTTATACCTTTAAGAAATAAATATTATCGGCGCCAGTAAGCTAAAGCCCACTCTGCTATCGATAAACCATTAATAGTATAGAACCTACCCACGGCTTCATTCACGTACACTTTACGCATAATTTATTCGATATTTACATTACCCAGAACAGGTTAAAAGATGAATGTGGGTGTAACATAAATTACATTATCCAAAATATTTGTGTCTAAAAAAACTTCAATAGGGAAAATATATCCGAAAGTACTTTAATTAAATTTATTAGTGGCCAAGTAAAATAAATATAGCAGTGATCTGTAGTTTGTCTATAATGCACTATTTTCATTACAGCTATCTCAAATGCGTTGGAAAACAAATGCGTGATACAAAACCCTTCGAGGATGTTCCCCAGAAGCTTTCGGCCCAACTCAGAAGGGCATTTGTCGCCACGCGGACGTTCTACAAGGCACTACGGGTCGGCTCTGATGTCGCCCGATCTATGCTAAAGGTAAGTTATACTGAACCAATATACAAAACCCTTCGAGGATGTTCCCCAGAAGCTTTCGGCCCAACTCAGAAAGGCATTTGTTGTGTTTGCGTCGGCCCAGGCTCATCAGGTAGACAGACCTGATGATCTAGAAAACAGGTTGAGGTAGAAATTTGGAATAGTAGGACTTTAGTGTTTAATCAGTGCTCAATTTACTTAAATTCTTCCCTAAGAATAATAGATTATAAAATCAAAAATATTGAATACTTTCTGAAAATATAGGTAAAAAAAACTAATCAAGAATAATTTAAATTAAAATTTATTCAAAATGTCTGTCGCCAATTTTTCACATTTGGCCTTACTTCGTCATCATCGATCGTAGCCCAAATCATACTTATATATCTATTTCTGCCACTGCCTTTCTCAATGACGACTTCAGGCTGTCCAAATTTTTATGAGTTTAAGCTCAGACCAATTCCTCTAAAACTTGTCATATTTTTTAATACAAAGGATTAAGGTCAGGTCTGGTGGAGGGCCAATCCTCATGCCTTATGAAATCAATGTTTGAACCATGCCTGTGTTGTTATAGCCTCGTGTGCTGGTGTGGGATCTTGCTAAAATACCTTAATCAGTATCTTGGTAAACTTTTGTAGTGGTTTTGACACCTTTTTGGCAAAAGTGCTCTTCGGTCGGTCCAAAGTACGATACTCTCAACCAAATCATCACTGATGATTGAAGATGACCATGTTGCACTCGGCGATGGCCTTTCCACCTTCAACAGAACTTGTAGCGTACGCCTTATGAGTAAAGCTCAAACTGTAAGCATTAACTGTGCTGATGCTGTTCTATAAGTTGTTGTACTTCTCTTCAATATCAAAAATTGTCTCGTTGGTAAACAGTATTGCTCGATGTCTGTTTACTACGCAAGAAGCGTAGCGCTTTAACTAAACTCTGGTTCACACTCATTGCCTTGCCGCAGTTTTTTTCGGTAAGCTCGTAGTTAACCTAGGTCTTCATTAATTACCTTTTTAACAGTTTTTCGACTCAAGCTAATTTGCAAAGCCATTAATTTATGTTTGCGGGCAGGATTTCTTGAAATTCGCGCCTTGATTTTCTTTGATGAATGCTGGAGTTCTAACAGAACGTGACCGGTGGGTTCTCTTCTGTCATCCACACTAGAATGATCATCGTACCTTTTGATAGTACGATAAATGAACATCAGCGTAATATTTAAGTTTTGAAGCAACTTGAATATTATGGTTGGCAAGTGCTCGCAACGGTGTAACTCAATTACTTCCACTCTTCTTTTAACGTCCATTCTATCTCGAGACATAAAATATCTGAATATGTTTCAGCGGTTAATAGGTTCTTACCACAATTAAAAATCGAATGCTTTTTAAACTAGCAACAAGCAAATTAATAGTCAATCCATAATGTAATGTAAATATGTACCACCAACCGATTTAGATGACGTCATCGTAGCTTCCTAGGAATGGTTCTTATAATAAGATATTTATAATTGTTATTGCAAATGATGACCAAATAATTGTGTCTGTCGCCATGTGTGGAACATATTATAATCTTCAATGACAAACCCATGTATGTGATTATCACGATGTGCCTTAATATTGGCATTCCTCAAATTTAAATTTCTTGAAGGATCTATTAAAAACCTCTTCCACTAAAGAATTTGCTCAGAATACTTTATACGAGGACCTTAACTAACCCCTGTATTCTAAGTTGTGTTTTCCACTCCACTTTCACTCAAGGAAAGTCTGTCTCTTTCCATAGCTTTGTTATTCTTATGTTTGTAATTATATAAAAATATAATAAAAATCACCTTGCAAACCGATCTAGAGGACACGCGGTCAGTCTCAAATAATAATTAATTCTAAAACCCATACCTACTCAATTAATTTTGTACAATGAAATGACAAACTTAGTTATACACCCCTTGAGCCACATTTATGCCATTGTATTAAGGTTCAATTCGCTTTTACAACTGCTCCAATAGGTACATTGCGAGTCACAGCAATGTCCTCGAAGTGTTCCTGATTGTCATCAAACCTCTCTTCCTCTCGCTCTAGCACGTGTATACTAATCGACCAGAATTTGTTAGTCACTTCTCTCGGTACTTCACCACAAACAAGCCTTCTTAGAATTGTTCATCGCTAAGTCTTTTTATCGCGTTTGCGCACTGCGTCCGATCCGAATCCGAGAGATGTCTGTCTGAAGTAGCAGTAGTATTATTTATAAAAGAGGTTGCGTATTAGATCAGAATTCCTTCATCCGATGTCTCTGTTATCCGTGGATCTAGTCCTCAAACTCATACAAATAAAACTACTGCTACTTAGGACTTTAGGACTCATATTTCTCGGATTTAGATCGGACACAGTGCTGAAACGTGATCTCACGTCTATCGTTGGTTATAGATCTTGTTGAGCAAAAGGCCTTATAAAGACTATATTTTTATGCAAAAGGCACTCGACTCTATATGTATGAAGCGAGTGTAAACTAATTATTACTTTTAAGAGTCTAGCTGAGTTTTACATGTCGAGCATTTGCTGTTAACGGCAGGTTTTCTGGCCCGATATCATCATCATCATGCCAGCCTTTCGCGCGTCCACTGCTGGACATAGGCCTTCCCCAAGGATCGCCACAACGACCGGTTCTGCTCTGCCTGTATCCATCGGCTTCCCGCAACCTTTTTCAGGTCGTCGGTCCATCTTGTGGGGGGCCTGCCTCTGCTGCGTCCTCCAGCACGCGGTCGCCACTCGAGAACCTTAATGCCCCGTTCTGCGAGCTATGTGGCCTGCCCACTGCCACTGACCCGATATAGTGGCTAAGAAATAAGGTTCTAAATCGTAAATCATATAGGCCGCTGCGGTTCAATATTTCATTATTATTTTGATTAAAAAATATTTGGGAGTCATTATAATAAAATATAATCACACATTTTGTATTTTTATTTGGCATATTAGTATTTTGACGTAGTGGTCTAAGATGTTATATATACTTAAAAAAATATATTTAAAAAGCGCTGTCTTTGATTTTTTTTTTGGTCGAGCTATATTAATTACTTATGGAGTCGCACACAAATACCAATAAAATGGTATTTTTTTGACATATATTTTGTTAACTATTTAAAAGGTATAATTTTCACGGTTAAAACTTTATTTTAAAATCGGTACAACTAAAAAACCTCTCGGTAAGAAAAATAAATTTAGCAATAATGCAGGTATTGTCCGTTTCACGAAAGAATTCCCGCGGCGAAAAGTGTTTCTAATCAAATTTAGACTAAACAAAATGTGGTAAATATTAGAAACTATGATGTCAACATAATTATCATAGTTTTATGAATTTTATTTAATAAAATTCATTTTATTCATCGTAAATAATTTTTGCGCCCTGTACATAGGAATTCTTTTGTGAAACGAACTTTGCAATAGCTTTGCTTATGTCAAAACTATATAAAATTGTATATAATGTTTTTTTTAAAGAAACGATATAATGACAGGTCAACGAGATCGTTTAGTTAATCATTAATCATTAAGTCACATTATCCAGATATTTAAAAACTATAAAAATATCCAAATAAATATAAAGATGTAACCTAACTCATTAATATGTAAGATTTTATAGCTAACATTTGGAATAATATAAAATCGTTGAACATAAACTTAATCCTAAATGTCCAGCAACCGCATTAATGTAGTGTTGTGAGTCAGCACTCCACAGACTGGTATCAAGTGTACACATTCCCACAGTAGAGCCCGCATTGTATTTTTGTTGTACATTGCATCGCCCAAACACTGGTTGCAAACTCCCGATGCTCTGCAGAAGCATACATCTAGAATCTAGTATTATCGGGAACAATGAGTTCACTAACCAGATCCACTGCACCTTCGCGTTGTTAAGCCTATTATCGCCTTTAGCATGGACAGTCCTCTGAAAACTTCATTCCTCCTTTTTCTTTTCGAGAGAATACTTCATAATAGGGTAACCAGTACTAAAAAATGGTAAATAAAAATAATGTAAAAAGCACTCGCTAATTGCGTGTTTTAACTTACCTTAAACCATGCGTGTATAGGATCTTAGAGTGCGTTTCCACAAGAGATGTTCTATTCTACGTTGCTATGGATACGTTTGATATCCACCAATCATATTCATTGGTTCACATATTCAGCGCTTCTGCGCAGCACATCTTACTCGCTCCGCTACATAGCTTAGCACCAGTGGTAATGGTATCATAGCTTCGTAGCTCTCGCATCCTCGCATCGTAGCGGCATAGCACATCTCTGCTGGAAAAGCAGCCTTAATCCGACATAATGGGTACAAACAACAGAGTTACGTAGTTCTAATTGTTGGACGCATTTGTTCTTGTGGCTTCATATTGCTTTCCACCAGGTAGATGGGAGGGCACATGCCAAGCTATCATAAAAAAAGCACTAACAATGACTATCTATAAATGTTTATCACATCAAAATTCAATCCCTTCTCATAGACATACACACCGGCAAAATTAGCTATTCTTCTATCAAGTTATACTAATTTCCATATTGCCAGTAGTTTTTCGCATGAAATATGTATGAGTAATTTAGTATTGTTTTTTTCTGTAGGTACATAAAGTAATATAATAAAATGCCTAATTGGTGTCCAGTTAAAGTGGTGTCATTGGAACAAACAGTCTATGTTTTAAATAAATTATTCATATTTCTAAGAGCCTTCGAAAGATATACGACGAGCTGGATATAAACCCGCCGCTGGATGTTTAGATGACGTCAAGGCAGCCTTTATGAGACATTGAATCTGGAATTAATAGTTAGCGGTCTCTATTCGGTCTCTCTTAGCAGTTGATGTCATCTTGGTCGTTGGATCCTATGACCTTACCGCGGTTCATTGCTTGAATATTGATACATATTTTATTATTTTTAAATTACTTTGTGTGATTCAAATTTCGATGTGTTGTTTTGTTTTCTTACTACGACTCGGTGTCTTTATTATTCGTTTATGCAAGTAAGAAATAATAATAAATGTGGTTACAAAATATGATACTTTTATAGTTGTTTTTTTTTTAATTCGTTTATAGACATACAGTTGTAAATAAACGAGTTTAAATGTCAATATCCAAAAAATAAATATGAAAGATGGGCTGAAAGGAGAAGTGTCGTTAAACATTCAAAATATTTCGTTCTTCCGATCGGAATGGCGACCAACAAAAAATCTTATTTTCCCCGAATACCTAATTAAATTAAAATAAGAAGCTATAATTGTTTTTTATAAATTTAATAAAGTTGTTTTTGAGAAATTATAGGGAAAATGAATTGTGTGACGTCATATGTCTGGGTGTTTATAAAATATAATATGTATTATATCGTTGTTTCTGGTACACATAGTACAAGCCTAGAGCTTAGTTTGTGACCAGAGCAATATGTGTATATTGTCCTACATTATTATTATTATAATATATACTTATTATTTAGGTACAGAACAAAACTTGGTATCTCAACTTAGCTATCTTTAAATCTTTGCACCTCAATAATAAAAATAGCTACTCGTTCCTCTGATAAATTTGGGGTTTTTACTTTGACTGGTAATATAACCGCTACCATGATTCCAGCAACCGAGGCTTAAAAGTGTATAACATCCGTATTATTATATTAGCTGTAGGGAACCTCCCTACTAAGAAATAATTCCATGTCGATTTTTTTGAATTATGTAAATTCTTGATTAACAATAATGCTTCTTATAAATTATTCATTTATATTTATTGTATGACGTGAAGTATTGATGACCTTGATATTGGCGGTGGATTTTAAAGGTTTTTTCTGTTTCACAGGTAGAGTTGACAGAAGAATGCATCAACGCGTGGACAAGGATGACGCAGTGTGGCGCGTGTGGGGGATTTGTTATGACCAAGCCCTGCTCCAGATACTGCCACAACGTTATGATCGGATGCCTTGCCAAATTCGCCGATATGTCTGACGATTGGGACGCTTACGTTGGTAAGTGTGGATTTAGATGACGCTTGTAGAGGTTTGGTGTGACCACTCATTGCTCCAGATACAGCCACAACCTTACCATAGGATGTCTGGCGATGGGGATGCTTACGTTGGTAAGTGTGGATTAGGATGACGCCTATAGAGTTTTGGTGTGACCATGCATTGCTCCAGATACTGCCAACACGTTATGATAGAATAGCCATTCTATCATAACGGCGTACTTGGCCAGATGACCAAGTACGCCGTTATGCCTGACGTTTGGGATGCTTACATTGCTGAAGTGCTGAGGATTTAACTTGTGTGTCTTATATTTGGGGAAACCATTCATTGTCTAGGTTCAATGTCAGAAATACCGCCTTATTTTTTTATATTTTTTTTCAGTTTGTTACTTAATCATAATAATCGTCTTTACATCAACGATTCTAGGTTAGGATTCGCCTGCTCAATCATTGGCCGTAGCAGAGAGAAAATTAGAGGTTAAGCGAATACTTTGTGAATTTAATAACAAATTATTAACAGTTCTTAAAAAATATTTAATCATTGCTATTTCTCAATTCCAGATGCTGTAGACAAAGTAGCAGACCGCCTTCTCGGACCGTTCAACATCGTAATGGTGGTAGAACCCATCGATATCAAGATCTCAGAAGCGATCATGCACTTCCAGGAGCACAACCCTCAAATATCTGAAAAAATATTCGACGGCTGCGGCAGGCCGTCCCTCGGAAGCGGCCAAGGAGCCGCCCCATTCATGTTTGGGAAAACTCGAAGATCTGTGCGTTCCATACCAGAATTCAATTGGCATAAAAGTGCTGAAGCCGATGATTTCGAATTGGATGCTTCCTTAGAGAGTGTCCTTAATGAAGACCCTATGCTGTTGTCTATAGATTCTTCGGAAGACATACCTAGCTTAGTTAATAAAATGAAGCAGCAAGCAGTTAGGAGGGAAAAGTTTATAAGGTACATGCGTGGAGAAGTCGCGTTGGATAATGAGGATAGAGGTTTGAGGATGAAGCGGGATGCGGCGCCGGCGCCTCCGTACCACTCCGAGTCGTCGGAAAGTATGTACGCGTTTGTCCCCGGAAAGAAAAAA
The DNA here is from genome assembly GCA_947458855.1 of Monopis laevigella. Lineage (NCBI taxonomy): Eukaryota > Metazoa > Arthropoda > Insecta > Lepidoptera > Tineidae > Monopis > Monopis laevigella. The sequence continues at coordinate 7,763,690 of OX381581.1, read as the reverse complement.
GGGGGGAAGAAGAACAAACAAAAAATTGCTGCGCATTCAGAAGCTTTGGACTCAAGTGAGTGTTTGTGTTGCTTTTTGTTTGGCATGCCGCAACAACCTCTCAAAGCAGGTATAATCTGTATAATATATCATCTGACAGCTGCCATATTTGTATGGAAAAGACAGGGCACAAAATTTTAATGATCTCCATAACTTCTTTAGGTCGATCGAACTCGATTACCAGCCTATACATATCCAAAAATGGTTAGTCTGTCCCAACGGTTTCCAGGAGACTACTGCACGATTTTTTTGGTAGTCTCCTTTTAGGGTGCAGTTCCGAAAGGGGCGGTTAATTTGACGATAATGCCACGAAGATATTTAAATTAATTCGTAATGAAAATTCTTCTTTATCACCACCGATTTCGTAATCGCATCGTTTAACCGGCATAGTGGGGGTGATATAAACAATTTATTGATTGAACCCATCATCCAGTTGCCATTTTACAAAGTTATGGGCCCCGATACTGCAAACGGCTGATCAAATGAACGAGACCCCGTAATTAAGTAAGAATTGTATTTTGTCTCTCAGCATGCTCATGGCAAATTAAGCAATAACCTTTTAAGAAATTTTGGAAACTCTTAAGAAACCTTGGAAACTATAATATATTTTAAGAAATCCTTGAAGTTGCACTTTTTGAATTTTTGGGCCATTGATAGTAGGTATAGTAGTATAGTAGGTAGGTATTGCTGGCGTGATTAAGTTGAAATTATTTTAAACATACTTAACTTGTACTTAAGTGAATGTTATGTATGTTCTTTTTTGAGTTAATAAATATTCTTAACCTTACCTTTCGACAGACGAAAGTGCGGCGTTACTGAAGATCGTTCGTGACTGCAAGACTCAGGTGCGCAACTCTAAGCGATTCTTCGATATGCTTCCCTACGTGCTCTGCTCCGACGTGGGCGCGGACCCTTCGCCCCAGCGACCCTGCTTCAACGGGACGCAACGCTCTAGGTCAGCAAAATTATCATATGTTTATCATTTCATTAACAATATCACTATAGTGCCTCGGAGAGCACGTTAAGCTGTCGGTCCCGGTTTCACTATACCGACTTGCAAAACTGTTTATAGATGGGTTACTAAGTCTATCCTATACATCGCCACTTGTTCGGTGTAGACTCATACCATCGGCCACGACGATGTGGGATTAAAAAACTTGTTCGCTGGGTACCCTGAGGCCGTCTAGGCGGGTTTTTATTAATTTTATTACTTTCTTCAAAAACATGTTTCTGGATAAATGTCATTCTGACAGCGCTTTTACCCAGAAGCAAATCACTGTAAATCCAATATGGCGTCTGTAATGACGTCACTATTAATGTCAAATCATCTATCGTTAGCGCGCTTACGCTCATTCGGACCAGTGCTGACATAGATTTTGCCGTGAATCGGACCGCGGTTAAGTGATGTCGTCAAACAAATATTTACAAAATCTTTTTTTTTTTTCATTTTAGCTACACCCTAAAAGCTGCGGGATCCGGTTCGGCGTCGTTATTCAGTAACCCCGAAGTACGGCCCAGCTCTGCGAACGAGGTCGGGTCCCTCTCCAAACTAGCGATGCTCAAGATGATCACCGCCAAGCTCACCGACGCCTACAACGGTGTTAACGTTACCTGGGAAGACCGACGTAAGTTAATATCGATAATTCTAAATTAATAGCTATTAATAATTTTTAGTCGTGTATTGGTTTTAGACTCTTTGACAGCCTCCGTAGACTAGTGGTTGCGCCTTTGGTATCCGGAGGTCGTGGAACCGATTCCCACCCATAGTAAATAAAATAGTACGTTTTTTCTGTACAGTTTGTCATGGTCTGGGTGTTTATAAAATATAATATGTATTATATTGTTGCTTCTGGTACACATAGTACAAGCCTATTATTAGAGCTTAGTTTGTGACCAGAGCAATATTGTGTAAATTGTCCTACATATTAGTCTGTGGGTTCATCGGTTTTCAGGAGGTACTACATCGATTTCTTCGGGTGGTTGATGACGATAACTCAGCGAGTATATTAAAATATACTCGTAATGCCATTCGTCTTTGTCGCGGCCCATTTCGTAAACGCATTATTTAGCCGGCATAGAGGGAAATATTGTTTAATTATGCGGTTATGAAATGGGCGGCGACGAAAATGAATATTACGAGTCTTATTTTAGTATCCTCACTGTCTTATCTTCAAATTAACAGCCCATTAAGTATCTGCAAGGAGAGCTGAAAGGAGACTTTTACCTCGACAAGAACTTGATCAGTGTCCTGAACAATTTGTTGCCGCAGTGTCCTGTAAACCGGTTATTCTGTAGGCTAAAACCGAAACAAGACTAGATCACTTATCGGTTTTTGCAACTGTATGGGCGGTGCCATAAAAGACCCTAACAATTTTTATTTCTTCTTTAACAGAAATCGAAGAATTGTCATCTGTTTCGGCGTCTGATGATACTGGTGATGATGCTGATGATGAGTTAAAAGAGCGAGCTGGTTCTGGCTCTGGGGACTGGAAAGAGCCCACTGGCCTTGATGATGACGAGGACTTTGATGGTGGTGAGTAGTGTTATTTATTGCTGTCGGTTCAAGTATCATCTGCGGCAAACTCGATGGTCGACCCGCTTCCTTATTCCAATACTAATTGTATAATTTTGTTTCTCAATTGTTACTCTGTTCACGAAGAATTGAGTAGTCTGAAAACTTATTTGACCGCCTCTGTACACTAGCCTTTGGCGTTGTAACCGGAGGTCGTGGGTTTAATTCCCACACATGGCAAAAACATATTAGTACGTATTTCTGTACAGTTTGTCATGGTCGGGAGTATATAAAATATAATAATATAATATCTATTTATGTGTAAATTGTCCTACATATTATTATTATTTAAAAAAGAGAACAACTTCTATTTCAATATTTTCTTACAATATTCACAAATTCCCGCTAATTTGAAAGCTAACATGTATAAATAAATAAATGCAATAAAACATGAAAGAAACAATATTCTGGGCTTATAATTTGTCTCTATCTCTTATTTAGCCAATAATGTACTAAAATATTTTTTACTAAATAATTTGATTCGTATTCTCCTATTACCTTATATTTGATTGTAGTACCTTTTTCGTTGTTGTAAAATATTTATATATATCTTGTTGGAGAACTAAGTAAATAATTAAATAATGCTGGTCCTTTGTAAACATTTCTTATTCTGGACATGACAACGTTTTTATTATTCTTGACATGCCATTTTTTGTTATTATTATTGTCATGAAAACATTTTGTATTTTTCTAGGTTCAGATCCAGGTTCAGGACATTATCCTATACCAGAGTATGATGACTCTGACGACGAGCCTGAGGTGATATTCACACCACCCCCCACGTTAGGAGTACCTATGGTGGTCCCAGGAGGCGACGACTCTAGAAACGTTCGCCTGGGATCAGAAACCATACAAATTGATGAAGACCAGAAGATTGAACCCAGAGTTGTCCCCGGGCAAGGTAACTATCCCTGTGGTCAACAATTGTACGCCGCTGCCGTATGCCACACGATGCACGAATGTGTAAGCGCATACTGCTCGGTCCATTAGTAGTATGCATACGAATGTAAACTATTATATATATGAACTGGTCTTGTGCATTACAACCTCTAATTTCAATTATATACCCATTTTACCGTATGCATGTTTTAATATGTATACGGTAAAATTATTATAAGTATTTCTTTAAATTCTTTTGGTTCTACTACTCCGTAACTTTTCCGTAAATTGGTGGGTCAACACATGAGAACTGTCCTAAGTGACAGCGCCTTACTTCAGTATTTGTGTGCGTTGTATAGCTGAAGCGCGAATAGACTGTATGCGGGTCATACGTGTAGAGTCTTGGTACGTATATACATACGTCACTCCACCGTGACGTATGTATATATTTTTTTATAAGAACTCAACTTGTTCAACCTTGTGTTCTAAATAGACCTACAAAATCCATGTATATAGGAACTGTTAGAATAAAACTTTTCTGAAAGGTAATTAAATAACTCGTCTATAAACACACAGTTCTACTTATTGGTCTAGTAAATTTTGCATTGACAGCTTAACGTGATCTCTTACTAGAACATTTAGATGATATACTATCACATTCTTGTTGACGTGTTAATGTACAAACTTAATTATGACCCTGTAAATAATTTGATTCAATTCTTTGTTGAATAATATTTGTTGTAAAATAATATTAATAAATATTGTGTACAATTGAGTTGTAACAACGTCACGGTGCGCCCTGAACCTCAGCGCGTGTGATACTGCAAGGTATCCACACAAGCTGAGGGTGTAACCGATTCAATAAATTTACAATATATAATAATAATAATATGTAGGACAACTTGCACATATTGATCTGGTCACAAACTAAGCTCTAAGCTTGTACTATGTGTACCAGAAACAACGATATAATACATATTATATTTTATAAACACCCAGACCATGACAAACTGTACAGAAAAACGTACTAATATTTTTTGCCATGGGTGGGAATCGAACCCACGACCTCCGGATACAACGCCAAAGGCGCAACCACTAGTCTACGGAGGCGGTATAAATACAAAATATTTCGTGTTTATAAGTTAGTGTAAGATTATTTTGTTATTTTCTTTTTGTATTTTGTTGAATAAATTTTATTCTATTCTATCTCTGATACAAACGAAGATTTGTCAAACAAATATTCATACTTTTCTTAAAAGCACTTATTTTTACACACCAGAGTTTGAATGCGTGACTCAAAAACTTGTACTGTATTATTCACCGTTTTGCTAAACAAGGTTTTGCATAAACATGGTTAAAATTGTCTACCTAGTTAAAATGTCACTTTTGTTTTATGTAAGTGACCGAAAGAAAACAGAACTTTAACTAAGGTTGATGTATAAAAACAATTCTGTTCTGTCGGTAGTGTTTTTAAGTCTACAGTATTAGCCATCGCTTAATTGATAATATATCCTTTTTGTATTAGGTGCTGACAATAACAAGATGGAGGAGTTGCCGAGTTCCGCCGCAACAATGTCGGTGCAGAAGGCGCTTCTGTCGTATGCAATGCCCGTAGTATGCGCATGGTTCGGCTCCTTGCTCATAGATCTGTTTTAGTGGACTTAGTCAAGTTTGTTGACGGTAGGGGGCGTTCTTGGTTATAGTTTTATTTGTTTATATGCCCCTATAGCCAAGAAAGACGTATTTTTTACTAGAACGTTGCAAGTGACGTGATCACCAAATGACTATAATGTAAAAAAATATTGTTCTAAAAAAAGCATGCATGCTCTTGGCTAGGGGTTGGTAATTGGCTTTAAAGTTTTCTTAAGATTAAGTTATACAAAAATATTTTTATACAGAGCCTGACAAGTTAAATAATAAAAAAGTCATATTGAGGAAAAATATTAGTTACAATACTAAATTATTGTATAATTAAAAACAGCAGGTGGGAATTTTTTTATATCATTTTTGTTGCAAACATGAGTATAGTTCTCATTATTTCCACAATATGGCGTTTTTTATTTTTAACATTGTAATGTTTAGGCTATACATTACCATTGTGGTATTTTTTTCTAATAATAAACTATGAGAATAGCGCCACCTATCGTCACTAAAAGGTTTTAAGTATCAGTAAATTATTTTTAAAGGACACTAAGTGTATGAATATTATTTAAGTATAATAATGTAATTAAACAAACACTGCCTTTTTCTATAATTATACCTAAATAATATTCACTCATTGAAAAATATCGGTTTTTGAAGAAAAAAAAGTCCGACTAGTCAGAATATGTAGCAATTTCTTTGGGGGCGGAACAAGAAAGAGTGCGAGCGGCGACGCTGTGATACAAAACGTTCAATATACAATCTAATCGGTTCATTAATTTATACAATATCTAGTAACGACTAGTAAATTGTTTGTATGAAATTTTGTGCAGCGCCCCTAGCGGATAGTTAGGAAACTAAAAAATTCAGTAAAGAACAATAGTTAGTGGTCTTATTAGACCTATTCTTTTTTAATATATATTATATTTTAATGCAGAATTGTCCACTTTACTTTTGAATGTTAAACCAAACATTAATTATCGACAACTGAATGTTAAAAACTTTGCCTATGTTTTAAAATTTCAAACAATATGGTTGTTGCATTTGCAATGACAAAAACATGTTGCTTGAGTTAAGACGTGTTGGTTTATATTTCAGTTTTGTCTCGAATTTCATTTCAGAGTAGGTGTGGACGTTTTGCCTTACACAATAATTGAACATTAATATTTTAAATAACGTGAATATTAACGTTTATAATATTTACGTAGAATTGATAATAGATTTATAACAGAGTGGACAATAATCATTAATAGTTTAGTACCAGTGTTGATTCTACTTTCATTTGATCTACTTTTTTTGAAAATTATTTTTTAATCGCTCAGCCAAATTATGTATTTATTGAAAATGATCTTTTTGTAAATATCATTAATTAATTACTAATGTATATTTTAGATAGTGAATTAGTATTATGTTTATATGTGTATGATCGAATGGTATACGTAATAATATTATAAATAAACAAAAAAGTGGTAACTAATTTTGAGAATATTTGAATAATTATTATAATTTATTTTTATATTTTTTTTTTACAAAATCTTTTGCGTTTTTATTTTTGTATTTTTCTTTAAACACAACAATAAAACGTAATTTATAAATAATACAACATGGGCAGCATTTTTTTTAAATATTGTTATACAAATATAATATTGCAATATATATCTAATGTACATAATATTATATATAAAATAAATCACACACAGATATAATAAATTGGTTATTAAATTATTGTAAATATTAGTATTAAATAAAGTTATGTTAAGAGACTGATTTGTTTATTGTTTTGTGTAAAATGTCGCTAAGAAAAGTATTATTTTTACGATTTATCTTGTATTTTATTAAATATACCTACTTAAGCAAAAATATAATACACCAGTATAAGAGTATACACGTACTTTAATAAAAATTAACTAAAAATGAAAACAAATTGGGACCAAGGATAACTTTGGCTGAAAAAAATGGTCTCTGTTTTTTTTTTGTTTTATTCGAGAATAATAATCTGGTATTACCTGCAATATATTTTATATATTGGTATTGTGATTGTATGGCCGCCTTTTTTCTTGAGTCGAATATGTTTTATATTGATTCTAACTGTTATACTATTTATACTAGAATTGCACAGAGTGCCTTGTCAATACGTACGAGAGGCGTGTACCAAATGCAGTGTAATATAATTCAAATCATACCGTAAGTAAGTATATCATAAAGTAAGAAAGAATAAGGAAGTGGCCTACGGTCTAAAAATGCCTTTCGAACGAAATGTCAAACATGTTCGTTTCCGCCAAATTCTGTTCTAATTTTTTGGTCATGTTTTTGGTTTTGGAATGTATGGCGGGCGGCCATTTTCTTTTCTCATGTTTGGAAAGGCGATTTTAGGCCCTAGCGCACTTTCATGGATATTTCGATATATATCACTGTATTCGCCCACATACCTCTCCTTTGTGTTAGCAGGCTCTCTGTATAGTTGTAGGCCTATAGTAACAACAATATTTCCTATTTATATGGGAAACAAGAGATCAGTGAGGCGGCCATTAAATTAATTAGATAATAATACAATGTAAATATTTTTTTTACAATACGTAATTATTATTAATTTATAACGAATTGAGACGAACGAATGATTAATTTTTAACTTTTCTGTGTAATCGATGTCGGTAGGATCGTCAGGTTTTGTGTACTCGATGTAAAACTGTTTGATGTTTATAAGAACAGGGTAAATGGAAACTAAACGGCACTGGCTCTGTCGTCCATTATGCTTTTTTAGATACTTACCCCTTTTTACCTAAACAAATTGTCACGCAATGTTTAAAAAAAAAAGTAGTAATGAGAAATGGAACACCATTTAGCTCTAGCATTGCTTAAATAATGTTAGTAAATTATAGAGTTTAATGGACGACAGACATTAATTTACTATTTAACCAAACTGCATTATGCATACGTTTTTTACTTTTTATATATTTACCCCCGATTTCCAAAAACTTTATTGGGCGTTTTTGTTAAAATAATGTTTGGTCTCTTACTTACCAATGAAAATCATCTTTATTAGAAAGGAGATAAAATACCATTTTAACCAAAACTCTCAATATTTTTTTTACGAATAAAGGGGCTAAAGTCTAATTGGAATAAAATATAGCGATTTTGGAGTAATTTTATATAAGGTTGAATGAATACTTTCTAAATGATAAACCTATTGAATAATAAAATGTATGAAATAAAAACCAAATAAGTGGGACATTTTTTTCACAAAGAAGTATTTCTAACCATACGCCGGTATTTATAAAAACTTATTGAGGCCTTGAAGACACTGTAGTTATAGTAGGCCTTGTCTCTTTTTTTAGCAACAAAAATAAACATGCGTTAAGCGCCCAGGGGCCTTATTCCGAGTTTGCAACCGCTAATCACGACAAGACGTTGCGCAAACTATAAATATGGAAATATAAGCTCTATTCCAATGGTTATATAGTATGTATTAGGTTGGCTATTATAATGCCGCCATCTTGAAATACACGAATTCTTCGCAAGTTTGAACATATATGGAGCATTGGAATTTCAACTTTATAATTTACTTGATAGAACTTACATTTCAATACCCGTAGTTTACGCAAAATGCGCGACGGTGAACGTGTCAAAACTCGGAATAAAGCCCCTGGAGTTTGACGCCCATACAAACGTACTTCCAATATTACAACTTGGCAGTTGGTCGAAGTCAATATTTTTTTTAATGTTCGTAATTGTCTTGTAAAATCTTTATGTAGTAAGTTTTTTTTTTGTTTTGATATTAAAAAAGATTTTTTATGATTTCGAAAAATAAAAACCCCAAAATTATTATAAATGACCGTAGTGAAAATGTTAAAATATTCTTTTAATTCTGCGACAAACAGTAATTGAGTATTATTGGAAGTTCGAAAGCTAATTTTGTATGGAGAACGCGGAGTTCGCGATTACGAATGCAGTGCCCTTAATTATACAAAACCTATTTTAACTAAAGTGTTTTTCAAGGACTCAATGAACTCAATAAGTTTTTTATGAATAAGGCCATTAATCTTTATAAATGGAGCTAATTCTGTTTGGTAAATATATTTGAGGACTTTTCGTCATAGTCTATTGAGAACAAATCTAGTCAACGATTCACAGTTTGGATTCGATAACGGTGCTGTGTGTAACCTATACGCCAGATGTTTTATTCTCTTGGACCGTGGCGTCAAGCCAGCCACAGGCATGTGTGAACCAACAATGAATGTCGCCAATTGTCTAACTAACAATTGATAGACTAATGTTTTTTTACAATGATATTAGGTATAAAATTTGTGTAAATAAATAAAAAATAACACATAAATTGGTTTTATTTTATTGCAAGTATCAAATCGTTTTAAACCATTATTGCTTCCTATTGGAAATAAAACGTAGAAAAAGGTTGGGTAATTGGGACCACCTAAGGTAGATACGAAAAAAGTTATTAAAATAATTTGCTAAAATTCTTATGCCCTTCTTAGCATGTAAATTTAAAATACTTTAACTTTTACAATCTTTTCTCGATTTTTACTAACTACTGGCATTATTATGCAAATTTGCATCACCAAAATGTGGCACCTTAATCCTGCTGTCGGGCGGCAGCGATTTGGTAAAGTTAAAACTTAGTGACTAAGTTTTATTAATGAAATTCAATAAACTCCACCCTATAGATCATATAGGACGATGTGCCTATATCTAAATAAATTTCCAATGAGGAGTTTTCCAGTAGTTATTATTTAACGCAATAGGTGGCGCCTTGTCGCTATCTACAAAAACTGACAAAACATATAGTGTTAAAATATACCCAAAATTTGGGGTAAATATGAAAATGAATACCTTCATACGATTAATTTATAAAATTTACTTAGCTTTGTTTAACACTAATATCCTGTACCCCTAGTGTGAGTTTTCTAACTATTACTTTGCGTTTGAGTTAACTAAAATTTGTATGGGAAATAGTTCAGCGCTCCAAGCGGAAATTTTGAGAACTAAAAATGCGTGCGTGTGATTGGTCAAAATGTTAACGCAGTAGTAAAGTTAACGCGAAAGTAAATGTTAAAAAACTCACACTAGGGCTACTGAGCACTTTGCCTTACCGCACCAACTTAAGTAATACTTTGTCTTTTAAATATCATTATAACAGCAATTAAATTTCTAAGGTATCTTGGTCTTTTTTACGTAATTTTTCTTGACAGGGTTATTACTAAAGATACAAAAGTGACAAGATATGGTAAAAAATATAACACGTCTTGCAATACCATAATTTAATTTGAAGTTGGAGTCAAAGAGTAACTAAACATTTAGAAATATAGACTACTCAAATATAGAAATTGCATATTCGACAGTTTTGTGGACCTCTCCTGCTGCCATCTAGTGGAATATTTTGGAACCGTCAAACAGAAAACTCATTATAAATTAAAGTTATTTAAGTATTAGTTCTCCATCCTATTATCCCACTTTTACCGTACAATATTATAATTTATAAATCCACCCACAACTAGACATTGGCAAAATTATGCGTAAAGCGTAGAAGGCCATTTAGGTAAAAGAAGAAGTATTAGTTCTGTATTTGTCCGCCTAAAATATGTTTCTTTCCTTTTTTAGCGACAAAAATAAATATGCGTAAAAAATTCAAAACATATTTTAATTAAATGTTCTTCAAGGACTCAATAAGTGTTTATGTAAAGGTGTCTCATTAAGAACTTGAATTTAAAAAAATAAAATATATAAATGTATTTAATATTATATATTTTTTATATCGTATGGAGGTATATAGTGATGACATTTACACATGAAACAACAAATCGGTTAAATGGCCACCGTTGCTCTCTATATATATTAATTATACTCTATGGTTTCTCTGTTGGCAGGTATCATGAAGGTAAAAACCGTGCCCGTCCGCGCGCCCCTACTGGAGTAAGCATCATTCAATTTGCAGGGTGCCGCGCGAGTGACAAATTTGTCACTCACACACACTCTTACATTTTTTACATCCTCAGTCTGATTTGTGCGTTCGGCGGAGAAAGTCGAAAAGAGCTCCGCTTTTATTGTCGGAAAAATGGTTAATTGTGCATTAAAGCTCTATAGAAACTACTATTAAAAAAAGTACCTAGTGTCACGTATTTCAAGTATGTATTTAACATGTTTTTCTTATATTAAACCTTATTAAAAAATAATAATAAAACCCATAATTAAAATATCAAAATCTGACGGTAACTGTCAAACTATGTGCATCAGTTAGAAGTTGAAGAACTAGTGATGTGTTTTTATTTTTAATGAGAATTTCGATACTTTAAAATAATTTATAATCTTTTCAATTTAATTTAATCAAAACGAATGGCGACAATAGAACCTTCCAACGAGGTTTGTCAGTTACTATTTAGTGATGTGATTTTATAGTTGATTAACTTGATTTTTGTAAATACTTTCATGGTTATGAGATATTATACAATTATTGTTTTTTTTATATAATACTAATTATATTTTCTATACATGATACAGTTTCCCGAAACATCCGGCATTAAAACGTAAATGGGTAGAGGCAATTAAAAGAGAAGAAAATTGGTAACCAACAAGAATACCCGTGTATGTTCAGTACATTTTGACGAATCAAGCTACGGTTTAATTGTTTTTCGCCTTTTGTAGTTTGAGTATAACTTCCTCTTGGAGGTCGGTCAAAAATGTTGAGATTGAGTTTAGTAGGTACATGTAGTTAGTTGTGCATGTGTTTTAATTTAATAAGTAATTTAAATTAATAAAGTATTTTAACTTATTGTTATATTATTATATACCTACATTTTTTTAATCCACTAGTATTATAAATGTGAAAGTGTCTATCAGGGTGGATTTGAAAGGATGTCCTTTGGGCTAATATGAGGTTCTGCTGATAAAATCTAACAATTTTTCCTATGGAACCATATGTCGCAAATGAAAAATAAATGTACTTCCCCATACAAATAGGTCATTTTAACGTTACTAGTTTGTATGGAGAAGGCCATTTTTTTTCTTTTGCGATACATGGTTCCATGGGAAAGTTGTTTGATTTGATCATTTTAGCCCAAAGTATATTTTTCAAAGTTATTGAGTCTATTCAAAACATCGCGACGAGCTAGCCACTTGTTCGGTGTAGACTCATACCATCGGCTACGACGAGGTGGGATTAAAACCCCTCCGCTGGTTACCTTGATGATACGTGTGTGTATTACAATTGTATATCGATAAATAATTATTAATCTTTGATGATCTCTATAAATCCCAAAATATTTGGTTTATATCGATAAGTAATAATATTTGTTGTCGGTGGCAACACTATCGAAACTATTAAGTATGCAATTAAATATTTAGCTTTTTATAATAAAAAAACAATACACTTCATAGACACGCGCACACATTCGTGTTTGCTTGTATCTCTTTTTTTCTCAAGCAGTTTTTTAAGTGTCAGAAGCGTTGAGCTGCCATTTGAAGCCACACCTTTTTCGCCGTTCTTCATTTGTTCGCCTCAGAAATTGGCGACACCGGTATCGTACTATTATGAAACAATTTATGTATCATGCTTACTCCATTGGCGCGGGGCGCGTTTTTTTAGCTTCATGGCAGGTATGCACTCTTTTGACAACTTTCTTAAATATGGTGAATGTTTATCATACACTTAAATAATTAAAAAATAATCTTAAACATTTAAAGTAATGTCATTAAAAGCGGAAAAAGGAAAATTTTTTTTTCAGAGCTATTTTCACGATTTATTTCTATCGAACAAACTATTTTTTTCTGGTGAATAGTTATATCACTAATATCCTCCAGATAAAAAATATTTTTTCTGTTCTTAACTATCGACGCAATTTCTGAGCTCACCTCGCCTTAATTAATTTCACATTATGTACCCACATAATGTCAAATTAATTAAGGCTTAAATAAAAAAAAACTTTATTAAATAATTATAAAAAATTATTTATTATCACAAAATAACACTATAAAATAAATACAATCATTATTATAACTAGGTAAATATTTAACAAATTAAAATTATATTTTAACGTAATGCAAAAAAAAAAAAAAAAAAATAGTACATGGCATAGCATGCGTAACCTATAGTGTCAGTTTGTTTTAACGTTCTCACTAAGTTAAGTGTGTACTTTCCACCAATAGGATCGCTTAATTTTGTAAGCCTATCAAAATAAGCTAACCTGATTGATGGAGAGTGATCACTTACTGTCATAAGAAAGTAAAAAAAAAACTCGCACAGGGCCGATGAGGCTGTACCATTAGATTTTGCTATCATATTAACGTAGCGTTACGTTAAGTTCTATAATAGAAAAGGTGAGATTTATCTTGTTTTCAAATGATCGATGATTTTTTAAAATAAATAAAACAATTTTTACACATATTGCTCTGGTTGGTCCCTAACTAAACTAAGCTTGTACTATATGCATTTACCAGAAACAACGATACTAATACATATTCTATTTTTTAAACACACAGACTGGAAAACTGTACGCGAAAACCTACTTTATTTTTAGAAATGAATGGAAATCGAAAACAACGCCTTAGGCCCAACCACTACACCACGGAAGCGCATTAGGGTACGTATACCTGTACATATCTAACGCACACATGCAGCGATCCATACGTTCCTCAAACTTGGGCCACTATTATCTTGAATTAAATTTAGTTCAATCGCATCGTAATAGAATAACAATCGCTTAATTTGTCACATTCTGTATTGTTCTACTAACCAACCAATCGGCCATACAAAACTGTTAAAATATAGCGTGTATTAAATTATTATGCGATTACGATTCGATTGGTGATTGATGAAGTTAATTTAAGAGAATTGGGCGTGCAGTCCGAAATATACAAATTAAAAACAAGGCAGTGCTCAAGAATTATACAATATATTTTTTTACAACGAATACAAATACAAAAAAAAAGAAAATCTATCAGATAGGGCAGTTCTTATACACATTGATTTTTCAGAAAGCTAACCTAAATATAAATAAAATAAATTTTTACTCAGACCTTCTATTTGTTAATATTTGTATATTCCCTGTAATACACTATGTAACAGTAGGCTTAATAGACTTAATTGTTGTCTGTAATATTTTAATGTAAAATATTATGTAGCAACATTATTTTTGGTCTGTGGCATATAGCCTCTATAAATTATATAAATTTAATCTGTGACTTTCTCTTGTCATCGGAACGTCAGTGAACGCAATCAATAATACAATAAAATCTCTATGTAATTATTTTAATCTATTTGCATCTATAATAATATTATAATATAAAATCATTGTCTGCCGTTATTGTGATTAATAAAGGTATGTGCAATATATAATTCCAGCATTTATTATTTTCTCCGAGCCCGCTACAACTTTTGCCAAACAGCACCACGCAGTAATTCACAGCTTTAAAACTCGATATCATCACACTATTAAGTTCAAGAAAATTCAGAAACATCTATTAGAGTTTTATTACATTTTTGGTGTACAAAATGGTTGGTTTTTGTTGTTTCAATTTCTTGAAACCAGATACTAAAACCTGGCTATAGTTATATTATAAATACAATATTTTAGTACGACATGAAAACCGTAACCTAAAAACTTCAATCAACAATACAACAAAAAAGAGGAAGAAAATTATACATAAAATTGAAGCATAGGTATATACCCCAAAAATGCAAAGGCATCTACAGACAATATGTAGAGAAATAAGATTTAAAAAGAGACTATTTGAAAAAAGGCCACAGTAGATTTTTTTAAGGATAAAAAAGCCATAAAAACCTGCAATAAATACATTTTATAAATATGCTACTTATAATGCATAAAAATCTCAATGCATTATAAGTAGCATAATAGACCTAACATGGCTAGAAAGTATACCATAGATGAGAAAATATTAACTCTGTCAATCTATAAACAAAGCACTGAAAGCTACAACTGCTGAGTTCTACAAAAAAAAAACACCAATGTTTACATTAAAAGAAAGTTAATTAAATTTGGAACTTGGAATCAACCCATTTTTTATAAAGAAAACAAATGATCTTACTGATCATGCTTTAGTATTTATGATAAAAGGTAAACTTGCGAAATGGCACCAAGTTGTAGCTTATTATTTCTGCAAAAAGGCAACATCTGGTCTTGAGTTAAAAAAAAGTACTATTTGAAGTAGTGACTGCTGTTGGAAAAATGGCATAATATCAGATCAAATATCGTCTCTTCAATCAACTTTTAATATTCTTCAAAATCACAGTAGAAGAGAACGTGGAAATAATAGTAAAATTCCTGTAATAATAAAATCTACACTTTGAATAGAAAAGTAGGCAATATAATTTCAACTTTACAATTGTTGATTCTTTGCTACTTTACATTATACTGTGTATTTGTTTTTTTGCAGATGGTTCTATGTCTGTAGTATGCACATGTCTGGTTTAAATTATTTATAGTTTTTGACCCATCACATTTAATCAAAGACATCAGGAACAATTTCTTGACAAAAGACATAATATTTAATTACACCTTCTAAACAAGCTATAGTAAATTTTGGAAAAATACAAAAGAAACAAATCAATGCTTAGAACCATATTCATCTGAACTCAACATCATTAAATGCTTTTGAAGTTAACAGAACCAGACAGCAGAATATGTTCATGAAGCAATCTGTGCTGAGAAGGCTGCAACACTGGCAGGTTATGTTGTAGCTCTTACAAAATTGCTAAGGGTAATAAAATATTATTGGACGGTGAACCTAACATAACCTAAAAACTTCGATCAACAAAAAGAGGAAGAAAATTATACATAAAATTAGACTGCAGACAATAATGTAAAGAAATAAAATTTAAAAAGAGACAATAATATTTAATATTTAAATCATAGAGCCACAGCCATTTTTTTAAGGATAAAAAAGCAATAAAAACCAGCAATAAATTTAATCTCAATGCATTATAAGTGGCATAATAAACTTAAAATGCCTAGAAAGTACACCATACATGAGAAAATATTAACTCTGTCAATCTATAAACAAAGCACTGAAAGTTACAACTACTGATTTCTACAAAAAAAAAGTTTTACTATCAATGTTTACATTAAAATAAAGTAAATTAAATTGAACCCATTTTTTATAATGAAAACAAATGATGATACTGATCATGCTTTAGTATTTATGATAAAAGGTAAACTTGCGAAATGGCACCAAGTTGTAGCTTATTATTTCTGCAAAGAGGTAACATCTGGTCTTGAGTTAAAAAAAAAACTATTTGAAGTAGTGACTGCTGTTGGAAAAATGGCATAATATCAGATCAAATATCGTCTCTTCAATCAACTTTTAATATTCTTCAAAATCACAGTAGAAGAGAACGTGGAAATAATAGTAAAATTCTTGTAATAATAAAATCTACACTTTGAATAGAAAAGTAGGCAATATAATTTCAACTTTACAATTCTTGATTCTTTGCTACTTTACATTATACTGTGTATTTGTTTTTTTGCAGATGGTTCTATGTCTGTAGTATGCACATGTCTGGTTTAAATTATTTATAGTTTTTGACCCATCACATTTAATCAAAGACATCAGGAACAATTTCTTGACAAAAGACATAATATTTAATTACACCTTCTAAACAAGCTATAGTAAATTTTGGAAAAATACAAAAGAAACAAATCAATGCTTAGAACCATATTCATCTGAACTCAACATCATTAAATGCTTTTGAAGTTAACAGAACCAGACAGCAGAATATGTTCATGAAGCAATCTGTGCTGAGAAGGCTGCAACACTGGCAGGTTATGTTGTAGCTCTTACAAAATTGCTAAGGGTAATAAAATATTATTGGACGGTGAACCTAACATAACCTAAAAACTTCGATCAACAAAAAGAGGAAGAAAATTATACATAAAATTAGACTGCAGACAATAATGTAAAGAAATAAAATTTAAAAAGAGACAATAATATTTAATATTTAAATCATAGAGCCACAGCCATTTTTTTAAAGCAATAAAAACCAGCAATAAATTTAATCTCAATGCATTATAAATGGCATAATAAACTTAAAATGCCTAGAAAGTACACCATACATGAGAAAATATTAACTCTGTCAATCTATAAACAAAGCACTGAAAGTTACAACTACTGATTTCTACAAAAAAAAAAGTTTTACTATCAATGTTTACATTAAAATAAAGTAAATTAAATTGAACCCATTTTTTATAATGAAAACAAATGATGATACTGATCATGCTTTAGTATTTATGATAAAAGGTAAACTTGCGAAATGGCACCAAGTTGTAGCTTATTATTTCTGCAAAGAGGTAACATCTGGTCTTGAGTTAAAAAAAAGTACTATTTGAAGTAGTGACTGCTGTTGGAAAAATGGCATAATATCAGATCAAATATCGTCTCTTCAATCAACTTTGAGTGCATATTATATTATTTTATATAGTTTTTTTTTTTTTTTTTTTTTTTATAAATTTATGGTCACATAATTTTAATAATAAAACTTAAAAAAAACATGAATACCTTAATAATAAAATAAAACTACTATAATAAAACCACGTATAACCTAAGTAAAATTATAATAAATAAAAAATTTCGTCCATATCGCTGCCAATTGGTAGGGTTCCCAATAAGCTGGCCGCGTTACCTCGCTGTATAGCTATGCTAATTCGCTGAGCTAAAAACGAGCCAGCTCGTGGGTCACCGGATGTGTCGACCAAACGCTTTGCAATATATTTATATATTTTATGAGCTCCTGGTCCCCACGGCCCCATGGTTTCAACCCCAAACGGCTCAAATATGTAGTCTCTACTGAGAATTGCGCCGTTTAAGGTTTTCCGCCGACAGAGCAGCAGCGCCAACTTTTTGCGAAGTTCCTGGTAGATGAGACGGTGCAAAAGTATCGGCGCAAGTCGCGTCCCATACCAAACACCGTCCACCAGTCCAGGGCACCAGCGTCATTCCATCCGGCCTCTTACCATCGTTCTAGCCAGTCCGCTAGGTTCTAATACAGATGGGACAGAGACAGTGGTAAGGGCTCGATGTAGAATATTATTTAAGTTGGCGTGTCGCGATATTCTTCCGGCGCTTTTAACACATGAGAGACCGTGGTGACCAAGTTGGTCGACCATCTCTCCACATTGGCAGCGATGTGGAAGATTAGACCTAGCCCCTAAACGTAAGCAAATAGCTAATCGAAATGTTGACCTATCCAGTAGCGTACCTATCTTGGATGAGGGTAATGCTTGTAACCATTGCCCAGATTCCCATTGAACAACAGCTAATAGACGAGCACGCTCTGCAGGGGTATTATTAATACTGCTAATCAAATTTTGCTGTACTAATTTGCAAAGCGGCTCGTCCCATAATTTTTGTGACGATAATGTGATTGGCGGTACTATTGATGATGAATGATTAGACCAAGCATTTTTAGCCTCGCTTATGTGTGAGACCTCAAAATCACTAAGTGATGGAGCTAAAATTTTTCCAATGAGGTCTTTCACACTATAAGCTGAGGATAGAAATGCCGGCAAAGAAACACTGGTAATTTTGCGAATACCCAAGCCACCAAGCCTTATAGGCAAAGAGGCTTGGGTAAACATATGATCATCTAAAATTATGTTAAATAAATTTGATAATGTTTTTTTAATTAAATTGTCAATATTTTCTAATAATTTGTTGAATTTCCAAAATTGAGTACACCTTAAAAAGTAAGTAAATTTATCAACTTTTAATATTCTTCAAAATCACAGTAGAAGAGAACGTGGAAATAATAGTAAAATTCCTGTAATAATAAAATCTACACTTTGGATAGAAAGGTAGGCAATATAATTTCAAATTTACAATTCTTGATTCTTTGCTACTTTACATTATACTGTGTATTTGTTTTTTTGCAGATGGTTCTATGTCTATAGTATGTACATGTCTGGTTTAAATTATTTATAGTGTTTGACCCATCACATTTAATCAAAGACATCATGAACAATTTCTTGACAAAAGACATAATATTTAATAATACCCTGAACAAGCTATAGTAAATTTTGGAAACATACAAAAGAAACAAATCATATGCTTAGAACAATATTCAAAATTATTTAATAATGTTGGGTTCAAATATCTGAACCCAACATCATTAAATACTTTTAAAGTCAACAGAACCAGACAGCAGAATATGTTCATGAACCAATCTGTGCTGAAAAGGCTGCAACACTGACAGGTTATGTTGTAGCTCTTACAAAATTGCTAAGGGTAATAAAATATTATTGGACGGTGAACCTAACATAACCTAAAAACTTCGATCAACAAAAAAGAGGAGGAAAATTATACATAATATTGATGCATATACCCCCAAAATGCAAAACACTGCAGACAATAAGTAAATAAATAAAATTTAAAAGGTAAGGGTAATAAAATATTATTGGACGGTGAACCTAACATAACCTAAAAACTTCGATCAACAAAAAAGAGGAGGAAAATTATACATAATATTGATGCATATACCCCAAAATGCAAAGGACTGCAGACAATAATGTAAAGAAATAAAATTTAAAAGGAGACAATAATATTTAAAATTTAAATCATAGAGCCACAGCCATTTTTTTTAAGGATAAAAAAGCAATAAAAACCAGCAATAAATTTAATCTCAATGCATTATAAATGGCATAGTAAACTTAAAGTGGCTAGAAAGTACACCATACATAAGAAAATATTAACTCTGTCAATCTATAAACAAAGCACTGAAAGTTACAACTACTGATTTCTACAAAGTAAATTAAATTGAACCCATATTTTATAATGAAAACAAATGACGTTACTGATCATGCTTTAGTATTTATGATAAAAGGTAAATTTGCGAAATGGCACCAAGTTGAAGCTTATTATTTCGGCAAGAGGCAAAATCTGGTCTTGAGTTAAAAAAAAAACTATTTGAAGTAGTGACTGCTGTTGGAAAAATGGCATAATATCAGATCAAATATCGTCTCTTCAATCAACTTTTAATATTCTTCAAAATCACAGTAGAAGAGAACGTGGAAATAATAGTAAAATTCTTGTAATAATAAAATCTACACTTTGAATAGAAAAGTAGGCAATATAATTTCAACTTTACAATTCTTGATTCTTTGCTACTTTACATTATACTGTGTATTTGTTTTTTTGCAGATGGTTCTATGTCTGTAGTATGCACATGTCTGGTTTAAATTATTTATAGTTTTTGACCCATCACATTTAATCAAAGACATCAGGAACAATTTCTTGACAAAAGACATAATATTTAATTACACCTTCTAAACAAGCTATAGTAAATTTTGGAAAAATACAAAAGAAACAAATCAATGCTTAGAACCATATTCATCTGAACTCAACATCATTAAATGCTTTTGAAGTTAACAGAACCAGACAGCAGAATATGTTCATGAAGCAATCTGTGCTGAGAAGGCTGCAACACTGGCAGGTTATGTTGTAGCTCTTACAAAATTGCTAAGGGTAATAAAATATTATTGGACGGTGAATTTGTGAACAATTGCATGGTAGCTATAAGCAACATCATTTATCCAGAAAAAACTAAAGAGTTTAAATCTAAAGAGTTTACTGCAAAAATGTAATATCTGGTCTTGAGTTACAAAAAACTACTATTTGAAGTAGCGCTGTTGGAAAAATGCCATTAATATCAGATAAAAGATGGTCTCTTTAATCAACTTTTAATATTCTTCAATAAGACAATAGAAGAGACCGTGGATATAATAGTAAAATTCCTATATCAATCAAATCTACGCTTTGGATAGAAACGTAGGCAATATAATTTCAAATTCTTGGTTCTTTAAATTATTTACAGTTTTTGACCCTTCACATTTAATCAAAGGCATCAGGAACAATTTCTTGACAAAATACATAATATTTAATTATACCCTTTCGAATAAGCTATAGCAAATTTTGAAAAAAAACATTGCTTAGAACAATATTCATCTGAACCCAACATCATTATATGGAAAAAAGAACATATATACTTGATACTGTCTAATTACCGATATTTGTCAAAGATGATCCAGGTGATTTGATCCAGAGATTAACACAACCAACAAATAGCATGCCGTTAATTCCCGCGGTACTACCGTTCTTACTACCAGTACACACGGGCAATAATATTTTCCCATAGTACCTACTACCAACTTGCTCCAGTAGTATAATGGGAAGGTATTTTTACCAGCTGTACTACTAATAAAAAATATAATATAATCACGGGTGCCTTGGAGCGCCTGAGACCGTCTAGACGGCCTCAAGGTACCCAGCGGAGGGGATTTAATCCCTCCTCGTCGTAGCCGACGGAATAACATATTTAGATATTATTCGATAGCATTGTGCCTAGGGGCACTTTCATACAAGTTTTGGGGATAAAACTCGTGTAAATGTACAGTAAAAGAAAATATATAACATAAATTATAACAGAAAAAGGGTAAATACCCTTTAAAGTATTAAATAATACTGTTAAAAATACAGTTTTAACAATATTCAAGGAGTACAAGTTCCTATACAGTTTTATCACTTGATCTTAGCCGATTATTATATCGATGGAGTTAGAATATTGCTATTTTGTTTGCCTGATGTTAAGGATAAATTATGTGAAATATCGGAATATTTCGGAGATGCTACCTTCAGGGAGTGTCGGCCGCTTGGAGATGTACGAATTACCGCAGAAACGATAAAAGCACTTTTAATTTATGCCCTTTTAAGTGACAAGAAGCAGTCAACTTATCAAGTAATGCTTGATTTAATAAAATGTACTCTACCGCAATCAATATCCTACAGATCAGCTCAAGATGGTTATTTCGTTTTAATTTAAATAAGGCCCACCTTATAATTATCGAAATGCATTTAAATTAGTATGGACACAAGACTGGAAAAAAGTAATTGAAAGAACAAATAAGATTATAATGAATGATTGGGATGTACATATATCCCTAATTCTGTAATAATATTCAACGACAAACATATTATTATAAATCTGTATTTTATTCAGGCGCGCCGATGATTCGGAGGACGGAGAAATAAAGAAAAAAGAAACACGTCGAAAAAGAAGCGCCGATGTCTCTGACAGTCTAAAGTTTAGGTTGAGAAAAATTATGTTATAAATGTTTTGTTTTAATTTAACTGATGGTAAAAGTGAATGAAAACTTTGTACAAACTACCCATGAATAACTTAGCCAATAACTTTTTCACACCCAGCATTATATTGAATTTTTTTTTTGATTGGTTGGGAAAAAGACTGACTAGTCGGGTGGAAAGTGGCCGACTGGTCGGTTGGTAAAGACCGACTAGTCCGGTGGAAAAAATTACCGACTGGTCAGTTGGAAAAAGGCCGACTGGTCGGTTGGTAAAGACCGACTAGTCCGGTGGAAAAAATGGCCGACTGGTCAGTTTGAAAAAGGCTGACTGGTTGGTGGGAAAAAGGCCGACTAGTCAGGTGGAAAAAGGTCGACTAGTCGGTTGAAAAATGAAGACTGTTCGGCCAAGCCGATCTTTGCTTTTGGCAACGCTAGATCGTAATAGGTAATGTTCGTCGCGCTTTGCAACCCTCGCAAGCGCCGCGCGGGCGATAATGAACACTTTAAAAGTCAATAAAATGCATAGACAGTACTTATTTGAAATTACCTACTTAATTGATTCCTGTCGAAAAAGGAATCTCATATGTGGAATTTTTCTGACGAATTGTAGGTTAATTCCAGTAAAGTGAAGTGTAATCAATGCCAAACAGTTATTTCTCGCGGTGGACAGTGGAAAACAGCAAACACTAATAGTATGTCTATAAAATGCAAAAACAGTTAATGCCTTAGTGTTTAATTTAAACATAATTTTTGGACAAACTGCCGTTGTCGATTGTTGTTGGCTTCAGAAACTTGGATTATAACACCGCAAAGACCAATGATATTTATTTAATGACTTCGGCACAACGTACAACCACTTACTGTTTTCTGATGCATTTACAAGTCTCTAAAGAGCCACTGAAGGCAGAGCATGAATGCACGAAGGCTTTATGACTAACAAAACAATCCTTCGGATCCGCCTAAGAGAAGAAATCTTGAGCCCTGCCTTTATTAAAAGTTTGAGACCAAGCAATCATTAATGCATTGAAATCAACGGAATTTTGTATATTAAATGATAAAGAAATATCAGAAGCCATCGGACCTCACCAAGAAACCCATAGCCTCGAGGTTTGTGTGATGGTTGCAGAAAAAGATGCTCTATTAATCTTTGGATTGTCAAAATGTTCACTAAGTTTTATTATAAAGAAATCCCACTTGGCCACATTTGTATATGCAGTTGGCCTGATTTTAAAGGGAAAATGCATATGTAAAGTGTTTATTGGTATTCCAATCAACACAAGACCAAAAATTTTATTAAAATAAAATTTTTGCATAGGACCATTTGAGTTTATTTTTCATAATCACATTCCATTTAAGATAAACTTAATGTTTTATTTTTGTGCATAAGTGTGCCACAAACATTGTGAATCTAGATTTATTACATCTAAATTAAATCTCCATAATATCGGCTGTTCTTACGTTAGTAGCATCAAAAACACAGTGCTAAAATTGTTAAGCTTTAGTTTTAATTTTGAAAGATTTGATAATAAAATGCATAAAGTAAACCTGAGATTATTAATGTGATTAAAAAAATATCAAATCATAAAAGTGTTGAGTTGTATTTGATATTATCTTATCTTCGACATTAGGGCGTGTATCATCATGATTGCTTACAAGCAAATGGCGAGCTTATTCCAGTGTTTATATGAAAAAAATATAAATAATTAAAACGTAAGTATGCAAAATGTTTTTTTTTACAGAAAGTATTTAACTAGTTAAAAAACTGTTACTGAACCATTAATATCAGATCAAGGATTATCTTTTCAATCAACATTCAATACTCTTCAAGATGAAGAGAACTGAGAATTTTACTTATATTTTTATACTTTTCATATATGATGCCATCTTGGAAACACATTCCATACACAATGGATAAAAATGTAGGCAATATAATTTAAAATTTGCAATTCTTTATTATATTGTTTTAAAACATGTAAGTTTTTTTATTTGCAGATGGATCTATCTACATATCTGGTTATAAATTAAGAATAATATTTGACCCTCCACATTTAATAAAAGGCATTAGGAACAATTTTTTGACAAAAGACATAATATTTAATAATAAGAGAGCAAAATGAACTGAGAATGCGTATAAGACAAATTGTGGCTATGCAGAATCTAGATACTTACATAAAAAAATGATGAAAAAAAGAGGTGACCATGTTCATGCCAGGACATAAACTTCCCATGTGACCTATGTTTCTATGTGACAGTCCATGCACTTCTTTATAAAGCTATGTGCATAGCTTAGAGAAATAACTAGTACGAGTATGTACATAGTAAAATAAAGAAATACAATAACATAAATTTTGACATTTCAGGTTAAAAACTTTGTTCGAGTATTCAGTAGTACTGTGTGTGCATGTTTTAACTACATACATACTGTTTTTAATACAAAATGTTATTTAATTTAGACAACATAACAACCTTATGAGGGACTACGGTCCCGGCATCAAAAGCTGTAGGGTAGACTGGGTACGGTAGTGACAGTCGTCTTAGCAGCGAAACTATACGGAATGCTGGGAAGAGTGCAAGGAGAGAGAGAACGTTATGCATGTCTAAACGCGTTTTCTAGTATTGCGTGAGCCGGCGCGCGACGTGGACGTAAGCAGGGGACCACATTGCTTTTCAACAGTCAAAAGTAAGTTATTTTGATCAATTTCTTTTTAATATTTACTGTTATTTGTATAGGTACAGATAATCTATGTCCGATATTTTTTTGTTATAAGTTTGATATTAGTAGTTAATTATGTGTGATTACTTTTTACGCAGATTATTTAGCAAAGTCATGGCGATCTTTTGATTCCGAAAGTGTGTGTTGGGTACGGTTGTGACAAATTTTATGGTTACGGTTGTGATTTTTTTTTTATGTTTTTGCTTTTAGATGCCCAGAAAACGCTTGCGGAAGACCGAAAGAGGACGGTGTGAAATTAGTAAATATAAATGAAGAAGTCAAACGTGGGCTATCTTTACGGAGAGCTGCGGAAATGTATGAAGTTAATCGCATGTCGTTGTTGCGATACATTCGTAAACGTGATGAAGCCGGTGCTGATGACGATGAAGACATCATCAGCATGGGGTATGTTGCTCATAATCAAGTATTCACTAAGGAGCAAGAACAGCAGCTATCGAAATATATACTGTGGAATGCGCTTTAATAGTAAATATTTGTTACAGATACTTACAGTAATGGGGGACCAGTATGCACAACATTAAGAGCTTTAGCTGAAGTTATATCATTTTTGGATAGCTTCTTTGACAGCGTGAATGGGTATGCTTTAACTGGTGGCGCATTTAAAGACCTCCGAAAAGAAACTCAACTTTTATCAACCCATCATAAATATTGTATGAGAAAAAAAAGTGTTGAAATGTTTAGATGCAAATAATACCCAAATGTAAAATCGGTTCCAGAATACAAACTATTGGTAGTTTTCAAAGTTTGTGGCAGTTTTTTTATGAAAACAATTATCCCATAAGGTGTCCACAGAATATATATATATCTTCACAGGTGCCTTACGGCGCCCGAGACCGTCTAGACGGCCCCAGGGTACCCAGCGGAGGGGTTTTAATCCCACCTCGTTGTAGCCGATGGTATGAGTCTACACCGAACAAGTGGCTAGCTCGTCGCGATGTTTTGAATAGACTCAATAACCCATCTATAAACAGTTTCACAAGTTGGTATAGTGAAACCGGGACCGACAGCTTAACGTGCTCTCCGAGGCACTATAGTGGTGTTGTCAAACAAATGTACATAAATTTTTAAATTAAAAACTCATTGGTACACACCGGGATTCGAACCAGGGACCTTAGTGTTTTTAAGTCCAAGGTCTAACCAACTCGGCCACCACGTATATACGTGTCCACAGAACTTTAACTCAAATGCTTTTTTTTGGTAATAGTTTAGGGCTTATAGTTACTAAAGCAATGATCCAATTTGTCGTAATTTTGATTCAACATTTAAACCTTTATTAATGACTGGATTAATAAAATGGCATAAAATTTCATTAAATCATGAAAAAAATAGCTAAACATCAAACATTATTGTCTGTATATGCCTTTGCCCCTAGGGTCCCTTAAATGCATATTGTAACAAAAACAATACAACATGTTGTCGTTCAAAAATTAGTTCCAATTTTTATAATAATTTATTAATCTACCAGAGCGGCCACATTCTGTTTCTTACATACAACTTGACCGTTAGATAGTCAAAATAACGAATTCCGTTATTAGCGCCCTCTCCTCCAATCAGCGAAGGTTAAAAACTACTCTGATTGGAGGATAGTAACGACTGTATAGGAGAAGGAACTGAAAAATATTTCCATTACTCAGTTGTCATTCTCGATCAGTCTCAGGAAGCAATAGAATACAAAACGCATGACTTTTTTGGAGGATAAAGTAGAGCAGTTACAAAAGGATAAGCGAATATTATTATAAATAATGTATAGATATGATTATAACACTGCAAAGACCAATGAGATTTATTTAATGACTTCGGCACATTGCACTTACAATGTACAACAACTCACTGTTTTCTGATGCATTTACAAGTCTCTAAAGAGCCACTGAAGGCAGAGCATGAATGCATGAATGGCTTTATGACTAACAAAACAATCCTTCAAATCCACCTAAGAGAAGAAATCTTCATGCAATTTCTCTAAAGAGCCACTGAAGGCAGAGCATGAATGCATGAATGGCTTTATGACTAACAAAACAATCCTTCAAATCCACCTAAGAGAAGAAATCTTCATGCAATTTTGAGCCCTGCCTTTATTTGCATAAAGATTTCTTCTCTTAGGTGGATTCGAAGGATTGCTTGGTCTCAAACTTTTAATAAAGTTTATTAAAACTTTGAGACCAAGCAATCATTAATGCATTAAAATCAACGGAATTTTGTCAATTAAATGATAAAGAAATCAAGAAACCCATAACCTCGAGGTTTGTGTGATGGTTGCAGAAAAAGATGCTCTATTAATCTTTGGATTGTCAAAATGTTCACTAAGTTTTATTCCGACGAAACCTTCTACTAACGACTAACAAGACATTCATCTGATGGGCTTAATAAGTATGACACCGGTAGCTAGGGTTGCTAGACGTCGTTGTAGTGCCTGAGGACTCGAAACAGACTTTTTCGATACTCTTCAATCAAATGAGAACGAGGTGGCAACAAGCTCACAGAAAATCCTGTGTATTTTTCAAGAATAACGGTGAATGGCTTAGCAAGCAGGTATGTTTTGCCGCACCTACAGACACTGTAGTAACAAGCCCGGGTAATACGGGCGGCCGCCCGTCCCTTGAGTTTACAATGTCCAGTGAAAGATCTAAACGAAGGAAGACCCAAGATATTCGTACATCGTTCAACTCGGTCGAGTTAGCATACGCTACTCAGATGAGCCTTCGCTCTTCAGGACAATCCGACGCCGCAAAAGTTATCAAGGACGTAACAATGACGAGTCCTTTAATTCAAAGATTGACTCCAGATAATGTTCGTAAAATGGACTTGATTTGCAAGTGGGGTTGCGATGGAAGTTCTGGGCAAAGTGAATATAAGCAGACGTTCAGTGATGACAGCAAATCTGATGCGCATGTATTCTTTACTTCAGTCGTGCCATTACAACTCGTGTGTTATGATCAACAATCGAAGGAAGAAATAGTTGTTTGGAAGAACCCCAGACCCTCGTCTCCACGATTTTGTAGACCGCTTAGACTACTGTTTCTACGCGAAGACACAGAGTCAACACTTAATGAAGTCCAAATTGTTGAAGAACAAATAAAGTCACTTCGTCCATTCGAAAGTGGAAGATAGAAAAGAAATCTCCGTAATGTACAAGTTGTTGTTCACCATGATAGATGGTAAAGTTTGCAACGCTGTATCATTGACGAAATCTGCTCAACGGTGCTATTTGTGTGGAGCAACCAGCAAAGATTTTAATGCCATCGACACTGTATTGCAAAGGGAAATCAATGAAACAAATTTGAAGTTCGGATTGTCGACGCTGCATGCGTGGATACGGTGCTTCGAGTATTGCTTACACGTGTCATACAAACTCGGCATTAAAAAATGGCAAGCTCGAAGTGCCGAAGAAAAAAAAAATACCCAGGAACGCAATTGGGTCTAAATATCGATCGCCCAAAGCCTGGATACGGCAGCAGCACAGCTCGGCGATTCTTTGAAAATTCGACGGTTTCCGCTGCGATAACGGGGGTCAACGAAGAAGTAATTAAACGCTTGTACGTAATCCTACAAGTTATATCGTGTGGCCACGAGATAAACTGTGAAAGATTTGAACAGTATGCTATTGAAACGGCAAGAAAGACCGTTGCATTATACTCAACTTGGTACTCCATGCCTACTTCGGTGCACAAACTATTAATTCATGGTCCAGTGATAATAACTCATGCTCTATTACCAATCGGCCAATTATCCGAAGATGCTCAGGAAGCTCGAAACAAAGACATCAAACGATATCGAGAAGATTTTGGGCGAAAAAGTTCCAGGGTTAAAACTATGGAAGATGTTTTTCATCGGCTCTTAGTTACTTATGATCCGTACATTTCAAGTGTCAGAAGACTACCACAGAAGAAGCTGAAGAGTTTGTCGCCGGAAGCTGTAGCGATTATATTAAATTAAATCTCCACATATCGGCTGTTCTTACTTTAGTAGCATCAAAAACCCACCTCTATATAGTGCTAAAATTGTTAAGCTTTAGTTTCAATTTGGAAAGATTTGATAATAAAATGCAAGAAGTAAACCTGAGATTATTAATGTGATTAAAAAAATATCAAATCATGAAAGTGTTGAGTTGTATTTGATATTATCTTATCTTCGACATTAGGGCGTGTATCATTATGATTGCTTACAAGCAAATGGCGAGCTTATACCAGTGTTTATATGAAAAAAATATAAATAATTAAAACGTAAGTATGCAAAATGTTTTTTTTTCAGAAAGTATTTAACTAGTTAAAAAACTGTTACTGAACCATTAATATCAGATCAAGGATTATCTTTTCAATCAACATTCAATACTCTTCAAAATGAAGAGAACTGAGAATTTTACTTATATTTTTATACTTTTCATATATGATGCCATCTTGGAAACACATTCCATACACAATGGATAAAAATGTAGGCAATATAATTTAAAATTTGTAATTCTTTATTATATTGTTTTAAAACATGTAAGTTTTTTTTATTTGCAGATATGTAGATAGATCCTATCTACATATCTGGTTATAAATTAAGAATAATTTTTGACCCTCCACATTTAATAAAAGGCATTAGGCACAATTTTTTGACAAAAGACATAATATTTAATAATAAAAGAGCAAAATGGACTGAGAATGTGTTTAAGACTAATTGTGGCTATGCAGAATCTAGATACTTATATAAAAAAATGATTAAAAAAAAAGGTGACCATGTTCATGCCAGGACATAAACTTCCCATGTGACAGTCCATGCATTTCTTTATAAAGCTATAGTATATAGAGGCCTTAGAGAAATAACTAGTACGAGTATGAACATAGTAAAATAAAGAAATACAATAACATCCATTTTAACATTTCAGGTTAAAAACTGTGTTCGAGTATTCAGTAGTACCTGTGCATGTTTTATCTGCTTTTGATGAGTAGGAAAGTAATACTGTTTTTAATACAAAATGTTATTTAATTTAGACAACATAACAACCTTATGAGGGACTACGGTCCCGGCATCAAAAGCTATACTGTGGAATGCTCTTTAATAGTAAATATTCAGATCAATCATTCAAAGTTTGTGGCAGTTTTTTTTGTGAAAACAATTATCCCATAAGCCATAAGGTGTCCACAGAATTTTAACTCAAATGCTTTTTTTTTTTTTTAATAGTTTAGGGCTTATAGTTACTGAAGCAATAATCCAATTTGTTGTAATTTTGATTCAACATTTAAACCTTTATTAATGACTGGATTAATAAAATTTCATTAAATCATGAAAAAAATAGCCAAACATCAAACATTATTGTCTGTATATGCCTTTGCCCCTAGGGTCCCTTAAATGCATATTGTAACAAAAACATGTTGTCGTTCAAAAATTAGTTCCAATTTTTATATAGTGTGTGTTATGACTATTTATGAAAGCAGATTTTGCCTTATTAAATTTAAAAAAAAGACAAGCTGGTAGCCGTTGCACCATCTTTTTAAATTCTTGGAAAAACTAGTCGAAAGTAACTCTGAGCAAAAAGTCAATCTGTCTTTTTGTAGGCTTTATAAATTAATATATTAGTAAGTGTTTCTAAGTAAAAACATACAGATTCTGGTAAGTTATTTTACTTTTCATTTTCAAGCTTTTTATTATTGGGTTTATTTGCCGAACTTCTTAAAATTTAGCTTTTTTTCTATGTATCGAAAACGATAGTTCGAGACGAAATTTAATTTTTTTTTAAGTTTTATTCTTCTTTCGTTTATATGGCATGTGTTTGCTTAATTTTAGTTGAGTGTGGCTGACAAAAATAAAATGGAAGAAATGCTTCGCATGTTAGAGAATGGAGAGTTGTCTCACGATGGTATGGATTCTGATGCAGAAGATTAGGACGACTACCCAAGTCGTGAGGATTTGGAGGCTGAAACTTCATAGTGATGAGGAGTGCATTGCAGATGAGCATGCTTTACTTGCTGGTCCAGCAGATGGTGATGGAGCAAAAGTTGCTTCTGCCAATAGTGATCAACGACATCAATACGAGTTCTGAATTGCCGTGCTCTACGATTATTAGTAGAAATTTAACCTGGAAACGGCAGGCGCTAACTTTTGATGAGGATAAAATTTAATTTAAAAGGATGGAGAATTATCGCAGGATATTTTGCAAATCATAATACATCCCAATTTTTTTAGATTTATTTTACACATAATTTTATGGAGGAAATAGTAAAATAATCAAACAAATGCGGAGTTGAAAAAACCCCTGAAAGACCTGTTATAATAAGTATAAATGACATACGTCAATACCAGGGTATCCTCACATTTATGTCAGTGTACCACTATCCCAGCATTCTATTTGGCATCTTATTGGTCTAAATATGGGTTTGCAAGTATAGACATATTGGACGCATTATTCACTTTAATGACTATGATAAACATTTACCCATTGCAAACCCCAATCACGACAAACTTCATAAGCTGCGACCTGTTAATTGACCACTTAAATAATAAGTTTTCTAGATAAGTCTGAATAAGTTGAACCAATGCAATGGTTTTAATAAAATGGAAGTGCTGTAGGATATATTTTATATTCCTGGCTTGTATTTTCGTCTGGGCGAGAATATATATTCAAAAATGTTATGATATTATGTCTAGGACTTCTTATAAGTTATTTTTTGAAGAAGTAATTATTATGTTGAGAGATTCAAACATAAAACTAGAAAAAGTGTAATAACTGTCTTTCTTCCGCCATCCAGGACTTTTATTGTTTATGAAAATTCAACGAAAGGCCAACTACCTAACAATTTTCTACCTATCAATATCCTGAATAAATAAAATTTAGTAAATTTGCTTTAGCTATAAGACAACAAAATAATCCTTAATATGGCACTGCACTCCCTGCTAATTTTTTACTCACATATAGACTTCTTTACACACATTTATGAAATGCATTTACACATAATAAATTACACTACATATTATTATGCCTCTTGTATTATTTGTTAATTGTGTAATATTAATGTCTAAACTTCTTGTTACTTGCTATTCATTTTGCATTAATTTAACAGGCAAACGTGAAGTATTCATTTTTAATTTAGCTCTAAGGATACTTTTTTTTATATAACGGAAAGGATTTATCATATATTGTACCTATCAATAAAGTTGTCTGTTTTTGTCAATTTTAATAATACAAATATGATTTTGTATACATAGGTAGATATAGTCATGGGCAAGGTATCCCATTACATTCCATGCTTTTGTAAAATAGTATCAATAACATCAGCCTAAACTGTGTCATTTGTTTCTAATGGAGCCAAAATAAATACAATCTAAAAATCTGTTAATATTTAGAGAAATTCTTTAGAATATTTTTGTATGTATAATACATTCATGTTATATATTTATGTAGAAGAATATAGAAAAGTATTTTTTTCGTAAAAACATATTATATTATATTCTCTCTTTGTCTGAGACGTTTTAACTATGTAGTCTAACAAAAAAAAAAAGATAAATACCCTTCTCCAAGTAATTTCACAGCATAATGAATCCGGAATTATTAGCAACAATGTCTGAAATTCGGAATTTTCCTTAAAAAGAGATAAGGGGCTTGATTACCGACACGAAGAAAATCCTTTCCAAAACAGGAAAGAACCTCACCAATGTGCTTAAGGGCAACATAAATTCTAAAGAAATAGTAGAACCACTTAGTGATGCAGCCAAGGTCACGGCAGAAACACACAAGACTGACTTATCATCCAGGATTTTTTTTTCTTGATCTTCAGCCTCCAAAGTAGTTCAAGAGGCGTTGAAAAACGAGAAGACTGGTGATCTTCTGTTCGGAAAAAATTGTGCTGAGAAAATTAGGGCTGCTCAGACTTTACAAAAGACCAGTGCTTGTTAGATCTCCAGAGAACAAAACAAAAACTGACAAAACCAAAAATGGACAGAAGACGGTAAACTGGAGGAGACCGCTGCTACAAAAATCTCAAAGCGGGCAATATCAACAGCCAATGAGGAATCAATACAACCCACCACTTCAAAGGACCAAGGACCAGATGCCACGTGGGCTAGCTGCTCAACCGCAACAACACCGCTGTTAGAGGTATATGCTGGCAAATGCCGGTCTTTTGTTAATAATTGGCTTAAAATTACCAATGACCAAGTTATTTTAGGATGGTTAGAGGGATATAAGATTCCTTTCAATATTACACCACCTGAGTTTGAGTCGTAGGACCAACACTGGTCTCAACAAGACAGTAAAGCTATTGAGGCAGAACTTAAAGTTTTTATTAAAAATGGGCTAGTATCTGAATGTTTATATTCTACTCAGATATGAACTGACCAGTATTCGGGGCAATATTTTTTATACAAAAACCAAATGGATTTTCCTTTTAAAAATATTTGTATAAGTTTTTGTTTATAAAATATGTATTATATCGTCTACACATAGTACAAGCCTGTCTGGTACACTTTGTACAAGTCTAGTTTGTGACCAGGCCAATGTGTGTATATTGTCCCTTATAAAAAAAACACTTGACAAGATATATCAAAATAATCTACTACAGAATTATACATGGTACCCTAAAATCTTAGATTTAGTTAAGAAATCTATGACCTATGCGGTCTCGGGCGCCTTAAGGCACCTGTATGGTACTTTTTTCAGTTATTTATTTTAATTATTGTAATCAGCTAGTCTTAAAATAAATAAATACCATCACGGGTGCCTATTTGGCTCCCGAACACCGTTTAAACGGCCTCAGGATATGCAGTGGTTTTAAACCGTCCTCATTTCACAGATGGTATTTGGAGGCAACACCTAACAAGTGGCGAGCTTGTTGCGGTGTTTATGATGAAATAGCCTCGTTGTTCTTTTTTTTTAGCTAGTCTTATATCAATAAACAATCTAATTAATCTATTGTTATTTACGAGTGAGTTTATTCGGAATCTGATTCCGAGTCGCTTTCCCCATCGGTGTCTCCGGACTCCCACCCAGAAGACTCTGCGTCAGACCCCAGCCACTCGGGCAGTCGGGGCTGAGGTGTTATAGTCTTCCATTCAATCAGTTTGTGCAGATCTGTAATACAAAAGTTAGAGTTTATTATATGTATATGTCGGAAAGTCATAGGTACGGCAAGTCATTTGATAGTTGGTTTGTACAGGAACAAAAGCGCCACCTGGCGTTTAGATAAAGTCACGGCGCGTGCGATACCGGAGAACGTAGGCAACGTAGAAAAAGCAACGAACGTGCTAGGGTGTCAGTGCGGTTGTGAAGTATCGGTGGACACGTGCGCGTGAAACTGTCTTTGTTCTTAAAGTGTAGTTTAATTAGATACTTAGTTTATTGTTGCGTGCGTGTTTTATTGCATAAAGCCGAAAATGTCTGACGACGATTACCTGGCTCGGTATCCTTTGCCAACATATACATATTTAAAAAAAAACTTTCCGTATCTGTACACTAAAGTTTTTGCACTGGACGCGTGCAAAAACTTTCTTTTGAACGCGCATCACGTAAAAGTTATTCATTGGATAAACTTTATTGTGAGTAACATTTAACGTTTATTTCATTAAAACGATGTGCAACGACGACCGAGGGCAACCTGTTTACTTTAACTTAGTAATAATAGGTTAGATATCTGATTTTTTTTTTGTTTAAATTAAATAACACGCATTTAAATTATTATTAAAGATATTAACAATCAACTAAAATTTCACAGACATTCAAAGTTATGTCATAGTGGTAAAAGAAAATTATCACTCACCTAAACTATACATGTCAGACAAATAGAACTGCTTCTCATCTTTTTCCAAGAGTCCCCCATACACATACAGAACAGATCTGTGCACTGCCATCATGGCGGACATTCGCGACGAGGGGGCGGGGCTGCAGGGGGCGGGGCTTGCAGTGGACGTAGCCAACGAGGGCTGGGCGGAGGGGGCGGCACCCAAGCGCATTGTGAACACTTCGCCTGTTACCACTGTACAAATAACACCTGTTAATATGCGCGACAGTATCTACAAAAGTTAAGGTTGACTTATGGTTTAATAAGGAGCTGTTCCAAAATTCTAATATTATTATCCTTGCAATCTATCGCGGAAAAGAAAGAGATGGATAATACAGAAATTACATATCCCCGTATCTTTCGTTTTCCCGAGAGATCGAACTGGTTAATAATATTTTATTTATGTATTTATTTATTTATTAATGACTTATATTAATAAAGATATATTACTTAGACAACATAACACCTAACAGTGTATTATGTAATCAGTATAATTTACTCAAGTGCGTGTATATGAAAAAATGAGCTCGGCGCATTAATTTGATTTATTTAAAATTTTATTGCACAAAACTATGTAGTACGAGCTTAATCTGTTGGTAATTAATTAGTTTAGGATCGCTACATACAGTCGAGTGTCTTGGGTGTGATATTTCACCTGAACCCATTAGATTTTGATAGAAAATCAATAACCACGAGATATTTATGCGGACAGAAAGACCCCTGACGCCCTATTTTCATATTTACAAACCCTAAAAATAATGATAAATTACATTATATATCAAATAAGTCAGTAAACTAATATTACTTTAACAGAGGTTTCTTCTTTACTCTCCAATGCAACAGGAAGAGAGCAAGACTAACCTAAGTGTGAGGTCTTACCACTTGGTAGCCTCCAAGCCCTTCAGTCTAATTTGTGCAGTCTTACTAACCAATGACCCCGTCTTCCTCTCCTACAGAAATTACTTCTCTCTTCTACCACTCAGGAAGAGATGGAAACTGATGTGTAATGTAATACCACTTGGCAATCTCCTGCTCTGTTAATCTAAGTATAGTGTTACTTACCAGTGACCTCATCTTTCTCTTCTATAGAAGGAGTAACTTCTTCTTTCTTCTCCAACGCAACAGGAAGAGACTGAGACTTGAGTGTGACGTCATACCATTTGGCAGTCTCCAGATCTATTAGTCTGAGGTCACCACTCATCTCTCCTTTTAATTCTTCATCAGTTTCTTCTACATCCTAAATTTGTATTATAACAAAAATATAATAAAACAATATAATATAGACTATACTAAAAATGTAATATAAACTACAATATTATATTATTTATCAGGCAGGCAGTTGAAACAACTGATAGAAGCCTGTATCTTGTTATTCTTAAGTGTTAAGTATTTCTTAGCTGGTGTGGTTTAAAGTTGTCCAAACGGCCACAACTCTATTGCTCAGAAAATGCTTGTCAGGATTATTAAAGGCTCTTGTTTTATCTAATTTAAATGGGTGCCCTCGTAGCTGTGGATTAACAGTTCGTTGGAACATTTGGTCAAACTGTTGCAAGTCGTAATGTCCATTTAAGATCTTGTATGTTTCAATAAGGTCACCATTACATAATATTAGTAAAAAATGTATAGGATTTTATTAATTTGACTCTTAGGCCTCAGAGTTGGAGTGTTTCTGAGTGAGTTTTTTTCAAAAAGCGTTGAAATGAAACCAATGGGTGCCGTAGTATTCATTAACACTTTTTTATAGAGCAGTGTTGTATTTTAAACGCTGTTACAAATAAATAGTTTAATAGTAACTATTAAAATATTTATATACAGGGTGAATTTGAATGGGTGTACTTTGGGCTAATATGATATTCTACTGGTCAATACGAACAACTTTTCCCATGGAACCATGTGTCGCAAATGAAAAAAAAAATATGGCTTCTTCATACATATTGGTAATTTTAACTTTACTAGTTTGTATGGAGAAGGCATTTTTTTTTTACCGACACATGGTTCCATGGGAAAAGTTGTTTGTATTGACCAGTAGAACATCATATTAGCCCAAAGTACACCCATTCAAATTCACTATGTATAATGTCTACATAATAAATAATACATACATCATATATTCATATACAAACATACATATAGGTACTGTAACCTTCTCTATTGTAGAGTAAGGCTACTACTGGCCATAAATATTGTTTATACTACACCTGCTCGGAAAGTAGGTTCTTACTTGCGTAAGAATAGGTCAGAAAGTACGTCTTTGTAGTCGTACAAATATGCGGGAGGAAAAAGTGTATGAAAATCCATTGTTAACGTGCTTAAGCGGGAGGAAAAAGTATATGAAAATTCATTGTTAACGTGCTAGTTTTTTTTTAATTTTTTTTCTTCAATTCTTCCAAATTAGGAAAGGCAAGGGTTCAAAGCCATACAGCCTAGTTTTTTTTTTACAAGTTTGAAATTTTAATCAAAATAAAATAATATAAAAGTATTGGTTTATTGGCTGTTTACTTTCTTTGCATTTTTGATTTATTAAGTTTAGTAAAGTAGCATAGATTCTTTTCTAAATTTAATTATTTTGGCGAGGCTGCATAGAGCATGATTCCCTTGCCTCTCTATCTACGTTAAACGAACAAAAAAAAAGCGCGCGCAAACTGCTTTCTTCTTGTTCCTTGTGAACTTTCAATTTGTGTTTTGTTATTTTTAATTACTATATTCTACTCGAAATGTCGTCTAGTAGCGATAGTGAAGATTTGACAACGCCGCCAGAATTAAAAGTAACTGCCCAAGAAGTTATTGAAAACCTATTACCCGAGAAATCTAATATTAAATTAAGTTTTAACAACTGTAATAATTTTAATATAAACTTTAATTAATAGAGATTTTATTTTTTATTTTCCTCGTAGGTGTAGTATAAAGCACTATGTATCACTCGGCGAGAAAGTGCGATTCCTAACTCGAGCGAATTAAGGCCCTCCGCTTCGCGCCGGGCCCCAATAATAATCCTCTCAGTTTACGTTTATATAGCTTCGCAGGGATATTATATTCCATAGGGAATAAAGAGAATATAAAATAAACGTATAAAACGTATAAAGTTGTTTTTAAAGAAGGAACTGGAGGAGGTAACCCTGAGGAAATCGGGTACGGTGACCGAAAAGTGAAGCAAATCATATCTTCGGTCACAGTACACTATATATACACAAATAAAGTGGAAAACAAAAATAAGTCGTAACTAATAATCTATTATATGGAGCCCATGTAAATAACTAACACAAAAAATGTGATAATAAATAAAAATAAAAATGTTATACCACAATTATGAACTATGTATAATTTTTTGATAAATATACATCTATCTAAATAGATACATGCTGTGGATCAGTTGTTCTGTTATTTTAGAAAGTGCTGAATCAAGAGTTGTTTGAATATTTAAATATGACTTACATTAATCCCACCAAAGACATAGGCTTTGTTAGCATCCCTGTTGACGGCGGCGGCCAGGCTCGCCCTCGGCAAGGCTCCGACACTGGAGACCGGCTTCCATGTCCAGCCCTTACCCTCCTTGAAGGTCAGTCGGTACATGTCCCCGTGGGTCACTGTCCTCTCTGACCTCCCCTCTTTTGTTCGAGAGAATCCTCCGTAAATAATTAACTGAAATATTTACAAGAAAATATTTTAAATCTATATAAATAAAAATTAATTTTTGAATATGTATGCAAGCGTCATGTCACTTCAGAACTGAGAACAGAGCAAAGTTTGTATGAAAGTAAAAGTGAAAATTTTATGTTAAAAAAATCTCCATATAAAAAGTGAGTGAGTGACACAGAAGTCAAAATATTAACGGATCGACGTGGAGTCGTTCGGTTTCTAACATTGTTTTAACTGTTAACTATTATCAATTTAAGCTGAGTTCAAAACAGGTAATAATTAACCTGTGCGATCTCTTGGGAAAAAGAAAGAGACATAAATATGTAAATTATGTATATTCCCCTCTTTCTTTTCCCCGAGAGATCGCACGGGTAATAATATTTGAATTTTGAACCAGCCCCCTAATAATATGTCCGAAAAAAAAATTGTTGGTTGTAATTTTTTTTTTTAAATTACATGGTCGTAATTGGGAGGATTTGCTTTGGCAAAGCCGAGATGTTCACCTAGTATGTGATAAATATGAGACAATATATGTAACCTTTCCATAGATTAACGGTGTGGGTGCTGAGTTCAGTGTGCAGGAGTGTATTGCAATGTTCTCTGACTTGTGACCGAGAAGTAGGGTTACAGGCACAATATAGGTAGAGAGAGGTCACTAAAACTTCGCCAGACCGACGCCATTAATTGACTCTTTGTAGCTTTGATTACGATCAGGTAGATCATTACCAAGTCACATGTCGTGCTCCAATAAAAAATATAAATCTATGCTTGTAGAGAGGTTACTGATCAGAGTGAAGAGTCTGCTCAGTAACCTCCGTCTACCCAAACAAATACTCAATATTGTGTCAACGACGTCTTCGACGTCTTAAGTTGCTCCATAAAAGTTCCCGTGACTTGGTTTTGTATTTTGAAATCGTAAAAAGGTTTCCTAAATTGGAAAATCTTTATCTAGGCTCTAATAGGCTATTTGACTACATTAAAAATGTCCTATAAATTGGTGTCATCCTATCAAAAAATGGCGGGAAAAAACATATTTCACTTTATTTTAAACTAAATTATGTATATCTTTT
Source organism: Monopis laevigella (assembly GCA_947458855.1). Taxonomy (NCBI): domain Eukaryota; kingdom Metazoa; phylum Arthropoda; class Insecta; order Lepidoptera; family Tineidae; genus Monopis; species Monopis laevigella. Next base: position 7,724,271 of record OX381581.1, on the reverse strand, counting down.
GTAGATTACACGAAATAAAATTGGATATTTTTTACAATTTCAATTCAATGATTCAATTTCTTGTTTGTATGGCCTCTCGCTTTTCGCAAATTTTGCCAGTGTCTAGTTATGAAACAGGCACTATCACTAAGGAGTTAAAATAGTTAGATTATGACAAGTTACATTAGATTAGTCTTCTATTTTAGAAAAACTGTATTAGTATAAGACGAGACAATACATAAAATTGATAATATGTTACGATTAAGAGGGGGTACAGCACAAATTAGGATTGAATATAAGGGCCAAAAGTTAACGAACACAGGACGACACAGACATCTGAAAAAGAAACAATTAGGAATTTAGAACAAAAATATATATACAGAGTTTAAAACACTATTTTATACCCTGTTATATAGTTATATAAAAAACATAAAAATGTAAAGTCAGAGATGTCAACCAAATTTTGAGAACCAATGAATCTATTGTACCTCACTCTTTCCAAAGAAATGGTGGGGCAAACAGCAGAATTTTTTTAATATATTTATGGTTAGCATCTCCGACTGTCACCGGAGGCCCTTGGGTAGGATTTATTAATAATAGAACTCTTATAGTTTTAATTTAAACTTCTTTATGTATTTAGCTAAGGCACATAGGCCAGAATAGCTAGACAATGTCAGTAGAGTATTTAGGTTTGTGGGGAGGGGTACATCAGATGGGAGAATGTCATACAATGAGCAAGTATGTATTGGACAGTTAAAAAATATATGTTCAAGGGTTCCCAACTCAGAGCCACAATCACATAGAGCGCTTTCACGAACTTTAATTTTGTTAAGATGGATTGGGGAGCTGTTGTGCCCCAGCCTAAGTCGACAAATTGTAGAAGTAATTTGTTTACTAAAATTGTTAAAAGTAAAAAACCAAGGTTTTAAGTTTATATTTGGTTGTATTCTTCTATAGAATTTGGCTTTTTCAAGATCTTTATTCCAGGATGTCTCCCACAGCGAAGCGAGATCTAATTTAGCTAAGGGATTCAGATCCTGTGTGTATATGGCAAAGTTGCCCATCAATCCAGTGACTGTTGCTTCCTTAGCCAGTCCATAAATTTTTACAATTTAATTTATAACAAAAACACCTTTGATTGGTTGATGACTGGTGACGTCACACGCAAGTAAACAAAACAATACACAGATTATAAATCATGTGAATGAAAGAGAATAGAATATAATATATAGGAGATTATTTAATCTGTGCTTGTTTGTTTACCTGCGTGTGACGTCACACTTGGTAGACATCCCGGAAATATCAATGTAGTATGCTTATTATGTAATAAAGAATCATATAAAAGGAGTTTCAAAAAGGAGTCAAATACCCTATTCTGGCGCTTTCGTCTTATTTATCGGTTTAATATATACAACTGGAAAGTGACAGGTCTTCATAGAAAACAGTCAGTTTTTTTTTAATAGAGCAGGGCATGTGACCCTACCTCCACCTGATGGTAAATGGCAATGTAATGTCCAAGAATGTTCTCAACCAATAGTAGCAATGATGCTTGCTTCAATTGGTTTAATACATCATTCGAATACATTGACAAGCGCGTGAATCGAACCTGGGCTGGGCGTTTTTTGAATGTCAACGATGACTTTCATATCACCATTGAGATGAAGAAAATATTGTTTGTCGTTTTATATGTTCTTATAAAAATTCAATGATGGAATGTGATGATTATTATCTCTCATCAGTGAATTTATTTACGAGTAGGTAGTAGGGACCTGGGGGGACCACCGAATCCAATACCATGAGATCTCGTTCGAGGTGAGAACAAAAATGATGTCATTTCATACAAATCATATTTACAAACTTAATAATATTATAAATATTTTTTTGTAATTAATTAGGTACTCGAACTAGTTATGCAGTGGTTAATTCATATAACCATGTTTCACTTTTCGTAGTACTAAAAACATCGTTCTCGATCTCAACTCGAACAAGATCTCATGGTATTGGAGTCGGTGGTTACCCTGCTGTATTGATTTTAGTGTTATTTAGTCATCCGCTTATATTCAAAAATTGCACTTTTGAACCTAGCTAAGTCGCTACATCTTCAGCAACACTCACCGAGTCGTTATTGACTGGCATCATGAGACAGGCAGAGCGCGCGCTCGGGCCCCGTCCACTGGTGTCTACTTTGGTCCACGTTCGGGAGTCCAGGCAAAACGAAAACAAATCGTCAAAGTAACGACAGTCGCGACCATCGTCCGAATACCCGCCGAATATTATCAGCTTTCGGCCGAGGAGAACCATGCGATGGCCTGATCGAGGTGATGGACCATTTGGAGATATTATCTGTAACAATGATAATATGTTAAATCCGACAGGCGATAGGCAGATAAATATGAAATTTGATGTGAATGTTTTTGAAAGAATTATAGTTTTATACCTACTCGTAATTAGTTAGGTATATAGATTTGTATGGCTAGTTAGTTGTTCATAAATTATTTTATTAGGTATTATTCAATTTAATACACATACATGTGTATATTATAATGTTATTACATGCTATTATGAAAGTGCTTACCAACTAATATACAAGGTGATCTGTAGTCATTACCAGGGGCCTCATCACAAGCTGCCATCGTCTACGACGACAAGACGTTAAGTAAAAATCTTGCCCTTATCTCAATAAGCAAACGTGGAAAACATGAGTCCATATCTAGAGATTATATATTTTCGACATTTGCTCTGGAAACGATAGGTCCGTGGGGATCTGAGGCGAAATCTCTGTACAAACGGCCCAAAGCTCATTCACATCTCAGGAGACAAGAAGACTGGGAACTTTATCCCTCAAAAATTGAGTATTATCTTAATTCCGAGAGGAAACACTGGCAGCATTTTGGGGACCACGCTGTTTGGGTTTGCATGAGAATTTTAATTTATTTTATATATATATATCTATATTTTTTAGGCAGGTCTTCTTTTTCAGCAGGTCATTAATTAGCACATAACGGCCAATTTATTATGACAGACAACTAACACAATTTACCTTTTCCCATTTTTTATCCGCCAGTGAGAAGCACCACAAGTCCTTGTAATGATAAAACTGTGTTTCGGAAGGGCTTGTGAACTCTCCACCAAACACCCAAAGTTCTCCTCTGTAACAGACAAAACATCCCATGATACCCTTAACATAAAATATACAACAATTCTAAATTAATACAAGAATAAAAACACAAGTACACTTGGTGTGTACACTTATAATGCAAATTCGACTTTGTTCCCGCCCATTTCATAACTGCATTTTTTACTTAACATAGTGGTATCAATCAATGCTGTTAAACAACAATGTATTGGTTAATCCCATAATGGATCCCAGGGTAACTTTGTGGGTCTGCTTACCATCAGGAAGATAGTCACATGCCAAGCTCAAATAAAAAAAGTTTTATTAAATAATAGGCGAGCAGCATATTGCCAGTATGCCTATATGAAGCACTGGTGTATTGTTATTATATTTTGTTTGATAGTACTTATGTTTTGTTTATTGTCCAATAATTACCATCTTGTTAGTTCATAGCCACTTGCTCTGTTTATTTTATATTTTTATTTATTTATCTATATTATATATTTTGGTAAAATTTTAGGTTTAACTTAATTTTATATTATACCTTATAGCTACGAGTACATTATAATATTTAATTTATAAACATTGAGAAAAGCTTGCTAGTTGTTTGATATAGGTTTTCAGGAGACTATTGCATAAATTTCACAGACATACTGTGAGAACTAGCACCTAACATTATAAACTAGCTCCTCCAACTGTTTCGTTTAAACCAAACTAGTTTTTAGCATCATCAGTATGAGCTTCTGAAATGACTAGTAATTTTTGACCAAAACCATTTTTATATTAAATAATTAAAATTATGCTTTTACTTATATAGTCTTGCCATAAATATTGTAACAAAGAAAAATCTATTGCAAATAACATTTATTACTTTTACAGTGTTAGTTTAATAAACAAATATAAAAAGCTTATTCAAAGTGGTCTCCATTGGCTGCAATACAGTCCTTTAAATGTTGAGGCCAGTTATCATTAGAAGCACGCACTCTTTCCATGGGAAAATTCTACACTGCCAATCATATGGATTTTTTTAGGGACTCCAAACTCATGGCGTTTAGAGCAAGCCATACTTTCTAAAACTGACCTTAAATCATAATCCAGCGGATTAAGATTGGGACTAGACAACATACCTATTAGATGTTTGAGATAAAATAATTATAATATAATAATATACCCACTTATTGGCCTGAGTGGCTGATGCTTGATGTGCACTGCGTGGCGGGGGAGCCCCTGGTGCCTTCAGCTGTTTCCATACATTGGTCACAGGGTTGTAAAACAACAGATCATTGTATACTTGAGTCTGAAATCATATAGTAGGTATTATATTAGATTTATTTTAAGGAAAAATGATGTATTATATAAGATCATAGTATGTGACTCTACCAGGTAGAGTCTACCTGGTGGCCAATAGTATTGTTATTGTTTTTCTTTTATAATGAAGTTACAAAATGAGTGAAAGGAAGTTTAACTTAAAAATATTAATATCCTCTCTACACAGAGTAGAGAGGATATTAATATTTTCGTCAAATCAACTGCAACCTCTCTTGACCCACTAAACTATTGACCAACTGACTATTATCAAAACATCACTTAAAAGTTTATCTGTGTAAAAAAATATTGTGCAGTGGTAATAAAAACAGTTGCCTATACTACAGGCTTACCAGTTGTTCAACTACCTGCCATATAAAATAATAATAATGTGCTTTCATAAAACTCAACAACTCTAACAAAATAGTCAAGACAAGATGAAGGGAGAAGCATTGTGTTAGGATTGAATGTCTATATTTGTAATAAAACTGACATGCTCCACTTGAGGAGTATATAAACGAGTATCTCCTTGAAAGAGAGTGTTCTTAGCAATCCATGGATAATTTTATTTAACTGTGGGGTGATCCAAGGGACACGAAGTAGGGTTAGGCCTTTTACAATACCAACACCTTCACAGTGTTGAGTACCCTCACTAACCAACCAATAAAAAATGGTGGCATAAGTTTTTAAAGGTAACAAATTCTATCATACCTTCTGTCCATCGTGATATTCACCACCAAACATAATAAGCTCATTATTAGTGGGATGTGGAGTGAGAGAAGCATAAGCTCGAGCACTCGGGGGACCAGAGAGTGTTTTCTCCACAGCAGCTGCACGTTTAGCTTCTTCCTTTTCAATTTCAGCTACTACTTTAGCTATTTCGTCCTAATAAATATAAATAAATAAGTATAAATATGTAATTACAGAAATAAAAACTTGTTAACTACTAACCTCTCCTAAAAGTGCAATCTCTTTCTTTAATTTATTTGCAATTTTTTTCTCGGTTTTTTGTGCGGTTTTGACGGCACCACTAGCTTTGTTTTTATTTTTCTTCTTACCCATTTTATAATACTAGTAAAATAGCAAACACGAACACATACACAACACAAATATTTTAGGTTATCAAATTGCGTGAGACTGACTGAATGACTGATTAGTGATGCATTCAATCAATATGGCTGCCCCCGTAGCACGGCCACATCCAAGACAAGACATGAGAGCGTGTCCGTTGACAATCTTTCAAATCAGTCTTATCCTACAGTCGCAGCACGGCCACGTCAAGACAAGACTCATGTCTTGTCATGAGTATCTTGCTTGAGGTATTGGGTGTAATAAATCTTTGGCGCCGCCCGCGACAATGTTTAACTTTTTTTAATCCTTTAATTTCTAGTAAAAAAAAAGTGGGAATTACGGGAAAATAAGCATTATGATAATGAGGGAATTTTGGGAACTATATTTTAAAAAGTAGTGTAAAGGTGGGAAAATGTTTATAAGAGAAAGTATGCTATGACGTGGGAATTTTGAAAAAGTAGTCATGTGAAGCGTGAATAGGCATCTTAAGCCGGCATAATAGGTGCAATCAACGGTTACGTAGATCATAATTGTTGGTTGCATTTGTTCTTGGACCTTCATACTGCTTTCCATCAGGTAGATGTGAGGTCACATGCCGAGCTCTCATAAAAAAAAAAAAAAAAAAAAAAAAATGTAGAAATTGAAAATTCCAACTTTAAAAGTAAGAAAAAGTCCCACTTGACAAAAAAAAAATCCCAACTTTTTTATAAAATGGGATTTTATTCCCACTAAAAAAATATTTAAAAAAAAGTGGGACTATAAGAAAATCCCACAAAAAAATCATGTTTTCGTCAAGTGGGACTTTTTCTAATTTTTAAAAAAGTGGGACTTTAAAAAAAATCCCACTATAAACGTCATTGGGACTTTAAAAAAAAAACCCACTAAAAAAACATTTTTTCGTCAAGTGGGACTTTTTTCTACTTTTTAAAAAAGAGGGACTTTAAAAAAAATCCCCACTTTTTATTAATGACATATTCCCGAATACCCATGTTCCTATAATTGCCACTTTCCTATAATAAAATTATTCCCTAATTACTACATTTCCAAAATAATCAAACAATTTCACGCAAGATTTCTATGTCACCACATAAAGCCGAACGTGATAAAAACCCGCCATAATAGTCTTTATCGATGTGACAAATCTTTAAGTCTTGGGCTCCCATGCTGAGAAGAGTGAATTGAAAACAAGACTTATACTTCATAGCAAGATTTTGAAGTCTTGTCTTGGGAACCCGTGCTAGCAAAATGTCACGCCACACCGTTTTGACGTTTGCTCGCGACTTGTATCGCGTCTTGGGTTGGCCGTGCTAAGGCTGCTGCATTCCATAAGTTCCGCGTTCCGTACCCCTATCCGCGTTCCGTACCCCTATCTGCGTTCCGTAACCCTACTGCGTTCCGAGAGCTAGAGAGTTTTTCGTGGTGACATCAAAAACCAGCGCGAACGCCCGTTTCAACACAGCCATGTCATTTTTTTTAGCGATGCTAAAATGCAGCTCGAAAACGATCGGTGTGGATTTTTGATGCCACTTTTTGACAAGAAGCACTATTTTGAATTAAATAATTGAAATATTACATAAAAAAAATATTACTACTTTATCATTATATAATAAATCAATATTTTTTAATTAACTATTATTTAAATACAATAATTTAAAAAAATTACAATATTAATTTAATTAACAACCTCAAACTAAACATACCAAAGCTGAATTTAGTTACACCATATTTATTTTTTAGGTATAATCGAACTTTTAAAACTAAAGCAGATATGAATATATAAATTAATTAATTAAATTCCAATTTGCGATTTTGATGTCACCACGAAAAACTGCCCGCGTTACCGATCGGAACGCAGATGAGTTTTTGCCCCCCTAGCCAAGAGCATCGGCGCTTTTTGCGCCCAAGCGTCACAGAACGGACAATGATCGACAGAAATCGGTAGCCATGAACAATTTTTGACGTTAACTTTCATTCTGTTGAACGCGGGAGGGCGACCGCTCGGCCCGATTATTGACGTTCCGATATTATATTCAAAACCCGCGAGTAATTTTGAATATGATGTTTTATACCACATAATAATTATATTACGAATGAATTGAGAATATAAATTAAAAGCAATATACATTTTTTATCATATTAATGGTGTAAAATTTATTGTACAGTTTTAACACCTTTGTATATTAATGCTTATTTTAACTTACATGCCTAATCGGAACGATATTCGTTATTTTAGTGTTAAAGAGAGAGAGATAATAAAAAATAAATCCTATTGGTGTATCTATGTGATATCTCGTTTTATTTTACGGGCCAATGCTCTTTACATTTGATTACAAACAAACCTAATAGAAACATTGCAGGCAAACTCTTTGGCATTATTAAATGGCACTTTTAAGTTGTAAATATAAACTGAAGAATTCTATATATAAATTCGATGCATCCGGGGCGGCCCACGACCAATTTATTTTTTAAAACTCTGTGATCAAGGAAGAAATGTTGCAGTTATATCATTCTCGGATTGGAAATTACTTTTTGAATAGGTAAGAATCAAAATAAATAAGTGCTTCTAAGGTTGTATATTTAATAATTGATTAGACACGTTGTTAAAACATTTGTATACTGAATAGGCGAAACAAAACGGACCTTTGTGTTTACAACACTCATCTATTTACCTTTGTTTCTGACACAAATAAATGTTATTTCAGGTGATTTCGGATATGCCTTGGAACCATGATTGATTACCCCTATCATGGATGCCGTACCTAATTAATACCTCAGCGGACCAATACACTGCCAAGTCAGGATATGTGTGAAGCAGGCTAATGGTTATCTCAGGGGGTCATTAAAATACCTTGGAATAGACAGAGTTCTGCACTATGATTCTGAAGAGTCTTCCCAAATTGTAATGGCTTGTGCAGCATAATAACCAATATAATGTTACACTATAGGTGAGTTAAGAAAAATAAATTACAAATTGTCCGCTTACTTTTTTTAAATTAAAGTTATTCACTCTCCTACTATATTTAGAAGCGCGGAGTCAACTGACACAGATAGTAAAACCTGACTCCAACCCAGTTATGTTGCAATTGTGATTTTTGTTATTTAAAAAAAATTGGTCTTTTTATTAAACTAGGTACAATTTTGTATTTTTTTTATTTCATGTATTGTATTTTATACTTTGCAGAGTTTCAAGGACAGCTACCCCCTTCCCTATCAAGAGAGGTCACAAACTATGGTGCTCAAAGTTTTAGAGTGGCCTGAGCTAAACAAAATTATTAAATAAATATTTACTTTTAATTTGTTTATGTTTTATTGTGAATATTATCCAATTTTAAGAAATCAATATTCTGGGAAATATTTAATTAAATATACATTAACAGAATCAAGAGACATATAGGTGGATAAGTTTAAAGGTGTCTAGGTCTGTCGGATGGACCCATTTAAACATAGAGTATTGAATAAGAAATGCTGGTATCATTATTAACATTTCTTATTGATACTTGTAACATTTAAATGGGTCAGATTAATGAAGATTAATAATTTTATTATGAATTTTAATTAATAACGGTCTTAATGATAAAATTTTAATAAAGTCCTTAGAGAACACTTTAGTTAAAATAAGTTTTGTTTCTTTTTTACTTATTTATTTTTGTTTGGTAAAAAAAGAGACATAACCTACTATATACAAGTGTTCTTCAAGGACTCAAAAAGTTTTTTTTATGAATACCAGTGTGTTTAATATTAAGATTTGTAAATATGCTTACCATTATGGTAAGTATATCTACAAATAATAAGCTTACCATTATGGTAAGTATATGTACAAATGCCCACATTAGATACATGCAATTCCCTAATAGTATTCATATAAAATAATGAAACGTTACTCTAGGTACCAATCCTAACTATTTATAGTGCTTGCATGGGAATTAAAATTCCTATAAATAAAAGAGCTTGTATAAACAATATAGGTCTAATAGTACATACTACACATACCCTACTTAGTACCATTTATATAATAGTACTAAGTAGTTTTTACTTAACAATATTATACATATATATTACAGCGTTAAGTGAATATTTGTGTGGATGTGTGTGCATGTATGGGTCATATAGTGTATATAATAAAATACCTAATATTGAAAATATCTAATGTGTATCATCACGGGTGCCTTACGGCGCCCGAGACCGCCTAGACGGCCCCAGGGTACCCAGCGGAGGGGTTTTAATCCCACCTCGTCGTAGCCGATGGTATGAGTCTACACCGAACAAGTGGCTAGCTCGTTACGATGTTTTGAAAAGACTCAATAACCCATCTATAAACAGTTTCACAAGTTGGTATAGTGAAACCGGGACCGACGGCTTAACGTGCTCTCCGAGGCACAATAATGGTGTTGTCAAACAAATGTACATAATTTTTTTTATTTAAAAAACTCATTGGTTACAGTACCGGTAATGTGGCTGAGTATAAATTGTATTATTATTACTAAGGCTAGGAATATATTTTTTTAATAATAATATACTAGTATAAAAGGATTCTTTTAAATTTGAAACTCAAGGAGGTGAAAAGTCATTCTGTACAACCACAAAGCCCATTATCAGTCCCTGAAATACCAAAAGTTGTAACTTTATTAGTAATGGTCAAGGAAAATTATATTCTTTTAGGGCACTGTATACAATTATATGATTAAAGAAGAATATAGCAATATATATTAAACCATAAGTTTGTGCGGCTTGTGAAACATTCTAGGTCTTCACACAGGCTCTGAAAAATCCTTTGTTAAGCCTAAAATGTTACCTAAACTCTCCCTGGTATCCCCAATTTCTTTGAATATGTGAACTTTTCATTAAAAATAAAGAAATAAATAAAAATAAACTTTATTTGTTGATATTTTACAAGAATTTATACATGTTTTCTTAACTTTTTGCCTAATTTGGTTTGTTTGATTTAATGTTGTAACACTTCTATCCAATATTATCAATCAAGATCAGATATTAGTTCGGTTGTCCTCGGATATAGGCCTCCTCCAGCAAATACCATCGGCAGCGGTCTCCAACTACTCGGCATTGGGATGTCTTGATTTTTTTATACTTATTTCAGAGACCTGAGAACATACATACTATTCTATGTATTTCTTTCTCCATTTAAAGTTTTGGAGCAATTGTTTGACCTAAATAAAAGTACCTATTTAATTTCTTGATAATTTACTTTCAGGGTTTGTTTATGTCTGTTTGTCATAGCTTTGGTTTTCATACATGGTTCTTTTAAGCCCCGCTTTTCCACTTCTCTTGCTAGTTGTTTGCATAATAACTGGAACTAGGTCATCAGCAAATCTCAGTTGAGATATTTTACTTCCATTTATGTTAAGCTCATAGCTATTCCAAATAATTCCAATCAATGTAATTGACGAAAAATTTCCTCCTAAAAATTTATCTTCTAAAGAAATAGGGGATACCGGGGAGAGTTTAGGTAACATTTTAGGCTTAACAAAGGATTTTTCAGAGCCTTTGTGAAGACCTAGAATGTTTCACAAGCCGCAAAAACTTATGGTTTAATATATATTGCTATATTCTTCTTTAATAATATAATTGTATATAAGAATATGATTTTCCTTGACCATTACTAATAAAGTTACAACTTTTGGTATTTCAGGGACTGATGATGGTCTTTGTGGTTGTACAGAGTGACTTTTCGCCTTGAGTTTTAGATTTAAAAGAATCCTTTTATACTCGTATATTATTATTTAAAAAAAAATCCTAGCCTTAGTAATAATAATACAATTTATACTCAGCCACATTAGATATTTACAATATAAGGTATTTTATTATATACACTATATGACCCATACATGCACACACATCCACACAAATATTCACTTAACGCTGTAATATATATGTATAATATTGTTAAGTAAAAACTACTTAGTACTATTATATAAATGGTATTATATAAAGTAGGGTATGTGTAGTATGTACTATTAGACCTATATTGTTTATACAAGCTCTTTTATTTATAGGAATTTTAATTCCCATGCAAGCACTATAAATAGTTAGGATAGTACCTAGAGTAACGTTTCATTATTTTATATGAATACTATTAGGGAATTACATGTATCTAATGTGGGCATTTGTAGATATACTTACCATAATGATAAGCTTATCATTTGTAGATATACTTACCATAATGGTAAGCATATCTTAATATTAAACACACTGGTATTCATAAAAAAACTTTTTGAGTCCTTGAAGAACACTTGTATATAGTAGGTTATGTCTCTTTTTTTACCAAACAAAAATAAATAAGTAAAAAAGAAACAAAACTTATTTTAACTAAAGTGTTCTTCAAGGACTTTATTATATTTTTATCATTAAGACTGTTATTAATTAAAATTCATAATAAAAATATTAATCTTCATTAATCTGACCCATTTAAATGATACAAGTAATAAGAAATGTTAATAATGATACCAGCATTTCTTATTCAATATATGTTTAAATGGGTCCATCCGACAGACCTAGACACCTTTAAACTTGTCCACCTATATGACTGTGCCACCTATATTGATTCTGTTAATGTATATTTAATTAAATATTTCCCAGAATATTGATTTCTTAAAATTGGATAATATTCACAATAAAACATAAACAAATTAGAAGTAAATATTTATTTAATAATTTTGTTTGGCTTGGGCCACTCTAAAACTTTGAGCACCATAGTTTGTGACCTCTCTTGATGGGGGAGGGGGTAGCTGTCCTTGAAACTCTGCAAAGTATAAATACCTGAAATAAAAAAAATACAAAATTGTACTTAGTTTAATAAAAAAATAAAAAGACCAATTTTTTTTAAATAACAAAAATCACAATTGCAACATAACTGGGTTGGAGACAGGTTTTATTATCTGTGTCAGTTGACTCCACGCTTCTAAATATAGTAGGAGAGTGAATTTGAGACAATGTTCTTAGCAAACCATGGATTCACAGTGCGGGTGCCGGGTCCATCTCGTGGTTGAAAGGCAGGGGAATGAACTGCAGCATTCCCGGACTTGAGACCGTGAGGTAGGTTTAAAGGCCTTTTAAACTCTCACCTGCACTGTGTTCACTACCCTCTCTACTCAACCAAATACTATTAATTTTTTTTTTTTTAAAGTAAGTGGACAATTTGTAATTTATTTTTCTTAACTCACCTATAGTGTAACATCATATTGGTTATTACGCTGCACAAGCCATTACAATTTGGGAAGACTCTTCAGATTCATAGTGCAGAACTCTGTCTATTCCAAGGTATTTTAATGACCCCCTGAGATAACCATTTGCCTGCTTCACACTTATCCTGACTTGGCAGTGTATTGGTCCGCTGAGGTATTAATATATACGTACGGAATCCATGACATGGTAATCAATCATGGTTCCAAGGCATATCCGAAATCACCTGAAATAACATTTATTTGTATGAGAAACAAAGGTAAATAGATGGGTGTTGTAAACACAAAGGTACGTTTTGTTTCGCCTATTCAGCATACAAATGTTTTAACAACGTGTCTAATCAATTATTAAATATATAACCTTAGAAGCACTTATTTATTTTGATTCTTACCTATTCAAAAAGTAAGTTTCCAATGCGAGAACGATATAACTGCAATATTTCTTCCTTGATCAGAGAATTGTTAAAAATAAATTGGTCGTGGGCCGCCCCGGATGCCTCGAATTTATATTTAGAATTCTTCAGTTTATATTTACAACTTAAAAGTGCCATATTAATAATGCCGAAGAGTTTTTCTGCAATGTTTCTATTAGGTTTGTTCGTAGAGAGTATTAAGTTCCTTGGTTTTGTTTGTAATCAAATGTAAAGAGCATTGGCCCGTAAAATAAAACGAGATATCACATAGTTACACCAATAGGATTTATTTATTATTATCTCTCTCTCTTTATCACTAAAATAACGAATATCGTTCCGATTAGGCATGTAAGTTAATTATAACATTAATATACAAATCTGTAAAAACTGTACAATAATTTTTACACCATTAATATGATAAAAAATGTATATTGCTTTTAATTTATATTCTCAATTCATTCGTAATATAATTATTATGTGTTATAAAACATCATACTCAAAATTACTCGCGGGTTTTGAATATAATATCGGAACGTAAATAATCGAGCCGAGCGGTCGCCCTCCCTCGTTCGACAGAATGAAAGTTAACGTCAAAAATTGTTCATGGCTACCGATTTCTTTCGATCACTGTCCGTTCTGCGACGCTTGGGCGCATAAAGCGCCGATGCTCTTGGCTAGGGGGGCTGTATAGACTTTGGCAGGGGCTCTAGAGAAAAAGCAGGCGAGGCGACATGTCGCGTCGCCTCAGTCAAAAACGTATGTATTTTGACAGTGACAGTAGGCGTGAGGTACGCTGTCCTCCTTTTTTTCTAGACCCCCGTATTTGTTCAGTGAGGTCCGTCAGGCCCCAGAATGCAACCCTTTTGGAGTACATTTTAATATTACCGTTAATGTCACCGTTAAATGTTAAAATTAGTAATATCTTAAATATTGTAAATAGTAAATAAATTAGTAATTGTTAAAAATTAATTGCAACTTAAAAGTTGCAATTAATTTTTAACAATTACTTTAAAGTGTCCGTTACTTTTGATCCAATTGGGTCGACTTTAAAATATATAGGAGATTGGTTTCGTAAAAATATCGAAATTATATTGCTAACATGAACGTAACCTTCGATGATTGATGACATTGATCATCAGTATCAGCCCCCCTAGCCAAGAGCATCGGCGCTTTATGCGCCCAAGCGTCGCAGAACGGACAGTGATCGAAATAAATCGGTAGCCATGAACAATTTTTGACGTTAACTTTCATTCTGTCGAACGAGGGAGGGCGACCGCTCGGCTCGATTATTTACGTTCCGATAGTATATTCAAAACCCGCGAGTAGTCTTGAGTATGATGTTTTATAACACATAATAATTATATTACGAATGAATTGAGAATATAAATTAAAAGCAATATACATTTTTTATCATATTAATGGTGTAAAAATTATTGTACAGTTTTTACAGATTTGTATATTAATGTTATAATTAACTTACATGCCTAATCGGAACGATATTCGTTATTTTAGTGACAAAGAGAGAGAGATAATAATAAATAAATCCTATTGGTGTAACTATGTGATATCTCGTTTTATTTTACGGGCCAATGCTTTTTACATTTGATTACAAACAAACCCAAGGAACTTAATACTCTCTACGAACAAACCTAATAGAAAATAGAAACATTGCAGAAAAACTCTTCGGCATTATTAATATGGCACTTTTAAGTTGTAAATATAAACTGAAGAATTCTAAATATAAATTCGAGGCATCCGGGGCGGCCCACGACCAATTTATTTTTAACAATTCTCTGATCAAGGAAGAAATATTGCAGTTATATCGTTCTCGGATTGGAAACTTACTTTTTGAATAGGTAAGAATCAAAATAAATAAGTGCTTCTAAGGTTATATATTTAATAATTGATTAGACACGTTGTTAAAACATTTGTATGCCGAATAGGCGAAACAAAACGTACCTTTGTGTTTACAACACCCATCTATTTACCTTTGTTTCTCATACAAATAAATGTTATTTCAGGTGATTTCGGATATGCCTTGGAACCATGATTGATTACCCCTGTCATGGATTCCGTACGTATATATTAATACTTCAGCGGACCAATACACTGCCAAGTCAGGATAAGTGTGAAGCAGGCAAATGGTTATCTCAGGGGGTCATTAAAATACCTTGGAATAGACAGAGTTCTGCACTATGAATCTGAAGAGTCTTCCCAAATTGTAATGGCTTGTGCAGCGTAATAACCAATATGATGTTACACTATAGGTGAGTAAAGAAAAATAAATTACAAATTGTCCACTTACTTTAAAAAAAAAAAAATTAATAGTATTTGGTTGAGTAGAGAGGGTAGTGAACACAGTGCAGGTGAGAGTTTAAAAGGCCTTTAAACCTACCTCACGGTCTCAAGTCCGGGAACGCTGCAGTTCATTCCCCTGCCTTTCAAACACGAGATGGACCTGGCACCCGCACGGTGAATCCATGGTTTGCTAAGAACATTGTCTCAAATTCACTCTCCTACTATATTTAGAAGCGTGGAGTCAACTGACACAGATAGTAAAACCTGTCTCCAACCCAGTTATGTTGCAATTGTGATTTTTGTTATTTAAAAAAAATTGGTCTTTTTATTTTTTTATTAAACTAAGTACAATTTTGTATTTTTTTTATTTCAGGTATTTATACTTTGCAGAGTTTCAAGGACAGCTACCCCCTTCCCCATCAAGAGAGGTCACAAACTATGGTGCTCAAAGTTTTAGAGTGACCTAAGCCAAACAAAATTATTAAATAAATATTTACTTCTAATTTGTTTATGTTTTATTGTGAATATTATCCAATTTTAAGAAATCAATATTCTGGGAAATATTTAATTAAATATACATTAACAGAATCAATATAGGTGGCACAGTCATATAGGTGGACAAGTTTAAAGGTGTCTAGGTCTGTCGGATGGACCCATTTAAACATAGAGTATTGAATAAGAAATGCTGGTATCATTATTAACATTTCTTATTACTTGTATCATTTAAATGGGTCAGATTAATGAAGATTAATATTTTTATTATGAATTTAAATTAATAACAGTCTTAATGATAAATATAATAAAGTCCTTGAAGAACACTTTAGTTAAAATAAGTTTTGTTTCTTTTTTACTTATTTATTTTTGTTTGGTAAAAAAAGAGACATAACCTACTATATACAAGTGTGTTCTTCAAGGACTCAAAAAGTTTTTTTTATGAATACCAGTGTGTTTAATATTAAGATATGCTTACCATTATGGTAAGTATATCTACAAATGATAAGCTTATCATTATGGTAAGTATATCTACAAATGCCCACATTAGATACATGTAATTCCCTAATAGAATTCATATAAAATAATGAAACGTTACTCTAGGTACTATCCTAACTATTTATAGTGCTTGCATGGGAATTAAAATTCCTATAAATAAAAGAGCTTGTATAAACAATATAGGTCTAATAGTACATACTACACATACCCTACTTTATATAATACCATTTATATAATAGTACTAAGTAGTTTTTACTTAACAATATTATACATATATATTACAGCGTTAAGTGAATATTTGTGTGGATGTGTGTGCATGTTGGGTCATATAGTGTATATAATAAAATACCTAATATTGTAAATATCTAATGTGGCTGAGTATAAATTGTATTATTATTACTAAGGCTAAGATTTTTTTTTTTTAAATAATAATATACCAGTATAAAAGGATTCTTTTAAATTTAAAACTCAAGGTGAAAAGTCACTCTGTACAACCACAAAGACCATCATCATCCCTGAAATACCAAAAGTTGTAACTTTATTAGTAATGGTCAAGGAAAATCATATTCTTATATACAATTATATTATTAAAGAAGAAAATAGCAATATATATTAAACCATAAGTTTTTGCGGCTTGTGAAACATTCTAGGTCTTCACAAAGGCTCTGAAAAATCCTTTGTTAAGCCTTTGGTATCCCCTATTTCTTTGAAAATGTGAACTTTTCATTAAAAATAAAGAAATAAATAAAAATAAACTTTATTTGTTGATATTTTACAAGAATTTATACATGTTTTCATAACTTTTTGCCTAATATTGGTTTGTTTGATTTAATGTTGTAACACTTCTATCCAATATTATCAATCAAGATCAGATATTTGTTCAGGTTATCCTCGGACATAGGCCTTCAGCAAATACCATTGGCAGCGGTCTCCAACTACTCGGCATTGGGATGTCTTGATTTTTTTATACTTCTTTCAGAGACCTGAGAACATACATACTATTCTATGTATTTCTTTCTCCATTTAAAGTTTTGGAGCAATTGTTTGACCTAAATAAAAGTACCTATTCAATTTCTTGATAATTTACTTTCAGGGTTTGTTTATGTCTGTTTGTCATAGCTTTGGTTTTCACACATGGTTCTTTTAAGCCCTGCTTTTCCACTTCTCTTGCTAGTTGTTTACATAATAACTGGAACTAGGTCATCAGCCAATCTCAGTTGAGATATTTTACTTCCATTTATGTTAAGCTCATAGCTATTCCAAATAATTCCAATCAATGTAATTGACGAAAAATTTCCTCCAATACAGCCGAGCAGAGTTTGAGGGATAATAGGTTTCCTTGTCGGACTCCTTTTATTTGTAATTCTTCTCCAATTTTTCCTAGTCGTACTTTTGCTGTAGGTATAGTTTCAAAATTGTTATATTACTCCTTAGTCCTTATGATTCTTGAATATTTAGTTTGATCACACTGTGTTTTGAGATGCTTGTAAGTATGAAATAGAGAGAACTTTTTGTTGCTCTAATCTATATTTGGCGTCGATGAAGACGCCACTCGTTATTTGTACTTACTAATAAATTTTATTTATGCATTTTAATTTACACAACGCAATAAAAAACTTCTAAAACAACAAAAAACAATACTTTAAGTTAATTTAAACTAAAACAATGGCGTCGTTTTGATAGAATATAGCTCGAAAGGGAGACCCCGACCACCCGCCCGTAAACAGTCGAATTTAGCGTCTAGCATTCGCAAAAAACGAACAAAAATGTGTTCTTGGCTGGCAATTCCCTCCGAGTATGTAGCGGTTTCTGTCAAAATGTATGGGGAAATTGGCCTCTCGCGAGCGCTTTAACGAAAACGAATGCTCAACGCTCACCGTCCGTGTTCTTGGCTGGCAATTTGTTCTGTCAACGCATTTAACGAACGTGACGTCATCACCAAATGTCATCTTCATACAAAACTTTCGTGCGCGCTTTTAGCGCTCATGCTCTTGGCTAGGGGGGCAGAGGTTTAGACATAGGTATTAGGTCCATGTAGTGTAGGTTGACCCGCATTAGTTTCCCCCCCCCAACAATAATTACAAAATGCTAATAAACCTTTTCAACTATTTTAATTTTCTCGAGACTTTTGATGATTGGATACAGAGGCTCTACCATGGGTTTGCGCATTGTAGAAACGTAACGTATTCATTTACGTATACGTGAGTAAAAGTCAAAAAAGTCAAAAGTCAAAAGTCAAAAATATTTATTTCATGTAAACCTTTACAGGCATTTATGAAAAGTCAAAAAAGTAACAACCAGGATCGATTCAATCCTGTTACCAAAAATAAAGCGATCCTATTGGTTGTTGCTCACGTATACGTAAATTAATACGTTACGTTTCTACTCATTGTAGAGCCTGTCCATTTCATGAGTGCGCGTTAACTACATTTTGCATCGAAGCAATACAGGGGTCCTACAGGGAAGCCACATAGTTAACCAATCGACGATAGTTTCGTGGCTACTGCTTCGATGCAAAATATAAATCTGAGATGTCCGTAAACTAAATACTCGTCATAAAAGAATAATTATCATAAAGGTGTAATATTAACAACATCTTATAATAGATAAGAGCCTTATTATAAGATGTTAACGTTGAAAAAGACCTATTATAAGATGAAGTTCAAAAGTGAATTTTTAGTTTAGAAATTAAACTGTCAATATAATATTATTTTAAAGTTGTAATTTCCATTCATTGGACAAGTTTACACAAAGATGAAGAATTCGTGTTTTTAAGTTGACGGCATTTTTATAGTAAGAATTTCAATTAAAAAGTATAAAACTTTATGTAAGTAATGCTTCTAAAATATAATTTACATTAATATTAGTAAAAGAAAAAATAATCGATTGCTGAAATTTCAATTAGGTAAAATTATTATGAAAAAGTGTCCCACCTCTAGTTGTGTGGCCGCCATCTTCTGTTCTCACTGGAGAGGCGATTTAAGGTCAAAGGGCGCCTCCCTATTATATTATATACCTCCATGCAGTCAGTAGATCATTCACACTTCTGTCATCTGTCAGTCCTGTCGTAATTAATCGTGTATTTTTGCCAGCTGGTACAAAACTACAAATTTAATTAATTTTCTCTCATCACTCATGTGCTATAAATAAATTCCCAGTTAATAATATTTCAAGCAACTAAATTAAGTGTAATTTATATTTAACAATACTTATTCATACCATATATATCCATGATGAATACTGTAAGTAAAACTTCCGTTATACATATTTTTTTATTTTTCTACCTATGGCCTAATACCAAGTATTATATTTGTTACTAAATACAGCAGCCCTCGTCTTCTGCATCTGTGCAAGAGTTTAAAATTAGAGTACCAAAGAATGTCAAGAAAAAATACCATGTAATGCGCTTCAATGCTACTCTCAATGTAGATTTTGCAAACTGGACCAATGTGAAGATGGAAAGGGAGAACAATATTAAGGAGTTTAAAGGAATGGACGAAGATATGCCTAAGTATGTATCTATTTTATAATGTATTAATGCTTTCTATAAAAAATATACAGCCACATTTACCGATTTATGGAACTGAAGTCTTGACTCCGTCTCAGAGGCCAATGAGTCTTTTGGGAGAGATGCAATCAGATTATCCCGAGAGTTACTCAGGGTTTGTTGCTGTCCCCTGAACAGTATAGAGGAGTCAGCGCCCTGCGCTAATCCAAGCCAAGACGTTAAATTTTCTTATGAGAATTCAGATTTACCAGAAGAGTTTTGTTGAAGTCTTATACAAGAAAAGGCCATGTTAGACGAGATGTTAGGTAGTTGTCATAAATCCAAGCTTCCTTGACATTACTAATTGGCTGTTGATCTACCTTGTTGATGTCATTAATAAAGCGTTCCACATCCACATCTAAGGATGGTGTTCTTCCTTTAAAATCGATGCTTCTGCCCAGAAATTTGAAAGGCATGGCTTCTACTACTGGGGTACTTTCTGCCCTGCTATGAATAGTTCTGGGTCGTACAACATAAACCTAGAATTTCATCTGCCCAGACACAGACAGAAGCATTTTGATGGTTTTGTTCTCATGCCATTCAACCATACACAGAATTCGTCTACCAGAGCATTCAGTCATCTGGCATTGTTTTGATTGGGTGTTAGCACTGCTAGGTTGTCTGTAAATGCTAAGATGGACTCCGAATATACATTATTTAACTTAAATCTATATCCCCACTCCTTTTCACTAGCTTTAAGTTTGTCAATTAAGATGTTAATAATAATATTCAAAGCTATTTGTGAAAGGCAATAGCCTTGAAATAGCCCAACATTATATTGAAGAGGATCTGTGAACCCATCTTTATTTGTTAAGACAAATCTCAAGTTCTTATAATAATTAGCAATTATATCCATGATCACTGTTGGGAAGTTATACGATTTTAGGGCAACTTGCAGCAATTTTAGCAATTAGCAAAAAAAAAAGCGGCCCCAGCCTAGTGGTTAAGTCACTGCGCAACTGATAACAAGGTTAAGCAGATGACAACAAAGCCGGCCTGGGATGGGTGACCGCTTTATACAACGAGGCTATTTCATCATAAACACCGCAACAAGCTCGCCACTTGTTAGGTGTTGCCTCCGAATACCATCGGCGAAATGAGGATGGGTTAATCCCTCCGCTGGGACCCTGAGGCCGTTTAAACGGTTCTCGGGAGCCAAATAGGCACCCGTGATGGTATTTATTTTATTTATTTATTTGCAGCAATTTATGCTGGACAGATCCAAAAGCATTTTCCAAATCAATCCAGCAGACACTCAATTGATGCTCGTGCTCCCTGGCATCCTTCAAACATTATAATTATCCTTAATACACCCTTTAGAAATATATAAATATTTTATGACATTTTCATCCTGGGATTCAAGAAATTACAAATTATTATTCCACTTTGAACACATTAACTCTATTTATACAAGCTTTTGACTCTTATAAAATTAATTTAGTAAAAATGTAAAAATTAGTGTATAATGGATTTTGTTCAATAAATTTCTAGATTTGGAGCTGGATCAGAGTATGGAAGAGACTTGAGAGAGGAAGCTCGCAGGAAGAAGTTTGGCATTGTTGCCCGCAGGTACAAACCTGAAGACCAGCCTTGGATACTAAAAGTTGGAGGAAAAACTGGAAAAAAGTGAGTAATAGGTAAATAATTTAAATTTAGACTCATAAAAAAAATGTTCTTAAATTTTTTTTTTTCCACTATGTTTGTATGTATTTAGTGGTCAGATTTTCTTTGACTTGTGTCTTACTTTTACTATAAAGTAGGAGATTTTTCTCCAATCCTTTGGCTGATCATCCTTCTATTCTTTTGCCTGCCTGCAAACTTATACATTATATAAGACAGCATTGACTGTGATGGTTACTGAATCCAGTGGAGTTAAGTATTAAGAATACTTTGTATCAGAAGTTCACAGGTTAAATGTATATTTTAGAACTTAAACTGTCAGTTATGATTCATAGTGAAGAAGTATAAAAATGAAAACAAGTTCAACCAACACAAAGAATTTTGTAGTAAAGCTGACAGCATTTTAATTGCCAAACTATTAGTAATAAAAACTATGAAATTCTTAATAGTGTTGGTATTTATTTTATATTTTTTTCTTAAACATCTTCTTTTACATCTAAAAGATAGTCATTTCAACTGCCCGCCTGAGAAATAATAATTATTTCAGATTCAAAGGTATCCGAGAAGGTGGGGTGTCAGAGAATGCTGCCTTCTATGTATTCACTCATGCAGCTGATGGTGCCATTGACGCTTATCCTTTGCAGGAATGGTATGTTAACTTTTTTATAAACCAAATGTTATACCACTATATTTAAAAAAATACTTGTAAAGTAATATTATTAGTATACAATCATTTAATGATACAAACAAAATATTTTATCTTTTTTAGATTTTTATTTATTATGGTTTAGGTTATTTTTAGTTATTAGTGTTATTTTTAATAAATCAATACTTGTTTTATATTTAAATCAATAACCCAACACAGAAAGATTCATTAATAACAACAATACATATAACTCCAGATACAATTTAATATAAAATAAATATATTGAGAAGATAAATAGGTGTGTATAATTTTATGTTTTATAATGCTTTATCTAATAATAATATATTTTATTCAATCAGCCTAGACTATATGAAATTAGGGCTTATAGAAATTCAGGTTTTGTCATCATGGTGCAAACAAGCGAACGGCTTATAACATTCATTATATTAAAATAGTGTTTTTATGGCAAACAGGTACAACTTCCAACCAATACAGAGATACAAAGCTCTGTCTGCTGAGGAAGCGGAACAAGAATTTGGAAGGTTAGATGCACTTATTTATTTTAGTTGGTGGTTGGTGTTGTATTTGGGTTTGTTTCATGGCAGACAATATTAGTAGTAGTTTTTTTGTACAGTTTCCTTTGGTCTAGGTGTTTTTAATTTTTTTATAATGCATTATATAGTGCCTATAGCCTAAAGTTTAGCTTAAAATAATAAATAAATAAATACCATCACGGGTGCCTATTTGGCTTCCGAGAACCGTTTAAACGGCCTCAGGGTCCCAGCGGAGGGATTAACCCATCCTCATTTCGCCGATGGTATTCGGAGGCAACACCTAAAGTTTAGCTTGTATATTTAAAATGCCTTGCATATTATTAATACTGTTATATTGATTTGATGACTGAGGATATTAAAATAGACTCATAATGCAAATACGTCTTTGTCGCCGCCCATTTCGTAAACGGACCATTAAGCAAAGTAGGACCGATCAATATTGTTGTTAAACAACAATGTATTGATAGACCCCATTCATGGGCTTTGTAGATCTGCTTACCATCAGGTAATAAATTTAACATACTTGATTCTCAAAAGTGTATTTTTCCTAGTATCATATAATTTAATTTGTTACCTAATAAATTGAATGTGTTGTTTCAGACGTAACAAAGTGATAAATTTCTTCTCATTGATGTTCCGCAAACGTATGAGAGGAGAAGAGGGAGGGGATGACGATGAGGGGGATGAGAAGAAACCCAAGTCATCTAAAGCTAAAAAAGGTTGGCAACATTTAATTAACATTCTAGCAGAGTATACTATTATAGGGAAGCATCTTAAGGTCTAAATTGTCTTTTCAAGCATGGGAACAAAGAGATGGTGCCTGCCCGCCATATAAATCAAAACAAAAAAATGAGACCAGAAATTATTAATCAAGTGCCGACGAAATGGATTTGTATAGATTTTATTTACCTGGTCCTTGTTCTACTACATAATTTATTTTAAGACATCTGTCAAGTTTTGAAATGACAACTAAAGTAATATAATACAAATCATAAACTTTTATTGTCTTAGACATTCAAAATTTCGAATCCAAATGGGTCCTGGCTTCTTAAAAAGTTTGAACATAATATGGCGAAAGAACATGTTTGACATTTTGTTTAAAGGACATTTTTAGGCCTTAGGCTACTTCCATATATTTTTTTTATTTTATACCTATATTTATAATCTACGTCATCACTTTAATTTATAATGTTTTCAGATCTGAAGATATCAGACATGGACGAGTGGATAGATTCCGACGACGACTCCTCAGACTCTGAAGCTGCAGAGAAGGATAATGAAAGTGACTCTGGAGCCAAGAAGAAGAAGGCTAAGAAAGGTACCCTATAAATTATATACCTGGATTTACTGATAATAGCTCCACTAGATTGTTGTTAAAGTAAAAAAACCGACAAGTGTGAAAACTTGCAAAATGGTTCTAATGGAATTGTATATTTTGTAGAGTAGAGTTCGGAAAGACCTTTAACCCTATACAATAATATAATAATAATTAATATAATGTATAGATAACCTGGTAGATATTGCTAGCTAAGGTTTAATATATATATAATTGAGCTTGTGGTGGCCAAGTTGGTTAGACCTTGGACTTAAAAACACTTAGGTCCCTGGTTCAAATCCCGGTGTGTACCAATGAATTTTTAATTTTAAAAAAATTTAGTACATTTGTTGACAACACCACTATAGTGCCACAGAGACCACGTTAAGTTGTCGGTCCCGGCTTCACTATACCAACTTGTGAAACTGTTTATAGGTGGGTTATTGAGTCTATTCAAAACATCGCGACGATCTAACCACTTGTTTGGTGTAGACTCATACCATCGGGTACGACGAGGTGGGATTAAAACCCCTCCGCTGGGTACCCTGGGGCCGTCTAGGCGGTCTCGGGCGCCGTAAAGCACCCGTGATGATATGTATAATTAAGCTTGTTTATGTAATTTTTTTAATGATAATAATATGTAGTTTTTTAAACAAAAATGTAGTATAAAATATGAACTCATTATACAAATTATGCTATTATCTATACTAATATTATAAAGAGAAAATATTTGATTGTTTGCTTCTTCCGGATGAACTCAAAAACCACTGAACTAATTGTCAAAAATATTTTACTAATAAAAGGCTTATTATCAATGAGTAACATGAGCTAAATTTTATTTTCGATCCGATTTCTTTTAAATTACAGAACTCTGTGTAAAATTAAAATTAAACACAGATAGTTTTTATATAAAATTACAAGATTATAGTCTATTTTTAAAAAAAATAGGTATGATAATATACTCAAACCCAACAAATGTTATCTTAGATTAGGTTAGTGTATGTATGAGAGTAATGACAGCACATCTTATGTTGGCCGTTAACACAGCTCTGTTACAGCCGCTCCCAACAAGAAGAAGAAAAAGGTGAACGACGAGGCTTTCGAGGACAGCGACGATGGCGACGAGGAAGGCCGGGAGAAAGATTATATCTCAGACTCCTCGGAAAGGTACACTTTTATACATATCCAATATTGTTTATTTTTCAATTGAAACTTCTTAGGCGGCAATTTGATTGTATAATCAATCAACAACCCGCCGAAGACCTCGTTTTCCATACAAAATTAGATTTTGCATTTTTTTCACTGCTGTTTTTCGCAGAATTTTAATAATATTTTCAGTCATTGTACTTATTAATCTTTCTGTTTTTTAATATTATTAATAATACAACAATATTTATTGCAACAGAAATATTTTTACACAATTACAAACATAACAATAGTAATTGAATTACGGCTAACAGGCAAGTTGTAATATTGAAGCACTTTTGTTACACACGTTTCGTTATATGAGAGAGAAAATAAGTTTCCTTCGTCAGCTAGTGGTTGCGCCTTTGGCGTTTTATCCGGAGGTCCGTGGGTTCGATTCCCACGCATGGCAAAATAATAAAAGTGCGATTTTTTGTACAGTTTGTGACCAATATGTGTTTTTGGCAATATGTGTAACGGACATTGTACATATTATTATTATCGTCACGTGTACGATGCTGCAGCCGACATTTATTGTTTTATAAAATCTTATACGATTTACTAGTTAATTAAATATTTTTTTGTTCAATCCACCTTGGATAAAAGAAATGGAGGGAATGAGTAATCATAAATTTAATTTGTATTTTTTATTTCAGCGAGTCCGACCATGAAGGAAAAGCCAACAAAGAGCTGAAAGGTGTAGCTGAAGAAGACGCCCTGAGGTAATATATATTGTGTCAATAATTTTAGATACAACATTTATATTGATTTATTTTTAATAATCATTATTATGTTTTATACTCTTAATTATCAAATTAGTAATGTAATTATATATTTTTGAATTAGGGGGTAAATTTTACTTTAATTTATATCAATATACCTAACATTGATATAAATTAAATGATTACATTACAATATAGGGTGTGTTGCATCAAATAGGAAACTTCTAACTTCTGACGAAGATTCTGATGAAGAGAACGAACAGAAGCAAGAGTCTGAACAAGAAGAAGAACCCACTAAAGAAGGAGAAGAACGCGCCAGCAAACTTACTAAGAAGAAGAAGAAAGACGATACTAAAAAGGATAAAGGTAAGTTGTTGACATTTATATCTATATATCAAGAGGAATTATCAGAGACTTTAAAAAAAACTCTTGGCTTAGAGAAGGAAAGAATTCTAGAGTTAAGACTAGTCCAGCGAGGCATACTATGTTCCTCTATAGTCTATTCTACGAGAACTGATAGTGACGTCATCGCGTAAATATCATTTAGATATCGCTAATTGCCAGTGGCGTGCAGAATATCTTACGACTTCCAGCTCCAGCCATCTGTAGCGACGCATCCTCTCACTCAGCAAACGTCATGTGAGCGGGATAGAGCGATTATGTCATGGATACCAAACTCCTAGGATTCTCTGTGCGCATGGTACTGCGCAACATTTTTGTATAGAAAATCGCCCTTTGTTTTAAGTTGATATATTTAAGGTACAAAGGCTTAACTCTGTCATAAATTTTAGGCAGCCTAAAAAAACTACGGACTTAATAGTACAAAAAAACAATAGATGGCGCTATTTGAAATTGAGAGAGTAAATTGTGTATCATTGGCAAACATTATTGCAAATTATATTAGAAATATGTTTTTAATATGATTTTTTTACCAAATTTCCTGGGGTAGGCAGTGACTTTGTACCAATAAGGAAATCACGTCACTGCAAATTGCCTATACTAACAATGTAAAAATTAATAAGCGTCACTTCGTGTTACCGGTCGGTGTTTAAACATGTGGAGTGCACCAAATGCAGGTGTACTGTTAAAGTCTGATGATGTCACTATCAGTTCTCATGGAATAGAGTATAGAAACAAATAATAATATTATTGTAGGTTGATGTATAGTCTATAACTTCGGTAGGCCATTTCCATTACGGTTTTATTACCACCGCCCAAACAGATGCAAAAATCCCAAATCATTTTTCGGTTTTTGTCTGTGAGTTTAAAAAAATATAAAATTGAAAATCAAATATAGCCCATGTTGCTCGCTGATAATAGATCTTTCAGTCGGTAAAATAGATTTTTTAATCGGTTCAGTAGGTTTTTAGTTTATCATCTGTTACTCATACTTTCAGAATCGAGTACAGACTTCAGTTCAGACTCCGACACTGATCCCGAGAGCAGTAACAAGAGCAAAAAGAAGTCGGACAAGAAGAATGGAAGCAGCAAAGAGAAAGAGTCTACCAGCGCGCCGTCTACTTCTGCTGGTAACACTTCTATACTATCATCCATAATTAATGCTTCCATTGCCTTGCTTCACTTTTTTAATATCTTTTTTTTTTTCATTTCATGTGCACTTTTAGAAAAAGACTTTGAATAGCAACCTTGAGTTTTTGCTTGTTTTTCTTAGTTTTTAAGGTGAAACTGAAATAAAATTGTATCTAATGAAAATTATCGGATAAATTACTACACATTAAGTTATTTTTTATCGCCTCAGTGAAGCGTTGTTGGCGTTGTATTCGGAAGTTGTGGGTTCGATTCCCAGTCATAGCAAAACAATATAAGTATGTTTATCTGTACATGCTACCATGGTCTGGTTATTTACAAAATATAGTTTGTGACCAGAGCAATATAATAATATAATAGTATAATAGTATGTAGGATAATTTACACAGGGCCTTAGCACAACATCATCGATAGGCTCGATAAATCGACAAAATCGATACAAATCGATCTTATGAATGAATGTTCATTCATAAACTTCATTTTATCGACTGTCCAACTATATTGATGTGGTTATGCTAAGCCCCATACTGCTCTATTCACAAACTAAGCTCTAGGCTTGTACTATGTGTACCAGAAACATCAATATAATACATATTATATTTTATAAACACCCAGACCATGACAAACTGTAATATGTAAACATGAAATATGTGTGAAATGTATATAATATGTATCTAAGGTATGTTTAGCACATAATTCAAACATTAGCGCATTGAAATTATACCAGTGAAAACCAGATATTAAGGACACTGCATTCACAATCGCGAAGTCTGCTTTCTCGTCCACTCAGCTTAGCACATAATTCAAACATTTGCGCATTGAAATTATACCAGTGAAAACCAGATATTAAGGACACTGCATTCACAATCGCGAAGTCTGCTTTCTCGTCCACTCAGCTTAGCACATAATTCAAACATTAGCGCATTGAAATTATACCAGTGAAAACCAGATATTAAGGACACTGCATTCACAATCGCGAAGTCTGCTTTCTCGTCCACTCAGCTTAGCACATAATTCAAACATTAGCGTACTGAAATTATATCAGTGAAAACCAGATATTAAGGACACTGCATTCACAATCGCGAAGTCTGCTTTCTCGTCCACTCAGCTTAGCACATAATTCAAACATTAGCGCACTGAAATTATACCAGTGAAAACCAGATATTAAGGACACTGCATTCACAATCGCGAAGTCTGCTTTCTCGTCCACTCAGCTTAGCACATAATTCAAACATTAGCGCACTGGAATTATACCAGTGAAAACCAGATATTAAGGGCACTGCATTCACAATCGCGAAGTCTGCTTTCTCGTCCACTCAGCTTAGCACATAATTCAAACATTAGCGCACTGAAATTATACCAGTGAAAACCAGATATTAAGGACACTGCATTCACAATCGCGAAGTCTACTTTCTCCATACAACATGAGCTTTCGCACCTCCAGTAATAGTCGACTCTTATCGCAGAATAAAAATAATATTTTACGATTCTGCCGACTTGATATTGAGCGGTCGATGAGATTTTTTTTTTCGTTTCAATAACCAGTTTTTGCGACATACTGAACGATCTTTTCTTTCTGGTTTCTTAATTGCGAGCAATAGGTCCGTCACTAGACGCCATAGCTTTAACTGGTGCGGCATTATGCAAATTAAACTAGTTGTCTATATGGATGCACTGTTTTTTATTTCAATTATATAGCTTATTTTGTCTAATTTTCACTGTTATTTCTTTTCCTTTTATGTTAGGTAGTTTTTTATTATTTTATCCTTTGTGCACATCTTATTTTATCCTTTGTGCACTTCTTATTTTATCCTTTGTGCACATCTTATTTAGTCCTTTGTGCACATCTTATTTTTGTATAGGTGCACTGAGCTATTACCTATTCTCTTATATAATTAGTTTCTTATTTTAGCCTATATTTTCGAAATCTTTTTTTTATTTTATGATTTTTCTCGGAAGCCCATTGTAATAGGTGTCATTAAATAAAAAACTACCCAACCAGACGCACTCTATAACCAACTAGGTGCAACTAGGTGGTTAGCTGCTTCCATAGACCATCTGATTATCATCTGCCATACAAGGGTGTTATAAAAACCCTTGTATGGCAATTCGTGTTATAAAAAGGTGGCCCCTCAATCCTGACGCACTGGATTGTGTATGACTTCCATATGGTGATATGGTGATGACCTCCGCAGGTACCGCGGCGGCGGCGTCGCTCCCCGGCGAGCCCGTCCGCAGCGACTCGCCGGCCCCGAGCGCCCCCGCCAACAAGCGAATCAAATACGATCCCGCTTACTCGTGAGTACCGTTTTTGATCACTTCATAGCTATTTGTTAGTCAAAGTCAAAATATTTATTTCATGTAAACATTTACAGGTTCATGCAAAGTCAGAAAATAACTATATTTAATATAAGGTCTAAGGCTGAGTTGTACCAAAGTGTCTGTAAATATAATGTAACGATTAAAATTAAAAATGGCGTCGAATGTACCAGCTGTCAGTTGAACTGCAAAATAAAATGCGTACATTTGACGCCATTTTTTACTTTAATCATTACATTTACCGAGAGTTCATTTTGTTGCAACTAACCCTAAGTGTGCGCTTGGTTAGACCTTTATTCCTTCCACACATACATTAAAATAAATTGAAACCACCACATAACCAACTAGTGTAAGAAACCACCTAGGTTTAATAACATTGTTTGTTTTTCGATAGAAACGTGGTTCTAGTGTCAGGTTATATTTTTAATTCACACATTTCAAATTTGAGATTGTGCTGAAATAAATAATCCGTTTCTGTATTATTTTCCTCTCATTACTATTTTTTTTCAGAATTTATTAACAACCCATTTTTGTAATATTTTGAAAAATACTGAAATTTATTGTCATTTTAATATTTCGAGGCAGAATATCTTTGTACTCGCTGCCTATATTTTTGTCACTTTAAAAAAAACTCACAGATTTAAAATATAAATCAGTATGAATAATATGGATGTGTCCTGAGGACTAAATTGTTTAGGTATGTGATCGATCGATTGTTAAAAAATCTTTTAAAAAAATGAATTATAAATTATACTATTCAGTAAAATATTTTTTTGAATATAGGACTATTTGTAATATGGACCTTGCTGCATCTGTGACAGATAGTCCTTATAGTGTAACTTTTATATTACATCAAATTTTGTACAAAAAATATTTTGTACTCCATCTTGTAGTGAAATATATCTAAGAATTAGCCAAACAACCCTTACCATAACGTGTACCCATATTCTGGCAAATAAATTCATCATTAATAAACCGTCATATAAACCCTAAATAAAAAATTATACCAAGATTCATGTCCATATTATTCTTTCAGATTTACGGTTGATGTCAACTTGACTGACAGGGTTGTTTTTTAAATTTACTATAAAGCTCGGACCTCAAGGTATAACAAGCTCTAAATGGACATACACTCTTTAAGAAATATAATTTCTTTAAAATAAAATATAATAAAAACATACTAACGAACTAAAAATTAAAACTATTATAATTTAATATTTATTTCGTTAGGTAATATGTTTTTATTATATTTTAGTAAATTATCTTATAATTTAAATTAATATCTTTAAAATTGATTTTTAGTTATAAAACTTTGTATAAATGAAAAAAAAACAATAAATACAGGTATTCAATTTTTTTATTATCTTTGATAATCATAAATAAAAATGAGGGGTAAATAATTTGAAATGTTGTAGATTCTCAATCAAATGTTGTAAATGAGCACTCTTCGTCAATCAGTAGCTCTAGTTTAAGTTATCTAACCATTACTTTGCGATTGAGTTAACTAATATTTATTAGTATAAAAACAGCGCCTCTAATGGAAATTTTGGGAACTAAAAATGCGAGCATGAGATTAATAAAAATGGTACTGCAGTAGTATAGTTAACTCGAAAGTAAACGTTAAAAAACTTACACCAGTGCTATTGATTAGCTTATTTTCATTAGCTTGAAAAGTTAAGCGATTAGTAGAGAAGAGTCGCTAAGCGCAGTGACAACGTTAAAACAAACAATGCACACTAGGGCCTGTCTGTGAGATATACATTTTTTTAAAAGTGTGTTGTATGACGTTCAAGTTCGGAATAAAACGTTGTAAAGTAACAAAAAGTTGTAAACCAAACATATTGCCAACCGCTGCTTTTTAAATCAAAATAAATGTGATGCAAGGTCACATGCTGAGCTCTTATAAAAAAAAAAAAAAAAAAAAATGGCGTTTATTTTCCTATATACATGGTGAATTTGAATGGGTGTACTTTGGGCTAATATGATGTTCTACTGATCAATACGAACAACTTTTCCCATGGAACCATGTGTCGCAAATGAAAAAAAAAAAATGGCTTCCCCATACAAATTGGTCATTTTAACTTTACTAGTTTGTATGGAGAAGGCAAATTTTTTTTTCATTTGCGACACATGGTTTCATGGGAAAAGTTGTTCGTATTGACCAGTAGAACATCATATTAGCCCAAAGTACACCCATTCAAATTCACCCTGTATATCGGAATATTTAAAAAATTAAAGTAATTGGTGCTGTGGTCACAATCTCCAGGTATATCTCTCATATGAATATTAAAATCTTTCCTAAACACATTTAAATTTCCCAAAGGTAGAATAGAAAATGTCTAAGGTATTAATTAAAATCACCTATGAATAATTTTGAGCAATCGACCAAAAACCCATGGCGTGGTTGGGAAAAAGAAAGGGATCTGGGACCTTAGAGAAAATACAGGTGAGGCGACATGTCGTGTCGCCTTTAGTCGAAAGATTGTATGGATTTTTACAGCGTTCCTCATTCCTCTATAGTCCAGACA